>CM060884.1:28382500-29735000 GCA_030762935.1 Hymenopus coronatus
ACTACTACCACTACCACTACTACTACTACTACTACTACCACTACTACTACCACTACCACTAATATTACTACCACTACTACTATTATTACTACTTTACTACTATTACTACTGTTACCACCACTACTACTTCTACTACTACTATTATTACTACTACTACTACCGCTACTAATACTTCTACCACTACTACTACTATTACTACCACTACTACTACTATTACTACTACTACTATTACTACTACTACCACTACTACTACTATTATTATTACTACTTCTATTACTACTTTACAACTATTACTATTACTACTATTACTACTACTATTATTACTACTGTTATTATTACTATTATCACTACTACTACTATTACTACTACAGCTACTATTATTACTATTACTACTACTGTTACTATTATTACTATTACTACTACTACTACTATTACTACTTCTATTACTATTACTACTACTATTATTACTACTATTACTACTACTATTATTACTACTATTACTACTACTTCTATTACTGCTAATATTACTACTACTATTATTACTACTACTATTACTACTACTATTATTACTACTATTACTATTACTACTACTGCGTTTCTCTAAAGCATACAGTACATACGCCATATTTCTACTTTAAACACAAAACACTTGTTTAACCAAGAGACGCTTCATTGCGCGTGTGCAGATTTTAAGAAGGCATTTGTTTCTGTCAGTGGGGATTTTGGAATTTGATTATTTTAGAATGTAAGGCTGCTCTTTGTATGTTATCTAATTAATATATAGTATAAACGTTGAGAAGGCGGTGCACTCCACTCAAAATTTCAAAACCGTGTTTTCACTGGAAATGCATATTTTAGGGTTCTTTGTTTCCAAAATTGCATCTTTAGAAAAATATTCCTGTGCCGGAGTGTGCGTGTCCATACGTCCATGTATCTGTGAACATGAATAACTCAAAAATGATAGAAATGATCGATAAAATATAAAACTTGGTATTTAAGAAATTTTGAGGAAATCCCCTCCAACTCACACTGCTTTTTACATAAAAAAGTGTAAAATATGTGATGTTTTCTAGCAATTTCGATTAAAATGTTGTATATTCATATTTACATGACAAACAAAGTCACATATTGAATTTTCTGGGAATAGCATTTGAATACTTTTTCATTCTGGACGACTTTTGCATAGCCAGTCAAACCTAAGACATAAATATTACACAAAAATATATATCACGTTAAAACACCCAATTTTTGTAACCATTTATACGTGAAGCTGAACACCTCCGGGATGGTCCTTGTGATTTATTTCAGTTTTAAAATACTTCAGCTTTTCCCATTCGGAAATTTGTGAGCACCTAGTCATGCAAACAAACTAATTTCAATCACATAGAAGCAATAATCTGTTACAGAGATATAGATAAATTCATGTTAATGGAACACATCAGATTTTTACTTTCTTTACACGTACTATTTACATAGTGTATAAGAAATGGATTGCATTTCACACAAAAACGCGTTACTGAGATTTCATCGTAAATATACGCTATAGAGTCCCCTTTATCAATAAAAAGCATTTTTAGGAAAATATCCTTTTTGTATGTGTCAGTGTCTGTAAACACAATAACCCAAAAATGAAAAGTTGGTAAAATACCAAACTTGGTCTTTAAGTTTAACATCTTCCACAAAATCTCCCCACGCCAAACTAACCTTTACATGAAACAAATTTCGATATTGTGTATTTATTCAAAAGTGGATTTAACGATTTTGATTAAACTACCGTATATTAACGATATTTACATTAAAAATAAAATTAATAATTGAATTGTCTGGGAATAGCTTCTAAATACTTCTTTATTCTGGATGAATTTTGATGAATTTTGTATAAATTGTAAACCGTAAGAGATAGACAAAACTTCCTACATAAATAGTTTAGATGGCGTTAAAACACACACTTTATGCCATTTACCTTTTTTTTCTGAAATTGGCCATTTATGCAATATGTCAAGCTATTTGTTTCAGATTTAAAATACTAACATTTTCCCCCTGGTCATGCATTGAGACGGATTTCAACCACATGGCAACCTTTCAAAAGAATTCACTTTCACTTTGGCCTAATGAATTCCCTTATTTTCTTCTACTTACAAGGAAGCAAGTAATCAAGACAATTTCTCTTACGGTAATCTGTATATATAAGAATATGCTTTTTAACTATAATGTGTTACAGTGATATAGAGAAAGTCATGTGAATGGAACACATCATATATTTTACTTCACACAGCCGTCACAACTGATCCTAAACAGCCCTCACAAATGCATGTGGCTCAATTAATAACGTATTGTTAGCAGGAAATGTGAACGCGGCAGTATTGGGAGATTTGCAGTTTCCATCAGTTTTATGCCGGATGACAGACTTACTTCTGTGCTAAGGTTTAATACATTCGAGTTCTAAGGATGGTTTCGATTATAGAGGCAGGAGACATGGATACAGACGCTGGGCAGCCTTAGCAATCTTGTGTATACTTAGGACTCAGGTTTACGATGAGAGGAAAATGGATGCGTAGCAGACTGGAGTCTATATATGAGGGACAGATTCATGCGGGTGGGAACAAACAGGGAATCTGGTCCAAGTGAGGGCCCGATATTTTAAAGCAATTCCGGGGGGTAGGGAAGAGTACGGCCAACTACTGAATAATGAGAGAATTTAAGGACGCATACAAGAAACAATTAAGTGCAAAATTCAAAATCTTCTCGGGCTTCTAACCAGGTAAAAATTTTGTTTGACACCAACGTTTCGAAGAAGTGCATCTTCCTCGTCTTCAGGGTGAACTGATGGATTGAGCGAACCAATCAGATGTTAGCTTCATTGCAGCTCTTATAAGTACCAGTCTCCGCAAGCTCATTCCATCAGTTCACCCTGAAGACGAGGAAGATGCACTTCTTCGAAACGTTGGTGTCAAGCCAAGTTTTTACCTGGCAGAAGCCCGAGAAGATTTTGAATTAATACGTCGCCAGGAAAGCTTCAGCTCTTATTTTAATAAAGTGCAAATTTAGATTGTTGAATATTTGATGAGAATGTTTTATGGAGATCAAAATCTAATTATGACAGTCTGCCTGTCAGAACACCGTATATATTTGAAATTAATGAAGGAATTCATATTAATTAGTGTCCATATTCCGTAGTGAGAGTTAACACAAAGTTTCGTTAGCTAAAATAGTGCGTTCTTATGCTGTATATCACTGAGAATAAACACATTGTTAGGTAACCAGAGCCTCAGAGATTCTTAAATGTGATATTCTAAAAGAATATATATGTATGTTAACCGGTTGTTTGAAGTGCTTTAGAATTGAGGCAATGTTGACTTCACGTTCTAGAATTACTCAGAAAAACATAAGTGTTTTATGCGGTGCTAAGAGCGACAGGCTACTAAACATTAAAAACGCCGTTTTGGACACAGCATTAAGAATCAAGAACTTAACGTCATTTTATTGAATTTTTCAACATGTGGGAACAGTCCATTCGAGCTTAGTGTTTAAATTAAATTCCTAAGTTACATTTAGTTGTCTTATAATCAGCAATGGATTCTAAGAATTATTTTAATCCTAAAATATTTAAGGCTGAATCGCAAGACTAACGACTATGAAGTAGAAAAAAATAAATAATAATTAAGAATAAAGCGTATCACTATAAAATAACCACAATACTCAATTTTCTTATAATTTTGTTAAATATTAAATATATAAAATACAGCTCCGGAGTCTGGTCGGAACTCTGATGATGTACATCCTTGTTCTTCTTTTTACATGTTCCCAACATTTACTTTGTTTACTATTTGATTCCCGTTTTGCTGTTTTCTTTCAGTACATTTGGCCGATCGCCGAGGCCGCGCTCGCTAAAGTGCTTTGGTGATTCGTGGCGCAGGGGATCGTGGGCACATATGTTTGTGTGTTTGTAAATGTGTATATTTATTTGTGTGAAACAAAAGGGTCAGAAAGGAATGTAGAAAAAAGAAAAAGGAATACAGCGCCGGAATTTTGAAAAGACTCTGGAACTGTATTTTTAATATAAAAATAAATATATAACAAACATATGAGCACCCCTGTCGAAGGCGGGATACAAACCCAAGATCCCTTGCCCCACGAAGTACTAAAGCGAGGCATTTTAGCAAGCGCAGCCATGGGGACCAGGATATCAACCCCTTTTTTCCAAATAATAAATGGAGAAGTATTGTAGTATGGAACATAAGCTATAAAACTTGAATAACGAAAATTATACGTACAGTTATGATTACGCAATTTTAATTTTAAACAACAATGAAAAATATGCTATGTAAAACTTTTGTTGCAGATGTCACTATAAAAACAAAATTAACACTCAACTGACTGATGCAGCGTGTAAAAACAAATCTGATGTGTTCCATTCACATAACTTTCTCTACATCTCTACAACAAATTATTTTAAAAAACTTATTCTTCTGTTTAATTCATGCTATTAGAGATAAACATTAGCAGAAATTGTCTTATTACTCGCTTCCTTGTAAGTATAAGGGAAATAAGGGAGTACTATAGGTTAAAGTGATAATCAAAAGCTGGTTGCTATGCTATTGAAGTTCCTTTGTTTGTATGGACAGGAGTTGTCAAATTCTCGTATGAGGAAAGTATAAGTATTTTATAGCTGAAAACAATAACAAGGAGATCTCAAAAACGATCAACTCCACGAAAAAAGTGTATATAACATAAATTGTGTGTTTCGACGAGCTCTACATTTTCTATTGAATAAGTATTTGTCTATTTCTTACGGCTTACCAGTTATGAAATATTCCGCAATATTCATCCAGAACAAAGATATCTTCAGAGGCTATTCCCAGAAAATTCAAAATATACATTTTATTTGTCATTTAAATATCTTTGATACAAAACATTTTAATAAAAATCGTTAGAGCCATTTTTGAGAAAATCAAAAGTTTAGAAACTTTTCCATGTAAAGGGTAGTTGGGGGTGGCGGGATTTTCTTGAAAATCTTCGTGTCGCATTCTAGGAAGACACCAAAATTAAATACCAGGTTTGAGCTACGCTGCCCACAGACACACACACACACACACACACACACGGACATTTTTCTAATTTTTTTTTTTTAAATTAGGTCTCAAAGCATACTTCCGGTGAAATCTCGATATGAATTTGGGACCTAATACAGTATTATGTACATGGTACGTGTAGAGAAAGTAAAGGTGCACACATGCAAGCTAATTCAGGAAACATCACGTGCCACCTTTACTGATTCCAAGGAAAGAATTCTGATCCCATTTCAACTGGAAACTCCTTACTTAGCTGATTCCTTGAAGAACTGCAGCTTCAGCAACCGTCTGAGGGCCTCAACTTTTCGAACCATAATACAGTAAAGTAAAACGCCTCTCTGAGGTTAGACACTATTTAACCCTTCCTTCTCTCTTTTTCTTCTCAACTCCTGTCAGGAAGCTTACGATGTTGAAAACTTCTAGCCCTTCCTTTACAAGAAGATTAAATTTGTATTTCGCCAATGTTCAACGTATTAAATTCATGACCTATTTATCTTATAAACTATTTAATAGAAACCAAAAGTGTAAGTATGCCTTATAGTTATATTGTATTTAGCCTTCTTAGTTCACAAATTTGTTTTTATGAAATAAGTTTGCTTGTTATAAAAGGTAGGACATACTTTTCCATGATATTATCCATTAATTAAGTTTTATTATCAAATACTATTAAAAGTTAATAAACATTTTGTTATTAAAGGTATATCCACAACCTAAAGATTGTTTCAAATTCCCAAAATTGCAATTAGCTGTCTTCAGCAGCTTCTGAGACACCAGAAAATGGTACAAAACGATCAGAAACGGTTGTTCAAAGAAACATGGTGAAAAACCTATATGCATTTGCAAACAAAGAGATTTGAGTAAATACATGCTTTCATATTAAATAACAATATTTGTAGAACATCAATTCCCTTATAAGTTGGGCTAAAGTTACCTCTGTACTCCAAAGCGTAAAAAATAGTAAATGTACACGAGCCAATGTATGCAGAATTTACAGTAAAAATTGCAGGTAAATTTAAAATGGATTCAAAATATAAATATTCTCTCCATAAAAATAAAATATACATCAAATTAAAGAAGAAACAAAAATAAAAAAAGATTGAAACAAGAAACTGACATTTTTGTCACTTTAGCTATTTAGTATCCACTTTTATTACTTTCTCTACACGTACTATGTGCATAGTGTATAGAGAAGGTATTGTATTGCACCCAAAAATTGGATACCGAGATTTCACCGGAAATATATGCTTTGGGTTCCCCTGAATCCAAAAAAAAGCATTTTTGGAAAAAGGTCCGTGTGTGTGCATGTGTGTGTGTGTGTCTGTGAGTTTGTGGACAACATAGCTCAAAAACTAAAAGACCGTTTAATACCAAACCTGGTATTTAATTTTGGTAATTACCAAGGATGCGACACGAAACTTTTCAAGAAAATCCCCCACCCCCAACTACCTTTTACATGGAATTTTTTCAAACATTTTGATTTTGTTAAAAATGACACCTTCATAAATACACCCTCTTATAATAGATAATTACACTTAAAAGACATATATACACATAATATATACAACCCTAGCACAACAGTGACCTAAGTATGACATAATATATATGTATGTAGAACATTATAGTCACTTTTGTTTAGTTGATCTTATCCCCCCCCCCTTCTCTATTGGCAGCCTCCTCAGATCTCAGCTGTCTTGCCTTAAGTATAAATTTACCTAGCTCGTCCATGTTTTCCGTGCCTGCCAGTAGCGTCCAACATGTTTCTATCCCTACATTCGCAGTGGTAAAAGATCGCGGCAAATATTTTTCCCGCCATTCCTCCGTACCCCTACATCTTGCCAAGATGGGAGTCCACGACTCTTCCTCCTCGCAAATGGGACAGATTCTCGTACCATTCTCGTCAGAAATGTTCGTGCTCCTCCATGCTCCTAGTGTAATCCACGCGAGTCCCTCTCTAATGAGTTTGGTACCTGTTTTGATGTATTGCTCCATACCCCACTCCGATTTCAGCCCAGACTGTACTTCTAATGACACCTCTGTGCATTGCGCAATTATTTGCTGTCTGTCAATATCACAGAGGCGTTTCTTAATTTTTCTCCAAATACTTCGCCTGTTTTCCTGCCCCGCCATCCAAATGTCTCCCATCCCAATGGTTTCCAACCCTTTCTTTAATTTTGATGCCCACGTCAAATTACCTTCCATTCGCAACTGTTCACGGTAGCAGACTGCCCTAATTAGAGATTGGTTTCCGTGAACGATTAATGTACAGAGAATTCGATACCGAGATTTCACCGGAAATACAAGTTTTGGGTCTCCCTGAATCCAAAAAAACAGCATTTTTGGTAAAAGCGCCGTGTGTCTTTGATAAACATAGCTCTAAAACAAAAAGTCTATGTCGCTGTGGCTAAATTAACAGGAAATGTAGGGCTCGTTAAAATACACAATTTATGTTATATACATTTTTTTCGTGGAGCTGGTCGTTTTGGGATATTCCTTGTTATTGGTTTCATTTTGAAATAACAATACTTTTCTCGTCAACGATTGGCCACGCAAAGAAATGTATTTCATTCCTTTAGCAACCTCATTCTAAAACATTTGACTGTCGGTTTAGTCTAGTGTTTTCCCTTATTTCCCTTCTATTTATAAAGGAACTATGTAATAAGACCGTTTCTGCTAATGTTTTAGCATTAAATGGATAGAAAAATAAGCTTATTGGCGATAATTTGTTACAGATATATAGAAAAAGGCATGTGAATGGAGCACATCAGATTTTCGTTCACTACGCAAGACTGCAGCTCCACACTCATGAGGGTCTAAATGCGACTCTGCTAGGTATGTCATGTTTACATGCGTGGCACTTTTTAGATTAGCCACTAGGGTCCCCTAAATCCGAAAAAAAAATATTTTTAGAAAAAGGTCCGTGTGTGTCTGTATGTGAGTCTGTGGACAGCATAGCTCAAAAAGAAAAGTCCGTTAAATACATAACTTGGTATTTAAGTTCAGTAGCTTCCAAGGATGCAACACGAAGATTTTCAAGAAAATCCCCCCCTAAGTACCCTTTACATGGAGAAACTTTCGAAAAGTTTTATTTTTTCAAAAATATCTCTAACTATTTTTATTCAAATATCGTATATTAAAGCCATTTCCATCACAAATAAAATGCATATCTTAAATGTTCTGGAAAGAGCCTTTAGGGCCTCTTTATTCTGGTTGATTTTTATTGAATTTTGCATAACTGGTAAACCGTAAGAAATAGACAAAAACTTATTACATAGAAATATCGATCTCGTTGAAACACACAATTTATGTTCAGTCTATTTTTTTCGTGGAGTTGACCGTTTTTGAGATATTCCTTATTATTGATTTCAGATTTAAAATATTTATACTTTTCTCGTCAACACTTGGCCATGCAAAGAAATAGACTTAATAAGACAGTTTCTGCTAATGCTTTAGCATTAAATACATAGAGTAATAAGCTTATTAACTATAATTTGTTACAGAGATGTAGAGAAATGGAGCACATCAGATTTTTGTTCACTACGCAAGACTGATTTATCTTTGCAGCTCCACACTCATGAGAGACTCTGCTAGCCATGTCATGTTTACATACGTGGCACTTTTTAGATTAGCCACTAGGATATTACCTCACGTAAACCAAGTTGGGCAAACTGCTTAGCATAACATATTTTTTTCAAAACAAATCACGGTCTGTAAAATGGACTTTACAGAGAACGTGTAGTTAAATCAGTTTGGAGGTTCTCTAACACAAAAGCTTGTAAATTTAAAATGCAAGCTACGTATGCATACATTTACAAGGCCTCTTTGAACATTCAGGGCAAGGTTTGTGGCGCTGCCAAGCGGGCAAATTACATATAACTAACGACTGAACTTAAATCATTACACCTTCAAACACTTCTGGTTCTTCATTTTTCTTTTAAATCGACAGTCAAGCTCTCTGTCATTAAGTGCAGTTAGTTTTAAACGTAGTTGAGAATTCAGCAAGAAAAAGACTTTTTGGCCCCTAAGGTTAACATACGTATACCGTTGTAAAAACCTGATGTGTTCCATTCACATGACTTTCTCTACAACTCTGCAATAAATTATTCTTAAAAAGTTTATGCTTCTATTTACTTCCTGCTAATCGAGAAAAAATTAGCAGAAATAGTCTTATTACTTGCTTCCTTGTAAGTAGGAGCGAAATAAGGGAGTACCATAGGTTAAAGTGATGGTCAAAAGCTGGTTGCTATGTGAATGAAGTTCCTTTGGTTGTATGGACACGAGTTCACAAAGTCCTGTATGAGAAAGGTATGTTTTTATAGCTGAAACCAAAAACAAGGAATACATAAAAAGCAATTAACTACATGAACAAAATATATATAACATAAATTGTGTGTTTTAAAGTGCTTTACATTTGTTGTGTGGTAAGTTTTTGTCCATCTCTTACGGTTTAGCAGTTATGCAAAATTCCGTAAAATTGGCCCAAAATAAAGTAGTCTTCAGAGGCTATTCCCAGAAAATTCAAAATATACTTTTTATTTGTCGGGTAAGTATCTTTAATATACGACATTTTAATCAAAATCGTTAGAGCCATTTTTTAGAAAATCAAACTTTTCGAAAAAAGTTCCATGTAAAGGGTAGTTTGGGTTGGGGGGATTTTTCTCAAAATCTTCCTGTTGCTTCCCTGGAAGATACTAAACTTAAATACCAAGTTTGGTATTTTACCGACTTTTCGTTTTGAGTTATCGTGTTCACAGACACAGGGACACACGGACACACTGACACACTGAGACACGGACACACGGACACACACGGACCTTTTTCTGAGAATACTTTTTTTGGACCCTAAAACATATGTTTCCGGTGAAATCTCGGTATCGAATTTCTGGTGGAGTGCAATACTCTCCCTATACACTATGTACATAGTGCGTATAGAGAAGGTAAAAATTTGCACTAGTAACAAAGTAAACTGAAGTTGTTTCTATATGAAACGTTCTGTGTACCATGTTACTTTGCAATGAAAGTTTTTGTAGCTTCTAATATTAGCGATATATTTAAGCAAAAGGAACTTTAAAGAAATGTAATTATTTAGATACTAAAATGATAATGGAACCCATTACCATTTAAAACACTGTAAATATGGAAAATATATTATAAGAATGCTTATTAATAGGCAGAATAAGCTTCTGGTATTAAAGCCAAGATTAAAGGAAATTAGATTAAACTATGTGACATCGTAGATAACAAACAACCATCCCATTCCACGAACTGTCTTTTGGCGTGTGCAGATCAACCACAAGAAAGTTTTTACTTGCCGTCAGTGACTCATGGTTGCTGTTTTTATAGTATTTAACGCTCGCTTTTACAGTAATGGTATGGTAGGCGATGGCAGTGATGATACATGGAAAGAACATGGAGCACCGCGGCAGGGGAAACTGGAGAACTAGGAGAAAACCCGCCCCTTCACCGCTTTGTTCACCAACAACTCCCAAACGCGGTCGCTTGGGATTGAACCCGGGCCATCTAGATAAGCGGTGAGTGGTTTAACCACTCGACCACGGCGCGGCATATGGTCGCTGTTTTGTACGTTCTTTGTACGGAGGTGTTTGAATGTAGCTAACTTGAGGCCAACTGCTTAAGGATTCTTATGGCTGATTATTAATCATGGATAAATATATAAACTAATTAATGACTATATGATCTATTAATATATAAATAGCATATTAATAAGCAATAATATCAGTAGTAACGTTACCTCATGGCACGACAGTCCACTAGGGACCTTGGCCTACCGCCCGGCCGCTGCATCACCCATCTCGGCCCGAAGGCTTCGTAAATGGGGTGCAGTGCTGGAGAGTGAGACATGATCAGTGACTGGAGACCCCACCCCCGGCCGGTTGATGCGATGGAGCCGCTACTTCTCAATTTTCACCGCTGGAGAAAATTTCCCACGCCGGTACCGGGAATCAAACCCAGGTCTCCTGCTTGGCCAACAGTCGCGCTATCACCACCCTAATGAGACGACCAATATACGTAATATAGAAGATAAGCAACCAGTAATTTCTGAGCTTTAAATTATTACATATTCATTTAGCACATACTTAGATACTTATAAAGAACAAATGAAAATGTGTTTTTCTACGTTCTTTGCTTTTCTTGTTCTTCACTTTATTGCATATAAACTTAATATAAATTTCTGTGTAAAATTACCGCAATTTATAAATATTATTTATTTGTATTTTATATTGAAAAGAAGCTCTGTTGTCAACATTCATTCTAACAGCATTTAAATATTTTTCATTTAAATAAAATTGAAACTAATAACGTTTCAGTGCCATATTTTCAGCACATTTAGAGCAAAGATACATTTAAAATTATATAAATTGTGTAAAACCTGTTTTAACCGATAAAGTGCCGGAATGGTATTATAATGTAAACACAGATATAGAATTACGATTATCGAAATTCAAACTTTAGCGTCATAATGTCAATGATTTCAAATGAGGATTGACGTTGTTTTGAAGATTTTCGTTGGTTTGAAAGTGCTGTCCTCCTAGCCACGTCTTAAGTTCAGGGAAAAAGTGAAGTGCCAAGTCAGGACCGTATGGTGGATGATCGAAAATGTTCCATTGAAATTGTTCAAGAAGTCGATGGATTGTGCCAGCAGTTTGTGGACAAGCGTTTTCATGGATCAACACAATTCCTGAAGTCAGCATTTCTCTTCGTTTGTATTGAATGGCTCTCTGCTAACGTCGTACAATACGAAGATCTTCAAAACAACGTCAATGTTCATTTGAAATCATTGGCGGCAACATTTTTGAAGAGGGTATTGCAAAACTTGTGCACAGGTATGATAAATGTCTCAATCTTTTCGGTGGTTATGTTGAAAAGTAACCATAAGTGTACAAAACTTTTAGCAATAAAGTAATTGTTTTCTATGAATTTGTCTTTTATTTATAGCCTTTCGGAGGTTAAAAAAATATGATGTGTTACACTCACATTGCTTTCTCTAGCTGCTCTACAAATCTCCTACAAAAGATTATTCTTCTTTGTACACAATGCTAATTGAGATAAACATTAGCAGAATGTTCTTATTACTTAGTTCCTTATAAGTAGAAGGGAATAAGGGATTGCGCTATGCTAAAGTGATTTTAAAAGCGATCGTTATGCCATTGTCATTGCAAATCACTTCTTTGCTTGACCAGGAGTAGAACAAAAGAAAAACAGACACTTCCCGTCTGAGAAAAGTTTAAGTACTTCACAATTGAAACCAATAACAAGGAATACCTCGGAAACGGTTACCTCCACTACAAAAAAGTAAAGGACATAAAGTGTGTGTTCTGTCGTGATGTACATTTTTTGTGCAGTGAGCTCTTTTTCTATCTCTTACGGTTTAGCAGTTAAGCTAACTTCAACAAAATTCATCCAGAATAAAGAGGTGTTCAGAGGCTATTCCCAAAAAATTCATGATATACATTTTATTTCGGACATATATAGCTTTAATATACGGGATTTTAATCAAAATCGTTAGAGCCATTTTTAACAAAACCAAAATTGTCGAAATTTTATCCCTGTAAAAGGTAGTTGGGAGATTTTTTTTGAAAATCTTTGTGTCGCATCCTTGGAGGATACTAAACCTAAATACCAAGTTTGGTATTTAACGATCTTTTCGTGTTGGGTCTATGCTGTCCACAGACACACACACGGACCTTTTTTTTAAAAAGTCTTTTTTTGGACTCAGGGGACCCCAAAACATACATTTACGGTGAAATCTCGATATTTAATTTTGGGTGCATTACAACACCTTCTCTATCCCTATGTACATTGTACATATGGGGCCAGAGAAAGTAAAAAAACGGCCCTCGTAATGTATTTCAGCCAAAAATTCCAATTTGATATTCTACTGGTATATATTTTGATGTCTCCAGATTAAAACAACTTAGTTTTACTTTTTCTACTGGCATTATACTTAGACATTGATACATTGTTATGTTTTACAGCTTTATACAGCTACTCCGATATATTACAGTTTTAATTCCCGTTTTTAAATTTTATATCTTATTGTAAAGCTTTTGTTTGTATTTGTGTTATTTTTATGTATTTATGTTGATTTTGTAACGTTGCCCTTGGCAACCTGGACTAAAAGAGTTAAAATAAAAGATGAAGAATTACTGCATTCTAACCAAATATTCCGTCCCAAGATTTCATCGGAAAAACACATGTGATTCCCTGAATCCAATGAGGAAAGAAAGGTGTTTAAACAGAGGTCCATATGTGTAGGGAGATAGAGAGAGTGAGAGGATATGTCTGTAGGAGTCTATGAACACCATAACTAAAAAATAGAGTCGCTTAAATACAAAGCTTGATATTTAAGTTCTTCATTTTATATATCACGAGGATATGCAAGAAAATTTAACCCAAAACTACCCATTATGTGAAAAATATTAGAAAATTTTAAATGTTCTCTTAAGCAGCTCTAAAATTTGGCTTAAAATGCCATATTTAAAGATATTTTCATGTCAAATGAAATGTATATGCTGAATTTTCTGGTAATAGCTTCTGAATTACTGTTCATTTTGAACGACTTTTCATTAACCGGTAAACCGTTAGACTATTAAGAAAATTACTACCCAGAAAATGTAGCTCGCTTAGAGACAATGTACGTCATATATGTAAGTTTTAACTTTGTTACTATTTTAGTTAATATTTTCTTAGATATTCCTTATTATTTGCTTACATTTTCAAACACTTTATATTTTTCTGAAATGTGAAATCGTTATTTTCTCCCATTGTGGTTCATGCAAGTAATGTGTAATTTTAAAGCTATTATAGATTGGCTGCTCTTAAAGGATATGATATAATTGCTTACGCCTAGTGTATTCCCTAACTTCCGTTCTCCAATAAGGAAACATAAAATAAAAACACTCCTATTAAAGTCAACCCCAATTACCATGAAATATCAGAAAGAACTTTTTACGATAGCTTATCGCAGACATGGAGAAAGTCATGTGAATTAAACACACCAGGTTTTTTAAAATATATCTTTTCTCGAAATATTCCGTTGCACATGCTCTTAGCGACCTTAATAGTAGAGAAATATATTTCCTGAACAAATGTAACTTTTGACAGTTTTTGTCTTTAACTTATGCCATGTAAGAAATTGATATATTTACCATTTAACAAAACTTCTTTCTGTACATATTCAAGGACAGGATAACCTCTGCAGCTATAAGACCCATGCGATTTTTGTATATTTGCGTGTGTAGGTGCACTGAAAATCTCTAAGCAATTGGTGGTGGTGGTGGTGGTGGTGGTCTGAGGGTCGGCGGTCAGGACCCGGGCCTCTCAATGAGAACAGCACTAAAAAAAAATGTTTTGCTTTATTTCTCAACATAGTGTCCAGAAGGGATAATATATTTATCATATCGGTGTTCTAATTTAATTAAAAGATCTCTGTAGGGCGATTTATCAAGGTCTACAAAATAGCTGCTTACCGCATCAATGACCTTCTCGTTGCTGTGAAATCTTCGTCCTCCAATACATTTTTTTGAGGTTTCGGAACAGATGGTAGTCACTGGTTGCTAAATCTGGCGGATAGGGTGGATGTTCAAACAAGACAACTTTAATTCGCACATTTTTACTTTCTCTAGCCCCATATACAATGTACATAGGGATAGAGAAGTATTGTATTCCATCCAAAAAGTCGATATCGAGATTTTACCGGAAACATGCTCTAGGACCCCCTGTGTCCAAAAAAATCATTTTCATAAAAACGTCCGTGTGTGTCTCCGTGTGTCCGTGTGTCTGTAAACACGATAACTCAAAACCAAAAAGTAGCTAAAATACCAAACTTGGTATTTAAGTTTAGTATCTTCCAGGGATGCGACACGAAGATTTTGATAAAAATCCCCCAACTCAAAATACCCTTTACATGGAACTTTTTTCGAATTTTTTTTATTTTCTTAAAAATGGCTTTAACGGTTTTGATTAAAATATCATATATTAAAGATGTGTATCTAACAAATAAAATGTATATCTTGAATTTTCTGGGAATAGCTTCTGAAGACCTGTTTATTCTGGGTGAATTTTGTTTAATTTGGCCTAACTAGTAAACCGTAAGAGATATACAAAAACTTACAATATAAACAATTTAGGTCTTGTTAAAATACACAAGTTATGTCATATACATTTTTCTCGTGGAGCTTACCGTTTTCGAGGTATTCATTGTTATTAGTTTCAGCTGTGAAATACTTTTCTTTTGTCCTACTCCTGGCCAAGAAAAGAAGCGATTTGTAATGACAATCGCATAACGACATTTATTAAAACCATTGGCTTAGCCTAGTGTATTCCCTTATTTTCGTCCTACTTATACGTCACCAAATAATAGAAACTTTGTGCTAATGAGTACCACGATTAGCAAGGTGCAGAAAGAAGAATAATCCTATGTATGAAGTTTGTAGAAGAGCTAGAGAAAGTCATGTTAGTGTAACACATCAGATTTTTACTTTCTCTATACGAACTGTGTACATAGTGTATAGAGAAGGTATTGCACTCCACCAAAAAATTCGATACCAAGATCTCACCGGAAATATATGTTTTAGGGTCCCCTTTATCTAAAAAAATATATTTTCAGAAAAAGGTCCGTGCATCTGTGAACACGATAACTCAAAAACGAAAAGTCGGTCAAATACCAAACTTGGTATTTAAGTTTAGAATCTTCCAGGGATACGACACGAAGATTTTGAGAAAAATTCCCTCACCCCAAATTGCCCTTTACATGGAACTTTTTTCGAAAATTTTGATTTTATAAAAAATGGCTCTATGGATTTTGATTAAATGTCGTATATTAAAGATATTTACCCGATAAATAAAATGTATATTTTGAATTTTCTGGGAATGACCTCTGAAGACTACTTTATTCAGAGTGAATTTTACGGAATTTTGTATAACTGCTAAACCGTAAGAGATAGACAAAACCTTACCACAAAACAAATGTAGAGCACATTGAAACACACAATTTTTGCTGTATACATTTTTTTCTTGGAGTTGATCGTTTTTGAGATATTCCTTGTTTTTGTTTTCAGGGTCGAAAATCTTAACTTTTCTCACACAGGAATTTGTCAACTCATGTCCATACAAACAAAGGAACTTCAGTCACATAGTAACCAGCTTTTGACTATCGCTTTAACCTATGCTACTCCCTTATTTCCTTTCTACTTACAAGGAAGAAGGTAATAAGACTTATTTCTGCTAATTTTTCTAGATTAGCATGAAGTAAATAGAAGCATAAGATTTTTAAGAATAATTTGTTTCAGGGATATAGAGAAAGTCATGTAAATGGTACACATCAGATGTTTCCCATTGCAATGACTGAACGATGGGCCAGAGCATAATTGTGCTGAAACACAATTTTTTTGCCAAATGAGGTATTTGTGTTTTCACCTTAAAACTTTGCAGTGAGCTTGCGTAGTAGTCACCAGTAATACTTTTCCAAGTAATTAATAAAAATAATTCTTTGTGCATCCCAGAAAATACTCACGATAACCTTGTTAGCTAATAAAATTGACTTTGCCGTTTTTGTAGTTGGTTCACCTGGCGAAATCCACTGTTTTGACTGTGATTTTCTTTATGGAGTGTAGTGATATATCCAAGTTTCATCCTAGGTAACAAGCCGTCTCAAAAATTCACTGTGAGTTTTACAATGGAGCTCCACATTCTTAACAGAAACAGTTTTTCTTTCCAACTTTTGATCAGGTATCAACAAACACGGCACTCATCTTGCACAGACCTTGTGAAAGCCCAAAACATTACTTAAAATATTACCTGCACATTTTTTGGTATATTTACAACCGCTGCTATCTCAAAAAACTTTAATCTGCGGTCTTATTGTGCTAAATGATGAATTTTTTTCAATTATCTCTGGAGTTGTCACTTCTACAGGGCGTCCAGAGCGAGGCTCATCACTAGTGCTAGTACATCCCACTTTAAACTCTGCAGCCCACCTTCTAATCATTGAATTTGAAGGGACAGAGACTTTCAATGTACCTCATTTCCTCCTTGCTTTCTTTAGCCATTAAGTCTTTAAAATAGAAGTATTTAATTACTGTTCGTTTTTCCAAAACCTCCATTTTCGTGAAAACTCTAAAGTTGTCTTGTTTAAAATGCTGTCATTCGAAAACTAAACAAGCTATTGGCCTGTAACTATGATACAAGCTAGTTTAGAGTTAAACTATACGAAGCTACAGTCTAACAGGCCTACTACCATTACTAATTTTATTTCGTAGTTAGCTTACCCTCTCCGTGTTTATGGCCAACAACGGGGGGCAGGGATGCCTAGATGACAAGAGGCCTATTGGGAGCCAACGTACAAAACCACAGAATGGAGAACCAGAAAAGAGTGGTCTGCCATGAGTTTGAGGAAGTGGAGGATATGAATGCAAGTGAAATAGATGAGAGAAAATGTTATGACGGAGAAATTGTTGGAAAAGTGACGGGAGAAACCGAAGGACCCGGAGAAAACCCGCACAGACGACACTTCGTCCACCATAAATCCTACATGAGGGCGCTTGGAATCTCACGCGACCCGCGTAGATGGGAATCGAGCGTCTAGCCACTGAGCCACGGCGAAGGTTTGAATTGTTAAGGGTCACTGGTAGCGAAAAGCAACGTCGGTCTCGATGAAAATGTTAGTCACCGTCAGAAATAATCACGCGTTATTAAGTTGAATGTGGCACTTGATAAACATAGCTTATTGAAACAAAAATACACTTCAGAAGATATTTTGTGATAATAAATTAACCAACTATAGTGAGAGTAAAGATTTATGTACATTCAGCTTACTTTAGAATCTCTTTGTGCTGTTCGTCAGTGTAATCCGCAAAATTTAAGTGCAATAGATTACGTATTCACCCATTCATGAAATGGGAGATTACAACACTGAACATTTTAATATTCTGCCTGGGGTTGAAGTTAAGTCCAACACGGTCAGTTTAAGCTTCCTGTTTTGGGTTGCTATTAAATTGTAAAACGTGATTCATTATCAGTATCTTAGTTTATACATGACAGAAATGTAAAACCGGTTATTAACTATAAACTTCAGTACTTTTTGCTTTCTGTACTATGTAAGCGAAATACTCCACCCAAGTACCAAGATTTCACTGAAATAATTGTGTAAAGTCTTCCAGAATAATAAAAAATAAACATTTTAAAAACAACACGCACATGCGTGTGACTGCCCGCCTGTCGGTCCCTTTATATGGAACATTTTAACAAACTTTTGACTTTCTTAAAACAGGTCATAAAGGTTTTTATTAAAATAACCATATATTACAAATATTTTCTGAAAAATGAAAGCTATATCTTAAATCCTTTGAAAATAGCCTCCTAATTATATTTAAAAACAGTATATTCCGGCTGTTGTGCCATGGTCGTAGATTAAAATGCTATACGTAATGCATAGTGTATAGAGAAGGTATTGCACTCCACACAAAATTTCGAGACCAAGATTTCACCGGAAATATACGTTTTAGGGTCCTATTTATCTCCAAAAAAAAGCATTTTCAGAAAAAGGTCCGTGTGTGTCCGTGTGTCCATGTGTCTGTGAACACGATGACTCAAAGACGAAAACTCGGTAAAATACCAAACTTGCTATTTAAGTTTAGTATCTTCCAGAGATGCGACACTAAGATTTTGAGAAAAAGCTCCCCATCACAAACTACCCTTTACATTGAAGCTTTTTTCGAAAATTTTGATTTTCTCAAAAATGGCTTTAATGATTTTGAATAACATATCGTACATTAAAGGTATTTACCTGACAAATGAAATGTGTATCTTGATTTTTCTGGGAATAGCCTCTGAAGACCACTTTATTCCGGATGATTTTTGGGGGGGAATTTTGCTTAACTGCCAAACGGTAAGAGATGGACAAAAACTTACCACACAAAACATGTAGAGCACGTTAAAACACACGATTTATGTTAACAAACAGTTTTTTCTTGGAGTTGATCGATTTTGTGTTATTGCTTGTGTTTGATTTCAGCTTAAAAAGTTTATACTTTTCTCATATAGGAATTTGTCAAATCCTGTCCATACAAACAAAGGAACTTCAGTCACATAGCAACCAGGTTTTGACTATCACTTTAACTTATACTACTCCCTTATTTCGCTTCTACCTACAAGGAAGCAAGTAACAAGACTCTTTCTGCTAATTTTTTCTCGATTAGCATCAAGTAAATAGAAGCATAAGCTTTTATCAATATTTTGTTGCAGAGATGTAGAGAATGTCATTTGAATGGAACACATCAGATTTTACCTGTGTTTACACTATGATGCAGATGTATGAAACACATTTTAGCTTTTAAAATCTATTGTTGCAATACATATCAGCCAGGCACATTGATTATCCATTTCATTAGCATAGATGCCAGCCGTTATTCGCAGTTCAAGCGAAGTGATTCCGCAGATAAGCACGGTAATCCCCGTTTGACTCTAACCTATCGCTAAAGCTGTTATTTCTCCATAAATACAGCACCCGGAGCTGGCACATAATAATTATTTACCACCTTTCTGTACCCGCCAAAGGCAAACGCTGTTCACAGCTCGCTGCCAATTCTAGCAGCTTTGTTGAAATGTGGACTGAAATTGCGGGGCGCCAGGCTTTTGTGTCAGCATTCTGTTTACCAGCCTACTAATTAGTTACTTTAGAAACTGCTCAGGCTCGCTTCCCTTTTCTAAAAATTGGATTTTGGTTCGGAGAGTGCAAGTTGCTATTAACGCATTTCAAGAGCGAAATCAGAATTGTAGCAATTACTTACCAAATATAGATATGATTCCGCATAGCGGAAAATAATTTATGTATAACATTCTCTTTGTACGAGGATGGTCTGAAAAGTTCTCTGCCTGATAGTGAAAAGCGACAATCATGCTTTGAAATAAGTTTTAATTTTTAACATAATCTCCTCTAATATCAATCCATTTTGTCCATTCCCTCTCTGTAGTGTTCCTCTGGAAGTACCGCAATTGCTTCTTCATTGGATGAAAGCGCCTACCAGCAAGGACTTTTTTGTCAGTTTTAGAAACAGGTGGAAGTCCGAAGGAGCCAAATCTGGGGAATAGGGTGGATATTCCAGCACTTCATAGAGCAAATCTCTTAATTTCCCCATTGCCAAAACACTTTTGCGGGCAGGTGCTTTGTCTTGAAAGAAAACAATGATCTTCATTTTTTAACCCGGGTCTGTTTTCACGAGTTTTTGGATTCAGTTTGGTTAGAAGCTGAGAGTAGTATTCTCCAGTAATGGTTTTACCGTTTTCGAGATAGACAATCAACAAAATCCTTTAGCATTCCATAACACCGACGCCATGATCTTCCCCGCCGATGCCACCATCTCGCCTTCTTTGGAGCTGAAGAACCAGCTTCTGTCCTCTGCCTCGACTGCTGCTTGGATTTGTGTTGTAGTGGTGAATCATGTTTCAGCCACTGTGACGTATTGGCGCAAAAAGCCACTTCTCTTCTGAAAGTGCCGTGTGAATGCGTTTGTTATTCAGTGAGGATACGCCGCACCCATCTTGCGCAAAGGTTTTTCATGTTTAATGTCTGATGTAAGATGTGACCAAATAGTTCCTTTGAAATTCCAAGAGCATTAGCAATTTCACGCACCTTTGTACGACGATCTTTCAAAATCATGTCATACACTTTTTCAACAATTTCCGGTGTGGTTACAGTTTTTGGACGTCCTTCGCGTGGATCGCCTTGGACACATTCACAGTCACATTTAAAATCAGCCGCCCATATCTTCACAGTGGAAACTGAAGGTGAAGGGTCGCCATACACATTTACAATCCGCAAATGAATTTCTGTAGTTGTTAAACCTTCTTTTACGAAGAATTTTATCACAGCATCATACTCGAATTTCTCCATTTTCAAAGCAATGCGCACCTCCACTGCCTCAAACAGCTGCCTACAGTCAACTATTGCCTCGAACGACTTGTAATATTACATAGGGTCTATTAATATGTGTATCAACGTAAGACAATTTTTAAGCTGTTTAGCGTCTATTACGGCGTGGTGTACTAATGATAAATAAAATAAATGTATCTCGCAAATTATAAAGATAGTCGCCCGCCGTGGTAATGGTTACCATACTAACTTCATATACGCAAGGTCGCAGGTTCAAACCCGGCGGAGGACGATGGATTTTTTTGAGCTGAAAATCCTTAGCACGGCTTTTTTCGGAAAGGAGGTAAAGCCGTGGGTCTCCTGTCGTAGATTTACGGTACGTAAAAGAACCTCAAGCCGGATAGGGAGGACTCTGAGCCAAATTAGGTGGTCTTTATCGCCCAAATAAAATGGGACGCTGAGAACCACAGCAGTTAAGAGCGTCCATAAATAAAACGCCATTCCAGTTTTCCCAATTATAAAAATTGAGAAAAATCTGGAAGAAATTTTAGTCAGGGAACACAGTTCTGATGAAGTTTCAATTGCAGATCCTGAAGAGTTGTCATAACTCGTGAATTGGTTTTAGTAGAAACAATTCATTTCTTTATTGCTTCTTAGATGCTGTTTAATTTATGTTCACTCAGAGGCTCTGAACAGAACACAGCTTTGAAATTGAACTCTAAATCCGTTACCTAAAAGCTTTTCCGGCATATCTACAACATATTTAAGTTCATCTAAAGCTTTAAAATGAAATCGACAAACCTCTTTTCCATATAATGGAGTTAATAGAAGCCATTGTGTGCTACGATCAGCAAAATAACAGCATGAGCAACGTTTGATTGGTATTTTGAGTTATATGGACACAAAGAGTGAGAAATTTGTCATGGTTCCATTGTCCATTGCATTCAGACAGCAGTAGATGTATAATACAAAAATATGTTCCTATATTTGTTAAATTAGTATTTAGCATCAACTTTAGGTTGCCTTTTAAGCAGCGAATGCCGTTAACTGTTTCACTATCAAAGTCCGTCAGATTTTTCCACCATATTATCACTTGTAACTAATTCTAATTTTGAAATTATTATCTACAATTGTCTTTACAATATGTCTACCAAATGTTTCTTTTCTTAATTAATGAGTACTTTTACTTTCTCTTCACGTAATATGTACATAGTGTTTAAAGAAGGTATTGTATTGCACTCAAAAATTCGATACCAAGATTTCACCGGAAATACATGTTTTGGGTCCCCATGAATCCAAAGAAAGCCATTTTAGAAATAAGTCTGTATGTGCGTGTGTGTGTTTGTGGACAGCATAGCTCAAATACGAAAACCCCTTACATGGGAAAAAATCCCGCGCAGTGGCCGACTGGCCATCTAATCACCTTGCTCCATCTTCATTCATGTATCAACAGTGCCATCGCCTGCGGTGCCACAAGTAGTAAAAGCGAGCGTTGAATACTACCAAAAATGGAAAAAAATTGAAAATTTTTATTTTCTCATAACTGGCTCAAAAGTCGCATTACATATATTCACATGCCAAATAAAATCTATATCCAACATTTTCTGGGAATAGCCCCTGAAAACTACTTTATTCTGGAAGAATTTTACGAAATTTTGCATAACTGCTAAACCGTAACAGATGGAAAAAAAACTTAGTAAATAAACATGTAGAGCACGTTAAAACACACAATTTATGTTACATATATATTTTTTTTCTTGGAGTTGATCGTTTTTTAGATATGTCTGGTTTTGGATTTCAGCTTTAAAAAACTTATACTTTTCTCACACGGGAATTTTCCAACTCCTGTCCATACAAACAAAGGAACTTCAGTCACATAGCAACCATCTTTTTACTATCACTTTAGCCTATGGATCTCCCTTATTTCCCTTCTATTTACGTGGAAGCAAGTAATAACACTATTTCTGCTAATTTTTTTTCGATTGGCATGGAATGAATAGAAGCATAAGATTTTTAGTATAATTTCTTACAGAGATGTAGAGAAAGTTATGTGAATGGAACACATCAGGTTTTTTCTGAAGTTCTCTTAGTTTGAAAATATAGTGTTTCTTGTTGTAGCCTGCTTAGACCGTTTGGCCTATTCTGGCTCAAAAGCTTTATTTTCATCTATTTTTGGGTCAACCTAGGTTTCTTCGATCTTGTGGTTTCTTTGCTTCATGTGATATTCCTTATTCTCCATTCCGCTTAAGTTTCTTTTATAGTTTTTATGTATTCTGTACTTCTTTTATTTAATTATTTAGTGATATAATTAATGCCAAAATGTTTTATTGCATTTGCAGGCGTGGAATGGGGGCTTAGTGATGGTCACATTCTACAATTACTTCGTGAAATGCGGACCAAAAGCGACAGTGGCGGATGTAGCAGGTAAGCAGGATTTTTCCATCAATGTAACAAAATAAACGTCACTTAAAATAAATTTAAGAGTGGCTTTAATACAATAACAAGGTATTTGAAAACTCACTGTTCTCAGATAATGGCTATAGCAGCTTTTTTCAAACAATGTAATTAAATAGCAATGTATCTTAAGAACAAATTATTTTTCAAGAATGATAAAAATAAATGAAATAAATAATAACAAAATTACATTCTCAGATTCCTAGCTTTAGCTGTAATTTACACTGATTAATAAAATTAACTTGGAATAAGAATTAGAAGGGAAGTCAGAACATTCATATTGTTTATGATACGTGCCATAGTTTATTCAAACTTCACAAAAGATAAATACACAGTTTAGAGTCATAATCTGTGGATCTTAAAAGTATTTACTATACATTATCTGCACTACTCCACGAGAAGGTTAGCAATATTACCTGAAAAATGTAATCATTTTTTCGTATATGATGAAAAAGGATTGAATTATTGATTTGATGGTTGTACTTCAGCCAAGTACTTCAGGAGATTGCCTGAAATTGAACCAAAGGAATATTTTGCCAATGAACTGGCTGGTCCTTCCTGATGTTCTTTCCTATATTAAAATTGGTTTGCACAATATTATACAATTCTTCAAAGGTAATGTTTGCCATCTATTTCTGCAAGCACTACTCGCAATTGTTTTACAATCCCCTGGCCAGTAATACGTTCCTATTTGTTAGAATTAAATTACAATTTGTATACGAATAAAGTCGTATTTCATCTCGGAATGCCCAGATATAAGAAATTTGAGGACAATTGCTTTACTACCAGCGTCTTCATAACATACATACACAAGTCTGCCACAATTTGATTTAAATTCTACCCATCGCAACGGTTACTGAATCCTCGGATTTCTTTGGCGAATTCTGATTGGTCCAGAGACGGTAGCATGCAGTCTCACTGCTTCGCCCTTCTGATTTTCCTTTCTTCTTTTAGAAAACTACCTCGTCAATCTAAAGCATTAAAGTTACATGTGAATTTCGTTTATGAAAGGGGTATTGTTTGTTAGGTCATCTGACACCATGAACACCAGCTGTAGATACAATTTATGGACACAATTTCGCCTTCCGACAGTAGCGCCTCTTTCTTCTTCTTTATCTTTTCTTCTGTAGTCTTACTCTTTTTCCTTAACTGGTCTTCATAATCGAGTGGACATTTTATCTTTATAAAGTGCTCCACATATGTTGCATTATTTATTAGCGCTACGAGATTTCATTATGTTGCTTACCTACTAGTTTGTTTGATTCTTTCTTATTCTAGATCTTTCCATGGTTCCCACGTGAGCTCCACTTCTTTTATAAAAGTAACTGGATCGTGTTTTCTGAGAATGATGAGTTTTGTCTCTCTGTTTTGACCAGAGAAGAATCCTATAAGACAACTGAAGTTTAGTCAGAAAGCATGCGATAAATGTTGGCCTTATTTTCATCTGGTTTTCAGATACATAATTATTATAATTCAGACTTTTAATAACCAGATTCTCCATATTATATGTTTTTATATATGGATCTTTCCCAAAGTTGTCAGTATTTCTGTATCTTCAAGAATTTCTTTTTCTCTGTTTCTTATTCATAGAAACTCTGAGTTTAATGGCACTCGTGTGATCATGCTCACTGTGCTGAGTGCAAATTTATAGCTTGGCAAGGTTATTAAAAATACTACCATTTTTTTCGATTCGCGCAGCTCAGGCCTTCAATTGCTTCCACTCTTCCCGCTTTAGCCGGCCGTGTTCGGAGATAGTAAGAAAGGTTGGGATGCTGAGAGAGTTTGCCATCACCCCTGTATTATTGTTACAACACGCACGTGCATGGCTGAATGTAGGAAGAGAAGTAGTATAGTTTTTTTCCAAAACATAATGACCCTCCTAACTCTGAACAATAACCATTAGCAAACAAAAGGCAACCCTTACTAGGTGTGAGAGGCAACGCAGTAAAATCTGTTACCTGGAGAGACTGCTTGAAAGTCGAGAATCGTGCCTCTGTAAAAGGACCAGTAAGTTTAAGACTTGGCAACAGCGATGGTTTGTTTCTAGCCGTACACATCGTAACTGCTGAACAAGAAACCACAAACCCTAACTTCAAAGTCAGGCCTTCTTTGGGGCAAGGTCATCATGTTCTGAAAAATACAAGTAATGACAACATTGTAAACAATCTCCCTAGCATGTCCTCTAAGGGACTTGCCATCGGGGTTGAAGGGCGCGATATTACTATTAGTGGTTCTCAATTTATATACTCTTAAAATTATACACTATAGCCGCTTGCAATGCCCTCTCTCTCACCACTGACAAAAACTCAAGTGATGCGCATGTGGATGAGGGAGAAGGGAGAATGGCAAGAATTGCGCCCACAAGGTTCTACGCAACTTTTTCATTACTCTGAAAGGGAATGGTTACATCACTTTAAGTCTGAAACAGCTTAACTTAATGTGAATATTAGAAAATACGTAGTTCATACCACAGCATTTCTAGTCATAAAATGAACAAAGACTCTGATATTCGTAACATTAAGTAGACTAGATTTCTATCAGTCTTTCTATATCAAACATTAGTGAATGCTACTCATCACTCTTTAAAACCATTTCTAATATTTATTGAACATTTTTGCTTTCTCTATACGTACTATTTACATAGTGTATAGCGAATGTATGCACTCCACCCAAAAACTCGATACTCAGATTTCACCGGAAATATATGTTTTAAGGTACTCTGTATCCAAAGAAAGCATTTTCAGAAAGAGGTCCATGTGTGTGTCCATTTGTCTGTGAATACAATAACTCGGTAAAACGTAAAGTCGAGTAAAATACCAAAATTGGTATTTAAGTGTAGTATCTTCCAGGGATGCAGCAAGAAGGTTTTGATAAAAGTCCCCCCACACCAAAATTCCCTTTATATGAAACGTTTTTCGAAAATTTTGATTTTCTCAAAAATGGCTCTTATATGTTTTGAGTAAAATATCATTTATTAAAGAAAAAATATACATATTGAATTTTCTTGGAATAGCCTCTGAAGACTACTTTATTCTGGACGAAGTTTACGGAATTTTACATAACTGCTAAACCGTAAGAAATGGACAAAAACTTATCACAAAAAATTTAGAGCACGTTAAAACACACAATTTATGTCATATACATTTTTTCGTGGAGTTGATCGTTTTTTAGATATTCCTTGTTTTTGGATTCACCTTATACTTCTCTCATACACGAATTTGTCAACTTCTGTCCATACAAACAACGGAACTTCAGTCACATAGCAACCAGCTTTTGACTATCACTTTAACTAATGGTAGTCCCTTATTTCTCTTCTACTTACAAGGAGCAACTAATAAGATTATTTGTGCTAATTTTTTCGTGTAGTAAGTTTTTGTCTATCTCTTACGGTTATTCAAAATTCCTAAAATTGATGCAGACTAAAGTGGTCTTCAGAGACTATTCCCAGAAAATTCAAGATATACATTTTATTTGTCAGGTAAATATCCTTCATATATGCCATTTTAATCAAAATCGTTAGAGCCATTTTTGATAAAATCAAACTTTTCGAAAAAAGTTCCATGTAAAGGGTATAAAGGGTAGTTCGGTGTGGGGGAATTTTTCTCAAAAATTTCGTGTCGCATCCCTGAAATATATTAAACTTAAATACCAAGTTTGGTATTTTACCTTCTTTTTGTTTTTGAGTTATCGTGTTCTCAGATACACGGACACACACATACACACACACACAAGGACCTTTTTTCTGAAAATTATTTTTTTTGGATAACAAATATCTCCGGTGAAATCTCGGTATCGAATTTTTGGGGAGTGCAATACCTTCTCTATACACTATGTACATAGTACGTGTAAAGTACAGTACGGTATACGAAATTGTAAAAGTCGAAATGATTTACTGCTAATGCCATCGTTGTAGTGTTTTCATGCCTTATCAGCAGAGATTGAAACAATGCCTAAAGAATTAGGCAGAAATTACGGTCATAGTGTCAGAACTTAATTATTTAGGTGTTAATTTAATTCCAATCGACCATATTAGTTGGCCATAATATGAATTCTGGGACTTAGAGTACTTACAGCATTGTAAGTCGCCATTGGGATTGTCATCTCATAATAATTTGAGATCACCTTGTGGTTTACCGGGAAACATGTGGGTCAGTTGAGAAATTCAACGCTATTGCCGGCAAGTTGCCATGGTAGCTCTCTGGTAGAGCGACCGGCTAGAGACCGAGAGATCCGTGGTTCGAATCCCGGCTATTGCATTGAATCTATCTATTTAGGTGTTAATGTCAAGAATGTAGATTATAAATATAATATATCGATGTGTTTATAAAGAACCCTTAAACAAAAATCTCTGTGCTGAAACTACATGGAGAACGGTGTACAAATAAAAGGTTTAGGAGCTATAGCTAGAGAACTATAGCTTGCTTCAACTGTAAAACAATATGGCGGAAAAAGGGGACATTTGTCTATATCTATCACTAACTTATCGCCATTAACTTCGTAATTTTCTCGCTCCCGCAACACTAAGCTCCTTTTTTTTCCCTCGTGGTGTTTAAGGCCCGCTTTTACTACCATGGTACCGCAGGCGATGACACTGGTGTTATGTGGAATGAAAATTGGAGCACCGGTGGAATGCGATGGCGAAGAACCCGGGAAAAACTAACCCCGACGCCGCTTTATCCACCATAAATCTCACATGCGGTCACTTGGGATCGAATCCGGGCCGTTTACGGGAAAGGCGAATGGTCTAACCACTCGGCCACAGCGTGGCCTTGCCTAAAATGTTAACAACATTGGAATAATTGTTTTTTCAGACAAACCGTGTATAGGACAGGAGTTGGATGAGAAGAGTCAAACTGAAAAATTCAATGTCATAGCCGGGTTTTCTACCACAAATCTCTCGATTTCTAGCCGGTTGCTCTACTATTATGCTACCATAGCAACATGCCGGGTTAGCACTGAATTTCTCAACTGACTCGCATTTTTCCCGGTAAACCACAAGGTGATCTCAAATTATTTTGAGATGACAAACCCAATGGCGACTTACCATATTGTAAATACATTAGACCCAGGATTTATAGCATAGCCAACTATTATGGTCACTTGGTATTGGATTAATTGTGTTTTTCACACAAGCCGTGTGTAGGACCGGAGTTGGATAGGTAGAGTCAGACTGAAAAATTCAATGCCATAGCCGGGATTTGAACCATGGATCTCCCGATTACTAGTCGGTTGCTCTGCCACTGGGCTACCATGGCAAAATGCGGGAATAGCACTGAATAACTCAACTGATTCGCATGTTAACAGCATATTCAGTTGTTCAAATTTTCAGCGTTGAACTTTTTATCATATTCCGGAAATACTTCTCTGTCAGATTGTATTATTCCAGGAGTCTTTTATAATTTTATTGCTTTTCAGTAAAAATCCGGTATTTGCTGCTTCTGTGTTTCTCTCACTGTAACCAATAAACTAAAATATTCTTCCTGGCTATTTAAACTATATCTGATATCTGCCAGTTTAAATTTTGTCTTTAATAGGATGAATGCTATGATTTGTAAATAAAATATTTTAGGAACTTTCTATATCTCTGCAGTAGAAAAGATATATAGAGAAAGGTTTTGTTATTCGTTTACAAGGGAAACTAAGTCAGAGAATATAATGAAAACTGTTGAGAAAGTTTCTAAAAGGAGCCGGAATCCGGCAACTTTTTACATTTGTTATCTATGACAAATAAAGTCATCCATCAATTTTTCAACTCAAGTCATGTGGCAATAGGAGATATTGTGCAGCGGTAAAGTCTAACATGAGTTTGTAAGCAATGTTTTTAGCGTGTGTAACACGTGAATTGTTATATAGGTTATTTAGTTTGCACTTTACTAAAATATTGAGCCATAGAAGGAAACACAAAAGAATAACTAATGCGTTAGATTATTCAATGAGCAGTAAGGCAGTAAAATAAATCGCTAACGCTACCGGGTGCTCAGAGACAGTAATGTATAGGATAACAATCTGATGTGATCCACTCACACGATTTTCTCTACATCTCTGCAACAAATTAATGTTGAAAAGCTGATAGTGATAGTCAGAAACTGATTTCTATGTGATTTAAGTTCGTATGAGAAAAATATACAATTTTAAATCTAAAACCAACAATAAGGAATATCTATAAAGCGATCAACTCCACAAAAATGTATATAACATAAATTGTATGTTTTAACGAGCTCTACATTCTGTTAAGTAAGTTTTTGTCTATCTCTTACGATTTACCAGTTACGCAAAATTCCGCTAAATACAACCGGAATAAAGATGTATTCTGAGGCTACTTCCATGAAATTCAAGATATATATTTTATTTGTCATGTAAATATCTTTAATATACGATATTTTAATCAAAATCTTCAGAGCCATTTTTGATAATTTCAAATAGAATGTTTCGAACATTGTTCCACGTAAATGGGGTGGAGGGATTTACTTGAAAAGCCTTCGTTTTTCATTCTTGGAAACTACAGACAATACACGGAAATTTTTTTTTGAGTTCAGGGGGTCTCAAAATATATATTTCCGGTGAAATCTCAGTATTGAATATTTGTGTGCAATACAAAACATTCTCTATACAGTATGTACATAGTATGTGTAGAGAAAGTAAAAAGAGAACGAATGAAAAGGTCTCTAAGTACGCCAGAAATAACAGAATGAAAGGGAGATGAGAGAGAAACAAGCGGTGTGTGCGCAACGTTCTTTTTACTGATTGAAAATATTCACTCGGATTGAATACAATGTTGGTAAGTGTGAACAGTGATGATACATTACCACGTTAAAGATGTTCTATACATATTCATGTGTTTTGATAGAATATATTTTTGTACTTCTAAAATTGCATTTCGAAATTATAAATTACCAAGAGAAGAAATAAGTTTCTGCTGAAAAATAAATGTATCATAAAAAACGTAAATAGCAGTGAATTACTATTTCAGTATTATTTGTTCAGTATTTGTTATAAGATGACATTGAATTGGTAGATCCATCATAGCTGTGGACGGATTGCCGAGCTACGTGCAATATGATTTAATTTGTACTATCTCCTACGTCTGATACATTCTTTAAAACTTGTAGAAAACAATGGAGTGAACATGCTTCAGGAATGGTTTATAAACCTAAAAGGTGTCCGATACAAACCTACAAAGAGAAGAAATCAAGGAAGAAATCAACTACTAATGCTACTAATAGTAATATTACTTCTTATAATAAAATAATAATAGTAATAATAATAACAATAATAATAATTATAATAATGTTTAATCAATATCAAATTAAAATTTCAACAGAAAAAATGAAATGGTGTTTCCTTCCTTTTTATGGAAAAAGCTGCAAATTAACAATCACAAATAAGTTTATGGATTAGGTTATGTCTTTTAATAACACACGATGAAAGAATCGTGCTGCAAAATGAAAGAGTCTAAGGTGTCCCATTCACCTCACTTTCTCTAGCTTTCCATATACAAGCTATTCTTACAAAGGATTATTCTTTTATCTATTTCATGCTAATTAAAATAAACAATAGCACAGCTTATCTTACTGTTTGCATCCTTATAAGCAGAAGAGAAGTAAGAGAAAACATTAGGTTAAAGCGATAGTGAAATCTTTTAAAAGTTGGAAGCTATGTGAGACAATTGAGGCTCGATTCGCCTTACATGGTCCCGTTTGAGAAAAATTGTGGCCCAAAAATGAATTCAACAACAAGGAATTTCTTGAAAACGGTCAACTATACAAGAAAAACGTAAATGACATACATTATTTTAACGATATCTAAATTTTTAGTGAAGTAAAATTGTGTCTATCTGTTACGGTTTCACCATTATGGAAAATTCTGCAAAACTCTTTCAGAATAAAGAGTTTTCCAGAGGCTATTCCCAGAAAAATCGATTTATTGATGTTATATATGTACATATACTCCAATAAATCTTATTACCTATTATATTTTTACTAATCACCTTCTTATTAACTTGACTCTATAGAATATAATGTTCTTAAGACTGCAAATTATATATATATGTGTGTGTGTGTGTGTGTGTGTGTGTGTGGTTAAATAATAGCTACCGTGCAACGATGACTTTTCTCAACAAACTATAAAGATATCGCAACATTAAATTTTATCGATAAAAAAGTATTTAATTCATATTATTTTAATCGAAATCGTTAGAGCCATTTTTGAGGAAAACAAAACTTTAAAAAAGCTGATGTGTTCCATTCACATGACTTTCTCTACATATCTGCAACAAAGTATTGGTAAAAAGCTCTTTTTTCTATTTACTTCATGCTAATGGAGAAAAAATTAACAGAAAGTCTTATTACATGTTTCCTTGTAAGCAGAAACGAAATAAGGGAGTAATATTGGTTAAAGTGATAGTAAAAAGCTGCTTGATATGTGATTGAAGCTCCTTAGTTTGTATAGACAGAAGTTGACAAATTCCCCTATGACAAAATTATAAGTTTTTCATAGCTGAAAACAAAAACAAGGGATATTTTAAAAACGATCAACTCAGCGAAAAAAAACATAAATTGTGTGTTTTAATCTGCTCCACATTTTCTGTATGGTAAGTTTTTGTCCATCTATTACGGTTTAGCAGTTATGCAAAAATCCATAACATTCATCTAGAATAAAGTAGTCTTCAGAGGCTATTCCCAGAAAATTCAAGATATACATTTTATTTGTCAAGTAAATACCTTAAATTTACGAGATTTTAATCAAAATCGTTAGAGCCAATTTTTAGAAGATCAAAATTTTCGATTTTTTTCCATGGAAGGGGGAGTTTGGGGTGGGGGGATTTTCTTGAACATCTTCGTGTTGCATCCTTGGAAGATATCAAACCTAAATACCAAGATTGGTTTTTAGCGGTCTTTTCATTTTTGAGCTATGCTGCCCATAGACACACACACAAACACACAGACACACACAAACACACAGACACACACAGGCAGACAGACAGACATACACTCGAACATTCTTCTAACAATGCTTTTTGGGGTTCAGGGGGTCTCAAAACATATATTTCCCGTGAAATCTCGGTATCGAATTTTTGGGTGCAATACAATATCTTCTCTATACACTATGTACATATTACGTATAGAGAACGTAAAAATAGTTTTATGGATTAGATAATGCAGTTTAAGTACATCGGAGCGAAAATCATAACCACTGAAACCAAATTATAGGCTCCTACAGTATGCAGAAAAGTGATAAAAGAAATGTAAATAACAAGAAATTCCATGGCATAAGAACATAATATACAGAAAATAGATAAAATAAGAAACATCTCTTATAATCAAAATGTGATAAAAAGAGAGAAAAGTGTGGGGAGATATGTATGTATAGTGGCAGAGGAATGAATTCCCAGAATCGCCGTGATGGCAAAACCAAAGGGATTACAAATCCCAAACAGGTTATCACAGCATTATACACAGCTACATAATTAATCGGACAAGTCCTGGAGGAATGATACAAAAACACAACTGCCCTGCTTACCCATAGCAATTGATTATCAAAGTTTGGGAAGTAAAATATAGTTCTCTAGAGCGAATATCAACTTTATTAAAGGAGCTCTGGTGATTTTTTTTGGATTCTTTGTTTATCCAGCTCATTCATTTGCATGTCAGTCTTAGCATTAATAACATGTTTTCCTGTTCGGTGATACTAAAACTGTCCCCTTCCAGTGTTCATTGTGTATAGTATACTGAAATATAGATATTTTAAAAATCAATTCAAACTTTAAAACGCTATAAATATTATATTTGAAATAGGATAAAAACAAAGATGAAACATACTGGGCAAGAATGAGGTTGGAATTTCTTTCTCTTTACTTTCTCTACACGTGCTATGTACATAGTGTATAGAGAAAATATTGCATTCCACCCAAAAATTCGATACCGAGATTTATACGAAATTACCCGTTTTGGGACCCCCTGAATAAAAAAAAAGCATTTTTGGAAAAAAGTCCATTGTGTGTGCGTGTCTGTGTCTGTGGACAGCATAGCTCAGAAACGAAGAGACCGTTGAATACCAAACTTGGTATTTAAGTTTGGTAGCTTCCAAGGATGCAACATGAATATTTTCAAGAAAAACCCCAACCCACAACTACCCTTTACAGGGAATGCTTTACGAAAATGTTGATTTTCTCAAAAATGGATCTGACGATTTTTATTAAAATATCATATATTAACGATATTTACCTGACAAATAAAAATGAACTTTTTGGGAATAGTCTGGAAGACTACTTTATTCTGGATGAATTTTGTGGAATTTTGCATAAGTGCTAAACCGTAAGAGATAGACAAAACAAAAGGTAAAGCACATTAAAACACACAATTTATGTTATATGCATTATTTTTTTTTTAAAAACCTTTACTTTTCTCGTACAGGAATTTGTCAACACCTGTCCATACAAACAAAGGATCTTTAGTCACGTAGCAACCAGCCTTGGATTATCACTTTCATCTATGGTACTCCCTTATGTGGCTTCTACTTACAAGCAAGCAAGTAATAACTCTTATTTCTGCTAACTTTTTCTCGATTAGCCTGAAGTAAATGAAAGCATATACTTTTTAGCAAAAATTTGTTGCAGAGATGTAGAGAAAATCATGTGAATAGAACACATCAGATTTTTTCAAATCCTATTTACTATGGATACAATTTTGTAGTGTGGTGATAGTGTGTCTACCTCACATTCAACAGGTCATGAGTTCGAATCCCGCTTAGGGTCGGTTACCCGGATAAAGTTTCTTCGGGATTTTCCCTTGTCCAGTAACTTTAAACTCCAAGGATCCGAGATCATTTGATTATCATTTCACCAATTTCATTCATCGTCCGATATGACCAACCAGATTAAAGAACGTTAATCCACAAAACAAAAAATAAACAAACCAAAAAAGAAAAAAAAAAAAGAGTTAGTAGTTTACAAATGTTGGCTCTTTACTAAATAATAGAATACAGGTGATTAAATGCTATTACTCACAATTAATCAATAAGTTACTCTATGGTGAGGCTTCAATTCACAATTCATCATTCCCCCCTATTTCTTTGAAGAAGACAATAATGGAATTCTTTAAATGGTGTGCACTGCTACAAAACTTCGTCATCGCTACTCTGAGGAACCAGGATATGGAAAACATTAACTTTATGCATGTTGGTGCAACGCCCCTTATCTGCACCTCTCCAAAACTATTAATTTACCCAGATGTTTGGCCATTGTGTTAGACACTTTCCAACAAGATGGGCTTTTCTTTTCATCTCAAATATACCCCATTGTTTATCCAGCAAGTGACTTATTTTCTGTATATGTATATATATGGGCTGATTTCACTGTTTAAGCTTAAGTCGAAGTTTTAGTGTTACAAATGCTGCGTAAGCTAGACTTAAGCTTTGGTTTAAACTTTACGAGCTTCACGTTTGACTTTACTGAGCTAAAGAATTCCGTGGAATGATAAAGGGGTTGCGCATCGAGAAAATTTCCGTCTATTTATGGCGACGCTGTTCCTAAAATAAGAGTTTGTATTATACCCAGCATTATATAGTTAAAATGAGCGAACACTCAGGTCAAAACGTACAGTGAAAGTTACTTATCAAAACAGATTTGTATGCAAAATGCATAGAGTTTTTGAATAGTCTAAAAATATGCAGTAGTATTCCTTACCATTCTCACCTTTAAGAGATCACTAGTGCAGTTTTAAAATGCATATAATTGCATATTTTGTGAAAAACTGATTTTGCATGCATATTTCTTAAAATTTAAAACGTAATTGCATATTTTTTTCTATTTCTAGCCCAAATAAAAACTCTAGTTGGCTCACAATGTAATAGTTTTTATATTTTCTTGAAATGACGACTAATGATTCTAGATATGCGGTTTCGTTATATCAGCTAATTGTTTACTCTTGTTGCAACAAAAGCTAGCGTTCCCCTTCATAGCGTGATGTCATCTGAGGTATGCTGTAACATCATATCTGCCGGATGTGTTTGGTCACGTTTACTTGCAGTTGCAATCATAGTTCAGAAGTAACAGTAAGGGGTGAAAAACACTTTGCTTCGTTATGCTATCGGTAAAATTGCAATGTTCGTCTGTGTTACGTATATATGTTATGGAGTTCGGGAGTGATAAGATTAGTGAGGATTGACAAGTATTACTTTGTTTGTCTTGTGAACGATGTTTTGCTTCTCACAAAGTTCCAAGTAGTACAGCATCTCATCACTGAAGTACAAAAAAATTACAGCCAGAAAATTTGCTTTATGTCAAAAATTTGTAAGTATGTCATTTAGTGAGCAGGTTAATGTACCTGGATGTTCACGTGACTCATTCTGCAAGGAACTGTGTTCAGCGTTTATAAGTGCAAACATTCCTCTTTGGAAAATAAATAATATCCATATTAAAGTTTTTTTTTGTTTTTTTTTTTTAGAACAGCACACTAATAAAGTAGTGCCTGACGATGCTACCCTTCGTAAAACGCGTGTGCCCCAGTGTTTCAACGAAGTTATTCGAGAAATTCGGGAAGCGTTAAAACATGACAGATTTGGAGACCCCAGACGCTGCAGGCCACTGTGAGTGTAGTGCAGAAGTGGGCGCAATGAAACCGGGAAGTAAAACTTACGTGTTAAATGCTCAGATATTAAAAAGGGTAAACCATTCTACAACTGCAAAATTCTTCAACGATTCCCTAACCTTTTTGTGGCCAGATTCTATAAAATACGACAGTGTCCTATTATTTCTTACAGATGCCGCTGCATACATTGTAAAAGCAGCAAATGCATTAAAAGTTTTCTATTCCAAACTAGTACATTTGACATGTTTAGCCCAAGGTCTACAGCGCGAGGCAGAGACAGTTAAGTATCCAGAGGTTGATGGTTTTATTTCCAATGTCAAGAACATTTTCATTAAAGCACCTGCTAGAGTTTAAATTTTCCAAAGTTAACATTACCTCCTCAGCCTGTTTTAACACGGTGGGGTTCGTGGGTGAAGGCTGCATGTTACTATGTTAAATATTTCAATGATGTGAAAAGAATAGTAGATAGTTTAGATCCGGAATATGCAGCTTCTGTAAAGATAGCTCAAGAGTGCTTCAACTCAGTTGATATAGAAAATAAATTGAAGTACATATGTAGCTGCTTTTCAGTGCTACCAGAAATCATAAAGGAACTGCAGGCTAAGAATAATTCATTACAACACTCATTGTTCCTAGTGAATCAGGTATATCAAGCACTGTCCTTCAAAACATACGGCGTTGCAAAAATTGCTTTTGATAAGTTGAACGAAGTTCTTGGTAAAAATACAGGCTATAAAACAATTTGTGAAATTGCAAAACAGCTGGCCGAAGAAATGTGTGAAGTACAAGAAGAACTCGCTAAAGAAGAGATTTGGACTTTCTTGTGATGTAGAGAGATCTTTTTCACTCTACAAAACCTTCTTTAGTGACAAACGAAGAAGTTTCACTGCAGAGAACCTCAAGATGACATTTCTCGTCTATTGCAACAGCAGTATTGGGCAATAGGGTGAGTCACTAATATAACACATTCTTTCGTTCATTCTTAAAATTAAAATAGTGCAATACAAATAAGAAATAATAATAAAACGTAATAACTAAAAGCTATTACTAATTAATAATAGTTAATAACTTAAAGAATTAATAATAATTAAGTAATACCTTAAACTATAATTAAATGGTGAACTTATGAGAATAGTTATCAAATATACTATTTTATTTTGCATGAGTTTTTAGTGCAGATTTGAATGCATATTTTGGAATTTGTTTTTGCATACAAATCCAGGCTCTGCTTTGCGTATGGAGAAACGCTCTGATGCGAAAGGTGGATTAGAATTGTGTGAAATAGTTTTAACAGTGCAGTGCACTGTAGAATTGCAGATATCGGAAAGATGTCTAGCTGCAATCTATCTTACCCATAGGTTTTTCGGAGGTTTCCCTGGTCGCCTTGTGAATACTGGTGCCTTCATTTCATCCCTCGAATTTACCTGTTCCCATCATTTCCTAGTTATCTCTCTTTCAGAGTAGAAGGACCAGACGCGTTGCGGCAGGATGGTTGAATGCGCATTGTAAAAATGTTATCCTGGGGTCGTGTCCGGGAACACTGGTTTGAGACTCGCCTTCTTGTTTGGGCTCCTCTTGAAGTCCGCAGGAGACTTATAACTCGTGAGCTACACCTAGGGCGGCGTCGGAGGCGTTCCAACCGCACCCGTTAAGCATTTCATTCATGATTTTGCCCGTCGTTATCGAGGTCTGGTCGCCATTTGTGTCACTTAAAAGGTAAAGGATTTCAAGAGCCTATGTCCGATGCTCTGCCCTAGTGTCCTGGAAGCTCCGTCTAATCCTAATCCTACATACTTTAACTTGTATAAGTTAAATGTATAGAGAACCATTCCTTCTGAGGAAACGTTTTGTTACTGAATTATAATAAAGTAATAATAGATGCGACGATAGTGAGTGCGACAAGGTATATAATAACGATATGAAGCATACATTTAAAACTAAGTTTAGCTGAGCGTTTTATGTTTATTTGGTTATACCTTTATTTGCATAATGACTGACGGTTTACTTATTCGAAATCTCTCGTAGAACCCTCGGTCATTCCAATACTGAGAATGGTTCCCGTTCTAAATACTCCATATAATTTTGTGCATATGGGTTAAAATCGTAGTTTGCATTTACCTATCACTAATATAGCATCCTTCAGATAACTTGAGGATCCTTAGCTTAAATCTTAGTTCAAACTACGGTTTAGGTAAACCAGAGCTTAGCTCTTGAAATGTATACAGTGTGTGTGTGTGTGTGTGTGTGTGTGTGTGTGTGATGTCGGAGAGGATTCCACACTTCAGCTATTGTACGTCAGATCCCAGGAAGATAGGATGAGATAAGAGTAACTATAACGGACGGCCGAAACCTCAAGACGGGGAGAGAGCCACCATGGAAGATTCCAAGCAGTTTTCATATCGACGCGGGGAGCGCTGGGAGCCCGCGCTCCAGATCTGAATGAACTTCGTGGGTCTACAGACAACTTCTTCTGCCATCCCTCCGCCCCAAAGTGCATAAATTACACGAACTCGTAAATTATCTCAACTCAAGATTCATGACTTTTCTAGCACTTGGTTTTACCTTCGCTTTTTTGGCTTTGGGGTGTCGTATGTTCCCATTGTGCACTTTGTTATTTCGTTTTCCGATCGTGTTGCTGAAACCTGCTCTCATTACACGTTATGACCTTGTCCAAAAAGTTGGGTTCTCTCCGAAGGCTTGTGAGTTACTGCTGACAGGTCATGACTCGATGAGACATCTGTGCCTATGAAGCAGTCGTGAGATTCATTTTGCTGTCACTTTTCTGTAACACAAATCATTACGAATTATATATCCAGCTGGTCCAAAGGAGATGTACATAATGTCTGCTGTCTTCGTTATTGTTAATCTTTGTCTTCTTACAACAGAACGTCAACTTTTTGAAGTGGAGGGTCGTCCTGAACGTCTTCAAGACTTTTTTCACTTGAAATTTCCTAAGCCATTCAAAAACGCACATTTTTGATAAAGCTTCCTGCATCATTTCCAGCGTTTCATTTCCAGATTTTTTTTTTCAGAAGAACACTAAACCAAGATGCCACTCGTTGTTCTAACTTGAAATCTATGTACGGTCATTGAAACACGTGCTTACACAATATCTCCCTCAGACAAATGCACAGCGCAGGACAGTCAGACCTCTCGGTGAATATTGACGGGCGCATGTTTAAACAGAAAAAATATTTCCCGTTACTTTTCATACATCCTCGTAGAAGAAACTAAGTAATAACAGTAGCATGAAGTAGAGAGAAGCATAAGAATAGTTTGTTTGAAGAAAACGCATCTCATTTGATTTACCTGGATGAAAATTAAGTTGGTAGAAAAATAAACTTTTGTGACAGATTACTGTGCTCCTAGCCATTAATAAAAGATAAAGGGTAAAGAAAGTCATGTGAAAGTAACACGGTAGATATTTAGAAACTGAATGTAGAGGACTTGGAGAACTACACTGTGCTAGACGAACATTTTTACAATAAACCTCCGCTATGAGAAAATAGTAGTGCACTATGAAATAAACATTGTTCTGAAATTTATGATCTTGATGTCCAATGTTATTCCGCTGTTCTCCTAAATGAGACGTGTCCGAAGGTATATCTTGTGAGATGCTGACGTCAGATATCTTTCCTTCCAATTAAGCAAACAACGAGAATGTTAGGCTCCACGCGCGGGAGGTATCATTTTGATATAATTTTCAGAGGCTTCACACGATGTGCAAATAAAATTATTCGCTCTACAAAGTTGTACAAACAAAAAGTGCTCAAAGGAAAGACGTTGGGTGTTATTTAAATCATTTCCTAAGGGTTCATTTTTCAAATTACGATTATTTATATCCATTTAATGGTAATGATTAACTCCAGTTTCTCTCAAATGTGCAGTAAAAATAAGCAGCCCACGAGTAGACTACACGGTGATCATTTGATCCATCTACAAAGGTTATTTACATTATCCTTAGCCGCAGATATTGTTGAATTCGTCCAAAGTAAAACATATCACCGAAGTCACAAAAAAAATCTGATATTTTCCATTCATACGATTTTTTCTACATTTCCGCAACCAATTACTATCAAAAACTTATTCTTCTATTTGGCAGTAAGATTCTTATTACTGCTTCCTTGTAAGTAGGAGGGAAATAAGGGTATACTCTAGCTAAATTGACAGTCAAATCTGTTTAAAGCTGATTGCTATGTGATTAAAGTACCTTTGTTTGTATGGACAGGAGTTGGAAATTCCCGTATGAAAAAAGTATAAGTATTTTAAAGCTGGAACTAATAACAAGGAATATCTAAAAAACGGTCAGTTACACGAAAAAATGTATATAACATAAATAGTGTGTTTTAGGGAGCTCTACATTTTATGTGTGGTAAGTTTTTGTTTATCTCTTACGATTTACCAGTTATGCAAGCTTCCGTAAAATTCATCCAGAAAAAGTATGTCTTCAGAGGCTATTCCCAGAAAATTAAAGATATACATTTTATTTGTCACATAAATATCTTAAATATAAGCGACTTTTATCAAAATCGTTAGACTCATTTTTGATAAAATAAAAATTTAAATATTTTTTCATGTAAAGGGTAGTTTGGTGTAAGAGGATTTTCTCAAAAGCATCGTGTCGCATCCCTAGAAGATACTACACTTAAACACCAAGTTTGTTGTTTACCGACTCTTCGTTCTTGAGTTATCGTGTTCACAGGCACACGGATCAACGGATACACGGACACATACACTTTTTCTGAAAATACTTTCTTGGACACGGGTATTTTCGGTGAAATCTCGGTATCGAATTTTGGGGGAAATGCAATACGTTCTCTTTACACTATGTACATAACACTTGTAGAGAAAGTAAAAATGATAACATTAGTTGCAAACATTCCATCATTATGTCGCAGAGTGACATGCTCCAATGCTTCACACAGAGTGGATTAAGTTACTATGCCTTTCCCTCTTCTCTTTAATTTGGACACGCCGGTTCTAAAACATAGCATTTTATTTCGCAAAATGTAAATTGAAAAACACGAATGATAAAATTGTTACTAATGTTTAAAGCTTAGTGACCTTTTTCATTTTAAAATAAACTGAATTTACACAGTTATGAAACAAAACTAAGAAAACAAAGCCTATTTTCGAGCTTTCTTAAAAATTTTTGACTGAATGATATTCGTAGAATAGAATGAAACCGTATAAATACACAGACGTCCGCTTCCTCTTTTGTTTTAGTACACTGCGATAGTCAGGTTTTGATATGATACACTTAAATCTTCTGGAGCCGTTGCGTTCACCTATGGAGCAGCATCACCTTTAATCACGAAATGAGGAATAGCAGGATATAAACTACGGGGTGTTCAGCTATGAACGATTAAGGCTTGAGACAGATGATTGCGTAGCGCGGGTGTTTTCCAATAAATTCTCATATTCACGTCGACAGGTTGTGGAGGGGGAACATCGCTTTGTCCGACATACACACCACTGTCATGACGAGCAATTATACACGCCCCTCCCTCAAACAACGAAGAGAAAGCAGGGAGGTAATTGGTGCTGTTATTTCTCATTATAGGATCGATCACGTCACCAGATTCTATATGCATGTTCCATTGTTTTTCAAAGCTACAATACCTCAATTTCCGCCATATATTCACATTAGGCGAGAAATTTGTGGAAAGCAGCCTGTGATGTATGAAGAGCAAGTTTGCGTGCTGCTATTTACGAACTATTTCTGGACTAAGAAAACCTTGTCACCTATGAAGGAAACCCTCCATATACAATGGAAAAAAAAAATCTATTGCCAAACTTCATATTAGTTAAAAATCTGATATGCTCCATTCATATGACTTTCTCTACATCTGTGTAACAAATTATTGCTAATAAGCTTCTTCTTCTGTCTGTTTAATTTAGCAGAAACGGTCTTATTACTTAGTTCCTTTATAAGTAGGAGAGAAATAAGGGAATATACTAGACTGAACCGACAAACAAATGTTTTAAAATGTGGTTGCTATGAGATTGAAATCCGTTTCTTTGTGTGACCAGGAGTTGACAGGTTCCCGTTTGAGAAAATTTAGTTTTTTTAAAGCCGAAATCAATAACAAGGAATATCTCTAAAATGGTCAACTCCATGAACAAAATGTATATGAAACAAATTGTGTGCTTTATAGTGATCTATTTTTTTTTTTTTTTTTTTTTTTTTGTAATAAGCTTTTGTATATCTCTTACGGTTTAACAGTTGTGCAAAGTTTTGCAACATTCACATTAAGCATGTTTTCAAAACATTCAAGATATACATTTTATTTGTCATGTAAATATTTAGAATATAAGAAATTTTAATCTAAATCGTTGGAGCCATTTTTTTGAAACTCAAAATTTTCGAACTTTTGAAAATCTTCGTGTCGCATCCTTGGAAGATCCCAAACTTAAAGGCCACACACAGACACACATACACGGATCTTTTTTCTAAAAATGCTTTTTTTTTTTTTTTTTTTTTATTCAGGGGGACCCTAAACACGTATTTCTGGTGAAATCTCGGTATGGAAATTTTGAGTGGAATGCACTATCTTCTCTATACACTATGTACGTAGTACCTATTAGAGAAAGTAAAAATCACTAAAATAACTGCAATGGAAAACATTTTTGAATGCGATTAGTTATTTGACATGGTTAATCTCTTTGTGACACATTAATCTCCATTAGTATCTATCTCATGTTCTCGGATTAAATAACGCGTCTTCTTCTTTTCCTCTCCTCTTCTCTCTCTCTCTCTGAACGCACTACCTATTTGTTACCCCTTTTATCCTCTTATATAGGTTGCTAGTTCTGACAACGGAAACCTTAAGTCTACTTCCAGCTCTAGAAACTTGGGTAATCACTGACATTCTTCCGTGCAATAATAGACCCGTTGACTGTCCTCCATCTATGGTTCAGTAAATATGGCGGTGCAGACTCTCTTTTGCAATAATATTAACTAATGCTTAAGTATTATTTCTATACGCTGAAGCATCAAAGTAGATATATTTATTGCGCTTCTACACAGCAGTATATGTGATAGTGAATTTTATTTGTACCTCAACTAGCTTTTGTGCCCACAAACTATTACAATATTTCCAAACATGATAAAATACTTCCTCGGTTTGATTGACCTTTACATAATTTATTCTCTATAACTTCCTATGGTAGTTAAGAGGAAAATAACGGTGTATCCCACCTATAAAAACAATGCCCACATTTCAGGGAATGTTGAGGTCTCATGAACGCAAAATAACATTTTTAGGAATAGCTTCTGAAGAGTACCTTATTCTGGATTAATTTTACGGAATTTTGCATAACTGCTAAACCATAAGAGATAGACAACAGAAAATGTATGCTTATTAAAACACACAATTTATAATATACATGTTTTTCGTGGAGTTGATCGTTGTTTTCTTTCTTATAGGTTTCAACTTTAAAAAACTTACTTTCTCATATGGAAATTTGTTATATCCTGTCCATATAAACAAAGGAACTTAAGTCACATAGCAACCAGCTTTTGTCTATCACTTTAACCTATAGTATTCCCTTACTTCCCTTCCACTAACACGGAAGTAAGTAATTCTGCTAATGTTTTCTGTATTATCATGAAATAAATAGAAGCATAAGCTTTTTAACAATAATTTGTTGCAGAGATGTAGAGGAACTGATGTGAATGGAACACATCGGCTTTTTTTATATACATCATACTAATCAAGATAAAAAATTAGCAGAATTAGTCTTATTGTTAGCTTTCTCTTCAGCAGAAGGGAAATAAGAGAATACATTGACTATAGTGACAGTCTGGTCCTTTAAAAGCCGGTCACTGTGTGAAACATGTGCTTATGTTCTCAGCAGACGAGTAAAGCTAAGTCAATTCTTCATCGAGATTTGTTGCTAAACATTTTAAAATAAAAAAGCAATGGCGTGTATATAACATCTTTGGTGAAAGATATTACATCAAATTGAAGTTGTAGTCCAGTTTAACAATTGCAAATAATTCTTCACTGCTTTCTCCAAAGCCGAATTGTGTTGTATCGGTTAAAATTGTGTTGCATCAATCGTATGATATTCTTTCATTGAGGCACTATTAGAATATTCCTTCATTTCATATCCATTATAATATACGAGGGCATTTTTCCAACCTCCAATAGGCTATTGATAAAAGACAAGTTCATAGAAAACAATGATTTTATTACTATCAGTTTTGTACACTTATGGTTACTTTTCAACATAATCACCGAAAAAATTGAGACATTTACCGTACCTGTGTTCAAGCTTTGCAACACCCGTTTCAAAAAATGTTGCCGCCAATGATTTCAAATGAGCATTGACGTTGTTTTGAAGATCTTCGTACTTTACGACATTTACGGAGAGCCATTTAAAACAAACGCAGAGGAATGCTGACTTAAGGAATTATGTTGATCCATTAAATAGCTCGTCCATTCACACTGCTGGCACAACCCATGGGCTCCTTGAACAATTTCAATGGGACACTTTCGATCATCCGTCGTACAGTCCCGACCTGGCACCCAGCGACTTTCACCTTTTCCCTGAACTGAAGACGTGTCTAGGAGAGCAGCACTTCTAAACCAACGAAGATCTTCAAAAACACGTCAATGCTCATTTGAAATCATTGGTGGCAACATTTCTGAAGCAGGTATTGCAAAGCTGGTACGCAGGTTCGATAAATGTCTTAATCTTTTCAGTGATTATGTTGAAAAGAACCAAAGTGTACAAAAAGGTTAGTAATAAAATAATTGTTTTCTATGAACTTGTCTTATTTATAGCCTATCGGAGGTTGAAAAAAAAAACCGCTCTCATATTCCAATGGTTGGTTTTATATAGCTGAATATTTTCTAGGCCAGTTACATGGAGAACTTATACCGGCTGTAGAATGGAACCTTAATTACCTGACGCCGGAAATCATACAGAGGAAAAACATCTCATGTTTAATCTAAGAGAATGGGTCACTTTTTATACACGCCAGTGTATATAGAAACATTTCTGCTTACAGAATGCGCTCTAAATAAATAAATTTCGGATGTGTTATATCACATGACTTTCTCAACCCATCCTTCAATAAGCCATTCTTACAAAAGCTTGTTTTTCTATATAATTCTATATAAGCGTTGGCAAAAATACTTTCATTATATATTACTTGGTTGATACGCAGGAATAAGGGAATACTAGGTAACAGCTCTAGCCCAATCTTTTAGCAGCTGGTCACTATGTGGCGTCTTGCCAGCAGTTCTCTTTGATTGAACAGGTGAAAGAAAAATTAGTAATGATTTTATACTTGAGATTTGTATAAATATTTAAAAATTTAATCCAATTACTAGGAATACAGAGTTGCACATGAAATAAGTTATGTATTTTAAAGAGCTCTACTGCTTGAACTGTAAATGTTTCTCTATATCTAATGGTTTATGAGTTCTGATACAGTTATCCATAATTAATAGGGCGTAAAAGTAATTTATATGCTATTTTAATCAAAATCGTTGGAGACGCTTTTGAGGATATCAACGTTTTCAAAAAATGCTTCATGTATAGGATATTTTGGGATGGGGGATGATTCTTGAAAATGTTTGTATGGAATTTTGCAAAATGTGAATTTAAATTTCAAGTTTAATTTTTCGTTTTTCAACTGTGCTGTTCACAGACACAAACACATATACACACAACACACGCGTCACGCACAATATTTCTAGAAATGCGTTTTGGTTGTTTTGGATTCTTAGGCCCTGAAACCATGCATTTCCCGGTAAATCTCAAAATACAATATATCGATACAATATAACAATACAAATACAATACGAATACAATATCTTCTTTATCTACTATTAGTGCACATAATAGAGAAAGTAATAAACATTCACAAAAATAATTTGCAAAAGTCTTATAAAATAAACTATAGAAGGTAGACAAAGGCACGTGAATGTAACACATCAGAATTTTTCTAATAAGCATATAGAACATGGAATTTCAAATCCATCACATAGCAACACGGAATTTAAAAATTTGATGTGTTCCATTTACATGACTTTCTCTACTTTATTTATTGTTAATAACTTGGATAGGTAGAGTCAGATTGAAAAATTGAATGCCACAGCCGCGATTTTAATCGCGGATCTCCCGGTCTCTAGGCGGTTGCTGTTCCACTCAGCTAACATGGCAACATGCCGGCATAACATTGAATTTCTCAAACTGACACGCATGTTTCTCGGTAAACCACAAATTATTTTAAGATGACAACCCCAATGGCGACTTACAATGTTGTAAGTACTTAAGTCCCAGGATTCACAGTATAGCCAACTTTATGGTCAATTGGTATTGGTTTAATTGTTTTTTCACACAATTGTTGGGAAGTGTTTCCATAATATAGTATTGAACCTTTAACCATAAACTGAAATTAATTTGGATCTTAATGAGCAACTTTGGAAAAAATATTATTTATAAATGTACACACATATATTTGATTTTATGTTTTATTCTATGTGAGAATCGGAATTATTCCTCTCATATTACATAGAGGAGGTCAAATTTTTGGAAATTCAGTAATTTTAGGATCATGGCACTTCAATACCATAAGCAACACTGTAAACACCATAATTCTAGAAATACCCAATTCTGTGTCCTCCTATTATATGAGAGTAATAATGTAGATATTATATTTCATATTGGATGCACAATAAAATGGAAAACATGTTTCGGAGTTATATTTTTGTTTTATAATGTATCAAATATGAAATACAATGAACTAACGTTCCAACATAAAAGGGGGGCTAAAAATGGGGGAATATGGTATTTTTAGATTATGGTGTTCATGGCAATGAGTTGTCATAATCCCAAAACTAATAGAAATGTAGAAGTTTTACTTTCTCTATACATACTATGTACAGTGTGTGTAGAGGAAGTATTGTATTTCACCCAAAATTTCGATACCGAGATTTCACCGGAAATACATGTTTTATGACCCCCTGAATCCAAAAAAAAAGCATTTTCAGATAAAGGTCTGTGTGTGTGAGTCTGTCTCTATGTGTGTGTGTCTGTGGACAGCCTAGCTCAAAAACGAAAAGACCGTTAAATACTAAAGTTGGTATTTAGGTTTGGTATCTTCCAAGGATGCAAGACGAAGATTTTCAAGAAAATGCCCCCACCCCTAACTACCCTTTACATGGAAAACTTTTCGAAAATTTTGATTTTCTAAAATATGGCTCTAACGATCTAGATTAAAATCCCATATATTCAAGATATTTATATACCAAATAAACTGCATATCTTGAATTTTCTGGGAATAGCCTCTGAAGATCCCTTTATTCTGGATGAATTTTGCTAAATTTTGCTTAACTGCTAAACGATAAGAGATAGACAAAAATTTACTACACTTAACATGTAGATCTGATCAAAACACACAATTTATGTCCTTTACATTTTTGTTGTGGGGTAACCGTTTCCGAGATATTCCTTGCTTTTGGTTTCAGTCGCGAATACTTACACTTTTCTGGGGCAGAAGCAGCCCGTGTTTCTGTTGTTCTACTCCTGGGCAAGCAAAGAAACGATTTGCAATGATAATCGAATAACCACAGCTTTTAAAACATTTGACTATCGGTTTATCATAGTGTATTCCCTTATGTTCTTTCTACTTATAAGGAACTAAGTAATAAAAACATTCTGCTAATGATTATATCATTAGCAATGTGCAGAAAGAAGAATAATCTTATGTAAGAAGTTTGTAGAGGAGCTGGAGAAAGTCATGTGAGTGTAACACATCAGATGTTTTACCTCGGTATCGAATATTGCATTTTTGGGTGTAATACAATACTTCCTCAATACACTATGTACATAGTACGTGTAGAGAAATTAAAGCTGGTTCTTTGTAAGCTGCCCTCGTCTGCTACTGTCACTGCCTGATCATTCCCAAAAATATTATTTATCTTTATCTTTTAACTTTTTGCTTGCACTACACGGTCTATGTGTATAATGATAGGGAAACTATTGTGTTCCATTAAATAATTCTAAGTTTCACCGGAAATAGATCTTTAAGGTCCTCTGACTCAAATGACCTCAAAACATATATCACCAGGAAATATTTTGAAGAAAATCCATATCTTCATGCTATCCTTTACATGGAAAAAAATTCCGAAAATTTTGGTTTTCTCAAAAATAGCTCTAATAGTTTCGATTAATATACCGTCATTTAATTAAATATATATATTTACATTATAAATAAACACATATCTTAGTTGTCTGCGAATATCCTGTAAAGACCTCTTATTCTGGATGAATTTTGTATGACTTAAAACTGCAACAGATAAAAACTTACTACACCAAAAATGTGGATTTCGTCAAAACACACACTTTATGCCATACAGATTTCTCAAACTTTGAATGCAGCTATGTATTGGAGAGCAATAAATTCAAATTTTACAGTATTGGATACAGTATAAAATAAAACAAATTGATATGCATCTTTATAAAAAGTATGCTCTCCAAAGTTAAATCAAAATAACCCATTAAGGCCCAAATTATCTCCATTTCATGGTAAAAGGTTCAAGATACATCCCGGCTACGATATATTAGATAAAAATCTGATGTGTTACTCGCACATGACTTTCTCTAGCTACTCTACAAAACTTCTACAAAAGATTCTTCTTTGTACACAATGCTAATCGAGATAAATATTAGTAGAATGTTATTACTTTGTTCCTAATAATTAAAAGAGAATAAGGAAATGCACTATGCTAAAATGATTGTCAAATGTTTTAAAAGCTATCGTTATGCGATTGTCATTGCCAATCACTTCTTTGCTTGGCCAGGAGTAGAACAAAAGAAAAGCGGACACTTCCATCCTGAGAAAAGTTTAAGTACTTCACAATCGAACCCAATAACAAGCAATATCTCAGAAACTGTTACCTCCACAACAAAAACGTAAAGGACATAAATTGTGTGTTGTCGTGATGTACTTTTTTGTGTAATGAGTTTGTTTCTTTCTCTTACGTTTAGCAGTTAAGCAAACTTCGGCAAAATTCATCCAGAATAAAGAGGTGTTCAGAGGCTGTTTCCAAAAAATTCAAGATATACATTTTATTTCGGACATATATAGCTTTAATATACGGGAATTTAATCAAAATCGTTAGAGCCTTTTTTAAGAAAATCAAAATATTCAAAAATAAAAAGCCATATAAATGTAGTGAGAGGATTGTTTAAAAAATCTAAGTGTCGCATCTTTGGAAGATACTAAACCTAAATACCAAGTTTGGTATTTAACGGTCTTTTTGTTTTGGGGCTATGTTGTCCAAAGACTCACAAACAGACAGACAGACGCACACACACCTTTTTTAAAAAATGCTTTTTTGGGACTTAGGGGACCCCAGAACATATATTTCAGGTAAAATCTCGGTATCGAATTTTGGATGCATTACAATACCTTCTCTATCCCTATGTACATTGTACATATGGGGCTAGAGAAAGTAAAAATGATCTTCAATGAGTTGAATATAATATTCGAATGTAATATTCAAATTGAAAGTAATTTTAACTAAAAATTGTCCAGAATTGATGCCACTGCTGTATTTAACATTTTTAAACTACCAGTACTGTCATTATTTACTAAACATAATAGCTGAAATGACTAATGAATAGGCTTGGCATATATTTTCTACCAGCATATTAAGGTCCATCGCTTATGCAAGCCAATCATATAAGCCAGATGGGAAAAGAGAAATAAAATAATTTTCCACGTCCAAATATAATTTAATAATTACACATATAAATGTTTGTGATAGTTATTAATAATCCACTGTGAAATGATTGATCATACGAAACGTAATTAGTGTATTGTTTGGTGTCCCCGATATTAACTGTCTAAAAGGAATTAATTTATCCTGTCCTAGTTCAATTAGTAATACGAGTTTTTTTGTTTTGTTTTTCCTGTCCCACAGAATTTCCATAAATAAAATACTGTGTAAGCATATTTCAATACAAATTTTGGACGGTGTTAACTCACATGACTTTCTCTATCTGCTCTGCCAGTTGGTAGCAGCAGGTTTCCGTACCTGTTTCTTTTCCTATTACTTTTATCTATTTAATGCTAATCGAGATGAACAGTAGCAGAAATGGTCTATTACTTGCCTATTGTAAGTAGAAGGGAAGTAAGGGAATACACTATGCTAAAGATATAGTCAAAGCTTTTAAGAGCTGTTGCTATGTGATTATAATAGAAAATCGGTTCTGTTTGCATGGCCAGGGGTAATACAACATAGATAAGCAACTTAAACTTTTCCCGTTTGAGAAAAGTTTAAGTATTTGAAAACTGAAAACCAATGACATGGATAATCTCTGAAATGGTTAGCTCTAAAAGAATGTATATGGCATAAATTGTGTGTTTTAGCTTGATTAACTTTTTTTGTGCTCTAAGTTTTTTGTCTACCTCTTATGGTATATTAGATATGCAAAATTAATTCAGAATGAAGAGGGCTCCAAGGACTATTTCCCAAGAAACTCGGGATATATATGCCATTTGCCATGTAAACATCTTTAAAATACAGAAGTTAATCAAAATCGTTAGACTAATTGTTTTAGCAAATCATAAACATTTCGAGAATAATCCATGTATAAGGGTAGTTTGGGGTGGAGTTTCTTATTTAAATCTTCGTACAGTCTCTTTGGAAGATAATTAATTTAAATACCAAGTTTGGTATTTTGATTTTTGCTTTTTTAGTTACGCTGTTCACACACACATACATACACACATACACTGACCTTTTCTCTAAAAATTATTTTAATGCATTCAGCACAAAATGTCTATTTAAGTTGAAACTTTGCTACTGAAATTTTGGCGGGAATGCATTGCATATCTATTTACTATGGGCATTGTACATACGTGCTAGAGAAAGAAAAAATCTGATGTGTCCCCTTCACATGACTTTCTCTACATCTCTGCAACAAATTATTGTTAAAAAGCTTATGCTTCCATTTACTTCATGCTAATCGAGAAAAAGTTAGCAAAAATTGTCTTATTACTTCCTTCCCTGTAAGTAGAAGCGAAATAAGGGAGTACCATAGGTTCAAATTGATAGTTGAAAGCTCGTTTCTATGTGAATGAAGGTCCTTTCTCTGTATGGACAGGAGTTGACAAATTCCTGTGTGAGAAAAGTGTAAGTTTTTCTATGATGAAACCAAAAATAAGATATATTTCAAAAACGATGAACTCCACGTAAAAAAAATGTATATAAAAGAAATTGTGTGTTTTAACGTGCTTTAATTTTTGTGTGGTAAGGTTTTGTCCATCTCTTACTGCTTAGCAGTTATGCAAAATTCCGTAAATTTCATCCAGAATAAATTAGTCTTCAGAGACTATACATTTTATTTGTCAGGCAAATATATTTTATATACGTTATTTAAATCAAAATTACTAGAGCCATTTTGTAAAGGGTAGTTTGGGATGGAGAATTTTTCTCAAAATCTTCGTGTCGCATCCCTGGAAGATATTAAACTTAAACACCAAGTTTGGTATTTTAGTCACTTTTCATTTTTCAGTTATCGTGTTAACAGACACATGGACCCGCACACACGGACCGTTTACTGAAAATACTTTTTTTGGATACAGGGCACCCTAAAACGTATATTTCCGGTGAAATTTCTATTTTGAATTTTGAGTGCAATAGAATACATTCTCTGTACACTATGTACATAGTACGTGTAGAGAAAGTAAAAAGGATAGCGGCATATGTCTATATATGTGGTGAGATAACCACATCTTGTTTTGCACAGAGCGCTGGCTGAGAGGAAATGTGTGAGGTTCCCATTCGGGAGGTTCAGGTGTCGATTCCCGCCTCCCGCTCTGATCATAGATGTTTTCATGGTTGTCCTCTGGCCACAAAGGCAAACTCCGTGGTGGTGTGCTCTATCAGGATTCTCCTTTCCCATCATTTCCTCTATTTCATTGTCCTTTTGTGTTCGAAGGTGTTTTCAGGTCCTGCAATGGCCGCGTCGGGGACGAGTCGTTAAACCACTCGTCTATCACCGGTATTCGATCCCAAGCGACCGCATGTGGGATATGTGGTGGATAAAACGGTCCAGCGGCGGGTTTCCTGCGGGTTCTCGGTTTCCCCCGCCATCTCATTCCACCGTTGCTCCATTTTCATTCCATGTAACATCAGCGTCATCGCCTGCGGTGCCATAGTAATAAAAGCGGGCGTTAAACATTATAAGAAATCTCATGTTTTCCGTTCACTTTACTTTCTCTACATCTCTGCAACAAATTATTGTTAAAAAGCTTAGCTTAGCTATTAGGGTCTTCTGTGTCTTTGTGGGTCGGTCTGCCTGCAGGCTTGAGACCTCCCCCCGGCTCCTTCACCTCGTCGTTGCTTCCCGGTAGTCACAATCGATCCATCTTGCTGTGAATGAAGTGTCCCCCTCCGTTCCAATATCCCACATCCTACCTTTTCATTTTCTGTACACATACTTTGTACATAGTGTATAGAGAAGGTATTGTAATGCACCCAAAAATTCCATACAGAGATTTCACCGATAACACATGCCTTGGGTCCCCCTGAATCCAAAAAAAAAGATTTCTGGAAAAAGGTCCCTGTGTGTGCGTGTGTGTGTCTGTGTGTGTGTCTGTGTGTGTGTGTGTGTCTGAGGACAGCATAGCTCAAAACGAAAAGGCCGTTAAATTTGAAACATGTGTATTTAAGTTTGGTATCTTGCAAGGATGCCACAAAAAGATTTTCAAGAAAACCCCCACCCCAAATACCCTTTACATTGATTTTTTTTAAATATTGATTTTCTCAAACACGGCTGTAACGATTTTGATTTAAATAACGTATATAAAAGATATTTTCCTGAAAAATAATAGGTATATCTTGAATTTTCTGGGAATAGCCTCTGAAGACTACTTTATTCTGGATGAATTTTACGGAATTTTGCACAACTGCTAAATCGTAAGAGATGGGCAAAAACTTACCACACAAAAAATTTAGAGCACATCAAAATAAACAATATATGTTATACAATTCTTTTGCGTGGAGTTGATCGTTTTTGAGATATTCCATGTTTTTGGTTTCAGCTTAAAAAAAAATTATACTTTTCTCATACTTTAATTTGTCAACTCCTGTCCTTACAAACAAAGGAACTTCAGTCACATAGCAACCAGCTTTTGACTTTGAATTTAACATATAGTACTCATTTATTTCGCTTCTGCTTACAAGGAAATAAGTAATAATACTAATTCTGCTAATTTTTTCTCGATTAGCATGAAGTAAATAGAAGCCTAAGTTTTTTACAACAATTTGGTGCAGAGATGTAGCGAAAGTCGTGAATGTAACACATCAATTTTGTTTATTAATTCTTTATTTAGTAACGTCTGGGTCTTATCGCCACATCAATAGATTACATAATGATGTTAACTTACAATATGTTCAATAGCATTATGTTTTACAATATGAATTAAAGTAGTGACAATGAAATTGTACAGGAAATTACAAGAATTTATAACACAAAATGCTTTTTCTTTAAAACTGGAGGTATTATATTAGTTCACAGATTCCAGTAAATGCCATGAAGAGTAGGACCTGGTGTATAATTTGGTGGTTGTTGAGCGTTTCTGTAGGGATGTTGTAGTGTAATTCGTACATTCAGTTAGGATATGACAACCAGTGAGTCGGACGTTGCAAATGTAACAAATTTGTACTGGTTGTTTAGTAAGCAGGTAAGAGTGGGTTAATTTGGTGTGTCAAACTCTTAGCTTACTTATTAGAACCTGGTGCTTCCGTTATAGCGACTTGGTCTGGAAGGGAGAAGTAGAGGCCTTTCGAACCGTACGTGGTTTACTTGAAGCAGATTTGTGCCAGATTTGTTTCCAAACTTACATAGGGATTTTGCAGAGGTTTCTTAATATGATGGCATTTTTTTCAACCTCCGATACGCTATTAATAAAAGAACGAGTTCATAGAAACAGTTATTTGACTACTAAAAGTTTTGTACACTTATGTTTAATTTCATCATAATCATCGAAAAGATTGAGACATTTATCGTACCTGTGCACAAGTTTTGCAATACCCACTTCAAAAAATGTTGCCGCCAATGATTTCAAATGATCATTGACGTTGTTTTGAAGATCTTTGTTGGTTTGAAAGTGCTATCCTCCTAGCCACGTCTTCAGTTCAACGGTGAAAGTCGCTGGGTGCCAGATGATTGAAAATGTCCCACTGAAATTGTTCAAGGAGCTGATAGGTTGTGCCAGAAGTGTGTGGACGAGCGTTGTCATGGATCAACATAATTCCTGAAGTCATCATTCCTCTTCATTTGTTTTGAATGGCAAACGCCGTAAAGAACGAAGATCTTCAAAACAACGTCAATGCTCATTTGAAATCATTGGCGGCAACATTTTTTGAAGTGGGTATTGCAAAAGTTGTGCACAGGTATGGTAAATGTCTCAATTTTTTTCGGTGATTATGTTGAAAAGTAGCCATAAGTGTACAAAACTTTTAGCAATAAAATAATTGTTTTCTATGAACTTGTTCTTTTATTAATAGCGTATCGGAGGTTGAAAAAATGGCTCCCGTATATCGTTGTGTGGTATCGTAGAAGTGGAGCATGTAGGCAGCAATGTTTTCGTCTTAGCTGCGTCATCCACTATTTCGTTTCTTACTATATCTTGGTGATTCTACCCCTATCAAATTCTTAGCTTAATTTTGAGTTACTTCATACCTAATTAGTACGCAATGTATTGTTAGAATAATGGACAAATTAACGTCTATCATTAAGTATCCATTAATCAAGGTGTGATTCTGCTTATATTAAATTACCTTCATGTCCAGTAACCTCCATTAACCTGCTTAAAAGGCATAAAAGGTTTTCGCCGCAATTTAAGTATATAATGCAAGAGGGTGTTGTTCGTCTAGAGATAAATCCAGCAAACACATTCCTTTATTTTATAACCCTGAGAACTTGTTAGGCCGCTGTGTTAACTAAGAAAATAAAGTAATATCCCCCATACAAGGTGTTAACGAAATATACCCAAATATTTTCACAGAATATGTAGACTACTTAAATAAGCAATTTAAGATGGGACACTTATGGCCTGTTTATTGAAGTTTCGAAGTAACGGCTATAAGTTTCTGAAGTGCCAGTATTCCACTGGCTAATCTATCAACCATTTGAAAGCATAACAGGAAAAACGAAGGGACATATTCCAGAGTACCTCTCTAGCGTAGTAGTTATGATACTGGCTTTCAAGCGAAAGAGTTTCCGAGTTCTGGTCTTGTTCACGTATCGCGGCAATTCGTCTGGAAAGAAAAGAATAATAATAAAGAAATTTACTCTATGACAGTAATCGAACTCATGACCTTTGTGATAGCAGCTTACCGCATTACGCATTGAGCCACTAGAGCAGTTGGAAAAACGCCTCCAGAGTAGGCTACAAACCTCAAAAACGTAGTTAATGAATACTAGTGTCGCACTGTCAAGTGATTAGTTCGAGATTTTACAGATATTTGCGACATTAAATCTTGAGAACGCTAGTAACGAGCTGCTAAAAATCCATATATCTGTACTCGGGCAGCAGTTTTAAAGACATTCTAAGCCATTTTTTCTACCTGCTTTGCTTTAACACCGACTTATCAGCACCTGATACCCACACATTTAACGTTATGTAGTTGCGTTATGTTTATCCGGGGACCATGTATCGCCGATCTCAAATTACTTATATCAGTCACGTGCACAATGTCGCAAATTATTTCGGTGTAGTTCATTAACACCCTGTATGTATTTTCCTATTGTTAAAATATTTGGGTATTGTTAACTAGACTAGTAGTTTAATCCGGGTAACATCCTCTTAGTGAACAAATAGGAAGTGAATAGTGAATAGTTTTTACCTGGCTAGAAGCCCGAGAAGATTTTGAATTAACACGTCGCCAGGAAAGCTTCAGTTCTTATTTTAAATAGGAAGTGTTGTTGATGTTCCCGTATGGTCTTTGAAAGTCGTGTGAGTAGAACACATGATTTTTACTTTTACTTACAGTTCCATCACGCCATGTCGGCGTATTTAGGACATCTAGAATGTTTTCTTGATTGAATAACAGTTCTAGTTTGCGTTTCTGCCACTATGCGTTAATGATGACGAGGATTTTGGCCCATAGATGGCACTATAGAACGTAATCATGATTTAGTGGACGCGAAAATGGTGAAATTTTGCCCAGGAACCTTCTGTTTAAGATCCATTCTTTTAAGTGCAAATAAATATTACACGGGACCAATAGCTTTACTTCTTGCGAAGTAGGTAATGCTAAGGATTTTTACATCTGAGAAAATCCAACACTTCAGACAGGATTAAACCACGGCCTTGAGCAATAGTAACTAGCATGATAACTACTACACAATGGGTTTAATTAAATTCCACATTTTAAAATACACCATAATTTATATGCTATTTGCCTATATTTTAGGAAATAACCACGATTTCTGAAATCCATCAACATTAAGGAATTACAATTTCTGACCAAACATTAAACTTTACTACATATAATAGTATGAAATGACATCACCTCTTGCTATCGTATATATTGTGTTCCATGGATTTGTTGATGTAGCTGACTAACTCTCCCTCATGCTATTCTTGCCACTTTCAATGGGATGGGGTTTGTCTTTGAGCGCCACCAGGCCAGCAGCCAATAGAGTGATGTTCACGAGAAAGATAGAGTAAAAATGGCGTTTTATTTATGGACGCTCTTTAACTGCTGTGATTCTCAGCGTGCTACTCTATACTGGACGTGAAAGACCGATTAATTTTGCTCAGAAGCCTATCAGGCTTGAGGTTCTTTTATGCTGTAAATCTACGACACGGGACCCACTTACTTACACTTTACTTACTTCCGAAGGAAGCCATGCTAAGGATTTTTACGCCCGAAAAAATCCATCGTCCGCTGGGTTTGAATCCGCGACATTGGGTATATGAAGTTAGCATGGATTCGTAGCAGAACCGTAAATACCAGAGATTTTTAACTGAAATAATTTTCATAATACACATGAATAAACATTATGTCGCCAGGCAGATTTGCATGCTCAGTGTGTGAGTGAGAGAGAAATATGAAAAGAGTGGGGGTAGCGACCTGGCAACGCAGAGCACGATAACGCAACTCATTCGCTGCAGAGTAGAACTCTTCCTATTTGAACAACATTATAGTCTATAGCAGTGGCTTACTGTTGGCTATGATGAAGATGCGTGCAGAATAAACTGGCCTTTTCCTATGTGCATCCATGTTGTAATGTTGCAACGCCCAATGTAATGACAGGTGTAATCGGTCGTGTAGAGGCTACAATGACATAACGCGGTACCTGTCAGATGGCGTGGGTGATCGACTGACTGCATAACTGTGGCTTCACGCTGAGCACAGCTGGCTATCTACAGCGCCCTAACAAATTGAACTATCTCTGCCTGTTTGACTTCTGAAAAATTGGGCAATGTATGAACAACATAGTGTTTATAAAGTATTTCCTACACATACTTAATTGTAAACAGCAAGATAAAACGTTAATCGCAACACTTATTTAATTAAGCTAAGAAATATATATTCCAAATTCTAATAAAACAATCATAAATATCAAACAAACAATGAAAAAAAAATCTGTGTTCCATTAACATGACTTTCTCTAAATCTCTGCAACAAATTATTGTTAAAAAGCTTATACTTCTTTTTACTTCATGCTAATCGAGAAAAAATAGCAGAAATAGTCTTATTACTTTCTCCCATGCAAGTAAAAGCGAAATAAGAAAGTAGCATAGGCTAAAGTATTGGTCAAAAGCAGGTTACTATGTGACTGAAGTTCTTTTGGTGTATGGACTGGAATTGACAATTTGCCGTATGAGTTTTTAAAGCTGAAACCAATAATAATCAATATCTAAAAACGATCCACTCCACGAAAAAATGTATATAACATAAATTGTGTGTTTTAACGACTTCTACATTTTTTGTTAAAAATGTTTTGCCTATCTCTTACGCTTTGCCATTTACGAAAAATTCAGCAAAATTCATTCCGAATAAAGAGGTCATTAGAGGTTATTCCCAGAAAATTCAAGATATACATTTTATTTGGCATATTAATATCTAAAATATACGGTATTTTAATCAAAATCGTTCGAGCCATTTTTGAGAAAATCAAAATTTTCGAACTATTTTCCATGTAAAGAAAGGGTAGTTTGGGGTGGAGGGATTTTTCTCAAAATCTTCGTGTCGCATACATGGAAGATAGTTAACTTAAATACCAAGTTTGATATTTTAACGACTTTTCGTTTTTGAGTTATCGTATTCACAGACACAAATATACACACGCATGCGCGCGCGGACCGTGTTTTAAAAATATTTGTTGTGTACAGGTTATCCTAAAACGTCTATTTCCATTGAAATATCAGTATGGAATTTTTGGGTGGAATGCAATACTTTCTCTATTCACTATGTGGATAGTACGTGTAGAGAAAGTAGTAAAAACTAAGTAGCTGGTAACCAATGGAAACTTCACTGGTAACCAGGTATTTTATTAATTATTACCTCATTCTTTAAATGTAATTTTAAATTTTAATAGTATTATATACGGTGAATTTTAATGATTATTTCATCTACTATGTATAAATTTCCTGCCAAACTGTATATTTAACATTTTAATTTAATAAACTAACATGAATTTAAAACTCAAAAATATCGTTTACATTTTATTTAATATACTAACATCGTTGTAATCTTATTTAAATTTGTTCTTGATTCCTCTCATGATAGGTGTTTATCGTCGAGATGTAATTATTTCTGACCTTAGGTATTCACAGGTCTACCGAATCTATACAAGGTATTACAAGGTTTCACAAATAATCTAATAAGATTGGTAGTAAATGTATAGGGTATATTTTTTTGTGAAGTACATATAATCTTTAACATGTCATTTATCAGTTATGCGTATTTATCAAGATGTGCTCCCGTAAGGGTAGAAATCGAATACAAGGAAAAGTACACAAATAATTTTATTCAAAAGTGTGTTCTTACCACAAATGTTCAAAGAGGTGACCCTATGTCTCTTTACATGTTTGATATCGTCATAGGAAGGACCAGCACGGTCGAACTGCCCGGGTTCTGTTTAAGTCATCAAATACAGCATTTATTGTCAATCAGTTGCCCTCTGGTGGCTACTGGAATTACATAGACTATGCGCTTGATATGTTTCAAAGAAAAATATCAAGGGCCCGTAAGGGGACAAGGTAGTCTGAACATACGTAAATTACACCGTAAGTGAGTTGAATTGCCACTGTTCTTAAAGTATTCAATTGTTTTCCAGAAATTTGAATGAACTATTCTGTAAATCATGACAATTCTTTAAAATGATTGTTTTCATTAATTAATGTGGTTGAGTCAATAAAACGAATTTCACTCAGCATAAAAGTAATAAAAATTAGTCTTAGTACATGTCAATTCATGTACCCCTTTTCTCTGATACTACTTGCAATACATAATGACGCATTTACATTCTTGTTCTTAGTATAATCAGCAATCTTCTGAACCACAATTATTTAGCTTAGTAACAATTTCAGTAGAAATTTAAAAAATATATCTACTTGCAAATTCAAAAAAGTAGAAATATGGAACATTTACAACGACCTTGCTTTCTTAATATGATCAATATATATTATAACATCACTATTGTGGCTCAGAAAACTCAACTACATGTTGTATATATGTGCTGAGAATGTCGGCTTCCCAGCTCTCATACTTTCTGAGAAAAAGACACATAAGTATCAAAAAATGCTGTTTTGAGGAAACTTAACTTAAAGGTTCAAATATTCTAAAAAGGGGCATTGTATAACAGTTTTAAAGAAATGAGGCCCCAGCTTTTAAATTATATTTGAAATTGTTAAAATCTCCTTAACCTCCCAAAGGCATACATTTTCTGAAACTAGAAATATTGGGGATTTTATTAGTGTCTAAAAAAATCTTATTTTTTGCTATTTAAGAGTACACACAGGGACACAATTGATCCTCCACGTCCGCATAATCGGCGGTCAGTTGTGCTCATGCGTCGACACTTAAGTGTGCTGGCTCTCCATTATGTTGGAAACAGAGATTGATGCGGTACATTGAACTACAGATAACAGACTTGCAAGTCCCAGCAGATGAGTCATACCAATTCCAGTAAATCTTTGATTCCGATTGCAAACAGTAATTGCATGTGAACTCATGTAGTCCCAGCTACTTGCGGATAACTCATAAATGATGGCAGTATATGCCCCTTCTGATAATAATAAAAAAGCTGATGAATTCTATTCACATGATTTTCTCTAGCTGTTCCGCAAACAAACTTTTCTTACACGAGATTATTTTTAATCTACATCATGCTAAACGATATAAACATTAGCATAATTGGTCTTATTTTAAGTAGAAGCGAAGTAAGCGGTAGTCAAATTCTTTAAAAGCTGGTCGCTATGTGAAAGAAATGAATTTGGGTTCTATTTGCTTTCGAGGAGTAAACAAACGAGATTCGAAAAGAAACAATCTGTCTCAGAAATGTTTAAATAGCTTAAAACAAACAAATAACATGAAATATCTGGGAAACGGCTAACTTTACAAAAAATATACATGACATAAATTACATAAATTGTGTTTTGTCCATCCTTTACGGTTATTCAGTTATACAAAATTTATACAAAAGGCATTCAGAATGAAGAGGTCTTCAGAGGCTATTCCCAGAAAATTCAAGATATACATTCCGTTTGTCATAAAAATATGCCATTTTAATAAAAATGTTAGAGCCATTTTTGAGAAAATCAAGTTTTTTGTAAAACGTTCCATGTAAAGTCTGGAGGAATTTCCCTGAAAATCTTTCATGTCGTGTCCTTGTAAGATTCTGAAATTAAATACCAATTTTCGTATTTAGCAGACTTCTCGTTTTTGAGTTATGTTTTCACAGACACACACACATTCACACGGACCTTTCTTTAAATTTGTTTTTACTCAGAAGAACCTAAAACATGTATTTCCAGTGAAATCTCGATATTGAACTGTTGGGTGGAATACAGAGTTTCTCTATTACATTCACCTACATACTAATGTGGTCGTCTCCTTAGCGCGGTGGTAGCGCAGCTGTCTACCAAGCGGTAGACCTGGGTTCGATTCCCAGTACCGGCGTGGGGATTTTTCCCCCGCTGGGAGACCTGGACCGGGGTGCACTCAGCCTCGTGAGGTCCCTGGGGGGCCAATTGAGGAGCTACTTGATGGAGAAGTAGCGGCTCCAGGTCGTGAGGACCGCATTAACCGGCCGGGAGGGGCTCGAGGCGCTGACCACGTCTCACCCTCCAATACTGCACCCCATCCATGACGTCAGTAGTGGACCGAGATGGGGGACGCAGCGGCCGGGCGGTAGGCCAAGGTTCCCCGTGAGCCGTCGTGCCATGGAGTTACATACTAATGTGCATGACCATAATACTTATCAGTTTGTTGGTGAGGTCTTAACATCTTGTATATGTATATACATTTTACATATACATAAGTTTTATACTCAACCAATTCCGATTTACGCCTTCATAAAAGGCGTTTTATTGCCCCGTCCCCCATGGCCTCGCTTGCTAAAGCGCCTCGCTTTGGTGCTTCGTTGTACAGAGGATCGTGGGTTCGAGTCCCACATTGAGCATGGATACAAGATGTGTATTTGTCATAAAACGGAAAACGGTAAAACACATAAAAAGGAAAAAACAGAGAGAGAGAAAGGAAGACAGCGCCGGAGTTCCGACCAGACTCCGGAACTGTATTTAATAAAAAAATCTTATGTGTTCCATTCACATGACTTTCTTTACATCTCTGGAACAAATTATGTCAAAAAGCTAATGCTTTTATTTACTAATTGAGAGAAAATTAGCAGAAACAGTCTAATTATACGCTTCCTTGTAAGTAGAAGCGAAATAAGGGAGAACCATGGGTTAAAGTGATAGTCAAAAGCTGGTTGCTATGTGAATGAAGTTCCTTTGTTTGTATGGATAGGAGTTGACAATTCCTGTATGAGAAAAGTATGTTCTTTAAAGCTGAAACCAAAAACAAGGAATATCTAAAAAAACGATCAATTCCACGAAAAAATGTATATCACATAAATTGTTTGTATTAATATACTCTACTTTTTTGTGTGGTAAGTTTTTATCCATCTCTTACGGTTTAGCAGTTATGCAAAATTCAGTAAAGTTGATCCAGAATAAAGTAGTCTTCAGAGGCTATTCCCAGAAAATTCAAGATATACATTTATTTGTCAGGTAAATATCTTTAATATACGATGTTTTAATCAAAATTGTTAGAGCCATTGTCAAGAAAATGATAATTAAAAAGTTCCATGTAAAGCGTAGTTGGGTGTGGGAGGATTTTCTTGAAAATCTTCGTGTCGCAGCCTTTGAAGATACCAAACTTAAATACCAGGTTTGGTATTCAACGGTCTTTTCGTTATTGAGCTATGGACCACAGACACACAGACACACAAGCACACACAGGATCTTTTTTTGAAAATATTTTTTTTTTGGATTTAGGGGGACCCAAAACATGTATTTTCGGTGAGATCTCGGTATCGAATTTTTGGTTGGAATGCAATACCTTCTCTATACACTATGTACATAGTGCGTGTAGAGAAAGTAAAAAAAATAATGACCTACTGTTTCATTTATTTCCATTAATTCTCTAGTTCGTCTGACAATTCTTATTCTTTGGGGTCTAAACGCTTCTAACTCTTATTACCATCACATGAACATCCTAATACATTTACTTCACTATTTGCACTACACGCACTACACTTACAACGTCCACAATCATTATAAGTCTGCCATTTTATTCTCCTTCCTCGTGTTGCGAGAAACAACTGAAAATCGACCGGACTTAAAAATAATTACTAAATATTGAACAATTATAACAGTTAATTATATTTCTAAAATACCTAATGAAAGCTATTTTTTGTTTTACAGATATCTACATATTTTGTTTTCTATACATTTGTGTATCGCTTAATGTTTAAAAGTTATGCAAGATTACATAGCTTTCTTACTGGTTCATATATCATTTTCTGGTAAAAATCTTCAACCAGAATGAGAGCTGAGGAATCTTGCACAACTGGTAAACATTAAGCGATACACAAATGTAAAGAACACAAAATATGTAGATATCTGTAAAACACCAAAATTACTTCCATTAGGCATTTTAGAAATATAATTAATGGTTATAATTGTTCAATATTTAGTAATTATTTTAAAGTCCAATCGATTTACAGTTGTTTCTCTTATAATTTAATATTATAATATTATTTGTGATGTAAATATCTTCAGTGCATGGTATTTGAATCGAATCGTTAGTCATTTTTCAGAAAATCAAATATTTCAAAATAGGTACCATATAAAAGATAGTGTGGGAGAGAAGCTTTCTTGAAAATCTTCGTATCACACGCAACATCCTACTGAACTTAAGTTTGATATTTATCCAACATTTTGTTTTTTTATAGTTATGTGCTATTCAAAAATTCACATGCAACACGTAGACAGACAGATATGCATACCACAAGCGGATTTTCTTCTTCTTTTCTTTTTTTTTCCCCCTTTTTTACAATACTTCCTTTATTCGCTATATAGGGTGTTAAAGAACTACACTGAAATAATTTGCGAGACTGTGCACGTGACTGACATAAGTAATTTGAGATCGGCGATGCATGATGGTCCCCGGATAAACTTAAACATAGCGTTAAACATGTGAGTATTAAGTGCTGATAAGTTGATGTTAAAGCAAAGCAGGTTCACAAAATAGCTTAGAATGTCTTTAAAACTGCCGGCCGAGTATAGAAATATCGATTTTTAGCAGCTGGTTACTAGCGTTCTCAAGATTTAATGTCGCAAATACCTGTAAAATTCGAACTAATCACTTGACAGTGTGCCAATGAGCACTCTGGAGACGTTTTTTCAACTGCTCTGTTGGCTTAATGCGTAACACGTGAAGCTGCTATCCCAAAGGTCGTGAGTTCGATTCCTGTCATAGAGTAAATGTTTTATATTATTATTTTTTTCATTCCAGACGAAGCGCCGCGATACATGGCGTAGTGGCACTTCAGAAACTTATAGCCGTTACTTCGAAATTTCAATAAACAGGCCATTAGTCTCCTATTTCAAATTCCTTATTTAAATAATCTACATATTCTGTGAAATTATTTCGGTATTGTTCATTAACACTCTGTATATGGTAGAGAAGCTAATAATAAATGCCGATATTTCATTATGTAGAAGCATTTAATCATTCCATAGAATAGCGTTAATAATAAAATAAATTGCTTGGTAAAATATTTTTATCAAAAGAAACTATATTTTATATAGAGTTTTTCTATACCATTCAACGTTACTGAGTTATACGTATGATATAATATGGTTAAGAAAAACACGTCTTTCTCATATTTTTGATATGTTAATTAAAACATAAGAGAGCATTTTGAACAATGTTCCAGGTATTTATTATACGGATAACTCTTCATCCCTCATCAATCAAACCAATTCATCCCTCATCAATCAATCCAATCCATTCCTCATCAATCAATCCTATTCATCCCTCATCAATCAATCCAATTCATCCCTCATCAATCAAACCAATTCATCCCTCATCAATCAATCCAATCCATTCCTCATCAATCAATCCTATTCATCCCTCATCAATCAATCCAATTCATCCCTCATAAATAAACGCAATTCATCTATCATCAATCAAACCAATTCATCCCTCATCAATCAAAAGCAGTTTTATTCTAGCTTAGATTTCCTCATTATTCTTTACGTACGATACACCCTCGTAAATCATTTTACTTAATAGTTTGATATAACCACAAATTTTCGCCTGCAGTTGAAGAATCACAGAGGGGAGGACAAATACACCCACCAGTAATTAAGTAATTAAGTGTCTCTCTCTCTCTCTCTCTCGACGTTTCATTCTTTTTCGAAGATATCTCAAAAGAATTCATTAAAAGAGTGTCAATTTTGTCTCCGCTTTCTTATGGTTCCAGAATGTAAAAGAAGTAATAGCTTCTTCTTCTTCTTCTTTAGACACTAATCCTTTAATTATCCATTCTGATCTTCTCTCTGCCTTCCTTTTTAATTCTTCGTACGTTCTGTATTTCTTGTCCTTAATTTCTTCCATAACGTGTGGTCTTACTCTTCATTTGTTTTCTTCCCTTCAAATATACATTTGATAGCTTTTTTACTTTCTCTAGTACGTATGTACAATGTACATAGTGGGTAGGAACATACCCGTGTGTTAAATATCAAACTTGGTATTTAAGTTTAATATCTTTCAAGGATACGAAAAGAATATTTTCAAGAAAATCCCCATTCCCCAACCATCCTTTGCTTGGAACATTTTTAGGACATTTTGATTTTCTGAAAAACCGATTTACCGATTTTGAATAAAATGGCATATATTTAAGCTATTTTCATGCAAACGAATAATATATCTTGAATTGTTTAGGTATAGACTCTAAAGACCTCTTCATTCAGGCTGACTTTTGTATAACTGGTAAACAGAAAGTGACAGACAAAACTTACTACGCAAAAAATGTAGATACATTTAAACACACAATTTATTTCATATATTTTTGGTAGATTTAACCGTTTTCGAGATATCCAAAGCTATTGGTTCCAGTATTAAGCTACTTAAATTTGTCTCAAACGGGATATCATCTCTCTTTTGTTTACTAGAAAACCTAATTTCATTTATTTCATATAACAAGCGACTTTTAAAAGATTTGACTATCGCTTTAACCTAGTGCATTCCCTTCAGTTTACAAATAAGCAAGTAATAAAACCAATTCTGGTAACGTTTATCATGATGTAGATAATAGGAAGATCTTTTGTAAGAAAAGTTGTTTGTGAAACAACTGCTGAAGGGCTTGCGAATGGAACACCTCCGATTTTGCAAAATACTTTGCTGGCTTAATAGCTCTTTTTCTTCTTCGATTCCAAATTTTTTTTTTAATTTTCCTCTCTCATAAAGTACTTCATTGGTAGGTTTAGCAGTCCAACTAATTTTAAGCATGTTTCAAATAGCATAAGAAGAACTAATTGATTACCAGCATTAATATATTTTTATTGCCTGAGTCAGAAACAATTGATGGATAATGTCGCGAACAAGATTCTGCGACGTGGGGGATAGATATTTTAAGGTGGTGATGAAAAGAAGGCAGAAGGTAGAGCAACGATAACAACAGGACTTAAATTAAACTAATATATTAAGAAAGATTAAGTAATTTGTTAGTTGTGAATGTTTGGTTTACAAAGATGAGGGATTGCAAACTATTCCATTAACCCATTCTGATTGTGGCGTTACTACCTTAAGAAATACGTCATGGTGTGTCTAGGCGAGGTGAGAAATGAAGTGGTCGAGGTAATTGAGCCCGGAGCGCCGCCCCAAGACGCACAAACCCAGCAGAGGCTCTCTACCGCTCAAGAACCGGTGGTCGGGTCTATAGTCCCTTAAATAGGTTTAGCGGCATTCCGGGAGGGGTTTCCAACATAGTGGCCGTACTCCTATTATGGCGAACCAACGCCCTAATAGTGAATAGTCTTAGCCAATCAACATCGAATGTTTAAATGTTCTAGAATATCCGGTATGACGTCAAAGTGCACCGGAAGTTGGTGTCGTCGAAAAGTCCACTAGGAAGAGGCTAGTCTCTTCCATCCTGTTACTTAATCAGCTTATAACAAAGCTTGTATTTTCTCAAAGAATATGTAAGAATCAAATCTCAATAAATTCAGATTAGTTAATTCCTGATTAATAAAACGTTACTAAAATAATGTAAGTTAAACTCTCGCTAATGACACACTGGACAATATGTGGATGTGGATAACAGGATCAGTTCACTGGCTTCTCATATTTGGATGATGATGTGGGGTATGACAAAATTTTTGTGTCCTCCATTTCCCACACATCCCGAGGGAGGGCTTCCGTTTCCCCCTCCGCGCTTTAATGGATGACCCAACCGCCATCTATTCTCGCATCATTAGCCCTATAACGCGGACATAATTAGCGGCTGCAGGCAGGACAATTTCAATCATGCGCTAACCTTCTCATAAGGGAGGGAAATAGATGCGCCGTGGGGAAAGGGGGAAATGGACGCTGCATTAATTTTCATTACAGAAACAAGTGCAGTACAACTTACGAATGAGGTCGTTAGCGCATCTAAAGGAGTGTGGCGGTAATTTATACCCTTGGCGGATTTATCAAGCCAGACTCGCGGGTATTATCGCCTGCGCTGTTGTGAAGCATGCATTGTTGGAAGTGGTCCTTTTCAAGCCTCTATCGTTTAGGCGTGAGCATATAATCTGCCAATACAATATACGCAATACAAAGAACGGATTCACCTGCACCATATTTTATTCGAGTCTATTTATGAATGAAAATGGATATGAACGTCTGAAAGTACGTGTAAAAGAGTGAAATGCCTGTAGCGGTGAATGGATGGAAGAAAGAAGAAAAAAAAATGCAGGTATATGCTTTTTACGTAATAATCTCACTCATGTTAATAAAACCGGCTTACTCCTTACAAGGCTTTATATCCAATTTCTTGGTAATATGTTCATCTCTTTGCATTTCTTTTCACTGGCTATGGGTTGCTCTGAAAAGCGATAAACCTCTTAACACATTGAAGCCCAAAAGAGCCAATAAACCCAGGGTATTGGATTAATTGCTTTTTCACATAAGCCGTGTGTAGGACAGGTAGAGTCAGACTGAAAAATTCAAGCCATGGCCGAGATTTCTAGCCGGCTGCTCTTCCACTGAGCTACCATAGCAACATGCCGGCATAGCTTTGAATTTCTCACCTGACTCACATGTTTCCCGGTAAACCACAAGGTGATCGCAAATTATATTGAGATGACAACCCCAATGGCAGCTTATAATGTTGTAAGTACTTTAAGTCCCAGGATTAATAGTGATAATTTGATTTCTCCTTGTGGTTTACCGGGAAACATGCGAGTCAATTGAGAAATTCAATGCTATGCCGGCATTTTGCCATTGTAGCTCAGTGGAAGAGCAACCGGTTAGGGATCGGGAGATCCACGGTTCAAATCCCGGCTATGGCTTTGAATTTTTCAGACTGATCTACCTATTACACCTATTTTGAGTTATTATCTACAGTACATCAATAAAATTTGCTAAAATGCCTTGGTACAATCTAAAAGAATGCTTTTCAAGAATTTCTCTACAAATAAGAAAATAGTAATAACTTCTGCATTAATATTTTATTTTAAGTTTACAACAAGTACCAAATATGAGTGCGAAAAAATTTGCGTATAGCAGCTTACACTCCAGTTATTGAAAACTCAAATATCTTTCCCACTGAATCGGAATTTTCCAGAACTGTATTTATTCCATCCTTAATTTCAGCTTCAGTTTGCAGAAATCAAAGAAAAAGCTGCATTTTAATATTTAAGAACACCAAATGTAACAAATAGATATAATCTTCAAGGAAGACGGCGTGAGTGACTCGAGAGGAGTCAGTATTACCAACTCTCTTAAAGCTAGGACAAATGGCAGAATAAAGCAGACATCCAAACGATAACTGATGCATGAACTTTAACGTATAGCCCAAGACCAAGTTACAGTCGTGGAATTGCATTAATTGCCCGAGCTATGCTCGGACGTGGGTCACAAGAACATAACCCTCGGCTCGAGCCATACTCGGCCTTTGGCTTCAATGTGTTGATATAATTGCCTGAGCATGAGTGGGACTTTTCAGCTCCTGAATCGAAAGCAGCGATATATCTCTTTAATCACTGTGTTTATAAGTCACATTATTTAAAATAGAGGTGCCTAAACAAAGAAGCGATGAGCCAAGAATGTGGGGAGAGGCAAGGCTGATTGCGTAAAAGGATTGCGCCCCTAAACCTTCTTTACAGAGTGAAACCCATATATAATTAGCGTGCACTAATACGCCACCGGCCTAGCATGCTGAAAACACCGGTTCTCGTCCGATTACTGAAGTTAAGCAGCATTGGGGGGGAGGGGGCGTCAGTACTTGGATGGGTGACCGCTTGGGAACACCACATGCAGTTGGCATAGGTTACTCTAGAGGCAGCGCCATGAAATGAAGTTTTATATATGGACGCTATTTAACTGCTGTGGTTCTCAGCATGGGGCGTTGGGCGTGAAAGACCGCTTAATTTTGCTCAACGAGCTCTCTATTAGGCTTGATATTCTATTACGTGCCGTAAATCTACGACACGGGACCAACGGTTTTACTTCCCTTCCGAAGGAAGCCATGCTAACGATTTTTACGCCCGAAAAAATGACATCGCTCTCCTTGGGTATATGAAGTTAGCATGCTAACCATTACACCATGGAGGGCGACAGGCGGTGAATGGTTAGACCGCTCGCCTCCCATCTAAGAGGCCCGGGTTCGATCCCTACCGCCCGCATGTGGGATTCATGGTGGACGAAGCGGCGTGTGGGCGGTTTTTCTCCGGCTCCTCCGATTTCACCCGCCACTCATTCCATCAATTGCTCCATCATCACCTTTATCACATCTTATATCATCCCCTTCCGCATGTTCTTGCCTGGTACGGGCCGACCCATCGTAACAGGTTTTCCATTGTGTGGTCTCGTGCCGTGGCTCCCCGATAGGCTTCTGACCCCTAGGCATTAGCTAGTCGTAGAGGGGTGTCAGTCCTACAAATAGGCGGAGGGTAAATCGATTACGAAACGAAAAATCAACATACCAGGTTATATACAGGATGTTAATGAACTATACCGAAATATTTTCACAGAATATGTAAGATTACTTAAATAAGTAATTTGAAATAGGAGACTTATGGTCTGTTTATTGAAATTTCGAAGTAACGGCTATAAGTTTCTGAAGTACCAGTACGCCACTGGCTAATTTATCGATCATTCGAGAGCATAACACGAAAAACGAAGGGACAAATTACAGCGTACCTCTTTAGCTTAGTGGCTATGATACTGGCTTTCAAGTGACAGATAGCTTCCGAGTTCGGGTCTCGTTCACGTATCGCGGCACTTCGTCTGGAGTGAATAAAATAATAATAAAAACATTTACTCTATGACAAGAATAGACCTTTGGGATAAAAGTTTACCGCGTTACGCATTAAGCCACTAGAGCAGTTGAAAAAACGCCTCCAGATTAGGCTACCTCAACAACGTAGTCAATGAATGTTCAGTTTCGCACTGTCAAGTGATTATTTCGATATTTTACAGATTTTTGCGACATTAAATCTTGAGAACGCTAGTAACGTGCTGCTAAAAATCGATATTTCTATACTGGGGCAGCAATTTTAAAGACATTCTAAGCCATTTTTTCGACCTACTTTGCTTTAACACTGACTTATCAGCACCTGATACTCCCACGTTTAACGTTATGTAGTTGCGTTATGTTTATCCGGGGACCATGCATCGCTGATTTCAAATTAATTATATCAGTCACGTGCACAATCTCGCAAATTATTTCAGTGTAGTTCATTAACACCCGGTGTATATATAGGTATATATTATACACGCAATTATTATATGAGCTCACAAATAACACGAATATTACAAAGAAAGCCAATATAGTTTATATACTTTTTTTTTAAAAAATAAATAAATACAGTTCCGGAGGCTTGTCAGGACTCCGGCGCTGTATTTCTTTTTTCTCCAGTTTCCTATATTTCCTTAGTAGACCTTATTATTCTTAACGTTTTCCTTTTACATAGACACATTTACAAACACAGAAACACCTATGCCCAAGGCGGGACTCGAACCCACGATTCTGTGCACCACGAAGCGCCAAAGCGAGTCATTTTTGCGAGCGCGGCCACCAGGATCGGCACCTACTAGAACACATTGTCCCAGATTTCAACCTCACAATATGAGGTCCAAAATAAGTAATTTGAGATATGGAACCTAAATGTTTGCTACAGTATAGCATGTATTAAGGTTTAGCACGTAACTGATCAAACGTCACTGACCTCAACACTATAATTTTGGAGAACATAGATATACTGGCATTATTTAGCGATGTGGTTAGCGTGTGGTCATCGAATTAAGATGTTGAGAGAGTTGGAGACTTAAGTCTCCGCAGTTACTTTTATTTTTATGTTGTCTCCTTTTTACCTTCTCTACACGTACTTAGTGTATAGAGAAGGTACTGCACTCCACCCAAAAATTCGATACCGAGATTTCACTGGAAAAACATGTTTTAGGTCCCCCTGAATCCAAAAAGAGCATTTTCGGGAAAAGTTCCAGGTGCGCGTGTGTGTGTGCGCGCGCGCGCTCGCGCGGGCGCGTGTGTGTGTCTGTGGACAGCATAGCTCAAAAACGAAAAGTCCTTTAAATACCAATCTCGGTATTTAAATTCAGTGTCTTCCAAGAATACGACACGAAGATTTTCAAGAACATCCCCCACCCCCAATTACCTTATACATTGTAAATGATTCGAAAATGTTGATTTTCTCAAAAATGGCTCTAACAATTTTGTTTAAAATATCGTATACTAAATATATTTACCTGACATATAAAATGTATATCTTGAGTTTTCTGGAAGTAGTCTCTAAAGACCTCGTTATTCGAATTGAATTTTGCTGAATTTTGCGTAAATGGCAAACCGTAAGAAATAGAAAAAAAAACGCATTATACAAAAAATGCAGATCACGTTAAAACCCAAAATTTATATCATATGATTTTGTTTGTTTTTTTTTTTTTCGTTGAATTGACCATTTCACACTGAAAGCTGTAAACTGCTGACCCTGTGTAGAAACGGATTTTATCCTCACGGCAATCGGCTTTTAAAAGATTTGACTATAGTTTTAGCCTAGTATATTCTTTTACTTTCCTTATACTTACAAGAAAGCAAGTAAATAAGACAATTCCTGTTAATGCTTATCTCGATTATCATAAAGTAGATAGAAGAATATGCTTTTAAACAATAATTTGTTATAGCAATGTAGTGAGAGTCTTGTGAATGGAACACATACTTTTTTTTATGTTGTCTCCTTTATTTGAATTTTATAATCAGCTATTCATATTTTGCTGCATTACTTAATATAATTTATTCGCACTGACAAATAAAATAAATGTAATATGTATTATTAGCATTAAGGTGCTAATTTCATTAACAATTGCATTAAGCAGCTGAAGGGGTACACTTCTTCGTACTTCTCAAAAGTGTTTCTAAAATACATTGTAGCACACTGTGACGTGATATGTATATACACATTAAAATTGTAGGCACACTTCACATTTTACGAAACAATTACATCACTGGGTGAAATGAACTTCAAATAAAATACAAAATGAACAAGTATTTCCACAGTAAAACAAGTACATACATGAAACTTGTTAAGAAATTGATGCTTGAAAGGAAATTAAATTATGATTTTTCAAAGGCAAATAGAAAGAGCCTTTGAGAAATGATGTACAAAATACAACAGGTTCTAGAAAAAATGTTCGATGTGACGACTTACAACAGCCTTGCGGAGATTGCACCTACGAAGTACAATACGTAGGACCACGGTTACTGGAGTGATTAAAGCGGTCTAATACCTATATAGACAAAACCACAGTACCGCTGTTTCAATCCTGGCAATAGTAGATGCTCTTTTTTTATTCATAGCTAAAAGCATAGATTTAAAAGCACACATTATATAAATGTTTTATTAACTACTGTACTAAGTAACTCGCCTTTCTAAAACTCTAAAATAAAATTTAAAATTTTAAAACATACCCAATTGCTTTATTTACTTAATCTATTCAGATGACTTGACAAACAATTACTTAATTTAATATTAAATGTTACATGGATTTAATTCGTCTTTTGAAAGCAATGGATTTATCGTCTTTACTTCAAAACTGTAAACTAAGAGTATTATAGCTGGTAAAAATGTGTACGTCTTTGAGAAAAACAATAAAATTTAAAAACTAAACAATAGAAACGTCAGAGTCCGTTGTAATGTGGAATTCGATGACCAGCGCTATACCGACTTGCCTAACAGTATGTAATAGCAGACCTCTCTAGCTAAATGTGGTCTGAAATTAACTGAATGGCTATCAGTGGTGGGTATACCCTCAAAGAGCAGTTAATTTTGCTAAAATTGCAATTCCAATAGTTTAATACATCTGGCATAGAAATGAGGCATTCTGAATGATAATAGAACATTGACGTTCGTGTTCTTTTGAATTACGGTTACTGTGTGATTCAGAAAAATGGCATAAATTTTAAATTTGACAAAAGGAACATTAGGATCCCTATCTCAAAGTGTTTGTCTAGACCCTCTACAATTCTCCCATTTTGGGCGGTTAATTTTTTTCTTTTTTGTTTAATACTCGCTTTTACGATTTGTGGCAGAGCAGGGGATGACACTGGTAATACATGGAATGAAGAGGGAGCACCGGTGGAATGCAATGGCGAGGGAAACCGGAGAAAACCCGCCCCTGTTCCGCTTTGTCCACCACAAATCTCACATGCGGTCGCGGTTGAATTCTGGAACGCTCAATAACTCTACTCTTCATCTACCTTAACATTATAAAAGTTAAAACAGAAATGAGTAACTACGTATTTAATATCGTAAACTGCTCCTCGCAACAGATGTGTGAACAATTACATAACCTCTAAAAATAATTTAGGTAAGCTATAAAACATGAACTATTTCAATAAATTATAAATAATTTAATAATTTGGACGCAGATCACAAGAAGAATCAACATTAGAATTAATACTAGCAGCCAAGAACATGATATACTTCACCATATGGCCTGGCAGGAAAAAAATTAATAATATATAACTAAGAAACAAAAATCACACCATTGGCTCCGTGATTATTAACTACATACATTTTAGTACAAGAAATTTCAGCTTGACGGAAAATGAAAAACAATAAACCAAAATGTAAAGCCAGAACAAAATCCTGACAGTTTTCATTTTAAGCTTACCAATACATGCAAAAAACTATCCAAGATTTTTGTGATGTGCAGCGGCTCACTGGCTTTCACAGAGATCAGACATTCCATATGATACCTGGCACAGAACAAGAAACCGGAACGCTGCATACGCCAACACCTCCTAGCGAGAACAATCACAATTATTTAAAAGTCCTCAAAATAACAAGAGATAGATATTGCGCAATAAATACAACATACTGGCCTTGGAAAATGTTGAACTGCGATAGACATATACCATTTTCTAGCTGACTTTTGGTTTATTCAATGAAACTAACAAATGCCAGGATATATTAATATCGCTTCTATATCTACATACAATTAAAGCACACGAGTTACCACCACTTAAATATTGTCATTCTGGTGGAGAACAATTACTTAATTGAATATTATACATTACATGGATTCATTCACACGGTTTTTATTTTCTCTACACGTACAATGCACATACTATATAGAGAAGATATTGTAATGCACCCAAAAATTCGATACCGAGATTTCACCGGAAATTCATTCTTCGGACCCCCTGCATCCAAAAAAAAAAAAAAAAAAAAAAACTGTCCGTGTGTATGTCTGTCAGTGTGTGTGGCTGTGGGCAGCATAGCTCAAAAGTTAAGTACCAAACTGGATATTTAAGTTCAGTATCTTCCAAGGATCTGCCTACCAAGCGGGAGACCGGGGTTCGATCCCCAGTACCGGCGTGGGGATTTTTCCCCCGCTGGGAGACCTGGACGGGGGTGCACTCAGCCTCGTGAGGTCCCTGGGGGGCCAATTGAGGAGCTACTTGATGGCGAAGTAGCGGCTCCACGTCGTGAGGACCGCATTAACCGGCCGGGAGGGGCTCGAGGCGCTGACCACGTCTCATCCTCCAATACTGCACCCCATCCATGACGTCTGTGGTGGACCGAGATGGGGGACGCAGCGGTCGGGCGGTAGGCCAAGGTTCCCCGTGAGCTGTCGTGCCATGGAGTTATGTTATCTTCCAAGGATACTACACGAAGATTTTCAAGAAAATCCCTCTTCCCCAACTACAAATATGCGAAATATTCTCAAAATGGCTGTAACAAGTTTCATTAAAGTTTCTTGTATTTAAGATATTTACATCACAAATAAAACGTATATATTGAATTTTCTTTAAATAGCCTCTGAATACATGTTTATTCTGAATGAATTTTGCACAAGCGGTAAACCGTAAGAGATAGACAAGAACTTATCACACAAAAAATAGAGCTCGTTAAAATACACAGTTTATGTTATCTACATTTTTTCATGGAGTTCACAATTTCTGAGATATTCCTTGCTATTAGTTTCGGCTTTAAAAAGCTTATACTTTTCTCATATGGCAATTTTTCCTGTCAATAGAAACAAAGAAACTTTAATCACATAGCAACCAGCTTTTAAAAGAATTGACTATCGATTTTTCCCGTCTACTTACAAGAAGGCAAGCAATACAACCCTTTCTGCTATTTTTTTTTTTTCGATTAGCATTAGGTAAATAGAAGAATAAGGTTTTTAGCGATCATTTTTGCAGAGATGTAGCGAAAGTCATGTGAATGGAACATATCAGATGTTTTTGGCTCAAAATGCAAACACTAATTAAATGGTTCTCATTCACCGTTACCATTACTTCAAAGGAGGATAGGGGATGATTGGGATGTTGTTCGTCACATCGAGAGAAAAATGCAAAAATATGAAACTAAGAATTAGTTTGAAATCGTTAAAATACTATAAGTGTGTATGCACATTTTACTTTCTCTACACGTACCATGTACATAGTGTAAAGAGCAGATATTGCACTCCACCCAAAACTACGATACCGAGATTTCACCAGAAATACACGTTTTAGCGTCCTTTTAACCAAAAAACGCATTTTTAGAAAAATATTCATGTATGTGTCCCTGTGTGTGTGAACACTATAACTCAAAAATGAAAATTCAGTAAAATACTAAACTTGATATTTAAGTTTAGAATGATCCAGGAAAGCAACACGAAGATTTTGAGAAATATCCCCCACCCTTAACTACCTTTGACATGGAAAAATTTAAAAAAAATGGATCTTCTCAAAATTGGCTCTAACGATTTTGATCAAAATACCGTATATTAAAGATATTGTGTGTCTGTGTGTCTGTGGACAGCATAGCTCAAAAACGAAAAGACCGTTAAGTACCAAACTTGGTATTTAAGTTTGGTATCTTCCAAGGTTGCGACACGAATATTTTCAAGAAAATCCCCCAACCCCAACTACCCTTTACATAGAACTTTTTTCGAAAATTTTGATTTTCTCAAAAATGGCTCCAAAGATTTTGATTAAAATATCGTATATTACAGAATTTACCTGAAAAATAATATGTATATCTTGAATTTTCTGGGAATAGCCTCTGAAGATTACTTTATTCTGGAGGAATTTTGCATAACTGCTAAACCGTAAAAAATGGACAAAAACTTACCACACAAAAAATGTTGAGCACATTAAAACACACAATTTACGTTATATATTTTTTTTCGAGGAGTTGATCGTTTTTGAGATATTCCTTTTTTGGTTTCAGTTTTGAAAAACTTGTCATTTTCTCATACAGGAATTTGTCAACTAGTGTCCATAGAAACAAAGGAACTTCAGTCATCTAGTAACCAGCTTTTGACTTCACTTTAACCTATGATACTCCCATATTTCGCTTCTACTTAGCATGAAGTAAGTAATAAGACTATTTCTGCTAATTTTTTCTCGAATAGCATGAAGTAAATAGAAGAATAAGCTTATTAACAATAATTTGTTACACAGAAGTTAGGAAAGTCATGTGAATGGAACACAGCAGATTTTTTTGGATTCAGGGGGACCCAAAACATGTATTTCCGGTGAAATCTCGGGATTGAACTTTGGGTCAATACAACACTATAGAACCTATGTGCTATACAGGTAGGGATGTAGAGCGACTCGCGAATGCAGCTCTCGACAGAATTACGAGAGAGGAATAAGCACATGTCTAAAAGCTACAGCATCATCAGAACTATTGAAAAAGGAACGGAACAGGATGAACGGTATATATAGATGTTTTAGCAAGAATAAATCCTGGAGGAACCTGCAGTAAACTTAACATTTCTTTTCTTTATATCTTACAGGTATATCAAGAGTTATAGAAGCCGTTAACTTTATTACCAGATTCTTTCTTTGGATTGTTCATTAAGGCATTAATATAAAGGTAAATTCATTACTTTTGAAGTTTCTAAAGGAAATGTTGGCTTTCATCCCTTTGTTCTGTTCCAAAAATCATATTTTTTACAGAAAATTCATTAAAATATAATATTTCTGTAAAGAAATTACCAGGCAGGCAATGGTGCAGAAAGTTATTCTGACCTCCAGTGAATCTAATTCAGATACTTCTGAATATGACGAGGAATTACGTCACGATCACAGTAGGCTTTGAAAATCGTTACCTTGAATAACTAATCCCTACTTTTGTAAAAATTCTTATGTGTTATATTCCCATGACTTTCTCTACATCTCTGTAACAAACTACTGTTAAAAACTTCATCTTATATCTACTTAATGATAGTCAAGATAAGCATTAGTAGAAAATGTTCTTATTTGGTCCCTTTTAAATAGAAGACAAATCATCTAATGTGTTCCATTCACTTCATATCCTCTAGCAAACAAACCCTTTATTCAAAAGATTAATCTGCTCTCAAGACAAAAATAAGCAGAATTATTCTTATTACTAGCTCCTTGTAAGTGGAAGGGAAATAAGAAAATAATAAAGCGATAGTTTCCTGCTTTAAAAGCCGGTCGCTATGAGAAATAAATGAAATTCCTATCTCTTTGCTTTCCAGGAGTAAGCAAACGAGAAACGAGGAGAAAGATGTCTTCCCTGTTTGAGAAAGTTTAAGTGGCTAAAATTAAAACAATAATCCGGAATATTTCAAAGACGGTTAACTGTACATAACATAAATTGTGTGTTTTAATGAGATCTATATTTTTTGTGTAGTACGATTTTGTATATCTCTTACGATTTTCCAGCTACACAAAAGTCATCCAGAACGAAGAGATCTTCAGAGGGTACTCCCAGAAATTTCAAGATACACATTTCTTTTGTCATAAAAATATGTTAAGCGTACGGTATTTTAATAATAATCGTTAGAGGCATTTTTGAGAAATAAAAAGGTAGTTGGGGGGATTTTCTTGAATATTTCACCTTCAAGTGTGATATTTAACGGTGTTTCTGCTTTTTAACTATGCTACTCACAGACACACACATACACACACACAGAGAAACACAATCATGGGCATTTTTCTAAAAATGCTTTTAGTTTTATTCAGGGGGTCTCATATCATGTATTTCCGTTGAAAATCGCGGTATAGAATTTTTGGGTGCAACAGAAAACCTTCTTTGTACACTGTATACATACTACGTGTAAAGAAAGTTAAAATTATTCCTTTTATATTTTATATTTCGTACACAAAAGAATCTGTGTAAGGTTTTTCTCTCAACCTGTAGGTAAGTACATGAAGATGATCTGTAAAACCATGGGAAAATAATTCAGTATTTGAAAATTGCTTCTAAGAGGCTATCTTTTCAGTACTTTTAAGTGAGCATATTAGGAGTCGTTTGCTATGGTGTCACAGACCAGCCACTTACTAACGTACTAAAACTATCTCGGAAATGGCTAACTACACAAAAATGTATTTTATATATATGTTGTATACCTTAACGATACCTAAACTTTTGTGTCGCAAGATTTTGTCTTCCATAGGGATTACAAGTGGTGCAAAAGTCATTCAGAATGAAGATGACTTACGGGGCATTTTTGAAGAAGTTCAAGATATACATATCTTTTGTCATAGAACATCTTAATCAAAAGCGCTGACATTTTTGAGAAAATAAAATACTTCGAAAAATGCTATGTAAAAGGTACTTAGGGTGGGGTATATACTTGTAAATCTTGGTATTTTATGTCTGTAAGAAGCAAAACTTAAGTATAAAGTTTAGTAATCAATGGCCATATAGTTTTTTAGTTATGCTGTTCAGAGATGTCCGAATATTTTAAGGGGACCTCAAAACAAATACTTCCGGTGAAATATAAACATAGGTATACTATACGCAGAAGATAAAGCCAAAAAATTATGACTTTTTGTTTGAGAAAAGTATTAAATTTAGAGCAAACAAGAAATATCTCGGAAATGGTTTATTCTACGAAAATGCGTCTGACCTGTATTGTTTGTTTTAGCGAGAACTATATGTTTATGCAACAATGTTTCATTATCTGTTACGCTAAGATCAGTGAGATTGAGGACTTGAGAGATATAAATATTTTTAATATCGCTATTTAAATCAAAACCATTGGAGCCATTTTCCACGAACATATTCATCATGCCATATCCCTTTTCTTGTAGAATTAACCGTTTTTGAGATATTCCTTGTTATTGGTTTCAATTTTAAACTACCTAACTTATCTCAAACCGGACCATGCTAAGCGAATTCAACCTCAATTGTTTTATATAGAGGCAAATTTTTAAGATTGGACCATTGCTTTAGCCTAAAGTATTCCGTTATTTCTCTTCTACTTAAAATAAAGCAAGCAAAAAATCCAAATGTGGTAATTTTTTCCTCGATTAGCAAGAATAATATTGTATATGGAACTGCTAGTGAAAGCTATGTGATGGTATACATTAAAATATTTTGGATTACAGTTACAGATAGTTCAACTCAAATGTTTTTCTGTTTTTGCCTTTGCAGTCCACCGTGGGCTCGTAGTTAATTCTGTTTGAGGAATTGTCACACTTCAAAACTCTCCAATTTACTCAGTTCCTTATTTTTCCAAACATTTTTCACAATGCTCTTTGACGAACATTGTCTTGCATGGATGAAAAAGAAAGCTGTCTCAAGGGTGATTAGCCCCAGTTTCACCCTTAGTTTCTTCAACCAGCAGCCTAAGACACTTCTGTCCCGTATGAATATTCTATGATGCTGTTATAATACTAATGAGATATTAAAATAAGGAACCTAGCAAGAAAAAACCTTTTCTATCATTAAATAAATCTAATAACGCATGCATGAGAATAACTATTTTTATTTATTGTTTTCAGTTTTCCAACTTTTACTTTCCCCATACGGACTATGTACATAGTGTATAGAGAAAGTATTGCACTCCACCAAAAATTCGATACTGAGATTTCACCGGAAATGTTTTAGGGTCCCCAATATCCAAAAAAAGCATTTTCACACAAAGGTCCGTGTGTGTGTGTGTGTGTGTGTGTGTCCGTGTGTCCGTGTGTCCGTATGTCCGTGTGTCCGTATGTCCGTGTGTCTGAGAACACGATAACTCAAAAACGAAAAGTTAGTAAAATACCAAACTTGGTATTTAAGTTTAGTATCTTCTAGGGATGCGACACAAAAATTTTGAGAAAAATCCCTCCCACCCCCAACTACCCTTTACATGGAACTTTTTTCGAAAATTTTGATTTTCTCAAAAATGGCTCTAACGATTTTGATTCAAATTTCGGACATTAAACATATTTATCTGACAAATGAAATGAATATCTTGAATTTTCTGGGAATGGCCTCTGAAGAGTGGTTTATTCTGGATGAATTTTACTAAATTTTGAATGACTGCTAAACCGTAAGAGATGGACAAAAACTTACTACCCAAAAAATGTAGAGCAATTTAAAACACACAAATTATGTTATATACATTTTTTTCGTGGAGTTCGTTGTTTTTGTGACATTCCTTATTTTTGGTTTCTGCTATGAAAAACGTATACTTTTCTCATACTGGAACTTGTCAACTCCTATCCATACAAACAAAGGAACTTCATTGACATAGCAACCAGGTTTTGACTATCACTTTAACCTACGGTTGTCCCTTATTTCGCTTCTACTTACAAGGAAGCGAGTAATAAGACTATTTCTGCTAATTTTTTCTGATTAGCATAAAGTAAATAGAAATATAAGCTTTTTAAGAATTATTTGTTGCAGGGATATGGAGAAAGTCATGTGAATGGTACACATCAGATTTTTATAGTTTTACGAAACGGAATTTGTCATTTGTTTTTCTTATACGCTAAGCAAAGGGAATAAAATTTCAAAGTCTTAACATAGCCATAAGTTATTAAAGTTTTGACCATCGCTTTGGCCTAGTGTATTCTTTCTTCCCTTTGTAACTGCTATAAAATAAGTAACAATACTATTTATTATAATGCTTTTCTCGATAAGTATGAAGTATATATAAGAATACGGTTTTTTAATAATAGTTTGTTGCAAAATGGCTAAATTTCAATGTGGCACGTCAGATATTTTAATTTTCCATTTGCATAGCCCCTTTTAAATTGTGGATCATATGGGGAACTTGACTTGTGAAAGAACTCGTTTACACTAGGCCTTTAACGTTAGGTTTTTAAGCATATGTATTTCTAATACACGCACATAAGATCTTACGTGCATACTTCCAGTCTCTGTGTGGATTAGAGAATAAATGATTCTCGTTAAAATAAATTCCCCACTCCTGCCCAGTAGCTGAACCTGGGAACTCGGGTGAGAAATCAGCACACTGGCCAATTGTGATTGTTTCCAAGTATTTCTAAAAGTTGTTTTTTCATCCCTAATGCTGCTTATCCCATGACTCAAAAATTCAAACTGCAACTCTCGTAAATCCTTGGGAAAACCTGTACATCATTAGTCGTGATTATACAATAGAATATGCACATTGCTAATATTTTATATTGTATATTAGCAATGGTTTGGTATTTTTATCAACTCAGGATTTAACATCTATGAAATTTGTAAAATCAATAATATATAAGATATATTGAATTTTATACTAGTTATTATACACAACAGTACCAATATTTTTGTCAGGCATAAAAATGCTAATTCGTATCTTTCTTTAAACAATAATGTTTTACTTTACCGTCTAAATTTATTGTTCTAATAAAAATGAACTCCGTAAAGCACTTTTCAAGACATTCAAATTAAAAAATGTAAGGACTGCGTGGTATCCGAGTGATTAGACCGCTCACCTCCCAATTAGGTGGTCCGGGTTTGACCCCAAGCACCCGCATGTAGGATTTGTGGTGGAGGAAACGGCGGTTTTTCTCCTAATAATAATCCAACATCCAGGTCACAATTTCCTCTTCCGATAATAACTCTTAAAATAACTTATACTTATCACTATGGTAATTTAATATTTTAATCATTATTTGTGGTTCATAAAAATAATTATAATATTAAACTTTAAAACTATTTTCTGTTCTTCTATAGGTCCTGAAGTTCCCTTCATTCTGAATGGCCTTTGTTTAAGTGGTTAACAGTAAGAGATAGACAACACTTACCACATAAAAATGTAAATCTCGCTATAAGATACAATTTATATCCTATTATTTACTTCTTTCTTTGGTAGAGTTCGCCATTTCAGAAATATTCCCTGTTATTGGTTTCAACCTTAAAATACTTAAAAGGAAACTCCTCATCTGCTTCACATCTCTTTTGTTTTACTCTTAACTATAACAAGGCTTAACTACGTTTTTAAAAGATTTGACAGCCGCTTAAGCGTAGTGTACTCCATTTTCTCTTCTAGCTGTAAGAAACTAAGTACTAAGACCATTTTTTAGTAATGCTTATCTTGACTATATGCAGATAAACTAATTATCCTTTGTAACAATAGTTGTTTGCAAAACGGATAGAGAAAGTCGTATGAATGGACCACAAGATTTGTTTCTTCTTTAACTTTTTATTTTTATTCATTATGTCATAACAAATCGTTATTTTACATTTCATTTTGAAAGCTTATTTTACCATTGCGTTTATGTTTTAAGAATTTATATTTGCTCATTACTCTCTTTCTCACTATCCATATTTAATAACTAACCTTATAACATATATATGTACATTTTCTAAGGTGCTATGTTTTAATTCCTAAGATCTAAATGAAATAACATTATTTTCTTTTTACTTTCTCAGCAGTACTATGTACAGAGTGTTTAGAGAAGGTATTGTAATGCACCCAAAAATTTGATACCGAGATTTCACCGGAAATACATGTTTTGGGTGCCCCTGAATCGAAAAAAAAGCATTTTCAGAAAATGTTCCGTGTGTGTGTTGAATACCAAATTTGGTATTTAAGTTTGGTATCTTCCAAGTATGCGATACGAAGGTTTTCAAGAAAATCTCCCCACCACCAACTACCCTTGACATGAAAATTTTTATGAAATTTTTGATTTTCTCAAAACTTACTCTAACGATTTTGACTACAATATCGTATATTAAAGATATTTACATGACAAATAAAATGTATACCTTGAATTTTCTGGGAATAGCCTCTGAAGACTACTTTATTCTGGATTAATTTTACGGAAGTTTGCATAATTGCTAAACTGTAAGAGATGGGCAAAAACCTAACACACAAAAAATGTAGAACACATTAAAACACACAATTTAGAATCACATTTTTTTCGTGGAGCTGATCGTTTTCATATTCCTTGTTTTTTGGTTTCAGCTATGAAGCACTTATACTTTTCTCATACAGGAATTTGTCAACTTCTGTCCATACTAACAAAGGAACTTCAGTCGCATAGCAACCAGCTTTTTATTATCAGTTTAAGCCTATAGTATTCCCTTCTTTCCCTTCTGCTTACAAGGAAGCAAGTAATAAGATTATTTATGCTATTTTTTCTCGATTAAAATTAAGTAAGTAGAAGCATAAGCTTTTTAACAATAATTTGTTGCAGAGATGTAGAGAAAGTCATGTGAATGGAACACATTAGGTTTTTTTATCAGGAGAACAAAAACCTTAACACTGTACATACACGAAAGAAAAGCCCCTGAAATTAAACAGGATTTTTCATCCTTATCTTAGTAAGAGAGATACATCTCGACATGATATTTCAACCCCTTCCGTGAGACAAGCGTTCTTCTTTGCAGTCTTTTCTCATCCCTGCCTATAGAGAGCTCTCTTCTTCTCTCACTCTCTAAGGGAGTGACTTTTTCCATTAGCCAGGGTTTTAATTTAAACCTTGGCAACACTTCGGAATAAGAGCTGTCTGCGTATATTAGAGAGAAGAAGAAGTAAGTGTGGACCAGTGTTCGTACAATGGAGTCAAGAGGTATCTTCACTTTCAGTGAGGTTCATTCATCGAGCAGCAAGCCAGCTCTGCTTGGTAAAATATTAACTTCATACACTCAACGGTTAAATTAATTAAACTGACAAACAGATTCAGAAACAAAAAAACTGTATTATTATGATAATCCTAAATATTTTCTCACCGAAACCGTGTGTAGGACAGGAGTTGAATAGGCAGAGTCAGACTGCCAAGGTGGCTCAGTGGAAGAGCAACCGGCTAGAGACCGGGTTCAAATCCCGGCTATGGCATTGAATTCTTCGGTCTAACTCTAACTATCCAACTATATTATTAGATTTAATACATTCATTCTTGAAAATTATCATTTGAATTCAACGGACCTCAATACGTGAATTCAAACCAATCCATTATATTCATTGTTGGCTCTAATTCAAGAAGTTCTCTATAGCCAATGAATGATAAACAAAGTAGTAATCTTCACACCTAAATTAAACAGAGCCTGCAATATAACAAAACGATTTATCTTAATGGACAAGTTTTCTGTGGGAGTATACAATGTGAATGGATGTGATCTATAACTGTGTTTACCAAACTTATGTATAATATATTAAACACTCACCATTTTAAAAATTAAAATCTCTTTTAATTTAATGATTTTACAAACAATTTTATATGTTGGCGCTGTTGTTATTGATACAGACCAGCTTTAGATTTTGTTTGTAGTTTCCTTCAAAATGTCCGATCTTTGGAGAATATCTGCAGTGTATCATGCAAATCTTTTACTATTTCATCCATGAATACAAGGGTTAAAACAATGAAAAAATGCTAATTTAGTCCTTGAGGATTATTTTTAACTGTTAATCCTATAGAATTTTCTATATCAGGCTTGTGCAGACTTTTCCTACACGATCCTTCCCTTGCCCTTAGCAAATAGTCCCAAATAGGTCACGTGATGCACAGGTGAAGAGCAAGAAGGTGGTTTAAGGCCGCCGCTCTGCTTGCATTTCGCAGTATGACGTGATATTCTATTTCCAGTAAGATGGACTCTCCGCCACCACAATGGCTCTTTGCCAATATACCGGTTCTTGCACGTATGCTCGATACTTGAAGTAGCTTCAAGCAACTTCAATAACTTTCAATTGTGGAATTGTTTCCCTACAATCTGTTCCTCTTCCTATTACTACTATGCACCACCCAGGCCACCACCATCACCATTACTACTACCACTACCCCCACTACTACTACTACCACACCACTACCACTACTACCAGCACCACTACCCTCACTACCACTACTACTATCACTACCGCTAGTACCACCACCCCTACTACCACTACCAGCCCCACAAAGACCAACCCTTCGTCCGGCATGTCACACTCGGCCACGTGTGGGGCGGGCAACGTCCAAAAGAGATCCTGGACGGCAAACAGGGCTCTGGCAATGTAGGACTTATTGTTGGCAATCGGCTTTGAAATTGGTAAAACTCTAATTATTAATTATGGATAAGGCTATAAAGGATTGCAGTTTACGGGACAGGGGCTTCGGATCGCCAGAACCGGTCGGTGATGATGGTGAGAAGGCAGGCCCCACTCGACCATTATCAAGCGACCGCCAAGCAACAGCAGTGGGGAACCAGGCCGGGTTGCAGGGAAGCATTACTGGAACAAAACTAAGTGAAGTAGACGCTATGGAAATAGAAAAGACACAGAATATAGACGAATCAGATCCTTTTAAACAACGCCCCTTAATCAGGAGATCACCGCCTGAACCATGGCGAGGCTCCACTGGAAGTCTAAGTATGGAGTCCTACTCTTTGGGAAGCAAATATGCAAGTAACAGTCAGCTGGGCACCTACAGTGAGTCTAGACATACTAGGGAAGATCTCTGCAGAGATTCTAAAAGAAAAAGAACTGAAAGCTCTGTACAAATAATAAAGAGTGTAGAGGATCGTGCTCTATTCTTGCAAAAAGTGGAAAAAGAACAAAAGATGCACAAGGAACTGATATAAAAATTGGAAAAAGAGACAGATACACTACGGAAGATAATTAAAGAAATTCCCAATACCAAGAAGGAAATTAAAACTGCAATTAGTATGCTAGACGGTTATATGAAAAGAATGCCAAGTTCAATAAACTTTATATCAGGACTAATAGAGGAATATGCTGAGAAAAATCGTCCATCAGAAGTTAAAGAAACAAATGATAGTAGTACTCAGACCATAAGTAAACAACAGGAAGAAAAAGAGATGGTGATTATGGAAATAGAAAGTAATTTAAACAAGGACATAAGTGAGCAAGAATTGGAAAAACTCCTAAACATAAATTGGCCTGAAGAAGTTTTCCAAAGATGCCAAGTGATAAGCGGTGAAGCCTTAAAAAGTGAGGATGAAGATTTGATCATAGTCACCACAGGAAAAGATTACAGCGAAGGGAAGATAATGGAAAATATCTTGTATATAAATACACAAATTCGAAAAGCGCTAGAAGAAGTTAACCTAAGCGCAGGGAAGATGGTCACTAATATAATAACAAACGAGACTTTGGGGGATGACTTAGAGATCAGTATAAATAAGAGATATATCTACATTATAGGCACAGAAAATGGTGGAAACTCAAGCGTAGATAAAGTTAATTTGATGATTAATATAGAAAATATCCTAAACATGGCTAGGAAAAAAGGAAGAATAAAAACCTCATGCATAACTACAGAACAAGAGTCAGATGGATGCGCAAGAAAATTCCTGGAATATTTTGGTAGGAAAATGGATTACCAAATACCAATGTACACCACCAAAGTTAAACAAAACAAGATACAGGAAGATGGAAATGAGGTTAGGAAAAGAAAACTTAAAAACCAAGACACGATATACTGAAACCCATTGGAGAGATGACGTATGCTGAGATTATAAAGAATATTAGATACCAGTGGGGTAATCATAAATAAAAACAAAACAAAAACAGTGATGGGAATGTACAGTTGAAATTAAAAGGGAAAAATACAAGTGATAGACAAGCTTTCAAGCAGCTGTTAACCACTAAACTGGAAAACGTAGCAGAGGTTCAACTGAAGACCGCAAATCAAACAGTAATGATCCTGGACATAGAAGAGATTGTGCGAGAAGATGAAATTAAGTCTGTATTAAAACAAGAATTAAATAAAAATGAAGAGATTTCACAGCTTAAATTGGCAGAAAAGGTGAACACACAAGGATTAAAGTACGCGTTTGCAACATCAGCACGGAAGCAGCAAATAGGATGATAACTAAAAGAAAAATAGGAAATGGATGGGATAGGTGGAGAGTGAAGCCTGTAAATGTTTTAAAACGTTGCTATAAATTTTACAAGGTGGGGCATATAGCAAGGGACTGTCCTAATGAAGGCAAACAAATAGCACAAATGTGTTATAGTTGTGGCGAAATAGGCCACAAATCAAAGGAATGTAAAAACCCTATTAAATGTTATCTATGCCAATCCAGTGAGCATAAAGCAGAATCAATAAGATGTCCTGAATATAGAAGACTTGTGAAAGCGCATGAGAGGGAGAAAATGAGTGTATTTACGAACCAAGCACGAAAATAATCCAAGTAAATGTTGATAGAAGCAAACGAGCAATGGATCTTCTTATACACAAATGTAATGTACACTGCATAGATCTAGCAGTAATAGCGGAACCAAATAAGAATAATGATAAAATATAACCCAAGATGGATAAAGGATGAAAGAAATGATGCTGCTATCTATATACCTGCACATGGACCTAGGTCACAGAGAGTTGGAAATGGAAATGGATATACATGGATGGAAACGGATGAGATGATAATTTACTCTTGCTATATTTCACCCACAGCTAAAGAAGAAGAATTACAACAATTCCTATATGAAATATAATATAGTGTTGACCAACATGGAGAGAAACGTAAAAAGATATTGATAGGCGGAGATTTCAATGCTAAAGCATATTGCTGGGGATCAGCAGTTGAAGATAAAAAGGGTAGGACACTGGTTGAATGGATAAATGAAAAATATTACAATATACTAAATGATGGAAAAACACCAACATTCGAAAGAAATGATGGATCCTCATATATAGATATTACAATTTGTTCTCAAGAAATAGGCAAGTTAATAAATAAATGGTACGTAGATGATGAAGAAAGCTTAAGTTACCATAAAAACATTTATATAGAATTACATAACCAAACACCTGTGGTGTTACAGAAAATAAATAGCCAAAGAAAAGGATGAATATATAAAGAAGAAAATAAAGAATTAATGCTTGAAAAGATACAGCAGGAAGTTGGATGTAATGAATATAAAAATCAGTTCAATTAGACCAAATATTAGATAGAGCATGTAATTATACGTTTAAAAGAAAAGTATATAGTTTCCGCAAACATAAACCGGCATATTGGTGGAATGAAACAATTGCCCAATTAAGGAAGCAGTGTACTTCAGCACGCAGAAAGGTTACAAGGATAAACCGACGAAGCAACATCGCAGAATGTGAAAAGATGGAGATACAAAATCAATATCGAGAAAGCCGAAATGCTCTTAAAAGAGCTATAAAAACAGCAAAAAAAGATTCATGGGAAAAGCTATGCAATGAAGTGGGTACCGATCCATGGGGTAAAGGATACAAAATAGTAACGGGCAAGATAGGGTCTAATACATCAATAAAACTTACAGATGAAGAGTAATTAAATATTGCTAAAACACTCTTCCCGGCACATAAAACAAATGTATGGCCAGAGATTAGCAATAATAAAGAAGAAATACCCTTATGTCAGCAAGACGAAATAAAAGAAGCAGGTAAACGAATTAAATCAGGAAAAGCTGCGGGACCCGATGGTATCCCTCCAGAAGCTATTGCATCGCAAAACCCGGAAGTTCTTGAAAAAGTTATAAATACACTGTTGGTTAAAGGAGTTTTTCCTAAAAAATGGAAGGTAGCAAAGCTACTATTAATTGAAAAGCCTAAAAGAGCTTGTGGCAGTGTATCATACCGACCTCTATGCCTATTAAATGTAATAGGAAAACTGTATGAACAAATTATAAATAAAAAGACTGATTAAAGAGATTGAAAGAAAAGGAGGACTTGCACAAATGCAATTCGGTTTTAGAAAAGGCAAATCAACCCTGGATGCAATAGAGACAGTAAAACAAATTGTACAGAAGGATGCAAAGGAAAAATATGTGTATGCTGTTATGGTTACTCTGGACGTCAAAAATGCCTTTAATTCGACACCTTGGAGAGGTATAATAAATGAACCTGTAAGAAGAGAAGCAGCTCCATACTTAATTAAGATTATTTGTAGTTACTTGGAAGATAGACATATACTGATTGGTGATAACATAAAAATGAATATGAGTTGCGGTGTTCCTCAAGGCTCCGTCTTAGGTCCCACCCTATGGAACATATACTATGATCCAGTATTAAACGAGGAATTACCAAATGGAGTAAAAACCATAGGATATGCTGATGATCTAGCGTTAATAGTATGTGGCAAAACAAAAGATGAAGTGGAAGAAAAAGTCGTGTGGTCCATGAATAAAATAGAAATATGGATGATCGAAAAAGGATTATGTCTGGCACCAGAAAAAACGGAAATGATAATACTGGAAGGACGAAGATCTTTAAAGGAAATAAAGGTTAATTTCGGTAAACAAGAAATAAAATCCAGTAAGAACATAAAATATTTGGGTGTTCAAATGGGACATAATTTGAGTATGTGGCCACACATTAAGTGTGTAGCTGCTAAAGCAGAAAGAAGTATTGCTGCTCAAGGAAGATTAATGCCAAATGTGAGAGGACCCAAACCAAAGAAAAGGAGAGTACTGAGTAGTGTAATAAACTCTATAATGCTGTGCTGTGAACCTGCCTGGAAAACATGGGTGGAAATAGAGACCTTCCGGAAAATTATGGAAAGTGTACAGAGCAAGATAGCGATTAGAATTGCTAGTGCCTATAGGACCGTATCCACGCGGGCAATTCAACCCACCAATACATCTAGTGGCTCGGGAGCGTGCTCACGCAGCTGAAAAACATGGAAATGCACAAAAGTGTAAGACAAGAGAAAAAATGATAGTCATGGCAAGAAGAGTGGGCACAGAAAACCAAGACGGCACAATGGACCAAGAAACAGATACCAGATACCCTGGATAAACCGGAAACACGGACAAGTGGAGTACTATTTAACCCAATTTTTATCGGGGCACGGACACTTCAAAACCTATTTGTTTAAAATGGCTATCACTAATAGTGAAAACTGTCTGTATCATCAGGAAAAGGATACTCCTAAACATACTATATTAAAATGTAAAAAATGGAATAATATAAGACAAACAATTATCAAACAAACTGGACAAGAAATAACTTCTCTAATATTTTAACATTAATGCTGGAAACCGAAACTAAATAGAAAATTATTCAAGACATGATAATCAAAATAATAAAAGCTAAAGAATTGGATGAAAAGCAGAGATAAACATGATTGCTTCATTGTGAAGTAATGCTGAGAAGCAGTTTCCGCAAGGCGAGCAAGTGAATAAAAGAGGTTTTGTTTTTAGTCGGTATGAGTCCGGCACATCAGGGCTATCTCCCCTGATGCCCATGAGGGCTTTCCTCCCTCTTTATAAAAAAAATACCACTACCACCACTACTACCACTACTACCACCACCACTACCCCCACTACTACTACTACTATTACTACCGCTAGTACCACCACCACTACTACCACTACCACCACTAATACCACTACCACTACTACCACCACCATTACCTCCACTACTACTACTACTACTACTACTACTATTACTACTACTACTACTACTACTACTACTATCACTACCGCTAGTACCACCACCACTACTACCAATACCACCACTACTACCAATACCACCACTACTACCAATACCACCACTACTACCAATACCACCACTACTACTACTACTACTATCACTACCGCTAGTACCACCACCACTACTACCAATACCACCACTACGACTACTATCACTACCGCTAGTACCACCACCACTAATACCAATACCACCACTACGACTACTATCACTACCGCTAGTACCACCACCACTAATACCAATACCACCACTACGACTACTATCACTACCGCTAGTACCACCACCACTACTACCAATACCACCACTACTACTACTATCACTACCGCTAGTACCACCACTACTACTACCAATACCACCACTACTACCAATACCACCACTACTACCAATACCACCACTACTACTACTATCACTACCGCTAGTACCACCACCACTACTACCAATACCACCACTACTACCAATACCACCACTACTACTACTAGTACTATCACTACCGCTAGTACCACCACCACTACTACCAATACCACCACTACGACTACTATCACTACCGCTAGTACCACCACCACTAATACCAATACCACCACTACGACTACTATCACTACCGCTAGTACCACCACCACTAATACCAATACCACCACTACGACTACTATCACTACCGCTAGTACCACCACCACTACTACCAATACCACCACTACTACTACTATCACTACCGCTAGTACCACCACTACTACTACCAATACCACCACTACTACCATTATAACTATTACTACCATCACTACCCCCACCACTACTACTATCACTACCGCTAGTACCACCACTACTACTACCAATACCACCACTACTATCACTACCGCTATTACCACCACCACTACTACCAATACCACCACTACTACTATCACTACCGCTAGTACCACCACCACTACTACCAATACCACCACTACTACTATCACTACCGCTAGTACCACCACCACTACCACAACTACTACCACTACTACTATCACTCCCGCTAGTACCACCACCACTACTACTATCACTACCGCTAGTACCACCACCACTACCACAACTACTACCACTACTACTATCACTCCCGCTAGTACCACCACCACTACTACCACTATTACCACTACCACCACTACTACTACTATCACTACCGCTAGTACCACCACCACTACCACCACTATTACCACTACCACCACTACTACTACTATCACTCCCGCTAGTACCACCACCACTACCGCCACTATTACCACTACCACCACTACTACTACTATCACTACCGCTAGTACCACCACCACTACCACAACTACTACCACTACTACTATCACTCCCGCTAGTACCACCACCACTACTACCACTACCACCACTACTACTACTACTACTACTATCACTACCGCTAGTACCACCACCACTACTACCACTACCACCACTACTTCTACTACCACCACCACTACTACCAATACCACCACTACTACTACTATCACTACCGCTAGTACCACCACCACTATTACCACTACCACCACTACTACTATCACTACCGCTAGTACCACCACCACCACCACAACTACTACCACTACTACTATCACTCCCGCTAGTACCACCACCACTACTACCACTACCACCACTACTACTACTACTACTACTATCACTACCGCTAGTACCACCACCACTACTACCACTACCACCACTACTTCTACTACCACCACCACTACTACCAATACCACCACTACTACTACTATCACTACCGCTAGTACCACCACCACTAATACCAATACCACCACCACCCCCACTACTACTATCACTACCGCTAGTACCACCACCACTACCACAACTACTGCCACTACTACTATCACTCCCGCTAGTACCACCACCACTACTACCACTACCACCACTACTACTACTATCACTACCGCTAGTACCACCACCACTACTACCACTACCACCACTACTACCATTACCACCACTACTACTACTATCACTACAGCTAGTACCACCACTACCACTACTACCACTACCACCACTACTACCACTACCACCACTACTACTACTACCACTACTAACACTACCACCACTACCACCACTACTACCACTACCACCACTACTACTACTATCACTACCGCTAGTACCACCACCACTACTACCAATACCACCACTACCCCCACTACTACTACTATCACTACCGCTAGTACCACCACCACCACTACCACAACTACTACCACTAGTACTATCACTCCCGCTAGTACCACCACCACTACTACCACTACCACCACTACTAATACTATCACTACCGCTAGTACCACCACCACTACCACAACTACTACCACTACTACTATCACTCCCGCTAGTACCACCACCACTACTACTACTATCACTACCGCTAGTACCACCACCACTACCACAACTACTACCACTACTACTATCACTCCCGCTAGTACCACCACCACTACCACAACTACTACCACTACTACTATCACTCCCGCTAGTACCACCACCACTACCACCACTACTACCACTACCACTACTACTACTATCACTCCCGCTAGTACCACCACCACTACTACCACTATCACCACTACTACTATCACTAGCGCTAGTACCACCACTACTACCAATACCACCACTACTACTACTATCACTCCCGCTAGTACCACCACCACTACTACCACTACCACCACTACTACTATCACTAGCGCTAGTACCACCACTACTACCACTACCACCACTACTACTACTATCACTATCGCTAGTACCACCACCACTACCACAACTACTACCACTACTACTATCACTACCGCTAGTACCACCACCACTACTACCACTACCACCACTACTTCTACTACCACCACCACTACTACCACTACCACCACTACTACTACTATCACTACCGCTAGTACCACCACCACTACCACAACTACTACCACTACTACTATCACTCCCGCTAGTACCACCACCACTACTACCACTACCACTACTACTACTATCACTAGCGCTAGTACCACCACCACTACTACCACTACCACTACTACTACTATCACTCCCGCTAGTACCACCACCGTTACTACCACTACCACTACTACTATCACTAGCTCTAGTACCACCACCACTACTACCACTACCACTACTACTACTATCACTCCCGCTAGTACCACCACCACTACTACCACTACCACTACTACTACTATCACTAGCGCTAGTACCATCACCACTACTACCACTACCACTACTACTACTATCACTACAGCTAGTACCACCACCACTACTACCACTACCACCACTACTACTATCACTAGCGCTAGTACCACCACAACTACTACCACTACCACCACTACTACTACTATCACTATCGCTAGTACCACCACCACTACCACAACTACTACCACTACTACTATCACTACCGCTAGTACTACCACCACTACTACCACTACCACCACTACTTCTACTACCACCACCACTACTACCACTACCACCACTATTACCACTACCACCACTACTACTACTATCACTATCGCTAGTACCACCACCACTACCACAACTACTACCACTACTACTATCACTACCGCTAGTACCACCACCACTACTACCACTACCCCCACTAATACTACTACCACTACCGCTAGTACCACCACCACTACTACCACTACCACCACTACTACCGCCACCATCACTACTACCAATACCACCACTACTACCACTACAACCACTACCCCCCAGTACTACTACTACTATCACTACCGCTAGTACCACCACCACTACTATCACTACCACCACTACTACCAATACCACCACTACTACCACTACCACTACTACCAATACCACCACTACTACCACTACCACCACTACTACCACTACCACCACTACTACCACCACCACTACTACCAATACCACCACTACTATCACTACCACCACTATTACCACTACAACCACTACTACCACTACAACCACTACCCCCACTACCACTACCACCACTACCCCCACTACTACTATCACTACCACTAGTACCACCACCACTACTACCACCACCACTACTACCAATACCACCACTACTACCACTACCACTACCACCGCTACTACATATATGACTACCACCATTATTACCACTACCAATACCCTCAGTACTACTACAACTACTACTAACACTACCACCGCCACTACCGCTACTACCAATACCATTACCACCACTATTACCACTGCCGCTACACCCACAACTACTACTACTACTACCACTACCCTCACTACTACTACAACTACTACTACCACCACCACCGCCACTACCGCTACTACCAATACCACTACCACCACTAATATTTCTGCCACTACACCCACAACTACTACTACTATTACTACTACCACTACCACCACCGCTACTGCTATTACCAATACCACTACTACCAATACCACTACCACCACCACTACCCCTACTACTACTACTACTACTACTACTACTATTACCAATACAACTACTACCAATACCACTACCACCACCACTACCCCCACTACTACTGCTATTACCAATACCACTAATACCAATACCACTACCACCACCACTCCCGAATACTACTACTACCATCACCCGTAGTACCACCACCTCTACTACCACTACCACAACTACTACTACCACTACCATAACTACTACTACCACTACCACCACTACCGCTACTACCAATACCACTACCACTACTATTACCAATATATTACCACTACCACCACTACCTCTACTGCCAACAACACTACCGCTACTACCACCACTACTACCAACATTGCCACTACCACCACCACCTCTACTACAAGTACTACCACCACTACCACTACTACCACTACCACTACCAAGTAGCTTCTCAATCCCCCCAGGGACCTCACGAGGCTGAGTGCACCCCGAACCAGGTCTCCCAACGGGGGAAAAATCCCCAGGGAATCGATCCCAGGTATCCCGCTGGTAAACAGCTGCGCTACCACCGCGCTAAGGAGATGACCCAAATAGAGAACACACTATATTTAATTGTATTAATGCACCGCGTTAAAAGTTTCAGATCTTCGCAGAAATGTGGCCAGACTCTCATTCACCCAGGAGAAAACTAACACACATTGTTGTTGATATACAAGCTCGCATGAGATGGTCAAGTTTAGCCATTAAAGGAGTAGCACTCACCATTAAGATGGGGTAAGGGTAGCATGGGCAGTAGCACTCTGATGAAGGCTGAAGCCAAACAAATGAAAACGTGTCTAGCCACGAAGCGCTTGAAGCTATTATAGCAGCAAGCAGTACATCACATATTGTGTCGCTTTGCTTTTAAAAGCAGAGTGGGTACATAAAGAAATATATCTCAGAGAGGGACAGCTCTATATAAAAGAGATATATCTCCTTTTACTTTCTCTACCCCATATTTACAATGAACGTAGTGTATATAGAAGGTATTGCATTCGACTCAAAATTTCACCGGAAATACATGAATCAAAAAAAAAATGTTTACCTAACACTGTATTTAAGCTCAGTGACTTCTAAGGATACGACACGAGGATTTCAAGATAATCTCCTCACCCCCAACTGCCCTTTACATGGAATAGTTTTCCAAAATTTTGATTTTCAAAAAAATGGCTCTAACAATTTATATTAAAATGTCACATGTTTAAAATATTATCAAGATATGTATAGTTTGAATTTTCTAGGAATATCCTCTGAAGACCTCTTCTTTCGGGTGACTTTTGTAGCCTGGTAAAGCGTATGAGATACACAAAATCTTACTGCGCAAAAAATGTAAATATCCTCAAAATACACAATTTATGTCTTACATTTTTTGCAGAGTTAAACATTCTTGAGATATTGCCAGTTTTTTATTTCAATTTTAAGGTACTTAAACCTTTGTCAAACGTGGGACATCTTTCTTTTTGCCACTCTTTTTTTTTTTTTTTTTTTTTTTTTTTTTTTTTTTTTTTTACTCCCAGAAAAAAAGAGAACTGAATGTCAATTGTTTCACTTAGCGACCGGCTTTTTGAACATCTGAATTACGCTTTAGCCTCCGCATTCACTTATTTCCCTTAAATTTACAAAGAGGCAAATAAGATCAGTTCTGGCAATGTTTATCTTGATAAGCGTGTGTAGATTAAGGAATAATTTTTTGTAAGAAATGTTGTTTGTGAAACTGCTAGAGAAAGTGATGTGAATAAAATACACAAGCTTTTTCATATAAATTAGCTATTCGATTATAGGTAAGTTATTAATATGTAATAAAAATGATTAATTACACGTCTATAGAGAAAGAATAGAATTGCTGAGCTTTCACCTTAAATATATGTTTTGGTTCCCCCTGAATCCAAAAAAAAAAACATTTTTAGAAAAAGGACCTTGTGTATGTATATGTGTGTGTCTGTGGACAGCATAGCTCAAAAACGAAAAGACCGCTAATTACCAAACTTGGTACATAAGTTTGGTATCCTTCAAGGATGCGACACGAATATTTTCAAGAACCCACCCAAACAACCCTTTACATGGAAAAAATTTGGAAAATGTTGATTTTCTCAAAAATGGCACTAAGTTTTTGATTAAAATCTCTTATATTTAAGATATTTACATGCCAAATAAAATGTATATCTTGAATTTTCTGCGAACAGCCGCAAAAGACCACTTTATTGTGAAAGATTTTTATTGAATTTTGCATAACTGGTACACCGCAAGAGATAGACAAAAACTTACCACACAAAAAATGTAGATCATGATAAAATACGCAATCTATGTCATATAGATGTTTTCCCTGGAGTTGTTCGTTTTTGATGTATTCTTTGTTATTGGTTTCAGCTTTAAAAACACACTTTTCTCATACAGGAATTTGTCAACTCCTGTTAATACAAACAAAGGAACTTCAGTCACATAGCAACCAGCTTTTGATTATCACTTTAATCTATGGTATATTCTCTTATTTCGCTTCTACTTACAAAGAAGCAAGTAATAAGACCATTTCTGCTAATTTTTCTCAATTAGCTTGAAGTAAATGCAAGCATAAGCCTTCTTCTTTATCTGTTTATACTCCTCGTATATAAGAACCCAGGTCACCAAGCCAGCGCCTGGAATCGGAGGTCTGTTGAAGAGCAGATGCTCTGTATCAGAGAGAAGCCAGGATAGGTGATAACCCGATGCCTGGTATGAAAGTAAAGAAGTGGAGGATATGATGGTGAAATGAATTATAGAAAATGTGATTATGGAGCAATTGGTGGAATGAATGGCTGGGGAAGCTAGAGTACCCGGAGAAAACCCGCCCAGATGCCGCATCGTTCACCACAAATGTCATGAGGTCCTGACGGAAGTCTAAAATTCAAAATGTTCTACCTATAAACATCTGATATGTTCCATTCACATGGCTTTCTCTAACCGTTCTACAAACAAACTTCTTACTAAAGATTCTCCTTCTTTACACTCCATGTTAACCGAAATAAAATTTAGCAGAATTGGCTTTATTGCTTAGTTCCTTATAAATAATGGAATATACTAGGCTGAAGTGATAATCAAATGTTTTATTATCTGTCGCTATGTGACTACCATTGCATTTGCTTCTTTGCATGGCCCGGAGTAAAACAAAAGAAACACGGACGACTTCTTGTTTGAGATAAGTATAAGAATTTTAATATTGATACCATCAAAGGAATATCTAGGAAACGGTTAGACAAAAATGTAAGGAATATAAATTGTGTTAATCAGTTATGCATTAGTCATTCAGAATAAAGAGGATTTCAGGGATACTTTCTGGAAATTCAAGATTAATATTTTATTTGTAATGTAAACATTTCATTGTGCGGAATTTAAATCGTCAGAGCCATTTTTGAGAAAATCAAAATTTTCGAAATGTTTTCCATTTAAATGGCAGTTTGGGGTGGGGGAGTTTTAATGATAATGTTCGTATCGCATCCTTGGGAGATATTAACTTATATACTAAGTTTGGTATTTAAGAGAATTTTCGTTTTTCAGTTATGCTGTCCAAAGACAATACATACTCAGACACGTACAACAGACAAAGACTGACCTTTTTCCAAATGTTCTTTTTTACGCAGGGGGTCTCTTAATAATATATATTTCAGAAGAAATCTTAGTATCGAATTTTGGGTGCAATTTAATACATTCTCTGTACGATGTAAATAAGTGCTAGAGAAAGTAAAAATGCGTTGTCTCAAAACTTGTGGTAGACACTGTCTATCTTGTCTGCCTTGAGAACATACTTAGGTTTAAGTTAAACGTAATATAATACTCAACATTTCTGTTTATTTCCTGGCTGCCAATCGAAATAAAATGTTACATACTTGTGACGGGAATAAAACGTTGACTTTTACTTTCTTTGCTAAAAGCAGAGTAATTGTTCAATATTTGATTCGAGAATTCACTGGAAATATATGTTTCAAGTTCATCTCTATAAATGTTTCAATTTGGAAAAATATCCATGTGTGTGTGTCTGTGTCTGTCTGTCTGTGTATTTCGACAACATAACAAAAAACAATTTAAACGTCAAACGTGATTTTAAGTTTCAGTATCTTGCAAGCACGAGATTTTCAAGAAAGATCGTTTCATGACAATATATATTCTAAATTTACTGAGAATAGTCTTTAATGCCCTCTTCATTCTGGATGTCTTTTGCATATCTGGTAAAACGTAAATGTTGCACAAATGTTACTCCACAAGAATAAGATCTCAATGAAGATGAACAAAAATTAAGCATACAATTTATGTTAGATACAAGACATTCTTGTTTTTTTTAATTAGCTCCATGGCACGACAGCTCACGGGGAACCTTGGCCTACCACCCGGCCGCTGCGTGTCCCATCTCGGTCCAATACAGACGTCATGGATGGGGTGCAGAATTGGAGGATGAGACGTGGTCAGCGCCTCGAGCCCCCCGGCCGGTTAATGCGGTCCTCATGACCTCGAGCCGCTATTTCTCCATCAAGTAGCTCCTCAATTGGCCCCCCAGAGACCTAACGAGGCTGAGTGCACCCCGGGCCAGGTCTCCCAGCGGGGGAAAAATCCCCACGCCGGTACTGGGGATCGAACCCAGGTCTCCCGCTTGGTAAGCAGCTGCGCTACCACCGTGCTAAGGAGAAGACCGATATTCTTGTTACTGGTTGAAATTTCATATTCCTTTATTTCTCTGAATGGAAAGCCCTCTTTCGGTGTTCTGTCTCTTATTTTCTTTTTCTATTTCTCCTGGCCATGCAAAGAATATGAAATCAGTATAGCGGTGTTACGATGCTTTCATGACAAACCAACCATTAGCTCTTCATCAGTCTTATGTCAGTCTTGCCATATACTTAATGAGTACTTACACTTTGCATGGCGACCAGAGGCGGTGTCTTATATGAGAACATTATTTGCTGAAAAGGAGCTGAAGTAGAAGTGTAAGGAGGTTTCAAAATCAGGGGCTCACAAGTTTGTTAGTAAAGCTGTTCTTATCGGTTAGAGAATTAGTTCTATAAGTGGATCATAATCTAAACAACGTACTAACAAAAGTTATCAACCACAATCTCAGGAAATCACATTTTTAGTCGTATATGAAACTTGCTGTACTGCTGTATTATCATGGGTCAGGTATTTGGGTTGGCATGGTCATTAAATGTAAAATGTATTACTACTCCCATGGATATTTATAATTTTCTGATTTATTTCTGAAAAATAATGGGATAGAATAGCTCTTGAAAATCTACCATAGATAATACCTCGTACTATGTATCCAGCCTACTCAAAATTAAACTGGAATTTGGATATTACGTCATTCTGCTACAACTTGTAATATACTCGTATTTAAACTGCCATAAACAACTCACAATTTTTTCGCTGTTTTCAATAAGTTGGCAATCTAATTCAGAAACACATTCTTTCTCATTTAATAATAATTGTGTTGTTCTGCTCCTAAGATGGGAAACATATAATAAAATAGAAGTTTTAAGATATAGGAAATTCCTTAAACTTTCTCTAAAAGAAACATAGCTCTGAAGGGAAACTAACGCAGCAGTGAATAATAAAATAAATGAAGAATAAAATGGTTCAAACATTATATATTCTTGTGATTAATTGCAAGATAAGACAATGCTATCAAGATTTGCACTTAAAGAACTTTTTAAATATCTGACTTTATTTGTTTATAATGTATTATGAAATCTATAATACTTTTGGCAAACATAAAACCAAATTAATACGAAGTCTGTCGTTAAAATTTAAAAACTTTAAAGAACATCGGTGTAGATATTCAGGAGAATAATCTTTTACACCCATTTGGTCGTGCACTGCAATGAAGAGTCGTGTTGCAAATTTGAAAGAGATAGAAAAAAGATGGGGAAAACATCTCTAAACTATCATCGCAGTCAATGACATCCTTTCCTTACTCTAATGCCCATCCCCTCCCCATTTTTGGCCTTCTCTTTCACCTGTGTTTCGGACACGTTGCCAATTTTGGGATGAATAGCAGTAAATGTTCAGTAAATAATAAAAACTCCGAGGGATATTAATAACAAGAAATGAAAACTAGTAGTATAGGCCTACAGTACCATGTTCTTTCATACATAGAGTCATTAGAATATAAAGTAACCCATCTGGCGGCCTATGTCCGAGGCTATTGTCGATTTGCTCCACCTAATTGTTAATTTTGCGCCAGATCTAGTCAGTCAGATGTCTCTGTTATTATAGTCAACATAGTACGGCATTTATCTGTAAAAGAACGTATGTTTATATGCAAAGATTGCTTGAAATACGAATCTGTACACGCAGGGAGGATATTGAAAGGTTTCTAAACTCTGTACAACCTGTAAGAAAATCTGCATATCCGGTTGGCATAAGTTCGAGCTTCTGTTTCGGTGTTAGACAAAAAACATGCAAGTAGAAGATCTGATTTAAAAGTAAATATACTGTATTAAATCCGTGGAAAGTTAGGGAGTTCACCACAAAAATTAGACGAAAAACCAAATATTATTGCTGGGATTTCATATCTCTATCTCCTTCCAGCTGCTTTAACCATTGAGCTATCATGGCAACATTCCGAGACGGCATTAAATTCTCCAACAAACTCGTAACTGGACGGACAACAGGTGATCCGTGGTTTAAATCCCGGCTATGCCTTGATTGCACTGATATTTTTCAGTCCGATTGCACCTCCTGTCCAACACACGGCTTGTGTGAAAAAATCATAAACACTAATTGACCTAAGAGTAGGTTAAACTATGAGACCCGGAAGTTAGAGTACCTAAGGCATTTCAGGTCCGCATTGGACATGTCATCTCAAAATAATTTGGGATTAATGGGGCACAATACCGATTAATAGGAAATTTAATGGTGTGCCGGTATGTTACCATGGTAGCTCAGCGGTTAGTCAACCGGAGAACGGGAGATACGCGGTTAAATCACGACACTGACATTGAATTTTTCAGTTTGGCTCTACCTATCCAACTCCTGTCCTACAGACGGTTTCTGTGAGAAAACAAATTTATCACAAGTGTCCATAATAGTTGGCTATACCATGAATACTGGAACTTAAAGTACTTACAACTTTGTAAGACGCCATTGGGGTTGTAATCTCAAAATAATTGAGATCCCCTTGTAGTTTACCGGGAAACATGCGAGTCAGCTGAGAAATTCAATGCTTTGCCGGCATGTTGCCATGGTAGCTCAGTGGTAGAGCAACCGGCTAGAGACCGGGAGATGCGTGGCCCAAATCCTGGCTATGGCATTGAATTTTTCAGTCTGACTCTATCTACATATCCACTTCTGTCATACATACAGCTTTTGTGGGAAAAAAATGACTAAATGTTAAATACATTTTATGACATTAAATATTAATTTGATTCGCTGCAGAAGGTATATTGTAAACAAACTGATAAAATGCAGGCTTGTTTTTCTAACAGCAATATCGGGTAAACCGTACTTTTCAAGTTTTGCAAGGCACGAACTTCCAGGAAAATACCAAGGCGGGTTTAGCTAATTAAACTCTTCGACGGGCTGCCTCACAAATCCTGCCAGAAAACAAATTGGCCGGGCAAGAAAAAGAGTCGGAACATGTAGAAGTACCCAGCTTGAGTTATCGGTCGGGTTTCGATCGATACGTCACCTGCCAACAGATCCCCACTCCACTGCAAGTGTCTTCAACTGACACCATGGCTCTTTTTTTCTAGACATCGATATCTCGATTAGCCACCGATTAATTTGTCGTTCAAAACTGACGCGTCGCTGCAAAAAAAACCATTAGAAATTATATTCCGGAGTATATACAAAAAATAATGAAAATAAAAACTCACGAAAATGCTGATGCAAATTTGTTGTTCATTATATCTGGATTAAGTCAGGCGGTAATTTAATAGAAACCACTCCCTAAAATGCAACACTTGACGCAAATGACATCATCTGTCCTTCATTTGCAAATCCCTGCGTAATTATTTTGCTTTAATTACGTCTAATGTAATCAGGATTTCTGTTAATATTGTTTACTTTCTCTACATGTACTATATACTACATAGTGCATAGAGAAGGTATTGTATTCCACCCAAAACTTTTATATCGAGATTTTACCGGAAATATAGGTTTCGTTCCCCCTGAATCCCAAAAAAAAGAAGCATTTTTGGAAAAAGGTCCGTGTGTGAGTGTGTCTGTGTTCAGCATAGCTAAAAAGCGAAAAGATCCTTAAACACCAAACTTCATCTTTAAGTTAAGTGACTTCCAAGGTTGTGACACGAAGATTTTCAAGAAAATCCCCCTACCCCCAACTACCCTTTACATGGAAGTTTTTTCGAAAATTTTGATTTTCTCAAAAGGGTATAATGATCGTTTTTAAATATTCCTTATTAATGGTTTCATATATAAAAAACTTTATCATTTTAACCTATGTTAATCCCTTATTTTGCTTCTACTTTCGCAAGCAATAAGATTATTTCTGCTAATTTTTTTCTCGATTAGCATGAATTGAATAGAAACATAAACCTTTTAACAATAATATTGTTGCATGTGAATTGAACAAATCAAATTTTTATTGGTAAAGTTGTTCAACTATCTACTTCAAAATAACTTACCACAAGTATCGAAACACAAATTCAAAACCTTAATATTGTCGCAACCGCCTTTTCTAATAATAATAACTCGGGGAACTCGCTGTGGCTGCGAGAGGCACATACAAAACTATTCTAACCGGATGCGACATGAGGGACGTATCCCCCATGCTAACTTATGGACAATTAGCAAACTCAGGGGTAAAACAAGGAAATGTGGGAACAAAATCAAACTACGAAATTAAAACATGTTAATTCAAGAGTAATTCCAGCTAATTGATTTATTAAACTTTTACCTGTTGACGCTGGATGATGCGTAGCCAAAACCTGGGTGAATACTATAGCTCCATTATAAATTACATGATTACTAAACAAACGTGCGATGTGCACCCCACGGCGTCCCACTGGCAAAGAGACCGAACAGCCACGCTCCCGTGGTTATATTAGACTAACCTTTTCTACAGTACAGCCAAAACAATAAAAATTAATTAATCAATCATGCCACACTTAGAATGTGGATCCTAACGCAGTAGTACCACATTCTGCATGTGACAATATTACTAATCAATATGACAATTATAGCCAAATACTATCTTAAGCCCCGATTCTTCCGACATATACATAATTCAATTAATAAATCAATAATTGAATTTCGAAAACGTGCGCCAAGACCAGTGGTAATTATTTTTTGGCGGAACCAAGTTTAAAGAGTGAGGAGTACAAGATATGTTTTACTTGCTCTAGTACGTGTGTACACTTAGCGCCTAAGAAAATCTTTGGCGGATTTTGTATTGCTTTTTGGGGTCTTATAAGACGTCTCCTACATAACTGATAAGGTATTGCTACCAATCATGATAAGAGGTCTATATGACAAACTGAATGCACTTTACTTTACCTCTTTTTATTTTAGCCAATACGATTGAGATCATAAACATATATTTCGTTTCTACACTATTTTGTAGCCCTTTAAGTGGATATTGGTGTAAGCAGGAGCACCGAGGCCTAAAGCAACCAATTACTATGATTGGCTGATATTGATCTTTACTTCTCAGCATAATATCCAGAAACGCTAATACATTTCTCATATCGGTGTTATAATTCATTTAAACCATCTCTGTAGTTCGATTTATCAAGGTCCTCAAAACAGCTGTTTACCGCATCAATGACCTCCTCTTTGCTGTGAAATCTTCGTCCTCCAAGAAATTTTTTGAGGTTTTGGGAACAGGAGGTGGTCACTGGGTGCTAGATCTGGCCAATAGGAGGATGTTCAAGCAATTCGAACTTTAATTCGCACATTTTTCCTATTATAATGACTGAACGATTGGCCGGAGCATTGTCGTGATGAAACGAGATTTTTTTTTTGCCAAATGAAGTCTTTTTCTTTTCAGCTCATGACTACGTTTACCCTTTTCCAACTAATCAATAAAAGTAATTCCCTATGCATCCTAGAAAACACTCGCCATAACCTTGTTAGCTGACAAAATTAACTTTGCCTTTTTTGGATATGGTTACCTAACGCAATCCACTGTTTTGACTGTAATTTATTTTCTGGAGTATAGTGATGAATCCAAGTTTCATCCATGGTAATAAGCCGTGTCAAAAATTCACTGGGAGTTTTACGGTATAGTTCTACATTCTTAATAGAAACATTTTTTCTTTGCAACCTTTGATCAAGCGTCAGACCTTGTGAAAGCCCAAAACATTACATAAAATATTACCTGGGCGTTCTTTTGATATGTTTACAGTCTCTGCTATCTCAAACAACTTTAATCTGCGGTCTTCCAGATAAAGTGATAGTCAAAAGTTGGTTGTTATGTAACTGAAGTTCCTTTGTTTGTATAGACAGGATATGACAAATTCCTGTATGAAAAAAGTATAAGTTTTATAACATTGAAACCAACAACAAGGAATATCTCAAAAACGATCCAAATTCACGAAAAAAGAATATATATAATTATGTGTTTTAACGAGCTCTATATTTTCTGTTACATAAGCTTTTGTCTATCTCTTACGGTTTACCAGTTGTGCAAAATTCCGTAAAATGCATCCAGAATAAAGTGCTTTTCAGAGACTATTCCCAAAAAATTCAAGATATACATTTTATTTGTCATTAAAATATCTTATATATAGGATATTTTAATCAAAATCAACAGCCCCATTCTTGAGAAATTCAAAATTTTCGAAAAAAATTCCATGTAAAGGGTAGTTGGATGTGGGGGGACTTTCTTGAAAATCTTCGGGTCGCATCCTTGGAAGATACCAAACATAAATACCAAGTTTGGTATTTAATGGTTGTTTCGTTTTGGAACTATGTTGTCCACAGACACACAGAAATACATACACCCACGGACCTTTTTCTAATTTTTTTTTTATTCAAGGGAGACCCAAAACATGTATTTCAGGTGAAATCCCGATATCGAATTTTTGGGTGGAATGCAATACCTTCTCTATACACTATGTACATAGTACGTGTAGAGAAATTGGGAATACACAGAAGGGATTTACCATAAGAAAGATGTGCTACACGGAAATCCAGTGCACAGATGACTGGCATTTTATTATAAAGCCACAATAACCAACCGTCGGCAACATCTACATTTTTTAATTGCTTCTCAGATCAAATTCAGTAATTTCTCTATTTATTTTAAGGCATGCAGGTGTGACTGAAAAGTAAACAGGAATTTAATTCCCAACAAAGATATCCCCCAAAATATTAGTATGCATTCCCTAACTGCGAGGGAATGAAAGTGTAAAACTTTCTTTTTTACAGAATATTACCTATAGTTTCCCACCTATTTTAACAAGATTACCAACTAACATTAATATCTTGGGGAATAGTTCTAACATTATGATTATCCAAAAGGGAGGAAAGCACTCTGGAGCATGACAATAGTAACACAAAATGAAAAGTGATTTTTTTTATTGTTTCATTTGTAAAACCCCCTTTAACATCTAACATTAGGAACAGCTCATTTTCTGTAGGCTGTTTACGTTAGGTTAAAATCATTTTATTTTCTTCAAACACACACACACACACATTCACTCTCGCATACATTTTTCCAGGGTCTATGGTTAAAGAAAAATTCCCCGCCCCAATCGGAAATCGAATCCTGGACCACCTCGTGAAAAGTCAGCTTGCTGACCAATCGACCATGGAGGCAGTTGAAATGTGAATTTGTTTTCCTAAATTAAGGCAATATTCAGTATGAAAAGTTTCTATAAAATGCAATGTTTAAAAGCAAGGTTTATTGTAGTATGAAATGGTTTAATGTAAGTGTTACCCATTAGCAAAATAGAATAATAAAAAAAAGACACGAAGTGTTAAAACCAGTTCCCTTCTAGACAATGTATCTTTATTTAGATCTTAGAAAACAACATTTAATTGTTCTCCGTGTGCTACATCATCATGCGTGTCAGATACGACGATGACTGGTTAAGTATGGCACATAAAACTTAATCATTCGTTTTCAACACCAGTGACACATGCACTTGCAAAAACGATTTTTCAAAGGTCACGTTTTATGTCCTCTTTTTTAATTTATTCCTGCAGCATTAATGTCATTATTCTCGCATGTTTTGCGCAACGTGTCTCATGACTTTAGAATGTAGATGAGAAATACGAACAGTTCGTAATTACAACCTTCACTCTTTCCCAACCGAGAGCAAACAAAAGAACCAAGCAATCGGAAAAGTACGCATAACAATGACAGTGTTTAACTTCCTCGCTGTTCTTGGAAATGCTATAGTGGTAAACATTGCCATTGTTTATCATAATTTTTGGACTTGTGGAGTAGCATTATGTAATTGGTACGCCTGCTTGGTTTGTGGAGTAGTCGCGCCAGGTTTCACCAGTTGTTTAGTTCGTGATCTAGTCCTAGCGCGCTTTCGCACGAAGAAAATCTCCCTATCCCCACCTACCCTTTATATGTAACTTTTTTCGAAAACTTTGATTTTCTCAACAATGGCTCGAACGATTTTGATTAAAATATCGTATATTAAAGATATGTACCTGACAAATAATATGTGTATCTTGAATTATCTGGGAATTACCTCTGAAGACTACTTTATTCTGGATGAATTTTACGGAATTGTGCATAACTGCTAAACCGTGAGACATAGACAAATACTCGCAATTCAAAAAATTTAGAGCACATTAAAACACACAATTTATGTTATATGCATATTTTTCGTGGAGTGCATCGTTTTTAGATATCCGTTGTTTTGTGTTTCTGCTTTGAAAAACATAATTCTCATACAGGAATTTGCCAACTCGTGTCCATACAAACAAAGAAACTTCAGTCACATAACACCCAGCTTCAACGTATGGTTTTCTCTTATTTTACTTACAAGGAAGCAAGTAATAAGACTATTTCTGCTAGATTTTTCTCGATTAACATGGAGTAGATAGAAATATAAACTGTTTAGTAATAATTTGTTGCAGAAATGTAGAGAAGGTCATGTGAATGGAACACATCAGATTTTTAAGGATAGGGAACTCATAGAATCAGCCATGTATCGCGGTCGTAGTTCTCTAACCCTATTCTTCGGAAATGGATTAATTACTGGTTTTAAGGTAAGGAGAAGAAGCCAGTACAATTGAAAGAGTGAATGATAATCCGTGTATATTGAAGAACAGGCAACGAAAATGTCTTCGAAAATGTCTTTTTTTCGAGGAGTTGATTTTTTATTAAAATATTCCTTGTTTTGATTTCAGCTTTGAAAAACTTGTACTTTCTCATACAGGAATTTGTCAATTTTTTTTTTAATTAAAAATACAGTTCCGGGGGCTTGTCAGTACTCCTTTTTTCTACATTTTTTCCAGTTTCCTATATTTCCTTTATAGAACTTATTATTCTTAACGTTTTCCTGTTACATATACATACACAGACACATTTACAAACACCCATGCCCAAGGCGGGACTCGAACCCACGATCCTGTGCACCACGAAGCGCCAAAGCGAGACACTTGAGCGAACGCGGCCACCGGGATCGGCATAAAGTGGTCAATGCCAACGGCACATGGTGTTCCCAAGCGGTCACCCATCCAAATACTGACCACGCCTAATGCTGCCTAACTTCGGTAATCGGACGAGAACCGGTGTTTTTAGCATGGTATAGCCGTTGGCAACAAACTTCACCTTAGTCACTCGGCTATGCTTCAGATAATATCAACTCGTATCCATACAAACAAAGGAACTTTAGTCACCTAGTATCCAGCTTTTGATTTCACTTTAACCTATGATGCTACCACATTTCGCTTCTACTTACAAGGAAGCAAGTAATGAGACTATTTGTGCTATTTTTTTTTTCGATTAGCATGAAGTAAATAGAAGAATAAGCTTATTAATAATAATAGAGCCAATTTTGAGAAAATCAAAATTTTCGAATAAAGTTCCATGTAAATGGTAGTTGGGGGTGGGGGGATTTTCTTCAAAATTTTCGTGTCGCATCCTTGGAAGATACCAAACTTAAATACCAAGTTTGGTATTTAACGATCTTTTTGTTTTTGAGCTCTGCTGTCCACAGACACACACACGCACACACAATACACACGGACCTTTTTCCAAAAATGCTCTTTTTGGATTCAGGGGGACCCAAAAAATGTATTTCCGGTGAAATCTCTGTATCGAATTTTTGGGTGCATTACAATACCTTCTCTATACATGATGTACATAGTACGTATAGAGAAAGTAAAAATATGAGGTGTTCCATTTACATTAATTTCTCTACGTCACTATAACAAATTGTCAATAAGCTTATTCTTATATCTTTTCATGCTAATCGAGATAAACGTTAGCAGAAACGGTCTTATTACTTGCTTCCTTGTAAGTATAAGGGAAAAGGGAATATACCAGACTAAACCGGCAGTCAAATGTTTTTAAATGTGGTTGCTATGGGATTTACATCCGTTTTATTTGCGTGGCCACGCTTTGACAAGTTCACTTATAAGAAAAGTTGAAGTATTTTAAAACTGAAATTAATAACAAGGAGTGTCTCCAAAATGGCCAACTCACGAAAAGATGTACATAACATAAATTATGTGTATCTTTTACGATTTATCAATTATACAAAATTCAATAAAAATCATCCAGAATAAAGAGGTTTCAAAGGCCATTCTCAGAAAAATCGAGATACACATTTTATTGTCGTGTGAACATCTTAAATATAAGAGCTTTTAATCAAAATCATCAGAGCCATTTTTGAGAAAATCAACATTTTCTAACTTTTCCATGTAAAAGGTAGTTGGGGGTGGGGGCTTTGCTTGAAAGTTTTCGTGTTGCATCCTTGGAAGATACTAAACTTAAATATCAAGTTTGGTATTTAAGGTCTTTTCGTTTTTGAGCTATGCTGCCCACAGCCACACACTCATAGACATTTTTCTAAAAATGCTTTTTTTATTTAGGGGGTCTCAAAACATGTTTTTCCGATGAAATCTCGGTATCGAATTTTTGGGTTCAATACAATACTTTCTCTATAGTAAACGTTGTACAGAGTACGTGTAGAGAAAGTAAAAAGGATGCCAGATGTCATGCATGGAAGTTGAAGGCCATTGCTATGGAAACGTAAACCCAGGTTGTCACATTGCCAGAGCAATTGGCAGGCTGAGGGCAGCCCGAGGTGTGATAGACGTGTCCCTGTTCTCGGAGAGAACTTAACCACGTTCTGACGGGATTGTGGGGTTTTGCAGGATGGCGGGTGAGTTGGGGTCACATTGGCCACACCGCTGAATCATTTATACCTGAGGTCAAGTTTATTATCCCTCTGCAACCGGGCTTGCTTGGAATTCATTTGCATTTTTTGTGTGCTGTTAGTGTACTTTTTAAAACTGTTATAAAATACACAGTTGTGTAAGCAAGACTTGGTAAAGGCAGAAGTAAAGGAGGTAAGGTGTAAACCTAAGTTTATCACACGGAGAACAGGAGGTGGTGAGGTCCTTCTCTGAATTAACAACAATTTTTTAGATAAGAAGAAGTCTATTCAGTTGAAGTATTTACATGACAGACGATGATGATGGGAAGTACATAATACAAAAGGATAAAATATAGATAGAAAGGAAAGACAGGGATCCACTGACCAGGGAGAAGAGGTTAGGATTTTTTTCTTCTTCATCTTTTTTTTTTTTTTTTTTTTTTTTTTTGTAAGGTTTCTGAGTAAAATGCTTCAATTTTTATCTTGATGTCACTATTCTAAGGATTCTTACAAGGGGCTGTATTTAGTGGGCGTAATCGATCAATCTATTGACATTTGTTTTTGCTATGAACGGAATTAGTATATTTAAAGTTCCCTTTTTTACTTTCTCTACATGTACTATGTACATAGTGTATAGAGAAGGTATTACAATCCACCCAAAATTTAGATACTGAGATTTCACCGGAATATATGTTTTGGGTTCCCGTGAATCCAGAAAAAAAAATTTTTGGAAGAAGGTCCGTGTGTGTGCGTGTGTATGTGTGTGAAATGTGCGCGCGTGTGTGTGTGTGTGTGTGTGTAGACAGCATAGTTCAAAAACGAAAATACCGTTAAATACCAAACTTGGTATTTAAGTTTGGTATCTTCCAAGGATGCGACACGAAGATTTTGAAGAAAATCCCCCCACTCCCAACTACCATTAACACAGAAAAAATTCCTTGTGTGTGCGTGTGTGTGTCTGTGTGATTTTCTTGAAAACCTTCGTGTCGTATTCTTGAAAGATGTTAAACTTAATATCAAGCTTGGAATTTAACCAAATTTGAATTCATGTTCACAGACACACGAATACTGCCACAAACACACACGGATCGTTTTCTAAAAATGCTAAAACGTGAATTTCTAGTGATGTCTCGTTATTCAAATTTTGAATAGAATGCAATATCTTCTCTACGTAAGTATTATGTGCTAATTGGAGAAGTTATAATTCTGTGTTTGAATTTGAAGTATGCCTTGAAAACCCCTTTTCAGTTTCGTTAATAATTACTCTATAGAATTCATGTAGTTTGAAACGTTGTATCATAAAAGCATTTAGTTTAAATTAGTTTCAATAGAGTTTAATTATATTTATGCAATAAAGTTTTAGCAATCTTGCTCTATACATTTACTAGATATGTATTCTATCCATAGAATTTGGATCATTGTAAATAGCGTTACTTCATTAACCATTCCCTACATTAACATCACATGTTTTCGTATTAGTTCCAAATTGTCATATTTTTTCCTGGCACTTCTTAAAAGCTACTCCGCTTTCTTGAGGTATGAACACAGTGTGCCAGCATGCCATTCTCATCCAAGGAGAGATGAGCTAAATTTCTTCTTCTTGATGGAGAAAACGACATTAAAGTAATAATGTGGTGACAGTAGAGATTTTGTTATATGCGAAATTTTAACACAGTATATCGTTTTGTCGTGTGCCCCGCTGGACCCAAATGTTAAAAGGTATTCTTTGTGAAAATTGGTAAGTTTAAGGAGAATAAACTCCAGGCCAGGATATATGCGTATGTAATGACAGGACTCGTATCATAAGGTTAATATAGTTAATTTTGACAAACTGAAGGCTCGCTCCCGAACAATTTTTCACGGCGCAAGTGGCGTCGAGGAAGATGCGCCCTCCTGGTGCTATGTCAGACAACCCCGATGAAAGGTGAGCTCCCAACAGACTGACGGCTGCCCAATGCAGAGCTACTAACCCCTGCAGTGGGGGAACTCATGACGTGTCCAGGCCTGCGCAGAAATGTGTAGATTCGCCAGCTAGACTACCAGCAAGCTATCGTAAGCGCTTGCAGCGATTAATGATGAATTAGGCAGTGACGTATCTTTCAACGTGCAACGGAGATGTTACACGTGTCACTGATACTATACATCAATGAGGCTAGAGCTTTTGCGCCTATCAATGAATACCAGATGACCTATCTGTTCCGTATTTGACTTCGTGCGTTAAAACAGGTGCAAAGCTCAATGGCGTTATTTAATTTAAAACTCGCGAATGGAGCACTCGCTAGAATGCCCTTCGCTTCAACTGTCTTGCTTATCAGCGGAGACGGGTTCCACTCATGCGAGGGATAAACAAAGTCCCTCTCGAGATTTCCGCTGTTGGTTATAAATTTAAATGGCGCCGTTGGGTTGTGCAACTCTTTTAAACACTCTTTTAACTGCACACGTCAAATGCGGGGGACTTAGGCCCCCGTCATACATAGTAGGACTACTTAGGTGCTCTGGGTGGGGAAGAAGTGCAAATAAAAGTATGTTTCAAAAGCTGGATCTATAGAGATCAGAATATACAGTGCTTTTGACACTGAATTTCTAATCTTATTTTTATAGGTGTTCGCAGTCATATCTCGCGTTAGAACTAGATGATGGCTAGAATCTTGTGTGTTACTACCCCTTGGCTCTCTTAACATTGTTCAAGAAAGATTTCTTTATAAAAAGTATTCTTTTATCTACTTCACATTAGCCCAAAAACGTTTGTATAAACGGCTTTATTACATATTTCCTTGTAGATGCAAAGGGATAAGTGTATACAGTAAGTTAAAGCTATACTCAAATCTTTTAAGATCCGGTTGCTCTGTGATTCTCTTTGTTTGGTCTGAGCAAGAAAAACAAATAACTACATCTCATTTGAGGAAAGTTAAAGTCTTCAAAATTTAAACAAATAACAAGCAATATGTCGGAAATGGTTTTCTAAAACAAACAAAAACAAAGAAAAAGAAAGATACAAGGAAGAGAAAGACATAAATTGTGTGGTTTTATGATGTATACTTTTCTGTAGTATTTTTCCGTTTTTACTGGTTCCCAGTTATGCAAAAGTCATCCAGAGTGAACAGGACTCAGAGGGTATGCTTATAAAAATCAACATATAAACATTATGTGTCATGAAACTTAGTTAAACATGTCGTATTTTTATCACAATTACATCACGAGCAGAACGGGCATAACTGTACTCGATGAATTGTGTCAGCTGTGGATTGTGGGTTTTATTCCCTTTGGCACCAAAATATAAAAATTTGTCATACACTTAAGTATTATAGAATTTAGAGTAATATAAATAGTAAGGAACCTTGGTATAAAACCCAAAAGTTGGGGCAAGGTTGGAATTAAAATATTGCAATAAGAGTTTGTCATTTAATTACTTTACCCAACTTTCTCCAACTTTGGTATTTTCTGTCCCTTACTTAAGTTTGGTAGTGGAAGTAATAAATATCACTTAAAACATTGATATCCTAATTTCACTATAAACAGATCAAGTGTAGCAATGACTTTCGTCTTTATGTCATGAGTGCTGCAAATTTGAATAGATTTTACCCTATACTTTGTAATGCTTAGGTATTTATTATATAAATGTAGTTTATCTTAACCTTTAAACATTCGTGAAATCTCATTAAGTAAGCACAAAAAAGGTATTTCCGAGAACAGAAAAGTAATTCCTCTATAAGAGGCATAACACATTCTTTACTTACACATTAACAGTCCTAAAATATTCCTTATCTACCGTAATATTTGTATAAATCTGTTTGTCTACTTTATGTGAATCACTATGTATTTTACCAAGTAATAATTCAACCGTAAAATTAAATGGAGTTTTATTTATGGACGCTCTTTAACTGCTGTGGTTCTCAGCACCTCGTTCTATACTGGGCGTGAAAGACCTCTTAATTTTGCTCAGAGTCCTCTCTATCAGGCTTGAGGTTCTTTTACGTGCCGTAAATCTACGACACGGGACCAACGACTTTACTTCCCTTCCGCAGGAAGCCATGTTAAGGATTTTTACGCCCGAAAAAATCCATCGACCTCCACCGGGTATATGAAGTTAGCATGGTAATACAAACTAGTTATTTTTACTTTCTCTATACGCACTATGTACATAGTGTATAGAGAAGGTATTGCACCCCACCCAAAAATTCGATACCGATATTTCAACGGAAATATATGTTTTAGGGTCCCCTGTATCCAAAAAAAGCGTTTTCACAAAAAGGTCCGTGTGTGTGTGTTCGTGTGTCCGTGTGTCCTGTGTCCGTGTGTCTGTGAACATAATAACTCATAAACGAAAAGTCGGTAAAATACCAAGCTTGGTATTTAAGTTCAGTATCTTCCAGGGATGCGACACGAAAATTTTGAAAAAATCCCCCCACCCCAAATTACCCTTTACATGGAACTTTTTTCGATAATGTTGAGTTTCTTGAAAATGGCTCTAACGATTTTGATTCAAAATTCCTACATTAAAGATATTTACTGACAAATAAAATGTATATCTTGAATTTTCTGGGAATAGCCTCTGAAGACTACTTTATTCTGGATGAATTTTACGGAAGTTTGAATAACTAAGATGGACAAAACTTACTACACGAAAAATGTAGAGCACGTTAAAACACACATTTTATGTTATATACAGTTTTTTCGTGGAGTCATTGCTTTTCAGTCAGTCCTTGTTTTTGGTTTCTGCTATGAAGACTTATACTTTTCTCATCGGAATTTGTCAACCGCTTCCATACAAAGGAACTTCAGTGACATGGTAACCAGCAAGGAACAAAGCAAACGTAGCAACAAGGAACCAAGTAATAAGACTATTGCTGCTATTTTAGTCTAATTAACATGAAGTAAATAGATGTATAAGCTTTTTAAGAGTAATTTGTTGCAGAGATGCAGAGAAAGTCATGTGAATGGTACACATAAAATTTTTCTATATAATACCTGAACAACATTTAGAAACTAAAACTATCTTGTGCTTATTAGTAATGAACCAAGAAAAGAAGTAGAATTTTCACCAGACTAAAGACTATACTGCGGAAATTAAACATTTAATTGCTTCAGTTGAATGTATTCTTGATTCTTCTCTCTTACAATAAGAATGAAAGAGATTTTACGGATATTAACAAAACATTAAATATATATTTTTAATATACGATATACGTTTTTCATATATGCAGTAGTTATTTAATAGCATTTTTGGATGTCTCTTATATTGCTTGAAGCGAAAAACTTAATAAAATTTTTTTTAATGATTCATCATAAGCTACAAATTCGGTGGTTATTCCATTTTAAGAATATTTTTATTGTAAAAAGTGCTCACCACGTCAATTTTCTATAAAATCTGATATTTTTTTGTGGAACATATCTCCTCTACATATCGTATGTAAATGTGAGAAAGCGAATGTGTTTTATAAAAATTTGCGGAGCATATTAATTTCACTTTTAAATGATATAGAAAAAGTGTGTTTTCTTTTGGTTTCATTATTGTTTCCTAATTGGCATAATAAAACATGTATATAGATGCTATACTTATATGGCTGTATTTATGTACCAGTGATAATTAAATGTAACTCTTTACGATTTTCTGAACTGTTACAGAACACATAAGCTATATTCGTGATCTCATTGGTGTTGACCACATCGGCGTGGGTGGTGATTTCGACGGAATAAATAGGTGAGTATTATTTCATTTATTTTTAACATTTTTATTTTAAGTTTCGTAAAACTCCTTTTATCTATAAAATAAGGTTTTAATATGTATTATCTTATGCGGTCGTGAGCTTTCTACATTAAGATATCCCAAAAAATATCCCAAATAATTTCTGGCAAGAGTTTGAAAAATCAATGCTTCTGTATAACCCATCTTTGTTGATAGTACTTATTTCTCTACAAAACATGCGTGGCTTCTTTTAATAAAAGTTGTTTTACCTAAAAACCTTTGAATTCATATCCCTGATATCTGAAATATGTTATTTTATATTCATCAGTTGTGACATCATATTTACAGAGTATATAATCTTCAATTTGATAATGTGATAATTTCACATTAATGAAGAAGATAAGCAAGGTACAAAATGTTCACACTGTACTATTTATTACTAGATACTTGTGGAATAAAAGATGGGCCTTTTTTTTTTAATCATGCTATAACCCCGAATAAATATAATGAGACATTCTTATATATTTAAGTAATAAACTTCTGTGAAATTTAACAAAATCTTTGAAAAATTAAACTAAATAATGCTTCTTATAGTAAAATAACATCATTCTAAACTTTCATTTCTATCACTTGGTGCACTTTAATTGTTACTTAAGTGCAACAACAGGTTTGACACATCTTATTAATAAACACAACTTTAAACTTTATTTCTTTGGAAACCTTTCTGCAAAGTTCTCCTTTATATAGTTTTTTACTTATTTGTTTCTACATTTGTACTGCTTCTAAAAAGTAAATTGAAGAAAATGGTCATGTAGTTTTTCGAAGTGATGCGCCAATCTTTAGCAACAAAATATTACATTTTGGCAAATCAAGAATTTTAGAGAGTAGGAAAAGTAAACAAACAAAAAAATAATAAGAGACAAAATAAAAATATGATAATGACAGTCCATTTTAAACTATTTATAGCAAAACTTGAATTTGTTGTGGAAATGCGTTTCAAAATGTATCACCTCTCATTATTGTTAGACTGATGCATTTAGATATTAAAATGTGTTATTTAATTAACCATACAAATTATAATTGCGATACATGGAAAATATTACTATTATTTTGTATAATAACTGATATAAATTTCAATAAGGTATATTATATACTCTGGATTTTCAAAATTTAACAGATGAACCATCTTAAACTAAAATGTTGAATACATTCAGAAATTAAATATTGGCGATAGCAACAAAAAGATATACAAGCATATTGTAAGATATACTTTCAAAAGTATTAGTTTATTGCATTCAGAAAATGATAGAGGTACACGTGAAAGAATTTCTCCTGAATTTAAGTTTGAGGAGCTCAAATATGCACAAAAATTAATCAAAAGCACCTGATAAAGAATGCACACTCAGAAATGACAGAGTACCCTTAAAGAGTATTATTTTCTCCTCCTTCTCTGTACGTACGGGTACGTTTAGCAGATCTACAATAGATAAGAATATTGAAGAGTTCTACCATGATTTGAGGACAGAGGTTCAGAAGCAAGATATGGTGCAGAAACTGATGAATAGGACAACATCAGAGCAGAAGAAGATATTTAAGGAGTGCAAATATGCCAGTTTATAACACATTCTTGTAATTTTGCGTTAAGAGTAGAAAGCTGGTCCGAGTTAAAGCATATTCAGGACTTCAAGAGACTGATGTAATACTAGTATGTCAGCACTTCTACTTTGCTTTTATTAATAACTACTGAACGTATACCAATAAATAAAAAATAATAGTAATAATAAGTATAAGATATGATAATAAGATAAGGCTAAGAGCCAAGCCTATGGTTCAGAGAAGCCATATATGTCCTTTTGGCTCTTTCAGACTTATGTAACCCTTGGGAGGGAGAGTGGGAGGTGCGGAGAGAGAGTTCTTAAGTGTGACCAGTGGATGACGACGGTCTCAAGCACGAATGAGTTCCTAACGCTTTCAGATCGAACGCATCCGACGGCCCCGAACCTAAGGCAAATTCCCAGCCTCAGAGACCCTTGAAAGTGCCCTAGACCAAAAACATCTCTAAGCGGATCCCCACTGAGGAAAGAAACCCTTATAGAGCGCAAGCTACCGCCCAGCCGCAACGCGCTGGACAACTTCGCCTGGTCATTTTACCCCTAAACAGATGATGAAGTAGTGAGTACAAGAACAGATCGTTGAAGAACGATGAATCACCCAGCATTAGCCTACGACCCAGCCAAACGACGAAATACACATGGGTCAGAGTGGGCGGTCGCCAGAGATCGAAACCCGGAACCCCGAATGCGGCTCACAGACGTTATCACCTGAGCCTTTCCATTATTAGGAATTGTAAAAACGTTACCAATAATAATAATTATAATAATGCAGCACCTATACTATTATAATTTATTTATCATAGTTATAATAACCTGAAATTCAAATTCAAGATTTACTCATTAGCAAAGAAATTCCAACTTTATGATATTTTAATGGACGTATAGCAGTGCTTGTGAAAAACTTTACGGCCATACACAGGCGTTTAGGTATTAAATTGTTTAACTGTAACAATAATATGTAAGGTCTTACGCTTCTTTGTTTTGATTTGAATTCTTTGTTTTGTTTCTTGAAGGGGATATATGGCAATGTTAAAGTTTGACCCATTATCTCAGCAACTGTTTAAGATGATGAGCTAAGTTTTTCAGGGTATATTCAGCAATACCTTTAATGTTCATTGATGAAAAATAGAGCACTTCTGTTGATCAGAAGGAAAGATATGATTGTTTCAATAATGATCTTAATATTTTATTCAAAAAAAGGTTTTTAAATTTTAAAAAATCCCAAATCCGAATACATAAAAACTATTTTGTTAAAATAAAACCTACTTTGGTGCCAATTGCTGGTAAAAGTTTCAGCTCTTAGTGTCAATTAGTTTTTGAGATAATGGGGCATTTGTATAGACAATTTTAAGTCTTCAGAAATTGCTTTCAAACATAACATTAAAAAGAAAAGTAACCTAAATTTCCAAATACAAATTCGCAGTAGATTGAAACTCTAATATGAAGGAAACATTAGCGGGATAGCTAAAGTAAAACTTCCGATCAAAATAAAAAAGATGTCTTATTGATATTTTACCAAGTGAGTGTACCAAAATGTTCTCAGAAACTACTAGGCAGGATTATTTTCAGCAATATTATATTTAAAATATTTAAAATTGACGTACCTCTGTGAAAATTATACCAAAATAAGTGGGTGATTTAAAAGATTTAACTATGTAAAAATAAAACATGAAAATGGAAAAGATATGAAAATTCCATTTAGACTCCCCTTAAGGACAGTTTTGACTAAACATTGTTTAATGGAAACTGTTGTGTGATATTGACAGAGCATATACCAGATTGACTTTCATTCGCAAGTTGGAAATGTAACACATTATATAGATGAACGAATAATGCAATTACTGTCCCCAATACAGGTGTACTGTTCCCTATTGGTGCTGCTATAGAAATTAGATCTGTAGCGAATGTGTAATGAATTATTTCAACTTTCCTGGTTAGCAACCAAACAGGTGTCAAGCGATAATGAAAATCTCTTTGAAAAATTCGCAGCTCTCCACTAAATTTTCGTTTCAAATAGACTTAAAATTATAATTCACAGAGTAACTGTTTCGCATAAATACAAAGAGTATATACATTTAATTAAATATTTAATAAAAGATAATAGCTCACAAATATGCAGTTAAATTAAGTTCCTTTAGGTTTCTGCACTAAGTTCAGTTGCTGTTTTCTCCTGCTTCGTGCCCCAAATTACGTGGTATTGATTGTAGCTATTCCCGTAAAATTTAAAAACAGGCTTTTCAGACACCTGGTGAAAGCGTGTTGTGCTGATTTTGTTGTCTTCTGTGGAAACCGTGTACCACTAGTCTGTTAACGATGTCTCGTTTTTTGGTTTGCTTCTGTCCAGCGTTGGTCGATCATGCCACTGGAGGCGTATAATCTTCGTCTACTTCTTCCTCCTCTGTTGTGGATCCTTCATCAGTTTTTCATATGCAGCTGTGTTTGACAGGAACATTAACTCCTTATGTCTTGGATCACGAATGTCTCTCTTGTCCGGAGGTAGACTAATCTGGACTAGGTACATTTAGATACTCCCAACATCCTCTTCAAATAGAGAGATTTGATGTTTTCCCACGCCAACAGATCCATTGTTACTAGGTCTTCCCTATGGGAAGCACTTTGACGTTGAAAAATCTCATCGCTGTTTGAAGGGATATTGCTTACGGATATTTAATATCGTTGATGGCACTGGAGACTGCTATGGCTCTGTCGTTTACGTGCACAGGATATGTTCTTCCTGTGGATTGTACTGTAAGTCCTAAGTATTTGAAGGATTTTACAGTTGTAAGTTTTCTTTCTCCAAACGTTTGAAGTCTCTGACCTTTATCTTGCCTGCTTTTCTGAAAACCATATGTGCGGTGTACGGCGTGGAATTCTTCGTCTACTTCTTCCTCCTCTGTTGTGGATCCTTCATCAGTTTTTCATATGCAGCTGTGCTTGACAGGAACATTGACTCCTTATGTTTTGGATCACGAATGTCTCTCTTGTCCGGAGGTAGACTAATCTGGACGAGGTACATTTAGACACTCCCAATATCCTCTTCAAATAGAGAGCTTTGATGTTTTCCCACGCCAACAGATCCATTGTTATTAGGTCTTCCCTAAAAAAATCTCATCGCTGTTTGAAGGGATATTGCTTGCAGATATTTAATGTGGTTGATGGCACTGGAGACTGCTATGACTCTGTCGTTTACGTGCACAGGATATGTTCTTCCTGTGGATTGTACTATAAGTCCTAAGTATTTGAAGGATTTTACAGTTGTAAGTTTTCTTTCTCCAAACGTTTGAAGTCTCTGACCTTTATCTTGCCTGCTTTTCTGAAAACCATATGTGCGGCGTGGAATTCTTCGTCTACTTCTTCCTCTTCGGTTGTAAGTCCTTCATCAGCTCTTCATATGCAGCTGTGTTTGGCAGGAATCTCCATCTTCTTATGTCTTGGGTCAGGAATGTCTCTCTACTCAGGAGGTAGACTAGTCTGGACAAGTGTATTTCAATACTCCCAATATCCTCTAAAAGTAGAGGGCTTTGATGTTTTCCCACGCTAACATATCCTTCTTTATTAATTCTTCCTGTATCTGCTGTATACCATAGGTTATTATGGGAAGCCCTTTGGCGTTGAAAAATCTCATCGCTGTTTCAAGGGAGATTGTTTGCGGGTATTTAATGCCGTTTTTGGTTCTGTCTTTTACGTGCACAATATATGTTCTTTCTGTGGATTGTACCGAAAGTCCTAAGTATTTGAAGGATTTTACAGTTCTAAATTTTCTTTCTCCAAATGTTTCAAGTCTCTCGCCTTTATCTTGCCTCATTTTCTGAAAACCATATCTACGGTTATCTCTTCGTTTATTTAGGGATCATGGTATTGGACCACGTTGCTAACACTGGCAAGAATGTCTAATTACGAGTACAAATTCATAAACGAGGAAATAGATAAATTAGAATTAGCGCCCTCTGCAATTTAACCCATATTATGTTTTGAAACCTATATTTTCTGAAACGGTTTGTTCCATTTAATTGCCATACGATTTCCTAGATTTCGCTTGAACCATTATTTTCTCTTGTCTTAGCTTGTATATTTTGTATGCCTCTTTATAGTATTTAAATGCATTTTCAGACATGAATATTTTATACAAAGTTAAATATACAAAGCATATTAATCTCACATTGTTAAAATTCTTCAAGCGTGGAGCAGTCACATTGGAGGATTATATTTTATTTTTGGTGTTTGAGCAGGAATATTAGAAACATCTTTAACAATTCCAATTTTTACTAAATTAGCTCAATCTGGATCCCTACATTTAGATAATCAAATTCATAATACTAAGTTGTAGCTGCTAATTTTTGAGATTTTATTTTCCTCACACAACTGTAATCGATGTATAATTGTTTATATATAAAGTGAGTTATATAGATTAGAGTCAGTTCCATTACGCTATGTCGGCATATTTAGAACATTTAGCGATGTATTCTTGATGGAAAGCAATTCCTAATTCATACGTAACAATTTGATATTCTCCACTCACATGACTTTCTCTAGCTGTTACACAAACAACTTTCCTTGTGAAAGATTATTCGAGACAAACATTAGCAGAAATTGCCTTATTACTTGCTTCCATGTAAGTAGAAGTGAAATAAGGGAATATACTAGGCTGAATATATTTTTTAAAAGCTGGTCCTATGTGAAACAATTGAAGCTCGGTTCGTTTTGTATGGCCTGCAGTAAAACAAGAGAGATGAAACAAAATGTCATTTCTCCGTTGAGAAAAAGTTTAAGTAGTTTAAAGTTGAAACCAATAACAAGGAATATTTCAGAAACGGCCAGCCTTACGTAAAAATCGTAAATGACATAAATTATGTATTTTAACGATTTTCTATATTTTTTGTATAGTAAGTTTTTGTCTATCTCCCACGGTTTTACCGTTATACAAAATTCTACAAAAGTCATCCAATATAAAGAGGTCTCCAAAGGTATTTACCAGAAAATTCAAAATATACAATTTATTTGAAATGTAAATATCTATAAAATAAGATATTTCAATCCAAATTGTTAGAAGCATTTTTGAGAAAAACAACATTTTTTAAAAAAAATTCCGTGTTGGTAAAGGGTATTTTGTGGTTGGGGATTTTTTTTTAAATCTCCGTGTCGAATCTTTGAAAGACATTAAACATGAATAGTAACTTTGGTTATTAAGGTTTTTTCGTTTTTGAACTATGCTGTCCAGATACACACATGGATCTTTTTCTAAAACTCTTTTTTTCGGACTCAGGGAGCTCAAAACATACATTACTGGTTTTACATCGAATTTTTTGTGGAATGCAATACCTTCTCTGGCTACTATGTACATTGTATGCACATAGGTGCTAGACAAAATAAAAATTGTTGAGTATTTCGCAGGAAACTTCGCTTTCAAGATATGGGGTTATTTAATGTCTAAATAAGTGTTACACGGGTCCAACATCTTTAATCTCTTTCGAAGGAAGCCATACTAAGGATTTGTGCTTCCGAAAAAGTGCATTAACCAGTATTAGTCACAATCTTGGATTTAGAGTCAAGTATGGTAGCCACTGCACCACAGAAGAAGAGATTTAGACCATATCTATGCAACAATTGTTTTAAGAATATCCAATATAAATCTAGCTTACTTTAGAGAAACATCAAAATCACGAAATGTTCTGGTCCGTTCCTTTCTCAAGAGAGTATGATGGACAACACCCTAATATTAAAAAATCTGATGTGTTCCATTCACATAACTTTCTCTATATTTCTGCAACAAATTATTGTTAAAAAGCTTATGCTTTTATTTACTTCATGCTAATCGAGAAAAGAAAATGTCAGAAATAGTCTTATTACTTGCTTTCTTTTAAGTAGAATCGAAATAAGGGACTACCATAGGTTAAAGTGATAGTCAAAGACTGGTGGCTATGTGACGAAGTTCCTTTGTTTGTATGGACAGGAGTTGACAAATTCCTGTATGAGAGAAAATATAAGTTTTTGAAAGGTGAAATAAAAAACAATGAATAACTAAAAAACGATCAACTCCACGAAAACATATAGTATAATATGAATTGTATATTTTAACGTGTTCTACATTTTCTGTGTAGTAAGCTCTTGTCTATCTGTTACCGTTTAGCAGTTAAGCAAAATTCGGCAAAATTTATCCAGAATAAAGAGGTCTTCAGAGGCTATTCCCAGAAAATTCAAGATATACATTTTATTTGGTATGTAAGCGTCAGTAGTATACGGGATTTTAATTAAAATCGTTAGAGTCATTTTTTAGAAAATCAACATTTTCGAAAAAAGTTCTATGTAAAGGGTAGTTTGGGGTGGGGGTATTTTCTTCAAGATATTCGTGTCGCATCCTTGGAAGATATCAAACTTAAATACCAAGTTTGGTTTTTACAGTCATTTGGTTTTTGAACTATGCTGCCCACAAACACACAGACACATACCCATACACACAGACACATTCACGGACATGTTTCTAAAAATGTATTTTTTGGATTCAGGGGGTCTCAAACCATATATTTCCTATGAAATCTCGGTATCCAATTTTTGGGTATAATGCAATACCTTCTCTATACACTATGTACATAGTACGTATAGAGAAAGTAAAACCATATCATTCATTTATTAAATGTCGATCACCATTCGGAAATAACATCTTCTCTTCCACCACCTACTTAATCTCCGCACATGGAGGAGTTGCACCCTTAGAACTTATTACCTAACACCTGGAGAGGAGCATACGAGCTATGTAGAGATAGAATATCCAGAGATGGTAGATCAGCCCAATCCCTACTATAAACATTAGGAAGTAGATATGAAATGTAGAAAAGGTGATTGGTGAAATGATTAGTGGGGGAAACCGAAGGAAACGGAAAAAATATAGTTTTAATTTCTCTAACACATACCTGGAAAACAGAGAAGGTACTTTCATTGCATATCAAAACTCCAAATCAGGAATACATGTTTTGAAGCCCCTGAATCCTAAAAGGTACTTCTAGAATAATCTTTATCTGCTTAAGTGTGTGTGTGCGTGTGCGTGTGGGATGGGAGGTGCTTAGAGAAACCATATCATTGTAACACCATACTTTTAGATGTGCTCCCAACCACAGGTATTTCAAGATAAATATTCATCGCGAATACCGCAATGTGGAGAGAATAACCACATTAAGAAATATTTATCTTCATGCTACTTCTGTAATGAAAGTGCAGTCCGCGCCGTGGCTGAGTGTTTAGATCACTTGCCTCTCATCAAAGCAACCCTGGTTCGATCCTAGGCGACCGCTTGTGGGATTTATGATGGACAAAGCAGCGCAGGGGCGGGTTTTTCCCGGGTTCTCCAGTTTCCCCCACCATCACATTCCACCGGTGCCTCATCTTCATTCCATGGATCAGTATCCTCGCCTGCATAGTAGTAAAAGTGGGCTTTAAACATTATCCTAAAAAGTAGGCAGTAATAAAAGTATCAATTCTGCTTTTCAGATTAATAAAACTATAGCACCACAAAGTTTCCAAATGAAGTGAATACAAAACATATCTGCCAAGCATCAGATTCCTCTATGACTTTCGCATAAGCTTCTGAATTATTCGCAAAAGAAACAATATTATGTCTAAATGCATTAACGGAAATGCTGCCAGAAATCTCAAATTAAAACAGACTGTCTGTCGCTAAGGATCATGCGTCTATAATACTTATGAAACTAGAATAAATATATTAAGTCATGTAAACAAACCGGACACCAAAAAAAAACTGATGTGTTCCATTCACATGACTTTCTCCTTATTTCTGCAACAAATTATTGTTAGAAAGCTTATGCTTCTATTTACTTCATGCTAATCGAGAAAAAAATAGCAGAAGTGGTCTAATAACTTGCTCCCTTAAAAGCAGAAGCGAAATAAGGGAGTACTATAGATTAAAGTGATAGTCAAAATCTTGTTGCTATGTCACTGAAGTTCTTTTGTTTGTATGGACAGCAGTTGACAATTTCCTGTATGAGAAAAGTATAAGTTTTTCAAAGCAGAAACTAACTCCACGTTAAAAATACGTATAACATAAATTGTGTGTTTTAACGTGCTCTACATTTTTCTTGCAGTAAGTTTTTGTCCATCTCTTACAGTTTAACAGTTTTTCAAAATTCCGTAAAAAGCATCCAGAATAAAGTACTCTTCAGAGGCATTTCCCAGAAAATTCAAGATATAAATTTTATTTGTCAGGTAAATATCTCTAATATACGACATTTTAATAAAACTCGTAAGAGCCATTTTTGAGAAAATCAAAACTTTCGAAAAATGTTCCATGTAAAGGGTAGTTGGGGGTGGAGGGATTTTTCTCAAAATCTTCGTGTCGCATCTCTGGAAGATACTAAACTTAAATGCCAAGTTTGGTATTTTACGGACTTTTCGTTTTTGAGTTATCGGGTTCTCAGGCACACGGACACACGGACACATATACATAATCGCGCGCGCATGCGCGGACCTTTTTCCGACAATACTTTTTTTTAGATAAAGGGGACCCTTAAACATATATTTCCGGTAAAATTTCAATATCGAATTTTTGGGTGGAGTGCAATACCTTCTCTATACACTATGTACGTAGTGCGTATAAAGAAAGTAAAAATAGTAACCACCTGGAGAATTCATGCTAAATCTTTGGGGTGAGCACGTTTTCTTAGCGCTTGATTCCCGTCTTCATTCGGTCGGTTTCGCATAATTTTGGAAGAAACAAGGCTTTCATATAGTGACTTTAATGCTAAAGTTTTATTCTGTCTGTAGTTTTCATGCCAAGCTCTGCTTTTCGTTAAATAATTCAGCCAGTTTGCGGTAAACTATATAACCCGTTCCATAACGTTCTTTGCTTGACAATACCACGGAAAGACAGTTGGGCATCCTAACTCTTCTTCCCCCTTCCCTCTTTTCCTCACCAAATCATCCACCAAGAAAAGATGCACACATAGTATGTAACACCTTCTCTGATTGACACTTTGAGGAGGTCTACAAGTTTGCTTATGTATACATACCCAATTGAAACCGCTCAGTGAAGTTTAGATTCCGCATAGTTACCAAATTATGGAGATGTCGATTACTGCTTTTCAGCCGTTGTTTCAAATACTCCCGTTCTATGGAACATACGAGGGCTGTTCCAGAAGTACCCAACCTAACAAAGAAACACAAACATTTTGGGGGAAAACATCTTCATTTCTCTACATAATCTCTTTTCAGCTCGATACACTTTTCCCAGCTATGTTCAATAGCTTCGATACCCTGTTTATAGTGAGAACTATCGAAGTCTGCAAAATAGCCATCAACTGCAGACTCCACTTCTTCATTGTTGCCAAATCTTGTGCCACCAAGCCAGTTATTCAAGTTTTGACACAGAAAATAATTAGAGAGGGCTAAATCTGGCGAATAGGGTGCATGAGGGACCAATTCGAACTTTAAATAATTGATTTTGGCCATGGCGGTAGTGGACGTGTGAACTAGGGTATTGTCTTGAAGAAACAAAACTTCTTTTCCGCTAAATACAGCCGTTTTTGTTCGATTTCATCACTCAAACGCTGTAACAAGTTCGCATATATTTTCCATTGATTACTTTTCCTTTTTTTTTTTTTTTTTTTTCTTTCTGAGTGCGTGCCAGAAAACTGACACCATAGCTTTCCTGCAGATGGAACTGTCTTCGCCTTCTTTGGAGCCGATTCTCCCCTTCCAATCCACTGTTTTGATTGTTCCTTCGTCTCAGGTGTGAAATTATTGAACCAAGTTTCGTCCATTGTTATGAATCGACGCAAAAATTCAGCTTTAGTGCAGTGAAACGTTGCCAAACACTCGACTGAAACATCCTCATGACTCCGTTTTTGTTCTTTGTGAGCAAACGCGGCACTCATCTTGCACACAACTTTCTTATATGTAAATTTACAGTCGTATGCGATGCACAGAACTTTTTGATATGCCTGCAATGTCTGATAGTTGCGCCCTTTTAGTCGAGGGCCGTCCTATGCCATTTTCTGGATTTTCTTTACAATTTCTGGACTCGTAACCTCATTTGTTGGACCACTGAGATGTTCGTCTTGGCAGCTCGTACGGCCGCGTTTAAACTCTGCTACCCAATATTTCACTGTTTTAAACAATGAAGCAAACTCCCCCAAAGTATAATATAGCTCAGCTTTAATATAAGTTGAACCTTTCAAATGAAAGTATTGTATCACATAACGATGACCAGGTTTATCCATGTTTACAAACTCGCTGAGAGCATTCACTCATGATGACTGCCAAACAAATGCTAAAATCGTCAAAATTCAAACTTAAGCTTTCTAACATTGGTGCGTTTCACCATTGTTGTTTGAATGAACAAGCGCCATCTATACGTCAGGTCCGGTACTTCTGGGACAGCCACTGCAGATCGGGATATTTAGCAGGTTAGTTCAAGATGCGAGAGGGTGTTTATAACCTATGCGTGTAGCCCTGTGACCACGGCTGCGTCATCTTAGAAAACGGAACTGCTAGCAACATACTCACCTTGAAAATGTTGAAGAGCACAACACTTAGTCAACGAGAATGTTTAAATATACATCATAGTTATGTTCACGATAATCTTAATAAGAGAACCTAGTCACCACATGAGAAACTCCAGATTGAGCCACACGGAGGGTTAAACGCTGCAATGGGCCGTCGGTATGCAACATTACAGGTTCCAGTTTAATTTTAAATTTGACTCTGCCATTGGTCGATTGTCAGAAAGTCCATTTTTACCCCTTATTTGGATCCAGTTCATTTACATACACCTAACCTAACCTAACAAAATCTCGAAACCTGTCGTTCACCTGTCACGTAGCCATATTGTCTCCGTAACCAATAGGAAAGACCCAGGAAAGAGCCTCAGTCTAAAGCTGAACTAGAATCTGCAATCCAGCCGTCTGTATACTCGACACCTTGCATCACTTGAAAAGAGACAAAATCGTTGGACCGCAATTCACGCCTGCTCTATTGTCCATTGAAGACTTGCAGATTTATGTGCCCTTTGCGAGGTCCCAACTCCCAAAGTCAATCGTATGCAGTACCGTTCACAGGGCTCGTTTGTTAACTATTTGAGATGTAGCTTCATTCTCTATCAGCAGCAATTCCTTTTGGGTTTTAAACCAATTATAATAAAGTCATAAGTAATAGCACGAGTATTTTCAATTGTACTAAGAGATGAAAACACGAGTTGCATTTGATAAGACAATTCAGCGAAATAGATCATTAATAATTTATAATATATATGAAGGGAGATTTTATCAGATTGTAATACTTGCATTAGTTCTGAAATGATAGATGAAGCAATCGTCCATTTTATTTACCTGCTCTTTTTCTTTTTTCACTGCCTCATATGGCCGACTGCTTCACATCCAATGTATCGATAGTAACCATAGAAATAGGGAACAATTATTTTATTTCAGCTTTTAATAACTAATGTATGAAATTGAAACAAAAGTTATTTTATTTGAGGTTTTTTACTCATTTCATTCAGAAGAAATACAAATAATGATTATTTTCACTCTTTTATGAACCAAATACATTATGAACTGGATAAAATGTTAAATAAACATTGTAACTGAGTTAATTGAAAGTATTGTGGAACTGAAAGGTATTAAAAGTGAAGGTTGGCTGACTAGATTATCACCTTGTTACCAATAACCAAGACAGGGGATTAAATAATCGAACGTCAGGTGCGACAAGATTAGTAAGAAATAAATATCAGTTGCGATAAAATGTTTCGACAATATCGCTCCAGTAAGATGACCGCAATTGGTTGAAATTGTCCAATCTCGGCTATTACATTGATGCTTTAATAGTTGAGATGAATTGACATAGGGTCGTTTTATGACCGGAAGTAGTACATGGTTGGAAGTTGTACGTCATTTTCCTGCTGGACAGTCGCATTGATAGAACAACAAATCGGCACTTCTTCACGGTGTGATCATGAACATTTCCAGACATAATAGCTGTTTTATGTTGTGCTGTCACGTGTCTTCCTCGACACATCTTACTGAAATGTTTTCATTACAAATGTTTAGGACTTCACTGCCATGACGTATGTCAGACATAGAGGGTAACATGACCGCTGATACCAGTTCTACACCATTTATAGAGTTACAAAATTACCAGTGACGTGTTTTGACGATAAATAACATATTCTACTTTCCCTACTCATTAAATCTATATTGATAAATAAAATCAGAATGGGGAAGGAAAGGAATGGCATGGACAATGGGAGTGAGTAAAGCATGTATGAAAGGATTGAAAGCAAAAGTGACGGAAGGATGTGAATTATATGGGGATGGTAGAGAAGAAAGAATAATGCATTGTATAACTGAATATATTAGAATTACAAGTTGGAGGGAAGAAATATGGGGAAATGTGGCAAAATGAGAAAAAATAGTAATAATAAAATGGAAACGTGATACGAGAAATAAATGTCATGGCAAATTTAAATAGAAATGGATTAGGCAGGCAAAGGAAATAAGAAATAAAAAGATTACAGGGCAATAGTGAAATAAGAAGTAAAATTTAAGGCAGCTGCACATTTAAGCCAAAAAGCCAGGGTAGAGGCAAATGGAGGTAACAATACTGTGACAGTGCCGTCTTCCGCAGTGGTTCTGACGTACATCTTGGTATGTGAGTCATCTAGTTGAAGAAGACCTTAGAATGCGTAAGACACAAGAAGTGCGGTGCGCTAGTAACCAGAGAGTTTTGAACGCGAGCCCTCTCTTAATTTTTCTGGAACCTTCGGTTCCCACAAGCTTCCAAAAAGTTATGTGATATCATTTTCTAGCCATAAAAGGAGGAATAATTGCAAACCGGTGTAGTATGTTAGGATTGTACTGACTGGATAGCCTCTAAAGACCTCTTTATTCTGCATGATTTTTGTTGAATTTTTCTTAACTGGTAAACCATAAGAGATAGACCATAATTTATTACACAAAAAATGTTGATCACGATGAAACACACAATTTATGACATATAAATTTTTTTCGTGGAGTTGGCCGTTTTCGAGTTCTTCCTTGTTGTTGATTTCAGCTTTAAAATACATTTCTCACACGGGAAATTGTCAACTCCCAGACAAGCAAAGAAACGGATTTGAATCCCATTGCACCACATTTTAAAAGATTTGTCTATCTCTTTAGCCCAGCGTATTCCCTTATTTCCCTCTACTTATAAAGGAACTAAATAATAAGACCGTTTCTACTAATGTTTTAGGACTAAACATATAGAGCAGTGTTTCCCAACCTTTTGAAGTTCACGGCACCCTTGGGAATAACATTAAACACTAGGGGCACCCTTCCTTGAATTAAAAGAAAATTAAGCTTAATATGCTAATTTATTGAAATATTATATAATAATAACGTACACCATAACATAATACAGTAAACTTTACTACAATCACTGAGTAAAAATACATCAATAAATTTTGTTCGATTAATGATTAATGTGAAACTTGTGATTGATGCTGAGAGCACAGATATGTGATGTCGGGTCTTACAGTTGACAGTGAAACACGCAAATCATCCTCAAGGTTATTCAGTCTATTTCTTGCTTTGCATTTTATTGTCACCATAGCAGAGAAGGCTTGCTCGCATAGATAGGATGTTGAAAAGGGCAAAAGTGCGTTAATTGCTTTCCTCATTAGGTTAGGGTACTCTCCTCTCCGTTGAAGGCAAAAACTAGCCACCGACGCCTCACTCTTGGTGAACTTACCTTTGAGTGTGGAATCAGCGCAAAGATCAATAAATTCATCTCATTCGCAAGCAGTGAAATCTATTTCCTCTGCACTATCTACGAAATCAAATGGTGAGACAACCCAGTCGAGATTCGTAGTGGAAATAGTTGGAAAGTACGCATCTATTGCATCTTGCAATCTTGATAAGTGATCACAAATGCGGTCTTTCAGCTTACCCAGATCTTTATCTCCTGCCACATTAAGAAGAGATGGAAAGTTCGACAAATCTCCTTTTTGAACAGCAGACTTCCAAGAACTAAGTTTTCTTTTAAACCTTTCATTTTATTGGTTGAGGAGATTATTGTTTCATGTCGACCCTGCATCGAAACATTCAGTTCATTCAGCTTATGAAAAATATCTGCCAGATACGACAGTTCAAAACACCAAGAATCACTTAGTAAGAGCTCATGAAATGTGTCTTGATTTTCATCCTTAAAAAAAGTTTTTAGCTGTTCTTTAAGTTCGAGAAACCGGTTCAATACACGACCCCGCGACAACCACCTTACTTCTGTGTGAAGTAACAAAGAGGTATGAGCTGCATCCGTTGCGCGACATAACTGTTCAAAAATTCTGCACTATAAAGGTCGAAACTTCATATAGTTCACTATTTTCACAACTTGGTTAAACACTTCAGCAAAATCTTCATTACACGCTTTCACGACTAATGCCTCTCTATGCTGAAAACAGTGAGTTATAATAATGGATGGATTTTCATTGAGAGCTCTGGCAGTAAAACCTTTAATTTTCCCAGACATAGATGGTGCACCATCTGTACATATACCACAACAGTCTTTCCATGAAAGATCATGGTCATTCAGATAGGAATTAATAGAAACGAAAATATCATGGCCTGTGGTTGTAGTCTCCAGCGGTCTACAGAACAGAAACTGTTCACTAATATCTTTTTCATCAATATATCTGATAAAACCAAGGAGTTGCGGTTTGTCACCAATATCGAGAGTCTCATCTACTTGCAAAGCAAATGTTCTATAAGTTTTTATTTTCTCCGTGACTTGTTCCTTGATATTGCATGACATTTCAGATATCCTGCGGCTGATTGTGTTGTTGGACAGAGGAACTTTCGAAATTTCATTAGCTGCTCCTTCGCCAAGTATTGTTGAAACTATAACTTGACATGCAGGGCCAATGATTTCCTCTCCAAGAGTATGAGGTTTCTTTTTTTTAGCTATCAGTTCTGCTACTTTAAATGAGGCTTCAAGAGCAGTATCACCTATGGTCATTCTCTTTACCATTCGCACAGCTGTTTTCTTCTCCCCTTCTAATATATGTGAAAAATACATTACACTTTTCTGTGACACACTAGGATGCTTTGTTGTAAGATGCCGCTCCAGTTTGCTAGGTACCATGGCCTCGTTGCTAAGTGTTTCGCCACAAACTAAACACACAGGGATAGGGTTTTCCTCGTTGTTATTCCACTTAAATCCATACGCTAAGTAACTGTCCTGGTATGTTCTTTTCTTTCGTTTGCTTTTCTTTATGTGGGAATTCGACGGTCCGGGAGAAACTGCAAGATTTGGCTTCTTAAAGCAAGCAGTAGGAGCCGACTGTTCACTTTCACTGTCCTGGTGTTTACGTTTAACAATGAACTTATCCATAGCTAAACACTGTGAATCAACGCGAGGAAGACAACTGAAAGCGCCAAGCGGCGTACACTTTTATATATTCATCTGTCGAAGTCTTGGGAATGTTCGTGAGGAAGCGAGTAGTCTCGGGAATGTTCGGCTGGGTATAGCTGTAATGCCATCTGTGGGATACTAGTATAACTGAATTATTGAAATGAATCGACCACTATCACCATCTGCCGTGCATGAGAGTAATTGATTTGACTTATTTTATTTCAAGACCTTACAAGACTTAAGGCTTCAGTAGAAGGTATTTTTTTTTGTTTATCTCAATATCTCGCGGCACCCCTTAGCCAATCACACGGCACCCTAGGGTGCCGGGGCACACCGGTTGGGAACCGTTGATATAGAGGAATAAGCTTATTAACAATAATTTGTTACAGAGATGTAGTGAAAGTCATGTGAATGGAGCACATCAGAGTTGTTTTGGAACTAGGGTGTCTCAAAGCATATATTTCCGATGGATTCTCGGTACAAATTTTTGGGTGCAATTCAATACCATCTCTATACACTATGTATTTAGTGCATGTAGAGAAAGTAATAAAATCTGAAGTGTTCAATTCACATGACTTTCTCTACATCTCTGCAACAAATTATTGTTAAAAGGCATAGCAGAAATAGTCTTATTACCTGTTACCTTTAAGTAGAAGCGAAATAAGAGTACCATAGGTTAAAATAATAGTCAAAAGCTGGTTCCTATGTGGTAGACGTTCCTTTGTTTGTATGGACAGAAGTTCACAAAGACCTGTGTGAGAAAGGTTTTCAAAGCTAAAACCAAAAACAAGGAATATCGAAAAAACGATTAACTCCACGAAAAAAATGTATATAATATATATTGTGTGTTTTAAAGGGCTCTACATTTTTGTGTGGTAAGCTTTTGTCCATTTCTTACGGTTTAGCAGTTATGCAAAATTCCGTAAAATGTATCCAGAATAAAGTAGTCTTCAGAGGCTATTCCCAGAAAATTCAAAATATAAATTTTATTTGTCAGATAAATATCTTTAATATACGAATTTAATCATAATTGTTAGAGCCATTTTTTAGAATATCAGACTTTTTTAAAAATGTTCCATGTAGTTTGGCTTGGGGGGATTTTTCTCAAAATCTTCGTGTCGCAACCCTGGAAGATACTAAACTTAAATACCAAGTTTGGAAATTTACCAAGTTATCGTGTTTACAGACTCACAGACACACGGACACACACGGACTTTTTTCTGAAAATACCTTTTTTTGGATACAGGGGACCCTAAAACATATACTTTCGTTGAAATCTCGGTATCGAAATTTTTGGTGGAGTGCAATACCTTCTGTACACACTATGTAAGGGCCGCGCCGTGGACGAGTGGTTAGACCACTCGACTCTCACCTAAACGGCCGGGGTTCGATCCAAAGCGACCGCATGTGAGATTTGTGGTAGACAAAACGGCGGGTTTTCTCCGGGTACTCTGGTTTCCCCCGCCATTGCATTCCACCGGTGCTCCATCATTCATGTATCATCAGTGTCACCGCCTGCGGTACCATTAGTAGTTAAAGCGGTCGTTAAGCACTACCAAAAAAAAAAAAAAAAAAAAAAAAAAAGCACTATGTAAATAGTAATACGGATGAATGGCGGGAAAAATATATACCGTGATGCTTTTCCATCGCGAATGTAGGGCTAGAAGCTTGTTGGACGCTATTGGCAGGCACGGAAAACGTGGACGGACTAGGTAAATTTATAGCTGAGATCTGAAAAGACTGCTAATAGAGAAGGGGAGAGGAGTAATATGATCAACTAAACAAAAGTGACTACAAAGTCCTATATATATATATATATATATATATATATATATATATATATATATATACATATATATTATGTCATACTAAGGTCGTTGTTGTGTTATGGTTTTATATATTGTGTATGTATTATGTGTATAGATTTCTTTTAAGTGTAATTATCTATTATATGAGGGTGCATTTATGAAGCTGTACTCTGTGCTGTAAATTTAAATTGCTATATTTGAATATGTTTGTATTTTTATTTTAGGGTTCCTTTTAATTCTTTATTGCTTTTGATTGTGTATTACTTTTGTCTTTTTATTTTCGTGTTTACTCTTTTAATTCTTTGTTGTCTTTGTTTTAATATTGTTTTTAGTGTGTATTACAAAAGCACGTACGGTCTGTGGACCCGTGCGATTGTTGAAATTCTACGTATGATATTGTTATGTCAATAAATACGCTTATTCATTCATCCATGTATATAATACGTGTAGAGCAAGTAAAAAGAAGAAAAATGAGTTGCAATATACTGCAGTACTTCTCCTCTTCTCTGGCAGTGCATCCATTTTAAATCTGAGCTTCTCTGCATGCACCGTTTATCACGGCTATGAAAGAGTTGAAATATTGCTGGTGCCATTCCGAGAGCGGCACATTACCAGCGCGTCTGATAAACGAGGTCGGAAATAGCAATTAATAGCAGTGTAATGTTTTGTTATAATGTGTAACACTTCATTAAACTGACTTGGGCGCCATGTTGACATACCTCCAACAAGGATCCTTAAATAGTATGCTGTTAGAGAACCGCTAATCAATTTACAGCTAGGTGAGGGGTCAGCCAGCCAGCCCACAGCGATTTGGACTTTTAAAGCTCGATAAATCAATTAGCATCCTTCACTAAGGGGAGGCAATTTTATTGCTGGTATTTAGGTCTTATTCCATTAGAGCGTCAGCACACATAAAGCAGGAAACGTGGGGAAAAAAGACGATGTTGGGAGCAATTATCTGATTACTGTTAGTTTTATGGTCTATTCGTAACCCGCCATGACTTTTGCTGATTACCCTCGCTCTGGAGTCAATCTGTTTTAGTATACGTCCATTGTCGTGATCCCTCAGTGCCCACTTTTTTAACCAAAACGACGCCCAGGCTCTGACCAAATGTAAAGATGTGAAAAACCCCTGTAAACTCTCCAGGGGCGGATTTGTATATCATTCTCTGTATACCGGAGTATGTTCACTACTGTAAATTAATAATTTGAAGTTAGAATGTCTATGAGAATCGTTCTAAATAAATATATAGCAACCATAAACGTTTTAATTCTGTAATCCAATTTATCAAATGTATAATAGGAAAGAGTAGACCTTGTTTGTACCTAAGTTTAATTGAATATTAGTATTTGCTTTTTCGTAGAGGTACTTATTTTGTTGGATCTTCTCCTTAGCGTGGTGAGGCCTGGGTTCAATTCCGGTACAGGCGCTGGGATTTTTCCCCCTCTGGGAGACTTGCTCCGGGGTGCACACAGCCTCGTGAGGTCCCTGGGAGGCCAATTGAGGTGCTACTTGATGGAGAAGTAGTGGTTACAGTTCATGAGGACCGCATTAACCGGCTGGGGAGTGCTGGGTGTTCGAGGAGCTGACCAGTTCTCACCCTCCAATACTACACCCCAACCATACATATTTTGTTATTACATAGAGAACAAGAGTTAGCGATACACACCCGTTGATGCTAAATAGAAAACACACACACACATTAATAAAAACATTGATACAACTAAATTGAATTGAATTTTTTTAGAATTCTTTTTTATTTCTTGATGGTTTATAACACCCGCTTTTACTACAGGCGATGACACTGATGACGTATGAAATGAAGATGGCTGGGAAACCGGAAAACCCGGAGAAAACCCACCGCTATGCCGTTTTGTTCACCACAAATCCCACATTCACACCGGATTTCAAACCCGGGTCTCCTAGGTGAGATTTAGGATTCTGTAAAGCTACTTGGAAGTCTGAGGCAGATGTGGTTTTATGACAATGGCGGCGAGACGCCTCTTCAAGTTCCATCTACAAATTTCCAACCAATTAAGATGAGACATGCCCGTTTACGCCTTATCTTGTATCTCCCATATCCTTCCAAATAACTGGTCAGGATCCTAAAGTGTTTTATTTCAATTGTAAAAACAAGTCACTAATGCTCAATGTCAGATATAGATGAGAAATGCATTATGTGTTGCTTACTATGACTGTGAAATTGTTTCGGTTCCAAAGCGAGAGCATGTATTATATTTTTGATCAATTTAAACGTTTCAATATTCTGCATTACAATATCGTTTCTGGCGCACTATACATAATGCACTCGCTTCTGCGTGGAATATACATACGAAAGAGGCGATATAATTTGTTAGAGTTCGCGTCAAATCTCCTAGCATATGGCAGTAGCCAATAGAATCGTGCTACAACGTTGCCAGATTGTACACTTCTGCGCGAGAGAGATAGAGATAGTAGCATGCAGCGCAGCTATTACCGAGGGTTATGTACTGGAACTGTAGATTTAAACTTATGTAAAATTTGGCTAGTAAAACTAAACAAAGTACAAGAAAAATTAGTATACTTGCTTATTCTAGAGGGATGGCTAGATGTTCGTTGTCCCTTGAGACAGTACATGTCTTGTGACGGGGTTAAAAGTTATCTAAAAGTGAGAGATAAAGTATAGCCAATATAATATAAGTTATACTAAGAGGGGACAAATGTACATTGGAAATAGCTAGAGAAGAAGACGAGGACAAACCGTTGTCACGAGGTGACAAACGACCCAGCTAGGATAGTACCGTTAAGGGAAGGACATTGAACTGAAAGGGTGAGGTTACACTGCCCGAGGGTGGACATAACAAGGAAAACAGGAACATTCTCTTGCTGATGAAGGAACACGTGCACGAAGCATGGAACAGTCTTGGAGGTAAGACGTGATAGCCGAGTCCGGGTAGAAATGAACGGGCTACATACGGCCGTGATAGAATTATTTGATGCACCAGAAAACGATCAAATTTAATAATTAACAGAGCCCGGATTTGTATGCAAAAACAAATGCCAAAATATGCATGCAAATATGCACTAAAAACCCGTAAAATATGCAAAAACGATATGCAAAATAAAAATGGTTGATAACCATTCTCATATGTTCACCATTTAATTATAGTTTAAAGTATTAACTGATTATATTTAATAAAATACTGTGCTATTAGCTTAAAGATGCATACTATTTGTGTTCCAAAGAGAAATGTTTGCACTTATAAATGCTGAACACAATTCAATGGCGAACGAGTCACGTGAACCTCCGTATACGTTGACCTGCTCACTAAATAACGTACTTACAAATTTTTGACGTAACGCAGATTTTCTGGCTGTAATTCTTTTATGCTTCACAGCGTTAAGATGCTCTACTACTTGTAACTTTCTGTCAGAAGCAATATTTCATTCACATGATAAACAAAATAATACTTGTTTATCCTCACTAAAATTATCACTCCTGAACTCCGTAAAATATTTATGTAACACAGACGAACATGGCAGTTTTACCGGTGGCATAACGAAGCAAAGTGTTGTTCACCCCTTAATGTTAATTCTGATCTGTGATTGCAACTGCAAGTAAACGTGACCAAACACATCCGGCAGATATGATGTTACAGCATAACTCAGATGACGTTACGCTATGAAGGAGAACACTAGCTTCTGTTGTAACACGAGTAAACAATTAGCTGATACAACGAAATAGCATAACTACAGTCACTAGTCGTCATTTCAAGAAAATAAAAAAACTATTGCATGTGTGAACCAACTAAAGTTTTATTTAAGCCAGAAATAGAATAAATATGCCATTACGTGTTAAATTTTAAGAAATATGCACGCAAGATCAGTTTTTCCCAAAATATGCAATCGTATGCATTTTAAAACTGCACTAGTGATTTCTTAAAGGTGAGAATGGTAAAGAATACTGCTACTTCATACATTTAGATTATTCAAAAAGTCTATGCATTTTGCATACAAATCCGAGCTCTGGTAATTAATGACAGACGCATTTACGTATTGCCTAGTTAAAAAGAGGAAAATTTAGGAGGAATGCGTGTGTGTTCGACGGCAGAAAAGGCCGAACAAAATGAATAAATGAGTTCAATAAGGATCTGGAACTCGAAGAAAATCACTTGTGTCTTACCACATTTCAAAAAGATTCTATGCCAACAAAATCCTGATCTCCACATCATTCCTAAATAACCAAGCCTGCGGGATACGAAATGTTACTGCCGCACACTGCTTGACTACATAAAACTCTACATTTTGGTTCTCTTCTCTACTAAAGCAATTCGTAACTATACTTAGCGATATATTGTAGTCTAACTACATAGAACTGTTAACACTGTTTTGTCCCTTGGTCAAGGTGTTTAGGGGTGTTTCAGGACAATGCCACATTAGCACAAAGGTCAATCACATCTTTGTTAATAGCTCAAGGTCTGTTTCATTTCTGACTAAATACACGTAAAATATAATTGCGTATATGTATTGAAAGGCTGAAGCTAAAATTACAGTACCTTTACTTTTCTTACGAACTATGTACATAGTATACAGAGAAGGTATTGCATTCCGTACAAAAATTTGATACCGATATTTCACCGAAAATACATGTTTTGGGTCCCTCTAAATAAAAAAAAATCTGATGTACATTCACATGACTTTCTCTACATCCCTGCAACAAATTATTATTAAAAAGTTTATGCTTCTATTTACTTCAAGCTAATTGAGAACAATTAGCAGAAATAGTCTTATTGCTTGCTTCGTTGTAAGTAGAAGCGAAATAAGGGAGTACCATAAGTTAAAGTGATAGTCAAAAACTTGTGACTGAAGTTCCTTTGTTTGTATGGACAGGAGTTGATAAAGTCCTGTATGAGAAACGTATAAGTGTTTTAAAGCTAAAACCAATTACAAGGAATATCTCAAAACGATCCACTCCACGAAAAAAATGTATAAAATATAAATTGTGATCTACATTTTCAGTGTAGTAAGTTTTTGTCTATGTCTTACGGTTTACCGGTTATACAGCATTCGATAAAAATCATCCAGAATAAAGAGGTATTTAGAGACTGTTGCCAGAAAATTCTAGACATGCATTTTGCTTGCCATGTATATATCTTAAATATAAGAGGTTTAATCAAAATCGTTTAAATCCATTTTTGAGAAATCAAAATTTTCATTTTTTTTTTCTCTCCATGTAAAGGGTAGTTGGGGATGGAGGGATTTTCTTGATAATATTCATGTCGCATCCTTCGTTTTTGAGCTATGATGTTCACAGACACATACGCACACACGGACCTTTTTCCAAAGATGCTTTTTTTTTTATTCAGGGGGACTCAAAACATGTATTTCCGGTGAAATCTCGGTCTCAAATTTTTGTATAGTACATCTAGGGAAAGTAAAACCTTTTTAGAAAAATGTCCGTGTGTGTTTCTGTTGACATCATAGTTCAAAAACAAAAAGACCGTTGAATACCAAACTGGGTTTTTAAGACGAAGATTTTCAATAAAATCCGACCACCCTAAATATCTTTCACATGGAACTGTTTTTGGAAAATTTTTCCAGGTGAAGGTTGGTTTGGGGTGAGGGGATTTTCACCAAAATCTTATTGTGGCATCCTTCAAAAATATTAAACATATATACCAAGTTTGATATTTTAGCGACTTTTCGTTTTTGAGTTGTCGTGACCAATAGACAGACGGACATATTCACGACTATTTTCTAAAAATTATTTTTGTTTGATAGAGGGGACCTTAAAGTATCTATTTCCAGTGAAATGCGGGTATCGCACTTTTGGGTGGAATGCAATAGGTATCTTCTTATGCGCTATGCACACAGTACGTGTAGAGAAAGTAAAAATTGAATTAACAATAGATTAGTTTCAGATAGCTCAGGTATAATTTTCTGTGACTCTAGTGAAGTAAAGGCTTAATTCAGTGCAGTGTGTATGTATACATGTATTTTTATGTATTTCATAAAATGAGTAAATTCAAATATTTATTTTCCTTTGTATTATTTCAAAAACCCTATTTAAAACTATGTTTCACTACCAAAGTCCTCTTTAGCCCCCTTTATTCGCTTCAATTTAGGATTTAGGCTCTATAGTATATACGAAGCAAGATGCATGAAACGGAAAAGCACATTAAACTGCTCTAATTAGGAAGCTGGGGTAAAAATGGGCTAAAACCTTCAAATCCGGCCCTAATTATCAGTTCTGTGTCCTGTCTTTGTTTCACTTCCTAACTCGCACTATATGTTTGTGGTTTATGAACCTCGGAGGTGAAAAGGGCTAGTATGATACACATTTCATAAGCGGAGAGGGAAGAAGAACTAGATCATATGATATTTGTAATGGTTGAAATGGTCCAATGAACGTATAGAACTGCAAACCACAAACCAGTGAAGTGAATATTATATGCAAACTTTAAATGAGTGCCGAAGTGAGTTTTATATAAAGTTCAGAAGAAAATTGGTGTGAGATTATGAAGTGCAACTTTCAAATTACCAGCTCCTTATAAATGATTATCTAAAGTAATAATAATATTATAATAAATATAATAGTAATTATCACCACCGGTGAGCCGGAAATTAGTCCTGTTATGCCAGTTAATTTACTGGCATTGGGCTTTCGCTTTTGAAAACCATCGGTTTCTGCAGAGATTGACCCCAGCGACTTTGGATCAGCGCCCAACCGAGTCCGCGCTCGCTTAGGTACCTTGCTTTGGGTTTCGTGGCGCAGGGGATCTGAGTCGCGCCTTGGGCAGGGGTGTTTGTGTGCTTGTAAATGAGTACATGTAATTCTGTCAAGAAAGTATCGGGAATTGTTCATTTAAATATCCTATTTAAAAGTGGATTCGAAATTATTGCTGTCGCTAAGTTGGTACAACTTTCCTCTATACTCACGCGGAATTTGATCGTCATGTGTCATTTAGTTTGTTTACAGTATGCCATTTTGTTAGTTCATCTCAAAGGTGATTTGCGATTATAAAATGGATACAAATATTGAACAAACAATCTGTCTCAAATTTTCTATTGCAAATGGTATTTCATGTGCCGAATCACTGAAAATGTTACAGAGGGCTTACGGTGAATCGACTTTATCAAAAACACGTGCAGAGTGGTACAATGCATTCAAAAGTGTTCGAGATGTGGTGGAAGATTTGCCTCGCTCTGGTCGACCATCAACGGTTTCAACTGAACTGAACATCGCTAAAGTGAAGAAAATGGTACTTGAAAATCGTCAAATCGTCATTTAGGTCTGAGAGACATTGCCGCTGAACTTTCTGTGTCTCACGAATCGCTTCGTACCATTTTAAACGATTGTTTGGGCATGACACGCGCTGCAGAACGATAATTCCGAAAGACTTGAATTTTCTACAAAAACTCAATCGCGAAAGGATTGCTGAAGACATGCTAGAACGAGCCAGTTCCGACCCCACATTCATGAAACGCATTATAACTAGTGATGAGACGTGGGTTTACGAGTTTGACACTCAAACCAGTCAACAAGCTTCCGAATGGCGCCTTCCAACTGAACCGAAACCTAAAAGGGCATGTCACATTCGATCAAAACTGTAGGTCATGTTGATAATTTCTTTCGATTATCGTGGCGTCGTGCACTCAAGAGTTCTTGCCAGTTGGTCAGATGGTAAATAAAGACTATTATCTGAGTGTTAAGTGGCGTTTGAGAGTAAAAAATACGGCGAAAAAGGCCATATTTGTAGAACGACAACTCATGGATTCTGCATCACGATAACGCACCAGCTCACAAGGCTATTATTGTGAACGAATTTCTGGCCAAACACTCAACAAATGTCATCGAACAACCACCGTATTCACCTGATTTGACTTCTGCTGATTTCTTTCTCTTTCAAAAACTCAAGTTACCACTTCGAGGCACTCGTTTTCAGTCGACAGAAGACATTAAGGAAAATTCGCAGCGACAATTTACATCGATTCCTAAAAGTGCCTACAAAAAATGTTTTGATGATTGGATTATTCGTTGGCATAAATGAATCATTTCAGAAGGGGCCTACTTTGAAAGCGATAAAATAAAATTGGATGCATAATTCATTGTTTGTGTTTTATTGACCAATTCCCGGAACTTTCTTGACTCAGTAGTAGGTATATTTGTGAGTAAAAAGAAAACGGAAAACAAAAGAAACGTAAGGAAAATGGAAAATAAGGGAAAATGGCAAAAAAAGAAAGGGAATACAGAGCCGGATTTCCAGAAAAAAAGGCTCCAAAAAACAAAGAAACCAAAAACAAAAGGAGACACCCAAACTAGCAGCATAAAGAATGGATACCCCACAGTCTGAGAGTAGCCTTCCTTGGAATTACATCTTCAGTGATGCTAAGTATTTATTGTCTGTATAAACGTAATGCAAGTAGTGAAAGCCACATTGACCTCCCATCGGGTTTTTTTTTTTTTCTCTTTCTTTCTTTAGAATATGTATAAATGCAAAGACAGCTAAACGTTAAAACAAAATAACTGCTATTAATTATTTAACTTCGTTGCAGTAAATAAATACAAGTGTGATTTCCCTTATGTTTGAAAGCTACCAAAATTGGCAAAACTACCAATGGCAAAACTACATTGTGAAATATTTTACATTTGGTCAAGGCAAATAAATGGAAAAAAAATCTGATATGTTCCATTCACATCACTTTTTCTACATCTTTGCAATAAATTATTGTTAAAAAGCTTATGATTCTATTTACCCCCTATCGATAAAAAAAATAGCAGAAATAGTCTTATTACTTGCTTCCTCGTAAGTAGAAACAAAATAAGGGTTAAAGTGATAGTCAAAAGTTGGTTGCTATGTGTATGAAGTTCCTTTGTTTGCATGGACATGAGTTGACAAATTCCTGTATACGAAAATATATAAGTTTTTTAAAGCTGAAATCAAAGAGAGGAATATCTCAAAACCGATCAACTTACGAAAAAAAAAGTGTATATAACATAAATTTTGTTTTAACGTGCTCTGTATTTGTTGTGTGGTAAGTTTTTGTCCATCCCTTACGGTTTTGCAGTTATGCAAAATTCCGTAAACTTCAGGCAGAATAAAGTAGTCTTCAGAGAATATTTCCAGAAAATTCAAGCTATACATTTTATTTGTCAACTAAATATCTTTGAAATACAACATTTTAATCAAAATCGTTAGTGTCATTTTTGAGAAAATCAAAGTTTTCGAAAAAACTCCGAGTAACTGGTAGTTGGGGGTGGGGGATTTTCTTGAAAGTTTACTAAAAGGCATATAACATACAATGTGTGTTTTAACGTGCTCTACATTTTTTGCGGGCTAAGTTTCTCTCCATCCTTTATGGTTTAGCGGTTATGCAAAATTCCGTAAAATTCATCCGGAATAAAGTAATCTTCAGAGGCTATTCCTAGAAAATTCAAGATACACATTTTATTTGTCAGGTAAATATCTTTAATATGTCATATATTAATCAAAATCGTTAGAACCATTTTTGAGAAAATCGAAATTATCGAAAAAAAATCCATGTAAGCGGTAGTTTGTGGTGGGGAGATATTTCTCAAAATCTTCATGTCGCATTCCTGGAAGATGCTAAACTTACCAAATTTGGTATTTTACCGACTTTTCGTTTTTGAGTTATCGTGTTCACAGACACACGGACACACGCACACACACCGACCTTTTTCTGAAAATGCTTTTTTTGGATACAGGGGATCCTAAAACATATATTTCCGGTGAAATCTCGGTATCGAATTTTGGGTGGAGTGCAATACCTTCTCTATACACTATGTACATAGTGCGTATGGAGAAAGTAAAAATGTATTTAGCATAAATTGTGTGTTTTAACAATGTCTACATTACTTGAGTAGTAAAATTTTTATCTATACATTTCGGTTTACCAGTTATGCAAAATTCATCGCAAATGAAGAGGACTCTAGAGGCTATTCTTAGAAAATTCCTGATTACATTACCTTTGTAAAAAATTTCCATGGAAATGGTATTTTGTTGTGGAGCAATTTTCTTAGAAGCCCTTGAAGATATTTAACTTAAACATAAAGTTTGACATTTAACTGACTTTTCGTTTATAGTTTTACTGTTCACAGGCATACGTACACACACTGAACTCTGAAGCTTTGTACAGTTGCCAACCTCATGTATTAGAATTACCGCAAGCTTCTAAGTTCATTTGAAAGACGAAACACTAACCCTGATCATCCCTCGGACATAAGTGCTAGAGAAAGCACATATGTTATAATGGCGGAAAAAATCTAAGGAGGTACTTATTTTTGTCTCTAATTGAGAATTATTTACATACAACTACTGATGTAAGTTGCGGCGGTATCTATAGAGGTACCGCGTTCGTGTCCCGAGTGCAGGTTTTGGCTATTTAAGAATGGTGTGGAGATATAGGTGCCCTAGCTCAGGATTTTGTTAGCATGGAATCTTTTTCAGGTGTAGTAAGACACAAGTGATTTTCTTGAGTTCCAGATTATTATTAATCTCATTTATTCATTTTGATCGGCCTTTTCTGCCGTCGAACACACATGCATTCCTCCTAAATGTTCTACTCTTTAAGTTAAGCTTTACCTATAATTCCCTATTACTTTTGACTGTCTTTCGGTGCAGTGATTTCGTCCTATTCTGGGTATTAAATTAACACTATTTCCGTCACAGCCAAAGTTCGGCTCCTACAGGAACCCAAATATTACATCTTAGCTCCGCGGATGTTCCATGCCAAGTGCCAAAAGTATCCTCGACCAGCAAGAGAATTGTTTCTGCTTTCCATGTTATGTTCACCCTCGAGCAGTGTAACTTCACCTCTTCAGTTCAATGTCCTTCCCTTAACGGTACTATCCTACCTGGGGCGCTTGTTAGCTCGTTACAACTGTTTGTCCTCGCCTTCTTAGACGTGTTTTGCAATGCTTCTTTACTAGCCATTTCCAATGTACATTTGTCCCATCTTAGTATAATTTGTATTATATTGGCTATAATTTATATATCACTTTTAGATAACTTTAAACCCTGTGACATGACATGTACTGTCTCAAAGTAGATTAAATAACATTTGTCGGCTCTGATAGCACATTTACCTAAAATTCAAACAAACTGATACTATAAAATTGTAATTAAAGATGTTCTACATGTTCAGTACGGATCTGCTGAATATAGATTAACTATCTTAGATATGAATATGCAATCAATTCAAGAATTATTAAATAAAGCGAATTTGTAATTGGGCGTCATTATAATACTGGCATTTTCTGTTGGTTTGCAGGACACCGCGAGGTCTAGAGGACGTGTCTATGTATCCCGAACTGTTCGCCGAGCTCCTGAGAAGTGGTCACTGGACAGTAGGAGATCTGAAGAAAGTCGCGGGGTTAAATCTACTCAGAGTCTTCGCTAAGGTGGAGAAGGTATGGTTTTATTTCAAGCCGATATTGAAAAAGTCAGCTAACTACTGTAAGAGGAAGCTTCTTGCTCGCTCTCATGTATAGTCCGGTTCACAGAAACGTGCCGATATGAGGAATAGCTGTTTAGGTTGGTAGATACTCTGCAACGCCCCCATTCAAACCCCATCAGCTCTAGCAAGACGTGATTAGTAATATGCGCTTGCCCTTTGTTTCTCAATGGCGGGGGCGAACAAGAGGCCCAGAGTTTTAAATGTGTTGAAACATAATTCTCAATGCCTCTTATTATAATTTGATTTTATTATCAGCGGTTGTTGAAGAAGTAAGCTAAAGCCAGATTACCAATCATTTTTCAAGGAAGTGAATGAGGAATGAAGCAAATTTATCTATTTTATTAAATTAGGCATTACACATACCGCCCTTTGTTCATCGGTCATTGCCTGCGTAAGATTTGAATACAAGCCAATAGGATATTGCAAATCCAGCACTGCTGTGGCACAAGTGGCGAAAAGGTTCCGCCAAAATTAATTATAGATTCCGTAAAAATAAAATGCACTCCTCCAATGCATAAGCGCATGCTGCAGATTTACCAACACAGTAAGAACCAAATTTGGAAAAGTTAACATTCGTTCATAATGTCCTAAGAAAAATATGATTCTCTAAATAATTATATAAAAATGTATGCGCTTCTGAATGATAAAACCAAAGAAATTTCCTGGAAGACTTAGCGCTGAGAAGCACATTATAAGAAATGTACTAGCGGTAATGTCTTAGCAGCCTGCCTCCTTCATTGACTTGCGTGTGCTAATAGAATACCAAACGTTATGCCTTTTATTATCGCTGATTACTGAGTTGAACGTAAATCAATAGGAGCATGATTTTTGGAATAAGACTATTCAAAAACACCTTACTATCATTTTATATTACCAACTTCTACAGTGAATAGAAACAGAATTGCTTGTCTCTAGAATTATGGCCAATGGAGTATGTACTCATTTATAAATACTGATTGATGCCTTCAATTTACAATATGTCATTTTCACTTTTGCTACCTCTTACAGGATATGTTACAAATTCGAAGTCGAGATTTGTATGGAAGCGTAACTTTTAAGCTCCATTTAATCAAAAGACAGCTTTGAAGACACCCACGCGGGTGTTACTGTGTCATATTAATTCAGCTGACCTGTCTGTCTGTCAGTCAGGCTCTTAGTTGGGTAGCCACCCAATTAGTCAGTCTGCCCATCATACTATATTGAAATTCTTTATATTAAATAACACTTCTGATTGACTTTCACTTTGTTAAACGCAACTCATAAATAGACTTATAACTTCATTGCATATCTTATTAAGTCACCTGCGCTTGGAACGTTGTGTTCGCCAGGACTTTGGTTTGAGACTCAATCGCTCCGTTGTATATCTAGTGTGCTGAAGGACAACTTTGTCACTTGATTTGAAATACAGTGAGAATTTTAATGAAATAACCTCAATTTACCAATTCTTTTACCAAATATTAATGAATAGTTTAATAGAATATAATGATAAACGTTTTCTTTCATAAATCATTTATTTATTACAATAAAAAGCTAACATATTTTTATAAAGTACAACAGCGAATGCATTTTAACATTAAATAGTTTATCTTCAATTATATTTTTACCAAACCTCTTTATATTTTTATTTGTTGCTCAGAATTGCAGTTAAACTAGATGTATATATTTCTCTGTATTTTAACCTGTATATGACTTAGATTGCAAGTGAAATACTTAGAGTGAAATACTCGTTTAAATTTAGCCACATATGCAAGCAACCTATATGTTTTTACTTCTGGTTTCGCTGTCCCCATACAATTCTGTACTCTGTAAAAGCGAATGACAGATTTTTCTATACGTGTTGACAATGAGTGCCTGTCTTGTCGTATAGCTGTACTAGAGAGCTGGACGTGACCTCATGCGCGGAGTACCGGCCATGCACTGACAGCGTATATCGGATCTCGAGGCAATGAAGTAGAATTAAAGAACTCTACCGTTAACAAATTTATTAAAATACTATTTTTTTATATTTATTGAACACACTACTTTCCTTGAAACGTATTTAGTAGTTAGAATCACTCACTCAAAAATTCGGTACGAAGATTTCCTACAAAAGTACATGTATAACTATGTACCTAGCTGGTGGAGCAAGTATTGCATTCCATCCAAAATAACGATACCGACATTTCACTGGAAACTCTTTTTAAGAATATGCTGTTGAGGAATAGGAATAGAATGTGATTATAACATATCTAATTTTTTGATTAAGGGGTCTCCAAAAATGTATTTCTGGTGAAATATCAGTATCGAATTTTTGGATGGAATACAACACCTTTTCTTTGTGCTTTTGTAAAAACAGCTTATAGATACTACTACATAAAATAAAAAAATAGATTGAGAACGTCACATGAATATATTTTATTATATACTTGTGAAATTACAAAAAGATACACTAACGATCTACACTAATAAATCATAAGGTTCGTTGAATGAATGTTATACTAAAATAAGTTGTGCTCAACATTTTCAGACGTACTTCAAAAGTTTTAGGGTCATTTTCTTGTGAGATTATGCAAACATTAATTTATAACATTTACATCTACACTTTTTATACACCTATTTTATATACCTCAATCTCCTGTATGTTTATGTTACCTATGACAACAAAGGAATAAAGGTATTTGTATCGATGAACAATATGATAGTAGTAAATAAACAGAAACATAAGTATTTGCGTAAAACAAATCAAGAAAATAAATATTAAATTATATTAATATTGTTTAACTAAATATTAAATAAATATCAAATGAAAATAGGAAAAGTTCTGACATAGTTGCCCTTCAAATATTTTGTTTCATTTAATGGCTTTATCCAAGGAATGAAAGATCAAGAGCTCCTAAAGTAAGGAATATAAAGAAATAATATGAATATTCAACGGAGGGATCGCACTCCGTGGTGTAATGGTTACTATGCTAACTTCATATACCCAAGGTCGCGGGTTCAAGCCCGGCGTAGGATGATGGCTTTTTTTCGGGCGTAAAAAATCCTTAGCATGGCTTCCTTCGGAAGGGAAATAAAGCTGTTGGTCCCGTTGGTCACCTACATAGAACCTCAAGCCTGATAGAGAGGTCTCTCAGCAACATTAAGCGATCTTTCACGCCCAGAATAGAATGGAACGCTGAGAACTAGAGTATTTAATGAGCGTCCATAAATAAAACTTCATTTCATTTCTTTTTTCTCAACAGAGGAATAATATAAAGGCATAAACAACCGAGTAAGTTGTTTCACGGTAACGTGATTCACTCACATTCGGAAAGTTCCGGGTTCACATCTACAGGGGTTGCCCATCAGATCCAATATTTTTTTTTCACGGTTTTCCTTGGTTACTAGGCGAATGTTTGGTTGATCTGCAATTTTTTCTATAATGCTTGCTCTTTTCTAGCCACTGATGCAAGGTATTGACTTCTGTATCTTTATGGGTAGGAGTCCTCCAAAGAGGAAGGAACCCTACAAAGACACAAGAAGGAACAGAATACTAAATTAAGACATTTCAACATTTAAGCAAAAGTTCTAGTCAAAACTATGTAGACTGAAATCCTCAAATGTGTTAATTTATCAAAGCTATCCATTTTTATATGAACTTGCTACTTCCTTTCCTGTCATACTGAAATGTTCTACTGTACCCAACAGCTATGAAAGATAAGTCCTTGAAAACGAATTATATGTTAGTTCAGCATTACTTTATTTTTCAAATTCTGAGTTGTATTTTATTTGAATTTACTGCAGTACTTAATTTAGAGAAATATGTACACCTTGGTTACTTGCGCTCGACAATTCAGTCGGATTGAACAGCCTCGAACTGTACTAAAGGTAAATAAACAACTCAACAAATAAGTAGTTCAGTAGTAAAGGTTCAGCCTGCTGTGCGAAGTCCTGCGTTCGATTCCCAGCTTGAGGTAGGAATTTTCCTGTAGTCCAGGACATTCCCTATCCTCGCCAGAGTCTGAAAGTATGAATGGTTTATTGTGCTATGGTCTAATGATAAAAACTAATTAAAGATGATTAGAAACCTAACTACAAAAGTACACAAGTTAAATTATTTCTGATAGGTAGATTAGGAAAATGCCGCCTATGGGACCATGATTGTTCTATTCACATAACTTTATCTAGCTGCTTCATTTATAAAGTACTCCTAAAAAATATTATAATTTTTGTCTACATCATGCTAATCGAGGTAAACATTATCTCAGTACTTACTTGCTTGTAAGTAGAGGGAAAATAAGGGAGTACATTATGCTAAACAGATAGTCAAATATTTCAAAGCCGGTTGAGGCTAGATTCCCTTTGCAAGGTCCCGTTTGAAAAAGTTAGGTATTTCAATAACAAGGAATATTGACCGAAAACGGTCAACTCTAGAATAAAAGCCTATGTGTTTTAACAAGATATACATTTTTGTGTAGTAAGTTTTTGTCTATCTCTTACGGCTTAATCCTTATGCAAAACTCTGCAAATCCCATCCAGAATAATGAGATTTTTACAGTCTATTCCCGGAAAATTCAAAATATATATTTTATATTTATATTTACATATTATATTTACATTTTAATCAAAATCATTAGTACTTTTTGAGAAAAACAAAATTTTCAAAAAATTTTCCATGAAAACGGTAATCAGAGGCGGGTAAATTTTTTAAAACTCTTTGTGTCATATTTTTGGAAGTTTGGTATTTAATAGCCTCTTTGTTTTTTTTTTAACTATGCTGTCCACAGACACACACGAGGACCTTTTTCGGACTCAAGGGACCGCAAAAAATATATTTCCGGTGAAATACAGACCTCGAATTTTTTGGTGGAATGAATTACATTCTCTAGCTGCTATGTACAGTGTATGTACATGCTTGCTAGAGAAAGTAACAAAAAACGCATGTGTTCCATTCACGTAATTTTCTCTAGCAGTCCTATACACAAACTATTCTTAAAACAAATTATGCCTTGCTTCCTTGTTAGTAGTAGTGAAATAAGGGAGTACCATAGGTTAAAGTGAAGTCAAAAACTGGTTGCCATGTGACTGAAGTTTCTTTGTTTGTATGGATATGAGTTGACAAATTCCTGTATGAGAAAAGTACAAGTTTTTCAAAGCTGAAAGAAAAGGAATATCTAAAAAACGATCAACTCCACGAAAAAAAAATATATATTTAGACCTAAATTGTGTGTTTTAACGTGCTTTACAGTTTTGTGTGGTAAGTTTTTGTCCATCTCTTTCGGTTTAGCAGTTATGCAAAATTTTGTAGAATTCGTCCACAAAAGAGTAGTCTTCAGAGACTATTCCCAAAAAATTCAAAATATACATCTTATTTGTCAGGTCTTTAATATACAATATTTTAATCAAAATCATTAGAGCCATTTTCAAGAAATTAACATTTTCGAAATTTTTTCCACATAAAGGATATTTTTGGGGGGGGGGAGGTTTCTTTTGAAATTCTTTGTGTCGCATCCTTGGACGTTACCAAACTTAAATACCAAATTTGGAATTTAACGGTATTTTCATTTTTGAGCTATGCTGCCCACATACACACAGACACACAGATGGACATTTTTCTAAAAACTCTTTTTTTGGATTCAGGGAGTCGCAAAACATGTATTTCCGGTGAAATCTCGGTATATAATTTTTGGGTGCAATACAATACTTTCTCTATACACTATGTACATAGTTCGTATAGAGAAAGTAAAAATGTATTTCCGGTGAAATCTCGGTATATAATTTTTGGGTGCAATACAATACTTTCTCTATACACTATGTACATATTTCGTATAGAGAAAGTAAAAATGTAAATGGAGTTTTATTTATGGACGCTCTTTAACTGCTGTGGTTCTCAGAGTCCCATTCTATATTGGGCGTGAAAGACCGCTTAATTTTGCTCAGAGGCCTCTTTTATAAGGTTTGAGGTTCTTTTACGTGCCACGGGGACCAACGGTTTTACTTCCCTTCCGAAGGAAGCTATGTTAAGAATGTTTACGCTCGAAAAACTCTATCGTCCTCCGCCGGGTTTGAACCCAAGTATAGCATGGTAACCATTACACCATGGAGAGTGACTATGCACACGTACATAGTACGTGTAGAGAAAATAACAAATAAATAAATCTATATTGAACAATTTTTCAATTAGTCCGAAGCATTACACTGGGCATATTGGCCGCGCCGTGGCCGAGTGATTAGACCATTCGCCTCTCACCTAGACGGCCGGGTTCGATCCCAAGCGACCGCATGTGAGATTTGTGGTGGACAAAGCGGCGCAGGGGCGGGTTTTCTCCGGGTTCTCCGGTTTCCCCCGCCGGTGCTCCATCTTCTTTCCAGCTTTCAACAGTGTCATCGCCTGCTATGTTAAACACTACAAAAAAACTAGGCATGTTAAAAGATTTAGCAGTCTGCGTAAAACTCCCTTTCCCTGTCCCTGCATTTTTGTGTAATCAAGTACAAAGCCTTTGAGTTATCAATTATAATAATACAGACAATGCCATCTAAGCTTAATTTAACTAAGCAAACCAAGGTTGTTGGAGAGGAAAGAGATAATGTCGGTTTACTGTGCAGTGGTTGGAAATAACGGAATCATCTGCTCACCAGGTTTTCGTTTTCGGACAGTTCCTCTATGCATGTTATACACCCGCCGGTATCTAGGTCGTCGCTGTGTGACACGGAACTCCAAACTCCAAAGCTGTCAGAAACATCCCTGGTTCGCCCGTCACGTCCCCATTTTTTTCTATTCCTGGTTATCTAATTCCGTCATGCCGGGGTGCGACTGTCATTCCGTCAAAACGTCAACATTAAACACGCGATTTGTTGCCTTTTCGACGTTCCCAGGGGAAAAGGAAAAGAAGTAGTTATTTCAAGAAGGTATACTGATATACTTCTTATGTTACCTCGTCCTAGATTAGCCCTATATTTTATTTCTTTACTATACCTTTAGGTCTTACCTGCATTTGCTGAGACAAAGACCGTGATGGAACTAATTCTAAACACAAACAACAGAAATATTTAATCGATAAATCACTTCGATTTTTAATTCACGAGCATGTATGTAGCTGGAAAAAGTATTGCATTCTACCGAAAAATTCGATACCGAGATTTGGCCGGGAATACATGTTTTACGGTTCCCTGTTTACAAAAATTTAGAAAATTGTGTCCGTGTGGTAGTAGATAATTTTTCTCATCCCAATCTATACTTTACTAAATAGCAAATTTCGACATTTGGATTTTTTATTTCTAATTTGATTAAAGTCACTATATTAAAGATATTTACTCGAAATATAAAACGTATATCAAGTTTTTGGGAATAGCCTATTAAGTTCTCTTCATTCTAGAGACTTTTGGATAACTGGTGGACCGTAAGAGATAGACAAGGAGTTACAGCACAAAAATGTAGATATCGTTAAAACACAAATATATGCCACACATATCACTTTGTCTACACGCACCATGTACATAATGTAAAGAGAAGGTATTGTATGGCACCCAAAATTCAATACCAACATTTCACCGGAAATATATGCTTTGGGTCCTCCTGAATCCAAAAAAAAAAGAGTTTTGGAAAAAGGTCCATGTGTATGCGCGCGAGCACACCTATATAAGTTTATAACAGTTCTAAAGAAATTTATGACTAGCCTGTAGAATTTTATAACTAGCATACACAATTTAATCTCAAGCCTATGCAATTTTATTGCTAGCCTATACAATATCATCACTAGTTTTTCACTAGCCAATAGCAGTTTATAACTATACAGTTTTATAATCAGCCTATACAACTTTATCACTAGCCCAAAAATATTTATCATTAGCAGGAGTTGACAAATTCCTGTATGAGAAAAGTATAAGTTTTTCCTAGTTGAAGCCAAAAACAAAGAATATCTGAAAAACGATCAACTTAACGAAAAATATGAATATAACATAAATTGTGTTGTATCGTGATCTACATATTTTGTGCAATAAGTTTTTGTCTATCTCTTACGGTTTACCAGTTATACAAAATTAAATGAAAATCATCCAGAATAAAGAGGCCTTTAGAGGCTATTCCCAGAACATTCAACAAATACATCTTATTTGGCATGTAAATATCGCAAAATTTTCCATATGAAGGGTACTTTGGGGTGGGAGTATTTTCTTGAAAACCTTCGTGATACATACTTGGAAGATACTGAACTTAAATACCAAGTTTGGCATTTAACGGTCTTTTCGTTTTTGAGCTATGCGGACCACAGACACACAGACAGACATACACACGGATATTTTTCTAAAAATGCTTTTTTTTTTGGTATTTAGGGTGTCTTAAAACATGTATTTCCAGTGAAATCTCGGAATTGAATTTCTGGGTGCAATACAATAGCTTCTCTATACACCATCTACATAGTACTTATAGAGAAGGTAATAAGGGCAACACGACTTAAACGAATATCATATCATCTAAAAGCTGGTTATCATGCGGTTGAAATCAGTTTCTATGTAGGAGTCACAACTTTCAATGTGACAAAAGTTTAAGTATTTTAAATCTGAAACAAATAACAAGAAATATCTCAGAAATTGTCAATTCTATCCAAAAAACGTATATGATTTAAATTGTGAGTTTTAACGTGATCTACATTTGTTGTGTAATAGGTTTCTGTCTAACATTTACTGTTTAATAGTTATGCAAAATTCAGAAAAAATCATTCAGCATAAAGAGCTCTTTAGAGGCTATTACCACAAAATTCAAGATATAAATTTTATTTGTCAGGTAAATATCTTTAATATACGCTATTTTAATCAAAATCGCTAGAGTCATTTTTGAGAAAATGAAAATGTTCAATTTTTTCCATGTAAAGGGTATTTTAGAGTAGGGGGATTTGTCTCAAAATTTTCGTGTCGCATCCCTGGAAGATACTAAACTTAAATGCTAAGTTTGATGTTTTACCGATTTTTCGTTTTTGAGTTATCGTGTTCACAGACTCACGGACATACACAAGGACTTTTTTTATCAAAAATGATTATTATAATGCGTATTTCCGGTGAAATCTCGGTATCGAATTTTTGCGTGGAATGCAATACCTTCGTTATACACTATGTACATAGTACGTGCAGAGAAAGTAAAAAGGAAACCGAGGTAGTTTTCCAGAGCGATCTTTATAAATAGGCTTTCATTTGTTTCTTAAATGTGTTTTTAGTACGTTATCGTTTTTCTATTGGATGCTGTGCCGCAGTCATTTTTACGTATCAGTTTCAGGAAGCGACTGAGATATTTCTCGTAGATTGGGAAGCGATATCATCCAGCAAATGGGAACGAAGGGAAGAGGCTGTTAAAGCAAGCCTTTGCGGATCGTTCATTATCAACGATCTAACACTCGATTTCTTCCACAGCGCTTACAACAAATTTATCCTGCTCTCGCTCTCTCTGTCTCTGTAGAGAGAGAGAGTCGATAGTTAATGGCACTTAAGGAAGAAAGAGACAACCATCTGCCAAAAGTGAGGCGGTAAGTACTACGAGGTTTGTTGAACGGGTTTGGAATAATATTTACTAAAAGAAATGGACTCCTGAGTTATTTTCCATTTCACTTTTAATCTCCTTGATTCACTATCCGAATCAAACAGTTTAATATAATGTTAATCGAGAAAAAAATAGCAGAAATGTTCTTATTACTTTCTTCCTTGTAAGTAGAAGAGAAATAAGGGAATACCATAGGTTAAATTGACAGTCAAATCTTTTAAAACCTGGCTGCTCTGTGATTGAAGTTCCTTTGTTTGTATGGACAGGAGTATTAGTATTTTAAAGCCGAAACTAATAACAAGGAATATCTCAAAAACGGTCAACTACACGAAAAAATGTATGTATTATAAATTCTGTGTTTTATTGTTGTGTAGTAAGACTTTGTCTATCCTTTACGGTTTACCACTTATGTAAAATTCCACAAATTTCATCCAGAAGAAACATGTCTTCAGAGATTAGTCTTAGAAAATTCAAAGTATAAATTTTATTTGTCATGAAAATATCTCAAATATAAGAGATTTTAATCATAATCGTTAGAGCCATTTTTGAGAAAATCAAAATTATCGAATTATTTTCCGTGTGAAGGGTAGTTGTGGGTGGGAGGTTTAGCTTGAAAATCTTCGTGTCGCATCCTTTGGATATACTGAACTTAAATACCAAATGCTGTATATAACGGAATTTCCGTTTTTGAGCTATGCTGCCCATAGGCACACTCAGACACACACACACGGACATTTTGTTTTTGCATTCAGTGGGTCTCAAAATATATATCACGGTTTCGGCTTTTTGGGTGCAATACAATATCTACTCTGTAAATATTACTTGTAGAGAAAGTAATACAAGCATATTGTTACCGAGACACGTCTATTTGTACGGAATGCTCATAAAACCTCAAACCAGCTATCAAGCGTCATTTGCTAGGACAATTTGGAAAGCAACATTAGAAACATCTGGAAACGAACATCTACACTTAGACTAACTACATTTTCATGCTTGACACTTTGTGATTTTCTGCAGATGTTCACACTTACCTCACTGAATATAAATGTAAAGTTGTCACATTTCCATGTAATCTCTGACGCCCATTGGCCATCTTGAGGGAACTTACGATAACGAAGGAATAGTGACAAATCGTGTACTATCCTGGAAAATGAGTAGTCCAAATTTGATTCAAACCTTATTGTTGTTCTTCTTTTTCCTGCTACATTGATAGGCTGTATGTAGAAAAGATTCACTACAAATATTTGTTTTGAAGATCCCTGAATCCAACATAAACATCTTTTACAGTTATGCAAAATTCTATAAAATTCATGAAGAATAAAATCGTCTTCAGAGGCTATTCCCAGAAAATTCAAGATACATATTTTATTTAACAAGTAAATAAATATATTTAATACCTATACAATATGTTAAACAAAATCGTTAGAGCCATTATGAGAAAATCAAAATTTTCTAAAAAAGCTCCATGTAAAAGGTAGTTTGGGGTGGGGGATTTTCTTCAAAATTCTTCGTGACACATCTTTGAAAGATACCAGACTTAAATACCATTTGGTGTTTAGAGGTGTTTTCGTATGTTGAATTATGCTGCACACACACAAATACACATACACACACACACGGGCCGTTTTCTGACAATGTTGTTTTTAGATTCAGTGACACCCCAAATATGTATTTCCGGATAAATCTTGGTATCGAATTTTTGGGTGCAATACAATACCGTCTCTATGCACTATGTACATAGTACGTGTAGAGAAAGTAAAAAAAGTAGCACAATCATTTTATTCCTTGTTATTTCCTTGTACTAAGGGAACAAGGGAATACAACAGGATAAAGCAATACACAACCCTTTAAAAGCCGATCTCTATGTTAAGGTATTTAATCTCTCTTTGATGAAGAAATGTGGGAAAAGTATAATTATGTATTGAATAATTGGTACTAATAATAAGGAATATCACGGAAATGATTGAAACCATAGCAAAAATGTATAGGACATAAATTGTTGTTTTTACGAGAAAAAATTTTATGTAGAAAGTAGAAAACTTTTGCCTATGTCTTACGGTTTACCAGCTATTCAGAATAAAGCGGACGTTAGACGCTACTTCCAGTATATTCACTTAAAGCATTTTATATATCATGTAAATATCTTTAATACATAGCATTTTAACAAAATAGTTAAAGCAGATTTTTAGAATATTTTGGAAATCTTGTGTTGCATTCCTGGAAGATGCTGAACCGTCTTTAGGGTGAAGACGAGGAAGATGCACTTCTTCAAAACGTTGGTGGCAAGCCAAGTTTTTACCTCGTTAGAAGATTTTGAATTAATGCGTCGCCAGGAAAGCTTCAGTTCTTATTTCGAAATATCAAGTTTGACATTTAACAGACTTTTTATTTTTGAGATATGCTATTCAAAAATATATAAGAACTTTTTTCTAGCAATGCTTTTTCGTATTAAGAGTACCCTAAAATCTTCATTCATAGAGAAATCTAGGTCAAATTTATGACTGAATTCAATACCTTCTATACCTATGTTCTATATACAACGTGAAACGATAAAAAACATCAGGAACACCTACTTTTGCAGATTATAGCGTAGTAAAATTTGAACCTTCCAATACGTAACCAACAGATATTATAATAACATGCATATAAAGTTAAAATCTGTAAATCGAAAGGTACGTTACTCAATGAACAGTTTCAACATCGTTAACTTTTTAAATACTTTTGTCGTGCATGGAATAATAAATGCAAAATACTAATGCATTTTCATATTTGTTTTATTTGATTTTATGTATTATACTTATTTTATTTATTTTGTAAAGAGACAGCAACAGTGGCATTATTTTACATATCAGTGGAATAACAAGCAAAAAGCCAAACATATGACTGAACCCTAGCAATAAAATAAACAAAACTGGGTCGTAACATGTGGTGAAAGCAGGTCAGGCTAACAAATCAACTGTAGGTAGACCAAAAAAAATAGGTGGGAAGATCTACTGAAATAAAATAGTATATGGAGATATCAACATCACGATTATCATTATTATTATCCGTTTCAAAAAGCCGTTCACCTGTAAATTATATTTTATCCGCATCTGTGCACCTAACACTAAGTTCACTGGAAAATGCATACGGTTGCATTGTTTGTTTCCTCTTTCTGGTGCTAATACGGACAACGATTTCATGCTATGATAAGCATGTTCTACTACATCGTATTTAGTTTTTCCGATTAAATTCACTTCCATATGATACAGTAAGTAAAACACAATCTCTCATCTAAACAACAAGGCTACTCACATTTTAAAAATCTGATGTGTTCCATTCACATCACTAATCGAGATATAAGGCCGCGCCGAGTGGTTAGACCTTACCTAGAGTGCTCGGGTTCGATCCCAAGTGACTGCATGTAAATTCGTGATGGTAAAGCGGGGCAGGTTATCTCCAGTTTCCCCCGCCATCACATTCCACTGGTGCTCCACCTTCATTACATTTACGAGGGCCGTTTTTTCAACTTCCGATAGGCTATAAATACAAGATAAGTTCATAGAAAACAATCATTTTATTACTAAAAGTTTTGTACACTTATGGTTACTTTTCAACATAATCACCGAAAACTTTGAGACATTTATCGTACCTGTGCACAGGCTTTGCAATACCCGCTTCACCAACGATTTCAAATGAACATTGACATTGTTTTGAAGATCTTCTACTTTACAACGTTTGCAGAGAGCCATTCAAAACAAACGAAGAGGAATGCAGACTTCAGGAAGTGTGTTGATCAATGACAATGCTCGTCCACACACTGCTGGCACAACCCATTGGCCCCTTGAACAATTTCAATGGGACATTTTCAATCATACGCCGTACAGTCCTGACCTGGCACCCAGCGACTTTCACATTTTCCCTGATCTTCAAAACAACGTCAATGCTCATTTGAAATCATTAGCGGCAACATTTTTTGAAGCGGATATAGCAAAGCTTGCACATAGGTACGATAAATGTCTCAACCTTTTCGGTGATTATATTGAAAAGTAAACCATAAGTGCACAACATTTTTAGTAATAAAGTTATTGTTTTCTATGAACTTGTTCTTTATTCATAGCCTATCGGAGGTTGAAAAAAAACGGCCCTCGTATCATCAGTGCCATTGCCTGTGGTGCTAAAGCAGTAAAACCGGTCGTTAACACAATAAAAAGAATCTGATGTTTACCATTCACATGACTTTCTCCATATCCCTGCAACAAATGATTCTTAAAAAGCTTATACTTCTATTTACTTTATGCTAATCAGAAAAAAATTAGCAGAAATAGTCTTATTACTCGCATCCTTGTAAGTAGAAGCGAAATAAGGGACAACCGTAGGTTAAAGTGATAGTCAAAAGCTGGTTGCTATGTCAATGAAGTTCCTTTGTTTATATGGATAGGAGTTGACAAGTTCCTGTATGAGAAAAGTACACGTTTTTCATAGCAGAAACCAAAAATAAGGAATGTCACAAAAACGACGAACTCCACGAAAAAAATGTATTTAACATAAATTGTGTGTTTTAATGTGCTTTATATTTTTGTGTAGTAAGTTTTTGTCCATCTCTTACGGTTTAGCAGTTATTCCAAATTTAGTAAAATTCATCCAGAATAAACTACTCTTCAGAGGCTATTCCCAGAAAATTCTAGATATACATTTCATTTGTTACGTAAATATGTTTAATATCTGACATTTTAATCAAAATCGTTAGAGCCATTTTTGAGAAAATCAAAATTTTCGGAATTTTTTCCCTGTAAAGTGTAGTTTTGATTTTCTTCAAAATCTTCGTGTCGTATCCTTGGAAGATACTAAATTTATGTTTGTTTTTTAGCGGCATTTCCTTTTGAGTTATCGAGTTCACAGTGATTTGGACACTCAGCCACGCACACACACGGAGCTTTTTTGCTTACTCTACACTTACTATGTACATTGTGTATAGAGAAGGTATTGCACTTCACCAAAAAATTCGATACCGAGATTTCACCGGAAATATATGTTTTAGGGTTCCCTGTATCCAAAAAAGTATTTTCAGAAAAAGGCCCGTGTGTGTGTCTGTCCGTATGTCCGTGTGTCTGTGAATACGATAACTTAAAAACGAAAAGTCGGTAAGATACCAAACTTGGTATTTAAGTTTAGTATCTTCCAGGGATGCGACTTTTAGATTTTGAAAAAAAATCCCCCTACCCCCAACTACCATTTACAGGGAACCTGTTTCGAAAATTTTGATTTTCTAAAAAATGACTGTAACGATTTTGATTAAAATATCGTATATTAAAGATATTTACCTGACAAATAAAATGTATGTTTTGAATTTTCTAGGGATAGCCTCTGAAGACTACTTTATTATGGGTCAATTCTACGGAATTTTGCATAACTGCTAAACCGTAAGAGATGGACAAAAACTTCTACACAACAAATGTAGAGCACCTTGAAACACTCCATTTATATTATATACATTTTTTTCGTGGAGTTGATTGTTTTTTAGATATTCCTTGTTTTTGTTTTCAGCTATGAAAAACATACTTTTCTCATAAAGGAATTTGTCAACTCCTGTCCATACAAACAAAGGATCTTCAGTCACATAGCAACCAACTTTTGACAATCAGTTTAACCTATGGTACTCCCTTATTGCAGATATGTAGAGAAAGTCATGTGAATGGAACACATCAGATTTTTTCTAAAAATGCTCTTTTTGGATACAGGAAACTACAAACGTCTACTTCCTGTGAAATCTTGGTATCGAATTTTTAGGTACATGGTGCGTCTAGAGAAAATAAAAAAACTGATTTTTTCTATTCACAGGACTTTCTCTACATCACTGTAACATATTATTGTTAAAAAGCACATTCTTCTATCTACAATATACTACACACATGATGAAAGAGTTGGAAACAAATTAAAGATAAAGATACGGAGTAACAGCAATGCCAATGGCAACAAGTGGTGAATGGAAGGGGAAAAGAGAAAGATTATATCACCGAGGGTAACTAGATTGAGGTCATGGTTGGGTGAAAATTTAGAAGAGAGAATCGAGAGTAAAAGAGGAGAGTATGCGGTGAAGGGAGGTTAAAAAGGTGAGACAAAGAGTACAATATATGAAGAAGGTAAGAAGTAGATGAAGAAACGAACAGTAAAGAAAGTAAAGGGAGATAAGATAAATAGACAAAACAGAGAGAAGTATCCAGAGATAGCGAGGAAATGTGTAGGACCACCATTCACTTTATAACCAGGACTTTCAACTGTAAGGTCCTTACAGAGAAATAAACGCTTAGACTAAGGCAATTTGTAGAATTTGTAAAATTGTAGCAATGACTTGATAAAGAAGAAATGAATTCATTCCTTCGTCTCGTGGATGGCACTCCATCCCTATATCTACGAGGAATATCGGGTATCCCACATAGTAATACATTTTGCTGTCTTTGCTTATTGACTTGGTCTGCTCAATAACATGTCATCCAGATTTCTTTGGCAAAACATACTAACAAATTTAAACTTGGGATTAAACCCTTGTTAGAAGTCCAAGTCCATACTTCACACTGTGAAGTTTTCCGGTTAAGGTTTGCCATAATTTTCCCTATGTGAAAATCCCACCACCATATATTATAGCATTTGAGAAAAATCTTGTGTTACACTTACATGACTTTCTCTACATCTCTGTAACAAATTATGGTAAAAAGCTTATGCTTCTTTTTACTTCATGCTAATCGAGAAAAAATAGCAGGAACAGTCTTATTACTTGCTTCCTTGCAAATAGAAGCGAGATAATGGAGTACCATAGGTTAAAGTATTAGTCACAAGCTAGTTGCTATGTGACTGAGGTTCTTTTGTTTGTATGGGCAGGAGTTGACAAATTCCTGTATAAGAAAAGTTTTTCAAGGCTAAAACCAAAAACAAGAAATATCTTAAAAACGACCAACTCGAGGATAAAAATACATATTACATAAATTGTGTGTTTTAATGTGCTTTACATTTTTGTGTGATATGTTTTTGTCTATCTCTTACGGTTTAGCAGTTATGCAAAATTCCTTAAAATTTATCCGGAATAAAGTGGTCTTCAGAGGCTATTCCCAGAAAATTCAAGATAAACATTTTATTTGTCTGGTAGCTAAGTTTAATATACGATATGTTAACCAAAATCGTTAGAGCCATTTTTGAGAAAACCAAAATGTTCGAAAAAAGCTCCATGAAAAGGGTAGTATGGAGTGGGGGATTTTGTTGAAAATCGGGTCGTATCCTTGGAATACACAAAACTTAAATACAAAGTTTGGTATTCAGCGGTCTCTTCGTTTTTGAGCTATGCTGTCCACAGATACACACGGACATTTTTCAAAAAATGTTTTTTTTTTTTGGATTCAGAGGGACCCAAAACGTATATTTCCGGTAAAATCTCGGTATCGAAATTTTGGGTGGAATGCAATACCTTCTCTATACACTATGAACCTCGTACGTGTAGAGAAAGTAAAAATCTATATAAAGTTATGCTATGAACAACGAATCAACCTCAAATTCAATGTCCTAAAGCAATATATATATACACGAGGGTCATTGGCGGTTATTGTAATATATACATTTGAAAACATGTTGTCCACAGTACGGGATGCCACCACCAGATGACATCTGAGTTCACCGGTAGGTGCTAGTAGCCATATGCAAACGCTCTTATCCTAGAAACTTTATTCCAAGATGGATGTCACTAAAGTTGAACAGCGAGCATACGTAAACATTTCTGAATGACTGAAATGTTTGTGAGTGTCAAAGATGTGCGGAAACCTTGGGGGGTTATTTTGAAAGTATTTAGAGTATTACATTACGTTGGCATACTGTTTGTGTGCATATGTAATACGAATAAAACAATTAACACTATATACGCATGTTTCAATGTCCCTTACCCATCGCCTCTTGTACTGAATCCCAATTTAGTACCAGCATTGCGAAGAACATGCTTTGTTGAGTGATAAAAAATAATTGAATTACTTCTGAAATGACCCTCGTATATACAGGCCGTTTTAAAATGACACCAAAGGAAGATAGCAGTCGATTAGCTTACACTTTGACTTGTCCTAAACTTTCAAACTCTTCTTTTTAAAGTTTTATGTGTGTCTAAAAATGGCACACATTTGGGATTAGGCTGCGAAGGAGTAACGGTTATCATATGCCAAACCCACATGTTACGTTTTCCATTACTAAGGTGACCTGTGCCGCGCCGGCATGTGTATCAAACCACGCCTACACCACACGACTGGGGCCTTCGCTACCAACCGGCATCTCTCATGGAGTGAGTAAGCGTGCCATTTGGTTAAGTACGACTGCCTTATCCATGGTGATTTTATGGCAGGTTTTGTATATGCCGAAGTTAGAGCTGAAAATTATATCCACGTATCACGTACGGTATGATCAACAAGGTCCACATCATCGTTTGGTGTCGTTTTGAAACACCCTGTATATAAAGTGGGTTATAAATTGATAATTACTGTAACTGTGTTATTATTGGCTTAAGATAAGGAAGGTGTCTGTGTTCCAGGTACGAGACGACATGAGGACAGCTGGAATCATGCCTTCGGAGGAACTCATATCCAAGCCGGACTCCGGGGAACGTTCTCCATGCTCATTCGATATCAGCACAGCAGAACGTGAAACAGAATTATGATGCTGAGTTGGACATCACCGCCAGGATCAGGCCACTCCCGTCATGTCATCCTGCTCATCGTCTCACTACAACCGCTCCAGGATCCGCGAGGAACTTTGAACTTTTCTGTGAACATTATGCAGCTGTACCACTGATTATAAGCGAGAAAAACTTCGCCCATATCCAATAGCGCCATCTCTTCTTTTGTACATCAATGTTCTGCACCTTCCAAGGTGTAGGTAACAATATTCATAGTGTTCTGGCTAGCTAATTATATGCGCTGCTTAGCCGTTATTTACAGTGGCATCAAGACCGCGTGTTAGGTTGAACTACTGGAGGGTTTAATTACCCTCAGAGGGATAAACAAAAACAGATTAACAGTGCAGAAGAGCTGAAACAACTTAATGATGATATTCAAAACAAAAATATATGATAAACCCGTGCTGAGGCTATCAACAGGACTTACTTTACTTCCTAACTTCTTTTTGCAAAGCTTGTTTCTTTCTTCTTCCATAATTGGGAAAGAAAGGGCAAGCTAGAGAAAGAAGAAATGGAAAGCAAGTGCTGTATTTTTTTCCAACGCGAACATGAGAAATAAATTTACAAAATTGGAACATTAGCCTCATTACTATACAATGTGAGCAAGATTCGTCTGGTAATCTGAAAATTGGACCAGTAGAATTGGATTGCTGAACCTCTGAGACTGATTTGTTACTTTCTATGATAATGTGACTGAATTCCTTTTACTAGTAGCGACAGTCATTTTGCTTTTATTTCTTATTACGAGAATATGTCAGTAAGTATATTCGCACAGCCTTTATTGTTTACGACAACAGTAGAGAACTTACAGATATTATCACTTTCAAAAATTGGAAGGCCCTGTCAGTTTTTCTACCGCTTCCTATCAAGCTTCCTATTGCTCTAGAAAGTAAGTATTTTGTCTGAGCTAAGAATGCGCCACTTCGTTAATGCAATCTCTAGACACTCTCGGGTGAACCAGTATGATGGTTATGCTTCAAGGAAACGAGATGCGGATTGTAACAAATAGCATAGTCAAAAATTGTACCCAGTCATACATAGCGCGGGAGCGCATCCAACGGCCACCTGTGAACTTTTTGCATATGCGTTGGGTTCAATATTAGAATTCATTTTGCTTTCAGCTTTCCTGTAAAATTAACTGTCTACTGCTTAGCTCTTATCCAAGTTTCTGCATTACGTGTTCTAAGTCGAGAATCTACGGAAAAGATTGAACACCCTGACGATGCAGTCCATCTCATTCCCATTCAAAATAATGGATTCAATGATTTCATTTGAAGGACCTTTGCTAATTCCCATTAGGCGTTTTCACCTCAGAGAAGAGAAAGAAGTGATGTATGGTGAGTTGAAAACAACTTGGTTGTTTTTCCTTGTTTAAGAAGATGTCAGGGAGGACAACGTTCAATAAAAAGCTCTGAAACTATATCAAAATTATGTAAGATATCTTCTGTTGCAGTAAATAATAAAAACTATGTATGTATGCCAAATGAATTGTTATCGTATTATACAGAGTGAGTCAGGATACTTTTGATGAATTCGAAGGAACGATACTTTCACAATGAGGTTAATGTGTTATTAAACTATCTTTGATTCGTCATTTAAGAACTACACGACATCAAAGGAAGGGCAGGCTTCCATAATAATTTCCAATTACAATAATGCCTACATAAATAATTAATTTTATTTCTTGGTATTCCTGTGAAAAGAGACAGAAGGTAATCACAATGTCTATCCTGAACCTAGTTGTATAGATCGTATAACTGTGATGAACATTTGCTTTGTCATAATGCCTTTGTTGTCAACTGGGATGGTGTACAGGTCCGATATTCATGCTGACCATGCAACTGGTTCTCCATTCCCTATCCATTGCTACCCGTAGTTATTGATCAAATATATTCAGCTGAAGAGTGTGCAGCCCTTGTTGAAAACACGTAAAAGACAAATTGCTCTCCTCAGCCAGGGCGGTAAATTAACAGGCTCCAACCGATACTGGACCAGCATTTGCAACCCACAGGTGTTGGTAAATACGCTAGGTAAATCCTTGCAAATACCTCATGAGAGTTCTCACCTTTCTTTTTGGGGCTATTCATTTCACGCGAGACATGGCTCACCATTACATTGGACGAGGATTGGCGATACTAAATGCAACAACCGTTAGACAAACTGAACACGAGGTGCGAAGTCGCCTTGCACCAGTCCTTGCACCTTTCAGGTGGTATGTTTGTAGGTTATTTACCACAAGGGCTCTCGGTTAACTGACGATATATCATGTGCATTGTATGGGAAATGGCATGCTATGCATGGACTTGTTGCAGGCTCGTTGACGAATCTTTAAGGCACAAAGATATGTTCACATTGCTGCATCCTACATCAACGAGTCGGGGATGAACAGGTTCCTTTTCCTGAAGATAAGTTGGGAAATTGTGACATCCGTGTCATGTCTGGCTGGGAACGGCACTAATAAATGCGCAAAGCTTCTTTCCACTTCCCTTTAGCTTTTCCATAATACAGTATTATATCTCTAAGTTCAAGCAGATCAAAGATGTCAACTCGGTCGAACAGTAACTACAGCCCAGACATTCAGGTGGCAAAAACCTGCATTTTAGGTTTCTTGATTGCTTAAAATATGTTTTTTCCGGATTTTTACTTCGTATATCAATACAAGCATCAATAATTTTCTGTTTCTCTTATTAATGTGATATTTGAATATGAGCTTATTTCACAAAATTTTATATCGTCAAAAATATCCATATAACAAAGTAAGAAATTACCTTACTGTTCCTTTTATGATTATTTTTGGCACTGTAGTAAGCAATTAAGTAGGTGTGCCTCTAAATTATCTGGCGTAAAGTTTTCCAATTACCACTAACATATACATATATGTTAAAATACGCTTCATTGGAATTTTGAAAACATAGAGACCTCCAGTCTTCAAAACTACAATTACATTGAAGAATCTTCTGCAGCTTTCACAAATATACAACTCCCACTGGCCCACGTATTTACTTTCTGAAAATATCACCAATGATTTAAGTGGAAAGGTTTCCAACCTGTTGAACAGCTTCTGTGCAAAACGGAAATATGCCTTAAGATGCGCATGGAAGCGAGAAGGATGGAACGCTCGAGAGATTTCTTGGTCTTTGCCAAGCAGAAAGCTTCCATTTCCTCATACTCATTGATAATTTTACAAATTTTAGGCACTCAGTATTGTAAATACAAAAATTAAGTATCGGTTTTGGTGGAAGAGGGGTTTCCGGTAGCTTCTCTTTGAACAACTGTATACGCTTTTATGAAAGAGTCAAGTGAAACATTTAAGCCATGGCCAGAATTAGAAAGCAGATATTCCGCCTTCAGTGGGGTTGCCCTTAACCATTAAGCTACAATGAAATGAAATGGAGTTTTATTTATGGCGCTCTTTAACAGCTGTGGTTCTCAGCAGCCACATTTCTACCGGGCGTGACAGACGGCTTAATTTTGCTCGGAGGCCTTTCCATCCTCAGGCTTGAGGTTCTTTTACGACACTGGAGCAACGACTTTACTTACCTTCCAAAGGAAGCCATGCTAGGGATTTTTACGACCGCCGGATTTGAACCCGTGACCTCGGGTATATGAAGTTAGCATGGTAAACATTAAACCACGGAGGGCGACATTAATTAAGCTACCATGAATGCATACCGGTAAGACATCAAATTTCCCGACTGACTCGTATTTTCAAAAGCAGACCACTATGCCTCTTACATTTGAGATAATATCAATGCCGACTTACAATTAATAAGCACCTTTTTACCAGAAATAAAAACAGTTTAACCAACTATATAGCCATTGTATATGTTTATTTTCTGTGGGTTATTATTGTTTTTACGGTGGAGTCGGTTCAAAAACGGTCGTTCTATATTTAATAACTTACTGAATTGAATTCACTTTATTTATAGACGCGTTTTGACTGCTGCGATTCTTAGCGTCCCATGCTATACTGGGTGTGACAGAAGGCTAATTTTGCTCAGAGACCTTTTTAACAGGCTTGAGGTTCTTTAACGTGCCATAAATCTATGACTTAAGACCAACGGCTTTATTTCCCTATTCGAAGGAAGGTATGCTAAGGATTGTGACACCCAAAGAAAAGGCCATCACCTTCCGTTGGGCTAGAACCCGCGACCTTCGGGAACAGAGGCTAGCAGTTACCCCTAGATCAAGGAGGGCGACTTTATTAACCTACTGCTTTAGTAATGATGAAAATAATTTATGGATTAATAATATAATGGGTTTCAAAGGGAAAGTCACATTCCTCATTTGAAGAAGGCAGTACCGATATTTAGGTAATTTTAGACGTTAACTCCTTATTTGGACTTTTAAATACTAAAATATATATATATATATATTCTGTTTCTGCAAATATAAAACGAATATATATTTCGAAATTTTATTATATAACGTCAAGGCGAAAATGAGAGGTCTAATGTCAAACTTTACCAATCCATTTTTTTTAAATGTTTAGTTATGCTGTGGCTTTAAGACTGTATTTCACCACGTACTACATGCAGTACTTGGTATTTTGAAGCTCAATCAATATCCCATTTAATGTTTTGCGAAGATAACAACCTGCCATATCCATCAAAACCTACGTCAACCACTGACCAATTCTTGAGAGTACATTAATCGGCAATTCATTTATATAAACCATGTTGTGTATCAGTTTATTTACAACGGTTTCAGGCAACAGACAGGATGCCATTATTGGTCCTTTGGTACATTGAAACAGCACCGAAAAGAAGTCTATCAGCGTTCAAAATGGACATATACAATTTGGACAAATCATCAATCACCATGACAAAGGTATCGGGTGGAACTGTGTTGCAAATGTGTATATTCAGAATGCAACTTCCAACAATCCAGTTGAAAGAAAATTACCAAGAATTAATATAGTAATATAACTTATTATCAAAACCTACTATATCCAGCAAACAGAGTTTTTCTCATTTTTCTCTAAAAGTATAAAGTGCAAGTGGCAGACTTTGACACTAGACCCCTCATATAGTTTAAAACCCAAAAATGCGTACCCTAATATAACACTTAGTATCACCAAAAGAGAAATATTTTAATAATAAAATATCATCACATTTTTCAGCATCGTGAACATGCACCAAACATGAGTTCATAAATGAAAATGAAAGCCAAATCAGCAAACCCTATAGAAAAAATCTGATGTGTTCCAATCACATGACTGCAACAAATTATTCTATTTACTTCATCTAATGGACCAAAAATTAGCAGAAATAGTCTTATTACTTGTTTCTTTGTTAGTAGAAGCGAAATAAGGGGGTACCATAGGTTAAAGTGATAGTCAAAAGCTGGTTGCTCTGCGACTTAAGTTCCTTTGTATGGTCACGAGTTCACACATTCCTGTAAGTATAAGTTTTTAGAGCTGAAAAAAAACAAGGAATATCTCAAAAACAATCAACTCCACGAAAAAAATGTATATAACATAAATTGTGTGTTTTAAGATGCTCTACATTTATTGTGTGGTAAATTTTTGTCCATCTCTTACTGTTTAGCAGTTATGCAAAAATCCGTAAAATTTACCAAGAATAAAGTAGTCTTCAGAGGCTATTCCCAGAATATTCAAAATATACATTTTATTTGTCATGTAAATATCTTTAATATAAGTTATTTTAATCAAAATCGTTAGAGCCATTTTTTAGAAAATCCAAATTTTCGAAAAAAGATCCATGTAAAGGGTAGTTTGGGGTGGGGGGATATTTCTCAAAATCTTCGTGTCGCATCCCTGGAAGATACTAAATTTAAATACCAAGTTTGGTATTTTATCGACTTTTCCTCTTTGAGTTATCGTGTTCACAGACACACGGACACACACACATACACGGACCTTTTTCTGAAAATACTTTTTTTGGATTCAGGGGACCCTATAACATATATTTCCGGTGAAATCTCGGTATCGAATTTTTACTGGAGTGCAATACCTTCTCTATACACTATATACATAGCACGTATAGAGAAAGTAAAAAAGCGTATTATTGAACCTAGTCATAAATAAAATATAAGAATATTCTCTTAAAAATTAATTCAAATCCACATCTTCCATATCCAACCTTAAAACCTGAAACTAATATGGTTAGGTAATTTGTAAACGAAGTGTAGTACAATATCTCTGCGAGACCCATAAATGCTCTGATTTTATCACAAAAGGTCTGACTCACCCTGTATAAGTGCAAAATTTCAGCAGCTATTTAGATACTTTGCTCTTCCACGTTGAAAAAATATTATACCAAAATACTATCCGTCTGTTTGTTTCCAAAAATTCTAGGTCAATAACATTGGAAAAGGAACCCTATGAGGAAAAAAGGTAAATTTGGTGTCAATCTTTATCATTTATACGTACATTTATGAAGGCTATGAAACCTAATTTACTCAATAAAATCGTGTTTTTTTAATTTATATGATTTCTTGCATCCTGCATGTCTTGCCATTTTGCCATTTCCTGAAAAGTTGTTTAACAGCGAAAATTAACTTAGAATGCGTTTGCATCTCAGCAGTCAAGAAACAGAAGAGAATATAGAAAAACTCTTAACGCTTATTCTAAAAATGAAATTTTCATCAACTTTAACGTTATTCAAATAAATATTTCCGATAAGCTCCTAATTATGAAAACAGACACGTGTTAAAATAAAACAATTTGTAAGAGGTTATCTAGACAGCATTGATATTCTTAGCTATTTAATGCTTCTTACTGTTTATCTAGAATTTTTTGAGTTAATTCCAAAAGAGAATACCTTTGACTTGTTTCTAGGCTAGTTGAGGCTGAAGGTGTATTTTAATGCATTTCATTATTTTTAATATTCCGATAGTCAGCTTCCAGTTGGCATTCTACTAAAATCTACTAGGTTTTAATGAATCTTGAAACATCCGTGGGACGGGAAATATGGGCATGAGGTGATGGTGTAATGATGAGTTCAATTCTATCCCTTGTCTAATCTCGTTCACCTGGTTATCCTCTGTGAAATATTTGGTTAGTGGTTTTATTTGTTGCTAAAATATGTCTTTTGCTGGATGCACTGGATTGGTTAGATTGCTTAGTAATTATTTGCTGACAACTAACAGAGTACAACCGTTCGCTCAGATTATTGTTGAATTTGACTTTCCTCGATGTTTGTGGTATATTTCCAAGGAAGTTTTCCAGGTTAGTTGATGAGACGAAATTTCCAGACCAGTTCTCCTGTTTTAAGATAGGTAATATGTCAGTTGAATGAAAATCAGTAAGCTCTTAAAAGTAATTGCTTGGCAAGGAAAATTAAGACTGATCAGTAAACGTAATTACTGATTTTTAATTTCATAAGTAATACCTTGAAAAATGTTCAGTATAAACTGAATAAACAAATGAGTATCTGGATAGAGGCCTCGCCATAGAGGAGCATATAGCAGTATGTTGTGACAGTCTGTACGGTGCACAGTCAAGTGCACCAATAACTGAAGGAAATCTATGGTCTTGCACACCGTGGAATGGTGAATACCAAACTCCGTGTCAACTAAATGACGTATAAAAAGGCTACTTTTATAATGTGAACTTAACTCTCCACCCCTTGTTTCATCCATACATTCATCAAGAAAATAGTTTCACTTTCAAACCTCAGAAGCTTCTTTGAATCACTGGGACTAATATTCTTTCTCTTATTGTAGCTCTTTACCTGGTGTGTCGGTAAAAATGCTGTCATAGTTATTTGCAGCTACTTTTACAAGTCAACTCTACAGCAAACTTAAAAATATTTCAGCAAATACTTAACTCAACAAGTAATCACTGAATTTTATGCAAACAAATGTTAAGTATTTGTTGGAAAAATAGTAAATACTGAACAAGCAAAAGTAATAACTTATATGTTACTAGTAAAGCCTGAACTGTAAGCAATTGTTTATGGTATATTCAATTTGTTATCAGCATTGACTTAAAATAATGTAAGTAAAATAGTTTACTGGCTTTTATTTAGCTGACCCATTATGTGAATTTGTACACAGTTACTTCTAACGAGATCTTAACTTTATTCGCAATGAACTTATCCAGGGATGATGTCACTTTTGAAAACGCGCAAATCTTGCTGCCTTATTTACTGAATTCTCTCTTTTAAATAAAACATATTATATTAATGCATATAATAATCAATACATAATAATCAGTCATTTAAACAAGAGGTTGATTTGACTTTCCTTCTTATTCAAATCCAGTGAGATTATTCCTATGTCATGCAAGCTTTTCGGAGTTTCACAGTAACTGGAAGCCTCAACGTTTTTACTTTTTCTTACACAAAGTCGAAGAATTGTTTATCCTTATTTTACTTTTACGTCAGCAAACAAATTTATATATGGATTTTCCTTTGATCGACCTCCGTGATGTATTAATTACCGTGCTAGCCTCTAAAACCTAAAATTGAAGGTTCGAACCTGGCGGAGAGTGTTAAAAGCTTAATAAATAATAAATATTTGTAGTTTCGCCATTATTGCTGAGTGCTAGAAATTACACGGCTGTTTATTTTAATGATTCTTGTATCAGTATTCCTCCATAACCTCTTTCATCGAGAATGTTCTTGGTTTCCTCTCATTTTCCAGCCTTGTCGCACTCGTATATCAGGAAAAGTACTACGGCATTGTAGGTCGCCATTGTGGTATATTATCTCATACATGATTAGAGATTTCCTTGTCGTTTATCGGGAAAAATGCAAGACAGTTGGTGAATTTAATGTTATACTGGCATGTAGCCATGGTATCTCAGTTGTTTAGAACTTTCGCAGGGAAACTAGATTATCCATGATTACAACCCTGTCCATGCTTTTATACTGTCATATTTTCCCCTCTGGACTTATTGCTCCAGTTCACTTCCATTGTGTTTCTGTTGCGTTATGGCCGATATTAAACTTATATTAACTGGCGAAATTGTTAAAGAGCAATTCTACAGCACAAACATATGCTAAAGCTTTGTTTCGCCTGCAGTGTCAGAGACGTAAAAATAGGCGTTAAACGCTACCAAAAGAAAAGCTTTGTTTACAACAGGTATTCATATTTCCTAAAACATTTCTCCCGTACATATGCAATGTTATAAAATCAATGCTTCTGCGGAGTGTGGCCATTGAAACTAGACGAAGCAACATAAATCTCAGTTCAAAACTGAAATTACCGGTTTTTGAAAAACACGCATGCTTCTATGATTCAAGTTGAAGAATTATGAGGAATCATAAATCAGATGAGAAACTTTAAACCGCATCCGGGCGCCTTGCTTGAGATACGACACAGAAACTGAGTCAAACGTGGAATTACATTTTTCAAGTGCAACTCAGTTCTCTAAAAAATGGTGTTTTCTCTTATGGCCAGATGTTTAGCGAACTGCCTTTGTAAATCAAACGGTTCGATTGGGTTTCATTTCCTACTGGAGGTAAGAATTATGTTAATGCGGAATGAATGCTTAAAAACATATAAAATTAAACCATTGCAATAGCAATAGTTTCATTTGACAACCATGTTCTATTTGAAGCCAATGCCAAATTATTTATTACTGTATAAAGGGGTGTTCATTTTGAACTGAGTGTTCTTAAGCTGCATGTCTCTTTTGTTTAGCTACTGAGCCTAGAATTCCATCCGCCTAGATGTTCCGCAGAAGCGTCTGACTCTTGTGTCAAAAAAGTTGCCTGGAAGGCACGGCGTTCAACCAGATCGTTAGAAACCGCGTAGTAACAGCTGACGGTCTCCATGTTTATGTACTACAAAAACCTCTTTTGCATTATCTAGCCCTGCAGCTTAGTCTGTATAACATTTTTCTAATGTTTTGGGGGATTCGGGTTCGACCTCCGGCTGTGGTCCAGATTATTTGCTATCATTCTCAGACTCTGGACATGTGAATGTGCGTGTGCTCAAATGATAAATATGAATAAAAACTTAACTTTTAACACCATAACAAATAGTCAATATATTCCAAGGGAAAGTACACCAATGGTACTATGAAGATAAAGACAGACTATAAATGGAAAACAATAAAAAGCTATCCAAGGTCCATAAAACCACTAACCGGGGTACCTGTTATCATCGCTAGCATAAAACTACATGACTTTATCAACATAGAGATTTACAACTCCCTTCTAAATATGTAAACAAAACACTATATTTGTGGATTGAAAGATGAACAGATTTGATTATTTATTTTATTTTACGCTCGTATGTAATTATGTGAGGCACGTTATGTATTTTAGCATACGTTTTATGATTATTATTGTTATTGTATTAATACTTTCCGAACTGAACGTCGTAAGCAACTTCACCACCACGCGAATACCCTTAATGTCCTTCCCCTTTAAAAAGTATGACACACTTTGAAATGAGCTTCAGTATACATGAATAAACTTCACAGAATATTGCATTATTTGTTAATAAAATGTATTCCGTAATTTCAAACATAGCACATGTTATTCCACTGCTTATATCTTCACTTATAATTTTGTCTCAAGGTTGCACTTCCCACGCTGCGTTCAGTAATCAAAACGAAATGAACTATTAAAAATAAAAAATCTGATGTGTTCTATTCATGACTTTCTCTATCTCTGTAAGAAATTATTGTTAAAAAGCTAATGCTTCTATTTACTTCATACTAATCGAGAAAAAATTAGCAGAAATAGTCTTATTACTCCTTCCTTGTAAGTAGAAGCGAAATAAGGAAGTAGCATAGGTTAAAGTGATAGTCAAAAGCTGGTTGCTATGTGATTGAAGTTCCTTTGTTTGTTTGGACAGGAGTTGATAAATTCGTGTATGAGAAAAGTATGTTTCTAAAGCTGAAAAAAAAAAACAAAGAATACCTTAAAAACGATCAACTCCACGAAAAAAAGTATATAACGTATATTATGTGTTTTAACATGCTCTACATTCTTTGTGTGGTAAGTTTTTGTCCATCTCTTACGGTTTAGCAGTTATGCAAAATTCCGTAAAATTCATCCAGAATAAAGTAGGCTTCAGAGGTTATTCCCAGAAAATTCAACAAATACATATTTTTTGTCAGGTAAATATCTTTAATACACCATCTTTTAATCAAAATCGTTAGAGCCATTATTGAGAAAATAAAAATTTCCATGTAAAGGTTGGGAGGATTTTCCTGAAAATTTTCGTGTCGCATCCTTGGAAGAATCCAAACTTAAATCCTAGTTTGATATTTAATGGTCTTTTCGTTTTTGAGCTATGCTGTCCACAGACACACACGCACACGGGCACACACTCGGACCTTTTTCCAAAAATTCTTGTTTGGATTTAGGGGGACCCAAACATGTATTTCCGGTGAAATCTCGGTATCGAATTTTTGGGTGCTTTACAATACCTTCTGTATACACTATGTACATAGTACTATGGAGAAAGTAAAAAAGAGTAAACGTGTTAAAATGGTTTATTTTAAGTGAGTCGATAAGCATCTGTCAACCATAAACGTAAAGGCAAAAACGTAACTGGAGGACGGCTACTTAGAGTCACTAGAGCTCTAGGTGATGTTAATGAATGTGGTCGGTAGTGTTCCATAAAGGGCAAACGCCTCCTGAAATATGGAGAGCTTTATTACAAAGAATTAGGTGATTAGCTTATTGGTGTAAGTGGATAATTTTCAATGTTTGAGTTACTTTTCTCAAGATGAACTTCACATTTTTTTTTTTTTTTTACTTTGGCGCTGTATTCCTTTTGCTTTTTCTCATTTGTTTTTCATTTTTTCCTCCATTCCTAATATTTCCTTTGTTTTTCAATTTGATTACTGTTTTGCTTTTTGCTTCTAATATACAGTCATATACACATTTACAAACACACAAATACCCATGCCCAAAGTGGGACTCCAGCCCACGAAGCACAAACGCGATACACTTTAGTGAGCACGGACATGGGGACCGACAGTTAAAACGGGAAATGCCGGGGATTGAACCTGGCAGGTTTCAGATGCAAAGCGAATGCTCTACGTAGCAACTCACAACATTGATTCTTAAATTCAACTAAGTTGTAATGTTCTCTTTAACTGTCTTTTAAAGTCTTTCCAAATTTGCGGCATTAAACCAGCCTGAAAAGAAATATATTTTGCACATAAACATCATAAATGCGACAAGAATAATACCTTTTTGTCGTAAAAAAAGTTGATTACTTAATAAGGTTCGAAACTACACCATACGTAGATAGCAGTCGATTAGCTTACACTCTGCCTTGTCCAAAACTTGAAAGTTTTGTGTGTTTAAAAATCGCACACATTTGGCACCGAAGGAACAACGGTTGCCATACGCCACGTAAATAGCCTCAGAACGTTTTATACGAAACACACAACAAAACCCACATGCTATGTTTCCCATTACTAAGGTGACCTGTGCCGTGCCGGCGTGCCTATCAAATCATGCCTACACCACGTGACTGGGACCTTCGCTACCAACCGGAATCTCTCTTAGAGTGGGTCTGGCACCTGCCATTTGGATATGTAATCCATGGTGATTTTATGGCAGTTTTTGTATGTGCCGAATTTATAGCTGAACATTATATTCACGTAACACATACGGTATGACCAACATGGTCCACATGTTCGTTTGGTGTTGTTTTGAAACACCCTGTATACACACACACACACTATCACACTATCCCGCATATCACAGTGAGCAGAAAGATAACAGTGTTCCATCATGTCCTACGCGATTATTAATCTTTAGATATAAAACATTATTTCTGTAGGAATCAACTTTAAAAAACGTGGTCATCTCTCTGACTGATTATAAGAAATGGCATAATCTCTACAAAGAATTTTTCCACTTAAAAATAAGTGCTATATTGTTCGTTTTTTCAAATAAAAAACGCTGCTTAAGAAGACGTCTAAGACTAAATGCGATAAGCGACCAACAAAGACGAACCCATTTTTAATTATACATCTTTGTTGGTTTTAGACTTTCGCAAGCAGGTGATAAGAAGCCACTCCAAGGATACAAAGGAGATGAGGTAAGAATAGTTTTACAGTAAAAGCGAAACAAGTTGAAACGGTCATCCGTAAAGCTTCTATTGTTTGCAGTTAGTGAGGTGAGGTAAGGCTAGAGTAAGGTTTCTACATTTTTTATTTATTTATTTTTGTAATTGTTTAATTTTTGTATCCCCCTTTAACATCTAAGCTCATATCGGCGGATTTGCATTAGAAACAACTCGTTGTCTGTAGGATCTTTACATTGGGTTTAAATCATTTTATATTATTAAACACACACACATTCACTCTCACATACATACTGCCAGACTCTGTGGGGGGTAGGGAATAATTCTGGTTAGGGAAAAATCGGGAATCGAACCCGGAACCTCCAGGTGAGAAGTCCGCTCGCAGACCACTCTATCACGGAGAAGGTCTCTCTTTTTTTTCTTCCATTTATATAATTCCCTTTAACATCTAAGGTCATATTGCAGGCTTTGCGTTAGAAACAATTCGTTGTCTGTAGGTTGGGTGCGTTCGGTTTAAATAATATTTTTTTTTATTTCCCTCAAACACATGCATATTCACTCTCACATACATACTTCCAGACTCTGCGGGAATAGGGAATATTTCTGGTTAAAGAAAAATTCCCGCCCCAGCCAGGAATCGAACCCGGGAAATCAGCTCGTTGACTACTAGACCACGGAGGCAGTCTTTGCACTTATTTATTTGTGTGTTTGAAGCTGATGTGTGTTTGTTTTTGTGCCTCCTATAATGAATCTCCAATTTGGTATCTGTTTAGAGATTTGAATTTGTTTTTTCCTTATCCGGAAAAAAACACGGAATAGCACTTTATGTAAAGATAAGCATATAATCGTTTCTAGACAGAGAACTGAATTGATCGAGGAACGTTTGACTATCACCTAAATGTTTTTGTTCAGGTAAACACATTTCAAGTATAATAAGAAATTTGTGTATTATACCCTCTAAATATTTTCCTACCTATATGGGAATTCGAATGGAAATTAAACAATCTGATGTGCTCCATTTACATGATATTCTCTAGCTGTTACACTTACAAATAGTTGTTACAAAAGATTATTCTTTTATCTACGTCATGCTAATCGAGATAACATTAGCAAAATTAGTGTTGATTTAAATATTTTTATTTTCACACAAGCCCTGTGAAGGACAGGAGTTAGATAGGTAGATAGACATTGAAAAATTCAATGCTATAGCCGGGATTTGAACCACGGTTGCTCTACCACTGAGCTACCATGGCAACATTGCCGGCATAGAATTGAATTTCTCAACTGACTCACATACCCCATGTTGTCAGTAGTTTAAGTCCCAGGAATCATAGTAAAGCCAACTAAGGTCAATTGAGATCATCTTGTGGTTTACCTGGAAACTCAATGCTTTGCCGGCATGCTGCCATGGTAACTCATGGTAACACAACCGGCCAGAGACCGGGAGATCCGTGGTTCAAATCCCGGTTATGGTATTGAATTTTTCAGTCTCACTCTACCTATCCAAAATTAGCAGAATTAGTCCTATTACTTATTTTTTTTTTTTTTTTGTAAGTAGAAGGGAAATAAGGGAATATGTTAGCCTGAAGGGATAGTAAATTTCTTGAAAGCTAGTCGCTATGTGAAACAGTTGAAATTCGGTTTGTTTTAATAGTACCGTTTGAGAAAAGTTAGTTTAAAGTTGAAAACAATAACAATGAATATCTCGAAAACGGTCAACTCTACAAGAAAAACGAATATGACATAGGTTATGTGCTTTAACGAGTCCTACATTTTTGTGCAATATGTTTTTGTCTATCTCTTGCAGTTAACCCGTTAGGCAAAACTCTATAGAACTCAAAGAAAGAGAATAAAGTGTTCTTCAGAGGCTATTCCCAGAAAATCCAAAATATGCAATTTATTTGTGATGAGGATTTCTTTAATTTATTTTAATAAAAATCGTTATAGCCATTTTTGAGAAAATCAAAAGTGTATACTTTTTGTATAATTTTGGGTACAATACAGTACCTTCTCTATATACTATTATTACATGGTATGTGTAGTGAAAGTAGATATACCCATCTTTCTTATGTCCAAACTCTTTAGAGCTTATTAGTGTATTCCGAAACATATAAAACCTACTGCTCATACTGATGCCATTCCATGCTGTATTTAATTCAGCAAAAGTGTATACTTCTTCTTCCGCTTCAGGGATAGTCTATATTGCTTGTTCCGGCTCAAACTCACCTTCCCATCTGATTCTAGGAGTCCTATTGAGCGCCGTCCATTTGGTCTATAATTTAATGCCTGTTTTGTTATTCTATTGTCACACACTCTCCTTATGTGTTGGAACAATTGGTACTTAATATCATTTATCTTCTCCTCTAATTTGTATTTGTTTAACTCTTCCAGTATTTGTATATTTGGTATGTGATCTTTTAAAGTGTAGCCTGATGAAATTGTATCTCGGCTGTTTCTAATCTTCTCCTGTTTGCTCTACTGTGAGTCCACCTTTCGCTGTAGGGATAGCCAGTACCTTATAAAACGTTATTATTGTTGGTTTTATTTCTTAATGTTCTTTGTATAGTTCCACATAAATGTTGGAATTTATTTAATTTTTGTTGTATATCTTTTTCTTGTTCATAGGATATTGAACATCCCAAGTAGTTAAAGGTGTTTACTTGTTCTATTATTGTGGTATACTTCCATATTTAAAACTAAAATACTCCACTAAATCATATTTAAGTAACAAGTTGGTTCTCAGCTGAAGATTAAACTATAAATTGTGGTCTTTGTTTCTTAGCGATATTTTGGGCAATACAAGTATTAAGAGGGTTAATTATTATATTTTAAACAAACATGTGACGCTCCCGAATCCTTCTTGAAAGTATTGAATTGTACAGGGCGCTGTTAATGTTTGTGGTATGATGTAGAGGTTTCAAGGGTGCTATAAATTTTAATCAGTTACGAATTCTAGCTCTGTATAACATATAAGCATAAAGTAGAGTATGCATTACAAGTATTAAACTCTACAGGATTCGAACTCAGAATCTATTTTTTACAAAACACCATTCTAACAATAATAATCACTCCATGGCATGACAGCTCACACGGAACCTTAGTCTACCGCCCGACCGCTCCATCTCGATCCATGACAGACAGACGTCATGGATGGGGTGCAGTACTGGAGGGGGGACGTAGTCAGCGCCTCGAACCCCCCGGTCGGTTAATGCGGCCCTTGTGACCTGGAGCTACTACTTCTCCGTCAAGTAGCTCTTCAGCTGGCCCTCCAGGGACCTCATGAGGCTGAGTACACTCTGGGACCAGATCTCCCAGAGGGGGAAAATCCCCACATCGGTACCGGGAATCGAACCCAGGTCTTCCGCTTGGTAAGCAGCCGCACTACCACCGCGCTACCACCGCGCTAAGAAGAATCCTAACAACTACTACATACAAATAACAGCTGTATATCAATATGGTAATCTTAAGATAATTTTTTGTTCCGAATAAGACCACGTCATAGTTGATAATACTTAATCGCCGACGTTTCGTCCCGCATGTTAAGGGCTTCTTCTGGAAACTGCCCAAGAACAGTCATATTTATACCGGAAATTAAGGTACCTCTAATGAATGATAATCTACAATTGTTTTATGTTCTGAGCAATGATTTAAATGTATCATTACGATGTTTTCCACCATCTCTTCTTCATCATTTCCTTTTTCCTTGCAGCGATGCCATCCTCTTCATTATCATTCTCTTTATATCTCCCACTGTCTTATTACTTTGTCTTCCAATCTTTTACATTCTAACTTCTAACATTATCCGGAACCATTCTTTTCCTCTTTTTCTTTGTACCTTCACTTCTAGTATCTGTTTGATTTAATTATTCTTTACTCTACCACCTCGATTACTTTTGTTCAATCAACTCTTCCAGCAGTATTTAACCTAGTTTGTACCTAATGCTCTCATTCCTTATTTTTCCTGGTTTTATTTATGGATTTTCTTAACCCTGAACTGGTATTATGCTCTCTTGTGGACCGCCAGTGAAATGCTAAGCGATATATTTTCGCGCTTTATTGAAAACACACATCTGCACCCCGCCACCTTGTTATCAATGAGTATGCAGTCTGTGTAGGAAGTGGACGTATTCTGCTTGTTTGCATTGTTACTCAATATCGTCAGGAACTCAAGAAGCGGTCTCTCAGACGTCTAGTACCAGTTGCGTTGTTTATTTCCACCAAAGTAAATATTTTTACTTATTCATATTTTTTAATTCTCGATTTAAATTATTGAGGAAAATAATGCGTAATGTCCCTACTACTAAATAAACATACCAGAATGTGTATATATTATATATTACTTAATATTTAATTAACACTATATTTATAAATACAAGTTTCCGCTGTAAATTAAATGCATATACACAAATATGTTTTAAAAAAAATCTGATGTGTTCCATTCACATGAGATTCTCTGCAACTCTGCAATAAATTGTTGTTAAAAAGCTTATGCTTCTATTTGCTTCCTGCTAATCGAGAAAAAGTTAGCAGAAATAGTCTTATTACTTGCTTTTTTGTAAGTAGAAGCGAAATAAGGGAGTACCATAGGTTAAAGTGGCTTGCTATGTGACTGATGTTCGTTTGTTTGTATGGACACGAGTTCACAAAGTCCTGAATGAGAAAAGTATATTTTTACAGCTGAAACCAAAAACAAGGAATATCTCAAAAACAATCAACTCCACGAAAACAATGTATATATCATAAATTGTGTGATTTAAAGTGTTCTACATTTGTTGTGTGGTAAGTTTTTGTCCAACACTTACGGTTTAACAGTTATGCAAAATTCCGTAAAATTGACCCAGAATAAAGTAGTCTTCATAGGCTATTCCCAGAAAATTCAAAATATACATTTTATTTGTCAGGTAAATGTCTTTAATATACGTTATTTTAATAAAACTCGTTAGAGCCATTTTTAAGAAAATCAAAATTTTCGAAAAAAGTTCCATGTAAAGGGTAGTTTCGGGTGAAGGGATTTTTCTCAAAATATTTGCGTCGCATCCCTGGAAGATACTAAACTTAAATACCAAGTTTGATGTTTTATCGACTTTTTGTTTTTGAGCTATCGTGTTCACAGACACACGGACAGACGGACACACTGACACACGGACACACGGACACACGGACACACGGAGACATACACACATGCAGATACGAACCTTTTTTTGAAAATGCTTTTTTTTGGATTTAAGGGACCCTAAAATATATATTTCCGGTGAAATCTCGGTATCGAATTTTTGGGTGGAGTGCAATACGTTCTCTATACACTATGCACATAGTGCGTGTAGAGAAAGTAAAAAAATTCTGATGTGTTCCATTCACATGACTTTCTCTATATCTCTGTAAATTATTATTGTTAATAAGCATATCTTTTGTTTATTTCATGCTAATCGAGAAAAATTAGCAGAAATAGTCTTATTTCTTGCTTTATTGTAAGTAGAAGCGAAATAATGGAGTACCATAGGTTAAAGTGAAAGCCAAAAGCTGGTTACTTTGTGACTGATGTTCCTTTGTTTGTATGGATAGGAGTTGACAAATTCCTGTATGAGAAAAGTATGTTTTTCAAAGCTGAAACCAAGAAAAAGAAATATCTCAAAAACGACCAACTGCACGAAAAAAATGTGTGTAACATAAATTGTTGGTTTAACGTGCTCTACATTTTTGTGGGTTAAGTTTTTGTCCATCTCTTACGGTTTAGTAGTTATGAAAAATTCATCAAGAATAAAGTAGTCTTCAGAGTGTATTCCCAGAACATTCAAAATATACATTTTATTTGTCAGCTAAATAAACTTTAATGTGCGATATTTTAATCAAAATCGTTAGAGCCATTTTTGAGAAAATAAAAATTTTCCAAAAATGTTCCATGTAACGGGTAGTTTGGGGTAAGGGAATTTTTCTCAAAATCTTCGTGTCGCATCCCTGGAAGATACTAAATTAAATACCAAGTTTCGTATTTTACCGACTTTTCGTTTTTGAGTTATCGTGTTCACAGACACACGGACACACTGACACACGGACACACACACGGATCTTTTTCTGAAAATACTTTTTTTTTAGATACAGGGGACCCTAAAACATATATTTCCGGTGAAATCTCCGTATCGAATGTTTTGGTGGAATGCAATACATTCTCTATTCACTATGTAGATAGTGAGTATAGAGGAAGTAAAAAGCAACCATCTACAATATAACAAATATAGCTGATATTAGCATTTAGGGGATTTTTCTCATTTCGTTTACAGAAAATTAGAGCAGATAATCCCAGACTTAGTGAATCCATAACTCAGACGTTAAAACACTGTGACATTGTTGACAGTGATGATAAATGATAACATAGATGTGTGATGATGAGTCAGAAACTGAGACAGAGGGTATACAAAGTAACGTTGCAACTTTCCTAGGGAAAAAAAAGTTTCCTTTGGAACAAACTGTCCCACCACGAAATGTTCAAACCAGAGCGCATAACATTTAAATGTCATCTTCCTGGATTGCGACCTCCAGCGAAATCTATTGTTAGACTACTCGCCTGTCATCGACCGTAAATCCACCGTGAGATTTGTGGTGGACAAAGCGGCGAGGGGCGAGTTTTCTCCGAGCTCTCCTGTTTCCCCCGGAGACTCACATAAGAGGAAGAGTTTCACACAATTTACTTCAAGAATTCCAGACAAAATTCCAGAGAAGGATGTGGCTGAAGAAGAAGTTTCTGAAAACAGAAAAGCATGCACTCTGTGCCCACCGAAACTGAAAAGAAAGACAGGATACCCTTGCTACAAGTGTCAGCGTGCAATATGTCGTAAAGTTTGTCAAAAAAGTGTGTCGAACTTCTGCAGAGAAAGTCTGGCAGTTTATATTACACAAAAGTGTTCAGTTTTACAAATTAAACAAATAACTACTTTTTGCCCAATATTATAAAGTTATTTAAGTCAAAAAGTGTTTATTAGTGAACTTTTTAATAGAGTGAAACAGGTTTAAAACAATTATGCTGTCAAGCTTCTTAACTGTACTTGTTTAAACCTACGCGTCTCTCAGACCTCCTGTACCAATTATGTTGTATTTTCGTACCGTAGTAGTTGAGGGTTAAATATTTCATCTCACTTGAATGCATATTGAAGGGAGATCGAGATTCATATTTTTACACGGTGCACAATGATTCACAAATCAATAGATAAGGTCAAATAAATCTGTTTGGGGTGTTTATACTTAAAGACAGCTTCTGATTCTGAAGGAAGCCTTGATAAATAAAATGTGCCAGTTCACTAATTATAGCAAACCAGAGGGCATATAATGGATTGAAGGGAATAGAATAGAAGCAGAAATATCTAAGGAATTTAATATGGAAAAGGGAACCAGACAAGCAGATATCTCAGTCCATTACTGGTTATTAATTTTATGGATGAAGTTAAAGGAGCATTCAAAGGACTCAGATAGATTTTGGAATGCATTACTAATTCAAACGCAGCACTGACCTAGGTATATGATAAAATATTAATAGCAGATAGGTAGATATATGATAGAATGGGGAGAAGAGCTCGCAAGGAAGGGAATGACAAATGTAAAGAAAAGTAAAGTTATGTGTATCTCAAAAGAAGTTGCTAAGGAAATATCAATTAAATACAGGAATAAACAATCTTATGTGTTACACTTATATTACTTTCTCTATCTGCTCTAGAACTTCCTACAAAAGATTATTCTTCTTTCTACATCATGCTAATTGAAATAAAATAAACAGTATGTTCTTATTACTTAGTTCCTTATAAGTAGAAGCGAACTAAAGGAATGCGCTATGTTAAAGTGATATTCAAATGTTTTAAAGCTATCATTATGCAATTGTCATTGCAAATCGCTTCTTTACTTAGTCAAGAGTAGAACAAAAGAAAAACGGATACTTCCTGTCTGAGAAAAGTTTAAGTATTTTACACGTTTAAATAATGTAAGCTTTTCTGATGTATTAACCTCTAGTAAATCCCTGGATGAAGATGATCTTCGTCTTCGTTTTCAGGGTTAACTGATTGCAGATGTCCGTCCGTCCGAGATATGGAAGACTCGTGCTGAGTCTTGGTATAACTCATGTGTACCAACCCTGGTAAAGGCTTAACCACAGAATGAAGAAGAAATGCTTTAGGCATGTAATTTTTGTGAGGATTCGGGTGATCATGTTAAGGAGGTAGTGCGAGATATTCTCCTCGAACGGTTACATTTTTCAGGAGCAGCATCCTTTTCCTCTGCTCCGCTGTTGTTTAATTTGTGAAAATTTGTTTATGTTGGAGAATTTTGATTGACCACTCCCAAAATTGGGAGGGTGGGAGTACTTGGTAACTAACTATCTAAGGGTGATTTAGATGGTGCAGGCCACCATGACTGTTTAAGGATATTCCCGCTTCAGCCTTGTAATTCCATTTTTACTTTCTCTACACGCATTATGTACATAGTGTATAGAGAGGGTATTAAATTGCACCCAAAAATCGATAACGAGATTTCACCGGAAATACGTGTTTTTGGACATCCTTAATCAAAAAACACATTTTTAGAAAAATGTCTGTCTGTACGGTATTTAAGTTCGGTATCTTCCAATAATGCGACACACTAAAATTTTCAAGAAAATCCCCTCTCCCCTAACTACCCTTTGGAACTTTTTTAGAAAATGTTAATTTTCTCAAAAATGGCTCTAACGATTTTGATGAAAATATCGTATATTAGAGATGTATCTGAAAATAAAATATACATTTTGAATTTTCTGGAAATAGCCTCTGAAGACTACTTTATTCTGAATGAATTTTACGGAATTTTGCGTAACTGCTAAACCGTAACAGAAGGACAAAAACTTACCAAACACAAAATGTAGAGCACATTAAAACACACAATTTATGCTATATGCGTTTCTTTTTTCATGAAGTTGGTCGTTTTTGAGATATTCCTTGTTATTGCTTTCAGCTTTGAAAAACATGCATTTCTCATACAGTAATTTGTCAACTCCTGTCCATACAAACAAAGGAACTTCAGTCAGATAGCAACCAGCTTTTGACTATCATTTTAATGTATGGCACTCCTTTATTTCGCTTCTACTTACAAGGAAGAAGTAACAAGACTATTGCTGCTAATTTTTTCTCGATTAGTATAAAGTAAATAGATCAGTAAGCTTTTTAACAATAATTTGTTGCAGAGATGTAGAGAAGCTCATGTGAGTGGAACACATCACATTTTTATTTTGGTGGGGGCACAATGCCAGATTAGGGGGGAAAATTAGAATGATTATGGAACGGTTTTTAGGAGAGAAAGGTTTTTTTTTTTTTTTTTTTTTTTTTTTTTTTTTTTTTTTTTTTTTTTTTTTGTGGTGGGAGAAGAGACTGGTGTGACCAACGTTATATTTTTATTTCTTTTCATTTCTTCCTTTTTTTTCTTTTTCCTTTTAGCCGACTACCCGTTCAAATACTCTTTATGTTTTCTTGTTAATATTTTTTTATTATTTTCTGTTTGCATTTGTTATTTTTACTGAGAGTGTCATGGAGATGTGGTGTCACTTGTCTATTTTAATTCCAACTTGCCCTTGCGTTAAGTATATGTGTCCCTTACATCGAACTAATAGCGATCTTTCAATTGGACGGAAAAATCCGTAGCATGGCTTCCCTCGGAAAATACGTATAGCCGGTGGTCCCATGTAATGCTTATTTGCACGTAAAGGAACCCCATTTCTTGAAAGAAGAAGGTTTCTGGGTAAATTTGTCCCATTTCGTGTCCACAATTTGTGCCATCTAAGGGCCACGAGCTTATCTGTTGCCACCATAGCGCAAGGCGGCGAAGTCACGAACTGTAAATTAAAATTGAATCACAGGAAACTTCGTAACGAAGTCCTATGCTCAAATTAAGGAGTATAGGAAATAAGTAACTCGACTCCATACAGAATATACTGCGCATAAGGTATCATGCAACAAAACCATTGAGGCATCACCTTTTGTCCGGTCACACTGGGCGAAGTTATAAATCAACTCGTTTTGTTTACCAAATAAGATGATCTGAGAGAGACACTGCTCGAATACTGTGTACCCAGCTCGCCCGAATGCCTCGTTTTCTTTCCAATTCATGAGGGATACGAACTAAAGACCAAAACACGTTCAATGTATAATTAGTTGTGAGTTCAGATGTGCCTGGGGCAGTGAATATTTAATTAAAATCATTCTTTACTGAGTGACAAGTTTTAATTCTGAATGTGAATGACGCTTGAAGTGCTAAATAGCAAATGTTTCAACTCGTAGCTGTCGTAAGCGAAATATTTATCTTTTTCTTTCCTGGTTTCGGCATTATGTTTAAAAATCGGAAACATTAATTGCATTCAGATGATTTTCTCTGCCTTTTCTGCAATTATTCTTCAAAAGCTTATTCTTTTATTTACGTTGTGTTAATCGAGACAAACGTGAGAAGAAATTATTTTATTATTTCCTTGTACATACAAGGGAAATAAGGGAATACACTAGGCTAAACTGATTGTCAACCCCTTTAAAATCTGGTCGCTGTGGCATTGAAGTTTCGTTCTCTTTATATGGTCAAAAAAATATCGGGTGTGTTCCATTTACATGAATTTATCTACCTGTTCTGTAAACAAAATATCATTTACAAAAGATTACCCTTTTATTTAAAATATACTAATAGAGATAAACATTACCAGAAAAGGTTTTATTACTTAGCTCTTTATCTCTGCAACAAATATTGTTAAAAAGCTTATGCTTCTATTTACTTCATACTACTCGAGAAAAACATTAGCACAAATAGTCTTATTACTTGCTTCCTTGTAAGAAATAAGGGAGTACTGTTGGTTAAAGTAATGGTCATAAGTTGGTTGCTATGTAACTGAAGTTCCTTTGTTTGTATGGACCTGAATTATTAAATACCTGTATGAGAAAAGTATGTTTTTAAAGCTGAAACCAAAAAACAAGGAGTAACTCAAAAAGATCAACTCCACGATAAAAATGTATATAACATAAATTGTGTGGTTTAAGGTGCTCTACATTTTTTGTGTGGTAAGTTTTTGTCCATTTCTTACAGTTTAGCAGTTATACAAAATTCCGTAAAATTCATCCAGAATAAAGCATTCTTCAGAGGCTATTCTCAGAAAATGCAAGATATACATTTTATTTGTCAGTTAAATATCTTCAACATACGAAATTTTAATAAAATCGTTACAGCCATTTTTGAGAAAATCAAAATTATCGAAAAAAGTTCCATGTAAAGGGTAGTTTGGGGTGGCGGGATTTTTCACAAAATGTTCTTGTCGCATCCCTGGAAGATACTAAACTTAAATACCAAGTTTGGTATCTTACCGACTTTTCGTTTTTGAGTTATCGTATTCACAGACACACGGACACATGGATACACAATATACACATGGACCTTTTTCTAAAAATACTCTTTTTGGATACAGGAGACCCTAAAACATATATTTCCGATGAAATCTCGGTATCGAATTTTTTGGTGGAGTGCAATACATTCTCTATACACTATGTACATAGTGCGTATAGAGAAAGTAAAAAGGAAATGGGGAAATACACTAGGTTAGACTAAAGTGACATTCAAGACTTTTGAAAGCTTGTTGCTTAGTGAGTGAATTGTGGTTCTCTTTGCAGGATCAGGAGAAAAACAAAAGAAACAGAAATATACAATTGGGAAAAGTTTTAAGTCTATCTAAATTTTTATCTGTCTCTTATGGTTTACTAGTTACGCTAAAGTCACTCAGAGGCCTCTAGAGAACATTCTCAGAAAATTCAAGATAAACGTTCTATTTGTCAAATAAACGTCTTTAATACACGAAATGTTAATCAAAATCATTTGAGCCAAATGTTCTAATGTTTTTCCATGTAAAAGGTAGTTTGGGCTGAGAGTATCTTCTTGAAAATTTTAGTGTCATGACCGTGAAATATGCTGAACTTACTGAGAAAACATGGTAATAAATCGAATTTTAGTTTTTTATTTATATTGCTCCTAGGAACTTACATGGACTTTTTCCAAAAAAAAAGAATCAGGAGACCCCAGTCCGATGAAATCTCTATACGAAATTTTTGGGTAGAATACAATAATACTCCTGTGCCTACTATGTACATAGTATACGAGTAGATAAAGTAAAAATCTGATGTGATACACTCACATGACTTTCTCTAGCCGTTCTACAAACTTCTTGTATAAGATTATTCTTCTTTCTGCACCTTGTTAATCGAGGTATTCAGCACAATTTTCTTATTACTTAGTTCCTTATAAGTAGGAAGAAAATAAGGGAATACACTAGGCTAAATCGATAGTCAAATGTTTTAAAGCTGTCGTTATGCGATTGTTATTACAAATCACTTCTATTCTTGGCCAAGAGTAGAACAAAAGAAAAACGGACACTCCCGTCTGGGAAAAGTATAAGTACTTCAAAACTGAAACTAATAACAATGAATACCTCGAAAACGGTAAGCTCCACGAAAAAAATGTATATGACGTAAATTGTGTATTTTAACAAGACCTACATTTTTTGTACAGTAAGCTTTTGTCTATCTCTTACGGTTTATTATTTAAGCCAATTTAAGTAAAATTCATCCAGAATAAACAGGTCCTTAAAAGCTATTCCCAGAAAGTTCAAGATATGCATTTTATTTGTCAGGCAAAGATCTTTAATATACGATATTTTAATCAAAATCGTTAGAGCCATTTTTAAGAAAGTCAAAATTTTCGAAAAAGTTCCATGCAAAGGGTAGTTTGGGGTGGGGGGATTTTTCTCAAAATCTTCGTGTCGCATGCCAATGTTTAATATATGGAACTTTAATCAAAATCATTAGAACCATTTTTGAGAAAGCCGAAAATTTAGAAAACCTTCCAAGTCAATTACATGTTTCGACTCAGCATATCTGAGCTAAAATATTCGCGTGTATACAACGTCAAAACTCAGAGCAGCACTAGCGTGTTAGCTAATATATCGCTCGGCAAAGCCCATATGCTTGCGTCCTCCCACTTCATTTCCAAACCTTAATTCAGCAGTGACAAATAGCCTCAATGCTGCTCTACAGGATGAAAATTATTTAAACCGACAAACTCTGGGAGGTTGTAGGGGACACCAAAACAAATATTTTTCCTTATTGTCATTTTTTCCTATGAGGATTATTTAAACCGGTAGAGGGCGAATTACGCCCTTCAGTTGTCATGAATGCAATTGCTGTTGATGGTAGGAATTGTTTTATCCACCAGTGTAGTGTGCATACTGTACAGTATCTGTTTACTAATGGAGCGATACACCTGGAGTGAGTACACTGATATGGTTGGTAGCGCACCACAATGGACGAGCTGCACAGCGGCTTTATCAACAACAATATCCTAATCGCTGTACCCCGCATCATACTACGTTTACTGCTGTGTACCAGCGTCTGCGCGAGACCGGGTCATTTAGCAGAGGACCTGGACAGGGACGTCGTCGCACAGTAAGAACGCTGCAATTTGAGGAGCATGTGGAGCGAGATCCTTCTATCAGCACTCGTGCAATTGCGCGTAACATGGGGACGAATCAGACGAATGTAAGAAACGTCCTTCATGAGCAATACTTACGTCCATTTCACCTACAGCGTGTCCACAACCTGGAGCCAGTTGATTATGCACCCAGAGCACAGTTTTCGCAGTGGTACCTGGAACAGTGTCAAATGCATCCTACATTTCCATCCTCTGTGTTGTTTACAGATGAAGCAACGTTTGCGCGTGATGGAGTATTCAACCTGCACAATTCGCATGTTTGGAGTGAGGATAACCCACATGCCACAGTTACTCGCGCACATCAAGTGTGGTTCTTCGTTTATGTGTGGGCCGGTGATGTTGGGGACTGTTTAATTGGGCCATATCTCCTACCTAGGCCATTAAATGGCAGGCAACGCCAGAGCATTGCCAGAATTGCTGGAGGATGTCCCGCTCCCTACAAGACAACGCATGTGGTCCCAACATGACGGGGCGCCGGCACATTTCAGTCGTCCTGTGCGTCGATTCTTGAACCGACAGTTTGCAGAAAAGTGGATTGGCAGAGGTGGTCCTGTACCATGGCCTGCTCGTTCCCCAGATATGACCCCTATGAATTTTTTTGTGTGGGGAGAGATGCGCAACCTAGTTTACAGAACTCCTGTTGAATCAGAAGAGGATCTGGTTGCCCGGATAGTAGCAGCAGCAGGAGCAATTAACGACACTCCTGGAGTTTTGCCCGTGTTAGACAGAACATGATCCGTCGGTGTCAGCTTTGTTTAAATGTCAATGGAGGCATTTTTGAACCTCTACTGTAATTTAAGAAATTGCGTTGTGTTCATGTGTTGTCTCTTGGTAATAAATAATGCAAAAGTGTTTGTTGGTGTCTCTTGGTAATAAAAAATGCAAAAGTGTTTCTTGGTTTTTTTGATGTCAGAGAAATCTTCCTCTACCGGTTTAAATAATCCTCATAGGAAAAAATGACATTAAGGAAAAATATTTGTTTTGGTGTCCCCTACAACCTCCCAGAGTTTGTCGGTTTAAATAATTGTCATCCTGTATATTGCATGCTACAGGCAGAGTCGGGAGTTAATCGTAGTTCTTTTGTCGCGTACCCTGTCTAGAATAGCCAGATGTAAAGGGCAGTTAGTAATGGAGTATTTTTTTCAAAATCTTTGCAAGACTAAATTACCGACTTTTCGTTGTTGAATTTTGCTGTTCATAAACCCACAGTGGAAAAAAAAACAAAAAAAAAAACACACGTACCCTTTAAAAAAAAAAAAATCTGATGTGTTCCATTCACATGACTTTCTCTACATATCTGCAAAAAAGTATTGTTAAAAAGCTTAGGCTTCTATCTACTTCATGCTAATTGAGAAAACATTAGCAGAAATAGTCTTATTCCTCGCTTTTGTAAGTATAAGCGAAGTAAGGGAACACCATAGGTTAAAATGATAGTCAAAAGCTGGTTGCTATGTAACTGAAGTGCCTTTGTTTGTATGGACAGGAGTTCATAAATTCATGTAAAAGAAAAGTATAAAATTTTTAAAGTTGAAATCAAAAACTAGGAATATCTCAAAAAAGATCAACTCCACGAACAAAATGTATAAAACATAATTTTTTTAATGTGCTCTTCATTTTTTGTGTGCTAAGTTTTTGTCTATCTCTTACGGTTTAGCCGTAAACTTCATCCAGAACCAAGTAATCTTCGGAGGCTACTCCCAGAAAATTCAAGATATACATTTTATTTGCCATATAAATATCTTTAATATACGAAATTGTAATTAAAATAGTTAGAGCCATTTTTTAAAGAATCCAAATTTTCGAAAAAAAATTCCATGTAAAGTGTAGTTTGTGTGGGGGGGATTTTTCTCAAAATCTTCGTGTCGCATTCCTGGAAGATACTAAACTTACACATCAAGTTTGGTATTTTACCGACTTTTCGTTTTTGATTTATCGTGTTCACAGACACATGGACACACATACGGACCTTTTTTTTTTTTTTTTCTGAAAATGCTGTTTTTTGATACAGGGGACACTAAAACGTGTGTATCCGTGTGTTTTGGGTGGAGTGCAATAGCTTCTCTATACACTATGTACATAGTACGTGTAGAGAAAGTAAAAATGGGAAATTTCGAGCAGAGAATGTGTATCTTCCAAATATATCCTGATTGTGTGTTATTTTGAATACGCAACCTTAAGTATGAGTTAGTTTCGGTGAATTTTGGATTATAATAAAAAAATTGCATGCATCGAACAAATTTTATATGATCAGCGTGAGCTTTGTAACGTGAGTTCATGACACTCTTTATATCCGAAACGCAGGTGTAACATCATTAATTTTCAAGGCTGCACAAACGAGTGTAGAGCAACGAGTGGGATGCCATCTACTGAGTGCACCATGAAAATGTCAAGCGTGCTTGAATCACTTGGACAGCGCATGAAAATAACGAGTGGTGACATTTCTTGTCGACGCATGTAATTTCATTTGTTTCCATTTCAGCGCCTACATTAAGTCCGTAGCTATCGAGACTACTAAATTGAAGCAATGCCATTTCAAGAGCCGGTACAATGAAAGGCAAATTTATTGAATAAAAAACCACATGCGCTTTCTATGTCTATCATCAGAAATATTCAAATATGATTCGTGCTTAGCTGTTTTCATCAAAAGACGCGTTTCTTGATAGACGAATGTTCTTAATACAGGATTTCTCCTACATCCAATCTTACCTTACCTATAAAATAAAAACTTTTTATATATACAGGGTGTTAATGAAATATACCGAATTAATTTGTGCACGTGACAGATATAAGTAATTAGAGATCGGCGATGCATGGTCCCCGGATAAACATAACGCAGATACATAGCATTAAACGTGTGGGTATCAGGTGCTCATAAGTTCGTGTTAAGCAAAGAAAATTGAAAAAACGGCTTATAATGTTTTTAAAAGCGCTGCCCCAGTATAGAAATATTGTTTTTTAGCAGCTCTTTACTGGCGTTCTCAAGATTTAATGTCGCAAAAATCTGTAAAATCTCGAACTACTCATTTGACAGTGCGACATTGAGCATTCATTAACTACGTTCTTGTGTTATGTAGTCTACTCTGGAGGTGTTTTTCAATTGCTCTGGTGGCTTAATACTGCTATCCCAAAGGTCATGGGTTCGATTCCTGTCATAGAGTAAATGTTTTTTGTTATTATTTTTTTTTTTCATTCCAGACGAAATGCCGCCATATGTGAACGAGACCCGAACTCGGAAACTATCTTTCACTTGAAAGCCAGTATCATAACCACTACGCTAGAGAGGTACGCTGTAATATGTCCCTCGTTTTTCCTGTCATACTCTCGAATGGTTGATAAATTAGCCAGTGGCGTACTGGCACTTCAGAAACTTATAGTCGTTAATTCGAAATTTCAATAAATAGGCCATAAGTCTCCTATCTCATATTGATTATTTAAGTAATCTACATATTCTGTGAAAATATTTCGGTATAGTTCATTAACACCCTGTATATAAAGCATGAACTGTCAGGCGCCAATGATGAACTTTTCCCATGTCTATACTCAAAACCGCACTAAAAACAACTTACAACCAACGGCTCATTTAGCACAGAGAATATGAGCCATAAATAGTGTCATGGGAAATAAAGAAAGAAAGAAAGAAAGAAAGGAAGAAAATACAGGGAAAGAAAGGAAGAAAGAAAACAAGAGATAAAAATACTAATTTTTGTAGTCTTTCTTGTTTAATATTTTGTAAGCACTGATATATGTAAAGAATTAAAATTATGAATGAATCTTTCATAAAAAAAAGAACTAAACATCAACCATTGCACCATACCCACGTGTCACCAAGGAATGTACATCTACCCCTCCACCCATAATATATATATATATATATATATATATATATATATATATACACTTAAAGCTAGCAAATTAATGGGATATTAGTAGCAGAACCCAACTGTTTTAGTGTATTAAATTATTTTCTCTACCAATATTATTTTTTCTTTCTCTATTCCACAAGTCACAAATTTGCTTGATTTTGTGTTGCAGCAAGAAAGTTTTCTCCATGCATGCTATGGGTAAACACATGACAGCAAATATTGTCCTCTTCTTTGAATAAGTGAGCCGTGTATCAGTTTGTAATGCAAGGAATAGAATGTGATAGAATACGTTAACCATATATTCCCATTTTGCACCTCCTTCGAGGAGCCTTTTTATTTATAGAAAGTGGTGGAATTGGTGTTTAGTTTGCAGTAAAGCTATGCACTCTGAAAATTCAATTTGCATTGTCATTACGCAACCTATGAAAATGAGTACGAGATTTAACAAGAACGCTTCTTTCAAATTGTATTGGATACTAGTTATTTAACGAGATACCTGTTCTTATTTACTGTTATAAACTGACAAATGTTCATTACAAATTAATGCTCATAGTGTTGGCAATATGAGGAAATAATATCCTGGAACAAGTAATAAATTTTATTTATTTAGGTTGTGACATAAGCTTCGATGTCGATAGAGATATAGAAAACAAGATAAAAAAAGCTGATATGTTCCATTCACATGACCTTCTCAACATCCTTGCAACAATTTGTAATTGAAAACCTTATGTTTCTATTTACTTCATGCTAATTAACAGAAATAGTCTTATTACTTGCTTCCATGTAAGTAGAAGCGAAAGAGGGAGTTCCATAGGTTAACATGATAGCCAAAAGCTGGTCGCTATGTAACTGAAGTTCCTTTGTTTGTTTGGACAGGAGTTAAGAAATTTCTGTATGAGAAAAGGATAAGTTTTTCAAAGCTAAAGTGAAAAACCAGGAGTATCTTAAAATGATCAATTCCACGAAAAAAAGTATATGACATAAATTGTGTGCTTTATCGTGAGCTACATTTTCTGTGCAGTAAGTTTTTCCCCATCTCCTACGGTTTAGCACTTATGCACAATTCCGTAAAATTCATCCAGAATAAAGTAGTCTTCAGAGGCTATTTCCAGAAAATTCAAGATATACATTTTATTTGTCAGGTAAATATCTTTAATATACGATATTTTAATCAAAATCGTTAGAGCCATTTTTAAGAAAATCAAACATTTCAAATTTTTTTTCATGTAAAGGGTAGTTTGGGGTGGGGGAGATTTTCTTGAAAATCTTCGTGTCGCATCCTTGGAAGATACTAAACTTAAATACCAAGTTTGGGCTTTAATGGGCTTTTCGTTTTTCAGCTATGGTGCCCACAGACACACACACAGACATATAGACAGACATACACACGGATATGTTTCTAAAAAAAAAGCTTTTTTTGTATTCAGGGAGTCTCAAAACATTTATTTCCGGTGAAATTTCGGTAAATCACGTAAAACGAAAAATCATAAGAAAACGTCGCAATTCCTCATTACTTGAAAAGCAGCCTTACTTATTTTCTTGTAAAACTGCTATAGTAAAATGTATTAAAATGTCGAAATAGTTTTGTAAAGGTAGAATCGAAACAAAAATGTCTATGCTATTGAAGGGATCTGAACCATATATACTGAGCTAATTGTACTGCTTTCTTCCATATGAGCAATGAAATACATGTTGAAAGTCATGACATTTTCCATGTAATTCTGTACATTTTCTGTAACGTAATACGTTTTCCACTTTTCTTGAGATAGAATGTCCCATTATCGACTTTGTTGCTATAGTCATCTTTTTAATGTCCCAAATAGCAGGACGACCTTCTACTTCACTTACAAAATGTTCCGTATTAATTAAATCTAAACTCCTGGTTACAATGTGTGCAGTATAATGTAAAATAAATGTTTAGCTGTGTTCAGAAATGACTGTCTATTGGCAAACCTGCTACACTGTATGTGATCTGTGTGCCAGTGCGAACACTCCAATTTAAACTAATGCATGTCTGGCGGTGGCTGCTCTGAAAACAGTGACACTGTTCGACACAAGTGGCAAGGGAGAGACACTGCTATGTCACAGAGACTCGGTGAGGCAGTGTAGTGTCCCGGAGTGAATGCTCCAATTCAAACGAATGTATCTCTGTCAGTGAGCGTCACAGTGACTCGGTGAGGCAATATAGTGTCCCGGTGTGAACGCTACAATTCAAAAGAATGTATCTCTATCAGTTACCGTCACAGAGACTCGGTGAGACAGTGTAGTGTCCCGGAGTGAATGCTCCAATTCAAACGAATGTATCTCTGTCAGTGAGCGTCACAGTGACTCGGTGAGGCAATATAGTGTCCCGGTGTGAACGCTACAATTCAAAAGAATGTAACTCTATCAGTTACCGTCACAGTGACTCGGTGAGACAGTGTAGTGTCCCGGTGTGAATGCTCCAATTCAAACTAATGTATCTCTATCAGTTACCGTCACAGAGACTCGGTGAGGCAATGTAGTGTCCCGGTGTGAATGCTCCAATTCAAAATAATATATCTCTATCAGTTACCGTCACAGAGACTCGGTGAGACAGTGTAGTGTCCTGGTGTGAATGTTCCAATTCAAACGAATGTATCTCTATCAATGACTGTCACAGAGACTCGGTGAGACAATGTAGTGTCCTGGTGTGAATGCCCCAATTCAAACTAATGTAACTCTATCAGTGACCGTCACAGAGACTCGGTGAGACAATGTAGTGTCCTGGTGTGAATGCCCCAATTCAAACTAATGTATCTGTATCAGTGACCGTCACAGTGACTCGGTGAGACAGTGTAGTGTCCCAGTGTGAATGCTCCAATTCAAACGAATGTATCTCTATCAATGACTGTCACAGTGACTCGGTGAATCAGTGTATGCTCCGGTGTGAATGCTCCAATTCAAACGAATGTATCTCTATCAATGACCGTCACAGTGACTCGGTGAGACAGTGTAGTGTCCCGGTGTGAATGCTCTAATTCAAACGAATGTATCTCTATTCAGTGACCGTCACAGTGACTCGGTGAGGCAGTGTAGTGTCTCGGTGTGAATGTTCCAATTCAAACGAATGTATATCTATCAGTGACCGTCACAGTGACTCGGTGAGACAGTGTAGTGTCTCGGTGTGAATGTTCCAATTCAAACGAATGTATCTCTATCAGTGACCGTCACAGTGACTCGGTGAGACAGTGTAGTGTCTTGGAGTGAATGCTCCAATTCAAACGAATGTATCTCTGTCAGTGATCCTCTCCTATGTTCTAGTGTGAAACGAGCCAAAATTCAACACAGTACAATCCCCTGTCTGAAATATACGGCTTGTATTCATTTGATTTGCAAATTTTGTGGTCTAATGATGTTAAGTTATTAGCTTAAAGTAAAACTGCTACGGATTATATTCTCTACTTTCTGCAACATCTTTGAGTCAATGCTACACAATAATGTTCAAAGACGCCGATTGGATTTGTAACTTTTTATATTTGATAATGTACGGAAAAATTATATTTGTGATATCAACCTTATGAGAAGAAGTGTGACTTTGTGATGCTTCTCTGTTGCACTCTCCGCTTTAAAATATGAAATCCAGTTTGATTTGCTGTTTAGCGGGTTTTCAAAACGGAATTAACTGGTTAATGCAGGTCTATATTATTGGTGCATTGTTCCCCCAAAACTATAAAGACCATGTGTTTATATGTACAGGAATAAGCTAATTCCTTTGGTGGCTGGATCTCTACTTTGAAATACTGAACGCTTCATAGCACGAAAGTGGAAGTAGGTATATAAAGTCAAAACTTTTAAAAATGATATGTATGAGTGTAATGTTTCCAGCAACGAGAAAATTACTTTATGACATAAAAGATGAAGAAAGAGGAGGAGAAGAAGAAGAAGAAGAAGAAGAAGAAGAAGCAGCAGCAGAAGTTGTTATTTGCGGTGGTGGTCATGGTCGTGGTGATGGTGTGGTTATGGTGGTGATGGTAGAGGTGGTGGTGATGATGGTGGTGATGGTGAAAGTGGTGTTGATGGTGATGGTGGTGATGGTGATGATGCTGGAGGTGGTGGTGGTGGTGGAGGTGGTGGTGATGATGGAGGTGGTGGTGATGATGGAGGTGGTGATGATGCTGGAGGTGGTGGTGATGGAGATGGTGGTGATGGTGGAGTTGGTTGTGATGGTGGAGGTGGTAGTGATAATGGAGGTGGTGGTGATGATGGTGGTGGTGATGATGGTGATGGTGGTGATGGTGATGGTGGTGATGGTGATGGTGGTGATGGTGGTGATGATGGTGATGGTGGTGATGGTGGTGATGGTGGTGATGGTGGTGATGGTGGTGATGGTGGTGATGGTGGTGATGGTGGTGATGGTGATGATGGTGGTGGTGATGATGGTGATGGTGGTGATGGTGGTGATGATGGAGGTGGTGGTGATGGTGTAGCTGGTAGTGATGGTGGAGGTAGTGGTGATGGTGGTGATGGTGAAGGTGGTGTTGATGGTGATGGTGGTGATGGTGGAGGTGGTGGTGATGGTGGAGGTGGTGGTGGTGGTGGTGGTGGCGGAGGTGGTGGTGATGATGGTGATGGTGGTGATGGTGGAGGTGGTGGTGATGATGGTGATGGTGGTGATGGTGGAGTTGGTGCTGATGGAGGAGGTGGTGGTGATGATGGAGATGGTGGTCATGATGGAAGTGGTTGTGATGGTGTAGGTGGTAGTGATGGTGGAGGTGGTGGTGATGGTGGAGGTGGTGGTGATGGTTGAGGTGGTGTTGATGGTGGAGGTGGTGGTGATGATGGTGGTGATGGTGGAGGTGGTGTTGATGGTGGTAATGGTGGAGGTGGTGGTGATGGTGGAGGCGGTGTTGATGGTGATGGTGGCGATGGTGGAGGTGTTGGTGATGATGGTGGTGATGATGGAGGTGGTGTTGATGGTGGTAATGGTGGAGATGGTGGTGATGGTGGAGGTGGTGGTGATGATGTTGGTAATGGTGGAGGTGGTAATGATGCTGGAGGTGGTGGTGTTGATGGAGGTGGTGGTGGTGATGATGTTGGTAATGGTGGAGGTGGTGGTGATGGTGGAGGTGGTGATAATGATGGAGGTGATGGAGGTGGTGGTGATGATGTTGGTAATGGTGGAGGTGGTGGTGATGGTGGAGGCGGTGTTGATGGTGATGGTGGCGATGGTGGAGGTGTTGGTGATGATGGAGGTGGTGTTGATGGTGGTAATGGTGGAGGTGGTGGTGATGGTGGAGGTGGTGGTGATGATGTTGGTAATGGTGGAGGTGGTAATGATGCTGGAGGTGGTGGTGGTGGTGGAGGTGGTGGTGATGATGGAGGTGGTGGTGATGATGTTGGTAATGGTGGAGGTGGTGGTGATGGTGGAGGTGGTGATAATGATGGAGGTGGTGGTGGTGATGGTAATGGTGGAGGTGGTGGTGATGGTGGAGGTGGTGGTAATGATGGTGGTGATGGTGGAGGTTGTGGCGATGATGGTGCTAATGGTGGAGGTGGTGATGATAGCGGATGTGGTGCTGATGATGGTGGAGATGATGTTGATGGTGATGGTGGTGATGGTGGAGGTTGTAGTGATGATGTTGGTGATGGTGGTGATGCTGGTGGTGGGGTGGTGGTGGTAGTGAAGGTGGTGATGGTGTTAGTGATAGTGGAGGTGATCGTGGTGGTAGTGATGGTGATGGTTGAAGTAATCGTGGTGATGATGGTGGTGGTGATGGTGGTGGTGGTTGGAGAACAATAGGAGGGGGAAATATTATAACTGCAATTTTACTCACTACATTTATGTATCAGGGGCAAATGCACCCTATGTTTCTTGGGACGATTAATAAATAATAATAATGGTAATAATAATAATTAGTATTATACATTATTACAAAAATTATTATTATTATTATTAAATACTTGTGAAAAACATTGTATAATCGACATTTTATACATAATATAATGAAAATTTCAAAATGTAAAGGATTTACGAAAATTAAAAGCATGCTTTCAGGACGCGGTTAAGCTTAATTTGTAAACAGTATACTAACACAGATATTAATATAAAATGAGGTAATTACATCCGCGTCTTGTTAGTCCTTAGTCTCTGAGAGGTGTTGTTCAATAAAGCACGTTGTATTCCATTCTGTCCAAAGTTTCTTTACATTTGGATGAATTATTCCTTCATCTACTTCAAATCCCTTCCGCTCTACTTTTCCTCTTTGATGTTATTTTCATTCCATGTTTAGCAACAAACTGAAGTCCAGATTTGTTCAGGGTTGTCGCTGATATTTAATTTCACTAAAAGCTATTCCAGCTACCATAGGCTCAGTACTCCCGGACCCAAATTTCCCACTGAAGGGTAAAGTTTGAAGTTTTTCTCTTCAAACTCGTCCTCCATCATTTTCTGATTAGGTTCGAGGCGTGTCTTGGTGTAACAGTCAATGCCTTTTCTATGCATGCCTACTACATACAAGGCTTTTCATGCTGCCAATTTTCAATCATTCTAGCATTGCCCACGATTATCTGAGACTGCACTTTTGAACAAAATAAAATGTTACAATTACATGACTTTCTCTAGCTGCTCTGCTAACAAATTTCTTTCCACACGATGCTAATCTAGATAAGCATTAGCAGAATGCTCTTATTACTTAGTTCTTTATAAATAGAAGCAAACTAAGGGCATACGCTACGCTAAACCAACAGTCAGTTTTAAAAAGCTGTCGTTATGCGATTGTCATTGCAAATATCTGCTTGCTTGTCCAGGAGTAGAACAAAAGAAAATCGGACACTTTCAGTCTGAGAAATGTTTAAGTACTTTACAATTGAAACCAATAACAAGAAATATCTCGGAAACGGTTACTTCCACAACAAAGGACATAAATCGTGTGATATAACAGGATCTACGTTTTTGTGTAATAATTTTTTGTCTATTTCTTACGGTTTAGCAGTTAAACAAAATTTGGTAAACTTTATCCAGAATGAAGAGGTTTTCAGAGGCTGTTCCCAAAAAATTAAACATACACATTTTATTTGTATGTAAATATCTTTAATATACAGTATTTTTATCAAAATCGTTAGTCTCTTTTGAGAAAATCAAAATTTCTTAAAAGTTTTCAATCTAAAGGATTCCTTGTGGTAGAGAGATTTTCTTGAAAATGTTCGTGTCGCATCCTTGGAATGTACTAAGCCCAAATACCAAGTTTGATGTTTAACGGACTTTTTGTTTTTAAACCATGCTGTCCACACACACCCACACATTCACTTTTTTTAAAAATGTTTCTTTTTGTTTTTGTTTTTTTGGATCCAGAGGACCCCAAAACATATATTTCCGGTGAAATCTTGACATCGAATTGTTGGATAAAATGCAATACCTTCCCTTTCCCCACTGTACATTGTTCATATGGGGCTAGAGAAAGTAAAATATTTATGTGGATGTTAGAATCATCTCTTGCAATGAGCACATTTCAAAAGTTGATCATGTACAGCGATGCTGTCTTTACTTCCTGTAAGTATACGTACCATGTAGATAGTGTATAGAGAAGGTATTGCACTCCACCAAAAAATTCGATACCGAGATTTCACCGGAAATATATATTTTAGGGTCCCCGGAATCCAAAAAAAGTATTTTCCGAAAAAGGTCCGTGCGTGTGTCCGTGTGTCCATGTGTCCGCGTGTCTGTGAACACGATAACTAGAAAACGAAAAGTCGTAAAATACCAAACTTGGTATTTAAGTTTAGTATCTTCCAGGGATGCGACACGAAGATTTTGAGAAAAAACCCCATCCCAAACTACCCTTTCCATGGAACTTTTTTCGAAACGTTTGATTTTCTAAAAAATAGCTCTAACGATTTTGATTAAAATATCGTATATTAAAGATATTTACCTGACAAATAAAATGTAAATTTTCAATTTTCTGGGAATAGCCTCTGAAGACTGCTTTATTCTGGGTCAATTTTACGGAATTTTGCATAACTGCTAAACCGTAAGAGGTAGACACAAACTTACCGCACAACAAATATAGAGCACTTTAAAACACACAATTTATGTTATATACTTTTTTTTCGAGGAGTTGATTGTTTTTTAGATATTCCTTGTTTTTGGTTTCAGCGGTGAAAAACATACTTTTTTCATACAGGAATTTGTGAACTCCTGTTTAAACAAACAAAGGAACTTCAGTCACATAGCAACCAGCTTTGGACTATCACTTTAACCTATAGTACTCCCTTTTCGCTTCTACTTACAATGAAGCAAGTAATAAGACTATTTCTGCTAATTTTTCTTGATTAGCATGAAGTAAATAGAAGCATAAGCTTTTCAACAATAATTTGTTGCAGAGATATAGAGAAAGTCATGTGAATGGAACACATAAGATTTTTTAATGTAGTACGTACATAGTGGTGAAAATAATTACATACTTTATTCAGAATAGTCCCGAGTATTATAAAAAGCCTATAACGTTGGTACAATAATACATTTCCGGAATTTATTTTATTGAATAAAACATTAACAATTGCTGCGACTAAGGTTCTCTGCAAGTGCTCTTTTACTGCGAGGATATGACCCTGCTAGGTTTTTTATTGTTGAATTTATAAGAGTAAAAACGACATTAAAAAGAACCTATATACTGTAAAGCAAAGCAAGATAACATCTACTTTAGCGAAATCTCTCTTTGTGATATAGAAAAGAAAACATTTGTTAAACGTCGGCTGCCAAGAACAGTTCAACAGTTGAAGCACTTGTTTTTCTATCAAACGAAAAGGAGTGACGAAACTGAAAGACCACGTTCAGTTCACAACGAGATCAGAATTCCCACAATTGTGTACATCAAAGAAAGATTACTTTTCAAGTGATGGTAGGGAGCTGGTTTCACAAGTAAAAGTGACATAACAGAATGCTATATATGGTATTAAATAAATATTTTATATTATTTAAACACATTGACATTTTACTTTTTATGCAGAGTTAAAAAGATAAAAATATATGCGTTTTAAATCATTTTGAAACTTCACACTTGTCGTCTACACAATAGAGCATTGCTGCGCAATTTTGTATTAAAATTGTATTGATTACTATTAAATTTATTAATTGTAAAAAGAGAGTCTGTGTTAATTAGGCTTTAAGGTTACGTAACTACTTTAATAATAAAGTATGATTTGTCTCACTGCGAACGTTTCTAATTCTTGCTTAAAACGCTTAATTGGCGCGAACTATACAACATTAAATTTAATTCATTAACCAGAAATATGGACGCGCTTTTAAATAAATACCTACATAGTTTGCAACAGTTTATAAACTGTTAATAATATTAATAACCGCAAATGTAATAATAATAATAACAATAATAATAGTAATAATAGTACATAAAACAAAAGCATTCAATTTATTAAGCAAGAATTTCACTGAAAGTTAAAAGTTCAGAGAGCACTTCCAAGGTGTCCCGAGTTCAAATAGATTAGAATGAATTACTTACATAAGGCTTTTTTGTGTTTTTTTTTGTTGCAAATTTTGAATTGAATATCGGGCAGCTTTAGGGGTTTAGAGATAATTTAGGCATTACTTTATTTCTTCCTTTTGGTTCGTTTATGCTCCCATATGAAAAATCAATATGACCAAATATAAAAAAAAATGGAGAAAGGAAGAATATCAGCTTTAGTAAATACCTATCAGCCGAGAGGCAAGAGTGAGGTAGGATGACCTTTTTTATAGTGTTTAACGTCCGCTTTTATTACCTGTGGCACCGCAGGTCATCACTGATGATACATGGAATCAAGATGGAGCACCGGTGAAATGTGATGGCGGGGGAAACCGGAGAACTCGGAGAAAACCCTGTGTCGCTTTGTCCACCTCAAATCTCACATGCGGTCGTTTGGGATCGTACCCGGGCCGCCTAGGTGAGACGCGAGTGGCCTAACATTCGGCCACGGCGCGGCCCCAAAGACGTCCAAGGAAGAGATGACAATGAAAGCATGGTTGTAAAGACGGATCAGGCATTTTTCCCTAATCCCTGAAGTGCAGAAGAAGAAGAAGAAGAGGAAGATATTACCAATCCGTTTAAAGGAACGTTAAAAGTTCGGGACAGAAAGAAAGGTAGGAAAGAAACAAGCAAGGAAGAAAGAAAAAAAAACAAAAGAAAGGAAGGATGCAAGCAAGGAAGAAAAGAAGGAAAACATTAAGAGGATAAAAGAAAGAAAGAATATCATGAAGAGTTACCACTAAGCTACTGTAGCGGAATGTGGAGATGAGTTTTCGAAATTTTTGCTAAAATTAACTTTTTTTTCGTTCAACTTTCATTCAGGATGATAAATCATAGCCTGCAACTGTTATCATAATACTGTATTGAATCCTTCACCCTAAAATGAAGGTAATTTTGGCCCTTAATGGTTTACTTTGATCCAACTTTGAAAACTATTATTTTATAAATACACATATATACTCGTATTTTATTTTATATTGTATCCGATGTGAACATTGGATTTATTGCTCTTATATTACATAGAGAAGTTCAACATTTAAAGAAATCTATTGATCTTGGGATCATGAAAATTCAACAGCTTCAACACCTCACTTTTCGAAATATCAGATTTCCCCAAATTTGGGCTCCCCTTCTATACGCAATTAATAATTTATTATATATAATTTAGAATGTAGTATACAATAAAAGGTATAATTCCCAATATACCTTTCATGTTATTGTAATCCAAAATGAAATATAATACATCTTACTCTCAAGTGTCAAGGGACTCAAAATTAGGAAAATCTTGTATCTTTCAAATTAGTGTTTATGGTGTTGCTCACGGTATTGAAATTTCATGGTCTTCAATTAATAGATTTCGCAAAATTTTAGCACCTCTATGTAATATAAAAGCAATAATTCCGATTTCCAATAAATGTATAATTATATAACAATTTATTTTCCAAAGCTTCGTCAAAGTAATCTATTAAGGGCCCAGTTATCTCCAGTTTATGGTAAAAGGTTTAACACTGTATTATGGTAACCTTCCTGTATATAATTTATTAGAAAAGAATGATCCTGAATGACAGTTGCATGAAATATTCAAATTGAAGGTTAATTTAACAAAAAGGTGTCCGAATTAATCCATAAGAGCTCAGAAGAAGCTCATAGCAAGATGAGCGAAACGTTGGCATTCCCATGCAGGATGTCGCGGCCTTCTCCGGAAACTAAGAAGTCACATCAGAATTAATACCACAACTGTAGTATACCATGATGCCTCTATGCCCTTGAGGTAATATTTTTTCTTACCCGACAACAAAACAGTATATTTTATGAACTACAGAACATGTACTTCTCTCAACAAATGAAGTATATGAAACAGGATAAAACAGAACTATAAACAACTTGTTTTTATTTTATTATTTTGCAGTTATTGCTCACGTATGGAATTCCTCAGATTAATTTACAGCGAAGACATCTGCATTTGCACAAGCTTAGCAATGTTTCCATCACAGAAGAATAAACTATGCCACATCCACAGTCAGACCATAATTTCTTCTCCACAATGCCTGCTCAACAACAAATGTTTGTGGGAAGGGCCTTCAGCAAGTGAGAATAAATGACGCGGTACTTTCCAGGATGTGCTAATGTTAGGATGGCGTCATTCTTCTTGTGTCACTTTATAAACAATGTAGCTTACCAATTTATAAATCATTTGCTCGTTTGTATATCCTGAATTAGTTTAAACTTTGGCTCATTTTTTTGTGTTTAACTTCTGTGGTCATCTCTGGGTCTTTGACTATAAAAACAACTAGTAGTATTCCCTCGCTCCTTCTCTCTGAGCTAAAGAGTTTGTAAATGTTGGTTTTTACTCTCTACATGTACTATATACATAGTCTATAGAGAAGGCATTGCACTCCACCTAAAAATTCTATACCGCGATTGCACTGGAAATACATATTTTGGGTCCCCCTGAATCCAAAAAAAAAAAAGCATTTTGGATAAAGATCCGTGTATATGTGTGTGTGTGTCTGTGGACAGCATAGCTCAAAAATACATGGAAAATGTTTCGCAAATTGCTCTAACGATTTTGATTAAAATATTGTATATTAAAGATACTTGCCTGACAAATAAAATGTATATCTTGAATTTTCTTGGGATAGCCTCTGAAGACATGTTTATTCTGGATGAATTTTGCGGAATTTTGCATAAATGGTAAACCATAAGAGATGGACAAAAACTCACCATACAAAAAATGTAGATCACGTTAAAACACATAATTTACGTTATATACATTTTTTTGTGTGGAGTTCATCGTTTTTGAGATATTCCTTGTTATTGGTTTCAGTTTTAAAATAGTTAAACTTTTTACATACGGGCATTTGTCAACTGTCCATATTAACAAAGGAACTTCAGTCACATAGCACCTAGCTTTTGTCTACATCTTTAGCCTATGCTACTGTTTTATTTCCCTTCTACTTACAAGGAAGCAAGTAATGAGACGCTTTCTGCTAACTTTTTCTCGATTAGCATTAAGTAAATAGAAGAATAAGCTTTTTAACAACAAGTTATTGTAGAGAAGTAGAGAAAGTCATGTGAATGGAACACATCAGATTTTTTAAAACATGGTTTCATTTGTGTTTAACTCTTGTGGTCATCTTGAGGTATGACTAGAGAAATAAAAGCAAGTTGTTTATAGGCCTTTTTTATCTTCATTTGTTGAGATATATATATATACATGTTCTGTAGTTCATAAGACTGGGTAAGAAACAAACATTATTTCGAGAGCATATAATCATCATGGTATACTATACTATATTGAGTAAACAGGCTGTGAAACAGCAAACATATGCTGCTCAGACATCTGTTTTAACATGCTCATATGTTTAAAACTCATCTCCACAGTCCACTACTGTAGCGTAATGGTAACTCTGTATACATAATGATATTCTTTCTTTCTTTTCTCTTCTTAATATCTTCCTTCTTTCTTCCTTGCTTGTTTCTTTCCTTCCTTTCTTCTTCTCTGTATTTTCCGAAATTTTAACGTCCTTTAAACGGATTGGTAATATCTTCTTCTGCACTACAGGAATCCGTCTTCACAACCCAGCCTTCATTGCCATCTCTTCTTTGGACGTCCTATGTCTCTCTTGCCTCTCGGCTGATAAGTATTTACTAAATCTGACATTCTTTCTTTTTCTGAGCTGAAGAGTTTGTTTATGTTTTTTTTTTAATTAAAAACACACATGTACACATCTACTCTCCCATTGATACTTCCTGACTCTCGGGGAATAGGGAATGACTGTTGTTTACGGAAACTTCCATGCCCCAGCCGGTTGTCGAAACCGCGACCTCTGGGTGAGAAGGCAGAAAACTGATCACTGCACCGCAAAGTTAGTCACTGTTTAATTTCTGCTCATAGACAATATAAGTTAATCTCACTGCTTAATCAAGTCTCTTACCATTTATTATTATGGTTATTTACTGCTGATACAGATTTAAAAACGTCCAGCATTTTCAAATTAGTTTTAATCGATGTAAAATTTAAAAAAAAAGATCACATGAGCACTTTACATGGTGCCGTTTGAGAAAAGTTAGTCTAAAACTGAAACCATAAGCAAGGAATATCTCGAAACGGTCAACTCTAAAAAAAAAAAGGACATAAATTATGTATTTAACGAGATCCACATTTTTGTGCGGTACGTTTTTGTCCATCTCTTGCGGTTTAGTGGGTTATGGAAAATTCTGATAGAATTATCCAGAATAAAGAGGTTTTCATAGGCTATTTCCAGAAACTTTAAATTATTTGTATTGTAACTATCTTTAATATATGGTATTTTAATCAATAAGTCGCCTCCCCAGCGTAATGGTAGCGCGGCTACTTACCAAGCGGGAGACCTGGGTTCGATTCCTGGTACCGGAGTGGGGTTTTTTCCAGGTCCAGGGTGCACTCTGCCTCGTGATGTCTCTGGGGGGCCAATTGAGGAGCTACTTGATGGAGAAATGGTGACTTCAGGTCATGAGGACCGCATTAAACGATCGGGGGGGGGGGGTTGGAAGCGCTGACCATGTCTCACCCTCCAATACTACACCCCATCCCTAACGTCCGTCATGGACCGAGATGGGGGACGCAGCGACCGGACGTTAGACTAAGGTTCCTTTGAGCTATCGTGCCATGGAGCTATTGTTATTTTAATCAAAATCCTTAGAGCAATTTGTAAAAAAAAAAAAAAAAATTCAAAAATGTTTCCATATAAAGGGTAGTTTGTGTGGGGGAGGGATTTTCTTGAACTCAGGAGACCTCCGGTGAAATCTAGACATCGAATTTTTGGACGGAATACAGTACCTACCTTCTCTAGCCTCATACGTGCTAGAGAAAGCAGTAAAATATAGAAAATACTTAAAATGTGAGTAGTTGTAAGACGAGTACCTATGGCCTTAACCTTTAATACCTTGCAGACAAAATAAACTTCAATCTACATGTAAAGGACCATTCGATCTATTCCGAAAAAGCATAGACTACACTCGACACATACTTCTGTATTTTAACTAGTTCGTTAATACGCGCAACCACTATCCAATGAATAATTCAACAATATGACCTCTATTGTCATCTAAACATTGTGTTATAGTTGCGATCTCTGCATGTTGCCGAGATAAGCTGATATTTGCGAATATAAACGTTGAGAGGTAAACATGAGCTATTCGTAGTGTTACAGTGATTTTGGAAATACGAATTAATTTACATTTCGATGCGAAGCTAAGCATATGGGCAGGCGATGAGTGGCTCGTTACCCTGTAACATGCGCTGCCTATTAACTCTTGGAATACAAATGGGAAGCATTTCATATTCTACTGTAATTAATCCGAATGTTGCCATCTAACACGTCAGTTTCCGACTGTATACATTTTCATTGCAGCCTCAGTTTATAGGCCTTGATTAATCTTTGGGGGTAGGCCTGTAACAGGAATAAATGTGAATTACAAAGTCCAGTGTAGGTGGATTAAGCTTTGTCCAATAAGCACCATAAATAAAACCGTTAATTTCCTATAAAGCAATATAAAAAATCTGATGTGTACCATTCACATGACTTTCTCTATATCCCTGCAACAAATTATTCTTAAAAAGCTTATATTTTATGCTAATCAGAAAAAATGAGCAGAAATAGTCTTATTACTTGCCTTCTTGTAAGTAGAAGCGAAATAAGGGACTACCATAGGTTAAAGTGATAGTCAAAAGCTAGTTGCTATGTCAGTGAAGTTCCTTTGTGTGTATATATATAGGAGTTGACAAGTTCCTGTATGAGAAAAGTATACGTTTTTCATAGCAGAAACCAAAAATAAGTAATGTCTCAAAAACGACGAATTACACGAAAAAATGTATATAACATAAATTGTGTGTTTTAATGTGCTCTATATTTTTTGTGTAGTAAGTTTTTTCCATCTCTTACGGTTTAGCAGTTATTCAAAATTCAGTAAAATTCATCTAGAATAAACTACTCTTCAGAGGCTATTCCCAGAAAATTCAAGATATACATTTTATTTGTCAGGTAAATATCTTTAATATGCGAAATTTTAATCAAAATCGTTAAAGCCATTTTTGAGAAAATCAAAATTTTCAAAAAAGTTCCATGTAAACGGTAGTTTGGGGTGTTTTTTTTTTCTCAAAATCTTCGTGTCGCATCCCTGGAACATACTAAACTTAAATACCAAGTTTGGTATTTTACCGACTTTTCGTTTTTGAGTTATCGTGTTCACAGACACACGGACACACGGACACACACACACACGGACCTTTGCTTTTTTTGGATATTGGGGACCCTAAAACATATATTTCCAGTGAAATCTCGGTATCGAAGTTTTGGGTGGAGTGCAATACCTTCTCTATACACTATGTATATAATGCGTATAGAGAAAGTAAAAATGATTTAATACATACATATTACTTGATTATACTAGTATACAACTTTAAACAAAATAATAAACTGAAATAACGTTTGCAAATCAAATTTTTTTTCTGAACTTTCAAAAATCATTAATATTATTTGAAACAATTAATGACTTAGAAGCTGCTTCAGTTCTAAGAGCAAATCATAATAATTCAGCTACACATATTTAAACCTATATAGCTAAATTTATTTTCGACTTGTTTTTAAACATCACAGCATACGATGGATGCTTCTGATTTTAAAAATATGTTTTGGCTAAAGTACTGACAGCCAGAGGTCAATATTTGTTCGAATCTTCACTGCAGTGGTACTAATTATAATAAAGGAAGGGATGGACCCAGGTAAAATAAAGGATGAATTGCACATACAGGTGTTGGCTGGCCCTCAGTAACATTGTAGTAGATCTTGATTAATCTTTGGGGGTAAGCCTGTAACAGGGATAAATATGATTTACAAAGTCATCAATATAGGTAAATTAACCTTTAACTAGCAAGCACCAAAAATAAAACCGTTAATTTCCTAAAAAGCAAAATAAAATAAAAACTCTGTTGTGTTCCATTCACATGCCTTACTCTACATCTCTGCAACAAAATATTGTTAAAAAGCTTATGCTTCTATTACTTCATGCTAATCGATAAAAAATTAGCATAAATGTTATTTATTACTTGCTTCCTTGTGATTAGACGGGAAATAAGGGAGTACCATAGGTTGAAGTTATAGTCAAAAGCGGGTTGCTATGTGACTGAAGTTCCTTTGTTTGTGTGGATGGAGTTGACAAATTCCTGTATGAGTAAAGTATAACTTTTTCAAAGCTGAAACCAAAAACAAGGAATATCTCAAAAACTATCAACTCCATGAAAAAATGTATGTAACATAAATTGTAGGTTTTAATGTGTTCTACATTTTTTGACTGCTACGATTTTGTCTATCTCTTACGGTTTACCAGTTATGCAAAATTCCGTAAAATTGATCCAGAATAAAGTAGCCTTCAGAGGCTATTCCCTGAAAATTCAAGATATACATTTTATTTGTCATGTAAATATCTTTAATATTTTAATCAAAATCGTTGGAGCCATTTTTTAGAAAGTGAAAATTTTCGAAAAAGTTCCATGTAAAGGGTAGTTTGCAGTGGAGGGATTTTCTTGAAAATCTTCGACTCGCATCCTTGGAAGATACCAAATTTAAATACCAAGTTTGGTATTTAACAGCATTTTCGTTTTTGAGCTATGCTGCACACACACACACATACACATAGACAGATACATAGGGACATTTTTCTAAAAATGCTTTTTTTGGATTCAGGGGGACCCAAAACATGTATTTCCGGTGAAATCTCGGTATCGAATTTTTGGGTGCATTACAATACCTTCTCTATACACTATGTGCATAGTGCATATAGAGAAAGTAAAAATTATTTAATATATACACATACCTATAGTATACTAGTGTTTATGTTTAACACAATAGTAAACTGAAATAACTGAAATAAAGTTTTGCAAATCAATTAATATTATTTCAAGCAATTAATGACTTAGAAGGTGCTTCAGTTCTTCGAGCAAACCATAAACTTTCTGCCACACATATTTAAACCTTTCCAGTTCTTATTGTTTTCGACTTGTTTTTAAACATCGCAGCATATGAAGGATGCTCGTGATCTTAATTGAACCACCATAGGGTAATCTATTAATCCTCACTGCAAAGCTACTAAGTATAATAAAGGAAGGAGTGGGATCAGGTAAAATAAACGATGATTTGCACATGTAGGTGTTTACTAGACCTCAGTAACATTGTAGCAGAATACAGATTTGTGTTTGGAAAATGGGCATAAATAAAAATATTTATCTTATATTTTATATTTTAATGCATGCTGATATTCATATACGTAAAAAAATGCCAAAATAAGTATACAAAATATAGAGAATTATTTCAAGTTAACATTTGTAAGGTTAACTGTTTATCATCCACTAACAACAAATTCATATGATGCCAAATGGCACCATTGACCTGTAAAGGGTTACGAAGCTAAATATCTGCCTTGAGTTTGATATTTCCTTCGCAAACGAATTTCCAACCGGATTTTATTGCTTGTCTTTTATTATCTTTTCTGTTCTCTAGAAATGTGTTTATTTTTCAATGTTGCATAACATATGTGTTTCTCCTGTTGTAACAGTCAGGCATTAGCATTTATTATATCACTTTAGGTTCCGCAATTAAATATCATCAAGATTTAATATGAACCTTTAATTATTTAAACCATAAATATGTGATACACCTCATATTTCAAATAATACATTAGCATGAAAGTTCAGTAATGAAGTTGCGATGTTGTTTATAAGTAATGCATTTGGTTTCATTTAAAGGGTACCTTTATTAATATTAGCATTATCTTTAACTTGACACGCACACATTCACACTGTGTTCATATCTCCAGACTCTGAGGAGGAAGAGCAATAATTTCGGTTAAAGAGAAATTCCAATCCTCTCGCCCATCAGGCAGGTGTTAAAGGTTATAGGTATTTTGTTGGAATTATTCTGTGTCCTTGCGCAATACTATTTTATAAAAATATAGATTTCATAACGGTCAGTCTTACACTCTCTCCCCTCCCTCTTTGCAGCAGTAAATACAATAGAAAACCTTAAGGAGAGCTGAATGGCCTATCTCGCTAGTGTTAATCTTTGACCCATTATCTCAGCAACCATTTAAGATAATGGGCTAGATTTCTCAAGGTATATTCCTCAATACCTGTACTGCTTATTGATGGAAACCAGAATACTTCTGTTGATTAGATGGAAAGGTATGATTTTTTAAATAAAGCTCTTAAAATTTTACTGAAAAAATAAGTTTTTTAATTTTTTTTTAAAAATAACTAATTCATATATACAAAACTCTGATGTGTACCATTCACATGACTTTTTCTATATCCCTGCAACAAATTATTCTTAAAAAGCTTATACTTCTATTTACTTTATACTAATCAGAAAAAAATTGCATAAATAGTCTTACTTGCTTCCATGTAAGTAGAAGCGAAATAAGGGACTACCATAGGTTAAAGTGATAGTCAAAAGCTAGTTGCTATGTCAGTATAGTTCCTTTGTTTATATATATAGGAGTTGACAAGTTTCTGTATGAGAAAAGTATACGTTTTTCATAGCAGAAACCAAAAATAAGGAATGTCTCAAAAACGACGAATTCCACGAAAAAATGTATATAACATAAATTGTGTGTTTTAACGTGCTCTATATTTTATGTAGAATAAGTTTTTTTCCATCTCTTACGGTTTAGCAGTTATTCAAAATTCAGTAAAATTCATCTAGAATAAACTACTCTACAGGGGCTATTGCCAGAAATTTCAAGATATACATTTTATTTGTCAGGTAAATATCTTTAATACACGAAATTTTAATCAAAATCGTTAGAGCCATTTTTGAGGAAATCAAAATTTTCGAAAAAAATTCCATGTAAAGGGTAGTTGGGAGTGGGTGGATTTTTCTAAAAATCTTCGTGTAGCATCCCTGAAAGATACTAAACTTAAATACCAAGTTTGGTATTTTACCGAATTTTCGTTTTTGAATTATCGTGTTCACACGGACACACGGACGCACGGACACACGGACACACACACACACACGGACCTTTTTGTTAAAATGCTTTTTTTAGAATTTGGGGATCCTAAAACATATATTTCCGGTGAAATCTTCGAATCGAATTTTTGGGTGGAGTGCAATAACTTCTCTATACACTATGTACATAGTGCGTATAGAGAAAGTAAAAATATTTTCATTAAAATAAAACTTATTTAGGTGCAAATGTGTGGCAACAATTTCAGCCCTTAATGTCAATTAGTTGCTGAGATAATGAGGCATTTGTATAGACAATTTTATTTCTTCAGAAATTACGCTCACACACAATGTAACCTAACTTTCCAAACACAACTTCACAGTGTTTCTAGACTCTCACTTGAAGGAAACATGAATGGGATGCGAATGTTGCGAATAGCTAAAGTAAAACAGAAAAGATCTCTTCTCTAATCTAATATTTACAAATTTATGGAAGTTTAGCCAAGTGAGTGTAGAAGATTTGTTCTAAAAAAATCTGATGTGTATCATTCACATGACTTTCTCTACATCTCTGTAAAAAAGTATTGTTAAAAAGCTTATGCTTCTATTTACTTCATGCTACTCGAGAACAAATTAGCAGAAATAGACGTTTTACTTGTTTCCTTGTAAGTAGAAGCGAAAGGGACTACCATAGGTTAAAGTGATAGTCAAAAGCTGGTTGCTATGTGACAAGGTCCTTTGTTTACATGGACAGGAGTTGACAAATTCCTATATGAGAAAAGTAAGTTTTTCATTGCTGAAACCAAAATAATTAATGTCTCAAAAACGATCAACGAAAAAAATGTATTTAACATAAATTGTGTGTTTTAACGTGCTCTACATTTGTTGTATAGTAAGTTCTCATCTAAGTCTTACGGTTTAGCAAATATGCAAAATTCCGTAAAATTCGTCCAAAATAAGCTATTCCCAGAAAGTTCAAGATATACATTTTGTTTGTCAGGTAAATATCTTTAATATTTGATATTTTAATCAAAATCGTTAGAGCCATGTTTACAAACATCCACATTTTCGAAAAACGTTCCATGTAAAGGCTAGTTTGGGGTGGGGGGATTTTTCTCAAAACCTTCGTGTCGCATCCCTGGAAGATACTAAACTTAAATACCAAGTTTGGTATTTTGCCGACTTTTCGTTTTTGAGTTATCGTGTTCACAGACACACAGAGACAGAGGCACACACACACACGGACCTTTTTGTGAAAATGCTTTTTGTGGATATAAGGGACCTTAAAATATATATTTCCGGTGAAATCTGGGTATATAAGTTTTGGGTGGAGTGCAATACCTTCTCTATACACTATGCACATAGTGCGTGTAGAGAAAGTAAAAACTATTTTACAGGATTATTTTCAACAATATGTTTAAACTATTTACAATTTGCGTATCTCCATAAAAGTTATATCCAAATAAGCTTAAGATTGGAAATATTCATATACAATTAAAACATAAAATTGGAAAAAATTACGAAAATCCATTTCGACTCCCCTTATTATCTCTATTTTGCTTTGAGTGGAACCACAGTGAATTATCTAAAATTTTCAGCCAAGTATCGGTTATCATTAGAGACCGGAAGTTTAGGCACTATATAGGAAAATCGTATGTGTTACACTCACATGACTTTCTCTAGCCGTTACACAAACTTCTTACATAAGATTATTCTTTTTTCTGCACCTCGTTAATCGAGGTATTCAGCACAATGTTCTTATTACTTAGTTCCTTATAAGTAGGAAGAAAATAAGGGAATACACTAGTCTAAATCGATAGTCAAATGTTTTAAAAGCTGTCGTTATGCGATTGTCATTACAAATCGCTTCTTTTCTTGGCCAGGAGTAGAACAAAAGAAAAACGGACACTCCCGTCTGAGAAAAGTATAAGTACTTCACAACTGAAACTAATAACAATGAAACCTCGAAAACGGTAAGCTCCACGAAAAAGTGTATAGGACGTAAATTGTGTATTTTAACAATGCGTACATTTTTTGTATAGTAAGTTTTTGTCTATCTCTTACGGTTTATTAGTTATGCAAATTAAGCAAAATTCATCCAGAATAAACAGGTCTTTAGAAGCTATTCCCGGAAAATTCAAGATATACATTTTATTTAACGGGTAAATATCTTTAATATACGATATTTTAATCAAAATCGTTAGAGCCATTTTTAAGAAAATCACAATTTTCGAAAAAGTGTCCATGTAAAGGGTAGTTTCGGGTGGGGGATTTTTCTCAAAATCTTCGTGTCGCATCCCTGGAAGATATTGAACTTAAGTACCAAGTTTGGTATTTTAGCTACTTTTCGTTTTTGAGTTATCGTGTTCACAGACACACGGACACAAGGACACACGGACAGACACACAAACACACAGACACACATACACACGGACCTTTTCCTGGAAATGCTTTTTTTTTTTTTTTTTTTGGATTCAGGGGGTCCTAAAACATGTAGTTCCGGTGAAATCTCGACATTGAATTTTTGGGTGGAATGCAATACTTCTCTATCCCTATGTACATTGTACATACGGGGCTAGAGAAAATAAAAAGGCAGACAAAACGACACTTAAATTTAGTGTAGAATAGAGGGTTATACTTTATAAAATCAAATCTTATTCACAAAGAAGAAAAGTACGGCTCTTTTAATGTTAATTCAAAATCTTCTCGGGCTTCTAACCAGGTAAAAACTTGGCTTGACATCTGGTTAGAAGCCCGAGAAGATTTTGAATTAATACGTCGCCAGGAAAGCTTCAGTTCTCCTTTCAATGTTATTTATTATTTACTACACATTACTACAGAATATTGCTTCAGATTTTTTTTTGTTGTGTTTAACGCCCGCTTTAACCACTCATGGCACCGCAGGCGGTGACACTGATGATACATGAATGAAGATGGAACACCTGTGGAATGCATGGCGGGGGAAACCGGAGAACCCTGAGAAAACCCGCCCAGCGCCGCTTTGTCCACCACAAATCTCACATCTTGGTGAGAGGCGAGCGGTCTAACCATTCCGCCACGGCGCGGCCTTGCTTCAGAATGTCAAAGCAGAAGTCGTCTGGAGTTAATATGTTCTTTTTTATATTAAAAAAAATGTTATGTGTTCCATTCATAAGATCTTCTGTATCTATTTTGCAAACAAACTATTCTTACAAAATATTACTCTTTTATCTATATCGTGCTAATCAAGATAAACATTACCGTACATCAGATTATTACTTAGTTCCTTATAAGCAGATGGGAAATATGGGAGTACACCCTTTCCCTATCTAGCAGTAAAACAATAGAGGGATGTAACGCGTAAGGGATACCCGTTTGTGAAAATATTTAAGTATCTTGAAATTATCACCAATAACTGGAAGTATCTCTGATGTGCTTAGCTCTATAAAATAACTGTAACATAACAAGATCTACATTTTCTGTGTGATAACTTATTGTCTATTTCTTATGGTTTATCAGTTATGCAAAAGTTATTCAGAATGAAGTAGAGTTCAGGGACTATTCACAATAAACTCGTGTTATACATTACATTTACAATGTAAATACCTTTTAAACACCTCAATTTAATCAAAATCGTTTGAGCTATTTTCGAAAAATGTTCCGTGTAAGGTTAATTTGGAGAGACATAGAATTGTTCTGAAAATTTCCGGTTTCATCCTTGGAAGATATTAAACTTTTTTTTTTCGTCGCTGTTAATCCTTATTCCTTATTCCTTTTTTTTTTTTTTTTTTTTTTTTTAATGTTCCTGATATTTACTGTGTTTTCTATTTGATTACCGTTTTTAGTTCTCTTCCAATACACACACACACACAAACATATAGCACCCACGATCTTTTGCGCCACGAAGTACCAACAAGAGGCCCTTTAGCGAACGCAGCCATGGGGGACCGGCATAACTTAAATACCAACTTTGCTATTTAACCGCTTTTCGTTTTTACTTTCTCAACACGTACTATGTACATAGTATATATAGAAGGTATTGCGTTCCACCCAAAAATTCGATACCGAGATTTGAAAGATACGAAACTTAAATATCAAGTTTGGTATTCAACGGAATTTTAGTTGTTAAGCTATGCTGCCCACAGACACACACACTCCAACACACACACACACAAACGGAAAATGTCCTAAAAATGTTTTTTTTTTTTATTCAGGGGGTGAAATCTCGGTATCGAATTTTTGGGTGCAACACAATACCTTCTTTATACGCTATGTATATAGTATGTAGAGAACAACAAAAATTAGCTCCAAATAAAAAAATGTCCCTACTGATGCTGTGAGGCTAACAAATCTGCTTCACATTCTAGAGAACGCGAGCTCGAATCTCGCTTAGGGTAAGGTACCCGGATAAGTTTTTTTTTTCGGGATTTGCCCTTATCTTGAGAAGGTGAACTTCAAGGAACCCTAAGATCAATGGACATTTGAGCAATAATTTGAGCATCATTTCACCGATTTCGTTCATCACCCGATATTACCAACCAGTTTAAATGACGTTAAGCCAAAAAAAGTAATAAATTATAAAAAAAAAAAAAAAAAATCATTTAAATCAGGGCCAAGAAAATTTATTCTAAACTTCTATTGTATTCTTTTACTTTCTCTACCATATACATGTACTTCACACCGATTTCATTGATTGTTTGATATTACCAATCTAGTTAAGCTAAAAGAAAAATAAATAAAATAAAAATAAAGTATACATTTATTTAAATACGAGCCAAGAAGGTTTACTCGCAGGAAAAATATTTTTAAACTTCTGGCGTACTGTTCTAACCCAAAAATTTCATACCGAAATTTCTCCGGAAATATATGTTTTTAAACCCCCAGTATCCAAAAAGCAGTGTTAGCAGAAAAAGGTATCTGTGAATCTCCAAATATCTGTTTAGTTTCTGTAAATTGTGTGTTTGCAAGTGTCTGCAAACAGTATACATAACTCAAAAGCAAAAATTCCATTAAATACCAAACTTCACATTTAATTTCGAGATCTTCAAAGATTGCGACATGAAGATTTTCAAGAAAATTATCATCTGCAACTACCCTTTTGTGAAACAATTTGTCGAAAACATTAACTTTCTAAAAAATAATTCTAAAAATTTTGATTAAAATATCAAATCCTTAAGATGTTCTTAATATACATAATCTAGGAATAGTCTTTTAAGAGCTCTTCACTTTTTTTTTGTAAAGTTAACGATTTCCGAGATATTCCGTGTTAATATTTTCAGTTTTTGTTTTTGTTTCTACTGGTCAAGCAAAGAGGACAGAATTTCAAAGCCTCACTTAGCGACAAGATCTTAAATATATGAATATTGTATAAGCTTGCTACAAAAAAAAATGGCGTTTTATTTATGGACACTCTTTAACTGCTGTGGTTCTGAGCGTCCCATTTTATACCAGGCGTGAATGACCGTTTAATTTTGCTCAGAGACCTCTCTATCAGGCTTGAGGTTCTTTTACGTTCCATAAATCTACGACATGGGACCAACGGCTTTACTTCCCTTCCGAAGAAAGTCATGTTAAAAAATCCATCGTCCTCCGTCGGGTTTGAACCCGAGATCTTGAGTATAAGAAGTTAGCATGGTAACCATTGACTTTTTAAGCCTACTCTAATCCCTTTATAACTAAATAGAAATATATAACAAAGGTATTTCTGCAGATGGTTAATATCTGGATTAAAGGTAAGTTTATATAAGAATATGTATTTTAAAATAATTCTTTGGTAAAGAATATGTAGAGAAATCCATGTACATGTACATTATATGCTTTATTCCTATATGTTGTGCTGACTGTGTAAAATAGAACATCATGAAATCTGCTAATTCCCTCCGGCTACAGGGTTTTTAAGACTGTAGTAAATAATTGACAGATTGTTGCGTTTTTTGTTTTTCAAGTAGGTACTTTTGAAGTTAGTCTGAATGGGGTAGGTACACCTCTTCATCCGATTGTTGTTTTGTCTATTAACTACACTCATGGTCTTAGCAATGGAGGTCCCTGTAAGTAAATAAAATAAACCAACGTATAAAATATCCTTTAAATTGAATTTTTGGATAAAGTTTGATTTATTGTGTGGATAGGCCTTTGATTCTTTTTACTCAATTTCCCCCTCACAACGATCCAATTTCCCCCTCACAAACCAATCCAATTTCCCCCTCACAAACAGATCCAATTTCCCTCTTATTCCCCTAATGCGTTAGGGAAAAGTTGCCCTGAATACTTATCATAATATCTTCAAAATAATACTCTTATAATGTTTTATATGTGGAATCACTCGGTTTGGGCTGTTAGGTGCATTTATAAAAAAAATCTGATGGGTTCCATTCACATAACTTTCTCTACAGTTCATATACCCAAGGTCGCGGGTTCAAACCCGGCGGAGGACGATGGATTTTTTCGGGAGTAAAAATCCTTGGCTTGGCTTCCTTCGGAAGGGAAGTAAAGCCGTTGGTCCTGTGTGGTAGATTTACGGTATGTAAAAGAACCTCAAAACTGATAAAAGATGTCTGAGCAAAATTAAGCGATCTTCACGCCTAATATAAATGGGACGTTGAGAACCATAGCAGTTAAATTGCGTCCATAAATAAAACTCCATTTCATTTCTCTACAGTTCTGCAACAAATTATTCTAAAAAAGCTTACTCTTCTATTTACTTCATGCTAACTGAAAAAATCATAGCAGAAATGATTGTAAATAAAAGGGAATATCATAGTCTAAAGCAAGAGTCAAATATTTTAAAAGCTGGTTGGTATGTGATTAAAGTTCCTTTATTTGTAACTATTTTACAGCTGAAACCAATTGCAAGGAATATTTCAAAAACGGGAAACTTCACAAAAAAATGTATATGTCATAAATTGTGTGATTTAGCGAACCCTACGTTTTTGTTAAGGAAGATTTTGCCTATTTCTTACGGTTTACTAGTTATGCAAAATTCCTCAAAATTCATCCAGCATAAACATATCTTTAGAAACTATTCCCAGAAAATTTGAGGTATATATACATTTTATTTTTCATGTAAATATCTTTAATACAAGATACAGGGTTACTCAAAAAAAAAGAACAGGTTTCAAATATTTAATACTTCCAAACTACAAAACATAGAAACATGATTTCAACGTTCATGGAGATAGAAAAGTGTACACTTTTATAATATGTATTCAATATGAGCACCGTGTTATGCGACATATGTCAAAACGGTGGCACATTTCTTGCCACACACGAATCAGCTGGTCTCCAGTTATCGAATTTACAGCTTCAACAATTCTATGTCGTAGAGCTGCAAGAGTGCCAACCATAGGAGGGATAAAAACACGGTATTTTACATAGCCCCATAGATAAAAATCACAAGGAGTGAGATCTGGAGACCTGGGAGGCCATCTGCGATAAAGTTGATCTGCTGCACCTCTCGCAATCCAACGTTCTGCAAACGTTTTATTCAAGTAGCGTAGGAAGTGGTAAGAGGAATGAGGCGGGGCACCATCTTGCATAAAAATTTCATTCGAAAACATTAATCGATGAGTAAAATTGTCTTCTTCCACATCTTCTAATATGTCAATGTACAATTCCTACCTTTTGTTGTGGTCGTCATGATTCAATACTTGCAATAACTGTATGTCTTCAGGTGCAGAAGATGTTTTAGAACTCGCCATACCGTTGTGATGTGGATTTCTTTGGGATCCTTTCGTATAGTGTACGAATATGCTCGACATTCGCGTCCGATGTGCGAGGATGTCCCGTGCTTTTCCTTTAGCACATGCAATCATGTTCTACGAATTTTCGATGCCACTCGTAAATTTGCTTGTGACGCGGCAATTGTTTATTAAATTGACGGTGAAATACTCGTTGAACTGCACAAAGGACTCTAGTTTTATTAATTGTAGCACACAAAATAATTTCTCTTGAGGTGTCGCCGCCATTTCACTACAGATAGACAACAACAAACAGCAGTGCTAATGCAGCCGTGAATGGAACCCCCGCGCTATTTCAATTGTAAACTTTTCTCTCTCCATGAAGGTTGGAATCATGCTTCTATCTTTGGTAGTTTGGAAGCAATAAAAGTTTGAAATCTGTTCTTTCTTTTTGAATAACCCTGTATTTTAATCAAAATCATAGAACCATTTTTGAGAAAATCACAATGCTAGAATATATTTCCATGCAAAGCGTAGTTGGTGGTGGGGGGATTTTCTTTAAAATCTTCATGTCGCATCCTTGGAAGATACTGAACTTAAATACCCAGCTTTTCGTTTTTGAGCTATGCTGCAGACACACACACACACAGAACACACAGACACTGACTGACAGTTTTCTAAAAATGGTTGCCTTTTTTTTTGGATTCAGATATATTTCATATGAAATCTGGGTAATGAATTTTTGGGTGCATTACAATACCTACTCTATACATTATGTATATAGTACGCGTAGAGAAAGTAAAAATGTATTGGAAGATTAGTTTTCAAATTTGCATAAAAGGTCCTCTAGGAATGTTTTACACAAATCTGCTGAAAAGTTGATTGCTTATTCGTAAAATACGACTCGAGTTCACTCTTTCTTATGGTTGGCCATCTTCCTACAGTGAAAACATGTTAAGTGGTACCATTATAGTATGTTAAAATATGTCTTATTGTGGCTAGATACGTTTTACACTTTACAAAGTAAGGTGGTTCTATCTGTGGAAAAACAATTACCTCCAAATGTTTTAATAAATTTGTTCGGATTTGTTTTTAAATGTTCACTTGTCCTCGACGTGGTGTCAAATTGTGAACTGAAGTGCAAGTGTAAAAACATTTACTAAACATTTAACTCTTCTTCTCTATATTTTTGCATTAACAGTGGGCATACGCATAAAATCCTGCAACCAACGCTCTATGAAATATAGCTAAGGTGACGTCATAAATTCCTCGTAAAATTTAAAGTTTGCGAACATTTACATTTTGGTAGTTATTTAGTTAAAGTTAAAAAAAAAGAACTGACGTGTTCCATTCACATGACTTTCTCTACATCTCTGCAACAAATTATTCTTAGAAAGCTTATGCTTCTATTTACTTCATACTAATTGAGAAAGAATTAGCAGAAATTGTCTTATTCCTTGTAAGCAGAAGCGGAATAAGGGAGTAACTTAGGTTAAAGTGATGGTCAAAAGCTGGTTGCTATGTCATAGCAGTTCCTATTTTTGTATGCACAGCAGTTGACAAACTCCTGTATGAGAGAAGTATAAGTTTTTCAAAGCTGAAACCAAAAACAAGCAATAACTTTTAAACGATCATCACCACGAAAAAAAAGTATATAACTTAAATTGTATGTTATAATATGCTCTACATATTTTTTTGTGTGGTAAGTTTTTATTCATCTCTTACGGTTTAGCAGTTATACAAAATTCTGTAAAATTCATCCAGAATAAAGTAGTCTTCAGAGGCTATTCCCAGAAAATTCAAGATATACATTTTATTTGGCACGTAAATATCTTAAATATAAGATATTTTAATCAAATTGCTAGAGCCATCAAAATTTTCGAAAAATGCTCCACGTAAAGGGTAGTTCGGTGTGGGGGGATATTCTTGAAAATCTTTGTGTTGCATCCTTGGAAGATAACAAACTTAAATACCACACAGACACACACAAACACACGCACACACACGGCCCTTTTTCTAAAAAAGCTTTTTTTGGATTCAGGGGGGCCAAAACATGTATTTCCGGTGAAATCTCGGTATCGAATGTTTGTGTGGAATGCAATACCTTCTCTATTCACTATGTACATAGTACGTGCAGAGAAAGTAATATTGTTGGTGTATTTATTTTATCAAAAAATATAATGTTTTATATTTGCATGAATTTCCGTACTATTCTATACTAAAAAATGTGTTCTTCTATCTACTTTATCCATATGTATATAAAAACTAGACTAAAGTAATGCCAATCTTTTAAAAGCTGGTTCCTCTGTGATATAATTGAAATTTTGCATACAATCTTTGCACCAAGATGATTAAGAGATGTGCAACGAGTGAGTACTTTCCTTTTGATAAACATTAAAGTATTTTAACATTGAATAATCTCATCGCTGTAACAAATTATTATTAAAAACGTATTTTCTGTCTATTTTATGATAATTGAGATAAACATTAGAAGAAATTGTCTTAATTACTTGATATTAGAAAGAAAATCATGGAATACACGGCTAAAATTGTAGTCAAATCCGTTAAAAGCTGTTTGCCATGCGGTTAAAAATTGTTTCTATATAGGGCCAGAAGTCTACAACTTTCCGTAGGAACAATTTTTAAAGATTTTGAATCTGAAACAAAAAATAAGGAATAGCATAGATAGCGTCAGACTGAAAAATTCAATGCCACAGCCAGGATTTGAACAACGGATCTCCCGATCTATAGTCGTTTGCTCTACCACTAAGCTACCACGGTAACATGCTGGCATAGCACTGAATTTCTCAACTGACTCACATGTTTCCGGTAAACCACAAGGTGTTTTCAAATTATTTTGAGATGACAATCACAATGGCAGCTTCCAATGTTGTAAGTACTTAAGTCCCAGGATTTAAAGTATAGCTAACTATTATGATCAATTGGTATTGATTTTTTTTTTCACATAAGCCGTGTGTAGGACAGGAATTGGATAGTCAGAACACCTGTCCTACACACAACTTATGTGAGAAAAATGGTTAAACGAGATCTTCAGTTTTTGTGCCGTAAGTTTCTCTTGCTCTCTCTCTCTCTCTCTCATGGGTAACTAGTTATACAATATTCTTCCAGAATGAAAAGCTCTTCATAGAGAATTCCCAGATAATTCAAGATACACATTTCATTTGCCTTAAAAATATAGTGGTATTTTACTCAAAATCGTTAGAGCATTTTTGAGAAGATACAAATTTCAGAAAAATGTTCCATGTAGTATATTTCTTCAAAAAATCTTCCAAATGGTAGTTTAGGGTAGGGGTATTTTCTTGGGCGCCTTAGTATCAAATCCTTGGAAAATGCTTAGCTTATAATCAAGTTTGGTATTTAACTGCTTTTTCGATGTTGAGTTATGATGTTCACATACACACATACGGACCTTTTTTCAAAAATGCTTTTTTGGGATTCAGCATATATCAAAACATGTATTTTCTGTGATGGAATACAGTACCTTCTCTGTCGAAAATTCTACATACTACGTGTAGAGAAAATAAAAAGTAAAATCCGCCGAAAAACAACAGTTAATTGGGACAGACATTAATTTTTACTTATTGATATCCAATACGAATTAAAATACAATAAAAAAGAAATAGGAAACTAATATTTTTCGTAGGATTACAAATAAAAAATATATGTTGCCAAATCCACACAAGCGCGAAGTAAAAACAAAGGGAAAATTACACATTTAGCCCTAAATCCGGGCTCTGGTTATCGTGAATATATTCTAAATAATACTTCTGTAGTTCTAAACTATATAGTAATCTGTCCTTTGGTGATTTTACTCAATGGTTCAAATTTCTCAGTTTCTCTCCACTTTCTCAACTCCTATACTTTGAATCGCCTCCAAACTTGAAAAAAACTGAACCTCAGACCTCGTGATGCCGTTACAGATGGTCAAAGGACCATCAATGCCCATTTCCTGGGCGGCGATTAGATTCAGCATTTTGGTGTAAGTCAAAAGGTGAAATTCACTTGCAGAAATTGTGAAAAAGTATAAGTGGAGCTACAGGATCTACTTTTGCTTCTACCAAGAGCAGAATTCAAGAGGATTTGCCTCACTAATTCTGGAATACATGCGACAGGTTTTCTTCTACCAGAGACTTTATGGATCGGATTATGACGTTTATGAAGATTAAAATGTGCCACAACTGTACTGAGCATGATTTGCCTCATTTGGTATAAATTCTTATTAATTTGTGATTTAACATATGATACCATTAAATAGTTGATGTTTGAAGTAATATAGATAATTTTAATAGAATTATATCTCAAGCAAAGTTTACCATCATTGAGGAAAGTAAATTATTTATACTCAATATTAGCTTGGAAGTTAGGACGAACGTTTTGCCGGCGACCTCCGGTTCGATGCTTGCTCCTTAGGTTGGGTCCTCTTACTGGTCAGTTGATTTAAAATTTGTGAGCATGATACTCAAGTTAACAGGGGACGGTACCACAAATAAACCTTTGTGTGAATAATACAGCAGTTGAAGTAGTAAATGTTGATGTTGTTATTATTGTATTAATTATATTGTATTAATTATTGTTCTCAGATAACGACGTGAGACCGTGAATGTTATTGCGACTGTAACTCGAAAGAAGTATGAAGGAATGCTCGGCATGACTGAAAACAGCTCAAAAGACTGCCCATAACTGACTGAACTTGTTTTCGTTTCTACATCTCTTTAAAATATACTTCCATTCCTTTCCCTATTTCTGACAATCTACAGTTCACAACCTTGTTTGTTCTCTGGTGAGAAAACCCCAACACACTCGGCTGGACGACCCCACGGTCGCCAGTACCGTTAACTTATTTACTAGTTTGTTGGAATTTCATGGTCTTTCAAACTACGACTGGACGATTTGAACAATCTCTGCCATTTGTTACTACCTGCCTGCACTTAGAAACATTTCCTTGCCTTCGGCTATTTTGTTGAAAAGTTGTTATGCATTTGACTTCTAGATATTACTGTAATGATCCTGGTACCAACATCATTTTCATATCTATTATTATTATTATTATTATTATAATAAATGCAATTATTATTAGTTATTATATTACTAATTTGTGATTATTTTAAACTAAATATCTGAAAATAATCAGTCTCACTTTGAAAGATTGATATGTATCGAGCATATGTTTTATGAATGTAAAACTTGGTCATTACTAAAACAAAAGAGAAAAACAATAAAATAATTTGGAACATGCTGCTACCAAAAAATGCTAAAAATCAGTTGCGCAGATCACATTGCCAACGAAGAAGTTTATGAGAGAGCAAAGACAAAAAGGGAATCTGGAACCGAATAAAAAAAGAAGATTAAAGTTTATAGGACATTTACTAAAAAAACAAAAATATTTTTAAAAGCATAACTTAAGTTACAATTAAGAACTACATGAGCTGTAGTACATACGAAAAATTAAAAATCTGGGGTGTTCCATTCACATGACTTTCTCTACATCCCTGTGATGACAAGTTGATGTTAAAAGTTTATTCCTCTAATTCATGATAATCGAGATAAACATTAGCATAAATTGTATTTATTACTTTCTTCCTTGTAATAGAAGTAAAATAAGGGAATACACTAGGCTAAAGCAATAGACAGTCAAACCTTTTAAAAGCTGGCTGTAATCCAATGAAATGCGCTTCTTAGCCTTGCCAGGAGTTGAAAAGTTCCAGTTTTAAGTATTTTAAAACTGAAACCAATAACAAGGAATATCTCAGAACTGGTCCAGACCATGAAAAAATGTTTATGACATAAATTGTATGTTTTAACGACATCCAAATTTTGTGCAATAAGCTTTTGGCTATTTCTTACGGTATACCAGTCATGCTAAATTCAGAAGAATCCATTCAGATGGTCAGAGGCTATTCCCAAAAAAAATTCAAGACATTCATTTTATTTGTCATGTACATCTTTAATATACTGTCGTTAGAGACAATTTTGAGAACACCAAAGTTTTCAAAATGTTTTCCTTGTAAAGCTTAGTTTGGGGTATGGGGATTTTTATCAAAATCGTGTGTCGCATGCTTGGAATATACTTATCTTAAATACCAATTTTAATATTTTTCGTTTTTGAGCTATCCTGTTCTCAGACACGCGGACACACATACTAACCCTTTTCCAAAATGCTTCTTTTTTTGGATACGAGAGAACCGTGAAACGTGTAGTTCTGGTGAAATATTGGCATCGAGGTTTTGGGTGGAATGCAATACCTTCTCTGTACACTATGTACATAGCACGTATAAAGAAAGTAAAAAGGAAGGCAGAGAGAAGATCAGATAGGAAAATCACTGCAAACCAATAGAGGACGTGTGGCAGAAGAAAAGCTGTCATCTATTGTAAACACTAACTAGAAATTTGAAGCAATCCGGTATTTCCAACTACTGTTTGATATATAGACTGTTTCAAAACGACACCAAACGAAGATAGCAGTCAATTAGCTTACACTTTGACTTGTCCGATACTTGATGTCGCAACTTTCAACCTCTTCTATTTAAAGTTTTATGTGTGTTTAAAAATCGCACACATTTGGGATTAGGCAGCAAAGGAACAACGGCTGTCATACGCCATGTAAACAACCTCAGAACATGATATTCGAAACACATAACAAAACCCCACATACTACGTTTTCCATTACTAAGGTGACCTGTGCTGGGCCGGCGTGTCTATCAAACCACGCATACACCACGGGACTGAGACCTTCACTACCAACCGGCATCTCTCTTGAAGTGGACCAGGCACGTGTCATTTAATTATGTACGACTGCCTAATCCATGGTTATTTTATGGTAGTTTGGGTATGTACCGAATTTAGAGCTGAAAATTATATTCACGTATCACGTACGGTATGACCAACAAGGCCTTCGTTTGATGTCGTTTTAAAACACCCTGTATATTATAACAAAGAAGTATTCCCATAGGTTTCCACTTATTAACACGTTAGAATACGCTGCTTATCTTGTGCGTTTTGTCCATACCACAAATAACTCCTGCTCAGCATTCTTATATTGCTCATTTGTTCTTACTGCCGTAATCATAGTAGTGTCTTTGTATAACGTAAAACTTAGAATCACACTAAGGAAGCACTGGACTCGATTCATTAACTATTTATCGAGATTTCACTGGAAATACCGTTTTGAATGTCATTTTAACCCAAAATGATGTTCTAGATCGAGGTTACTGCCGGTCTTTCGCGTTTATGCGTTTGTGAGTATAGGAAGTTCAACTGAAATACTGCCCTATCTCATATTTGAATTAGACAGACACCATTTAAAATCCAACCAAAACATTCAACATAAAGGCTTCCAGTTACACACACATAGACACACAGACATAGATACACAATAAACTTCTTTAAATGTAAAAACTATATTCTGATAACCGGTTGTGATTTACATTTACGTTCTCTACACGTGTATAGTAGACAGAAAGCATTCCACCAAAATGTTCAATACCGATATTTCTCACGCAATATATACTTTGAGGCCCCTGAATAAACGTAATAAGGGGATTAGTAGTAAAGATCTGCATGCACGGGTGCGAGTGTGTGTGTGTGTGAAAAGATAATTCAAAAACAAAATGACGGTTAAATACAAAAATTGGTATTTATTTTTAAAATCCTTCAAAGATACGACTCCAAAATTTTCAAGAAAATTGAACTACTCCAAATGCATGGCAGTTTTTGGAAATCTTAGTTTTTCTCAAAACATATCTGATGCTTTGGATTAAAATATTATATGTTTAAGTGTTTATATGACATGTAAAATTCATGCCACGAGTTTTCTGGGAGTAGCCCTCATTTTGGAAGGATTTTTGTACTACCTTTTACAGCTGATAAGCGTTAAGAAATAGGCGAAAATGAACTGCACAAAAATGTAATGTCTTTAGAGCACAATTTATTTAAAATAACTTTTTTGTTACATTCTTAGATAACCGTTATTAATAGTTATAATTGTTCAAAAATTTTTCCCTTCTTTAAGTCCTGTCGATATTCAATTATTTCTCGTGGTTCCAAAGGAAGAATATGGAATTTTAAGGCCAGCAATTAGTGTCCAAATCTTACACATTTGACTATTGGTGTTTTTTTTTTTTGTTTTTTGTTTTTTTTTCTGTTTTTCTGTATCTATAATGAAACATGTAATGTAGGATCTTCTGTAAATACCTATCTAAATTAAAATTAAGAAGAGATAAATACATTATTCTATAAAATAGTCTGTAGACATATTAACAAACAATAGATGGTAAATACATAATAGTCGAACATAAGATTTTTTGTCATTTTCCTATTCGTTTGTTTTTCGTGATGTCATGGAAAGACTATGGAGTTTTAAGGTCAGTATGACTCAAATTTAAGCCTCTGGTTATCGATTTGGTTTCCTTTATAACCTGTATACGTACAAAAAATGCACTACATGTACTTCATAGGCGTATTTCGCATGACATGCAGTATAGACATAAACATCTGATGTGTTCCATTCACATGACTTTCTCTACATCTCTGCAACAAATTATTCTAAGAAAGCTTATGCTTCTATTCACTTCATGCTACTCGAGAAACAATTAGCAGTAATCGTCTTATTCCTTGCTTTCTTGTAAATTGAAGCGAAATAAGGTAGCATGTTAGGTTAAAGTGAAGACAAAAGCTGGTTGCTATGTCAATGAGTGAGTGAGTGAGTAGTGTTTAAGGGCCCGTCGACAACTAGGTCATTTGGGCCCGAAGTTAAGAAAAGAAACACACATTAAAAACAAATCTAAAGAAGAAAAGTTAAAATGTGCTAAAAACCCTTACAAAGGCACACACGAGAAAAGGCACGGGTGATAAAAAACCAAGGTTAAAAGGTTAAAAAACTAAAAACACACAAAAAGTGGTCCTATATGGTAAAAGAGTCTAAAAAGTTAAAAAGGCTAAAATTGCACACACGCATGAAACAGGTCAGATGTCTTTGCTGAGGGCAATAGAGGCAACAAAGCGTAGCACCATATCGACGGAATTGGCGTCGTCGCATAAAATGGCAGGTAAGGAGGTACCCAGGCCGATAGATTGCCGTTCACGTTGAAATTTCGGACAATCTAGCAACACATGTGCCACAGACAGACGAACATCGCAGGTCTGACATATAGGAGCTGGCTCAGCGCGTAGAAGGTAGCCATGTGTTAGCCGCGTGTGACCGATACGCAGACGCGTAAGGATAACCTCGCGGCGCCGGTTTGGCTGGCAAGATGTGAGCCATTGCTGTTCCGTGTCTTTGAGTGTGCGAAGCTGTATACCTGCTAAGTTTTGCCAAGATTGCTGCCAAGCTAAAAGAAGAGACCTGCGAAAGTAACGTGAAACATCCCCTGAAGGCACAGCCGGTTCCGAATAATCCTGCAAGGAGCAGGCAGCCTTGGCAGACCTATCCGCTACCTCATTACCTGCAATACTGACATGACCTGGAACCCACGTGAAGATGAACTGGTAGCTGCAAGCACTCAAGGGCACTGTAGGGCACTCAAGGAATCGCTGCAAACAAGAAAACTACCAGGTGCTAAAAGCGAGATAAAATCTAGAAAATAAAAGATAGCGTACAGTTCGGCGGTGAATACCGAACTGGCGTCCGCAAGGCGAAAATTATGTGTTACTCCATTGAAATAAAAGGCACAACCTGTAGCTCCTGCCAGCTGGGAGCCGTCAGTGCATACCGGTGCATATGCCCGGTAATTGCTTAAAAGTTCGTAAAACAGTCGCTGAAATACTTCCGGAGCAGTCGAACGTTTCACAAGGTTGGAGAGGGTCAGGTCGAAACTGGGACGCGTCAGTTGCCAAGCAGGTTCCGGATAAACAAAAACACGCTCCACAGGAGGCAATCTGAGACCCCTATCGGAGAGCAGTTCACGAAACCGAATGCCACAGGGGCGTGAAGCAGTGGCGTTCCTCAGATAGCGGTGTGAATAATCCGGGCGTAACACAGGGTTAAAACAAGGATGGCGGGGGTTCGCAGACAACTTAGCAGCATACGAACAAAGTAAAAATGAGCGACGCACTGCCAGTGGGGGTTCACCAGCATCGGCATACAAACATTCCACACGACTAGTGCAGATGGCTCCTGTAGCAAGACGTAAACCGATATGATGGACGGTGTCTAAAAGGCGAAGTTTAGAGGCGGTCGCTGCGCCGTAAATAAAACAACCGTAGTCTAGTTTTGAGCGAACGAGTGAACGGTACAAACGCAGCATCACTGAACGATCGCCTCCCCACGACGCACCAGAAAGCAGTTTGAGGATCCGCAGCGATCGGTCACAGGAGGCACGAAGGTATCGGATGTGGGATACCCAAGAAAGTTCACGGTCTAGGTGGAGACCTAAGAACTTCAAGGACGGAACGAAAGGCAGTGGCACACCGTTCAATTGGAGGTCAGGAGGAGGGTGTACTCCGCGAAGACGGTGGAAGTGTATGCACTGAGTTTTCGTAGGGGAAAAACGAAAACCATTGCGAAGCGCCCAACCAGCGATGGAGTTTATGGAGAGCTGGAGTTGTCGTTCGAGATGTTCAGTGCTGTAGGAGCGATAGTACAGCGCAAAGTCATCCACATACAGTGACGATGATATCCCACTACGAATCACGCTAGTAATGCCGTTGATGGCCACGGCAAAAAGCATAACACTAAGAACGGAACCTTGGGGTACACCGTTCTCCTGAATCTTCTCCCGCGAGAGAGTATTGCCAATACGGACACGATAGCGGCGCAGCTGGAGAAAGTTGCACAGAAATAGGGCCAGATGGCCGCGTAACCCTGAACTGTGCAAATTACGCAGAATACCGTATCGCCAAGTAGTGTCTTAAGCCCTCTCGAGGTCAAAGAAGACACTCACGACTTGCTGCTTCAGAAGGAAAGCATTCCGTACATAAGCTTCCATACGCGCCAGGTTATCAACGCTTGAACGACCGCGACGAAATCCGCACTGCTCGGAACAGAGCACTTCGTTCGCCTCCAACCACCAAGTAAACCGAATACTGATCATGCGTTCCAAGGTCTTGCAAACGACGCTCGTGAGGCAAATCGGCCGGTAAGAGGATGGGAGGGTCCGGTCTTTGCCAGGACGAGGGATAGGAATGACAATACCCTCTCGCCACACAGGCGGGAAAACCTGTTCGCGCCAAATGCGGTTATAGAGGTCCAGAAGGAATGTAACGGCTGCAGGTGGGAGGTGAAGCAACATTTAACGGTGAATATCATCGGGATCAGGAGAAGAGTCCCTCGCAGCGTGTAAAGCATGAGTTAGTTCCGCAAGGGTGAAATCTCTCAGCAGCTACCTTAATGGGAAGAAATGCATTGTCGTAATTGCCCGTTGCACTTGTCGCAGCGAAGGAGGTGGCTAGAGCGTCGGCAACATCCCGTTCACTGGTGAAGGTGGAGCCGTGAACGGTAAGGCCAGGGATGTATGTCCTGAGACATTTGCCGGTCATGCGGCGCACCGAAGTCCACACTCTCTGTGAGAAGCTCCTGCGAGAAAGTAAGGAGACATATACTTTCCACGAATTCCGCTTGGCATTACGAACGATATAGCGCGCCTTAGCCCGGGCGCGTTTGAAAGCAACAAAGTTCTCCGCCGTCGGGTGTAGGTGGAAAAGACGGAGAGTTTTTTTACGTGCCTTTAATGCCAAGTTGCAGTCTTCGGTACACCACGGCACTGGAATACGCCGAGGGGTAGAAGAGCTCCGAGGAATACTGGATTCTGCGGCGAGCAAAACCGAGCAAGTAAAATACTCCACCGTGTCTTCTATGGAGGTACAGCCATCGGAATTGAGATTGAGCAGAGAGGAAAACTTTTCCCAATCAGCTTTGGAGATAATCCAGCGGGGATGTTGAGTGGGTAAGGGATATTGTCCCGAAAAACGAATGTCAATGGGGAAATGATCACTGCCGTGAAGATCGGAAAATACCGACCAATCCAGGAAGGATAGTAAAGCAGGGCTGCACAAAGTTACATCTAGGGCGGATAGGGTGCCATATGCAGAAGATAAGAATGTGGGTGCACCGGAGTTTAAAAGTAATAAACCAGACCTGTCGCAAACGTCTGCTATTATTGTACCTCGAGCATCGTCAGCAGAAGAATCCCAAAGAACACTGCAAGCAATGACATCGCCCAAAAAGATCAGCGGCGGGGGAATTTGTGCTAACAATGCCCGAAGCTCAGTGTCTGAGACCACATCGTGCGGCGGCAAGTAGACATTGCAAACAGAAAAGGAGATGGAAGGCAATGTTACGCGCACAGCTACCGCTTGTAGTGGGGTGTTGAGTGTAATACTGGCGGCAAGGATGGTAGGAGCCACGAGAGTAACAACACCGTTGCAAGCACGCTGGCCACCAACAAAGTCGTGTCTGAAGGATTGAAAATGACGAAGTGGAAGGGTATGGTGGGGATGTAAGTGGGTTTCCTGGAGACAGAGGATTGAGGGTGAACGCTTGTTGATTATATGTTGAAGGTCTGATAGACGGGCCCTGATCCCATTGATATTCCACTGGATTATATCCATGGTGAGATAGAAATTAAGGTGGTGTAATTTCTTTCTTTCTCACCTTAGCAGATTTAGCTCCAACTAACCTAAAATCCGTGTCTTCCTTAGACTCCACTGGTGGTCGGGTGTCAGAAGAAGTCTTTCGGTTCGCAGAACGAGAGCGGGACGTTGCCGAAGTTCGGCTCATCGGTCTACTACGTTGACGGGAACGATCTCCGGCGAAGGATGAACTAGGAGCACATGGGTTAGTCGACGCCTGAGATTGCTGCTGTGCATCAGAAGTTGTACACTGAGATGCAGATGATTGAGCACGTAAAGGAGCGGCTTCGCAAGAGTCAGTTTGCGTCGACGCATCCGCGACAGGCACAGTCTGTAAACCGACGGATTGGACATGCTTACGGCGAACGGCTGAGGAGTATCCTGTGGTGTTGCCGGCTTTAGCTGCTCAAAGCGCCGTCTCGCCTCAGGAAAAGTAAGATGTTCCTTCACACGTATTTCTTGTATGCTTTTCTCTGCCAAGTACATGGGACACTGTCGAGAGCTAGACGGATGACTGCCTTCACAGTTTACACAGCACGGTGCGCGCGTACAGACGGTGTCAACGTGTGCCACTAGACCACAACGATCGCAGGTTGCGGGTCGGGCACAGGCGGCTTGGGTATGCCCGAAGTGCTGGCACTTGAAGCACCGCATAGGGTTCGGCACATACGGGCGGACGGCAGCACGTTCGTAACCACAGTATATGAACTCCGGAACACTAGTACCTTTGAACGTGAGAAAGATCGTACGCAATGGGTACTCCTTGCCCTCACGTTTACCATGTAGACGGTACGCCTGACAAACTCGCTGTTCTGAAAGATGGGTGGCAATATCTTCATTGGAGAGGTCGTCTAAGCTAGAGGTGGTCACAACTCCTCTACAGGTGTTCCTGGACTTGTGGGGGTAAACTTTGATGCTGTATGATCCCAACAGAGTAGCACGAAGTAGCTTGTCCGAATGGTCTTTATTGTGGACATCTACCAGTAGCGTACCGTCTCACAGCCTTGTCGCGTTTTTAACCTTGCCGCAGATCCTGTCAACTTCCCTTTGCACGTAGAATGGACTTATGTCTGAAAATTTCTTCGTTTCGTTCAACATAGCCATAACAATAAACTGGTCAAAATAAGAAGTTGGTGCGCGGTTTGACATATTGAAAAGACCCCCTTCCGGCGTCAGCCTGCCATCCGGGGGTTAAAGAAGAAAAGACACCAAATCTTCACGGTCTGTGCCGTCACGGGCCATCCCATGACCGATACCCAAGGCCTACGTCACAAGGGTTACCCTCCAAACACCACTGCTGGTCCATATGCGTATACCGTTCACCATGCACGCCCCGGTTTTAAGCCCCTACCACAGGAATAACCGCCTGTGGCTCCCCGCTCTAGGCCGTGCAGCGACAGAACATATGCATGGATTCAGGGGACTTGTGGTTGATTACGCCGGGGCAACGTCAGCGGTAACACGTCCGGCCCGTGAAACTATCCCAACGACGTAACGCGGTCGTCGGGACACCAGCACAGGCCGGGCTTACTAACAAGCTACGTGAATGTACTTGACGGTATGGACGGGCTCCGCACCTAAGGCTACACATAGGGGCAGTGGGGAGGGTGCACCCAACCTTCAAGCCTGGGACCTCCGTAGAGCACACAAATTGGGAGCCGCGCTGGAACCGTGGGACAGGAACCACGGGGATAGTGAAAGTTCCCTGCTGGTGAGACAGGAGTTAATAAACCTAATGCCTTACAAACTACTAAGTTCCATAAGCCTAGAAGAGGAAGAGGGTGATAAAGTAAACAAACGAAACAAACAAATGCAGAACAAAACACGTGGCAACAGTGAATGGCGATGGGTAGGGTGAAGTGGCGGTGAGCGGCTCGGGAACCCCTGGGTGCGCCAAACCCGTACCTACCGTAGTAGGCCCCTGGGGGGCTATGTCACAGAAGTTCCTTTTTTACTTTCTCTATACGTACTAGTTAAAGGCGAGGATATACTTATTCCAAGAATACCACTAAGTCAACTGACTTTCGTTTTGAATTTAAGCGCGCCTTGCATTCGCAATGACAATAAATCCCAAGATCAATCGTTACAAGTGTGTGTAATACCTATACCTTGAATTGTGTTTTTCGCATGTTGTACGTTGCGTGCTCGGTACTATGTACATAGAGTATAGAGAATGTATTGCACTCCACCAAAAAATTCGATACCGAGATTTCACCGGAAATATATGTTTTAGGGTCCCCTGTATCCAAAAAAAGTATTTTCATAAAAAGGTCCGTGTGTGTGTGTGTGCTCAATTAGCATGAAATAAATAAAAGATAAGCTTATTGACAATAATTTGTTACAGAGATTTAGAGAAAGTCATGTGAATGGAACACATCAGATTTTTTGTTTACTAGTGACTTATAGAGGGTCTAAAACCGCATTGGAAATCCTCTTTTCAACTCTTTCTATTTTTGCTGCATCTTTTTAACTCTTAATAGCTTCTGTTAATCTTTGTTATCTGGTATCTCAATTCTTCTTTTATCTAGAATTCTCATTCCTTTTATTTTTTCCTTCAATGGCGTCGCTTCTCATGATGCGTCTTAACTATTTAGAATTTCTCTTCTGTAGAGAATGCAAGATATATATCTTTCCCATTGTTCTAAAAACTTCATTTGTTACCTTTCCGCCCACCGAATCTTTTCCATCTTCTTTCAATACCACATTTCTATGCTTCTTCTTTCTATTTTCCTCAGTGTCCTTGTTTCAGCTCCATAAAAAGCTATTCTTCAGCCTTAAATCGAGTTTTCTTGGCAGAAGAATACTCTTTTTGTTGAAAGTAGTATTTGGCCATTGCAATTCTTTTTATTCTTGTGTACAATTTGTCCATGAATATTCGATCTTGTATGAATCTCAAGCATCGGTTGCTGGTCCACGGGAAGCTGAGACTAAGCTCTGAGAATTAATCTCTAATTCTGGTCCATATCGTCTGCTTCATAAGCTGCAATAAGTAATTTTAGGAAACTTTAACTGCTTGCTTTCTCTACAAGTATTATGTTCATAGTATTTAGAGAAGGTATTGCATTCCATCAAAAAAATCTATATCGAAATTTCACCGGAAATACATGTTTTGGGTCCCCCTAAATCCAAAAAAAGCATTTTCAGAAAAAGGTCCATGTGTGCGTGTGTGTCTTTAGAAAGCATAGTTCAAAAATAAAAAAAAACCGTTGAATACCAAACTTGGTATTTAAGTTTGGTATCTTCCAAGGATGCGACACGAAGATTTTCAAGAAAATCCCTCTACTTCCAACTACCCTTTACTTCGAACTTTTTTCGAAAATTTTGTTTTTCTCAAAAATGGCTCTAACGATTTGATCGAGATGAAAAAAAAAAATTACGACACAAAAAATGTAGAGCACGTTAAAACACACAATTTATGTTATATACTCTTTTCGTGGTGTTGATCGTTTGAATGTTATTTCTTGTTTTTTGGTTTCAGCTTTGAAAAATTTATACTTCGCTCATACAGGAGTATGTCAGCTACTGTGCATACAAAAAGAAATCTGATGTGTTCCATTCACATGACTTTCTCTATATCTCTGTAAAAACTATTGTTAATAAGCTTATCTTTTATTTATTTCATGCTAATCGAGAAAAAATTAGCAGAAATAGTCTTATTTCTTGCTTTATTGTAAGTAGAAGCGAAATAAGGGAGTAACATAGGTTAAAGTGAAAGCCAAAAGCTGGTTGCTATGTGACTGATGTTCCTTTGTTAGTATGGACAGGAGTTGACAAATTCCTCTATGAGAAAAGTATAAGTTTTTCAAAGCCTGAAACCAGGAAAAAGGGGTATCTAAACATGATCAACTCCAGGAAAAAAAATGCATGTAACATAAATTGTGTGTTTTAACTTTCTCTACATTTATTTATGTTAAGTTTTTGTCCATCTCTTACGGTTTAGTAGTTATACAAAATTCATCCATAATAAAGTAGTTTTCAGAGGCTATTCCCAGAAAATTCAAAATATACATTTTATTTGTCAGGTAAATATCTTTAGTATAGGATATTTTAATTAAAATTGTTAGAGCCATTTTCTAGAAAAATCAAAATTTTCGAAAAAAGTTCCATGTAAACGGTAGTTTGGGGTGGGGAGATTTTTCTCAAAATCTTTGTGTCGCTTCCCTGAAAGATACTAAACTTAAATACTAACTTTGGTCTTTTACCGACTTTTCGTTTTTGAGTTATCGTGTTCACAGACACACGGACACACGGACCTTTTTCTGAAAATACCCTTTTTGGATACAGGGGATCCTAAAACATATATTTATGGTGAAATCTCGGTATCGAATTTTTTGGTGGAGTGCACTATACACTATGTACATAGTACGCATAGAGAAAGTAAAAATGTTGTGTGTGTTATTAAGCCCTGAGTAAACTAACTGACTCAAGTTATTTCTGAATGTGATGATTATGCCTCGGTTTCTTAGGTTCTGATCTATTTTATTCCTGATGTCTTATTTTCCAAATTTCAGTTTATTTCAATGTTTCAGGTACAAAAGAGTACTAAACTTTAATTTTATGGAGTTTAAGTTAATCTAATTTTATGTTAGGACATAATAAGACCTATTTTTACTTTCTCTATACGTACTATGTACAAAGTGTATAGAGAAGGTATTGCACTCCACCAAAAATTTCGATACTGAGATTTCACCGGAAATATATGTTTTAGGGTCCCCTGTATCCAAAAAAAGTATTTTCAGAAAAAGGCCCGTGTGTGTGTCTGTGTGTCAGTATGTCCGTGTGTCCGTGTGTCCGAGTGCCTGTGTGTCTGTGAACACGACAACTCAAAAACGAAAAGTCGGTAAATAACCAAACCAGGTATTTAAGTTTAATATCTTCCAGGGATGTGACACGAAGATTTTGAGAAAAATCCCCCCACCCCGTCCATTTTATACTAATATCGCTCACACTTTCGATCACATATCTTCACTCGCTCAAGTCACTTGGCTGGTGAAACTTCCTTGTTTTGCACATTTTATGATGAAATCCATGCCTCGCCAAGCCTATAATGGCACGTCTTTGTCTATCTCTTTTTACTTTCGCTAGCCACATATGTACAATGTACATAGGAATAGAGAAGTATTGTATTCCACCCAAAAATTCGATGTCGAGATTTCACCGGAAATACGCTCTGAATCCAAAAAAAATCTTATGTGTTCCACTCACATGACTTTTTCTACATCTCTGCAACAAATTATTCTTAAAAAGCTTATATTTCTATTTACTTCATGCTAATCAGAAACAATTAGCAGAAATAGTCTTAATACTTGCTTCTTTGTAAGTAGAAGCCAAATAAGGGAGTACCATAGGTTGAAGTGATAGCCAAAAGCTGCTTGCCAGGTCACTGAAGTTCCTTTGTTTGTATGGACAGCAGTTGACAAATTCCTGTATGATTAGCGTGAAGAAAATAGAAGTATAAGCTTTTTAAGAATAATCTGTTGCAGAGATGTAGAGAAAGTCATGTGAATTGTACGCATCAGATTTGTTCCTTCTGTTTTCCTTCTCTTTATGGCATTTTATATGATTCCGTTGCTGGAAGCATCATAATTCGCAGGTCCTCCAGGAATGGTGCTTGGACCATTCTACTGGGTGTATATTTGCTTGTCTCTAGTACTTTCTTAAAGAGACAAGGTACTCAAAAAAAATGTTTTAGAAACTAATAAAATCCCTGTTATTCCTATTTTCAGAAAATGTATACTTTTATGAGGTTAAAGGAATTGTATTTAATTTAGGTATAATTTAAATCTTAGCCTTCATTTCTTTAAAGTGTTTGCAGTGCCTCTTTTTAGATCTTTTGTATCTTCAAATTCAGTTTTCTGAAAACAGCATTTTTGGATACTCATGTAACTTTTTCTCATAATCTATGAGAGCTGGAAAGATGAAATTTTCAGCAATATATAGGTACAACACATAGTTTAAGTTTCTGAACCACAATCCTAATGTTATAGAATATATTGATCATATTGAGATACCAACAAAATTGCAATTTTTCCACATTTTTACTCTTTTGAATTTGCAAATATATTTCTGTTTTAATTTCTACTAAAATTGTATCATAGCTAAATAATTGAGGTTAAGAAAATAGCTGATTATACTAAGAACAAGCATGCAAAAGCGTAATAATGTATTGCAAGTAGTAACAGAGGAAACGGTACATGAATTCACATATTTTATGATTAAGTTTTTTATTACTTTTCTGCTGAATGAAATGTTTTTTATAGACTCACCACATAAGCTATCACTGCGAACAGCCACTTCCAATAATTGTCATGATTTATAGAATAATTCATACAAATTTCTGGAAAAACAACAATTTAATATTTTAAGAGCAGTGGTAATTCAACTCACTTAAGGTATAATTTCCGTATGTCCAGACTACCTTGTCCCCTTAATGTATCTCGCTTTTACTTTTTCTAGCCTCTCCAGATCACTACCCGTGAGCTTCTCCCATACCAGTTCTAGGCTGCAGATTGAGTAATCTTATGGCTGTCTATAGTTTTAGTGGTGTAATGTCCTTGATATTGCAGCTTGCTTTTGTACCTACTGAACCTCTCTTCTGTTCATATGAGCTGAAAGAATTTGTGGTTGTGAGATTATTTTAAGTGGCGTAAATCTACTACACGGAATCATTCGGAAGGAAGGCATGTTAAGGATTTTTACGCCCGATTAAACCTATCGGCCTCCGCCGGGTTTGAACTCGCAACCTTGAGAACCAGAGGATAGACTGTGGAGTATGACAGTGTGTACAGGTCTAGAGCTCAATGTTGTAATAATGATCGGTCACGCTCTCTGTGGAGAAAGACTGCAAGAATCGTTGATCTCAAACCCTTAAGAAATATCCCAAATGAAGTTAGTACTTTGTGTGATGTAGAACATAGCATAGTCTATTCACGTTCCTTTTTGCCTGCAGGTGAGCAACAGGGGGAAAGACCGATTCCTGCGTCAAGCGGCACCCTTCCCCCTCCTATAAGCTTTAGAAGCCCTAGGAAGATAGAATAGGGTTTACCCTTGGAGTCTTTCAAAGTGCTTCCTTGTTCAGTATCGTATACTGAGAACTTTTGCACATGTAGATTTCGAAATTAAGTTTTGTTTTCCAGTGCCATACTGAAACTAAATTACCGTACTCAAAGCTTTTGCACAAGTAGTGCTTGAAATTAATCGGTGTTTTTCAGTGCCATACTAATCCAAGTGTATTGAAATTGATAATCTCAAATAGGTGTTAAACTTACATTTAATTTAACTTTTTACAACTTAAAGTTACAGTATTTAAAAATAATGCCATTAAAATTCTATATATTCCTAAACTGTACATATATGATCCTATAAAATCTTAATAGACTGTCAGATTGAAACTAACTTTAACTTTTTATAACCTAAACCTCCGGGACTTGGTGATAGTGATTACATCTAGGGCAGATGTGTTGAGACAGCATTGCTTTGGAGCCAGTTTAACCTCTTTTCTATCCAACATTTTAGTCGCTATCACACCTTGAGAGAAAATCGCTCGCTCTCTTTTGAATTTGCCCAATGTAGTCGTTCTCAGCTAAATGAAACGAGTGAGGTTGCCGATAGAACACTGACCTATGAGTGGCAGAAAAATTGAAGCATCTACTAGAAGGCAAACGCCCCCAAAATTACGTTCACAGCAGTTGGATTGGAACTTAGAATCTCAAAGTGGGAAGCCGGCAATGTGAATATCGGACAAGATGTGGAGTTCTGTCAAAGTGTTAACAGTTAAATAATAATAATAATAATTCAATTTGAGGCTGCACATTTCGTACACATAGCCAAATAAGCGATTTCTCCATATAGGATAAGGATACGGATGGATGGGTTACTGTATCTAAGCGTCTTCGCGAGAGGGATGAAGTAAGAGGACACACCGGGAGGCCGGAATTAGGAGCTATATTACAGTAATGACAGAGTCCCTATAGTTTCCAGATTGAAGCGCCTCTTCGTTTCAAAGATGTAACTTTAGTGGGTCATCCTTTATACATGTGTTTAGAAATCCCTTATATATGTCGCCCTCTGTGGTGTAATGTACCATGCTAAATTCATATACCCAAGGTCGCGGGTTCAAACCCGGCAGAGGACGATGGATCTTTTCGGGCGTAAAAATCCTTAGCATGGCTTCCTTCGGAACGGAATAAAGCCGTGGGTCTCGTGTCGTATATTTACGGCACCAACCTCAAGCCTGATAGAGAGGTCTCTGAGCAAAATTAAGTGGTCTTTCACGCTCAGTATAAAATGGGACGCTGAGAACCACAATAGTTAAATAGCGTCCATAAATAAAACGCCATTTAATTTTTCAGAATTTATATATAATTCATGCAGTAAAATGTACGAAACACATTATTACAAACATATGCAGGAATTATCTCTCCACCATGACAGCATTAACGGAAAACGGATTTAAAAACACTTTCACTGACAAAATCTGTTGTGCTACATTCACATAGCCTTTTCTATTTATGCTACAACAAACTATTCTTACAAAAAACTAATTTTCTGTCTACTTAATGCTTGTGAAGATAAACGTTAGCAGAAATTGTTTTATTACGATACTATTTTCTGTTCCAAAGAGAATAAGAAATGCTATAAGCTAAACGATAGTCAAATCGTTTAAAAACCGGTCACTATATAAATTTACGGTAAGTTCGTTCTCTTTGCTGGACTAGGATGTAATAAATTATGAACAACGACTTTCCATTTGAGAAAATTGTACATATTGGAAAATGTAACCTATTACAAGCAATATTCCGTAAATAGTTGGCTCTTCAACAAAAAATTGTATTTTACATAAGTTGGGTGTTTTAATGGGATCTATATTTTTAGTTTTGTTTTTTGTTTTCTAGGTGTTTTTATTGTAGTGGTTTAGTAAGCGTATTACTATCTTTTACGGTTTACCATTGTGCAAAAATCATTCTGAGTGAAGAGAACTTCAAATGCTATTCCAAGGAAATTCAAAATATACATGGTATTGGTCACGTAAATATTTTAATACACGGTATTTTAATCAAACCATTTTTCAGCAAATTAAATGTTTTAATGTAAAGCGAAATATGGATTGTGGCAGGGATATTTTCTTGAAAATCTAACTGTCGCATCGTTGGAAATTACTGAACTTAAATATCAATTTTGGTATTTAACTGACTTTTCGTTTTGAGTTATGCTGCCCGTAGACAGACAGACACACACACACACACATCACACATTTGGACCTTTTTTCTAAAAATGCTTTTTTGGAGAGTGGGAAACCTAAAACGTGTATTTCCAAAGATATCTTGGTATTGAATTGGGTTGGAATGCAATACCTTCTCTATGTACGAAATAGAGAACATTAAATATATATTACAAATTGGATAGGTAGTCAGAGAGGAAAATTCAATGCCACAGTCGGGATTTGTACCACAGATCTCCCGGTTGCTCTACCACTGAGTTACTATGGCAACATGCCGTAACGGCACTAAATTTCTGAACTGACTCGCATGTTTCGCGGTAAACCATAAGGTGTTCCGAAATTATTTTCAGATGGAATACCCCAATAGCGACTTACTATGTCGTAAGTATTTTAAGTCCCAGGACTTATCACTATAGCCAACAGTTATGGTCAATTAATCAATATACTGCAAATGAATTCCTCTTGATAGGTTGGAAAAGTAAAAATATCAAATGCTTGTTATTATCCTCTGCTTTAGTAGTTAAAAATAAATAACTTACAAATTTGCAAGCGAGGTTTTAAACATCGCTGATCAACCGCACCCGGGGTCATTATATCCTAACCTCAAATACTAAATCCTTTATTTCAATGTTATCCGCATGCTGAATCAGCAGTATGGCTTCATGTTCTGATTAGGATAACATATAACTTGAAAATATATCAAATTTGACATTGCTGAGAAAAACTGTAGATATACATTACAAATAGCGAACAAGTACTGCCTCCTGATGGGCAGTACATATTCGTCTATGTTGCCAAAATAATGTGTACATGCATAATAATTTTCAATGAAACCTTCAAGTTACGGCAAAATGCTTAGTATACGATCTTATTGAACTCAAGATCAAAGAATTCAGAGTAAAGTTGGGTCGAGTGATTTTTTTTCAGTAATCGATTCATATGATTCGTTCATCCAACATGAATCGATTCATACGATTCGTTCAACCAACATGAATCGATTCATACGATTCGTTCACGATTCATTAATCGTTATCATGTCTTTTCTGTGTTTGACTTATATTGTACACGGGGATGATAATCACATGGTAGCTCCTTTAGCATAAAAACAATAATTTATGTAAAAAAGTTCTATCTTGCTAATGTAGTGACGATTTAGCTGGGCATATATTATATCTAAGATACTGCAATAAACAAATAAATATATATACATATATAAATATAAATAAAACATTCATAAATTCTAACGATTGCTTTCACATAAGCAATATCTCATCCCTAAACAATATAAATACACTCGTGGTGGCTCTTCGGCAGTGTTAGTTTTCTTATGTATATTGTACATTATATATAAATATATATAAAATATATAATGTACATATTTTACATTATATATAGATATACAATTTATATATTCTTTATTTAGCCTAATGGCCTCAGCACTATTTTCTCACAATAAAATGAATGGTTATAAATCCCTGTACACATCATCGTGCGCACTTGGCAGTTTTCGTTGAAGCTCGGCTTGGTACTTCGAAATGTGGAAGCAAAAGAATCACAAACCCCAATACCTAATCACGATTCTTCAAATCTGCGAATCTTTTTGAACGAGATACCTATGATTGACACGATTCATGCGATTCTTTCCTAGTAGTCGTTCATATGAACTATTCGTTCATGAATCGCCCCAGAGTTCAGTTCAAGTACAGAAATTTGAAAAGCATGGCACAGGCAGAGAAAATCAGATTTCATCAGTCTAAGTACACAATATGTGCAGGATGACAGCAGCAGCCCAATATTTACAGGGCCACAAGTGGTCTCCCAAGAGCAATTTATGAGTTGATATGGCATGGTATCAAAGGACCTTTGAGGCGTGAGGAAAGTGTCTCCACACTTGGGGAACTTTTGGCTCTGCACAATGATTTTCTCTCTATAATATTGGATGTGATAAGCTCCATTGATGCTGATCCCTCTTGTGTAGAAAATACAGAGGGGAGACAGATTTTGTTTCATCGTGAAAGATTTTGAAAAGTTCTTTTCACACAAACTGCTACAGAAGCGTTTAGAAATTAAAACACTTCAGGATGCTGGGATTTTAAAAAACATAAATTTCTACAAAACGTTTATAAAAGTCAAGACAAAGCTATAGCACAAGCAGCGCAAATCCAATCTTTTTCGAGAGAAAAGTGAGGGTTAGGCTAAACTAATCACTAGCTGAATCAAGAAATATCTGGAAATGTTACACCAGAGAATATAGACATCATATTGGAATCTTTTGTATAAAAAGAATTAAAAAATTTCGGAGCCGTAGTAAGCATCCAATCAAGATTCATCTATTTAAAGTTAAAAGGAAAATCTTTATAATTATGGGAAACTGATGAGCTAAACAAAGCAGCTGTTAAAGAGCAATTAGTATTTGTTTGGAATCCCCTGTAGAGATAACAGCTGAACGTAGGAATCATAGCCAACTTCTTTGAATCGAACCAAAATGCACCTAGACAGGATGTACCTTGCTCATTCTGTACAAGCATATATCAGACAAGTGTTCAGTACAACACTAAACATTTGTTCAACTCTTCTCACTTCACTGCCTAAAATAATTATGATTTTAACCACTTGGTATTAATAATTATTAAGATTTAAAATAAACGCAACAACGTTCTTTATTGTGTGTCTACAAGATGGTATTTCGTTACCTGCTCTATTGATCAGCATTTTCTGAGCAGTTTTTCTGTAATTGAAACTTCCACGTTTAAATGAGAATTGTGCATTTTCCAAGTGCATTACTTGTTTTTCTTATATGCTTTCGTAACACTAGTGTTCTGTTTCAGAGATGAAGAAATATTACATATGTGATGGAATATTGTTTGTCCACAGCATAGTCCTAACTGGGTCGGGTATTACCACAATCGATGAAGACTTTGAACTCTGGAAATTCGTGACAACACAATAAAATTGATTTCATTGACTGTAATATTAACTTCTGATAAACTTTCCAATGAAAATGTATAACTATTAAACTCTTACAAGTGAAGAATAGGCTGGCAGTGATGTTCGTTTCAGTGGCCTTCCTATCTGAGGAAAATGAGGATGAAAATCCAAACTGTATTTACATTCCAGTTTTCAGCATGGATTTAAGACTTATGTGGAATTTGTTTTGCACTAACTGGTGGTGAGCATATTATCTCACAAACTGAGCTTAGTGTCTACTATAAGTGTCGATGACTCTGAGATAAGTTAAAAATCGGCTAATGTTTTTTTTTTTTTTTTTCATATCATATTGTCATAGGCAAATAATATATCACAGTGATGGTAACTCAATTGCATCGTCATACCGGAACATGTTTCTGCTCTTTTATTAATATAATTAATTCTATATAGTATGGCCATTATTTATTTATTTCAAAGTTTTAGCTTATATTTTAATACTTTAATATCAGAACATAAATTTGCTCCTGATCATTATCCCTTTAATTATACTAAATAACATTTAATTTAAACCTGTTTATTCAGACCTTAGGATTTTTAGCGCTTTCATATGTAAATGATTAGCAATTTACATCACATCATGTAATACCAACACAACAAAACTTTCCAAACCAGAATAAGTCAAGAAGAGACTATCGGAATCATGAAAGCAAAAGATTACCTAACTGCTTTTTATAAACAGCAACGATGCAACTGAAGTGACCATCGAAGTATGTTGTCCAGGAACTAAGGAAATCTATAGCAATGACTCAATTATTTATTTATAAATATTTTCAAATATTAGAGAAATGACAATATAATCTCTAAGAATTATTGAATATAATCACAGATTTGTTTAAAAGTCAAATTTAAGCACAGCACACAAGAACTAAAACAGCCCAGCAGAAGCAATGTAAGACGGACTACTTTTACGACAGTCAATATTAAGTACACATCAGCTAATTCTTTTGGGAAGTACCAATAATAAAGATATATAAGTGCTTATTTTGTATAAGTCACTCATCTCCTAAGATTTTAAGCTTAACAAAGTAAGTATTATATTTCCACCACTATTAATAAAAAATACAAAATTTTTAAGGTAGCTTCCGTCCTTCTATCTTTATGTTTTTGCGGACATTAGCTTTTCAAGCTGTTTACATACTGTGGAATTACTGAATATACAATTATTTCATGCTTAATTCACCAAAAGTATGAAAATTTAAAATTAAATCACGTCTAATACATCTCATTGTAGAAATCTACTACAACATTCCGCGAAAAGAACATTTAGCGAAGCTAAAACGAGAAAACAGCGTATAAAATAATTTTTTGTTAGCGTAGTAACGTACCTTTTTTTTTTTTTTTTTAGGTTAACGTTTATTGGTCGTATCAGAAGATAAATAAAATCGGTGAAATGATGCTCAAATCATCTCGGGGTTGACATTCGTAATATCAGGAATTCAGAAAACTCCAAAAAAAACTTCTTCAGATAACCCACTCTAAGCGAGATTCGAACTCGCGACTTCCACACTACCGGATGGGACCAAAAATCGTATTATTAGTTATTTTAATTGTCTAAAATAATGCAGTTCAGGTACATGTATCTGACGTACAGTCAGACAAGGTTGCTTTCGTCAGTTCTCCATTGGCCGGTTTTAACTTGAAATAGCCCCTTCGAGTTCTGCAGCTGCTTTTACACAAGAAGGGATATCTATATGAGCAAATACTGGGCAGTTGGGTCACAGGTATGCTGTTTTAATTTGGGTAATTGTGATGTTTAAATATTGAAAGTAAGATGATGATGATGATAATAATGATGATGACGATGATAATAATAATCTAAACTTCAAAAAGATAGATTTGTAAATTTTTACAAATATCTTGAAGGTATTTGAAGTAGAACAAAATATATTCCCCATGATATAACTGATCCTGATCTCTGCGTAAAAAGTATATTAACCACTACTGAAAACACAAGTGAAAGACCCTCCATTAGTAGTACTTAATTATATTTCAGTCCAAACTATAGTCAGATTTTAGCCTCAGGTTGTCTTCCGATTCTAATGGCAACAAACTACAATAAAAAGAGCTTCCTGCAGTAATGTCCTTTGGAAAATGCTATGACAGCACACAAAATGCCGGGGTTTTCAATAATATTGTGAGTGGTTTTTGTTTTGTTGGAGACTCGGAATCTAAACGTTCGTAGTGTCCTAGGAAAACTAAATCAATTTCCGGTACACAAGTAGGTAATTTGATGACTTCACAAGTTGAATATGAGATCCAGAATGTACTTCCAAAGATTTGAATGATAATAATTAATTTATAATTATTATTATTATTATTATTTTATCATCATCATTGTCTCGTCATTAATTTATCCCATCTTCGAGTTCAGTAAACCTTATGACTGGAGCTGAAACATTATTGACAGTAAAAAAACATATTTTTTATTTTGTTTTTGTACTGGCAGTTCAGAAATCTATATCCATGACTTCAAAAGTTCAATAAACAGGCTATAAGTCTCCTATCTCAAATTACTTGTTTAACCCTTAGTTGCAAACACCAGTATACTTCATATGCCGCGTTTCCTTTAATTCAAGTTTAAAACTGGAGTTCTAGTAAATTTTTTTGGGGAATAACCCTATACAATTAGTACATAAAGTAATAGAGAAAATAGAAATGAAAATAAATGTAGGTCCTTTATTAATATTTTTCTTCCCAATAAAAGTTTAAATTCTTCTAAACCAGTTTTCATAATGCTGCCAAAGGCACTACTAAAAAATTAGTTCAAATGACCATGAGTGTTAGATGATAGGTGATGGACTAGCCATCCATTCAAAGCCAAATGTTGCCAATTTCAATTATTGTGGTAAATGACGGGGAAAGCCCAAGTAAAATAATCGGTGTGATGCTTGGAAGCTAATGGGGTTACATTTGGTTGTAGTTATGTTGCTTTTCTCTTTTATTTGTTTTAAAAAAATCACTGCAATTTTAGAAAAAAAATGATATGTAGTTTTACAATATAAAATTCTTGATTACTTGTCGTTAAGCTGAAGGTTAGTATAACATGAAGTTAATCATAGAGAACAACCTTATTTGTATAGTTACGCTTAAAACAAGCGGAACTTATAAGTACCGACAGGCAACAAAGGGTTAAGTAATCTACATAGTTTTCATAAACGTAGTTCAAATGGCCAAGACTGTTAGATGTTAGGTGATGGACTGGCCATCCATTTAAAGCCAAATGTTGCAAGTTCAAATCTCAGAGACTGTGGTGAAGGACGGGGAGAGTCCAGGTAAAATATACGGTATGATGCTTGGAAGCTAATTGGATTACATTTGACTGTAGTTATGTCGGTTTTCTCTTTTATTTATTTAAAAAAAACACCGCAAAATTAGGGAAAAAATTATATATACTTTTACAGTACAAAACAGTCTTGATTACTTGTCGTTTATGGTTAAAGGTTAATATAACATGAAATTAATCCTAGAGTACAACCATATTTGAATAGTTACGCTTAAAACAAACGGAACTTATACGTACCGACAGGCAACAAAGGGTTAAGTAATCTACATATTCTGTGAAAATATTTCGGTATGGGTCATTAACACCCTGTATAAAATAAAAGGAAATCTTAATTTAATATCACATCTCTGTAATTATATATTTATTTTTTGTTTTGAATATGTCAGTCGGTTTTGACAATAAAGTGAGTGCAATTGGTCTAAAACTTGTCCAATTTCTTCTCCTGTGCATTCCATTCCCTAAAAGCATCGAGTAGCGGAGGACCATTGAGGGAGTTTGAAAGTTAGTGGTGTTTCTCGTGTTGCAACAGTCCGCAGAACTTGGTTCGCCCTGAGGTATGTCTCTGGAAGTGTACCAGACAGCTGTCATAAACTTTGCTAAAGTTTCACAAATGGACTTTGAGGGACTGCATGTGTGCAGGGGAACTGACGAGACTGATTATCTTAGTGGCAGCAAATTTCACTCAGCAGTTGCAGATCTATCTTGATGGTGGCAAACTTCCAACGGCAAATTATTAATCATTCTCCCGAATGAAGGGCATAAAAATATTAATAACATAGTTTCTTAATATGCAGATTCTGATCTCTCATCACAGTAATTTATCTCGTGATCTAGTAACAATTACGTATAAATTTGTTTCCAAAGGATGGTAATTCAGAGATAAAACTATACTTAAAATTATTTTCCTATGAAGAATTATTAATTTATTTATTTTTACTAAGCACCCCAACAAGGAATATGGCTATACACGAGCCCAGGCTGTTATCTTGCCATATTCCTAACCATGTATTCCTTATTCTATTTTAATCATAAATATTATGATCGTAATAATAATAATAATAATAATAATAATAATAATAAAAGTGTACAACAGCCCTGCTCAACATTTCTTAAAACACCTATCAACGTACGTTTCGTCTACTTCTCTTTTTGCTGAACACATCCATTTCTTTTTTACTTTAGCCAAATGCTTGCCTACCTTTTCGATATCCTTCCTAAAAAGTTTGATTAAGGATATTTGTCTGTTCATTTTCAGCCATTTAGCATTTATACACTGTTTCCTTTACAGTCATAAACTATATGTTCTATAGTTTCCTTTTTACCCCATATTGGACATTAATTCTGTTGGAATTCTTTTCTCATACCCTTTACTCTCCACATACCCACTCATCCCCAAGTAATACTCTCCCTTTTATTTTTATTTAATTTATCCACATATATTTCTCTTTCCCATCTGAAGAATTAATATAAAGGCAAAAAAAATTGATGTGTTCCATTCATATGACTTTCTCTACATCTCTGCAAAAAAGTATTGTTAAAAAGCTTATAATTTTATTTACTTCGTGTTAATCGAGAAAAAAATAGCAGAAGTAGTCTTATTACTTGCTTCCATGTAAGCAGAATTAAAATAAGGGAGTACCATAGGTTAAAGTGATAGTCTTAAGCTAGACTAAAGCTGGTTGTTATGCAACTGAAGTTCCTTTGTTTATAAGGACAGAATTTGACAAATTTCTGTATGAGAATAGTAGAAGTTTTTTAAGGCTGAAACCAGAAACAAGAGATATCTCAAAAACGATTAACTCCGCAAAAACAAATGATATAATATAAATTGTGTTGTTTAGTGTGCTCTACATTTTTTGTGTGATAAGTTTTTGTCCATCTCTTACGGTTTAACAGTTTTGCAAAATTCCGTAAGATTCATCCATAGTCTTCAGAGACTATTCCCAGAAACTTCAAGATACTCATTTTATCAGTTCAAAATTTGTTGAATCGATTTTGTAACACTACATCACTTACTTTTTATTTCGGAAAACATGTTTCAGAAGCCCTGTGCTTCCATTATCAGTTCCTTTGATCGAGTTGACAATCGAAGCACAGGGCTTCTGAAACATGTTTTCCAAAATAAAAAGTAAGGGATGTATTGTTACAAAATCGACTCAACCAATTTTCAATTGTTAAAACACATCACTGTCACAATGTCCACCACATATCAGTAATAATACACATTTTATGTCAGTTAAATATCTTTAATATAGGATATTTTAATCAAAATCGTTGAGCTATTTTTGAGAAAATAAAAATTGTCGTAAAAAGTTCCACGTTAAGGGTAGTTTGGGGTGGGGGATTTTATTGAAAATCTTCGTGTTGCATCCTTGGAAGATACCAAAACTTAAATACCAAATTTGAAATTTAACGGTCTTTTCGTTTTTGAGCTATGCTGCCCACACATACACACACACAGACACACATACACACAGACATACATACACATGGACAATTTTTCTAATTTTTTTTTTTGGGGGGGGGATTCAGAGGGACCCAAAAAAATGTATTTCCTGTATAATCTCGGTATTGAATTTTTGGGTACATTACAATACCTTCTCCTTACACTGTGTACATAGTACGTGTAGAGAAAGTAAAAATATTTAATTGTATGTTTTGTATTCCAAAACTAAGAGATATTTACTGCCAATATTCAATATGTTTATATCCGTATAACAATATCTTAAACTTAGGAATCTGACTGAACACCACCAGCCTTACATGTGGTCAGCATTATGCAGTGCGCGTCTTAGAATTTCCACAACCTGGTGGCGATTTTATTGTATTATTGTCATTTTTAAGAAATAAAAAGTAATCACAATATTTCCATTTAAATAATTATCAGGGAGCATTTTGAAACAATTTCACATTTAAGAAGCAATGGCGTAACGACACCAAACCAAGATATTTGAAAAAATAAAAAAGATTACTAAAACCTGTAAAAATTATTAATCTTATTAATCTATACATATTATTCAATTTTGCTATTGAATTTGATTACTCATGAACACTTTTACTATTAATTTTAATACCCTTCAACTGCTGAGCCCGCTCGTGCGCGCGCGCAACACACATACGCTAGCGTGGTTTTTCTAATACTTTTGCAACCTTTTAAAAATGTTTAGGAAGTCTCTACCAAAGCATTTAATTGAATTAATAAGATGATTTCAATGCATAAAATAAGAATACATAAGAAACACATAAAATAAAAATCTGATGTTGCATTCATATGACTTTTTCCAGCAATTCCAAAAACAACTTTTCTTACAAATCACCATTATTTTATCTACGGCATGCTAATTAAGACAAACATTATCAAAATTGGTCTTATTACTTGCCTATTTGTATTGTTAAGGGAAATCAATAAATACATATGGTTAAAGGGATAGTCAAATCTTCTTAAAGCCGGTCACTGTGTGAAACAATTGAAATCCAGTTATCTTTGCTTGCTAGGATAAATAGTTTAAATAGCTTAAAACTGAAACCAATAACTCTGAATATTTCAAAAAAGTTAACTCTACAAAAAAATGACGAAATAATATTGCAGGAATTAATTATTTCACTGTAGTTATATGAGATATAGGTATTACAGTCAAATCTTCTTAAGAGCATCCATAAACGAGATAAAACAGACCAACCACTGCCCATTTGAGAAAACTATAAGCACTTGAAAATTCAAACAAATCATAAGGAATATCTCAGAAAAGAGAATGTCACATAATATATATTTTACATGAGCTGTATGCCGCCTCCGTGGTGTAATGGTTACCATGCTAACTTCAAATACCCAAGGTCGCGGGTTCAAATCCGGCGGGGAACGATGGATTTTTTCGGCCGTAAAAATCGTTAGAATGACTTCCTACGGAAGGGAAGTAAAGCCGTTCGTCCCATGTCGTAGACCTAAGGCACACCTGATAGAGAGGCCTCTGAGCAAAATTAAGCGGTCTTTCACGCTCAGTAAAGAATGAGACGCTGAGAGCTACAGTAGTTAAAGAACGGCCATTAATAAAACGCCACTTCATTGACATAAGTTGTATACTTATGTGTAGAAGGTTTTGTCTACCTCTTGTGGTTTACAAGATTTGAAAAAGTAATTCAGAATGATTAGGATTTCATAAACTTTCGCAGAAATATGGAGATATACATTTCCTTTTTCATGAAAATATCTTAATCATATGGTACTTTTATCAATATTTTAGCGCCATTTTTGAGAACATTCGGAATTTTCTGAACATGTGCGAAATTTTTATAGAAATGTTTCATGTAAAGGCTAGTTTCCGTTAGGGAAATTTCTTGAAAATCTTTTTGTCAACATTTTGTGAATATTTTGGAAGGTGCTGAACTTATATGCTGTTTACAGTCATCAATCCACACATGCGCGCAAGCTATAACTCTCTCTCACACACACACACACACACACACACACACACACACACACACACACTCGTGACACTGACCTTTCTTCTAAATGCTTTTTCTCTCTGGATTAAGAAGCGAAAAATCTATACTTCCGGTGAAACCTTGACATCGAATTTTCGGGGGTCGAGTGTAATATTACTCTTCTTATTATACATAACAGAGAAAGTAAATTTTGTTTCGTATTATAGCTGTAATGCTTATCAATTTTTGACAGTATGAAGACGTTGGACTTTATAGGGTGTTTATACTTTTTTACTTTCTCTACATGTACTATGTAAATAGTGTATAAAAATTCGTATCGAGATTTCACCGAAAATACATGTTTTGGGGACCTCTGATTCCAAAAAAAACTTTTTTGGAAAACGGTCCGTGTATGTGTGTGTGTATGTGTGTGTGGACAGCATAACTCAAAAAGGAAAAGTCCGTTAAATACCAAACTTGTATTTTCCAAGGATGCAATACGAAGATTTTTTAGAAAATTCCCACGACCGCAACTATCATTTACATGGAAAATTTTGATTTTGCCAAAAATTGCTCTAATGATTTTGATTAAAATGTCATATATTAAAGATATTTACCTGGCAAACAAAACGTATATCTTGAATTTTCTGGAAATAACTTCTGAATACCACTTTATTATGGATGTATTTACGTAATTTTGCATAACTGGCAAACCGTAAGAGATAGACAAAAACTTACTCCACAGAAAATATACTTCATTAACAGTTTATGTTATATAGACTTTTTCTTGGAGTGAATTGTTTTTGTTATTTGTTTAAGCTTTAGAAAACGTATACTTTTCTCAAGCTGCAATTTATCAACTCCTGTGCATACAAACAGAGGAACTTCAGTCACATAGCAACCGAATTTTAGGGTGGAATGCAATACCTCCCTTACTTACTCTACGCTGTTGGAAATGCCAACCTTCTAAGGTTGCATTGGACTGCAGATACAACCCCTGCTGGATACTGTCGTGGAATTATATTTAGCTTCCAGAGAGCAAGATAAGAGCCTCAGTGATTGTATTGCCAGAAGTTTAACTTCCAAAGAAACATGAGCAAATAGAGAAGTCCCCTGCAGACGTATCGTAGTAGCTCAGATGGTAACAAATGGCTAAGTTCAACACATCAAAGTGTCGACCTGGGAAGCAGATAGCGTGTAATTCCCAACAAATCCGATTTCCCTCTTTTCGCATGCTGGAAATTTTCGTCCCTGAGCGGAACACCACTGGATTTCCCTCTCTTTCTGCCCTGAACCGAAACATGCTTTTCCTCAGAGGCTAAGCCGGATTACTAGAAAAATCCATCTGCAAGTAAAGATTTATTTCACATGCTAGGCCGCTTCAAACCAATATTTCCACTGAACGGATTCCCGTAACCTCACAGGGCGTTTATCATGAAAATCCTTCACCTGTCTCATAGTTTATTCTTGTTGTCCAAACTTTGCTCTGAACGGGAGTCTCTATAAACAGCAATGAGTTAAGGAGATCCACAGCTGCACAGTACTTCCATATAACAGGGACAGATCAAATGTAGTCCTCTGCTTCGTTTTAAACTATAAAGGTGCAGGTTTTTGAAACAGTTAAGCAATGCCATAGATGAAGAACATATATTTGGATTTTATTTTGTCTACAATGTGTTTCAAATGGGATCAAGCCCGCCTAGGTAGTGTGGTTGTAGGTGGATTTTATTTTGTCTACAGTGACTTTCAAATGGGATCAAGCCCTCCTGGTGGTACAGTGTCTGCTTCACATTCAAAAGGTCATCTATTCGAATCTTGCTTAGGGTGAGTTTCCCAGATAAGGTTGCCTCTCCCCAGCCGGGAGTCAAGTCTGGGACCCCCGGGTTAAAAGTCAGCTCGCTGACCACTCGACCACGGAGGCAGACTGAGAAAATAGTTATTTATAACGTAAAAGCGTAAATTATGGTTTTTGATTCGAGCGGGAATATTGTGCAGTCGCAGTTTTTTCTAAGAAAAAACTGTGATATTAAAAGAAAAGCAACGAAAGATGAAAAAAATTGGGGGTTAAGTTTGAGTCATTCACCAAGGGTTCGTTATTCATTTCGCATTGCTGGGCGCGATGACGGTATGATTATAGCGGGTAGTGATAAACCAATAATATTGTTCTGTGGTGTATTTTTAGAAAATTGCATATTTTTAGAATTATGACATCCTGAGAGCTGCAAAGCAAGCAGAACCAAATTTATTACCTGTTAAATCCCGAAAATGTTATGAGGCACAAAATGAGAAGCTTATGAAGTGATCAATGATGTCTACACATTAAAATTGTGAATTATTTTGGCGAGCGTAAAGCTGGAACAAAATTATTTTACTCTTGCATTTTTGCTTGCTACACTTCTTTGCATGTGGATACTGTAAAAACCAATTTTGCAATCTGAAATGCTCGCAAACTACTCAATTACGCTCGGTAGTAGAAAAAATATTTTTTATTTTTCTCACTACTCTACCAAAATGCTTCTAGAGCTTCAGTTTTCAAAATATTGTAAAAACATTTCATATTTACATTCCAAGAATTTCACTTTAAAATAAATATTGCATGCGTTTCAAATTAATTAAATATTACTACAGGAAAAGATACAGCAAATTATTCGTTCATACTTTTTTTCATTTTTTATGGTTTATTTATTTTTAATACAATTAAATAATTAATTTAACTTACTTAGAAACTTAGTACAATGATTTTATTTATCAAAATATTAAGATTCTCTGGTGAAAAACTCAAATTGATTGGTTGAAATGTGAACCGACGGGAGAATTTTTAATATTTCCCTTAAAATGGAAACGTTATTTAGAAAAACACACCTTTCAATATTCGAAGTGTCTTTCTTAGCATTAAAGCTTCCGTTTAAAATCTCACACGACTAGTGTTTAAATTACAAGTGGCTAAAAATAATAAATACATTAACAATGGTATATAACTATGCTAAAACCCAAAAATCAACACTTTCAAACATTTTGGTTAATTTTTACAGGTCGATCCCCTTAATGCAATTCCTTCCCTTGTGAACAAAACTCGTGATATAGAGCATGATATGGAGCACATGGGAAAAGAAATCCAGTTATTGATTTAATTGCTTTTTCGCCCAAGCCTTGTGTAAAATAGGAGATGGATAGGTGGAGTCCGACTGAAAAATTCAATGTCAAAGCCGGTATTTGAACCACGGATCTGTCGCTCTCTAGCCGGTTGCTCTACCACTGAGCTTCCATGGCAACATGAGGGAATAGCATTGAATTTCTCAACTGACTCGCATGTTTCCCGATAAACCACAAGGTGATCTCAAATTATTCTGAGATGGCAACCCCAATAGCGACTTACAATGTTGTAAGTACTTTAAGTCCCAGGATTCATAGTATAGCCAACTATTATGGTCAATTGCTTTTGCACACAAGCCGTATTGATTTAATTTTTTTTCACGCACTTGTGTGACTAATTTGCCATAATAGTTTGCTATACTATGAATCCTGGAACTTAAGGTACTTAAAACATTTTAAGTCACAACTGGGGTTGTCATCTCAAAATAATTTGAGAACACCTTGTGGTTTACCGGAAAACATGCAAGTCAATTGAGAAAGTCAATGCTTTTTCAGCTTGTTGCCATGGTAGCTCAGTGGCAGAAACACTGGCTAGAGACCAGGAGATCCGTGGTTCAAACCCAGACTATGGCATGGAATTTTTCAGTCTGACTCTACCTATCCAAATCCAGTTATTCACCAAGCTGCCAGACATCCAATTAAAGTACTGCAATCGTAGATCAAGCCTGAACCCCCAGAAGATGGAAGGAATTGAGGCTGTCCAACGGCATCACTGGTACACGATTACTGCACTGTTGATGGTCTGCTTTAAATCCTAGGAGCACTAGGCATAGAAACCTGGTCTGCGACTGGTGTGTGGTCTATGCACCACCAAGGATCCTTTTTCCCCTTGGAGTTAGACGCTAGTGGTAGACAGGAAGGCACAATGATTGGTTGGAACCTTTGAGGATATCTTACTGCAAGAGCCATGTTACTAATGTGAATTTTCTCCTGTACTCCCATAAACAAATTATATAGGAGTAAACTTTCACTATAGAGCATTAAATGTGAAACGAATTCACACAATAATTAAACATGCAGACATAAATTTAATTCGTTGTGTTCTCATCCACAACGACAATTGCAAACATAAACAGCAGCCAATCGAATGAGACCATAACACAGGCTATTATTTTGACACCTTTGCGATGCAAAAAGTCTTATGTGTACCATTCACATGACTGCAATAAAATTATTCTTAAAAAGCTTATACTTCTATTTATTTTATGCTAATCAGAAAAAATTAGTAGAAATAGTCTTATTACTTGCTTCCTTGTAAGTAGGAGCGAAATAAGGAACTACCATAGGTTAAAGTGATATTCAAAAGCTTGTTGCTATGTCAATGAAGTTCCTTTGTTTATATGGATAGGAGTTGACAAGTTCCTGTATGAGAAAAGTATACGTTTTTCATAGCAGAAACCAAAAATAAGGAATGTCTCAAAAACGACGAACTCCACGAAAAAAATGTATATAACATAAATTGTGTGTTTTAATGTGCTCTACATTTTTTGTGTAGTAAGTGTTTGTCCACCTCTTACGGTTTAGCAGTTATTCAAAATTCAGTAAAATTCATCCAGAATAAACTACTCTTCAGAGGCTATTCCCAGAAAATTCAAGATATGCATTTTATTTGTCAGGTAAATATCTTTAATATACGAAATTTAAATCAAAATCGTTAGAGCCATTTTTGAGAAAATCAAAATTTTCGAAAAATGTTCCATGTAAAGGGTAGTTGGGGGTGGGGGGATTTTTCTCAAAATTTCGTGTCGCATCCCTGGAAGATACTAAACTTAAATACCAAGTTTGGTATTTTACCAACCTTTCGTTTTTGAGTTATCGTGTTCACAGTCACACGGACACACACACCCGGACCTTTCTCCGAAAATGCTTTTTTGATAAAGGGGACCCTAAAATATATATTTCCGGTGAAATCTCGGTATCAAGTTTTTGGGTGGAGTGCAATACCTTCTCTATACACTATGTACATAGTGCGTATAGAGAAAGTAAAAATGTGTTCCGTATTGGTCATTGTTAAACAAATTAATTAAAACAAGCAAATAAAAGTTTACTTTGTGTCAGAGAATATAATAAAACCTCAATAATAAAGTAAACAAAACAGATTTTAATAAGTAACCCCTTCATGCTAAAGTAACGTCCATTTTCCACATGCCAAATGGCCTATTAAGAATAGCCTTATTGTAGCCAGAATGATTGCTCCCAGTGCTCCTTTTTATATAACAATTAAACCTAGAGTATATTATAATTATAACTTATTAGACTGTCACTTGTAAACTGTGTAACTTGTGACGTTTTCACTTGCAACAATTAATTTATTTTCCACATAAACTCTTAGTGTTTGAAAAAGGGCATATGCAGCGTGTTTCTTTATAAACCTCTAATAAGAGATGAATTTACGCTCACATGGTGAGTATACCAGACACAATAAAGAACGAATTGGCTCAATGGTAACGTGTGTCTTGCATTTAGAGGTCCATTGTTCAAAGCCGGATAGGACCGTACTGTATGACAGAGGTTTTTCTCAATCCTAATACCTGCCAAATGTCAAAGAGATATTCTCAGTTTAGGACTGGGTCGTTTCTTTTCTAAATATCATTTGACGTATGTATAATTTTCCCTCCCTTTTTATTTCTTGTTATACATAAAATTGCATTATTAGAAACAAAATGAAAATAGCAAATCGTGCACAAATATAATTAGTGTCTACCACCTGTGGTGTCGTATATAGTAAAAATGGCGTTAATCACCACTAAAATAAATTAAATCTAAATAAGAAACTGACTCACATAGTTATATGTTGGAATTTATTGAGAATTTTAATCAGTTTTAAGGAATGTCTAACAAACTGTTAAAATATAATTTATTTTCCGGTATAAAAGGAATAATAATCGATTTATACCGATGTCTCTACTGGCTCAGTAGAACTAGATTTCATGTCATATATGTTAAAATATATTTAATTCCAAAGGGGCTTAACGTATGTAAAATAGCTGTTTCATTGGTCGTTATCCAACATTGTTAAGATTGTAGACATTCACGGAAGTGGTGTAAGCAGTTCTATCTTCAGTTTTGGGATCTTGATTGGTTTCAGGTCGCTGTTCTCTGCATCTAATTTGATTTGTCTTCTGGAAACAATTAGTAAGTTTAAATTAAATAAAGTAATGCAAAAAGAAGTGTATATTAGTTATGCAGGAGAGCTTTGGAAAATAATACAAGTATCTTAATGAAGTAACAAAAAACATTTAATGCTAACAGTACGCTAAACAAGTCTGATATGTTCCATTCACATGACTTTCTCTACATCTCTGCAACAAATTATTGTTAAAAAGCGTATGCTTCTATTTACTTCATGCTAATCGAGAAAAAAATATCAGAAATATTCTCCTTACTTGCCTCCTTGTAAGTAGAAGCGAAATAAGGGAGTACCATAGATTAAAGTGATAGTCAAAAGCTGGTTGCTATGTGACTGAAGTTCCTTAGTTTGTATGGACAGGAGTTGACAAGTTCCTGTATGAGAATAGTATAGGTTTTTCAAAGCTGAAACTAATAACAAGGAATATCTCAAAAACGATCAAACCCACGAAAAAATGTTTGTAACACAAATGGTGTGTTTTAATGTGCTCTATATATTTTGAGAGTTTTTGTCTATCTCCTACAGTTTTGCAGTTATTAAAATTTTCCTAAAATTCATCCAGAATAAACTAATCTGAGAGGCTATTCCCAGAAAATTCAAAATATACATATTATTTGTCAGGTAAATACCTTTAATACACGATATTTTATTCAAAATCTCTAGAGCCATTTTTGAGAAAATCAAAATTTTCGAAAAAAGTTCCTTGTAAAGGGTAGTTGGGGTTGAGGGGATTTTCGTGAAAATCTTTGTGTCGCATCCTTGGAAGATATCAAACTTAAATACCAAGTTATGTATTAACGGCCTTTTCGTTTTTGATCTATACTGACCAGAGACTCACGCACACACTCATGGACCTTTTTCCAGAAAAGCTCTTATTGGATTCAGGGGGACACAGAACATATATTTCCGGTGAAATCTCGGTATCGAATTTTTGGGTGCATTACAATACCTTCTCTATACACTATGTACATAGTACGTGTAGAGAAAGAATAAAACTTGATGTGTTAATCAAATAATGTCTAGATTCTATAATTAACTGTATGTTATGAATAATTCTTATTTTTATTGTTTATTTTATTGAATATTTTCGAAAACACATTAAAACTTTTGTTATAGCACATATGACGCCAGTACGAAAGTTTGATGCTTAAAACGAAGCTCGCTGTATATGTTGCTAGACTTGATATATTGAGTACCCTTTGCATGGCCTAAAGAGAAAATAAACAATGAATAGATATGATATTTCAAAACCGTTTGGCTAAAAATTACCAGAGAACAAGGAAAAAATCTGATGTGTTACAGTCACATGGCTTTCTCTAGTTACTCTACAAACGAACTTCATACAAAAGATAATTCTTCTCCCTACAGCATGCTAATCGAGATAAACATTAGCACAATTTTATTACTTAGTTCCTTATAAGTAGACTGGAACCAACGGAATGCACTAGGCCAAAGTGATAGTCAAATGTTTTAAAAGCTGTCGTTATACGATTGTCATTGCAAATCGCTTCTTTGCTCGATTAGGAGTAGAACAAAAGAAACACGCACACTTCCGTCAGGGAAAAGTATAAGTACTTTACAACTGAAACTAATAACACCGAATACCTCGAAAACGGTAAGCTCCACGAAAAAAATGCATATGACATAACTAATGTATTTTAACAAGTTCTACATTTTTTGTAGTGTAATTTTTTGTCTGTCTCTTACCGTTTACTAATTATGCCAAATTAAGCAAAATTCATCCAGAATAAACAGGTCTTTAGAAGATATTCCCAGAAAATTCAAGATATATGTTTTATTTGTGATAGTAATGGCTTTAATGTGTGGTATTTTAATTAAAATCGTTAGTCATTTTTAAGAAAAACAATATTTTCGAAAATTTTTCCATGTAAAGGGTAGTTAGGGATGGGTGATTTTCATGAAAATCTTCGTGTCACATCCTTGGAAGATACCAAACTTAAATCCCAAACCGCCTTTTCGTTTTTGAGCTATGCTGTCCACAGACACACACAGACACACACACTCACACAGAAAGAATAAGGAAAGAAATACCGTATTCGGATAGCTCACCTAAATCGAAATTCTAATTCGGGAACTCTTGAATACACAACAGTCTCTGTTTATATCAGGTTTTACTCACCTACGATTAAAATCTTTTCTGTCATTCACTTGAAATACCATTTTTGGCCTTATTAAATTTGTGGCTGATGAGGTCAGCGATGAAGACCCCATGGCTTTGGAATTAGTAGCAGTCGGTCGTTCCCGAAGCATGACTTCAATAGAACGCTGTCCTTCATTTCTTGAGACCCCTAAGGCTCCCTTTTGAGGAGCTTTCAATACACTTATGGTGGTCTCGTTTGGTGAAAATTCATTTCCAAAGGCACCACGTGTCTCTTTGGTGGTCTCACTTTGTAAATTAGGTTTATTCCGAATATCTCCATTGGTTTCGGGTGCGTTTGGAATCTCAGGTATGATATCAGGGAGTATATACTCATGTGAGACCAAAGGTGTTATATTTGAGTGGTGGTGTAAAGGATTTTTCTCAGCTAAAAGTTCTCCATTGAGTAGTTGCACCACACGGCTGTAAGCTGACAGATCATCATTTTCTGGTTTTGTTTGTGCAGGGTTGTGTATAATTGAGGAAGTAGCAGAAGCTGTTCCAGTACCACTCAGATAAACCTGAGGGAGCAGTGAAGCTGGTAAAGAAGATAATACATACTGATCCACGCTATTCTCGAGACTGGTTAAATGTGGTATTCCTCTGCTGATCGATAGGAAGTACTGCAGTATCAGGTTCCCATTTCTTAACCGTCCAAATAAAGGAAGGGCCTGGAAATAGAAAATATGGTAATTAATTATTTTTGTCACACAAGCCGTGTGTTGGACAAGAGTTGGAAACGCACAAGCAAACTGTAAAATACAATGTCAAAGCCGGTTTTAATCACGGATCTCCGATTTCCATCCGGTTGTTCTTACCAATAACAATGGTAATAATTGAGAGGGACGGTTTAGGTGGTTTCATCTGGGGCTCGTATTTGGGAAGACGGGTGTTCAATTCCATTAAAATTATAAAAACAAAAACTAAATTTTAACATTCTTAGATTAATAACAAATCCTTTTTTGGTAAAATTAATTCAAATTCATTGTCAAAAATCATAAAAATGATTGCAATTAGAAAAACTCGTTGACAGAAAGGTAAATGTGAACAGTAACCCATGTTTTTTTTTTTTTCGGGGGCTTCCCCGGGTTCATTACATTCCCAGAAGTTTTCGGACCACCATATCCTGTTCCCATCATCTCTTGTTCAGGCTTGAAGGATCAGCCGACGGTATTCAAAGCATTGCGGCTGAAATGTAGCTCGCACATGGCAAAGGGTTATCCTGGAGTCGCCTTCGGGACCACTCGATCAAGACCCACCTTCGGAGCTTTGAAGCTTGGACCCCCTCAGTGAACCACAGAGGCTCGGGACTCTTAATGGGACTGGGTAGCGCTCCATCTGTTACTTTTAGGGACCCCATCAATGTTTATGCCCTCCTTAAATGGATCTGGTCACTCTTCCGACCACTCCTCTTATCTCTCCTTCCTGGTGCCACGTAAGACGCAAAGGGTCCTCAGAGTCTATGTGAAGTGCCCTTGTGCAATTCTAATCTTATATTGATGTGAAGTACTTTAAATTCTGTGCTAAATTGTTTAATTAACTATTAGGTCAATGAACAAATGCGAGTCATGCAGACTTACGTAACTCAACTGGTATCCGGAAGATCCGTGGTCCAAGTCCCGGCTATGATAATGAATTTTTCAGCTGACTCTATCTTGTATTAAAATAATATTAGCATCTATTACTTGGTGGAGTGAGTACATATACAAACCTTAAGTTATAGTTAGATTTCAGTGGGGGCATTGAAATAAATTGAAATACAAGTGCTATAAGTGCAGTTTTTGCAGAACAAGGAATAAGTTTGAAAATATGACACGAAGCGAATATTTTAGGTTCCCCCTTTTTTTTTTTTTTTTTTTTTTTTTTTTTTTTTTTTTTTTTTTTGGTAGTGTTTGACGCCTGCTTTTACTAGTTATGTCACCGCAGGTGATGACGCTGGTGATATATGGAATGAAGATGAAACACCGGTGAAATGTGATGGCGGGGGAAGCCGGAGTACCCGAAGAAATCAGCCCCTGCACCGCTTTGTCCACCACAAATCTCACACGCGGCCACTTGGGATCGAACCTGGGCTGTCTAGGTGAGAGGCGAGTGGTCTAACCACTCGGCCACGGCGCGAAGTTTTAAGTTCCTAATTACTGTAAAGGGATGCAAAGCTGTTACATAAGCATTTCTTTTTAACACAGTGAACAATAAAAATATTTACGTGAAAATTACATTCATATCCATCAGTTGTTCAAAAACAGCGAAAAGATCAACCGCGGTAGACTGCGGCCTGGTGATTGATTAGTTATGTTGGTTATGTTGACCATTCAAGTTAACAAATGAAGGTGAGGTAATTGCTTGCACTGAAATAGTTATTTTTAAACATTGCATTACTTAAATCTAAATAAATGTATAACAAATAAAGAAAGGCAAGGACGGAAAAGATGTGTTAAGGTTGGTTAGAAAAAGACGTGAATAAGGTTTTGTACAAACTGAGTTTGTTCTGATAAACGTTTTTACTCAATGTATATGTTAAGGTTGGTTAGAAAAAGACGTGAAGAAGGTTTTGTACAAACTGAGTTTGTTCTGATAAACGTTTTTACTCAATGTATATGTTAAGGTTGGTTAGAAAGTAACATGAAGAAGGTTTTGTACAAACTGGGTTTGTTCTGATAAACGTTTCTACTCAATGTATATGTTAAGGTTGGTTAGAAAATGACGTGAAGAAGGTTTTGTACAAACTGAGTTTGTTCTGATAAACGTTTTTACTCAATGTATATGTTAAGGTTGGTTAGAAAGTAACATGAAGAAGGTTTTGAACAAACTGGGTTTGTTCTGATAAACGTTTCTACTCAATGTATATGTTAAGGTTGGTTAGAAAGTAACATGAAGAAGGTTTTGAACAAACTGAGTTTGTTCTGATAAACGTTTTTACTCAATGTATATGTTAAGGTTGGTTAGAAAGTAACATGAAGAAGGTTTTGAACAAACTGGGTTTGTTCTGATAAACGTTTTTACTCAATGTATATGCTCTGGTATGAGACAAAGCTCCACCCACTCAATTGGAAGCAGTCTACTATTAAAGCATAACAACTATGATTTGCTACCAACCTAAAACAACACAAACTCTTCAGTAAACAATGTCATTTGAAACTCCATGCTATAGTGAAAATTGCAATATGACTGAAATGTATCTTTGAAAAATAACAGTGTTTCTATTGGTCTAAAAAGCACCGTCAGGTGTTTAGGTCCCAGCCTGAATATCGTGAGATGAAATATTTTCTCATTGGTTTTATTTTTGATCATTTCATAAAATGTATGCAAATATAATAGTCTGTATGGCTAATGATTACTTATGCTATAAAAGAGACAGTACCTGACTGTATATGCTGTTGAAGCGTCCCATGCAGAATATATGAGGACTAATTTTTTGATAAGCATCCCTCGATATGCTAGAGTTCGCAAGTATCTTCTCGATAACCACTTTCAAAGGAGCATCTTAGAAAAGAAAGAAAAAAGTAAATACAGGAAGGAATATTAATTATATAAATATTCTAAAATTATGATATGTAGTATAACTTATGTTAGCAGAAAAACTACATTTTGTTGTGGAAAAATAATAAGACTATCATTTTAAATAATTAACACATAGTCTGACTCAAGATGAATTTATGTTGTATACACACTTGTGCGCGCTTACAGAGAGTGAGAGGGAGAGAAAGAAAGAGGAGAGGAAAAAGAGAGGGACCTTTTTATTTTATTTTACTTCTTTATTTTTTTTTTGAGAGAGAGAGACAGACAGAGAGACAGAGAGAGACAGAGAGAGTGAGCTTTTAGTAGATTTCAAAACTTTAAAATCCTATATCCAATTTTTGAGCGGAATACAGTAGTTTATTACAGATAGGGTTACCAGTCAAGAAGCAGAGCACCGCACATAGGCCATTCTAGCCCTTTACAACTTAGGGCCGGTTGTACGAACTCGGAATAAATCTTGGAATAGTTATTCTTGGAATACACTATTCGCGGTATAAATATGGTGACGAGTTGTACGACGCAATTTTGTTCCTTAGATATCTATTCCACTGTTTGCAGATTTAAAACTGATGTTGGCTATGCTGCAAGTCATTCATGGCCAACTTGATTCGTAATTTTTGCTTTATTTTGCTGAAAATTTGCATTATTTTCACAATCAGCTGTTCTTAACTATGTATTATTTCTTATTTTAGCTACTTACGTTACTATGAAATGTTTACCAGCGTGTTTGGATGCAGAATTGCTATATACTTTACAAAACATAAACACATATACTGTGATTTCTTGCGATAGGTTAGGAGAATGGAATGAAACCTTACCGTATAGTAAAGTTGTATCTTATGCTGATATATGACATTTTTCCGTTTCTGTGCTCAAAAGAGCTAACGTACTTAACCTGGATTCTGTAATTGTATTCAGTAAAATACTTAGGAATCGAATTTTGAAAATTAAATGTTGTTGCCAGCGCTACTATCAACTTAAGGTAATAGAATCGTTGCACTAAGATCAAGTACATAAGCAATTTGTTATACAGGTATTATTAACCAACAGAAAATTAGTAGCTATGCTGAATAGCTTCCCATTACAGCTCGCACTTTGTTGATGGCAATATTTAATACAACAGTTTGAAATGGTCAACCAAACTAATAGAACTGAGAACATTATATCTCACGGAAGGTATCGTCTATTCAATCAAAATTGTTTCTTATATATTAAACTCACACCATATAATATGAAAAATTATTAATTTATTGTAAAATAATAGCATATATTATATTTCGAGCTCTGAAGGCGTCTTTAATCTGGGCATCTCCTCCCTTTATCAAAAAGCTTCTAATGTTATAGTTGTTAAACTTGCACCTAACCTCCAAAATATGAGTATAGCACAGAATGTCGCTAACATTAACTCTTGTGGCTATGTTACGTTTTGAAACATATTACCCCAGAAGTAACCAATTCTTTGCATTTCGTCAATAAAACGTAACCTCGGTCTTTCCAACGCTATGCATTGTACTGGTGAATTGCTATATACTATTTTATATTTATCTTGGGTAGGATTAAATTTAATTGTTTCCATAAAAATAGAATTTCTGATAGCAATAGGTAAGTTTTACTGTTTTATAAATGCAACTTTACTTTAACTCACTTCTTATCTTATAGCCGCCAAGTTATCTCAGTGTGAAATACTTTCTCAACTTTAATCTCATTATAGCAGTCTTCGTTTATCGGACTACCTCTATAACATATTGTATTTGGCTATAATATGTCCTTAAAATATACTATAAAGAAATTAATCGTTTATATTGGTCAAATATGGGTCAAAATTGTGTCCAGAACACAAGCGGCCATTTTCCTTTTTGTACTCTATTCTTGGAATAACGGCTTATCCCCGCAAGGAATCACGGAACAAGTTATTCCATGTTTATTCCCTTGATAGCCTCTATTCCGTTGTCGTACAACACAATTTAGTACATAACTATGGAATAACGTCTAACAGAGGTTTATTCCGAGTTCGTACAACCGGCACTTAGTGACCCAGGAGGGAGGGATAAGGGGAGAAGCCGACCAGATCCAGATGACGAGGTAGTATGGACGGCGTTTCCAGGCGCATCCGACGCCGCCCACAAACCTCGAGCCTCCGGATGTCTCCTGAAAAGGCCTCCGGCCGAAAGAAACCAAAGACGATCCTGACAGAGAGGTTCCGTAAAGATGCTAGGCGAAGAAACCTTGAGAGAGCACTCATCCACCGCCCAGCCGCAACCCTCAAAACACTGTCAACTGGTCCTTCAACACAGAAACAGATGAAAGGAAAGTGATGGTACAGAAAAGGAGAGGAAAGTCATTATAGAAGATAAAGCACTCCAGCATTCGCCTGCCAATTCGTGGAAACCACGTGAAAATCCATGAGAAGAGAGAGTTTTCGGCGAAGATCCAATCCGGATCCTCTGGAATGCTCACCGCAGACGTTACCATATCAGCCACCCCGCTCAGCTGGAATTTAGTACTCGTCCACTTATATAGGAAGATGATAGAGAAAGCAAAAATGCTTGATGGAAAGGAAATTGGTTCAGTCCACTTCAAAAAAGTGATTTCAGATGAAATATTGATATTAGATGATTTTGGGTAGAATATAATACTGTTTCTCTTTATATTGTGAAGAAAACAAAATATGATGTGCTACATTTACATGACTTTCTCTATCCAATCTTAAGAAAAATATTTTTTTTTTTTTAAATCCTATTCATCTATCCACGATACTTCGTTCTAACCGAGATTAACGTTAACAGAACGTTAGCAGTGATCTCTATAAGGAGAGTGTAGTAGGCTTAACTGATAGTCAAGTATTTAAAGAGCTGGTCACTATGTAATAACTTTAAAATTCTGTTCCCTTTGATAAACAGAAAAAAAAAGAACCAACAACGATTTTTCAATTGACAAAAGAATAAGTATAGGAAAATAAAAAACTGAGAGATTCTTGGGAAGTGGTTACCCAAAAAAGGGGTTTTGCATAAAATGTGTGTTGTGACCAGATCTATAGTTTGGTGTAGTGACTCCCTAATTGTGTGTTTTGACGAGATCTACTTTTTTGTGTAGTAATTTTTTATCTATCTCTTACGGTTTATTAGATATGGAAAAGTATTCCTGAATGAAGAGGGTTTCAGAGGACATTTCTAGAAAGCCTTCGTAAAAATATCTTAAATATATATTTTAATAAAATTGTTAGAACCATTTTTGAGAAAATGAAAATTTTGGAACAGTTTCCAACTAAAGGTAGTTTGCGGTAGATGGATTTTCTTGAAAATCTCACGTCGCATCTTAGGAAAATTCTGAAGTTAAACAACAATTCTACTGTTCATATGCAAGCACACACACACACACACACACACACACACACACACACGCATATGTACATAAGTCGCAAATTTGGTATTTAAGTTTGGTATCTTTCAAGTAATTTCAAGAAAATGCTCCCCCCCCCAACTACCCTTTACATGGAAGAAAATCCGAAAATTTTGATTTTCTCAAAAAGGGCTGTAGCAATTTTGATTAATATCTCTTATTAAGATATTTCCATGACAAATAAAATGTATATCTTGAGTTTTCTGGGATTAGCTTTTAAGGATTTCTTTATTCTGGATTATTTTTATCCAATTTTGCATAACTGGTAAACCGAAAGAAATAGACAAAAGTTTACAACACTAAAAATCTAGATCATTATAAAACACAATTTATGTCATATACATTTTTTTTTTTTTCGTGGAGTTATCTGTTTTCAAGACATTCCTTATTATTGATTTCAGTTTTGAAACACTTAACTTTTCTGTTCCGGGAAATTGTCAACGCTTTGGCCACACAAAGAAACGGATTTCAACCACATAGCAACCACATTTTAAAACATTTGACTGTCGGTTTAGCTTAGTATATTCCCTTATTTCCCTTTTACTTTTAAAGGAACTACGTAATAAGATCGATTTTGCTAATGTTTTAGCATGAAGTGGATAGAAGAATAAGCTTATTAACAATAATTTGTTACAGAGATGTAGAGAAAGTTATGTGAATGGAACACAGCTGGTTTTTAATAGTATTTTTGGAGAAAAATAAAGTTTGCTTAATATTAAATCTTATTTGAAATGAATTTCTTACGACGCTTAAATATTTTCTCAAGCATTTATTAGAGGACATTTCTAGTTGCCAAGGTCAGGGTTCAAACCCGGCCGACGGCGATGTATTTTTTCGGGTGTAAAAATCCTTAACGTCCTTCGGAAGATAAGTAAAACCGTGTCGTAGATTAAGCCTGATAAAGAGGTCTCTGAGAAAAATTAAACAGTCTTTCACATGCAATATAGAGTGGGTCACTGAGAACCACAGCAGTTAAGGGCGTCCATAAATAAACTCAATTTAATTTTTTTAGAAGAAATTAAAAGCGAAATACTTCCTGACTGTATATATGCTGTGAATTAAAACCATTTGCAAATTTTCTATTATTAGAATCTTGAGAAGCTTGCCTCAGCAGAACCTATATCGTAACCACGAAATTATACATGTTAGATCGAAAGAAGTATAATTCATCTCTTGGTTTATAAAATAACAAACTTCAGCTGTTGTTTATTGCGCATATTTTCGAAACAGTGAGTTATCAGATACAAAATGGCATATGCTGAGTTTATGGTGAAAAATATGATGTGTTCCATTCACATGACTTTCTCTACATCTCTGCACCAAATTATTATTAAAAAGCTTATGCTTCTATTTACTACAGGCTAATCGAGAAAAAATTAACAGAAATAGACTTACTACTTGCTTCCTTGTAAGCAGAAGCGAAATAAGGGAGTATCATAGGTTAAAATGATAGTCAAAAGCTGGTTGCTATGTGACTGAAGTTCTTTTGTTTGTATGGTCAGGAGTTACATTTCCATATGAGAAAAGTATACACTTTTTAAATTTGAAACCAATAATAAGGAATATCTCAAAAAAGGTTAGCTCCACGAAAAAAATGTATATAACATAAATTGTGTGTTTTAATGGGCTCTACATTTACTGTTAAGTTAGCTTTCGTATATCTCTTACGGTTTAACAGTTATGCAAAATTCCGTAAAATTCATCCAAAATAAAGTAGTCTTACGAGGCTATTCACAGAAAATTTAAGATATACATTTTGTTTATCAGGTAAATATTTTAACACAGAATATTTCAATCAAAATCATTAGAGCCATTTTTGAGAAAATCAAAATTTTCTAAAAAAGTTCTATGTAACGGGTAGTTGGTGGTGGGAGATTTTCTTGAAAATCTTTGTTTCACATCCTTGGAAGATATCAAACTTATATACCAATACGGACTTTTCGTTTTTGAGCTATGCTGCCTACAGACATACACACGGACCTTTTTCGATTTTTTTAATTTTTTATTCAGGGGGTATTAAAGATGTATTTCCGGTGAAATATCGGTATCGAATTTTTGGGTGGAATGCAATACCTCCTTTGTACAATATATATTGTACGTGTAGAGAAAGTAAAAATATCGTAATCCGACGCTGTGGAAAGCATATATCCGGAAACATTTGCAAATGGACGAGCAGCACATAGTAGATCATCGCCAAATCTAAATTCAAACGATTTTTTCTTTCTTTGAGGCAATATGAAAACTCGCATGTTCATTACGAAGCGCCAAATGTGAAAGCGTTGGAAGAAAGAATACTTCGAGCAGCGGAAGAAATAAAAAGAACAAACCGGATGTACTTCGTAGACTGCAGCAGAATCAGAGAAAGGGTTTTGAAGCATGTGTGTTGCCGAGGGGTGCACATTTTGAAGAATTTCTCTAAACGTTAAATTGATTTTCTATTCATGTCTCGCTCTCATTATTCATAGAGTTTTATAACCCTCCGTTCCATATTCCGTCTGATATATAGATTCCGTTACAATCATGTGAAGTTTTCATATTATTCATGTGCTGGAAAGTTTATTTGATCGTTGCCACAGGAGCGGAAGATGAAAAATTAAAAGTTAACTATTTGAATGTAAAATGAACTGTTGAATTTGTATAGCAATTTTGTGCGAAATAAATTAACAACTCCCTCCAATTAAACGCAAAACTTTATGGAAAATATGTACAAAGTGCTCTGAATTAAAAAATTGGGTAGCTGTTCATAACCTTTCTTTCAGCATAGATGATGTAACAAATCTCAAATTAATTTCACTTTTGGCTGAAGAATGGAACACACGAAGAAGATGGAGAGAGGCTTCATTGGAAGATAGTAAATTCTTGAAGATTCTTGAAGATTCAACTGGGTGTCACCAAGGACAATAGCAGTGATGACGAAGGCTCATCCAGTGGGATTGAAGAGATCTAAGTCACATTTAGCAGCAACATTATGTCGAAGTTATGAAATATATGAGACATTGTCTATCCAATAGTCAGTTAAAAAAACTGTCAACGCAGTCTTCCTAGCTGGTCTGACCTAAATGTATTACACTGCATATGTAAATGTTTCAACATTAAGAAAATAAAAATAACCTTTTGTAAGAATAGTTTGTGGTAGCTATATCAAAATAAAGGACAGAGATATAGTCATCTGAATATAACACGTTTTACTTTTACTTTCTCTACAACACATAGTAATTAGGCAAAGCTTTACATTCCACCTAAAAATGACTTCGACATTTCACTTGAAATGCATGTTCAGATACACCCGACCCCCCCCCGCACCCAAAAGGACTTTTGGAAAAAGTTTTGTGTGTGCGGGGAGAGTTGAGTGGATGGGTGTGTGTAACCTCTCAACTCAAACTACCCTTTATATGGGCTATTTGTCGAAAATTCTGATTTTCTCGAAAATGGTTCAACGATTTTTAATCAAATTATATATATTTAACATATTTTCATGACAAATGAAATGTCCATATTATTTCACACTGAGTAAGGCTAGAGCGAGCAGACCCGGGTAAACAAAGAGAAAGAGAGGAGCCAGTGCCATTGCGAAGAGTGGGGGTTTATATTGTGGTCAACCTAGCAAAGTTGTCTATTACATCTTGCACTGCAGTGCACTTTAAGAGGTCCTACCGGAAGAGATAGACAAAAATGTACTGCAAACAAATCTTGTTAAAGTACATTATTATTTCCAATGTATTTTCTTTAGTAGAGATGAGATATCTTTATTACCGATCTAAATTGTACGATACGATACTTTTCTTAAAACATATTTCGTTTTACTACTAAACATACATGCAGTTAAAGGCGGGATCTAAATGAAAAAAAAATCTAACATTAATACAGGGTTTCGGAAATGGCTTTCGGTGGAAATGAATTGTGTGTTTTCAGAGGATATGCATTATTTTGTGCAGTACGTTTTCGTTTATCCTTTTATATTTACCTTTTTTATATGCTAATAGAACATTGTTTCACAACCTATTCCTTAAAATTCAACATATACATTTTACTTTTATGTAAATAAGGTTAATATCTGGAATTTTAATTAAAATCGTTAAAGTCATTTTTGAGAAAATCGAAAATTACTAAAACGTTTCCATCTAAAGTGAGTTTGGAATGGAGGGACTTCATTTAAAATCTTTGTGTCGCATCTTTGGAAGATACTAAACATAAATATCAAGTTTGGTATTTAAGCGACTTTTTGTTTTTGAGTTATGCTCTTCACAGACATAGGTATCAAAGACATGCTCTACAATCGGTTTCTTTTTAACCATGCGGTCTCAAAAGGTGTATCTCCAGTGAGGTTTTGGTACGAATTTTTGTGTAGAATACAATACCTCTTATATTTACTATACGCAGTAGAGAAAGCAATAAGAAAAAGAAAATTAAAACACAAAGATTATATATAAATTGAGAAATGAACTTACTTGGGTTAGTGAAACTGACAAGAAGAACATTCTGAACATCTTTTGCTATAGTTGCGTTACCTTCCTGCCAAGTTCTGATAATTTTGTTTGTAAAGGTATAAATTTCCATGGCTCTGTTGTAATCATTCTGTATGATCCGAGAGCTGATATCCCATAAGTTGCACAGCTTCTTATCAACACGCTTGGATACCTCCAGATAAGTCTGCAGCTTCTTGTTGTATTCATTCTCCAGCATCTGCAGCCGCTGAAATTCTTGGTTCACTATGTTAATCTGTAATGGAGATGTTTTTTTTAATAAGTATGATAATCTTACAAGCAGACTAATATACCAGTTCTGAGCAACTACATATTCCACAACTTCAGAACATGTAATTATACTGGGTCTACAGATTTATTCGGCCTTTAGCGCCAGTGGGTTTAAATACATGACGTCATTATTAGTTCAGCGAGCCCCTTGTCTCAAAGAGGAGGTGCGGAATTGAATATTGGACTGCATGCATTGCTGACTTTGTAAACAGGTGCAGAAATGTATTTTATGCGTTCTTTTCACGCGAGATGGAAGTGACCACCAGTCACAGAATTTGCATGGTTGAGTGCTACTTCCGAACTGAACGAATGCGTTACCCATCAGCATAAGTGCTAAGACTGCATATGAACGTTCCAAATATAAATATTTGAAAGATACGATACAAGTACCAATGCACTAAGGTGACCTAGAAACTATTGACATCCACCCCCTTCTATTCATCGTTTGCAAGTCCTCTGTAAGAGGCAATGCATGATAAACTCGCTACCTATGTAATGTGACACAATGTGCCGACAAATGACTGGGCGGCAAAGACCGAATAAATCTGAAGAGCCAATATAACCATCTTAAAGTCGGGTTGGTAGAGTCAGACTGAAAAATTCAATGCCATAACCGGGGTTTGAACCACAGATCTCTTGGTCTCTAGCTGGTTTCTCTACCACTGAACTACCATGGCAAAATGCCGGCATAGCGTGTTGCTATGACAATTATCACACTTGACCATAATAGTTGGCAATACTATGAATTCTGGAACATAAAACACTTACAACATTGTAAGTCGCTATTGAGGTTATCATCTCAAAAATAATTTGAGATCACCTTGTGTTTCCCGGCTATGGCATCGATTTTTGCAGTCTGTCTCAACCGTTCATAAATTTATTATTTACTCCTCCGTTAACTTAATCTTTAGAAACAGTTTCATATAATAGTTGCCTATAAAGCTTAGAAACAATATGTTCTACACATTTTAAGATATGAGTATTTCTTCTTTTGGTATCTTTAGCAGGAAACCTGTATGTAGATTCCTATGGCAAAATATTTCATGGCTTTCGCCGTTAATAGAGGAGATTATTGTATTAAAATTTTATTTTAAAGTCCTTTCCTACTATTCCTAGAGGTTTTAAAGAATAGAATCAATATACATTTCTTTATTGTTTTAATTGGCGTATAGCAGCGGTCAGTCAAGATAACTTTGGAGGGTTGGCCGAACCAGGTGGCTCAGGAGTTTCGTCTGGTACTGGCATTTAGGAAGTCATGAGATCGCTTCCCTGTGACGGACATCTCTGATCCATGAGTTTCTCGGGGGTATTCCAAGGTTACTAGGCCAATACTGGGGAGGATTCTTCATTTTCAAGAATGTCCTTACCCTCCATTTCTTTCAGGGTTATAAATGTCGGCGTGGACTGCGGTGATGGTGCCATGTCATTGAATAATTCTGCTTCGGAAACTCAGCTCTCAGTAACATAGCGCTGGGGATCGTCGGTATAATCAGGGGCGTTTATTCAGACCTGATAATGAAATGGCGTGTTATTTATGGACACTCTGTAACTACTGTGGTTCTCAGCGTCCCATTCTAAACTGGGTGTGGAAGACCGCTTAATTTTGCTCAGAGGCCTCTCTTATCAGGCTTGAGGTTCTTTTACGTGCCGTAAATCTACGACACGGGACCCACGACTTTACTTCCCTTCCGAAGGAAGCCATGCTAAGGATTTTTACACCCGAAAAAATCCATCGTCCTCCGCCGGGTTTGAACCCGCGACCTTGGGTATATGAAGTCAGCATGGTAACCATTACACCACGGAGTTCAGACCTGATGAACGGGCTCCTAGTGCTCACCGCGTCGAGTGAAGAACTGCTTGGGAACTGTTAGGGACTCTCCAGAATGGTTCCTGCTGCAGTCTGGTTCCACTGTGCTCATCTCATCCTCTCCTTCCGAGATCTGAATACAAAAAACGTAATCCCTGATTGAGGTGCAGAAACCTTCACAGGGTGATTTGTGTGGCATGATTAAACGGAAAAGCGAAGGGCACTTTGTAACTCTGAGACAATGATACAACTTACTAACATTATTTTAAAGAAACATTTATGCATCACCTGTAGGAGCCTTATTTCCAGTATAACCTGTATATACCCGAGACAATGATACGACTTACTAATATTATTTTAAAAGAAAAATGTATGCATCACCTGTAGGAGCCTTATTTTCAGTATATTCTATATAGACCCGAGACAATGATACGACTTACTACTATTAATTTAAAGAAACATTTATGCATCACCTGTAGGAGCCTTATTTTCAGTATATTCTGTATATACCCGAGACAATGATACGACTTACTAACATTATTTTAAAGAAACATTTATGCATCACCTGTAGGAGCCTTATTTTCAGTATATCCTGTATATACCCGAGACAATGATACGACTTACTAACATTATTTTAAAGAAATATTTATGCATCACCTGTAGGAGCCTTATTTTCTGTATATCCTGTATATACCCGAGACAATGATACGACTTACTAATATTATTTTAAAGAAATATTTATGCATCACCTGTAGGAGCCTTATTTTCAGTATATCCTGTATATACCAGAAACAATGCTTCGCCTTACTGATATTAGTTTAAAGAAATACTTATTATTATCTGTAGGAGCCTTATTTCCAGCATATCCTGTATATACCTGTTTCAATTACCTTTTTGAAGCGTTAAAAAGAAGGGAAATAATAATAGTTAACACAACATAACTTCACACACCTGTTGGTATAAAAACTAATGCATAATAGGAAGAATCTGTTATTCAGAGGTAATTATTTTGAAAAGAGGAGGTCGTATTTTATCTGTGGTTACCTCTAGGCTAATGTCATTCATTTTGTTTAGCAAAACAACAAGTAACAGAACATTACGCATTTGTTGGTACAAAAACGGCCCTATACAGGATATAATCTCTAATTTGAGCAACCTTGAGAAGATGAGAACGCATTTTACTATATTACCGCCAGGCTGATGACCTTCAATTTTATCCTGGAATTCTAAATTATAGTTTATGCATTACAATTTGATTTCAGACCAAAACACATGTTGCAGCACTTACTAATAGCTCAAGCCACCAAACAGCGAGAACTGGAAACTACAAGGAAATATCTAGAAGGCAATAGAAGGTAAAAAAGAAGAGAAAAAAACGGCAAATATTAACATGAGTAGTGTGTAGATGGTTTGGATGAATATTGTTTTGAACTTTAGATCTTTAAATGTCTTCATCTTTTAGGCAGAGTGATGTAAAAGTATACACGGTGTTCTCGAAACCTTGTCCGCTTCTTGATGTTATGCTCGTAGGTGTGCAAGTAGGGTGGGTTAAACTTACAGTTGAGGTTTTCGTTTTAATGGCGATTATTTATCGTGAGATTAGAATCTAAAGTTAGAAGCAGAATTTGTGTGATAATTACTGATAAAGGTAAAAGAGATTACTACTGCTACTGCTGTACGATTTTCGATAACGATAAACCAAAAGTAATAAAAAAAATTAGTATAATATGTTACATTTACATAAGTGTCTATTCATTCTATAACAAACTATTCTTAAAAAATATGATTCTTCTAACTACTTCACATAATCCAGATAAATGTTGTATAATGCCTTTATTACATATTTCCTTGTAGATACAAAGAAACAAGAGAATACAGTATATTTAGGATTGACAAATCTTTCAAGAGGTGGTCGTTATTTAATTGCTTTGAAATTTGGACCTTTTTGCTTGATCAAAAGCAAGAAAAACGAATAACGACTTCCCATTTGAGGAAAGTGAATTTTTATACCGAAAACAATAAGAGAATATCTCGCATACACTTAACTTTACAAAATAAATAAATGTGTATCATGTATATATACCAAGAATCTTACTACATAAAATATATAAATATCATTAAAGTATACCATTTATGACCATTTAATATTTTCTCTAGCAGCTACGTACAATATACGTAGTAGATAGAGAGGATAATATATTCTAACGAAAAATTCGATACTGAGAATTCACGTTTTGAGACCCTCTTAATAAACAACTTTAGAAGCATGCCTGTGTGTGTGTGTGTCTGTGGGTAGCGTAGCTCAACAATGAAAATTCACCCAGAAAGCAAATTTGGTATGTAAGTTCAATATATTCCAAAGATGCGACACGAATATTTTCAAAAAAAAAATCCCCCCAACCGACCATCCTTTACATGGAACATTTTTCAAAAAGTTTGATTTTCTCAAAAATGGCCCAAGAGGTTTTGATTAAAATCTCAACATCCTCCAAACTCCACATCCTCATTTACTATTTTCCTTTGTTCCGCACAAGGAGATATCAGGGTACCATTTAGTCTACCTTTCTATCTATGGATAGATGCCAGTGGAGTCCCTGCTACCATATATTACTATCTGTTTTCAGGAATTTAAACTCAGGACCTCCTGACCATAGAGGGTACCGCCTATGCCACCCCTCTTGCCTATATTTCCAATGAATATTTTTTTTATACATACTTTGTTTCTGCCAAATTAGACTGACTCAAATGTACAGTGAGGTAAGAGAATTCTATACTGATGATCAGGCTGTGTAATTAGGTCATTACATAATTATATGTAATTAGTTAATTACCGATGAAAATTGAGTTCACAGGAAAATTTTATGAGTCTAATGACATAATTTGCCACGGAACACTGAGATCCTAGGCTTTCCCACAACCAGACACTTTGAGTAATGAACTTCCTTCATTAGTAAATATATCTAATTTACTTACTTTAATTTGCAGAAGTATAACAGTGTGCTATGAAAAAAATTGATGTGTTACACTCACATGATTTTCTCTACCTGTTCTACAAACAAACTTCTTTCAAAATATTATTCTTGTTACCTTTTCTACACGTACTATGTCCATATTATATAGAGAAGGTATCGTAATGCACCAAAAATTCAATACCGAGATTTCACCAGAAACACAGGTTTTGAGAGCCCCTGAATCCAAAAAAGCAGTTTTAGAAAAATGTCCGTGTGTGTGTCTGTCTATTTGTGTGTATGTGCACGTGTGTCTGTGAGCAGCAAAGCTCAAAAACGAAAAGTCCATAAAAACCATACTGGTATTTAGGTTTGCTATCTTCCAAGGATGCGACACGAAGATTTTCGTCAAAATCCCTCCATCCAAACTACCCTTTACATGGAAGTTTTTTCAAAATTTTTGATTTTCTCAAAAATGGCCCTAACGATTTTGATTAATATATCGTGTATTAAAGATACTTACTTGACAAATAAAATGTATATCTTGAATTTTCTGGGAATAGCCTCTGAAGGCTACTTTATTCTGGATGAATTTTATGGAATTTTGCACAATTGCTAAACCGTAAGAAATGGACAAAATCTTATCACACAAAATGAAGAGCATGTTAAAACACACAATTTATGTAATATATATATTTTTTTCGTGGTGGTGTTCGTTTTTGAGATATTCCTTGTTATTGGTTTCAGCTTTGAAAAACTTATACTTTTCTCACACAGGAATTTGTCAACTCGACAAATAAAATGCATATCTTGAATTTTCTGGGAATAGGCTCTAAAGACCTGTTTATGTTGGATGAACTTTGCTGGATTTCGCATAATTAGTAAACCGTAACCGATAGACAAAAACTACATCAAAATGCAGATCTCGTTATAACATAAAATTTATGTCATATATATATATATATCTTTTTCGTGGAATGGACCATTTTTGAGATATTCCTTGTTATAGGTTTCAGCATTAAAGTACTTGAAACTTTTCACATAAGGGAATTTTTAACTCCTGGAAATGCAAAGAAACGGAATTCCTCCACATGGCAACTAATTTTTAAAACATTTGATTATCGTTTTAGCCTAGCCGTCTGCTTACGAAAACAAAAATATATTTATGTTTATCTCGACTAGCATGAAGTAGATAGAAGCACAACTTTTTAAGAATGATTTGTTACAGAGATGTAGAGAAAGACATGTGAATGGAACACATGAGATTTTTCATTTTGTACTTAAGCTGTTCACCAACACACACATACGCAGACAGATGCGCGCACGTTCAGACTTGATCTAAAAATGCTTTCTTTAGATTCACGGTGGTCTCATTTTCGGGTATCGAATTTTGGATGGAATACAGGAGTTTCTCAAAAGAAAGAAAATGGTGAACTAAAATCTTTTAAGGAAAAGAATATTTTCGCATACCTATATGATAAATCTTAAGTTGCATAATATAGAAGTAAAATCAATGTGGACATTTCTTCAGCTTGCTCCACTTATAATAAAGATAACTCATGATATGCTTTGAATTTCAGTAATACACTATGCGACTTAATTAAATTTAAATGGAACTTTAAGTTACTCTAAGGGCTTTGGAAGAAGTTAAGCCAACACCACATCATCTAAACTCTATTAATGATCAGAAGTGAATTTAAAATAAAAAGCAAATAAAATTACAAACAATTATGTGCGCAGACTCCAACCAATAATTGAAGGTCCAAGCTAAAAAGCACAGAGCTTTTAGATGACCTTTTACAACATGTTATGTTTAGTCTTCTTAAGTTATATTACTTTCTCTATACGTACAATGTGCATAGTTTTAGAAAAATGTCTAGAGCTCAAAATCGAAGAGTTTTTAACGAATGTGATATGAAAATTTTCAAAAAATATTCCCCCACCCCAATTACCTTTTACATAAAAAAAATTCGAAAATGTTGATTTTTCTCAAAACCGGTACTAACGATTTTTATTAAAATAGCGTATATTAAATGTATTTATATGACAAATAAAATGTATATCTTGAATTTTCTGGAAATAGTCTCTGGCCACATCTTTATTTTGGATGAACTCTGCGGAATTTTGCCTAACTGGTAAAGCGTAAAAGATATACAAAAACTTGCATAGCCAAAAATGTAGAGCTCGTTAAAGTACAACTTATGTTATATACATTTTTTCCCTGGAGTTGGTCGATTTTGAGATATTCCTTATTATTGGCTTCAGCTGTAAAGTACTTATACTTTTCTCATTTGGGAATTTGTTCACTCCTGTCCATATGAAGGAACTTCAATCACATACTAACGAGCTTTTTAACTATCACTTTAGCTTATGGTACTCCCTTATTTCCCTTCTACTTACTTGGAAGTAAGTAAAACGCCCATTTCTGCTAGTTTTTTTCTCTGTTAACATGAAGTAAGTAGAAGAGTAAGCTTTTTAACAATAATTTGCTGCAGAGATGTAGAGAAATTCATGTGAATGGAACACCTCAGATTTTTTTATCAATTTTCATCCTGCAGAAAAACATTAGTTCAATTTTTCTGTTACTTTAACCGTACAGGTATTTATACTTTAACAACATGTATTTATATGAACAAAATAACACACATTTATTTAAATAATTCTATGCTCTTAAGTAAGGAAATACATATTTATAATTAAAACTAATCAAATTTAATTGTTTTAAATTTATACCCACGTTTATATTTCTTCTAGAATAAAAAATACTGAAGTTGCAAAAGGATGTGTAAATTTCTTTTTTCAGAAATTATTCTAAAGATGCATAAAAATTAATGTTATACAAATTAAAATATTTTTAGCAGAATTTATATTCGCTAATTCGTTAATATACGTATGTTTTAATTACTTAGGTACCGTTACATAAATGACTAAAATATTATACACCTCATGTGTAGAAATCCCCACTATTGTATAAATTCTAGGCTAACGTTCTTAAAAATGTGAAAGATTAAACATTTTACCTTACTATTGCCTTAAATTTTTTATTATAGGCATGTAAATTAACATTGTCTCACAGACTAAACGTATGGTATATGATATGCTTGCTCATTTCTTTAGAAAATTGTGCACATTGTAAACGAAACAGAACAAAAACAAAACTTCATACGTGGATTTGGGGTGCAGAAACAAATTTAAACCCCAAACCCAAATAGAAGCCCAGGACAGCAACTTGTTAAAGAAAATGGAGTAGATGTGAGCTACTTCTACTCAGAGCTACTTCAGTAGAGCTCAGCTTTTACTTCTATGTCGAAGTCTCCGAGATCGGTGGATGGCCAATCAACGACGATCTTGGTAACCCTCCAGATAATACCAAAATGGTTTTATGAAACGAAATGAAATGCGTTTTATTTATGGACGCTCTTTAACTGCTGTGGTTCTCAGAGTCCCATTCTATACTGGGCGTGAAAGACCGCTTAATTTTGTGCAGAGGCCTCTCTATCAGGCTTGAGTTTCTTTTAGATGCCGTAAATCTACTTTATGAAGACATACGTGGGCTGCATATGTCAGGAATGGAATGTACTGTAAGGGATTAAGGGTTAGAGGGAAGAAGAACGGAAGGAAATGAGAATGAAAATGCCATGAGGTACAACAAAGTGTTGGTTATAAAATTTTTGCCTTTTTTTCTTCTATTAATTTCCAAAATTAAGTTCTTATTCACACATTTCGCAAGGTTTAAAACAAATCTGTCACTGGGTGTTTAAGAAAATAATTATAAAATAATTTTTGAAAATGTGAGCTTTGGCCTCAAAAAGCCATTAATATGTACCCACATTAACCATCATTAATTAATAAAATGCATCACCACTCTGTGAACAGATTTTATGCATCCATAAATTATTGTATAGCATCATTTTATTGTTGAAAACGAGATAAGAGATACAACATTTTAAAGTCAAATTCGTGCTCACACTAAAAATTCATCTGGAAGCTGCGTAGGATTTTGACAAAAAGTACTTCCGAATTTAATACTTTATTGCTCCTTAACCCCTAACCACCTAAAGAAAAACGAGACCTCCTGAGAGATGTAAGCACAATTTAAAATTAACTTAGGTGATTTTTTAATCATATTATAGCATAAGAAAAGCTAAATCCACCCCGGCCTCAAAATCCGTTCACTTCACGTCGCTTTTAATACTAAATAAACGTAACTTGTTTCTACCTTTTGAATATCCTACATAAAACGTTTAGATATGTGGCTGCATGTAGCTTTAAGAATAAGCTTTCGTGAGTTGCTATCATTCATAATGTAATGCAAATCAAATCAAATTCAATATGTTTCCATTCGTTCAAGAATGAGGTTATTAACATAACATGCAACTTCAGGGCTTTACATGCAATTTTAAATTTCAAAACAACCATAATGTTTCTCTTTGGTGTATGAAATATATTAAGGTTATTAACAAAACATGCAGGGATAGTTTTAAACTGGAGGGCTTTATATGCATTTTAAATTATAAAATAACCATAATATTTGCTTCGATGGCGTATAAAACATATCACAACAAATTAGAAACTGCTTGTTTTACGGACGATAATCAGATGCGTTGCAGCTGTTAGCATTTTCTCCTCGTTATAACCCCTTACGGCAATAATGTAGGAATTAATTGTTACTCACCCCTTTGGATAATTCATTCAGCAAAAGACAACAATATTTCCTCGGTTGAACCTTTTCACTCGGCATTACATAAAGAACTTCCTGCGACATGTTGAATCAAGTCGTGATCTCTTAACGCGTTTCAAAGCAACAATTAACGAAGAGAAATGATGTTTATTTCATTGCCTAGCAACGGAGTAATAGATGCTCATGTGTCCAAATGGTCGCTAAAGGAGTAAACCCAAATCTTTTTAAGTGCACGCAGTATTTTCGAATCATTGTCATGGTTACTCAAGGTTTCCCATACTGATAAAACCTTACATTCTTCTACAGAATATTACAGAAAATTATAACCTAATTATAAATTAAATACAATAACCAACTAAAAAATTAACAATTCCTACCAACTTCGTAAATATCATGTTTTATAAACAAGATTATCACACATAAATGTAACTTTAACATGTTTTAATGGCTTAGTGTAATCTCAGTTAGTCATAAATAGGATGCATAGAGATTTTATTACGTCTTACAGAAAATATGCATCGAAATAGGAAAAACTATTATGGAAAGCGTACGCACGTGTGTGTGTGTGTGTGTGTGTGTGTGTGTGTGTGTGTGTGTGTCCATTCAGAGTAATCTCGGAAAAATACTCGACATGTTGATAATTTATTTCATTATCAAAAGCACCATTCTCCATAAGCTACTACATAACGTGTATAAAAGGTATAAAATTACTATTTTAGGGGGTTCTTTTATGTGCATATCAGTCAGTTTCACACCTGAATAATAGGACTACTGAGAATTATTACATTCATAGCAGAATTTAAGATATTGAACTTTGGAAAATCCATAGTATGTCAGATATGAGCTATCATACAAAATAATAATGATATTTTGCAATGTAGTAATAAAATTACATTGTTTATCCCATAACGATTACCCCTTTAAATCAGACATTTTACTAAATTATTTTCTTCATTTTTTTATTTTTTTTTTAGCAAGTGCTTAATTCATTAGAACAAATTTAAATGTTGTATTATTATTACTTAAGTTTGAATAATGTAAGTAAAAGCTCACTTGAACATCCCAACTCACACGATTGTGTAAATAATACCGTTTTCTTCTCTAAATTCATTGTTCTAAAATCATGAGCCCGTGATGCGTTTTCACTTTCGCTACTTAATACTATGTACATAGGTTATAGAGAAGATATTGCATTCCACCCAAAAACTCGATACCTAGATTTCACCAGAAATATATGTGTATCCAAAAAAGCATTTATAGAAACGGTGTGTGTGCGTGTGTGCGCACGCGCGTGTGTGTCAGTGTGCTCGTGTGTTTGTGAACATGACAACTGAAAAAAATTCAGTAAAATAACAAACTTAGTGTTTAAGTTTAATATCTTCTAAGGATACGACACGACGGATTTGATAAAAAAAAAACCACCTCCAACTACCTTTTACATGGAACATTTTTTGAAAATGTTTCTCTCAAAAATGGCTAAAGATTTTGATTAAAATATCGTATATTACTGTTATGTTACCGTTTCCGATACATCTTTGTTATTGGTTTCAATTTTAAATTACGTACCTTCTCAAACGGGGCCACCTCTCGTTACAGCTCTCTTGTTTTTCTGGAAATGCAAAATGAACAGAACTTCAACTACTCTGGCGGGAATAGTACACTTCACCCGCATTCAGTTTTGGTAGGGGCTTATTTTGTTGCATGTCAAATACCACTTTAAGAACTGAGGGTTCATCTGATTTCATTATTTGGTAGAACTTCTTAGCTTCAAGTTATGGAGCCTATATTTTGTTATCAGTTTTTGTTTCTCATTCACGCCACTTGTTTTGTTAATTTCTGCTTTCTTGGTTACACAAAACGAGAAGACATCTAATTTTGGGGATCCAAATCCCGGATTTAAACTTATGTTTAAATATGTTGTAGTATTTCTGGTATGAACAAATTTTCCCTCCTCAGGTTGCACTTTTTTTTTCCCCCCCACATGAGATACATTTTCCTCGCGTTTAGGGTAGAAGGTAAGTTCAAATTTTCCCCTTCGATAATGAGACTCCACGGCTTTGAACTTACTGATATGACTTATGCTTTAGTCTGTCATTAGTTATGCTTGCCACTAATTAAAATGACTTTACACAAACAGGAACTTGCTCCCCATTTTCTTTCAGTACGCTATATTCAATGACAGATCGAACCCTTGGATTCTGCACTCTTGCTCGTAGCTGGTTCTTCTTCTTTAATTTAATTTAACAGGAAGTTGTCCTGGTCAATTTCCGTCCAATTTGACTATATCTGATCAGAGAAGTATTTTACATCGTACCTGATTAAACCATGACTATGTTTACAATTTAATTTTGGTTAATGTAGATCTTCTTTTCTGTTTCTAGCTATTTGTTGTTGTTTTTTTTCTCCGTACCCAATTTCCCGGGAGACTTGTCTGTTTCTTCACTTTTCTTTCTTTCTTCATCTCCTTGTTCTCCATCTTTACAAAAGACTAACTTACTTATTAGCTTCAGAATAACTGAATCAATAAATCCTTCTAGATTATAAACCATTGTTGCAATAAAGAAAAGCTTGAAGTATGACTTAGGTGGATTCTGGAAATAATATTTTCAGTGACTTATGTGGACTTTGCAAAAAAAATACGATTTTTCATACATTACACCAATGAAACTTAAGTGAATTTTGCAGTTTATTCAATATTAGTTTGTGCATCTCACCTATTATATCATAATAACGTAAAGAAGCTAAAAATGAAAACAAAAATTCCTTAAGTGGCATTTGGAAAAGAGCTCTTCAATATGTTGTGCATAAAAATAAACTGTGGTACTATTGTTTATTTGTGCCCTATAGCTGAGGTATGAAGTGAACTACTTTTTCATTAACCCCAACTGGTAATCGGCAGGGTTTTTCTGTATTTCTACAAAAACGCTATTGCGATGTAATACATGAGTCAAATCAAAAGTGTACGAAATAATAACCTCGAAACAAAAGGAACATATAGACAAACGAGGGGTAATAATAAAAAAATATAAGAGAAATGTTTCATAATGTACGGAAAGGAAATGTTTAACTTGAATAAATATAATCGCCTAAACTGAACAAAGAGTATAGCTTCCCCATGTCGTGACGATTTTAAATATACATTTTCTCTTGAAATGGCGCTGGCTCCGTTTATTATGCCACCAAAAGCATTAATAGTTCTGATTTCCATCTATTTCTTTTGTTTAAGGTTACATCAGATCACCGAATGCAACATAAAAGAATGCTAATAGACCTAAACCACGAAACAGATAGAAAATGTACAAGTAAACATAATCACCCGAAGTAGTAAACAAATAGTACATTTTCCCTTATGCGGTCGTGATTTTAACTCGCATACTCTCATTTAGGTGGCGCTGGAGTCAATTGTTGGCCTTTAAGACCCAAGAAAATATGTTATTTATATCATTTCCAAAACTACTCTATTCTTGCACCTTTAAATTTAATGCATTACAAAATATATTAGAACAATCATAGGTGAAAAATAGCTGTAATAATTAGAATTACTGTAATCATCCAGAGGACATACTGCTCTTTAATAATGCAATTGTTAGACTTGATAAAGGCTGTTTTGCATTAATGCTTAGAGCGAAGAAGAAAAGTAAGCATTTAAAAGGATTTCCTTAGGACGTTGGAGACTTTTTTGGGTTATGTTTTAAATCAAGGTTGCCTGCCTGACGTTGCGCGGTACCCGCCATGATAGGGAGACCTGGTTTACAAGATGCGAGATTGCAGATTCAGTTTTAGACTAAGACTCTTTCCTGACCTCTTTCTAACCAATATTACGGAGACAATATGGCTACGTGACTGGTGAACGACAGGTTTCGAGATTTGTCGATGTTAGGCCACGTCAGGTCGCAGTCTTTCGTTCATTTTGTCTGCTTATGCATGGGCAGCCATGTTGGTCAATCGACCAATGGCAGAGTCTAATCTAAAACTGAATTAGAATCTGCAGTATCGCTGGTGTAGAGATTCCATCCTGGATTCCATTCCAGATTAGGGGGTGGCAATATATTTAAAAACTGTATTATCCGGGCTGTTGTGCCGTGGTCGTAGGTTATAATGTGAACCATACGTTTCGCCGACTTTTATGGTCAGCATCTACAGTGGCATTGGCAGTCACTCTAGCCACTAATTTTACCTCCTATAACCACGGCCCGGAGAATACAGTTTTGAAATATAACGACACCGGCCGTGAAAATAGCCTAAGATATTCTATAGGGGGTGGCAATTTGTCTCAGGCGCATTTTCTTCTGAAACAATATAGGTACTTATAACAGCAGCAGCAAGAACAACAAAAACAACAATTATATAAATAATAACTTTAATAATAGATTTTTAGTAATATTTCATTTAGAAAATGTAGCACAGCAAATTAAGAAGACTCATTTAGAAACTGAGTTAAACATCAACAATGCTACTTATCCAGAGGTGTAGGATTATAATTACTCTCTGTTGGCTTATGGGATTAAATACAAAGACTTCTGCTTATCAAAGACAAATAATAGAATAAAGGAAGTATGCTGTCATTATAAAATTTGTTTTAATTAAACATAAACTGCAAAATTATTAGACGCTTGTTCATAGCAGAAAATGAAAATAAAAAGTCCTATTTTTTCAAATGCATCATCACCATCATCATTGCATAAGAAATAGACCAAAAATTGCTATATAAGAAATGTAGATCTCGTTTAAACACAGTATTTATGTCATACATTTTTGTTGTAGGGTTGACCGTTCCGAGCCGTCTGTTTTTGTATCTTTACGTCCTTTAACCTGATTGGTCATATCGGACGATGAATGAAATAGGCAAACTAAAGCTCAAATGATCTCGGGGAACATGGAGCTTAAAGGGAAAACCCCGAAGAAACCTTATCCGGATAACTCACCCTATGCGAGATTCGAACTCCCGACCTGTTTAATATGAGGCAGACACGCCGCCACCACACTACCTAAGCGGGCTAGATATTGCTTTTTATTGGTTTTAAATGTAAACTAGGTAGCTTTTCGCAAACACCGTCACCTTTTGTTTCATGTTTCTCTTGTTTTATGGCAAAGCAAACCGAACTTCAATAGTTCAGAATCGATCAGCTTTTAAAGCATTTTACTATAGCCCTTATTTCCCTTCTGTTTAGAGGGAAGCAAATAATAAGATAATTTCTGCTAATGTGTATGTTGATTAGCATGAAGTACGTAAAAGAATAATATTTTGTAGGAATAGTTAATTTATACAGCGGGAAAAGAAAATCATGTGAAAAAAAATCAGATTTTTCGGGAACTTTCCTTTATATGCAATTAAGTATGAAGTGTCTGTTATGGACCCCGTGTTACATGTTAGAAGGGTTTAATTTAGTTATAAGAAATATATAATTATATTTCATTCATTAGCCGCTAATTATTATAATATATTGTATTAAAACATTAAACAAACCCAGTTAAATGCAAAATAATAAATAATCAGAAGGCCGTATTTTAAAGAAATATCAATAATAATAATAATAATAATAATAATAATAATAATAATAAAGCTTATTTCTCATTGGTATCACTTACGCGAAGTATAATACGGATCCGTAGAGAGCAAGATAGCTTAATCCATATTATTTCCGGAGGGCTAAAATTTTGCCAATTTCGAATTAAAAGGGACGTATTTTTGAAATTTGAGCGTTTTGTTTTATTGCTAAACTTGCTATTATTAAATTATATTTATATAAATTTGTATTAATTCAGTTATGGAGAAATGCTGTCACCCTACGTAATACTCGTACAACGGACTCCGAAACAGCATATATTATTTTGTTTAATACAATGTACCTATACAGTATGGATTTTTCATTATTTCTCTCTCTCTCTCTCCCTCTTATAGCAGGAACTAATAGACAATAAGTCATATAATTTGGGTAGACATGGAAATGGAGTTTTATTTATAGACACTCTTTAACTGAAATACTTCTTAGCGTCCCATTCTATATTGGGCGTGAAAGACCGCTTAGTTTTGCTCAGAGGCCTCTTTTGTCAGTCTCGGTGGTGTTTTACTTGCCGTAAATCTACAACACGAGACCAACGGCTTTATTTCTCTTCTGAAGGAAGCCATGCTAAGCCAGCGACCTTGAATTATGAAGTTGGCATGGTAATCATTACACCACGGAGAGTAACATGAAATTTGGGTAAATGTTTAAAATTAACATTTTAACAAATAAATTAATAGAGAATATATCCCGACTGATCCGCATTTCGTCATCTAGATCAGTGGACAAATTTAGCATTTATTCATATTTCGAAATTACTTTCATTATTACCAATTTATTTGACATCAACAAATTGTCTGTGCTGCGAAACACATTGGGACTTACATTATTATATATATTATATATTATATATTATATATATATATATATATATATATATATATATATATATATATATTACACCGGTTAGTTTTCGTTTTCACACTGTCAATCAAAACGTAAACCAAAAGCATCGACCCACATTTGACGTCCTTCCAATTTTAATACTCGTAACTCATGACTTCAGCGGTAGGTGGCAGGGTGAAACGCCAGAGATATCTAGTGACGAACCACCGAACTGCTTGATCGCAATAATACATGGCAGAGCTGTTTAAATTCGTACTTCAATAATAGCTTTTAACAATGTAATTTAATACACAATCATCACAAAAAAGATATATTTAGTGTCATTTAATAGTCAAGAACCATATATTGATTGTACATTGTTTAATATATATATTACAATTCTATAAATTGATAAAGTACCTAAATCCTAAGTATTTAACATCCCTAATAAGTTTTTTTTTTTTTTATTGTTTCATTTATATAGCCCCCTTTAACATCTTAGGTCATATTGGGGGCTTTGCATTACAAAAAAGACTCCTTGTCTATAGGTTCTTTAATTTTAAAAGATTTTTATTTTCCTTAAACCACACACATACACGCTCACAAACATACTTCCAAACTCTGTGGGGGAATAGGAAATAATTCTCCTTAAAGAAGAGTTCTCTGCTCCAGCCGGGAATCGAAGCCAGCCCGTTGACCACTAGATCTCAGAGGCGGCCTTCAAAACAAGTTTGTATGCACAACTTAAACAGTTTAATGCTGTCTTACATAGTCCAGTCTTATATTTCCTGTTCAAATATATGATAAGCAGTTTAGATTACTTGGTTATATGTGCACTTGTTATGTTATGTTGTTGTTATTATTATTATTATTATAATTAAAGGTCATTTTTTGGTCTTTGAGCTGCTGTAAATCCTGCTTTTAAATTTATAAGATACATGAAATACTCCATATATATAACAGTCTATTTCGGAGTTCTATTAATAAGTTAATCTGCTTACAAAAGGTACCCAATTAAGTGAAAATCAGCATTTATTACCTTCTTTACCATGTACATACGATGTATGTACATATTAGGTAGAGAGGGTATTGTATTCCACCCAAAATTCGATACTGAGATTACTAGGGAAATGCGTGTTTAGAGGTCCTTTAAATAATGAGATAAAACACCTTTAAAAAGTTCCGCGTGTCTGCGGGTTCTTATAAATAATAGCTGAAAATGGAAAAGTCAGTTTAATACCAAATCTGATATTTAAGTTCAGTGCTTTCCAAGGTTGCGACAGGAATATTTTAAAGAAAATTCTCCACCCCAACCTATCCTTTAAATGCAACATTTTTAAAAATTTTGATTTTCTCAAAACTGGCTCTAACAATATTGATTGAAATATGTTTATGACAAATGGAATGTATATATTGATTTTTCTCGGAATAGCCTCTGAAATCTTATTTATTCTGAATGACGTTTGGATAACTGGTAAACTAAGAGATAATCTCTTACTACACAAAAAAATAGATCTTCTTAAAGCACACAATTTATGTCAAATTATTTTTGATAACTTCACCGTCTATAAGATATACTTCGTTTGGTTTCAAGTTGAAAATATTATGCTAAAACATGAATTTTAATTAACAAACATTAATTAAAATATGAATAATTCAAAAAATAAAAAATGAATTAATGGAACTCATCGTACCAGACTAGAGCATTATAATATTAATTGAAAGCCATTATAGGCATATGACGCCGAGTGGTGAAGAGTGGTGTAGAATAGTAAATATTAAGGTAGGTGGTAATATACATGTGCGTCACGAATAGTCATTATAATCATATCTATCATAACCAGTGGCGCCTACTATAAAAGATACAAGAACACGTGAACAACGTAACCTTTGGCACTGTTGCAATACGAATTATCTCTGAATAAAATTAACGTGTACATTAACTTAGGGTAAAGGAATGCACGCATGAAAATGTCCCAAATGGTTGCCTTTCTAATGCATGAAAACGATTTGCCTCAACTTTCGGAATAGCAAATGCTCATATGCGAGTAGCATGTGAAAGTAAGGTATATCAAAATGATACAAAGTGCATGGTTTAATATTTTATGTAACTTTAAAAATATTATGTAAAGTGTAATTAATTAATTGAAAAGTAAATAAAATGTTTATTTGTTTTTCATAGCGAGTTGCACACCGGGAGGTAAGTAACGCTTGAGTTGCTTCTACGCGTGGGTGTGGTACGCATGCTCATCCAAAAATTGCTCCTGCGAGCAGAAATCAAAGATCATTGTATAAGTGATTGTTGCCCATTTGGCAACATTTCAGTGTTTCAATATATAGAATATACTGAAGTATTCTTCAGCAGTGCTGGAAGTATTAATTCAGTAGGAATAGTTATTTTCATTTCAGCGCGTGCTCCGAGACTATGCGACCAGAAGTACCAGAAGGAAATCACCGTTAGAACGAACTTATAAGTTTGAATTCTAAAAGAGTGTTAAAATGCAAATCGCTGAGTAGCCGAAGGCAAGTTTTCGCCCTAAAATGCTGTTGTTTTGGTTGTGGAAACTGAGATTCCAAAAACCACCACCAACACATGCATTTAAACCACGAGGAACGCGAAGTGTAATTTCAAAGTATCACCCCTATGTGATGCAGACGAAAAAACATCCACTAATTAATAAAAAGTGGAAAGGAAAAGAATACTCTTTCAGCACCTTGTGGTTTTACTGGATAATTTTTCTGTTAGACATAATGCATATGTGGCAATGTAAAACATATGGCGTATAGTTACCGCGCCATTGCTCTCAACTCTATGCATCAATGTCAGCTAGCACATCATTAGCTGTGCACGTTTTCATATTTTTTTTACATGCGCGACTGGTAAGACATAATTGCCTCTTACATATGTGCTGTACACCGAAATTGAGCACGTATAACTAAGTTATTTTTCTTTCTTCCTCACTCTATCAGTATAATTTAACATTAATGACACCAGATGGCAGCTCATTGTAGTAGAAATCAAACTTACTAGAGGGAAGCAAGGCTACTACCTCCAGTCCAGTCCAGTGTGATTGGCAGGCTGAGGGCAGCCCGAGGTGTGTTAGACGTGTCCCTGTTCTCAGAGAGAACTTAACCACGTTCTGACGGGATTGTGGGTTTTGTAGGATGGCGGGTGTGTATTGGGGTTGTGGAGTGACAGGAGGAGGCGAATATTGCTCCTCGACGGTTGCCTTGATGGTGCAACGGCCCTTGTGCACCGCTGGTGTGTTTTTATCAAAATGTTTCTTGAGGTTAAATTTTGAATCCAAGCAACTCTTGAAGGATAATAAGGAGCTTAGCCGTAGCAGCTGTTGGTGGTGCTCCTTCGTTACCGGGGATGCCCGCAAGCCATGCGGGGAAGCCGGTATCGCCTGAAGCGGCGGTTTGTGGGATCGTAATCCCCAAGAGACCTAACGAGGGCGCTCCGATGGAATGGTAACCCTTCGTTGAATTTTGTTGCCCGACGCCTAATCTCGTCCTCCAGGTATGGTAGACCAGAGGCTTCGTGCAGGAGTCTCGTTGGAAAGCCTCGAGGCACAGAATAGATAGCCCGGAGACACCTATTCTGTACCCGCTGAAGCAACAGCAGACTGGAGTCTGCCGCCATGCCCCAGATCTCACAGGCGTAGATTAATAAGGGGATAATAAGAGCCCTCAAAAGGCGCAACTTAAGGGGAACCGTCATCGAGGACCTCAGCATCGGGTACAGTGAGGCCGCAGCCCCATTGCCCCGGCACCACAGCCCCCGGACATGCTACTACCTTTTACCATTGCACTCCTTAAATACAGTTTAGTGTGTTGTCCCACCATATTTCCACTTTGGCAGAAGTAGGTAAGGTACATGCATGCGGAACCTCTATTCAGAATATCCATATTCCCAACTGCAATTTAATTTCCAAATTACCACCTTCTTGTCTTAGAACGCTGTACTAATTAAGTACGCAACAAATAGCCATAAAACCACCAATTTTTCGTAACACAAGTTATGCATAAATATCATTATCATTGTATATTTTTACTTTCTCTACACGTACTATGTACATAAACTATTTACAAATGTGAACACTCCTAAAATGCAATATTTGTATCTATGTATTTAAATTTATTTTAAGTTCACCTTACAGCCTATTGCAAAAATCAACTTTTCAGACAATCGAAAAACATACAATACCATACAACTTTATTAAGAATGTCTGTACAATGTTTAGGGAAGTAAAATTGTGTGTTTTAACAAGCTCTACATTTCTTGTTAACTAAACGTTTGTCTATCCTTTACGATTTACCACTTATGCAAAGTTCCATAAAATGCATCCAGAATAAAGTTGTCTTCAGAGGCCATTCCCAGAAACTTTAAGATATACATTTTACTTGTCAGGTAAATATCTGTAATATACGAACGATATTTTAAACAAAATCGTTGAAGCCATTTTTAAGAGAATCAAAATTTTCGAAAAAGGTTCTATGTAGAGCGTAGTTTGGTGTGGGGGATATTTCCCAAAATCCTCGAGTTGCATCCCTATAAGATAAACTTAAATAAAAAGTTTGGTATATTATCGACTTTTCGTTTTTGAGTTATCGTGTTCATAGACACACGGACACACACACAGACCTTTTTCTAAAAATGCTTTTTTTGGATACAGGGGACCCTAAATCATATATTTCCGGTGACATCTCAGTATCGAAATTTTGGGTGTATTACGATGTACATAGTACGTGTAGAGAACGTAAAAAAGAAAAGAGTTCGATGTAAGCGAACCTTTAAGAAAGTTAACGAAAGGTTGCGAAACATGAGAGTAGGAATATGAAGGAGGTGAGTTTGTTACGTGATGTATGGTGCGGTATAATCGGGTGAAGTGAAAAGTGGTTTTATTGTGTAAAAGTGAGATAGTATGGCTTATTATTGTGCTTTTCATATAAAACCTATTAACCACTATTCTTATCATATTAGCTACATTTTGGCGTTGGTGTGTAATACATGTTCATATCAGTTAATTAAATATCACTGATGAAGTATGGCATCTGAAGGAATTTTTACTTTCTCTGCATATACTATGTACATCCTGTATTGAGAAGGTAATGTTATGCACTCAAAATTCAATACCAAGATTTCACCAGAAATACATGTTTTGATACCGCCTGAATCCCAAAAAAAAAAAAAAAAAAAAAAATTACAAAAATCTGTGTGTATGTGTGTCTCTCTGTCTGTCTGGTATTTAAGTTTAGTATCTTTCAAGGATGTGACACGAATATTTTCAAGAAAACCCCCCAACCCAACTTTTACATGGAAAAATGTTCGAAAATTTTGATTTTCTGAAAAATGGCTCTAATTATTTTGATTAAAATATCGTATATTAAAGATATTTACATGGCAAATAAAATATATATCTTGAAGTTTTTAGGAACAGCCTCTGAACATCTTTATTTTAGATGAATGTTGCGGAATTTTGCATAACTAGTAAACCGTAAAGGATAGACAAAAACTTAGTTTACAAAAAATGTAGAGCTTGTTAAAACACATAATTTATGTTATATATATATATATATTTCTTTTGTGGAGTTGAACGTTTTTGAGATAACTAAACAGAATCGTTTTGATGGGAATAAGGTGACGCCAAAAAGAGCGCAAAAAATCCACCAATCCCGCAAAGGTAAAGGCGTGAACGTCGCAAATTTCAGATTCACATAAAAAGAGGTAGAATCAGGGTAGTACCACTTTTTCTGGAAGACATCGGCGGCAAAGCTATGTCCAGACGGGACAGGGGCACGTGTGCAAACTGTGTGGCTTAAGTTTAAAATCTTTAAGTGTGGGGGACAGGCAATTAGCGAGCAGCGCGCGAATCTATATTGATCATGATAGTCCCAAAATTACCACTAGAACAAGTTTAAATAAATACTTAAGCAAAGTTACAAAAGGGGGCAAACCGCGGGGCGTTTTGAGATACCGAAGTAGCAAAGGTCAGCCGTTAGAAAAATCAAATCAACCAGTTCGTAGCTGCAACCTGGACTTATGAAAAAATTTGTGATATGAAGTGTAATTTATTGGTTTGCCGGTAAAGCAAATAGAGAAAACTAAGCGCTGTGTTTCTTATTCCACCACTGAGATGTCCGCTAACATCCTTACTGGGATACGAGCTCATTCTCATATCCCGCATTCCCAGAAACTATTCTACCCGTCTGCAGGAAGCGAGATTCGAACCTGAGACAAGCCGAAGACGAGAAAGGGCATCGCCGACTACCAGGAATCAGTCTTAACTCTATTGTAAATCTTCAGGTGCAGTCTCAAATCTTTATTTTTACTTTGAAAAAATAGCGTTTTATTTATGGACACTTTAACTGCCGTGGTGCTCAGCGTATCATTCTATACTGGGCGTGAAAGACCGCTTAATGTTTCTCAGAGGCCTCTTTATTACTCTTGAGGTTCTTTTACGTACCGTAAATCTACGACACGGGACAAAAGGCTTTATGCTAAGGAAAAAATCTGATATGTTCCATTCACATGACTTTCTCTACATCTCTGCAACAAAATATTGTTAAAAATCTTATGCTTCTAATTACTTCATGCTAATCGAGAAAAGATTAACAGAAATAGTCTTATTACTTGCTTCCTTGTAAGTAGAAGCGAAATAAGGGAGTACCATAGGTTAAAGTGATAGCCAAAAGCTGGTTGCTCTGTGACTGAAGTTCCTGTGTTTCTGTGGACACGAATTGACAAATTCCTGTATGAGAAAAGTATAAGTTTTTCCAAGCTGAAACCAAAAACAAGGAATATCTAAAAAAAATCGATCATATCCACGAAAAACAAAAAAAAAATATATATATATAACATAAATTGTGGGTTTTAAGGTGCTCTACATTTTTTGCGTGGTAAGTTTTTGCCATCCCTTACGGTTTAGTAGTTATACAAAATTACATAAAATTGATCCAGAATAAAGTAGTCTTTAGAGGCTATTCCCAGAAAATTCAAGATATACATTTTATTTGTCAGGAGAATATCTTTAATGTACGATATCTTAATCAAAATCATTAGAGCCATTTTTAAGAAAATTAAAATTTTCGAAATATTTTCTATGTAAAGGGTAGTTTGGGGTGAGGGGATTTTTTTTTGAAAATCTTTGTGTCGCATCCTTGGATGATGCCAAACTTAAATACCAAGTTTGGTATAAAACGGTCTTTTCGTTTTTGAGCTATGCTGCCCACAGACACACACACACATACAGACAGACACAAACACAAACACGGATATTTTTCTAAAAATGTTTTTTTTGGGTTCAGGGATCTCAAAACGTATATTTCCGGTGAAATCTCGGTATCGAATTTTTGGGTGCCATACAATACCTTCTCTATACATTATGTATATAGTATGTATAGAGAAAGTAAAATCGGATGTGTTACACTCAGTTACTTTCTCTAGCTGCTCTACAAAGGAACTTCTTACAAACGATTATTCTTCTTTCTACACAATGCAAATCGAGATAAACAGTACCTAGTTTTTATAAGTAGAAGCTAACTAAGGGAATGCACTAAGCAAAAGTGATGTCGTATGTTTTAAAAGCTGTCGTTATGCACCTGTCAAGCTGCTTCAAGCGTAGAACAAAAATAAATAAATAAATAAAAGGGATACTTCCTGGCTGTGAAAAATATAAGTACTTTACAATTGAAACCAATAACAAGGAATATCTCGGAACGGTTACCACCACAACAAAAACTAAAGGACATACATTGTGTGTTTTGACGAGATCTTTTACGGTTTAACATATAAGTAAAATTCATCTAGAACGAAGAGGTGTCAGAGGCTATTCCCAGTAAATTCGAGATATACATTTTATTTGGGATGTAAATACCTTTAATATACGAAACTTTAATCAAAATCGTTAAAGCCGTTTTTGAGAAAATCCATATTTTGTAAAAATTTTCCATGTAAAGGGTAGTTTGTGTTGGGGGAATTTTCTTAAAAATCATCGTGTCGCAACCTTGTAAAATACTAAACCTAAATACCAAGTTTGGTATTCAATAACCTTTTCGTTTTTGAGCTATGTTGTCCAAGATACACACACAGACACGAAACATTTTCAACAATGCTTTGTCTAGACTCAGAGGACCCCAAAACATATATTTCTGGTGAAATCTCGATATCGAATTTTTGGGTGGAATACAATACCTTCTCTATTCACTATGTACATCCGGGCCAGAGAAAGCAAAACATTCATTGTCCTCCGTCGGGTTTGAACCAGCGATCTTGGATATATGAAGTTAGCTTAATAGTCACTACGCCACGGAGGGCGACTATGCTTAGAATATTTTACACTCAAGTAGTCACCATTTGCAGTAAAATATTCACTTCCGAATTTTTCTAGAATACACCAATATGTGAACATTTTGGGTTTTCTGGGTTGGAAGAGCTATGTATGTTTCGAGTGTGTGTATGTGGAACAAGTCAACATAGCAGAGAGACAATATGCGCCTCACTGTCCACACGCCAAGGTAGCTTGCAATTGCCTCCTTCCATCACTGTGTAAAGGTACGGTCCCACCGGTCCCCATGGCCGCGCTCGCTAAAGCGCCTCGCTTTGGTGCTTCGTGGCGTAGGGGCTCGTGCGTTCGAGTCCTGCCTTGGACGTGGGTGTTTATGTGTTTGTAAATGTGTATATGCAAAGAAAACGTTAAACTAATTGATCAACTAAGGAAATGTAGGAAACTGGAAAAAAGAAGTGGGAAAAGGGGTCTTGACAAGCCTCCGGAACTGTATTTTTTTATTTAAAAAAAAAAAAACCTAGTCATCGATAGCTTTGCCTTTAATGACATTGGTATGGAAAAGGAACCCTTCCTATTTTATAATAATTACTTGTTCATTTCCAAGTGGAAATAAATTCCCCACACAGGAGGTCGATGCAGAGAAGCAACTTCGCGTGTATTTAAATACGGCACGCTAAATAATCGCGGCGACGTGGTTGAGAGGTTAGACCGCTCGCCTCACATCTAGGCGGCCTGGGTTCGATCCCAAACGCCGGCATGTGGAGTTTGTGGCGGATGAAGCGATATTTTTCCGAGTCTTCCGGGTTTCCCCGCCACTCATTCCAGCAATTACTCCATTATCACCTTCCCTATCATCAAATTCGCTTCCTCATGTTCACGCCTGGCTACGGTTCTCATTCTGTGGTTTCGTGCCGTTGGCTCCCCTACAGACTTCTGACCCCTAGGCATTGGCTTGTAAGTCCTAGGGGTTGTCAGTCCTACAAATGCGGGGAGGGCAAGCCGATTACGCAACGACACGCTAAATAATAGCAGAATTGTTATGGAATCTCCACGAAAGTTGGGATAGTAATAAAACTTTTTAAGCAAAATCAATCGGTTTTGGTCTCAGATATTTAGTGACTTGGGACTATCACAACTGTGGGCGCGCTCTTAAGGTTCCACATTCGAAGTCAAACATTCAGAGGAAGTTTGTGATTGACGAAGTAGCAGATTGGAACACAGTTCTACATTTTACACCTTATCACCTTTTTAACGTCCCTGAACTCATTTGTTTATAATTTGTATAGTATTATATTTATTCTTAACTTCAATTGAACTATCCAAATTACTAATATAAATACATGATTACTATGAAAATCTACCTAAAATCTCCGTTTAATTAATATGTCTAATAATACCTTAATAGATTTATCTGCATAAAATTCAATTTAAATGTCTTGTTAAAATATTTGTTTACCTTATTTGTTCACTCATATTGTTTAATTACATACGGACTGATAATAAATTAATTTAAAGATAATTAGAAAAATGTTAATTTTGTTATAACTTGATTCGTTTCGGTATATAGGTATAAAATAACTCAATGAAGAAAACTGTGACGTCATCTTTAACTAAAAGTGTATGCCAAAATCTGCTAGGCGACGTAAATAAAATTGACCAAATGTACTAGGATAAAAGTGTGGAGAGAAAAAAGCATCGGGAATGTTTAACACGCACAATGAAGAGAAATCAATTATTATTAATTAAGGGAGTAGTGATGAGAACAGAAGTAATAATAAAATGTTATTTCGCATGAAATAGACGTGGGAATAGCGGCTGCAGGGTGTCTGCATAGGGCGATAGCAATAAGTACAAAGTCTCAGCTCTGGTTCTCCCAGAGACAAGAAAAACTTTCCAAAATATTAATCTTTATACCAAAAAGTTCAAAAATGTTATACAACACATATTTTTTAAAGCCAAAACATTTCATTTTTAATAGCTTGAAGCAGGTTGACTACGTTAGTTTAAAAAAAGCTGATGTATTCCATCCACATGCCTTTCTCTACATCTCTGGAACAAATTATTGTTATAAAAGCTAATATTTTAATATACTTCATGCTCTTTGAGATAAACAGTAGCAGAATTGGTCTTAATACTCGCTACCTTAGTAGGAAGAAAATAAGGAAATATGTTAGACTAAAGTGATAGTCGAATCTTTTAAAAGCTGGTATGCATGTGATTGAAAATAGTTTCTTTGCATGGCCAGTAGTTTACAAAGAGAAAATTTCTAATTATTTAAAATTTAAACCAATAACAAGGAATATCTCGGAAATGGTTAACTACATTAAAAATGTATATAACATAAATTATGTGTTTTAATGAGATCTACCGTTTTGCCAATCTCCAACGGTTTACTAGTTATGTAAAATTCAGCGAAATATATTCAGAATAAAGAGATGTTCAGAGAGATATATATTTATTGTCACATAAATATCTTTAATGTAGGATATTTTAATCAAAATCGTTGGAATCGCGTTTGAGAAAATAAAAATTTAAGAAATGGTTCCCAAGTAAAGGGTAGTTTGGTGTAGGGAAATTTTATAAAACTCTTGTGTCTTATCCTTGGAAGATGCTAAACTTAAATACCAAGTTTAGTATTTTACCAAGTTTTCGTTTTTGAGATTTCGTATTCACAGACACACGGACACACACACGCTCACACGGACCTTTTTCTAAAAATGCTCTTTTGGATACAAAGGACCCTGCGTACATTTCCGATGAAATCAAGGTATCAAATTTGTGGGTGGAGTGCAGTACTTTCTCTACCTATTTACCTTGTAATTGGTAGAGGAAGTAAAAGTAGACTTTGCAGATTTTGTCCAAATGTAATAATAAAATATCAACTAAAATTCCCCAATTTACATAAATTTAGAGCTTTTAGCATATGGAAACCTTAAAATAGATAAAGAAGAAAAATGAAGTTACTGTTTCATAAATTGATTTATTATTGTATTGGCCTGTTTTATCTCTTAGGGGCTAGCCGAGTAGCTTACAAAGACCCATTAGGGGGGTTTTCCTATCCAGTACACAATTTTACATTAACATTAAAACTACTTTTATATTTTTGAAACTTCTTCCGTAGAACTGTGACTCTGTCCCTTTTATATAATGATAATTTTTACAATAAAATGTTCTTTCCACTCGCCGCTCACCAAGGCGTTCGATCTCAGGCGACCGCCTGTGGGATTTATGGTGGACAAAGCGGAGCAGGGGTGGGTTTTCTCCGGGTTCTCCCGCCATTACTTTCCACCGGAGCTCCATCTTCATCTATGCACCAACAGTGTCATCGCCTACGGTAGCTATGTAGTAAAAGCGTGCGTTAAACACTATTAAAAATGATTTTTAAAGTCTCGACCACTGCCTGCTAAAAGAAGTCCGTCCATCTCGTCCACGCATCTTCTTCCAGCTCTGGAGTTCCACATGTTTGTTCTGTAAGTCCTTATTGTTATACATCCTTGCAGCGTGGCCTCCCCACTTCCATTCGAGACGCTCTGCAATGATAATAGCATCTTCCATACCCCTTCAATTTGGGAGTTCAATTTCACGTGTACAATCACATAGAGGAAACATTACATAGGAAAAAATGGTTTGGGTTGTAAATACATTCCACAATAAAATGCCCAAACAAAATATTTGTAAATCGGGTTGATTATTTTAAAAACTAAAAATCGTAAATCATGAACTATTTTTAGGGAAAAAAACTTCAGTAAAGTGTTAAACAATACATTTTTGTCAGGCGATTTGATTTCTACACACTGCAAAATATAAAAGTAATGTTGTAATGGTAGAAAGTATGGTTTTTAGAATGTAAAATTTCATATTTTGCCTGACTCTATAGGACAGCATTTGAATACCAATTACCACTCAACCACAATGACTCTGATCTTAAATGTTTTCACGGCTACCATATAAGCTATGTTTAAGTTAATGCACACGGGAAGTACAGAATTGCACGACCTCAAAGAACAGCATATAATTGAAATAATTATGCTGTCATGCGAAAGCCTCATCAAGCAGACCTGTGAGGTCAATGCTCTAACGACATCCACTACCCTTGTCGATATATCCTTTACTTCTCATTGGATGTTGAAATAAGGTTACGGTCAGCCCTTCCTATATAGCTCATTAACGTAATGCATGACATGAGGCCAATAGAAATTTCATACTCCGATACAGCGCGATGTCCTTATCCCAGTCGGAAAATCCCGAGCTTGCAAAGATCAAATCGCTTCTACAAAAAGAAAACCTGATGTGCTCCATTCACATCTTCTATCTATTTAATTCTAAAACTTTAGCAAAAACGGTCTTATTACTTAGTTCCTATAAGTAGGAGGGAAGTAAGGAAAATGGAAATAGCGTGTTATTTATGGACGCTCTTTAACTACTCTCAGCGTCCCATTCTAAATTGGGCGTGAAAGACCGCTTAATTTTTCTCAGAGGCCTCTCTATCAGGTTTGCCATTTACGTGTCGTAAATCTACAACAGGGGACCAACGGCTTTACTTCCCTTCCGAAGGAAGCCATGCTAAGGATTTTTACACCCGAAAAAATCCATCGTCCTCCGCCGGGTTTGAACCCGCGACCTTGGGTATATGAAATTAGCAAGGTAACCACTACTCCTCGGAGGGCGAATGGGAAATAAGGGAATCACTAGGCTAAACCGACAGTCAAATGTTTTAAAACGTGTTTGCTATGGGATTGAAATCCGTTTCTTTGCGTATGAGGAAAGTTGAAGTCTTTTAAAGCTGAAATCAATAACACGGAGTATCTCGAAACCGGCCAACTCCACGAAAAAAAAAATGTGTTTGATAAAAACTGTGTGTTTTGTCATGATCTATATTTTAATAAGCTTTTGACTAGCTTACGGTTTGCTAGTTATGCAAAATTCAATAAAATCATCCAGAATAAAGAGGTATTTACAGGCTATTCCCAGATAATTTAAGATATGCATTTTATTTCGCAAGATATTTTAATCAAAATCCTTAAAGCCGTTTTTGAGAAAGTCAAAATTCTTTAAATGTTTTTCATGTAAAGAGTAATTTGTGACGGCGGGATTTTCTTGAAAATCTTTGTGTTGCATTCTTGGAAAACAAAAATTAAAAACTAAGTTTGGTATTTAATGGAATTTTCGTTTTTGAGCAAAGCTGCCTACAGACACACACGGACCTATTTCTAAACATGTTTCTTTTTTTGATTCAGGGGGACGCAAAATGTGTATTTCCGGTGAAATCTCGGTTTCGAATTTTTGGGTTCCATACAATACCTTCTCTATAGACTATGTACATGGTACGTGTAGAGAAAGTAATTAGTTACTATAAACAAATAGGAAAATGGGATGTTGGACCTCCCCGAGAGAAATGAAAAGACCAGGTTATTTAAGTATAATTAAGTGGAAGCGGAACATTCCCTATGAATATGCTTAAAATATGTAGAATAGGGGTCATAAAAAGGAAGCTGTACTAAGCAAATATAAAATATAGAATCTAGAAATAGTTTCTGTATTTATGAGTTGCTCATGGAATAAAAATTTAGCACAATGCCCATTGTGATCCTTATTTCACATAGTGAAATAGTTTCTAGTTCAGGCTACTCCAGCTTGGGTGCACGCCAAGGAGCAGCAGAGTACTACGACTCAAAGAAACCTGCCTGCAACATGCAAAGCAGCTGTCAACAAAGCTGAATGAAGTGGTCGAAAGCTTAACTATTACTCGTGCCATGACCTTTGTTTTAATTATATATCTATTGAATATGTGAAACTCATTGGTCTATTTGTTAAATATACAATGGTCTCTAAACTTACGTTTTCGTATTTGTAAGTCTTTTTTACTTTCTCTACACGTATATGTACATAGTGTATAGAGAAGGTATTGTAATGCATCCAAAAGTTCGATATCAAGATTTCACCGGAAATACATGTTTTGAGTCCCCCTGAATCCAAAAAAAGCATTTCTAGAAAAAGTCCGTGTGTGTGCGTGAGTGTGCACGCGCGCGCGCGTGTGTGTGTGTGTAGACAGCTTAGCTCAAAAACGAAAACACCGTTAAATACCAAACTTGGTATTTAAGTTTAGTATCTTGCAAGGCTGCGACACGAAGATTATCAAGAAAATCTCCCCACCCCCAACTACCCTTTATATGGAACTTTTTTCAAAAGTTTTGAATTTTTCAAAAACGGCTCTAACGATTTTGATTAAAATATCGTATTTTAAAGACATTACCTGACAAATAATATTTATTTCTTGAATTTACTGGGAATAGCTCCGTAAACTATTTCATTCTGGAAGAATTTTAGGAGTTTACATAACTGCTAAAACTTTAGAGATACACAAAATCTTACCACATAAAATGCAGAGCACATTAAAACACATAATTTATGTTATATACATTTTTTTTTCGTGTAGTTGATCGTTTTTGAGATATTCCTTGATTTTGGTTTCAGCATTAAAAATCATACTTTTCTCATACAGGAATTTTTCAACTCCTGTCCATTCAAACAACGGAGCTTTTAGTCATATAGCAACCAACTTTTGATTATCACTTTAACCTATGGTACTCCCTTATTTCACTTCTACTTACAAGGAAGCAAGTAATAAGACTATTTTTGATATTTTTTTCTCGATTAGCATGAAGTTAATAGAAGCATTAGGTTTTTAACAATAATTTGTTGCAAAGATGTAGAGAAAGTCATGTGAATGGAACACATCAGTTTTTTTTTTAATTGTTTCATTTGTATAGCATCCTTTAATTGTTATGGTCATATCGCGGGCTTTGACTTGTGAAACAACTCAGTAGGTTATTGTCATTAGGTTATTATTTTATATATCATTAAACACAATCACATTCTGTCTCACTCTGGGGCTTTGTGGGGGATAAGGAATAAATCTGGTTAAAGAAAAATCCCCCGCCCCAGCCGGGAATAAAACCCGGGACCTCCGGATGAGAAGTCAGCTCGACCACGCAGGTAGTTCACCTTTGTTCACTTCCGTATTCGGAATCACACTACTCTTCTAGCCGCCCGCTGAGAAGCACATCTGCGTAAATACAAGTCCTCGAATTAGCCAAGCAGAGTTGAAACAGCCGCTCCAATTATCTCAATTGTAATGCAACAATGTTATTAATTTGATTTATTGCACCGTCATTATATTCCAGTTACAGCTCAAGGACATATTATTTTTCACATTTTCACTTTTTACTTTCTCTATACGTACAATGTACAGTGTATAGAGAAGGTATTGCACTCTACTCAAAAATTCCATACCGAGATTTCACCGGAAATCTATGTTTTAGGGCCCCCTTTATCCAAAATAAGCATTTTCAGAAAAAGGGTCCGTGTGTGTGTGTGTGTATGTGTCTGTGTGAGAGGGTGTGTGTGTCTGTGGGGCTGTAGACAGCATAGCTCAAAAACGAAGAGTCCTTTGAATACCAAACTTGGTATTTAAGTTTAGTATCTTCTAGGAATGCGATAGGAAGATTTTGAGAAAAATCCCTCCACCCCAAACTACCCTTTACATGGAACTTTATTCGAAATTTTTTATTTTCTTAAAAATGACCCTAACAATTTTGATCTACTAAAGATATTTATCTCACAAATAATATGTATATCTTGAATTTTCTGGGAATAGCCTCTGATGACTATTTTATTCTGGATGAATGTTACGAAATTTTGCATAGGTGCTAAACCGTAAGAGATGAACAAAAAATTTGCCACAAAAAAATCTAGAGCTCTTTAAAACACACAAATTATGTAATATGCATTTCTTTCGTGGAGTTGATTGTTTATTTCTTGTTTTTGGGTTCAGCTTCGAAAAACTTATACTTTTCTCATACAGGAATTTGTCAACCCCTGACCATACGAACAAAGGAACATCAGTCACATAGCAACCAGCTTCTGGCTATCACTTTAACCTATGGTACTCCCTTATTTCACTTCAACTTACAAGAAAGCAAGTAATAAGATAGTTCTGCTAATTTTTTCTCGATTAGCATGAAGTAAATAGAAGCCTAAGCATTTCAACAATAATTTTTTCTACTACAATTAATGTTCCCAGAAGTTGCAACATACTATAAAGTAGATGAGTACTCCCTCTATCATTTGTTTGAAACTTGAAAATAAATGTTTTCTAACTTAGGTGTCATATGATCTGTTTCTAATTTAAATTATTACCGCTATAGCGTTTCTAATATTAGATATTATTAACATTAACTAAATATAAGAATCTCTTCCAAGTAACTGCAAACATCGAGACATAGCGAGTAAAACTGGTTGTCTATCAACTGTCGCTAAATACGACTTTTACTTTCTCTAGCACCTGTATATATACAATTAAATAGTAGCTAGAGAATCTATTGTATTCAACCAAAAGTTCGCTGTCGAGATATTACCGGAATATATGTTTTGAAGTCCCATGAGTCAAAACAGCATTTTTAGAAAAGATCGTGTTAGGTCTGTCTCTGTACTTAGCATAGAGCTCAAAAACTTAAAGAGCGTTAAATACCAAAAGCAATATTTATGTTTAGTATTTTCAAGGTTGCCACACGAAGATTTTCAAGAAAATTCTCCACCACAAACTACCCTTTTCATGGAAACATTTTGGAAAATGTTTTTCTCAAGATGACTCCAAAGCTTTTTATTAAAATACTGAATATTAAAGATATTTACATCACAAATAAAATTTATATTCTGAATTTTCTGGAAATAGCCTCTGAAGAGCTCTATATTCTGGATGAGTTTTGTAGAACAGTTCTTAACGGTTAAACCGTAAAGATTTCTTCACAACACAAAAATATAGATCCCATTATAACACTTAATTTATGTCATATACATTCTTCTTGTGAATTTTTTTTTTTTTTTTTTTTTTTTTTAAAGATATTCCTTGTTATTAGTTTTAATTTTAAACTACATAGCTGTTCTCAAACTGGACAATGCACAGCGAATTGAACCTCAATTGTTTCATTTAGAGACCAGCTTTTAAATGATTTAACTATAGTTTTGGCCTTGTGTATTTCCTTATTTCCCTTTTAATTACAAGGAAGCAAATAATAAGAGCATTTCAACTAATATTCATCTCGATTAGCATGAAGTAGATAATAATATTTTGTAAGAATAGTTCGAATATGGAACAGCTAGAGAAATTTTTGTGAGTGGAACACATCACATTTTATTATACGGATTTCTCAACAATACAATAGTGATCCTTCGCCCCAAAGAAATATCTTTTTCTGTAAGAGGTTTGATATTCATACTTCTTTTGGCACCTACTTATTGTCCCCTAAGATTCTTCTTTCATCTCCTTCCTTCCACTACATCATTTTGGAATTCTGTTTGTTTCCATTCTCTTTACGTATCCAAACCATTTCAACCTTTATTATTTTATCATTTAAATAATATATTTATAATTCATACATTTCCAAATATTCTGGTTTCTAATTTTATCCATTGTTGACTTCTTTACTGCCCTCTTCAAACATGCATCTCCGTTGCTAGCAATTTATTTGGATAAACACGTTGCACATTTATTACAACAATGAATTTCTACTGCACACTCATTAGGTGTTCATGAGTTGACAAATTACTTACTGGTGGAGTGGTAAACCCTTTCTAAACAAATTTATTTTCGACCTGTTTTTAAACCTCTCAGCATTCGATGGATATCAAATACTTATGGTGTAAATTTTACTTGATTTAGGTTGGAGTTGACTAAAGTGCTATCAATTATGATAATGGAAGGGGTGGGCCCAGGTAAAATAAACGATAATTGGTATGCCTAGGTGTTGATTAGACCTCAGTAGCATTATAGCAGAATACACCTTGTGTTTGGAAAAGGTATAAAGACATAAATTTAACTTTTAGCTTTCTGTTTCTTTAAAAGTAAAAAATGGTAACAATAAATGTAATAAAAATACTGAAATAAGTACTATAAGGGTAGAGAATTGTTAAAAGTTAACCCTTCCAAGTTTTGATTGTTTATCCACCTTAAACAACAACTGCACATGATGATGCTAAGCACCATTTGCCTGGGAAAGCTTAGTGTGTAATGGAAATAAGCATACCAACAATGGAGTATTATTCCATTGACTTTGAAGTTCTTTATTGTAGTTACTCTGTGGCTCTTAATGACAACCACAACATTATTTTCTCTACGTGATGATATGCTGCTCTTGCTACACGGATGTTGTTAACCTGACTCATCTATCTCACCGATTTCGTGAAGGATAATTCTAACGAGTAGAAAAGAGAGAAAAACATTTTAATGGCATCTTCCCCCTTAGTCATGGTCTTACTCGCATCCAAGCGTAAAACAGGAATATCTGCTGGCAACATGTACATACTGCAACTTGTGCTTCGAATAAAATGGATGTGCAAATCGTGTATTACCACTCCTTTTGAAGAACAGGTAGTGCAGAAACATTTTGGAATTGTTGAAATAGGGGTTTAACTTTCTGTTTTTATATATTCCACGACTATTTGGATTTATAAGTGTTCAATATAACGAAAATGTCAATAATTTATTAATTTATCTACAATTTACAGTAAGTAGGTAGAGTAAGTAGGTAAGTAGGTATATTATACTAAAAATTCGATGCCGAGATTTTACCAGAAGTACGTATTTTGGATTTGCCCTTAAAATAACAACGTTATTATTTCCAATAGTCCATAAGTTATCATTCATCTTTCCTATCTTAGCTTATGCAGACTGTTTCAAAACGAAACGAAATGAAAATAGCAGTCGATTAGCTTACACTTTGACTTGTCCGAAACTTGATGTCGCAACTTTCAAACTCTTCTGTTTAAAGTTTTATGTGTCTTTAAAAATCGCACACTTAAGGATTAGGCAGCGAAGGAACAACGGTTGTCATACGCTACGCAAACAACCTCAGAACGTGTTACACGAAACACAAAACAAAACCCACCCATTACTAAGGTGACCTGTGCCGCGCCCGCGTGTCTATCAAACCACGCCTACACCATGCGACTGGGACCTTCGCTACCAAACGGCATCTCTCTTGGAGTGGGTCAGGCACGTGTCATCTGGCTATGTACGACTGCCTAATCCATGGTGATTTTATGGCAGTTTTTGAATGTGCCGAATTTAGAGCTGAAAATTATATTCACGTACCAAGTACGGTATTACCAACAATGTCCACATCTTCGTTTGGTGTCGTTTTGAAATACCCTGTATAACGGTATTGTGATTGTATTTCTTATTAAGCCTTAAATCGTATGGACAATGGCATCATCACACAAAAATATAATTTAAAAAGTAACATTTTTCATATTTACATAATTATTAAAAGCATAAAAAGGATTAAATGCTAGCCAATTATAGAGCATTTTTTAAAAATAGGAAGTGGTAATTTATGATATTTTACAGATATTTTATTACATAGTTTTAGGCCCATTATTAAATAAGTTGACGCCATCTTATTTAATCTAAAATTTGGAATATCCAAATTAAAATTATTTCTTGTATTATGTGTAAGCTTATCACAAACATTTTTTAAAACTCTCTTTCCTCTGCCAAGTGTATATTGTTAAATCACAAATATATAAGTTTATTACAGTTAATAAATTTAATGTTATAAAAATAGGTCTACAATGCTCACGTTCAGATTTATTTAACAAAATCCTTATGGCCAAAGTCAACATGGATTTACTGTTCTGAAATTTATAGAAGAGTAAGAGGTTAGTGTCGTGAATAAAATAGAATAGACGTAAAATAGAGAAGAATTAAAAAAAAAAAAAAAAAAAAAAACTTTGGAGAGCCGGTTGCAATGTGTGTTCCTTTTTACTTTCTCTATACGAACTATGTACATAGTGTATAGAGAAGGTATTGCACTGCACCCAAAAAGTCGATACCGAGATTTCACCGGAAATATACAGGGTGTTTCAAAAATACGGGGCATAATTTCAGGTGTGTATTTCCCACAGGAAGACAATCAAAATAGTTCATTATAACATGTGTCCGGAAATGCTTCATTTCCGAGTTATGGCCTTTACAACATTGAAAGTCTCACCTGTAGGCAATCAAAATAGTTCATGTCCGGAAATGCTTCATTTCCGAGTTATGGCCTTCAAAACATTGGAATTCACTGGAACGTTTTTCTTTCCGCAGGTCTTTGCCGTCAAAGGAGACATTAGGAGGGCGCTCCGATAGTTCATTCTGAGGAAGGTTACATTCAGTGTTCTTTAGGCGTTAAGACTGTGCAACATGTATTCAAATCAAGAGCTGGCAGAGATATACTTCATGTACGGCAAGGCGGACGGCAATGCTGCGCTGGCTCGTCGTTTCTACCAGGAGAGGTACCCACAGCGACAATGTCCAGATCAGAAGACATTTGTACGTCTCCATTCCCGTCTGTGCGTGTATGGAACATTCACCTCTCCTGGTTTGGGAAGGGGACGACCAAGATCTACAACTCCAGAAGTGCAGGAGGAGATTCTGGAGGCTGTGGACAGGACTCCTTCTATCAGCACACGACGGTTAGCGTTGCAAGTCAATGTTCCTCATACGACTGTCTGGAGACTGTTGAACGAGTATCAATTGTATCCTCATCATTTGCAACGTGTACAGGCCCTGTCACCAGCAGATTACCCTGCACGAGTTAGGTTCTGTCAGTGGTTCTTGCAACAATGTGGTGTAAATCCGAACTTTTCTGCCGTCCTATTATTTACAGATGAAGCACAGTTCACAAGAGATGGCATAACAACTTTCCACAATCAGCATGTATGGTCGCATGAAAACCCACGTGCAACTGTTGTATCCCATCACCAGGTGCGGTTCTCCCTCAACATGTGGGCCGGTATCATTGGTGATCGATTAGTTGGACCCCATGTACTTGTAAACAGACTTACGGGGCAGGCGCACACAAACTTCCTGGAAAACACCATACCTGACGTTTTCGAAGACACTCCACAGATCAATCATCAACACATTCATTTCTTGCATGATGGCGCTCCTGCACACTTCAGTCTTACGGTACTTGGTTTCCTGATCGATGGATAGGTAGAGGTGGCCCAATTGCTTGGCCTCCACGCTCACCTGATCTGAACCCTCTCGATTTCTACTTGTGGGGTCATTTAAAATCATTGGTTTATTCGTCTCCGGTGCCGGATTTGGAATCCTTTCGGAATCGAATTGTGGCAAGTTGTAAGGACATACGCAATACTCCTGGAGTTTGGGATCGTGTTCGCAGGTCAATGAGATATCGATGTGAGGTCTGTATTCAAGCAGGAGGTGGACATTTTGTACATATTCTGTAATGACAACAACCTGCGGAAAGAAAAACGTTCCAATGTTGTGTAGGCCATAACTCGGAAATGAAGCATTTCCGGACACATGTTATAATGAACTAATTTGATTGTGTACATGTGGGAAATACACACCTGAAATTATGCCCCGTATTTTTGAAACACCTGTATATTTTAGGGTCCCCTGTATCCAAAATAGGTATTTTCAGAAAAAGGTCCGTGTGTGTGTCCGTGTGTTCGTGTGTCAGTGTGTCCGCGTGTCCGTTGGTCTGTGAATACGATAACTCAGAAACGAAAAGTAGCTAAAATACCAAACTTGGTATTTAAGTTTAGTATCTTCTAGGGATGCGACAAAAAGATTTTGAGAAAAATCCCCCCACCCCAAACTACCCTTTACATGGAACATTTTTCGAAAATGTTGATTTTCTAAAAAATGGCTCTAACGATTTTGATTAAAATATCATATATTAAAGATATTTACCTGACAAATAAAACGTATATTTTGAATTTTCTGGGAATAGCCTCTGAAGAGTACTTTATTCTGGATGAAAGTAATAGAGTAATAGAGTAAGTAAAAATGAATAATACTTGTTCATTTAAAACATATATATATAAGGATTGGGAGCTAACATAAATAAAGCAATATGCATTTCGGAAATTTCTAACTCAAAAAAGTATCTGTAAACCGTTTTTCTCTATCGTTTCGTTTATCAGTTATGCAAAATTCATGTCACCCAGAATGAAGAGAGCGTCAGACGTCATTCTCAAAAAATTCAAAATGTATGCTTTATTTATGATCTTTTAACAAAATGTTTGAGCCATTTTTGACAAAACATGGATATTGTAAAATGTATTTTGGAATTGGAGATTTTCTAATGTAAGTTCCAAGTTTTATGTAATCAACTACTTTATATAAGTTAACCAGCCAATAGCTAAAAAATTGAACAAAGTATTCTCCCCACTCCCCCATAGCAATCAACACAACATTAATCAATTAGGAGACCAGCGGAGCAGCGGCAAGGATGCTGCTTCTGAAACGGCAACCGTTGCAGTCTACCTGTAGCGTTACCTCCTTAACATCCTCAACCCAAACTCCACCTAACCCAACCTCAACCCGTCCCAAATATTCCTGTGGTTAAACCCTTACAAGAATAGGTACGCTGCAACAATACTTAGGCTCGCCACGACTCTACACACACTCACTCGCTTTTCTGTTAATGTTTATTTGTTTAGCATGACTTAGAAGAATGTCAATTGTAAGTATAATTTGTTGCAGAATAGGAGGAGAAGGTCATGTGGAGGTAACACCAAATACACTATAGCTTCATACAGGACACTGTGATATTTCGCGCGACACGCGCTGCCAGCGCATTCTAGCGGGTCGGCCTTGAGCGGCGATCAGCTGGTGTTGCTGTAGCTTCAGTATAGCCTATGTAATAGCAATAATGATTGATTAAAATGTAATTTAGCTGTGTATGGGTCCACACAGTGTTATAAGGATTATCAGACAGAAGTATAGAACCATGTCTGGTAAGGTTTGTGCTGTGTTTGGCTGCAATAACTTTGAACTTCTGAAACTTTCCAAGACCTTTTTCCACGAGATAAAACAATATAAGAAGATTATATATTGTGAAACGTTAATTTACATAACCACTCAATAATCAGGGACGCAATAATCTGAAAATGAGGTCATTGCTGAACATCTCTGAGGAAAATCCATTTATTGAAATTTATAACAGCAGAGTGTATTTTTTCCATGATGTTGAAATCAGTGAAAAACAATTTGAAACGGCATTCTATAATTTGTGAAGATAGAAAGGTTTCTTGGAACCATATTGTAGAATTTTATAAAAAAAGACAGAGTCATGAAAACTCGGTTAGCTTCAAGGTTGACCAGCCAATGTATTGAACTACCACCATTTAGTCCAATGAGGGTATGTTTGGCCTTTTGTGTTTTAAGCCATTCTGTCTGTTGTTGCATTAAAACGCATATTGCCTTCAATGCTATGTCTGATGAAACATTAGCTATCGCTAATTTCATTGAAAAAATCTGATGCGTTCCTTTCACATGACTTCTACATCTTTACAGCAAAGCATTGTTAAAAATCTGAATCTTCTAATTGCCTCATGCTAATCAAAAAATAATTAGCAGAAATCGTCTTATATTTTGCTTCCTTTTAGTAGAAGCGATATTAGGGAGTACCATAAGTTAAAGTAATAGTCTAAAGCTGGTTGCTATGTGACTGAGGTCCCTTTGTTTGTATGGACAGGAGTTGACAAATTCATGTATGAGAAAAGTATGTTTTTCAAAGCTGAAACCAATAACAAGGAATATCTAAAAAAACAATCAACTCCACGAAAAAATGTATATAACACAAATTGTGTGTTTTAAGGAGCTCTACATATCTCTTACGGTTTACCAGTTATGCAAAACTCCACAAAATTCATCCAAAATAAAGACGTCTTCAGAGGCTAATCCCAGGAAATTCAAAATATACATTTTGTCATGTAAATACCTTTAATATACGACATTTTAACCAAAATCGTTAAAGCCATTTTTGAGAATATCAAAATTTACGAAAATTTTTCCATGTAAAGAGTAGTTGGGGGTGGGGTGATTTTTTTAAAAATCTTCGTGTCGTATCCTTGGAAGATACTGTACTTAAATGCCAAGTTTGGTATTTATCGAACTTTTCGTTTTTGAGCTATGCTACGCAAACACACATACACGCGCGCAAGCGGCCATTTTGCTAAAAATGCATTTTTTGGAATCAGGGGGTCTCAAAACATATATTTGCAGTGAAATCTCGGTAGCGAATTTTTGGATGCAATACAATACCTTCTCTATACACTATGTTCATATTACGTGTAGAGAAAGTAAAAATGGACTGTCTATTTAACATTTTCAACTTGTCTCAAAATCATTGTGCTAAAGAGTTGCGCTATTCAATAAATGTCGAACGTAAACATTTACTGTATTTGAATGAATTATGAAAATTCTTAGAAAACCTCACTGTAATGAATGGTCAGCGTAAGAAACCTCCTTGTTTTAATGCACATATTGGCATTAAAATTATTGTGGCAGGAGCTAAAATGTCAATATGGTTTCTCACATTTACTTACAAGACGATTCTCAAAAGAATATAGATGTAAGCAAGTTTTTAGTTCTAAAGTCTGATTTACCGGAAAAATGTAAATCATTTGTAATTCAGACTTCTGCACTAATTATACCAGAACAGCAAAAGTGATGATTTTCCAGTTAATGTTCAGCAGCGTGCAGATTCATGTGTATGCACGTGGATATGTGCAAAATTGCTTCATGAGAAATGTATAAACAAATAGGTAGACATCGATGAGAGCAGATGTAGTAAATTAAAATGTGCATATTGCTCTGAAGCGTTATGGAAATGCTAGATTCATATTTCACAACGAATCTGCTTATACAATGTACATCAACAGCAATGCTCTATTTAATGAAAAATTTCTTCATTATCTTTCTGACGGTAGACTTAATGTGAAACTAAGGTTAAATATGCGTGTAGATGACGCATTATTCACTTGCATATGTGAAAGTTGTAAATATGTGTTTATTGACAAAGCACTCAATGTGTTAATAAGATGTTAGTTGAATGATGAAAATGGAAAAAAGAACAAGAAAAAACCAGATAGAAACATTAAAGCAAAAAATATCATGCAACTAAAAATAATTCCTGTAGATCCAATACCTTTACATTGTTTTTCTGCATTGTTTTGTATTGTATTGACAAAATATTGTTTGAATAAATAAAAAATTACAATGCGTATTATAATATCGTTATTGGGTTTCCCTTTCCTAACATTCAAAATTAATCGCTTGTTCCTTAAGGCCTGGCCGCTAGGAGCGCCACTGTATACCTGTCTCTCAGCTTAACACAGGGCAAAATGGAAGTGTCCAGTATTAACCTACAGTGAATTTCTGGCCGCTAGGAGCGCCACTGTATACCTGTCTCTCAGCTTAACACAGGGCAAAATGGAAGTGTCCAGTATTAACCTACAGTGAATTTGGTAACACATCACAACGTTTAATTATTTTATTTCTTAAATAATATTTCCTACATTGTGAAACTTCCCCTTCACCACACTCTATCCTTCTCATATCATCTCTCTCTCTCTCTCTTACCCATTCTATATCGCTCTATGCGTGTTTATTTCCACGGTTTCTTACTTTAATGTTTATTATCCCTTATTGTTGCACATAGTCAGTATTGGAGTACCTAGTTTACAAATAAGTAGGTATAAGCTAAAGGTACACACTATAGACCACTTCCAGCAAACGGACAGACCACTGCAGATATGTCATCCGGCATTTCCTGTCTCTATTGAGCAATTATTAAAACAAAAGTTATATAAAATCCTAAACATTTCATGTGCGTAAGTTTGGAGGAGTTCCTGACATTTCCAGTTCGAAAGCATCCGATGCCATTCAAGCCCACCCACAAGCCTCTGAACTCCCGGAGCCCCCTAAAGGGAAGCTTGACCGGGGATACATAAGCCGGTTATTAGTTGAATAGTCCCACCGACCCTGGAAGAAACCTAAACTGCACTTCCACCTCATCACGTCTGGTCCTGTAACCCTGAAGCAGATGACAACAAAAGAAAATACGCCTACCGACCCCGGAAACCAAGAAAAACCCATCCTCAGATTGGGCGGTCGCCAGGAGATAAATCCGGGAGCCTCAGGCATTATGGGACGCCGACTAGCTCGGTATAAATCAGTAACATATGACAATAATATCTTATACTGAACATTCTAGCTAGTAGTAGGAAGGACTTAAACATGTTAAAGAATTTATCAGTATATGCTGAAAGCAAACACTAAAACAAATCACGTGCTCCATTCTCAAAACTCTCTCTCTGTAACTGTTCCGCAAACAAACTAGCTTTACAAAGGATAAGTCTTTTATCTCATGATGCTAATCGAATGCTTTTATTGCTTACTTAATTGCAAATAGCAGGGTAATAAAGGAATACACTGGGACAAAGCGACAGTATAATCCCTTTTAAAAGACATCGCTATGTAATACAATTGTAATTCCCTTCTCTTTACATGGCCAGGAATAAAATAAATATATAGGAAAGTTTGGCAAAAGTATTAGTACCTTAAAATTACAAATAATAGGTTGGAATATCTCGGAAAAAATATATTTGATATAATTGTGCGTTTTTACGAGACCTTCATTTACTGTGTAGTAAGATTTTCTCTGTTTCATGGAAAAGGCGACTTCAGAGGCCATTTCCAGAAAATTCAAGATATACACTTCATTTAAGATAAATATATGTTATACCTTAGAAATTTTAATAAAAATCGTAAGAGCTATTTTCTTGAAAATGAAAATGTTCTTGAAAATCTTCGTGACGATCTTGATTCTGAAAATCTCTTTATTATGAGTTTTGCAGCAGTTTGTGTAACGGTTAATTCGAAAGGGATAGACAAAAATGTATTCCACAAAAAAATGTAGATCTCTTTAAAACACATAATTTATGAATCCTGAACGCAAACATCAAGCTTGGTATTTAACAACTTTTTGTTTTTTTTGGGTATGTTGCTCACACACACACACACACACACGGATATGCATGAACCTTTTCTAAAATGCTCTTTTTAGATTCAGAGGACCCCAAAGCATACATTTCCGGTAAAACCTTGATATAGCATTTTTGGGTGCAACACAATAACTTCTCTACCTCCTGTGTATAATGTCTTTACATGATGGAGAAATAAGAATGCATGTTAGACGGAACTTTAATCAAATAATTTCAATTTACGTTAGGTCACTCTATAAACTATTGCGCAAGATTACAGTTTTGTGTGAATGTCCATCGCTAATACATAGAATTGTTAGAAAGCATTGACCATATACTAAAAGATATATTTTTATAATAATTACGCGTTTTTTACTTTCTCCATACGCACTATGTACATAGTGTATAGAGAAAGTATTGCACTCCACCAAAATATTCGATACCGAGATTTCACCGGAAATATATGTTTCAGGGTCCCCAATATCCAAAAAAAGCATTTTCACAAAAAGGTCCGTGTGTGTGTGTGTGTGTGTGTGTGTGTCCGTGTGTCTGTGAACACGATAACTCAAAAACGAAAAGTCGGTAAAATACCAAACTTGGTATTTAAGTTAAGTATCCTCCAGGGATGGGACACGAAGATTTTGAGAAAAATACCCCCATCCCAACTACCCTTTACATGGAACTTTTTTCGAAAATTTTGATTTTCTCAAAAATGTCTCTAACGATTTTGATTAAAATTTCGTATATTAAACATATTTACCTGACAAATAAAATGTATATCTTGAATTTTCTGGGAATAGCCTCTGAAGCGTAGTTTATTCTGAATGAATTTTAATAAGTTTTGAATAACTGCTAAACCGCTTACTACACAAAAAATGTAGAGCACATTAAAACACACAATTTATGTTATATACATTTTTTCGTGGAGTTCGTCGTTTTTGTGACATTCCTTATTTTTGGTTTCTGCTATGAAAAACGTATACCTTTTTCATACAGGAACTTGTCAACTCCTATCCATATAGACAAAGGAACTTCATTGACATAGCAACCAGCTTTTGACTATCAGTTTAACCTACAGTTGTCCCTTATTTCGCTTCTTCTGACAAGGAAGCGAGTAATTGGACTATTTCTGTTATTTTTTCTGATATGCATAAAGTAAATAGAAGTATAAGCTTTTTAAGAATTATTTGTTGCAGGGATATGGAGAAAGTCATGTGAATGGTACACATCAGATTTTTCAGTATACTGTTCACCAATACGTTCTTTTTTCTAAATTCAGGGGACCACAAAACATACATTTCCGGTAAAATCTCTGTATAGAACTTTCGAGAGGAATATATAACATCTTTAGCTACTATGTATTATATATAATACATGCAGTATTATATTCTCTATCATATATATATATGATATATATGATAGAGAAAGTAAAAATGAATACAGGCTATATTAAATGTAGTGTTAATGAAATAATTTCAGTTTACATGAAAACATGTTATAATACAATTTGCAAGACTATGGAGTCGTGTAAAAGTCCATCATAAGTGACAGAAAGCATTGATGTATATTACGTAGCAAAACTGCCCTACATCTGACGTGTGTAGATTTCCGTTGGTACGTTAAAAGAGTTGCAGAACTCAACGGCTATTTCAAGTTCATAACTGACAGTGGCGAGCGACCTTCGATGTTCCCCTCGCATTGAGAGCAGACCGCTCACCTTTGCCACTGATAAGCAAGACGGGGAAGTGAGTGTTAACTTGAAATACCCCGTTGAGTTCAACTATTTTAACGCAAGAAGGAATATCTGCATACGTCAGATACGGGGCAAATGCACCACCTGGTAAGCACCAAAATTAAATATACACAAAAGTACGCAACACGACATGAAATCCTGAAACAAAGTAACTTGCCAATTTATCTTTTTACCTTCTCTACTCGTACTATCTATATAATGGTATTGTAATGCACCCAAAATTTCGTTACTGAGATTTTGGTTCCCCCTGAATCCAAATAAAAAACATTTTTGGAAAAAGGCCCGTATACGCACGCGCGTGTGTGCATGTGTTTGTGTGTGTGTATCTGTGGACAGCATAGCTCAAAAACGAAAATACCGTTAAATATCCAACTTAATATTTAAGTTAACTGCTTAACCGTTAGAGATGAACAAAAACTTACCTTACAAAAAAATTGTAGAGCACGTTAAAGCACATAATTTATGTTATATCCACCTTTTTGTGGAGGTTATCGTATTTGATATATTCCTTGTTTTTGGTTTCAACTTTAAAAAACTTATACTTTTCTCACAGGAATTTGTCAACTCCTGTCTATACAAACAAAGGAACTTCAATCACATAGCAACCAGCTTCTGACGATCACTTTCCCTTATTTCGCTTCTACTTACAAGGAAGCAAGTAATAGGACTGTTTCTGCTAATTTTTTCTCGATTAGCATTAAATAAATAGAAGCACAAGCTTTTTAACAATAATTCTAGCCCGCTTCGATAGGGTGGTGGTAACGCGTCGGCCTCATATTCAATAGGTCGTCAATTCGAATCGCGCTTAAGGTGTGTTACCAAGATAAGGTTTTTTCGGGGTTTTCGCTTATCCTGAGTAAACGAATGTCAAGTAATTTTTAGGTCCATGGACCCGAAGGTCATTTGAGCATAATTTCACCAATTTTATTCCTCGTGCGATATGACCAGTACACACATATATATATATATATATATATATATATATATATATATATATATATATATATATATATATACTAGCTGACCCGGCGAACTTTCTTCCACCTTAGAAGCAATAAATAAGCAGATTTTTTATTTTATTAAGTTCAATTTTTTATTTGGATAGTAAATATAAATACAAAAAATCAAGTATTTTAATGATTATTTATTGGCCGTGTATTTTGGTGCATGGGTTGAAATCTTCAGTGAAGCACCTAGTGATAGACATTTCTTGTTTTATTATCAGGCGCAAGAACAAATAACGCAGATGGTCTTCCGACCCGCGAACATGCCACATATAATTGACCACGGGAAAAACATGGATTTTCTAGATTCAGACCACAAATTTTCAAGGATTGGCCTTGTGATTTGTTAATGGTCATGGCGAATGCAAGACGGATCGGAAATTGAAGTCGTTTAAACTCAAACGGTAAATCGGTTAGCATCATCGGGATCCTCGGAATGAGAACTTCCTCACCTTCGAATTTTCCTTTGAGTATCGTCGTGTAAATCACATTGTTCATCAATTTACTTAGCACCAAACGCCTTCCGTTGCACAGTTTTGGTTGGTTTATGTTTCGAAGCATGATTACTACGGAGCCAACCTTTAGTCGTAAATTGTGCGGTGGTAAGCCAGGCACATCCAAGGAGTTTAAACATTTAATTGGATAGTTGCTCTTCACGTGCAATTTCATTCGCAATGTTTCGAATCCTATTTGCATTACGGCTTTGTCGGAAAGATTCGATTGTCTTGGTCGCGGCATTGTTAACCGTCTCCTGGTTCTAAGCTACCTCCCCACCGATTTTCAGCCGTTCTTGAGTTATAAATAGTGTAACTAACAGACTTTCTTGGATGCAGAGATGTAGAGAAAGTCATGTGAATGGATCACATCAGATTTTTTTTCTTTTGATAGTGTTTAACGCCCACTTTTACTATAATTGGCTCTGCAGTGATGTCACTGATGATACATAGAATGAAGATGAAGCGCCGGTGGAATGCGATGGCGAGGGATACGGGAGAACCGGGAGATAACACACCCCTGCGCCGCTTTATCCACCATAAATCCCTCACGGTTCGCTTGAGATCGAAGCCAGGCCATGTAAGTGAGAGGCGTGTGGTCTAACTACTCGACTACTGCGCGGTCCTCCCATTTATCTAATTGCATTAAAGTGAGTCAGGTATGGACACAACGAAATTTATAAATTATTTTAAATTACGAAGTAAGCAGTTTTATCAATTAGGGCTAAGTAATTATCTTGTAGCTTGAAAGTGTGCTGACAGCGTAACGAATGAAGGATTGGATAGGTAGAGCCAGACTGAAAAATTGCCCTAGCTGGGACTTGAACCACGAATCTCCCGGTCTCTAGCCGGTTGCTCTGCCTCTGAGCTACCATGGCAACAAGGCCATATCATGGCATGTTTCCCGGTAAACCACAAGGTGTTCTCAAAGTATTTTGAGAAGACAACCCCAATGGCGACTTAAGTCCCAGGATTCATAGTATAGCCAACTATTATGCTATGCCTGCATGCTGCCATGGTAGCTCAGTGGCAGAGCAGCCACCTAGAGATTGGGAGATCCGTGGTTCAAATCCCTGCTATGGCATTGAATTTTCAGTCTGACTCTACCTACACAAATGGATTTCTGTTAAAGTTTATCTCGCCTAACATGAAGTAGCTAAAACAATTAGTCCAATACCGAATGAAGGACTACCGATATTAATTTTGAATTTGAAATTATTCTGAGACATGAGAATGGTTCTCATGTCTCTGTTGCAGAAGTTCCACCCTCACAGTTTACCGGAAAGCGAGACAGACAATTCAATCGCCATTTGCCTACTTACACAGTTTACAGACATTGAGTTTCTACTTAATGACTTAGTATTATGCATTACTTGAAGAGCACACTTTTTTATTTTCTCTGCAATGCATAATTTCCGCAAATTTTTGTTTTTCTTGTTTCTTTTTTCATTTCATCATATTTTTTTCCCATGCAAGCACATAGTGACTGGCTCTTAAAAGATTTGAAGATCTCTTTACTACTTTCTATTTCCCTTGTACCTACAAGAAAATATATAATAAAGGGATTTCTGGAGTAATTGTTTTTTCTCACTAGCCATGTGCAGGACAGGAATTGGATAGGTAGAGCCAGACTGAAAAATCCAATGCCACAGCCGGGATTTGTACCATAGCTGGCTATACTATGAATCCTGGGACTTAAGTATTTACAACATTGTAAGTCACCATTGGGGTTGTCATTTCAAAATAATTTGAAAACACCTTGTGGTGTACAAGGAAACTTGTGAATTAGTTGAGAAATTCAATGTTATGCCGGCATATTGCTAATGTAGCTCAGTGGTAGAGCAACCGGATAGAGATCGGGAGATCCGTGGTTCAAATCCCGGCTATGGAATTGAATTTTTCAGTCTGACTCTACCTACACAAATGGATTTCTGTTAAAGTTTATCTCGCTTAACATGAAGTAGCTAAAAGAATAAACTCTTGCAAGAATATTTTCTTGCAGAATAAGTAGAGAAATTATGATAATATAATTTTTTCATTCCTTATTTACTTTACTTTCTTGTTTTTTAAATTATTTTTTGGTTTACAATTTTAAGTCTGTGCATCAAAAATCAATAAGTATTATGATGTTTTGTGTTAACATAATGTTTTTTTACTCAATATTCCCATTATACAATTACTTATTGTATTCAACGTTGTGCATAGAGTGCACAAATACCAATGACGTAATACCGGAGTTTAATATTGCCTAGACTTATGGAGAGAATATGAAACATTTCAGAAACATTATTTTCTTAGTGCAAAGAAGATACTGGATATAGAATTATTATATCACTTATTATGGAAAGGTTATGAGTCAATTTTTTTATGAAAATAAGAGATTCATATTGTTGTGATCCCCATCTCTTAACAAGTATGTTTATTTTGAAAGCGTCATCACTTTCAAGCTCTTAAGTTGAAAAAAATCATAATATAAATAGACAATATTTTATTAAAATCTAAGTTTATAATTTCTTGCTTTGCTATAATGAGACTAGGTTACTTCACAGTATGTAACTCCTGCTCACTTCTCTCCCAGTAAAGGAATGTATACAAACTGGCTGTGCTGTGTATCGCTTCAACATGATAGGCAAATAACAAATGAAATGCGGATACAGTCCAATGTCTCCTAAAGTATAACATAACATATTTTGTATCTGATTCGTAGATAATCTCAATATGACAAGAAATTAACCCTAATCATCACCTTTACACACTACATTATACCAGCACCAATTAAATAGTGAAACACATTTCTGGGAGTGAGAATTTTGATGTGGGTAAATCATTACGAAATTTATTTCACCTTAGGTAATAATTATACTATAATAATTAAATACTGTGTTCTCTTTTTAATATGTATAGATAATAAAGCATTACTTACGCAAAATAAATAGGTAAGTTAAAGTTCGAGCGCGGTGGTAGCGCAGCTACTTAGCTAGCGGGAGACCTGGGTTCAATCCCAAGTACCGGCGTGAGGCTTTTTCCCCCGCTGGGAGACCTGACCCGGGGTGCACTCAGCCTCGTAAGGTCCCTGGGGGGCCAATTGAGGAGCTACCTGATGGAGAAGTAGCGGCTCCAGGTCATGAGGACCGCATTAATCGGCCGGGGAGGACTCGAGGCGCTGACCACGTCTCACCCTCCATGACGTCTGTAGTGGACCGTGATGGGGGACGCAGCGGTCGGGCGGTAGGCCAAGGTTCCCCGTGAGCTGTCGTGCCTTGGAGTTAAGTTAAAGTTCGCTGTTTAGTTTCTGAGAACATTTCAAAATGTTGCCTACATTACTCTGTGGTTGCCTAAGCTATTTATTGGAGTCTGAAAGTTACTTGTAAAGGTTTTCTTTCTTCATATGAAGAACATAAACGCTTCGCATTTCACTTTTTATTTTGTCATGAACTAGTTAAGTAAGCATTTCCCGATGTTTTTGTTTTTAAATATTTGCTTTGCAGAATGAAATCCAAGGTAAACATCTTCTGAGTTTAACCTTGAAAGCATGATGAAGTAGTTCGCCATTACGCAGAAGTTTTTCTGTAACAAAGGATTGAAAGATGTTTTCAGTTAAATGGAATTTGCTCAAGAGGGAACATTAGAGAACAGTATCATTGTTTAGATGCGATAACTCTTCTGAAATCAGAAGGAGGATTCTGTATCACAAAAAGCAAAATATGTCACTTCATTATTGTTTCATAGCCCAACCTTAGATTCCAATGAAAGGTTGCGATTTTATTTTATGCAGTGTTACCAAAGTGTAGTATATATGTAAAACTGTGAAAAGTTTGAGAAAAGTTGAGAAAAGTTTATAAAACCAATAACAAGGAACATCTCTGAAATGGTTAACTTTAAAAAAAATGTATTAATATGTGTGTTTTAACGAGATCTATATTTTTGTCTACTATGATTCTCTCTCTCTCTCTCTCTCTCTCTCTCTCTCACTCTCTCTCTCTCTTATGATTTAGAGGTTATGGTAATGTCCTTCAGAATGAAGAGTCTGTTTACAGAAAATTCAAATTATATATTTTATTTGTCATATAAATACCTTTAAAAAGTCATTTTGATAGTTAACTATTTTTGCAAACATTTTTAAAAAAAATTCTAAAAATATTTCATTTAAAGGATAGCCTAGAGTGAGGACCTTTTCTTGAATAACTTTGTATTGCTTCTTTGGCAAATACTAAATTTGAATACTTATTGATTTCGTTTTTTACTTTCTCTACGCGTACTGTATACATAGAGAAGGTATTGCATTCCATCTAAAATTCGATACCGAGATTTCATCGGAAATACATGTTTTGGGTCCCCCTGAATCCAAAAAATGCATTTTTGAAAAAAGGTCCGTGTGTGCGTGAGTCTGTGGACAGCATAGCTCTAAAACGAAAACACCGTTAAATACCAAACTTGGTATTTAAGTTTGGTATCCTCCAAGGATGCGACACGAATATTTTCAAGAAAATTCCCCCACCCCAACTACCCTTTACATGGAACATTCACATAACTTTTCTACATCTCTGCAACAAATTATTGTTAGAAAGCTTATGCTTCTATTTATTTCATACCTAATCGAGAAAAAATTAGCAGAATTAGTCTTATTACTTGCTTCGATGTAATTAGAAGGGAAAATGTGTTTTTATATAAGCATTTGTTTACAACTTGGGAATTTTCATCACTATTCCACTCCTACACTGACATCTGAAACAGCAATTATGTGCTAAAAAATGTCAGATATTACATCTCTGTTTAGAAACACAGTTTTTTTCACTCGCCAGTTGTTCTATGATCATTTATCCTCAGATGTAACAAGCATATGTGTTTTAAAAACAAACGTTAAATTCAAATAACAATATGTGAGGTCTCAAGCATTTGGCTTATAAACGTAACTAAAAAAAAATCTGATGTGCTTCATTCACATGACTTGCTCTACATCTCTGTAACACAAATTACTGTAAATAAGCTTATTCTTTTACCTATTTAATGCTAATACATTAGCAGAAATGGTCTTATTATTTAGCTCCTTTATTACTAGAATGAAAATAAGGAAATATCTTAGGCTAAGCGGACAATCACTTGTTTTAAAATGTGGTTGCTATGGGATTAAAATCCTCATCTTTGCGTGGCCAAGAGTTGACAAGTTCCCGTATGAGAAAAGTTTAAGTATTTTATAACTGAAATCAATAACAAGGAATATCTTGAAAACTCCGGCTCCATGAAAAAATGTATATGACATCGTATTCTACATTTTATCGTGTTCTACATTTTTTGTATTGGATAAATTGTTTTTTCACACAAGCCGTGTGTAGGACAGGAGTTGGATAGGTAGAGTCAGATTGAAAAATTCAATGCCATAACCGGGATTTGAACCATGGATCTCCCTGTTTATAGGTGGTTGCTATTCCACTGAGCTAACATGCAACATGCCGGCACAGCAACTGACTCGGATGTTCAGATGTTTTCCGGTAAACCACGAGGCGTTCTCAAATTATTTTGAGATGACAACCCCAATGGCAACTTACAATGTTGTAAGTACTTAACTCCCAGGATTCATAGTATAGCTAACTATTATGGTCAATTGGCATTGGATACATTTTGTGTAATAATTTTTTGTCTATCTCTTATGGTTTGCCAGTTTTGCAAAATTCAATAAAAATCATGCAGAATAAAGAGGTATTTAAAGGCTATTCCCAGAAAAGTCAAAATATAAATTTTGTTTGTTATGTGAATATCTTAAATATAAGAGATTTTAATCAAAATCGTTAAAGCCATTTTTGAGAAAATTAAAAATTTCGAAAAATGTTCCAATTAAGAGTATTTGGGGGAGGGGGGATTTTCTTGAAAATCTTCGTGGCGCATCCTTGGAAGATCCAAACTAAACATACCAAGTTTAGTATTTAACGGTCTTGTCGATTTTGAGCTCTGCCAGCCACAGACACACACATACACACAGACAGACACACACAGACAGACACACATAGACAGACCGACACACACACACACACGGACATTTTTCTAAACATTCCTTTTTTGTATTCAGGGATCTCAAAACCTTTATTTTCGGTGAATGTTTTGGGTGCAATGCAATAACTTCTCCTTATCTATATTGCTATATACATAGTACGTGTAGAGAAAGTAATATTTTGACAGAATATAAAAAGTATTAAATTTCGACAATTTGTGAAGAAAATGGCTACGCTAAAAACACACACCAAATAGCAAATTGCAAATGTTTAGCAAACTGGAGAGCTCATATAAGAAAGTAGTGAAGAAGATTATAAGTAATATTTCCTGATAATGGTATTAAGAGATAAGCAGCAAGTCGAATTGCTAAGATACCCAGGCGGTTAACATTACTAATTGTTTTGATGAACACTATACAACATACTACAGCTGCAGTGTTTCTTAAATATTTTATTATTAAAATATTAAATTGCGGCGGACATAACACCCCGTTGAAGGTGGTTTTGCTCTTACGTTGACGGGTGTCTCTGGTCTCACTCCACTACCAAAAGAGTAGATCTAAGAGCTTTCCTTCTTTAACAACGTAACTTAACTTCACTCATAAAAATGTATTATTTTCTCATTTATTACTTTCACACCATATAATAACTTGATAACGAATATGCGCCTTGAACTTATCGGTGAGTGTTCTCAACAGCAATTCCGCGTACATGACCTTAAGTGACCGACTGACTGCCCAACATCAAATTACGCGTATATAGTGACTGAGTGTATGTAAGAGTGCAAGAGTGCCTGATGTTCTGACATCCTACAATCTCCTACTTATATAGCAGATTTACTGTCATAGCTGCTTATTTCTGATTGGTCAGAAAGACCGCGAACTTGGTGTCGAAGTAGCCAATAATGCATTTTTCTTTACCCAGAATGCCGACTTATGGACCTAATGATTATTCTGTTAGAATTTAATAATACTTTCAGGATAACGCTCTTGGGCAGATGGAAGGAGAACATTTTCTAGAATTCCAGCATACCAGCACCTTCCCGAAATATACATGCTCAAGCAGTAACGCTCGTTCGACCACTCCTTGCAGCTATTGCGACATTTATCAAGGAAATCCTGCAGGAGAAACATGAGAATGCCAAATTGAGATAACTCAAACTGAAGTAATTAAACAGGAAAGATGAACAGCATGATATCGTCTCTTGAAGTAATGACTCTAGCAGTTCCAAGAGCCGTAATTATACATGACAAGAAGTAGGGCTTTTTAATTGATGAAAATCCAACTTCCACACAAAATGTTTTTTTTTTAAAGATTTTACCCTATATAAAAAAAACACTCCTTGCATTAGTGGCCAAATAACGCTCATCATATCGAGTAGCACTAGGCCTGTAAACAAACACAGTCGAATTGACATCTGCAGTAGAACGTAGCTTCGTCGGAGAAAACTACTTCACACCAAAGGAAGTTCTCGTAAAGTAAATGCCAACTTGTCAATTTTGTGGGCTTCAGTTAACACTTACATTTGACCAACACAGAAAGAAACACAATAACGATAAAGGAATCAAGCTTATCACCAGTAGATGTAAACTTAGGCTATTATATATAATATATCTGCATATTAGTTAAGATTCAAATTATAACTAATATAGAGGAAACTCTGTATTAGTATAAATTAAGAATGTGAAACAGAAAATATGATAGAAGAAACAACATAAATGGGGAAGAAGAAATTTATGCTGTTGCAGAGGTTTGAACCTGGATTCGGTAATCAAAGCGCATGTGTTACATCTGAGCCATATTTGTGTGGACATAAAGGTGGCTACTGACACAGTCATAATACTAGTTCTTAGATAACGTGATTCATTTATCGTATTCAGGCTACTTCATGGCTTCTGAACCAGCTCATTGGTTGGTTTTCAATTGATTGGGAATTGGTTCCTCCACCTATATATATATATATATATATATATATATATATATATATATATATATATATATAACTACCAATGAGCATAGCATCAGCTAGAAACACTTTTGGATTTGTTTACTAATTGGCTAATGAAGAATGGGTAGCAAGGCGCTTGTTGTCTAATTCTTTATCAGGAACCAATACAAATGCGAGACACGCTGCAAGACACAGTCTGTTAATGTGTTCGACAGGCGATAACGTATGTCGCAGACACTGTTAGGTAAGTCTATCTGGTATTGGAAATAGCGACCAGTGTAAACCTCGCTGCGATACGAAGTGGGACCAAAATATTTTGCTCTCAGAGTGCGCCCAATCATTTTTTTCCATGACTGTACATAGAGTAGTGTAGAGAAAATAAAAAGCGTTTATGTCATAACTAATGCGTTTTAACGAGATCTCCTTTATCGTATGGTAAGTTTTGTCTATCTATTACAGTCTACGTTATGCAAAATCCAGCAAAACTCATCCAGAATAAAGAGGTCCTCAGAAGTATTCCCAGAAAATTCAAAATATACATATTATTTATGATGTAAATATTTTTAATATATGATATTTTAATCAAAACTGTTAAAGTAATTTTTGAAAATCACAATTTTCGAAAATTTGTCCATGTAAAAGGTAGTTGGCATAGAGGGATTTTCTTGAAAATATTCCTTACGCATCCTTGGGAGAAACTAAACTTAAATACCTAGTTTGGTATTTAAGGGACTTTTCGTTTTTAACTATGCTCTCCACAGATACACGCGGACTTTTTTTAAAAATGCTCTTTTTGGACTCAGGGACCTCAAAATATATTTCCGGTGAATTTTTGGGTGTAACTCAATACCTTCTCTACCCACTATGCACATTGTGCATACGAGCTAGAGAAAGTAAAAATCATTTATAGTCATTTTTAAAAAAATAAAAAATGTCGAAACATTTCCATATTAAAGGCAGTTTGGGTTGGGGGATTTTATAGAAAATCTTCGTTTCGCATCCTTGGTATTTAAAAGTCTTTTCGTTTTTGAGCTATGCTGTCCATAGTAAACTCACACACACATTGCCTTTTTTCTAAATATTTTTGGGGGGTATAGGGGTCCTCAATAGATGTATTTCGTGTGAAATCTCGATATCCACAAGTCGTGATTTTGTCCTACAGTACCATCTGTGGTAACGAATCGATCCCTCGTCACAATGGTGCCTAGCGGTGAACTCAAGAACTAGAAATTCAAATCCGATCAAGGAAACATCGTATGATGCCCTATGCTCCACGTGGAGCTACAGGAAATTAACTAATTATCTGTATGTAAGTGTCCCCATAGGAGGCCCCGGTGCGAGCGCTACAGACCAGAGTACCATGATACTTCTGACGTTACTAGAAATATAAAAATACGTCAGGCCGATCACCCGAGCCCTTCCCGAAAGTAGTCGTTTGGATTGTATTGGACTCAGCGAGGCAACGGTTCCAGATAACCATGAGAGATTGCATATGCCTGGACGGTGATGCCTGGGCGAGGTTATAACGTGCCTTAATGTCATCCGGCTATTAACCTGGAGAGCTTAGTAGGAAAACAAATATTTTGTATTATCTGTCCATCCAATTTCACCGGCAATGTAAACAAATCAGAAGGTATTCTTCCACGAAATCACGTGCACGCACCACGAGTGCTAAGCTGGTTCGTCTGCCATACAACAGTAAAACTACGTACCTACGTTTGGCAGAAAGAAAAAATAGCTACCTACTTCCACTGTTCACAGATAATGGTTAACCCTATTAAATACATAATAAATAGCACAATAAAGCAGGAAGGTGAGTCGTTATATATTCAGTACGAAATGTAAAAGTGTTTTGACAGATTATAAAATGCAGATGATATTTTGAAAATTTGCTGAAGTATTGCATGCGTACATGACCCCAACAGTTATTTTGCGAATTTTAACATTCACATATGCACAAGCATACACTGCACATTTCTTTAATATAAGATGGAACTGGTCCCACTCCTTCAAGATACGAGTTATTTACAACCGAATTGTGTGAATCGTTAGAAAAATAGGAGCGTATTTTTTTTTCAAAACTCTACAAATGCAAAATTTCACATTTTTAGAAACTGAGTTTTTTATTTTACAGCAGTGTCTTATTCACTTCAAGAACCCAGTTTTTTGCTGAACTATGGGAAAATGTAATATGGTTAGTATTACATAAAGAAAGCTCTGCAAAATACGATTTTTATAATTATATTTTATTAATCTAATTTATAAGTTTTTTCAATATTTTCAGAACTGCTTTTACAAAAGTCTACATATGATCTGCAGTTCATGTAAACTTATGTCATTCTTAGAAAATAACAATAAAAAATATCATTGTTACTTGCGCACTTAGCAAAATTATTTAAATTATATATCAAGGATAAAAAAGTTTTTCTTCAATTACTATTTCCTCAAAATAACTCATAATCACACTTTACTTTAAGTGTTAAACATTTAATTTAAGGTACATTGACACATTAGATTACAGTATATCTTTTCTTTTTTAATGCATTTATTTTAAGTCGCCTAACTGCAAGGTCTTATAGCGACTTTAAAAACATGATACAAACTTTAACACATGGAACAAACATATAACATTATACAGTACATTAACTTTACAATATTTCCCAAGCTAAAATATTAAACAAATTTACATACCTTGTTTACATTCTGAGATTGTATTGTGAAGCAGTTATACAATAATTTATCATACAATTTGGTATATCTTCTTCATCATAACAAATAACAGAGTCCTGAGCACAGTAGTACCAGTTGAAAGATTCATTTTACACAAACTTCTCTTTACATAATTGTAAACCTCAGTAGATATTATTGGCACAGTAAAGTAGTTAAGAAGTTTCACACATCGTTTGTTTTTTCGAAGCTTACCATATTCCTCCTAGCCTGTATGTTGTACCAACGACAATGTGCACCATTCACTCGAAATGTCACTTTGTTTGCTCTTCCCGAACAATGTGCGACACACATAACTGCATTTCCGGCTGTCACCTGTGAAGCTGATGGCACAATATATCGCACCTCGGCTAATTTAAAAGTTTGGTACACTTTATGCTGCTTTCGGAAACATCATTAAATTCTACCGTTAAGCTAAGAAAACTTTTTAATGAAAAATAAGTTATTTTCACAAAACTTATTACAAATGCTCTAAGAATAATTATTTCCTTGCTTATGTTTCACTACACTGCTATTACTAGTTGCCACCATTACTTGCTGCCTAGAAGCAACCGTTAGAAACGAACTGCATAACGGATGCGCATTGTTACATAAAGAAATAATGATTAAATGATCAGTAAAAGTTGTTCCTTAATCATTCATACTATTTATGAATACAGTAATACATTTGTGTACTCTCACAACTATTTAAAAGGAACTATTTAGTGATAGAAAAAAGAAGTCAAACGTTTAGCAACCAATCATAGCCATTTAAATCTGTTGATTTTTGTTACTTTATTGATGAAGTAAGGCTTGGACGGACAATAAGAATAGATTTGTTGAGTATATAGAAATTTATGTGAGTGTACCACATCGGGGTTTTAGAAAAGGAAGCCTCAGTTCTCCTCATTCAATTGAGACATTAGGAAACTGGATAACAGTTTGGAATATGTGGCTCCATCTAGCGTTGTTTCAAAGAAGAGGCTATAAAACGTTATGCGAGATATAGCATAAAAAGCATAAAAGTTCCGGAGACTCCTTTCCCACGTTCAACTGTTCCTCTCGAATGCTCAGTCAAATAGCGTTAGAAACTGTGCTGACTTATAACTTAGGTAGAAAGTTATCCGTTTGTTAAAGCCCTTCTTCTGTTTGTCCACGCAGAAATCTTTATGTTTAACCTTGTCATTATTACACACTTATTCCACCTTTTCTTCTTTGCTTTATTTTGGAGAAAAAAGTCTTCTTGTACCTATTCCTGTAAGTTGCTGTAGATGATTTTAATCGAATATTATCAAAACATTGCATATTTTTACTTTCTCTACACTACTATGTACATAGTGTATAGAGAAGGTATTGCACTCCACCCAAAAATTCGATACCGAAATTTCACCAAAAATATACGTTTTAGGGTCCCCTGTATCCAAAAAAAAAAAAAAGTATTTTCAGAAATAGGTCCGAGTGTGTGTGTCCGTGTGTCCATGTGCCTGTGAACCCGACAACTCAAAAACGAAAAGTCGGTAAAATACCAAACTTGGTATTTAACTTTAAAATCCTCCAGGGATGCAACACAAAGATTTTGACAAAAATCCACCACTCGTAAACTACTCTTTACATGGTACTTTTTTAGAACATTTTTATTTTCTCAAAAATGGCTTTAACGATTTTGATTAAAAATGGTATATTAAAAATAATTAATTAACAAATAATATGTATATCTTGACTTTTCTGGGAATAGCCTCTGAATATTACTTTATTATGGATGAATTTTACGGAATTTTGCATAACTGCTAAAACGTAAGAGATTTGATCGTTTTTAAGATATTCCTTGTTTTTAGTTTCAGCTTTGAAAAACTTAGACTTTCTCATACAGGAATTTGTCAACTCCTGTCCATAGAAACAAAGGAACTTCAGTCACAAAGCAACCAGCTTTTGGCTGTGACTTTAACCTATGGTACTACCTTATTTTCCTTCTACTTACAAGAAAGCATGTATTAAGACTATTTCTGCTATTTTTTTTCTCGATTAGAATGAAGTAAATAGAAGCATAAATTTTTTTAACAATAATTTGTTGCAAGATGTAGAGACAGTCATGTGAATAAAGCACATCAGATTTTTCAAAATGTATTCTAAAACTCTTTGAACAACGGCATTACCATTTGTTATGGAGCTGATTCAAGCATACTATTACTTTTCGTGATTCTAATTGAATGTTATAAGGATTTAATACATTTTGGGGATTTTTAAGATGATCAAATTCAAAACTATTCATAATTTCAATATCCTTATAGGCAATAACATGGTAATATGTAGAATACGAAAAGATGGTAAAGTATCTATTTCTTTTGTTTTAGTGTGTTTATGTAACTGCATATCACTATGATCTATTAGGGATGTCATTGTAATAGAGTAATAATACTGATAGTATATGCTTATGTTCGTATTACTACTGCTATACTAGATGAAGGAAAGTCACTCTATCAATTTAAACCAATTACAGATGTCATTTTTTGGGAAATATTTCGTATATTTTGTTGTTATTTCTTTATTTTCTACGGATATTTTGGGTTTTTTCGAGATTATAAAACGCACCAAGTGGCAAAATCACAGGTTGAGTTAATTTAACTAAATACTTTTTAGATTTAGCAGGAATAACTCGACGATATTCGGATTATCCAGATGCTTATACCTCATGAAATATTGTATCATCAATAGGATCAATAATCTCATTTATTGCAGTTGTCATTCTTAGTTTATGAGAAAGTATAAAATAAGAAGGAATATAACAACTGCAAAAGAAGTGGCACTCTCCCTTACAAACTCAAAAGTAGCTCAGCAAATAAACAGGTTTCATTTTCGCTTGTCTGTTCGTTTTATTTAAGGGTCGTGGAGAAAAAAAAAACCACTACATCCTGCACTCTATTTTTCTCTGGAAACGGTTTTTACTCTGACCTTCCTTGACTTAGGCCTCAGCACATTATGTCTCCAAAATTTCGGTCGGAAAATACATAATTATTTCAAAATCCTGTATAACTAAATACAATCGCTCTTTCATTTCATATTCAATCTCATTTAAATTCATAGAATTAACTCAGGCACCTCTCTAGAACGCAAAGAAAAGAATACCAAGAGTTATTTTCAAGTTCTTTTTTTATAAATTTTCAAGTCTCTTCGTGACTCAACGATTAAATTTTGTAGAGTTCTAAACGCGTAGCCTACTGTAACGATAATGTCATATCCATTTATCTTAATGAACAGAAGTTAATGCTAACGTTAAATAGGTAAATGTTTTAAATTGCTCTTAAACAAAATAGTCAACATAATGCATTTCATTTAAATAGTTGCTGGAAAGTATTTTTCTATATATATATAGAAAATAAAACTCAGCATGTTGATATATCAGACACCTTAATTTTTTTATAATGGTGAGTGATGCTCTTCTATTGTTTTTAAGTATGGTGCAATGGATGGCGTGCTGGCATGCACTGTTATTTTAAATAACCACTACTCACGCATAGCAAACTGAAACATATTTGATAATGCTGCCTGTTTTTTAGAGTGAATACAAATGGAACTCTTTGTTCTTAAGGTGCTTTTCCACTTGTAACTTATACGACACATTTGCCCGTTACATATTCCTTATAGATACTCGCCTGATCTTTGTAGAACTTGTCTGGAACCGTATATAACTTGTTTCTTGTATATTCATAGAAACGGCATGATAATCGGTCTGGAACACTTTGCAACCCGTCCGGCATTCATTAAAAGAAGCTTCTTGGAATATTCCAGTTCATTGTAAACTACTTAGCAAGCCAACGCAGTGAACTTCAATGATAAAATTACTGGTTTATAGTGCAAGTGCCATACATGCTCTTACTATATCCAAGAAGTATCCGACCTGACGTATAGAGAGCGGTTGTTGTTTCAAACAACAATGGTAAAAAATACCAACCTTAGAAAGCTTAATTTTTAACTTTGACAACTTTGCATTGTTTAGTACTTGTTTGGCAGCCATCATTAATGAATACTCTCAGCGAATTTGTAAACATAAATAAAACTGGTTATCGTTATGGATACAATACTTTCATTGGAAGGTCTTAGTCCAACTAATATTAAAGCTAGATTCTACTTTCTGGGAGTCTGCTCCTTCGTTTACATCAGTGTAATATTGGGTGGCAGAGATTAAGCGCGGCCGTACGAGGTGCCAAGACGAACATCGTAGCGGTCGACTGAATGAGGTTACCGGTCCAGAATTTGTAAAGAAAATCCACAAAATGGTATTGGATGACGGTCAACTGAAAGTGCGCGAGCTAGCAGACACTGTAGGCACTTCAAAAAGTTCTGTACATTGCATACTGACTGAAAATATGGATCTGAAAAAGTTGTGTAAGGTGCGTACCGCATTTGCTCACAATAGAACGAAAACAGTGTCGTGAGAATATTTCAGTCGAGTGTTTCGCAATGTCTTGCTGCAAAAAAATGATTTTCTGCGTCGATTCATAACAGTGGATAAAACCTGGATCCATCACTCCACACCTAAGACGAAGGAACAATCAAACAGTGGATTGGAAGGCGAGAATCGGCTTCAAAGAAGACGAAGACAGTTCCATCTGTAGGCAAAATCATGGCGTCAGTTTTCTGGGACGCGCGCGGGATAATTTTTGTTGATTTCTCAACAAAGCAAAAGTAATCAATAGCGAATATTATGCGAACTTGATACAGTGTTTGAGTGGTGAAATCGAGCAAAAACGATTGTATTTAGCGAAAAAGGTTTTGTTTCATCAAGACAATCCACCAGTTCATCATCGACATGGCCAAAATCAATGAGCTAAAGTCCGAATTGCTTCCTCATGCACCCTATTCGCCAGAGTTAGCCCCCTCTGATTATTTTCTGTTTCCAAACTTGAAGAAATGGCTTGGTGGCAGAAAATTTGCCAACAATGAAGAGGTAGAGTCTGCAGTTCATGACTATTTTGCAGACCTTGATAGTTCTCACTATAAACAGGGTGTCGAAACTATTGCAAATTGCTGGGAAAAGTGTATCTAGGTGAAAGGAGATATGTAGAGAAATAAAGGTTTTTTTCCCCAAATTTTTGAGCTTGCTTTGTTAGGTCGGTTACTTCTGGGACATCCCTCGTAACATGTGACTCAAATGCATCTCCGTAGGGAGGTGAATGCGCTGGCACGTTCACTTATCAGTTCGGTTGGCAACGAATCCTGATAGTTATTATTAGAAATTGAGATAAACTGATTACTTACTTACCACTCCACTTAAGACATTGGAAATTCTGTTTTCATTCTGAAGGCAGAGTTTCGGACATTTTGTGTTAGGTTTCCCGCGTAAATTTTGTATTTACTTTATCTCAACATTTTTATTTCGGTACAATTGGGCATTTATAGTGATGCAGTATCATTTCCTTGAGGCTCTACGTTCTGTCTACATAGAAACAGCTGTTTCCTATAATAATTTCCGCATTTATTTAGTGGAGCTCCTTAATATTATCCGAAATTTCGTTAATATTAGCCTGTTAAAAGTTTAGACCTACCGCATTTCGGAGTATCATCTGTATCAGGGAATTTCGAATTTAGTAATTAAGCTTAATTACTCGCCAGTTTAAACATATTTATATCACCAAAAACCTGATGTGTTAATTTCTAAATACACTTCTGTGATTACATTTTATTTTCCACTCATTGAATACTAGACCTCGCCTCGAGCAAGGACAAAATAATTATATAAACCTATTATTAAAATGAAATTATATTCAATCATCAACTCAAAAACCTTAAATACAAAGCCCTTGTTTAAAAATAACTTTTCCTTATGGTTGCGTACCGAGACAGATGGCTCACGGGTCACTCGGCGAATGCTGGGAAGAATTCTTCCTCCCCACGAATTCCCTGTCCCTCCATTTAATTTCCATTTCATCCTTTTGGTCTTCTGTCACGGTTGTGAGTGCTGGTGAGGACTACGATATTGGCGCCCTCTCGTGGAGATGATTTTGATAACTCAGCTCTCGGCAGCAGGATAGCGCTGGGGGTCTTCGGTATACTCAGGGGTGTTTCTTCAGTACTGAGGCGCGGTCTCCTAGCGCTCACAGCGTCGAGATGAACGGCTTGGGCACTGTTAGGGACTCTCCACAATCACACTGTCGCTGTGGTCCTTAATTTCTCTCGTCTAATCCTCCCCTCCCCGGGTCTGACGTACAAAAAGCCTAATTACTGGCTGAGGTTCGAATCCTCTTAGGTACACTACATTACACTAAGGTTACATTTGTTGTTCACGCTGCCAAATAGTTTTTCTGAGTTAGTTTTCACCTTATTTGCGAAATTGGAAAACCCGACCACAAATACACTCAATGCAATCGTTTTTATAATGGTCGATAACATATCAAACACTACAGAATAGTAAATTAACTATTAAACATTGTCGTTCGAAAAATAGGTTTCTCTACTCCGTAGTACATGTTCTGCAATCTTCCAAAAAACATAGTTATTGCGATTGCGTAATTACATATTGCCAGAACCGCAGCAATCTATGCGCTAAGTAGAATTTGTAGCTGATACAGCAGCAGATATTTTCGAATGTTAGCCGAAGATTAATGATACGATAATGCGGGTTTACTTTCTCTAGCACGTATGTACAATAACATAGTAGGTAGAGAAGGTATCTATTGAATGCTACCTAATAAATTGATACCGAGAAACAAATTTTTACAGGACTTCTGAATAAAAATATAAATTTTAGAAAATTGTCAGGTGGTGTGTACGCGTGCATTGTGAGCATGTGTCTGTGGACAACATATTTTAAAAACCGAATGTCAGTTAAACACTTATTTGTTATTTAAGTTATAGTATATACCAAGGTTAAGACACGAAGATTTTTAGAAAAATCTTCCCACCTCTATCTTTTACATGGATCATTGTTCAAAATTTTAATTTTCTAAAACATGGCTCTACCGATTTTGATTAAAATACTCTAAGATACTTTTATTACAAATGAAATATGCATCCTAAATTTTCAAGGAATGACCTGTGGACATTTTTTTTTTCCATGACTTTAGCATAACTGGTAAACCGTAAGGGATATACAAAAACTTACAATACAAAAAAGTGCATCTTGTTAAAACACAGAATTAATTAATACAATTGTTGAACATTGATTCCAGTGGCAACACCAACATTATCCTCGATCATACTTTTGTTATTGCCTTAAAACCTATGTCCTCATTCTGTTGAGGAAAAAAATTCAACAGCAGATTTTTCTATCATTAAAAGATGTATGATAAAATATAAGTGTATTAAGGTTTCCAAAGAACGTGAAAACGACGGGAACCCAAAAACAATTATTACCTTTATTAAAAAGTGTTAAACACTGGGAGAGACCAGTAGCGTTCAAACCTTTTGTAACCTCCTTTCGGTTATATGTGTTAGGATCTTTATTTACCACTTAATCACTGGTATTCTGGCGCTTTTAAAACTTACAACTATAGCTTACAAATACAAAGAAATAGATCATCATTTTTTGTCTCAAGTTAGTTGCAAATGATACTTAAGAGAGCCAGATTCATTCACATTTCCTTAAAAAAAAAAAAAAAAAAAAAAAAAAAAAAAAAAAAAAAAAAAAAAAAAAAAACCATCGTCTGCACTATGCAATTAGTATGTTCTTATAACAAATGTAGGATATTGTGACTCTGTCTGGCTATGTCACTCTTTAGTGTCTGCCTGCGCGTAACATTGCAATAAACCACGCAAGCAGCATCCTCGTCTTCCCCTATCGTGATCCCGCGAAAACATCCAACATAGGACTCTTCTTCTCTCTTACGGTCGCTCACTGAAATGTCGAAAATAGCATTCTTCTCTTCGACACCGCAGTACCGAATCTCGATCTGCTCTTCGCTAGCTCTATCGACTCACATGAACACCTCGCTCAGTAACAACACTCACTATAGTCAGCATAATCTTCTTACTCGAGCACATCAAAAACAGTTATTTAAAAAACGTCTTACGCCAGGGGTTAGGTAGGTCCCAAGGATGTGGAAATCGAGGTTTTAAATAGAAAATGTTCCATAACTCTAAACTCTGTAACATAACAGACCGAAGTCGGGCCAAAGCTTTCCGCCCGACCGCTGTATCCCCCAACTCTGTCCACTACAGGTTTGCAGCACTGGAGGGTGGGGCGTAGTTAGCGCCCGAGTCCCTGCCGGCCGGCAAAAGCGGTCGAGGCAACCTGAAGCGATCTACGCTACTTTTTACTCAAGTAACTCCTCAATTGGCCCTTAGGGACCTCATGAGGCTGAGTGTACCCCGGACCAGGTCTCTCAACGGGAGAAAATCCCTCCACTGGTACCAGAAATCGAACCCGGGCCTCCCGCTTCGTAAGCAGCCGTGCTCCATTGGGCTAAGGAGAGGATGCAATTTCATATAACACGTATACTAATTTTAATTTTTAACAAAATGACATTCTTTCATTGTGCTTGACTTTAATATATGATAATATATTATAAAATCTTGGAATTATATTGATATTTATTTCATATAGATATTAACTGGCTGGTGGCAAAGAATGTCTGCAAAAACACATGCACAAATCAGTATGTTATATTTTGGTAAATGACAGGCCCTTAATAGTATCAAATTAATAAAGTCAGGGATAAAGTTTAGAAAGATTACAAGGTGTGATCTAAAAGTTTCCGGAATGGCTTCACAACAGTGCTGCCGCTGAGATTTCTTTAATTCTTACACAGACTGTAAATGCAGCTTTCCTTCCCGATAAAAATGAAGGGTCACGTGACTTTCTGTGGCCATGCAGTGACGAGGTGGACGCTCTGAAGTGAATACGTGTTTTGTATGTGCTGCTATTTTTCAGCTTAGCAAAAATATCACATTACGAAGAACAAAGAACGAACATCAAATGTTGCTTTAAACTCGTTAAAACTGCAACAGAAGCCCATAAAATGTTAAGAAAAAATTTTAGGGAGGAAGTTATGGGCAAACTCAAGCATTTGAGTGGTTTTTGAAATTTAAAAGTGGTGTGACATCAGTTAAAGATGCAGATCGTTCGGGGCGACTCTGTTCCAGAAAAACTGATTAAAATATCAATCAGGCGAGAGAAATGGTCTTAAATGATAGGCACTACAATAAGAGAACTTTCTGACCCATTAGCATTCTCCTTTGGAAATGTTCAAATAATTTTTAAAGACAATTTCGACATGAGAAGAGTTGCCACCAAGTTCGTGACTTGCCTGCATTCAAATGATGAAAAGGAAAGCCGTGCGATTGCCTGCACAGATCTTAAAGAACAGCTGCAAAATGACCCACAGTTTATGTAGAAAATTATTGCTGGTGATGAAACATGGATTTATGGATACGATCCAGAAACGAAGCAACAATCATCACAATGGAAGAGTCCTTCATCTCCACGCCCCAAAAAGGCTAGACAAGTTTGATTCAAAGTGAAGTCAATAGTGATTGGGTTTTTGACATTAAAGGAATTGTGCATAAGTAATTTGGACCTCAGGGTCAAACAGTAAATCAGGTATTCTACAAACAAGTGCTGCAAATAAGGGAGAATGTGCGACGCAAACGGTCGGAGAAATGGAGGAGTGGTGACTGGTTCCTGCATCATGACAATGCGTCCATGCACAAAGCCCTTTCTGTTCGCCAAGTTTTGGATAAAAATAGGATAAATACTGTTCTCCATCCCACCTATTCTTCAGATTTGGCACCAGTGGACTTTTTTCTTTTCTGCGGCTCCGAGGACACCGTTTTGAGGACATATGATGTCATCCATCGCGAATTGCAGAAGGCTCTGAACATGTTGAAAGAAGAGGACTTCCAGAAGTGCTTCCAGCAGAGGCAGAAGCGCTGGGACAAGTATATCAACTCCCAAGGAGGCTAATTCGAGGGTGATAATGCAGGTTGGATAAAGCAAACTATTGTGTAGTATTTATGACGTCATTCCGGAATCTTTTTGATCACAACTCGTATTATATGTTGAAAGCCTGGGGAGTCTCAAATTTTATTTCCTTTGTAGAGTTACTATTTTTATTTAAAATACTTATATCTGATACACATATTAAAGATGAAGATGTTTAACATGAATAACTATATGAATATTTAAGTGTTCCAAAGATTTAAATTGTGTGTGTTTACTCAGCAGTAAGCAATTTCATGATAGGCTGAGAGCAATGACTGAGTGAAGAAGTGATTATTCTTATATTATCAAACTACTTTCTGATGCTAGATTCTCAACTAGTTACTTTCTCTATACGTATTATGTGCATAGTGTATAGAGAAGGTATTGTGTTGCACCCAAAAATTCAATACCGAAATTTCTCCGGAAATATATGTTTTGAGAACCTCTGAATCCAAAAAAAGCATTTTTAGAGAAATGTCTGTGTGTATGTGTGTGTCTGTGGGCAGCACAGCTCAAAAACGAAACGACCGTTAAAAACCATACTTGGTATTTAAGGATGCGACACGACGATTTTCAAGAAAAAAAGCCCCCCCAAACTACCTTTTACATGGAAAAAATATTTTACTTAAAAATGGCTCTACCATTTTGATTAAAATCTCTTATGTTTATGATGTTTAATTGCCAAATAAAATGTATATCTTGAATTTTCTGGGAATAGCCTAAAAAGACCTCTTTATTCTAGTAGATTTTTATTGAAGTTTGCATAACTGGACACCTTAAGAGATAGATAAAAACTTACTACACAAAAAATGTAGATCACGATAAAGCAAACAATTTATCTCATATACGTTTTTTTTTTTTTTGTTTTTTTTTTTTTCATAGAGTTTATTGGTTTTGAGATGTTCCTCGTTATTGATTTCGGCTTTAAAAAATGTATGTTCTTCTCATACAGAAATTTATCAACTCCTGTCCATACAGTCAAAGAACTTCAGTCACATAGCAACCAGCTTTTGACTATCACTTTGACCTATGTTACTCCCTTATTTAGCTTCTACTTAAATGGAAACAAGTAACAAATTCTATTTCTGCTAATTTTTCTCAATTAGTATGAAGTAAATAGAAGCATAAGCTTTTTAACAATAGTTTGTTGTAGAGATGTAGAGAAAGTCACGTGAATGGAGCACATCAGGTTTTGTTTTATTTCTATCACATATTCTTCAAAAGCCTTTCTGATGCTTCAGAAGCGCCTTCTTTTTTCTCTCCAATCATGCGCCAGATAGAATAACTGCAAAGAGTTGTTATCCACCTTAGAGGAGGCCCAACCTTGTCACAATATGATTATAGTAATTCCATGTTACAAACATAAAGTAAAAAGTGGGGAAAACTCAAGCTCTCCGAACCACGAATATCTGTTGCGCGCAGACATCGTAGGAGGAAGTAATGAAGTGGTCACAGTACGGGTGCAAACAGTCAATAAAGTTACAGGAAGACCTTAACTGTTTGGCTTATTTTTCTTCATCTCGGTGCCAGAAGCACCACGCAGTTGCCAAGGATGTCGATAAGGTAACAACCTCCCCTGCGAGGACAGCGAACACAAATCCGCCCTAACGCCAAGAACAGCATTTTCTAAGCGAACACATTCGCACGCCACACGTCTTGGTCCCAGAGGCACTCACAAATTAAAAGTGATATGGATATGACATGAAGGGAAATAATGAGAAGGAAGCCGTGGAGAATAAGGTCTCTAGCAATCATCTAATTGAAAGTCAAAATGCGCGACGGGCATTGAGCCCTGGACATTCCGAATAAACTTCACACATGTTACCACGGGGCCATCTCATTTTACAATACCCCAATGTTACCAGATGAGGTCTGGAGCTTTGTTTGACAACATTTAAATATATTACAATATATGTTACGATACTTATTACATCATAAGTAATAATGACACCATTGTGCCTATCGTTGATATACTACTTTGAAATAGTACATTCCTCAAGAATATAAATATACGAGACTGCTTCCTTGACCCTCTTCATGTTTGTTGATTTATAAACCAACAATACCTAAACAGAACGAAGCAGTTTGGTCAGAAGTTAAACCCTGTAAAGGACACAAATCGTTCAGTGATAGGAAATAGGATAAATGAGAATTAGTTGATATAAATGAAATAAAGGATATGTTTATGAAAATAGCAATAATATGACACTATAAACAGATGAAAATAATAAAGAAAATCAGGATATTAACAGAGTATATTGTACTTGAAATGACAATTAATTCTGAAACAAAATTCAAATAGATAGAAGTGTTAACCAAGTACTTTTCGAAAGATAGAATTTGAGGAAAAATCTCAGGCGGGAAAGGGAACCTGATATATATATTTATATATATATATATATATATATATATATATATATATACACGAGGGTCATTTCATAAGCCATGGAAAATATTTTTTATCAGTCAATAAAGCTGCAAGAAATAAAACTCAGGTTATACGATTGAAAGTCGCTGGAATGTTCTTCTCAATGTTGGTACTAACTTGGGATCCGGGTACTAGGGAAAATGGGTAAGGGACATTGAAAGATGCACAAACAGTGACCATTGTTTTATTCGTATTACATATGCACAAAGGAGTGCGCTTACGCACGCGTAATATTCTTACGAGCTAACTACCTTCAAAATAATCCCCCAAGGCGTATACACACACCTTTGACACTCAGGAGCATTTCTCACGCAGAAATGCAATTTTTGTGTGTGCTTGCTGTTCAACTTTAGTGATCTTTTTGAAACACAGCCTCTAGGATACTAATGCTTGCATGTGTCTACTAACGCCTACCAATGCACTCAGACGTCATCAGGTGGTGACATCCCATTCTGTGTACATGTTTTCAAATTATATATTGCAGTAACCGCATATTCAGTTATTCGGAATATGTAAAACATTTTCCATGACTTCCGAAATAACCCTCGTATATATGTGAGGCATAAGTCATAGCAACTGTTTTCCTTTAAGACGAACTGTTATCGGATCACGATTGTCGCTAGGAAAAGGGAAAATCCTAATGAGCATTAAGGACGTCAAATGGTGTCGGAATGTTCTGTAGACCTTAGCAAACGATGAATTGTCAGGTAACCGCCTTGCCAGATAGAGTAACTCGTGTTAGACGTCGCTCGTATATCCAAATAGTCAACCCCCCCCCCCCTGAGAGAACTGTCAGAGAATGTCAAAGGGATTGTCAGAAGCTGTTGAGAAAGATGCTCTGCCATACCGGACAGTCTCAAGTTGGGTAGGTAAAGCAGCGTGTGTCAGGCGACTACAACAGCTAGGAATGGGAAAAACTGGAGCACCCACCATAGCTTTCTGACACTTCTCTATGTAATTTCAACTTGGTGCGTAAGGTAAAGAAACTAATACATCGTATGCTATCTGCAACACGAGGACATTCGAAGTAAATGTTGTGTAGCAATTGACGACCAGATTCCCACATGCGGCGAGGAAAATGGTGATGCAGATGGTATTCAGCGCCTCCCGCAGCGCTGGTAGGTGTTTGAAGGCCTTTAGAACGGGTATGTATCTGTATTGTAATGAGTGTAAGACATGAAACCGATAATGTATTGTCAACTACCTTAATAAATATGTTAAGTACAATATTGCGGTGTAATTCACTGTCCATACTGATCATATCCTGTCCTTGTGTAAGTTAACCATTGAAATTCTAGCGACAAAAGATAAAAAATTCTGATGTGTTCCATTCATATGACATTCTCTACATTGCTGTAACATATTATTGTTAAAAAGCATATTCTTCTATCTACTTTATGATAATTGAGATAAACATTTGCAGAAATTGTCTCAATTACCTGTTTCATTGTAAATAAAAGAAATTAAGGGAATATACTAGGATAAAACGATAGTCAAATCTTTTAAAAGTTGGTCGTCATGTGGATGAAATCGATTTCTGTGCAGAGACAGGAGTTTAAAACTTTCCGTTTGAAAATTTTTTTAAGTATTTTAAATCTGAAACAAAAAACAAGAAATATCTCAGAAATGGCCAATTCCACGAAAAAAAAGTATAGGACAAATTGTGTGTTTTAACGTGATCTACATTTTTTGTGTAGTACTTTTTGTCTATTTCTTATGGTTTATCAGTTACACAAAATTCATTTACAATAAAGAGGTCTTTAGAGGCTATTCCCAGAAACTTCAAGATATATATTTTATTTGCCATATAAATATATTTTAATCAAAATCGTTAGGGTCATTTTTGAGATAATCAAAGTTTTCGAAATGTTTTCCATGTAAAGGTTAGTTTGGGTGAGGGGATTTTTCTGAATATCTTTGTGTCGCATTCCTGGAAGATAATAAGCTTAAAAACCAAGTTTGGTATTTCACAGACTTTTCGTTTTTGAGTTATCGTGTTCACTGATACACGAAAACACACACAAACAGACCTTTTTCTGAAAATACCTTTTTTTTTGGATACAGGGGACCCTAAAACGTCTATTTCCGGTGAAATTTCGGCATCGAATTTTTAGGTGGAATGCAAAACCTTCCCTATACACTATCTACATATCACGTGTATATAACCAATTCTAGGGTGATGAACAAATAACATATTGTGAATCAATACACAAAACCCAGCCATGGCTGCATGCCATTAATAGCAGACTATCACAACCTCAAGTGAATATATCACGATCAAGAAAATACATTTATTTCGGCAACTCGATGTGATAGTGCCAAAATTTACTTTGGGACTCGTGAACAGAAGATCTGCGGTTCAGATTCCACCAGGATCTTCTCCCTGACAAAGGTTTTGTCGAGGTCTTCCTCAGGTTACATAATTGGAAATTGTCGGTAGCTATCCTAAACTTACGACTGGATTCTTAGGTTAAGATTTACATTTTTTATTAAATTAGTAATACTAAGCACATGTTTGCTCATTTATGACGTCATCAACGAAGTACCCTCTACAATAGAGAGATTGCACCGATGTAATAGATCCTATCTGCACTTTGTAAAGCTTGTAGCAGCCGGATTCCATACAGCACTGCGTAATGGAATGTTCTGCAAAAACGCAATATAGGCGTGAGTTTTAGACAGAATCGATTGATGTACTGGAGTTTTTTGGAAGTCAACAGCAGTAGGCCTGCTGCTCGTAAATTTGCTGCTCAGAACAAAACACTGGATATACCATGATAGCTATTTTTAGACAGCTTCACCTGAGTGAAGTTAGGGCAATAAAACTAGAGGCCAGATAGCCTTCTTAGATATCTTCGTGATATGTCTGGTATGAGAAACGTATGAAACCGTATAATTATCCTGCATTTTATAATTTAAACAACGTTTTCATATATCCCTAGACATTATTGGATTTCTTAAGGGTTGTTATGCAATACTCATTTTATTAAATAGAGGACAAAGTGAAATACGATGATGTACGAGGGCCGTTTTTTCAACCTCCGATAGGCTATAAATAAAAGACAAGTTCATAGAAAACAAAAATGTTATGACTAAACGTTTTGTACACTTATGGGTACTTTTCAACATAATCACCGAAAAGATTGAGACATTTATCGTACCTGTGCACAGGCTTTGCAATACCCGCTTCAAAAAATGTTGCCGCCAATGATTTCAAACGAACATTGACGTAATTTTGAAGATCTTCGTTGGTTTCAAAGTGCTGCCCTCCTAGCCACGTCTACAGTTCAGGGAAAAGGTGGAAGTCTCTGGGGGCCATGTCAGGATTGCACAGCGGATGATCGAAAATTGCCCATTGAAATTGTTTAAGGAGCCGATGGGTTGTGGCAGCAGTGTGTGGACGAGCGTTGTCATGGATCAACACAATTCCTGCAGTCAGTATTCCTCTTCGTTTGTTTTGAATGGCTCTCCGCAAACGTCGTAAAGTACAAAGATCTTCAAAACAACGTCACATTTGAAATAATTGGCGGCAACATTTACGTGTACAAAACTTTTAGTAATAAAATGATTGTTTTCTATGAACTTACTCGTATTTATAGCCTGTCGGAGGTTGAAATAAACGGCCCTCGTAGGCAGTAGGTAAAGGTATAAAAATAGATAATATTCCTATTAAATTGCTTTCTTTAAAATTCTTCATTTTACGCATAATCATTCAAATATATATGAATAGTAATTCTTTAAATAAAGCACGAGTCAATGAATGATAAAAGGCTAAATCAGCAAATCCTAAAAAATAGAATGCATCAAATAAACAGCTCAAACAATTTCGGAAATTTGAGGGGATTTAAAGAGCAGTTTAGCCTTACTATTAAAGTCAAAATCTGATGTGTCCCATTCACAAGAATTTCTCTACCTGTTCTGCAACAAAATATTCTTACAAAAGCTTATTCTGAAATTTATTTCATGTTGACCAAGATAAACATTAGCAGAAATGGTCTTGTTACTTAGTTTCTTATAAGCTAAAGTGATAATCAAATAATTTAAAAGCTGGTAACTATGTGCTTGAAGTTCGGTTCTGTTTAAATGGCTAGGAGAAGAGCAAAAGAAACAGGAATGTAAATTTCGTTTGAAAAAAGCTTATGTATTTTAAAATAGAAATCAATAACAAGGAATATCTCGGAAATTATTAAATCTACACAAAAGATGTATATAGTATAATTTGTTATAACGAGATATACAGTTTTGTGTAATAAGTGTTTGTCTATCTCTTACGGTGTACCAGTTATGCAAAAGTCATTCAGAATGAAGAGGTCTTCAGTGGCTATTCCAAGAAAATTCAAGACACATTTATTTATACTGTAAATGCATTTAATATGGGTCTTTTAATCATAATCGTTTGAGCCAATTTAGAGAAAATAAAAATGTTCGATAATTTTTCCATGTAAAGGGTAGTTTGGGGTTGGGGAATATACTTGAAAGCGTTCATGTCGCATCGCTAAAAGATACTCAACTTAAGCATTCCATTTGTTATTTAACCGACTTTTCTCTTCTTTGAGTTGACAGAAATATCCCCCCCCCCACTTACTTATTTTTTAACTCGTAAACCAAATGTATTTAACAGACTTTTCGGTTTGGAGTTATCCTGTTCACGTGGTTTTTCTAAAAGTGGAGTCTCAAATCAAGCTAACTGCAGGTTTTTATTGGACGATGAATGAAATTGGTGAAATGATGCTCAAATGATCTCGGGAACCTTGGAGCTTAAAGTTACTCGACATTCGTCTTTTCAGGATAAGGAAAAACCCCCCAAAAAACCTTATCCGAGTAACTCACGACCTTTTGAATGTAAAGCAGACACGCTACCACCACAATACCCAGCCGGGCTATTTTTGTTGTTTTTTTTTTTGTCGTCATTAAGTGAAGGCAAAACACTGGTGCTGCCAACTGGTGTACACAACATAAACTTGGGACTCTGCATTCTTTTGATGTATCAGTCATTGTTACGTGTGTAATACTTCGGAAAAGACGGTGTTTTCAAAATGAATAACCCGCCTCTGTAGCACGACAGCCTCAAATTCAAGAGGTCTCGAGTTCGAATCTCACTTAGGGTGAGTTCTCTAGATAAAGCTTTTTCGGGGTTTTCCCTTATGCTGAGAAGACGAATGTCAGTATGTTTAAGTTCCATAGACCCGAGATCATCTTTTCACCGATTTCATTTATCTTCCGAAATGACCAATCAGGTTAAAGGACATTAAGCTACAAAACAACAACATCAATATTAGGATATATCTATCTATCCTCGTTCATCAGAGTACGCTAACCATATATTTACTCCAATTAACTTCTATTGCACAAGCACTCCTAATGCCGAACTGTGTTACAAAGAAATAGCAGAAATACCGTGCAAGTGCTATTCACTTATTTCGCTAACTAGAAGCAATGGGTTATAAATGTAAGAACTAAAGTTGTAGGACTTCAGTACATGGTTACTACAAATGATTCATTTGTTTTCAAAATGCTGTACTGAACGCTGCCACAATGACTGATACATCAAAAGAACCATGACCTCACCTAGTTTACTCATCTATCTCTATACATGTTTTATGTGTGCCTGGGTAACATGACACACGTCCAGGTGCTAGTCCAGTTTGTTCCATACATTTTGAAGCATCAACCTGTCATTCTTTTGTTGTTTTATCGCCATTATGTGAAGGCACCACACTGGTGCTGCCATCTGGTGCACACAACATAAACTTGCGAGTCGACATTCTTTTGACATATCAGCCTTTGTTTTGTATGTAATTCTTAGGAAAATGTAGTGTTTTCAAAATGAATAGCCCACCTCTGTAGTGTGTGGGTAGCGTGTCTACCTCACATTCAAGAGGTGGCGAGTTCGAATCTCACTTAGGGTGAGTTCCCTAGATAAGGCTTTTTCTGGGTTTTCTCTTATGCTGAGAAGATGAATGTCGAGTGTATTTAACCTCCACAGACCCGTCGCCCTCCTGGAGTAGTGATTACCATGCTACTCTCATATATCCAAGGTCGCGGGTTCAAGCCCGAAAAAGTCCTTCGTGTCGTAGATTTACGGCACGAAAAAGAACCTAAGTCTGATGAAAGAGGTCTCTGAGCAAAATTAAGCGGTATTTCACGCCCAATATAGAATGGAACGCTGAAAAGAACTGTAGTTAAAAAGTGTTCATAAATAATACTCCATTTCCATCTTTCCTCCACAGACCCAAGATTATTCGAGCATATTTTCACAGATTTCATTCATTATCCTATTTGATCAACTAGGTTAAAGAACAAGAAACAAAAAACCTAATGAAGCATTTGTAGTAAACCTGTATTTAAGAATGCCATTTTCTTGCGATGGAAAATTAGGGTGATTAGAGTAAGTTAGAGTCCTTTAGCTACGTTGTCAGCTATTACCTGATAACGGCTATAAAAATAATCAGCTCTTAAAAAGTCAGCTGATTTTAAAACCAGTTGCCTTCAGCTAGAAGACCAGTCAGCATTTTCATAATCCTTACCGATTCATTAATTTGTATACTTTTCAACATATAAATATACTTAGTAAAACTGGTTTATCGTCGTCTATTTATGTTCTGGATCTCTGACAATCACCGAGCGGTAGAATTCGCTTTCACTCGTGCACCTAAAGGGAAATATAGCTTTTATCATACAGTATAACAGTATAATTGTTTTTTTCAGATATTTAAAGCATAATGCCCTGAATAGCCTTACAAATGTTATTATAAAAATCTGATGTGTCCCATTCTTTCTCTATATCTCTCTAAAACAGTATTGTTAAAAAGCTTTATTTTCTATCTACTTCGGGTTAATCGAGATAAACATTAGCAGAAAAGCTTTCTTTGAACAGAACAGATAAACTAGACTAAAAAATAGTCAATTATTTTAAAAGCCGGTTGCCATGTGGATGAAATCTACTTCTCAGCATTGCCAGGAGTTGCCGAATTCCCGCATGTGAAATGTTTTAAATATTTTAAAACTGGACCAAGAATATCTAAAAAAAAAAAAAAGAGTAATCTGTACGAAAAAATGTATGTAATATAAATTGTGTGTTTCAACGAGATCTACATTTTTATTTGGTAAGTTTTTGTCTATCTCTTACAGTTTACTCGTTATACAAAATCCAACAAAATTCATCCGGAATAAAGAGGGCTTCAGAGGCTTTTGCGGAAAATTCAAGCTAATACATTATATTTACCGTGTAAAAATTTTTAATATACAGCATCTTAATCAAAACTGTTTAACTATTTTTTCAGAAATCAATATTTTTGAAAATATGTTCATATAAAGGGTAGTTTGGGGTAGTTTTTTTGGTCAAAATCTTCGAGTCGCATCCTTCGAAGATACTAAGCATAAATATCAAGTTTGGAGTTTGGTATTTTACTTTTCGTTTTTGAATTTTCTTCACGGACACACACGGATCTTTTTCTAAAAATGATCTTTTTGGATACATGGTACCCTAAAACGTGTATTTCCGGTGAAATCTCGGTATAAAATTTTTGGGTGGAATGCAATACCTTCTCTATGCACTATGTACATAGTACGTGTAGAGAAAGTAAAAATGGGCTTCAATATAACTTTGTACAAAGAGTATGTTCAACTTCAACGGTAATACCTACTTCTAACTGAAAGACATTGAGGCAAACAGCAACTGCTGAAACAGAATCTGGAGTATTAGTATTATACAGGGTGATTTATATAGAGCTGACACATTTCTTTCTTTAATTGTTTCAAAACAAAGAGGAAGTTTGGGAGATTACCTCTATAGCAAATGTTGAAAATGTCCTCCATCCTGCATAAGGCACAACTCAACACGATGAGTCTTCTTAGCTTCCCGAGAAGGCCGCGTTATCTTGCATGGGAATGCCGACGTTTCTCTCATCTTGCCGTGAGCTTCTTCTGGGCTCTTGTGCTCATGGCAAGATGAGCGAAACGTCGGCATTCCCATGCAAGATAATGCGGCCTTCTCTGGAAGCTAAGAAGACTCATCAAGACGCAGGTCGTGGAGGCCTACACATCCACAACTCAACACATCGTTCCATGTTACTGACCACTCGTTGGAGGACTCAGTTGTAAATAGCTTGAATCTCCTTTGTGATGTTCTGCTTCAGTTCATCCAATGTCTGGGGACGTCTGGCGTAAATCCTGTCTTTTAAGTAACCCCATAGAAAGAAGTCCGGCGATGTCAAATCCGGAGATCTTGGTGGCCATAGGGTCCTGGAAATTATCCGGTCGTCGAAGAAACTTGCGATTAGGTTCATGGATTCATTTGATGTCTGGCATGTAGCACCATCTTGCTGAAAATATCCTTAACTCAGCTCTACATCGTCCAGTTGCTCAACAAACTACATGAAAATCAGTCACTTCTCTGCAGTGTTCACAGTCTGGTTAAACATCTGCACATCTAGTGACAAGGAATCGAAACTCCAGAACATTCTGCTTTATTTGGTGCTAAAATTGGGTCATTGAATGAATTTCCATCGGAATAATTAAAGAAAGAAATGTGTCAGTTCTGTATAAATTACTCTGTATAAATAGAAAACTTGTTAAAGTTAGCCCTATAGTTACGTAAATAAGCAAAAAATTCAATTCTTAAGTCTTTATGTCCGCCAGTTCGCCTTAACAAATGTATCATGATTTTCATCATCATATACTGCAACTACAGGTTCATCCTGCTTATTCTGGACTGTAGATGGTCGCTCCAACTGTTATTCGACATCTCTTTTAGCTACCCATAAGTATGTACTGCAGAGGCTTTCTCCTTTATTTTGTTATTCGTCTACCAGCCCTTCCCACCATTTTTACTTTCTCTATACGTACTATGTATATCGTGTTTAGAGAAGATATTGCACTCCATCCAAAAATTTGATACCGAGATTTCACCGGAAATATATGTCTTAGGGTCCCCTGTATAAGAAAAAGCATTTTCAGAAAAATGTCCGTGTGTGTTTGTGTGTGTGTGTGTGTCTATGTATCCGTGTGTCTATGAACACGATAGCTCAAAAACGAAAAGTCGGTAAATACCAAACTTGGTATTTAAGTTTAGTATCTTTCAGGGATGCAACTTGAAGATTTTGAGAAGAATCCCCCACCCCAAACTACCCTTTACATAGAACTTTTTTCGAAAATGTTGATTTTCTCAAAACATGATCTAACGATTTTGATTAAAATATCGTATATTAATTATATTTACTTGACAAATAAAATGTATATTTTCAATTTTCTGGGAAGAACCTCTTAAGTTTACTTTATTCTGAATGACATTTACGGAATTTTGAATAACTGCTAAACCGTAAGAGATAGATAAAAACTTACTACACAAAAATATAGAGCACGTTAAAACAGACAGTTTATGTTTTATACACTTTTTCATGGAGTTGATCGCTTTTTAGATATTCCTTGTTTTTTATTTCAGCGTTAAGAAACATATTTTTCTCATACAGGAATTTGTCAACGCGTGTCCATACAAACAAATGAACTTTAGTCACATGGCAACCAGCTTTTAGCATGAAGTAAATAGAGGCATAAGCTTTTTAACAATAATTTGTTGCAGAGATGTAGAGAAAGTCATGTGAATGGAACACATAAGATTTTTCTTTTCTGTAATACATATTTAAACAAAATGCATTATACCAAGTATATTAATTTCCCTGAAGACGCAATTCTAAAGAGGAAATGAGTAAATACATTGTAATGTTTAAATCACTTGGCTTTTTTGTAGTCATTTCTCCATATGGTTAACTTTAAGTGAATTTGCGTCGCTGAAAGCCACGTTAAAATTATTTTGTTCTGGTGGTTTAAAGCACTTTCAGAAGTTTTAATTTTACAACTATTTTCTAAAATTTCAAAGTGCTTTCCTTGATGAGCCTTTTGATTATATTCCTTCTTTGCAATCTTACTCCTCCAAAAGCACAATCTAATAAAACTGACCAGGTATAAAAAATATACATTGAAAATATTAATTAATGATATACTTTACATATGTTTGGCAAGCTAGTGCATACTGTTTTTCATTTTGTAATATAAGTACAGTGATGGAAAAAATGATTGAGCGCTGTAGCCTATCAAGTATTGCTTCGGCCTCACGGTAGCACCCGAAGTTACAAAGGCTGGATTTACACGTGCACGTGCACTGTGCTACAAAACATGCTTTTATACAGCGAGTTAACACGTAATTTATTGCTTTATTACATAAAACACCAACCAGGGAACAACCAAAATAATTGTGTTTCGCTAATATGCACAAAAACACTAAAATATAAACCAAACTTTGATAGTTGAGCAGCCGCTACAGTTTTTTACAAACAGGGAAAAGAATACTCCCGCTAGAAATGGCTCAGTCCTAATGTGCTCCGTTTGAAACTCGGTGAGCGTGGGTTCAGGACCAGCAAGTAGCATACATTTTTTTATTATTATTTTTGTTTTAGATTAGTACTCTTTACAACCGATGTAGATTACGTTATATGAATCATTCACTCTGTGAAATCTGAAACCTTTTATTTGCTGCTTTCGTAAACCAAAAAAAAAAACCAAAGAAACACACTGCAACCTGATCTCCGGTTGCTTTTAAATGCAACAAAAAGGCTAATAAAACAAGAGAAAACAAATTCTAATACTTTGTGTGTTCCCCATAATTTGCTATCACTGCCCTCAATTTTCGGGGCATCGAATCTACTAGCATTTGAAAATAAGTAATGTCTTCTGCTAGTAAATCGCAAGTGTCTGTCATGGCACACCAGAGTTGTGTACCATTATTCAATTTGGAACCTCGAGAAAGTCTCTGCTTTACTTTCGTCCAAACATGTTCAATTGGGTTGAGCTCTGCTGACTTTGTAGGACACGTAATGTGCTCAAAGATATTTGTGTGCTCCGAAAACTACTTTTGAACTTTGGCCGACTTGTGGACCGAATGTGGAATTTAATAATACCTTCAGGATAACGCTCTTGGGCAGATGGAAGCAGAACATGCTCTAAAATTTCAGAATAGGTTTCCTTATTCAGCTTTCCATGGTCACGTTCCAGCAAACCTGCACCTTCCCGAGATATCTATGCCTAAGCAGTAACGCTCGTTCGACCACTCCTTACAGCTATTGCAACATTTATCAAGGAAATTCTGCAGGAGAAACATGAGTATGGTAAAATAATGATGTTAAATCAAAATAGAGGTATCTCAAACTGAATTAATTAAATAGGAAAAATGAACCCCATGTTGTCATCGTCTCTTGAAGTAATGCCTCCAGCAGTTCCAAGAGACGTAGGGGTTTTTAGTTAGTGAAAATCCAACTCCCACACATAGTTTTGTCTTTGCAAGATTTTCCTCTACTATATATAAAGAAAAGCACTTCTTGCACGAGTGATCAAATAACGCATATCATATCGTGTACCACTGGGCCTGTAAACAAATACAGGGGAATTAACATCTGCAGGAGAACGTAGCTTAGTCGGAGGAAATTACTTCGCTCCAATCGAAGTTCTCGTCCTGTACAGTAAATGCCAATCTGTCAATGTTGTGGACTTCAGTTAGCAATTTCTTTACTGCAGCACGTCTACGACAAATTCCGGCATCTTTACAACGGTTGCTAATCGTCCGTGCACTACCCGGGAATAAAGATAAAGCCTTGTATTCAGCGGCCGTCAGAAACGGATCTCCTTCAACCTCTGCCATGAGAGACATATCTTCTTTCTCGGTTGATATACGCGAGCAACCTGTCCCTCTTTACGATATAACTTTGTCCACTTCCTCTCAGTGGACTGTGGAACATCACAAATGCTACCCGCTCTGGTGGCCGTATAACCCTGTGATACCAGGGTGAGAACAGCAGAACGTTTATCAACGGCCTCTGCCACTTCAAAAGGTATGAATGAATGCGTCGTTGTAGTAGTAATTGAGGATCTCTTTCGGTGACTAATGGAACCAAGCACAAACATTTGACCAACACAGAAAGAAACACAATAACGATAAAGGAATCAAGCTTATCCGCAGTAGTTGCAAACTTTGGCTATTATACATAATATACAACTGCATATTAACTAATACATCTACTCAAAACATAACTAATATAGCGAAAACTCTGTATTAGTACAAATTAAGAATGTAAAATACAAAATATGATAGAAGAAACAACATAAATGGGGGAGAAAAAATGTAATGCTGTTGCATAGGTTTGAATTTAGGTTCGGTAATTTTCCAAGCGCTTGCGTTACCTCTGAACTACATTTGCTTGTGTCAAAAAGCCGTCTGCTGCCACATTCATATATGCGCTGTACTACTAGACATGGTTCTTATGATACCGTGATTCCTTTATTGCATTCAGGATACTTCATGGCTTCCGAACCAGCTCATTGGCTAATTCAGTTGATTGGGAATTGGCTTCTCCACCTATATGTATAACTACCAATGAATATAGCATCAGGTGGAAACACTTTTGGGTTTGTTTACTAATCGGCTAACGAAGATTGAGTAGCATGGCGCTTGTTGCCGAAGTTTTATCAAGAACCAATACAAATGCGAAATACGGTGCAAGACACAGCCTGTTAATGCATTCGACAGGCGATAACGTATGTCGCAGACACTGTTATGTAAGCCTAGCTGCATATTGGAAATAGCGACCAGTGTAAACCTCGCTGCGATACAAAGTAGGACTGAAATATTCTGCACTCAGAGTGCGCTCAATCATTTTTGTCATTACTGTACAACTTCTGGTGAATATATGTACCCGCTAGGAGCAGGTAAAATTCAGCTTTGATTGTTGCAGGAAGAATTCTGTTTACAAAGTGTAAACTGTTTCCAATATTAATTTATCATCAATGTTAGACAGTGTAGAGAAGATAATTAACCTTTTGTGTTAATATTTCTCTCTAAGCCACTTGGGGGTCTATTGTAGATGAAGTACTATACCGACCAAATTATTTCATATCTACGCTTTAATAGAAATACACATTTTAAGATCCCTCTACGAAATAAGTTACGAATAGTGAAATATAGAAACGATGATCAAAACGCATGTATTATTTCTGTCCTTAGTACCTGAACTCCTTTTCAATATCAATTGATCTTAAATACATGGGAAACTATAAAAGTTCAATTAAGTTTACTTTAGAAAATGTAGAGTTTGATAAAACATGCAATTTAGACAAAATAAAAAGTGTTGAAGCTTAAAGCATATTATCTCCTGTTATACCTTTGCACCCCTCACATTTTAAGCACCTTAGTCTGAATTTTTAAATAACCTGCTTTTGTTTATTCTCAATGCACTTAATATGTTGAGTAGTACATAATTATCCACAGATAGTGCGTTCTGTTTATGATAGAGGACACAAGCAAAGGCTAACGTCATTGGGTCATGTTACTGCTGAGGAAGTTGGATCAAACAGTAAAATGAATGGGTGGTACTTTGTACTGCCTCCGTTTTCCCCAAGCGGGTATTTGAGGAAGTGGCATATATGATCTTCTTCTATGAACCTTTACACAATGGAAGTGTATCATTGATTAATGTCTTGTATTCCTTTTGCTTTTGGAGGTACAGTGCGATTCTCTCGCTAGAGGCCCCAAACCCCTGCCCATATTCCAACCTTCCACTTTTGTGATGAAAACCCGTGTGGACACGCCTTGAACAATGTAATGTGGTGCCACACCCCTCCCAATGGGCTTGGATTGTTCTACTGACCTTGGCGTATGCAGTTCTGTGTATGGTTTCAAACTTTTATTAATCAGAATCCCAGAATTTTGGATGTACTGGGTTTACGAATGAAGCCTTAGTGGCTACATAAATTCTCGTATTTGGGCTCAAACAAATCCTAATCCTCTACATGCACAGAAACTTGGAGTGTGGTGCGCAGTGTCTCATAGACGTATTATAGATCCTTTTTTTCATGAGAATACGGTAAACACAGAACATTCACTGACTGTCAATCAGTTAACAGATGATGAATTAACTCACAGATATCTCCAACAAGAGGTGCGACATTCCATACGTCAGGCGCAAACGTGAGGGAAATCGAAAGCATTTTTGAAGATCGAATCATCTCAAAAAATCTTTGGCCTCCAATATCTCCTGACCTAACACCACCCGACTTCTTCCTGTGAAGGAAAAGGTCTTTATGTCTGAAGGAAAAGGTATACAGAAATAAACCACTTACAATTGCAGAGTTGAAAGATGCTATACGTCAAGAGATTAAAGTCATTACCGAGCAGACTTTAATAAAAGTATTCCAGAATTTGGAACGACGTGTACAAACATGTTTTCATGTGGAAGGGGACATTTTCAGCATCGGATGTGGCAGTGCATAGTTCAAGGTACGAAATAATCACCGAAAAGATTGAGACATTTACCGTACCTGTGCACAAGCTTAGCCATACCCGCTTCAAAAAAAAAATTGCCGCCAATGATTTCAAATGAGCATTGACGTTGTTTTGAAGATCTTAGTTGGTTTGAAAGTGCTGCCCTCCCAGCAACGCCTTAAGTTCAGGAAAAAGGTGAAAGTCGCTGGGTGCCAGGTCAGGACTGTATGGGAGATGATCGAAAATGTCCCATTGAAATTGTTCAAGGATGGATTGTACCAACAGAATGTGGACGGGCGTTGTCATGGATCAACACAATTCCTGAAGTCAGCATTTATCTTCGTTTGTTTTGAATGGTTCTCTGCAAATGTCATAAAGTTTCTCAATAAACAGCTGTATTGATAGTGATTCCGGGCTGCATCATTGCGGCAACATTTTTTGAAGCGAGTATTGCAAAGCTTGTGCACAAGTACGATAAATGTCTCAATCTTTTCGGTGACTATGTTGAAAAGTGTACAAAACCTTTAGTAATAAAATAATTGTTTTCTATGAACCTGTCTTTTATTTATAGCCCATCGGAGGTTGAAAAAAAGGCTCTCGTATGTGTACAAAAAGTTCATCACAAAACTCGTATAAATGGTCCAAGTATAGGCAAAAGTTTGAGGTCTTCAGCGAGAGAATCACACTGTACAACAAAACAGTCGGAATACCAAGTACGCATTCTTAAGGCTCATCACTAAAAATTGTTTCAATAAAATATGAGCTTTTTGGAAGCAGGCGGATGCAGGGAATTTCTAAAACAGTATTGTTAACACGTTATCACAATTTACTACAACCTCAGGCTGCACAATATAAGAGAAAACAATGAGATGATTTAGTGTAATGATTCTGTATTCACGATAGGTAATTATAGGGAGCCAGGGCCTGGCAAGAATTTCTCAGTAAGAGAGATCAAAAACAATGCTATAGATAAGAGTGCGTTATCCCCCACAAAAAATCCCTATACGCAAAGGAAATATATAGAACGATATAACATCGAGGAATCCACTCGTTTATTTTAAGGAGATACATTTGTAAAATTTGGAAAATTCACAATGTTAAGGGTATCTTATTGAACTTTATACACTATAATAGTAAAACTTTTGTCATTTATCAAAATAAATGGTTATTTAAATAATATTTTTTGCTGTTTAAATCCATTGTTCTAACAAATATGAACCACGTGATGCAGTTTTAAAAATATTCATATAAAAACATTCACTTTGCAGAAAATGAGCTAACAAATATATCTGTCTTTTATATTCTTTATTATCGACCCTACCGTTGGGTTTGAAAAGCTCAAAGGACAACCAGAAAACGTCGGCAAAGAGAAAAGGGACACTTACGCACCCACGATTCCATACTTCAAAACAAAATACGATCTAAGCATCATAGAGGTAATTGTTCTGATGCCGGAGCTCGGAGCACCATTCCTTTACATTTTTTAAATATCTGGAAGAAGTTTGGGCTGAAGAAGGAAAAAATAAAAGAAATTGCCATATCTGTAATAAGAGGTTGAATTTCTCATCTTCGAAATCATTTGTATAATCACCAATTTTAGCATTTCCACTGATATTCCATTGATATAAATTATTTATTTTATACTAATTTTTTATTATGTTTAATAATCCTTTTGCCGCTTTTAGTTTCCTTTTCGTTTGCTATACTAATGAAAACTGTTGATAATTCATTGTCTTTATAGAAGAGTTTCAAGCTTTTTCCGTTTTTATATTTTTTTATTTTTTTTGTAGACAGTTAATTTATAATTTGTCTCTCTGTCCTTGTTGGCAGCCCATAAATATGGGGACTTGTTATTGTTTCAATAAATAAACAAATAATCTTTATTAGTGGAGAAAAATGATTACGTTTCGTATTTCCCAAAACTTATTATTTTTCAAAATTTGATAATTTATTTATAAAAATTGTAGCACTATTTCTAAAAAGTAATGTTATAATTTACATTAAAGTGCGTTTGGGAGGCAATATATAGAGTTTTAAACACATTAGTGAAAAATTACATCATGTGGAACATTTTGAATATGCAAATGGTTTGCGAGGAAATAAGGTTTAAAGTTGAAAGTACCTATTACTAGGCATGCGATTACCCATTTATAACTTCAGTTAATTTGTAGTTAAGGTGAGCCAAGTTGGAAAAACCATATATATCCTTAAAGTTTAGAATTCATATTATTTTATTATAGAACAAAATATTTTTTTAATTTTCCAAACTTTTTGGTCATATTTCACAGATGCCTCACCTTAATGCTGTTCTTGATATAAATTCCTTTTAAAAAAAAAAATGTAGCGAATAAAACAATAACGTTTTAATTTCTAATTAATTGCTTATTGAATGTTTGCTCTGTTTTGAAATTCAAAATGTTTTAATTCTAAGATAAATGGAGCAATCATCAATCAATAGTAATTGCCTGTCTTGTGGAAAGTCGGTCTATGTGAAATAAAAAACCCGTATTCTTAATTATTCCACTTTCCTTTTTAACTCACTGTGAGAAACATAGTTTATACAAGTTAACGGAGTGTCCTTGACGGTGACCTCTAAACCACAACAAGGAGCTGAAAAAGTATAACACAACTACGAGTATAAGAAGGTAGACCTTGGAGAACTTAACATTTATTAGAGTATCCTCTAGTGTCCTAAATGTACTTTCACATTGACCAAGTGCATTTCACTCCGCACAACAATTTGTTACCGAGATTTCACCGGAAATACACGTTTTAGGGTCCCCGTATTCCAAAAAAAAATTAGAAAAAGGTCAGGGTGTATGTCCGCGTGTGTGTGCTTGTGTGTGTGTATTCATGGGTCCGTAAACACTGTAACTAAAGAGGCAAAAGTCGGTTAAATACCAAACTAGGTATTTAAGTTTAGTAATCTTCATAAAATAACAATTAACCACTCCTTCAAATTATATTTTCAACAACAATCCATTGTAAATGTAATCATTTATTCAACTTCCTTGACTTGAAATACTAATTAATTCTATATTCAGAAAATTTACCTAAAGTATCTTCCAAGGATGCGATAGGAAGATTTGGACTAAAATCTCCCCCTCCCCCCCAACTCACCTTTATATGGAAAAATGTGCGAATATGGTGATTATCTCAAAAATGTCTGTAATGATTTGGTTTGAAATGGCATATATTAAAGGTATTTACATGAGGAATTAAATTTATATATTGAATTTTCTGAAATAGGTCCTCAAGGCCTCTTTATTTTGGATGAATTGTGCTGAATTTTGCCTAACTGGTACACCGTAAGAATTAAACAAACACTGACAAAAAAATGTAGATCTTGTTAAAATGCAAAATTAATGTCATGTACTTTTTTGTGAAATTTACCATTATTGAAATAGTCCTTGATATTGGTTTCAATTTTAAAATAATTTAACTTTTCCTATATGGGAATTTGTCAACTGCTGGCAGTGCAAAGAAACGGATTTCATCCACATAGCTTTTAAAAGATTTGACTATCGCTTTAGCCTAGTGTATTTTCATATTTCCCTTCCACTTACAAGAAAGCAAGTAATAACACCATTTCTGCTAATGTTTATCTTAATTAGCATGAAGTAGATAGAAGAATAAGCGCTTTAACAATATTTTGTTAGGGAGATATAAAGAAAGTTATGTGAATGGAACACATACGATTTTTAGCAAGCATTTTCATCCCATCGAATACCCTAACAAACTTCCTTTTTCTCCTAATAGCCATTTTACTTTCTCTGCACGTACTGTGTACATAGTGTATAGACAAGTTTTTGTATCCAAAAATTTGATTCTGAGATTTCATTGAAAATACATTTTTTGCATCCCCCTGAATCCAAAAAAGACATTTTTGGAAAAACGCTCGTGTGTGTGGACAGCATAGATCAAAAACGAAAAGACTGTTAAATGCCAAACTTGGTATTTAAGTGTGGTATCTTTCAAGGATGGGACACGAAATTTTCAAGAAAATCCCCCCACTCCAAACTAACTTTTACAAGGAAAAAATTTAGAAAATGTTTATTTTCTCAAAAATGGCTCTAACGAATTTGACTAAAATCTCTTATATTTAAGATATTTACATGACAAATAAAATGTATATCTTGAATTTTCTGTGGATATACTCTAAAGACTTCTTTATTGTGAATGATTATTTTAAATTTTGCATTACTGGTAAACAATAAGAGGTAGATAAAAACTTACTACACAAAAAATGTAGATCACAATAAAATACACCATTTATGTCCTATACATTTTTTCATGGAGTTGATCGCTTTTTAGATATTCCTTGTTATCGATTTCAACTTTAAAACTGTTATACTTTATATACAGGAATTTGTCAACTATTGCCCATACAAGCAAAAGAACTTCAGTCAAATAGTAACCAGCTTTTGAACATCACTTTAACCTATGGTACTCCCTTATTTCGCTTCTACTTACAAGCTGTAATAACACTGTTCTTGATAGTTTTTCTCAATTAGCATGAAATTAATAGATCCATAAGCTCTTTTACAGTATTTTGTTGTAGAGATGTAGAGAAAATCATGTGAATCGAGCACATCAGCTTTTTTGTTTAATTTACTGCAAACATTCTAAAATACGTGAAAAATATTATCTCACGTTTTCTTGACGTTTATGTTCTGCAATAAAAACGACACACTTCACAGGTATGTTGCACAATCTTTCTCAGTTCTTTATTCATGAATCCTGTTTCGTATTAAAAGTTTTCTTTACCATTGCCATGCTTTGTTTGATTTTTCAAGAACTGGTTATGTAAATAAATAGATGAATTGCAGAAATCAAAAGCTTTTTATTGCTCTTTTTTTTCGTAGAGTTGATCATTTTTGAGACACTCCTGTTCTTTTGTTTCATTTTTAAAAAACATACTTTTCTCATACAGGAATTTAACAATTCCAGTCCATACAAACAAAGGAACTTCAGTCACATAGCAACCAACTTTTGATTATCACTTTAACCAATAGTACTCCCATATTTCGCTTCTACTTACAAGGAAACAAGTAATTGGACTATTTCTGCTGATTTTTTCTCGATTAGTATGAAGTAAATAGAAGCATAAGCTTTTTAACAAACATTTGTTGCAGAGATATAGAGAAACTCAAGTGAATGGAACACATCAGATTTTTCTGTCATGATTTTAATATCATACTTAATTTAGAAGTCCTGGCTTAATGAGCGCAACTAATAGCCTATTTAAAATTAAGAACCATTTAGAGACAAAAATTAAGCTATAAAAGAAACTATTTATGTTCTTTAATGTATCCAAATTAACTTGAATGAATGAGATCAAAAGAAGAGCTTAAACTTGAATAGCTTCGAAAATAATTGAAGCTATGGAGTAATTCCCTCAAAATGTTTGCTAAACTAGCTCTATAGTAATAATGGGAAATTCGGACATTAAGTGGAAGGGAACAAGAGGAAAACTCCAGATATGCGGTTCCATAGATTATGGAAACTAATATAGATTTCTTCAGTCCCTTTTATTAAACTTTAAACAACCTGTACGCGTTTATGAAGCTTTCTCCTGCTAGTCAATTGCTATATCTGTTTCTTAGGGTTTAGTTTTAGAACTAATTTTATTCTTGGTTGAAGTAAATGATTTACGAGCAAATTGCAAATTCTAACCTTTATGTTTGCTGATAACTAGATTTCATAGCTCTGATAAGAAAGCTACTAGAACTCTTGAAAAAATCTGATGTGTACCATTCACATGACTTTCTCTATATCCCTGCAACAAGTTATTCTTAAAAAGCATATACTTCTATTTACTTCACGCTTATCAGAAAAATTTTGCAGAAATAGTCTTATTACTTGCTTCCTTGTAAGTAGAAGCGAAATAAGGGACTACCATAGGTTAAAGTGATAGTCCAAAGGCTGGTTGCTATGTGACTGAAGTTCCTTTATTTGTATGGACACAAGTTCATAAAGTCCTGTATGAGAAAAGTTATGTTTTTTTATAGCTGAAACTAAAAACAAGGAATATCTAAAAAACAATCAACTCCTCGAAAAAATATATATAACATAAATTGTGTATTTTAAAGTGTTCTACATTTGTTGTGTGGTAAGTTTTTGTCCATCTCTTACGGTTTAGCAGTTATGCAAAATTCCGTAAATTGTCCCAGAATAAAGTAGTCTTCAGAGGCTATTCCCAGAAAATTCAAAATATACATTTTATTTGTCAGGTAAATATCTTTAATACACGATATTTTAATCAAAATCGTTAGAGCCATTTTTAGAAAATCAAAATTTTCGAAAAAAGTTCTATGTAAAGGGTAGTTTGGGGTGGGGGATTTTTCTCAAAACCTTCGTGTCGCATTCCTGAAAGATACTAAACTTAACTACCAAATTTGGTATTTTGGCGACTTTTCGTGTTTGAGTTATCGTGTTCACAGGCACACGGACACACACATGGACCTTTTTCTGAAAATACTTTTTTTGGATACAGGGGACCCTAAAATATATATTTTCGGTAAAATCTCGGTATCGAATTTTTTGGTGGAGTGCAATACCTTCTCTATACACTATGTACATAGCGCATATAGAGAAAGTAAAAAATACGAGTATATTAATCTTATGTTCTTGTGTTGTGTCATAAGATTTTGTTAGTTTCAATTGAATTCATCATAATAGTCACCTTCACATAGATTTATATATAACAGTAAAATACCTCGGAAAATTGTTTTTGTAATTGTTATTACTACACTTCTAAGTTAGTACCAGCACGATCAAATTGAAGTAGCAGAGGGGAAGGTGGAGTAACTCATTCCACTCCGTGTGAAGCATTAGGGCATGCCGCTAGGTGACATGATGGAATGTTTATAAACTCAAGGCCTTCATCTATATTCTTGCTTCAGTTATATGTTTTACTTTGGATGAGTCCTCACCATCTGCTGCTAAGGATGATGTGCTGAGCCTTAATAGATGAACTAAATGACCGTCCTATAACCTACTGCGATGTTGGATGTTAATATCTATCATTTATTTTAAAGAAGCTTTGGTGTATGTATATAGACCAAACATTGTCATTAAGTGTGATACAAATAATATCAATTTAAATATTTTATATTTGTACACTTTTGTAGAGCAAGTAATTCCATTTTCATTCTTCTCTGAAATGATATTTCCAGCGTTTCCAAGCTGAGATTCTGTTTATGTTTGCTTAAAAACAACACATTCGCTAACTGTACTTATGTAAGATAATTTTTGTGACAGACCATCATTTCTTCACCTTAACTGGAGTCGGAAGAAACGAGTTCTGACGTCAGCTCCTCGCAAGTCACCTTTAGACATGCTTGAGCTAGTACTTACATGCTGAAATGTAATTACTATACGCTACTTAAGAAACCCACATTAACTTTTCATACAGGACAGTTTATTATTTTCTGCAGCAGTTTGTACTTATGATGTAGACATAGTAGCTACAGGTGATATTGTATTCCACCCTAAAATTTAATATCAAGATTTTACTGTAAATACATGTTTTGAGACTCCAGAGATTTAACAATAATCATTTTTTAGATAAAGTAGCATGCATGTGTCTGTGGACAGCACAGCTTAAAATAAAAAAGTCGTTAAATAACAATCTTGGTACCTAGTTTAATTATTATAACTATGAGAGGGGGAAGATTTAAAAAAAAAATTCTCCACCACAAACTACCTTACTTGGAAAGGTTTTGAACATTTTTTCTTAAAAAAGAGCTATAATATATTAAAGATACATGAAAACTCTCATGTGTTTCATTCACATGACCTTTTCTACATTTCTATAACAAATTATTGTTAAAACGCTTGTTCTTCTATCTACTCTATTGATAAATATTGGTAGAAATGCCCTTATTATTTTCTTTCTTGTAGGCGATATTAAAATATTTCAAAAGTTGGTTGCTATGTGGTTGAAATCAGCTTCTCTGCGTTACCAGGAGTAGACACATTTCTGTATGAGAAAAATTTAAGTATTTTAAAACTGAAATATATTATAAGAATTATTTAAAATATAATCAACTCAATAAAAAATTTATATATACATAAGTTGTATGCTTTTACACGGCATATATTTTTGTGAAGTAAATGTTTATCTATCTGCTACGATTTACCGTTTATGCAAAACTCAGCAAAATTTATCAGAATTAAGAATTCTTCAGAGACTATTCCCAGAAAATTAAAAATATACATTTTATGATAATGTAAATATCCTTAATATACGTTATTTTAATCAAAATCGTTAGAGCTATTTCTGAGATTATTTTCGAAACTTTTTCCATGTAAAAGATAGTTTGAGCTGGGAAAATGTTCTTTAAAATATTCGTATCTCATTCTTGAAAGATACTAAACTTATATGCCAAATTTGGTATCTTATCCATTTTTCGTTTTTGAGTTATTGTTCACAGAATGGACACACACGGACATTTTTCTAGAAAAGCTTTATTTGGATTCAGGGCACTCTAAAACGTGTATTTTCGGTGAAATCTTGGTATCGAATTTTTGGGTGGAGTACAATACCTTTTTTATTCGTTACAAATTACATAGTTCCTGTAGAGAAAGTAAAAATAAAAATGAATTTTCTGGGAATAGCCGCTGAAGGCTCCTCATTCTAGTTGAATTTTACATAACTAGTAAACTGTAAGAGATAGACAAAAAACATCCAAAAAAAGTTAGATTTCGTTAAAACGCCCAATTTATACGTTATATACATCTTTACTTTCTCTTTCTCATGGTACATAGGTAGAAAAGATATTGCACTCCACCCAAAAATTTGATATTGAAATTTCACCGGAAATACACGTTTTAGTGTCCCCGTATAAAAAGGAATTTTTAGAAAAAATCCCGCGTGTGTATAAGATAACTCAAACATGAAAAGTTGGTAAGATACCAAACTTGGTACTTAGCAGCTTTCAAGAATTCAACAAAAAAGGTTTTGAGGAAAAATCCCCCATCCCAAACTATCCTTTACATGGAAAAATTCCATAAAATTATGATTTTTTTCAAAAATAGCTCAAACGACTTTGATTAAAACAACATATATTAAAGATATTTAAATGACAAATAAAATGCATATTTTTAATTTTCAGGGATAGCGTCTGAATGGCTCTTCAATCTAGCTGAATTTTGCATACCTGGTAAATCCTAACGGGGGAAAAAAAACACAAAGAAATGTAGATCTCGCTAAAACAGACAATTTATGTCATATACATTTTTTTTCGTGGAGTTGAATTTTTTAATTATTCCTTTTGATTGCTTTCAGTTTTAAAATACTTCAACGTTTTTATACGGGCATTGACCATCAGATACAAAGAAACGCATTTCCAAAAAATGGTAACCAACTTTAAAAAGATTTGACTGTAGTTATAACTTAGTGTATTCCCTTATTTCCCTTCTGCTTACAAGAAGCAAGCAATAAGAACATTTTTGCTAATGTTTATCTGGAATAGCTCTAAGTGGATAGAGAAAGAAGCTTTTTAACAATAACTCCTTACAGAGATATAGAGAAAGGCATGAGAATGGAACACATCAGATTATTTGTAGAGTTAACCGTTTCCGAGATATTCCTATTTATCGGTTTCACTTTTAAACTACTGATATTTCGGAGGATTTTCCTAAAAACCTTCTTGTCGCACCCTTGGAAAATACTGGACTTAAATGCGAAGTTTGGTAACTAACCGAATTCTCGTTTTTTCTTAAAGTATTATTATTATTATCATAATCATCATTCAGAAGACCCTAAAACATTTATTTCCGGTGAAATCTCAGTATCGAATTTTGGGTAAACTACAATAGCTTCTCTCTCTCTCTCTCTCTCTCTCTCTCTCTCTCTCTGTTATGCACATTGTACATACATGCTAGAGAAAGTAAAAATAAAAGAAACTGGGCTTGTGTCTTAGATAGGGATTGCTATGATTTCTCTTGCTTCTTCGATTTGGTTTTGCGTTCTTAATAAGAAGTGTTAAAAATACGTTAAAATTTTTAGCTTTGATTTACTTTCGCAATTACTAGTCATCTAGATGCAATCACCTTCCTCTGAAGATAATATGTATTTAGTAGACAGTTTTATCTGTACTACCGGAATATTTGAGACGCTTGTAAAACAATTCTGGCTGTGTAGAAGTTATTAATTATCAGGATCCATTTTCGTACTGTACAATAAAATACAGCAAAGGTTAAGGATTTTATGTTTATCTAAAATCTAGTTTCGGTATGTATAATTTATAAGATTTAGACCTTCATGAAGTTGCTGCTAAATAACCTGGCGTAGGAGTGCAGTTGAATGCCACAGATCACAATCGGTGAAGTCATAAAGCACCTACAACAAATTACCTTGAAATAAACGCTTCAGCAGAGCAATTTGTTGAGCAAGGAAATGGTGGTGTGTGGCAATTTACCTGAATTATCTTTATTACCAGAGACTATAGAAAGCATTGCTTATTTGTTTTTAATCTATCATTACGATATTAAAATCTTATTATCCCAGAGTAAAAACACTTTTGAATAGATTTTTAATGACTTCAATCTTAACCATCATCTTATTCTACTCATGAACAAATAGCTTGGAAAGTTTGAAGTCATGAATAGATCGAGGATTTGCATGAATATGCATATTTTAACGAAGTTTTGTGTTTAGGATATGTATATATATATATATATATATATATATATATATATATATATACATACACACACTCATTCGTTGTTTATTCATTCTAAGTTTTTCGCAGACCGTTATTTGTTTAGCTAACAAACGTTGTCCCGGGTAGTGAGGTGGTAGCGTTTCTGCTTCACAGGTCTCGAGTTTGAATCTCGCTTAGGCTGAGTTACCCGGAGAATTTTTTTCTTTCTTTTCTTTTCGGGGTTGATGATACCAACTAGGTTAAAGAACGTAAAGCTACAAATACATAATAAAAAATATGCAGAACTTAATACCATTGCCAATAGGCAACATGTATGTTCGAAGGATAAAAACCCATCAATATCACTGCAGTTTAAGCCGGAGTATAAATGGAAAATTAAAAAAAAAATCTGATGTTTTGCATTCACATGACTTTCTCTAACTGTACTGCAAACAAAATATTCTTAGAGATTCTTTTATCTACATTAGTCTAATCGAGATAAGCATTAACAGAAAAAGATTTACTACTTGATTCTTTGCAAGCAGAAAGGAAATATGGCTAAAGCAACAAAATAATTTATATTTAACCCCTCTCTGGTTACGAGAGAAAAGATTATTGGAAGGATACGTGCAATATACTGGATTATTTGATGAAAGCAATTACTATGTAAAACTTATAGATTAAGGGGGTGTATATCTAAATATTTGTATCTACCTTTTAGTAAGTTATTGTTTGTAATATTATCAAATGATAACTGTGTCATCTTCATATAGCTTTAAAATCCAGGCGTGTCTATTCTGTTAGGAAGAAAACTGAACACGTTTTGTTGCGTAGAAAATATTGAATTGAGGTTAATTTAATATATTTAAAGATTATATGATTAATTTTTCAGGCTCAATGTGATTTGTGCCATTAATCTGATGGATACTATATATTATGAAAAAGAATGTTAAATTTAGCATATAATTTGTTCTCTGCAATGGCTCTTTGGAACGTTATTACAATGTAACATACCTGTAGGTATCTCAATTTACCTTTAATCACAATAAAACAGTCTGTGATATTCAACATTGACAATCTGATTTTGTGGGACAATGTGCAACCCTGTTTTCCCATATTGTGATATGTCACCTGCGGCCATGATTTTCAGGGAACATTTTGGAACAAGAACTGGTGAAATACTGGAAGGATTATTCGTACGGATCCTATGATTTTGTGTGTGTGGGTTGTGGTTGATTTTAATGGGGATTTCATCTGTAAAAAGGATATATGCCCTTTTTACACATCCTTCCGGAGTGTCGTCAACAAAACCTTCCCGGATTAACCTTTCACAAAATTGCATTCGATCATTGATATTTTTTCACTGAGCAAAGGCTTGACTGCTTCCTTATGTGCAGTTTTACCCCAATCAGTGGACCTTACATAGCGCCCACTGTTGTGACCCCAATTTTCTTCCCACTCTCTTGGAATTCAGTCGAAAAATTCAATTTCTTGACAACGCTTTGTATGCCTGCAACTTTATCCCTACCGATCCCTCTGACCCTTCTTTTTGTATTTGGAGTAACTTTAGATGATCTACCACTTCGTTTTTCGTCCTCGACATCACCCTCCTCTTTCCTAGCCCACTTTCTCACAGTGTTTCTGTCAATATTCCCTTGTTGTGGACGACGTCTGTTGAAAACAAAACAAAAAATTATTTAAGACCTTATACCTGTTAATAAATTATTTAAAAATAATACAGACAAAATAACTCTAAAGGGTCCGAAAGTTTCTCACCCGGGTGAGAAATTTATGGTTTATTTTAACCCATGTTGTTATGTGCAGATCAACAGCTCTGTAAACATTTCTTAATTGAATGCAGATCTCAGACACTTTAAGATAAATATTACCTGAAATTTCATTCTTAACTCGCCTTTAAGCCTCACAATAACCAGCTTCCCTCGGAGAGTAACAAAAAACATGTATCGAACATCTAAAGGTCCCACTCAAACTGCGTAAACAATGGAAGTACCAGTAACATTGTTGTCTTACGAGAATTTAAAACTGAGAAGCAAAGCAAATGGCGCGCTGAAATGTTTGGGGGGTGAGAAACTTTCGGTCCACCCTGTAATTAAACTCATTCCATCTCATTCAAAATCTTCTCGGGCTTCTAGCCAGGTAAAAACTTGGCTTGACACCAACGTTTCGAAGAAGTGCATCTTCCTCGTCTTCAGGGTGAACTGATCAGTTGGTGTCAAGCCAAGTTTTTACCTGGCTAGAAGCCCGAGAAGATTTTGAATTAACACGTCGCCAGGAAAGCTTCAGTACTTATTTCATTCCATCTCGTTAACGTGCAACAATGCTTTGATTAAATTGTGTGTTGTGTGTTTTAAAGTGTTCTACATTTGCTGTGTAGTAAGTTTTTGTCCATCTCTTACGGTTTAGCAGTTATGCAAAATTCCGTAAAATTGACCCAGAATAAAGTAGTCTTCAGAGTCTATTCCCAGAAAATTCAAAATATACATTTTATTTGTCAGGTAAATATCTTTAATGTACGATATTTTAATCAACATCGTTAGAGCTAATTTTTAGAAAATCAAAATTTTCGAAAAAAGTCCCATGTAAAGGGTAGTTTGGGGAGGGGGGATTTTTCTCAAAATCTTCGTGTCGCATCCCTGGAAGATATATTAAACTTAAATACCAAGTTTGGTATTTTCCCGACTTTTCGTTTTTGAGTTATCATGTTCACAGACACACGGACCTTTTTGTGAAAATGCTTTTTACTTTCTCTAGCCCCGTATGTACAATGTACATAGGGATAGAGAAGTATTGTATTCCACCCAAATATTCGATACCGAAATTTCACCGGAAATATATGTTTTAGGGTCCCCTGTATCCAAAAAAAGCATTTTCACAAAAAGGTCCGTGTGTGTGTGTGTGTGTGTGTGTCCGTGTGTCAGTGAACACGATAACGCAAAAACGAAAAGTAGGTAAAATACCAAAGTGGGTATTTATGTTAAGTATCTTCCAGGGATGCGACACGAAGATTTTGAGAAAAATCCCCCCACCCCAAACTACCCTTTACATTGAACTTTTTTCGAAAATTTCAAATTTTCTCAAAAATAGCTCTAGCGATTTTGATTAAAATTTCGTATATTAAAGATATTTACCTGACAAATAAAATGTATATTTTGACTTTTCTGGGAATAGCCTCTGAAGAGTAGTTTATTCTGGATGAATTTTACTGAACTTTGAATAATTGCTAAACCGTAAGAGATGGACAAAAACTTACTATACAAAAAATGTAGAGCACGTTAAAACACACAATTTATGTTATATACATTTGTTTAGTAAGTTCGTCGTTTTTGAGACATTCCTTATTTTTGGTTTCTGCAATGATTAGCTTATACTTTTCTCATACAGGAACGTGTCAACTCCTATCCGTATAAACATAGAAACTTCATTGACATAGCAACCAGCTTTTGACTATCACTTTAATCTATGGTAGTCCCTTACTTCGCTTCTAATTACAAGGAAGCAAGTATTAAGACTATTTCTGCTTTTTTTTCTGATTAGCATAAAGTAAATAGAAGTATAAGCTTTTTAGAATAATTTGTTACAGGGATATAGAGAAAGCATGTGAATGGTACACATCAGATCTTTTTGGATATTGGGGACCCTAAAACAATCCGGTGAAATCTCGGTATCGAATTTTTGGGTGGAATGCAATACCTCCTCTATACACTATGTACATGGTGCGTATAGAGAAAGTAAAAATCTGTAGGTATGATAAAAAGCGATTAAAATGCAGAGATGAGTTCCGATTGCATTTTTACGTGTCATTGTGCTCGTGTACTGTATTAGCCACTACCCACGATCACGTAACATCAACGCAATAGTCCTAACATTGGAGAAGGACATGTGTTATACTTTTGTACCCTTCTCACGAATGTCACGCAACGAAAATTTCAAGAAGTGCGCGTGATATTTGTGAGAAGAGGAGCTGAGTTGAATGTGTCATATTTCAATTGTGCAAAAACTTCGAAGCATTTTTAAAAGGCAGTGTAGACATATAGACACTTCATAACATTTCTGCTCGCACAATCGACTTATTATTCGTTTGATATTATAATAATATATACAATGCATATCGTTTAGCTTCACGAATTCAAAACCAATGTAATCTAATCTATATAAGAACAGCTTAATTGAGATTTGTTTAAAAACTTAGCAAATAATTACAAGCTTTGTTTCACAAAGAGCAATATGATTCGTAGGGCCATCTGTCAACGAAAAGGTATAGTATAAAGCATAGATAGCTATAAAGATTGTAGTGCATCTTGTCGACAGTATAATTCTATTAACGTATACCAATTCTGGCGGGAAATTATGTAACTAAAGAAAATCTTGAGTGTGCGTTTGCATATGTGCGTGTGCGTTCCTGTAATACTGTACTGAATTGACATATCTTTACCCTTTTTTCTACAAAAGCTTATTTTTATTTTCTCTAGCCCTATATATACAATGTACATAGTGGATAGAAAAGGTATTGTATTGCATCCAAAAATTCGATACCGAGATTTCACCGGAAACACATGCTTTAGGATCCCCTGAATACAAAAATTTTGAATTTCGTATTTCTTTTCAAAAATAACCCTAACGATTTTGATTAAAATACAGAATATTAAAAATATTTACATCACAAATAAAATGTTTGTTATGAATTTTCCGGAAATAGTCTTGAACACCCTTTATTCTTCCCCCCACCCCAGGGTCCTCGCTGCCTTCTAAAACCTGCATCCAAGAAAAGGTGCGCACATAAGAAACATTCCTGTAGTGATGGGAAAAAATAACACAACAGTTATTTTGAAACAGCTTCATCAACACAACAGTTTCACCACTAAAACTGTTTCATAAAACACTTCTGGGTATTGTGTTGTTATTTCTTGTATCGCTTCCTCGCAACAGACCCATGCAACAATAACAGCAACGGCTGAATAGTTGTGTCACTTATTGCAACAGTTACGCTGCGGTTGTTGTGTTCCATAACGTAAATATTTTGTCATTGCTTCCAAAGTTTACCGCAAGGCGCGCTTTTGTACCTTGAAGCGCGCGGTCTGACATTCTCGTGAAATTCGAATGTACTAAACAAACGCATTCCCTTTTGTTAACGCGCAACAATGCTTTGCTTCCGCAATTTGATTTCCTGTTCAGTGTACCTAGTGAGTGGTTGCATTTGGCGCATTTTGATTTTATCGATGGAATGTTTATCTGTATAGTATTTGGTGGTACACGACATGTGTGCAACAGTTTTGCAGCTGAATCAATGCGGCGAAAGAGTTTAGGGAATTTCTGTTGCAGGAAACAGTTAATTCGAAACCATTCCGTGGCTGCAACAGAAACAGATTTAACTGTTTCGCAAAAATAACAACTTTTCCCACCACTCTGCAAAGGAAGCCACCCGACATCTTGTCAGTGACCACAGAATAACTTCTACACATCAAGACGTCATTAGATACACCAAACAGCTGTTTATAGAAAACTGGAAAACGACATGGTCAACATCCCTCAGCAAACTGCATGATGCCCGAGCCGGATCTACCAATTTCTTCGAACGTCGTGAGCAAACAATAATTACCCGCCTCAGAATTGGACACTGCAAACTGACACATTCCTTCATCATTAATAAAGATCCAGAATCAAAATGTGAGACCTGCAACACACCACTTACTGTCCTACATATCCTGCTGCAGTGTCCGAGATACGCCAAACAGAGACTTCAGGCCGGCTTCAATGACTTACCAAGTGCTCTACATAGCCACCAGACAATCAAAAAGACAATAATATTTATAAGACAGTGGAAACTTTTTGAATTATTGTAAAGTATAAATGTAATCATTTGGTATTTTACCAATTTGTAAATAACTATTTTATGTACAATTTGTAAGGCCGCGATATGACCATGCTTTAAAGCGACACAAAATAAATTATATGGCAAAAAAAAAAAAAAATACATTCCAACAAACTGCAACTACAATAAGGAAAATATTTTGTTTGGAAAAGAATAGGCGAGGTCAATATTCCTCTTTTTCTTTTCGTTTCTTTAAAGAGGAACGAAGTTAGACAAAACAATAGGTGACGTTTGTAGATATACTCAATACCAACTTTCAGCATTGGACAATTCAATTGTTGGCATAAAAAGAAATTACTACACTATGGCCTTTTGCGTAGAATAATGGGGTTGTTGTGCGTATTACTGAGAACGAAAATACCATACACGTATTAAAATAAATTGTGACAATCGGTGTTGCAAGCCGTAACATAGCTTCTGTCTGTTTTGTCGACAGAACGTCCATTTATTAAACTAACGTTTGGTGTATACTTTGCTCTCTTCACGCAAATGTTACACTATGACAAGTTTACACGATAAGAGTAACATTTGAGAGAATAATAAAACATAAATTAGCCTCTAATATTTTCTATTATCAATGATTAGTCCTTTTGTACCCTTAGAAAGAGCAGTGTAAACATATACACTTCATAACACTTCCGTTCTCAATATCAGCTATTTATTCGTTTCATATTATCTAACTGCGCACTCTGGCTACTGTTTATCTTCCCGTAATTAAAACAACTAAAATCTAGCCTATAAAAGAACATCATAAATAAGATTTTGTTATACAACTTTGCAAATAATTACAAAATTTGCTTCACAAGGTGAAATATAATTAGCAGAGCCATCTCTGGACGATAAGATAAAGATCGCATTGTCTCCCAAATGATAATTTCACTATTTCAGTAATTCTCTTTCAGAAAGCATGTAACTAAAGATAGTCTCGATCGTATACGTGTATATAATACTGTATTGTATTCCCATTATTTTTGAAACCTATTCTTCTACAAAAGCCTATTTTTACTTTCTCTACACGTACAATGCACAAAGTGTATAGAGAAGGTATTGCAATACACCCAAAATTTCGATAACGAGATTTTACGGGAAATACATATTTTTGGGTCCCCCTGAATCCAAAAAAACAACACATTTTTAGAAAAATTTGAAGTGTTCCACTCACATGACTTTCTCTACATCTTTGCAACAAATTATTGTTAAAAAGCTTATGCTTCTATTTACTTCATGCTAATTGAGAAAAAATTAGCAGAACTAGTCTTATTACTTGATTCCTTTAAGTAGAAGCGAAATAAGGGAGTACTATAGGTTAAAGTGATAGTTAAAAGCTGGTTGCTATGTGACTGAAGTTCCTTTGTTTGTATGCACAGGAGTTGACATATTCCTGTATGAGAAAAGTTAAGTTTTTCAAAACTGAAACTAAAAACAAGGAATATCTCAAAAACGACCAACTCCACGAAAAAAATGTATACAACATAAATTGTGTGTTTTAATTTGCTCTAAATTTTTTGTGTGGTCAGTTTTTGTCCATCTCTATCGGTTTAGCAGTTATACAAAATTCCATAAAATTCATCCAGAATAAAGTAGTCTTCGGAGGCTATTCCCAGATAATTCAAAATATACATTTTATTTGTCAGGTAAATATCTTTAATACACGATATTTTAGTCAAAATCGTTAGAGTCATTTTTGACAAAATCAACATTTTCGAAATTTTTTCCATGTGAAGGGTGGTTTGGGGTGGGGTGAATTTTCTCAAAGCCTTCGTATCGCATCCCTGGAAGATACTAAATTTAAATACCAATTTTGGTATTTTACCGACTTTTCGTTTTTAAGTTATTGTGTTCACAGGCACACGGACACACGGACACACACACACACGGACCTTTTTGTGGAAATGCTTTTTTTTATATAAGGGACCCTAAAACAAATATTTCCGGTGAAATCTCGGTATCGAATTTTTGGATGGAGTGCAATACTTTCTCTTACACTATGCACATATTGCGTGTAATGAAAGTAAAAATCTGATGTGTACCATTCACATGACTTTTTCTACATCTCTGCAACAAATTATTCTTAAAAAGCTTATACTTCTGATTACTTCATGCTAATCAGAAAAAGAAAAAAAAAATAATAGAAATAGTCTTATTACTCGCTTCCTTGCAAGTAGAAGCGAAATATGGGAGCACCATAGGTTGAAGTGATAATCAAAAGCTGGTTGCCATGTCATTGAAGTTCCTTTTACTGTATGGATAACAATTGACAAATTCCAGTATGAGAAAATTTTAAGTTTTGCATAGCAGAAACCATAAACAATGAATGTCTCAAAAAGGATGAAAGCGTAGTTTGGGGTGGGGAGTTTTCTTGAAAATCTTCGTGTCGCATCCTTGGAACATACCAATCTTAAATACCAAGTTTGGTATTTAACGGTCTTTCCGTTTTTGTGCTATGCTGCCCACGGACACACACATATACACGCAGACATTTATTCCAAAAATGTTCTTTTTTGGATTCAGGCGTTCTCAAAACATGTATTTCCGGTGAAATCTCAGTATCGAATTTTTGGGTGCAATGCAACACCTTCTCTATACACTATGTACATAGTACGTGTAGAGAAAGTTGCCCTCCGCGGTGTAATGGTTACCATGCTGACTTCATATACCTACCCAAGGTCGCGGGTTCAAACCTGGCAGAGGACGATGGATTTTTTCGGGTGTAAAAATTCTTAGCATGGCTTCCTTCGGAACGGAAGTAAAGCCGTTGGTCCCGTGTCGTAGATTTACGGCAGGTAAAAGAACCTCAAGCCTAATAGAAAGGCATTTGAGCAAAATTTACCGGTCTTTCACGCCCAGTATAGAATGGGACGCTGAGAACCATAGCAGTTACAGAGCATCCATAAGTAAAACGCCATTTCATTTCATTTTTTGTGTAGAGAAAGTAATTATGGTTTTGATAACTATTTAGTGGTAATCTCATCCTTAGCACAAATGGAACTCAAAGAGTATTTAAAATAGAGAATATTTGCTATTAGTTTACACTTAATTGCTGACCAATCTACTATGAATTTCATGTTGTTTTGAATTAATTGATAAGTGTGAGTAATATTATACAAAGGATATTAATAATAATAATAATAATAATAATAATAATAATTACAATAATAACAATAAAAATAACAATAAGCTATTTGCCAATGAAGCCTCTTTTAAGTAGCTTTTCTTTTATGACTTCCTTGATTGAAATAATCAATCAGTTAAATTATGTTTGGAAAGTTTTATAAATGAGAGTATATATTTTGGCAGAGCTGTTGAAAACAAAGTAAGCTCGATGCTAAGATGTTAAATGGAAAGACAACTATTTCTGATGAGATACACATTTCTGAAATATCTGATGTGTTCCATTCACATAACTTTCCCTACCTGTTCCATATACAAACTCTTCTTGCAGTAGAATGTTCGTTTACTTTATCGTGCTAAACGAGATAAACATTAGCAGAATTGCTCTTATTACTTGATTCATTGTGAGTAGAAAGGAAATAAGAGGATACATTAAGCTAAAGCACTAGTCAAATATTTTAAAAGCTGGCCGCTATTTGAAACAATTGAGGTTTGGTTCGCTTTGCATGGTCCCATTTGAGAATGGTTAGGTAGTTTAAAATTGAAACAAATTACAAGGAATATCTCGAAAACGGTCAACTATACAGGAAAAACGTTTATGACATTTACTGTTGTTTCAACGAGATCTACATTTTTTATGTAGTAAATTTTGAGTATCTATTACGGTTGAACCGTTGTGCAAAATTCTGCAAATTCCCAGAAAATTTAAAATATGCATTTTATTTGTGTTTTAAATATCTTTAATATACGTCATTTTAACCAAAATCGTTGTTTATGAGAATAACAAAATTTTCAAAATGTTTTTTCTTTTAAAGGGTAGTTTATGGTGGGGGCATTTTCTTGAAAGTCTTCGTGTTGTATCCTTGGAAGACACTAAACATAAATACCAAGTATGGTATTTAAAGGCGTTTTTGTTTTTGAGCTATGCTGCACATAGACAGACTCACATATACACGGACGTTTTTCTAAAACTGTTCTTTTTTTAATCAGGGAACCTAAAAGCATATATTTCCGGTGAAATCCCTACATCGAAATTTTGAGTGGATTACCTTCTTCAGCTACTATATATATTGTGAGTGCATACGTGTTAGAGAAAGTAAACATTTATCCTTATTTAGTTGAAATAAATAATAAGCAAATGAATTGTTATGACTTTTGACATGATAGTAAACTAAATAAGTACTCTTTAAGTAAGAAGTAAAGTAATTGTAATCAGTTTCAAACTGAGAGTAAGATTAATTAGGATAAATAATTATCATTATTTAGTTGAAACCAAATTATTTCGTCATTACATTATTTTTGCTCAGTTTAGGTACTTATATTAAAATGAGTAGTAAAAAGTATATAAAATGTAAACAGTTATGTCAAACTTTTATCACTTTTTCAATCTTTGTTAAGTAGTTCTCGGAAAATTCGATGTTTTGAATGAAGGAACATCCACTTTTAAGACTAAATATGATGGCTTTATAATTATCATTGATGTCCTGCCCTGATTATGTAGCTTTGATAACATTTATTTTTAGTTCTGCTATTGTTTTAGATTAAAGGTGGAACTTTGGGTCGTGGTGTTAAATATCCAACCTTGACGACTGAAGGAAACCATGGAAAAACGAAAAAATAAAATAAAAAAATCACATGTGTTCCATTCGCATGACTTTCTCTACATCACTACAACAAATTGTTAAAAACTTATTCTTCTATTTACTTTACGCTAAATGAGGAAATTAGCAGAAATAGTCTTATTACTTGCTCCCTTGTAAGTAGAAGCGAAATAAGGGAGTACTATAGGTTAAAGTGATAGTCAAAAGCTGGTTGCTTTGTGACTGAATATGGCATGAACATATCTTATGCAAATGATTTTTAATCAAAATGCTCGAAAAACGTTCCATGTAAAGGATAGTTGGGGATATTATTGAAAATTGCATCCTAGAAAGACACAGAACTTAAATACCAAGTTTGGTGTTTATGCGACTTTATGCTGCTCACAGACAGACACAGACATATAAAAATGCCGTTTTTAGATTCAGGGAGTCTCAAAACATGTATTTCTGGTGAAGTTTTGATGTTGAATTTTTGGGTGCAATACAATATCTTCCCTATTCACTATGTATATTGTACACAGGGCTAGAGAAAGTAAAAATGTTCCGTGTACATAATGTTACATTAAATTACATCTTTCTTCAATGAAGGTGAGCATGACGTCATACAGTAAATAAGCATAATCTCATGTTCATAAATATACCTCACACCCACTCTACTTCTTGGAATGACGCGAAGTAGCCTTTCAACGGAATTAGAAAGCACGTTTTACAATCGAGCATGATAATAAATTTTGAATTTGTAACATTCCTAAACCTGCCCACCTATGCGTAGTCTCCTGCTTTTCATCTGGCTAGTCTGCCTCGATTCATGGCTAACGCTTTTGTGTGGGACTCTCTCATGCAATAAAGATACTGGAATAAACTAAGTGTAGACCTTAGCAAATGGGAGCCGGCTACCTAGTGCTGCGTGGTGGGGAGGATGGTGGGAGAGGCTGATACAAGAATCTTCAAAGAAACTCTTGGAAACATTCTTGAAAGAGCAAAGAAATGTACACTATCCTCTGTGACTGCCAAGTTTTATGAATTCTGGCCTTTTGTCTTGTCTTGAATGTTTAGTAATTCTGAAGATCTATAAGCCTTGAAGTCCTCAATGTTATTGCAAGAAATCAAAGGAGTTCATTGATACAATAGATGTAACACTAGTGCTAGAGTTCCTACATGCAAAACCTCAGAGAGGTTGTTAGAGAAAGATGTCAGCGAGAGTATTTGAAGCAATTACATTTCAAGAGTACTACAAAGAAGAATCTGAGTGTTCCACTCACATGATTGCTCTACATTTCTGCAACAAATTATTGTTAAAAAGCTTTTTTTTTCCATTTACTTCATGCTAATAGAAAAAATAAGCAGAAATAATCTTATTACTTGCTTTCTTGTAAGTAGAAGCGAAATAAGGGAGTGCCATAATTTAAAGTGATAGTCAATAACTGACTATGTGACTGAAGCTCCTATGTTTGTATGGACACGAGTTGACAAAAGTTTAATTCTGTTAAATGTAATAATTATAGATTATGGTCAGCAATTTAGTAAAAGTAATAAAATTACATTATTTATCCTATCACGATAATCCTTTTAAATCAGGCATTTTACTATTTTTTAAATAAAACTTTCTTTCTTTTTAGGAAACTTTATATTCATTGGTATATTTTTTATTATTATTTATATTTTTTTTATCGAAGGTAGACTTCAGTAAAAATTGGTATGAGAAAGGTAAGTTTTTTTTAAACCTGACACCAATAACAAGGAATATCTAAAAACGATCAACTCCACGAAAAAATGTATACAACATAAATTGTGTATTTTAGCATGCTCTACATTTTTTGTCTGGTACGTTTTTGTCCATCTCTTACGGTTTAGCACTTATGCAAAATTCCGTAAAATTCATCCAGAGTAAAGTAGTCTTCAGCGGCTATTCCCAGAAAATTCAAGATTTACATTTTATTTGCCAGGTAAATATATTTTATATACCATATTTTAATCAAAATCAATACAGCATTTTTGAGAAAATCAAAATTTTCGAAAAAGGGTCCATGTAAAGGGCATTTGAGGGGGATTTTTGAGAAAATGTTCGTGTTATCATCCTTGGAAGAAACCAAACTTAAATATCAATTTTTGCGTAATACCTACATTTTTCTCAAATTATCAGTTGTGATCTGTTTTAGTCTATTTCTCCTGAAAATGGAATTTCAAACCATTATCTCTTAGTGATTATTGCTTAAACTTATTTTTCTTTATTATTGCATTATACTTACAAAGAAACCCGTTTTACAAATGTATCATTTCGATAAGATATTGTAGATAGGAGTATAAGCATTTGTATTAATAATTTATTGAAGTATAAAGTTATGCGAATGGGTTGCGTCATATTTTTTTCAGGTATTATTGTACTTATACGTTACCGTTTTATATAACATTCAGGTTCAGCGAAAAGTGTTTTAGGCAATAAAATCAAGGCTATCTGGAAAAAAGGAGGCGTACTGTTATGCCTTAAATTTCAAGCATATATCGCCCTTAGCAAGGCTGCGACCGGGAGCTTGTGAGGCGGAAAAAGTAAAGTGCTGGACAAAACATGTTTTCTGTTTGTAGAGAAACATTAAACTGACTTCATATACCACAAATGTGTTCAGAAACCGAGAAGAGGATGAACAATTGAAAGATAGGTTGTATAGTGTGAGTGAGATAATATTAAAATTTATGTTATATATATATATATTTTTTTTTAAATTCTCTATTGCAGTCTTCCCAAAAATTCGATAGCGACATTTCACCCAAAATACATATTTTAGGACCCCCCGGAATGAAAAAAAAATGGAAAAATGTCCATTTGTCTGTCCGTGTGTCCGTGGACACGATAACTCAAGAACGAAAAGTCCATAAAATAACAAACTTGGTATTTAAGTTTAGTATCTTCCAGAAATGGGACACGGGTCGGGTTTGAACACCCAACTTTTGGATAAGAAGCTCAACCCTTTCCACCTGAGTCACTCAGATCGACATGTACTACTACTCTAGGGGAATAGACATCAATAAACGTATTTGAGTTTCATTCCTGAGGTGAAACTGTTTACAATTAACTTGTATTTTTCTTATTAATTTCTCTACACGTACTATCTACATAGTGTATAGAGAAAGTATTGCACTCCACCCAAAAATTCCACATAAAGATTTCACCGGAAATATACGTTTTAGAGTCCCCTGTATCCCAAAAAAAGCATTCTCAGAAAAGTACTTGGTATTTAAGTCTAGTATCTTACAGAGACGACACGAAGTTTTTGAGAAAAATCCCCCACCTCAAACTACCCTTTACATGGAACTTTTTTCGAAAATTTTGAATTTCTCAAAAATGGCTATAACGATTTTGATTAAAATGCCGTATATTAAAGATATTTACCTGACAAATAAAATGCATCTCTTGAATTTTCTGGGAAAAGGCCCCGAAGGCTACTTTATTCTGGATGAATATTATGGATTTTTGCATAACTGCTAGCCCGTAAGAAATTGTCAAAAGCTTACCACACAAAAAATGTAGAGCAAGTTAAAATATACAACTCATGCTATATACATTTTTTCGTGGAATTGATTGTTTTTGAAATATTCCTTGCTTTTAGTTTCACCTTTAAAAACTTACTCTTTTCTCATACAGGAACTTGTCAACTCCTGTCCATACAAACAAAAGAATTTCAGTCACATAGTAACCAGCTTTTGACTATTACTTTAACCTATAGTACTTCCTTATTTCGCTTCTACTTACAAGGAAGCAAGTAATATTACTACTTCTGCTAATTCTTTCTTAATTATTATTAAGTAAATAGAATCATAAGCTTTTTAACAATAATTTGTTGCTGAGATGTAGAGAAAGTCACGTGAATGGAACACATCAGATTTTTTTTATAATATTTTCACATCTTTTATTAAAGTTGGCAGTGTCTTCCACTCTATTGTTTACCTACAATAGACCAAATCGAGATTCTATCGAAAATGTCTTCTGAATCAGGACGTCCTCATAATTACGTCTGGGTGAGACTATTCCCTGTCTGTCTATCTGTGTCAATCTCGCTGTACGTGAACAACACAAAGAAAAATGAATAGTTGAATTCACACTATACCAAAACTTTCGTTATCTTCAGTTTTATAGAAATTACTTTAATGTTCATACGTTTGAAATATTTATATCACAAATTCAATGTTATTTAATTTTCTAAATACAGCAGGTATATGAAATCATAAAATGTAATTCATTCTTATTATGAAAAATGTATCACTTGATATAACTCCTATAAATTTATATAAAGTAAGTTTTCCCTAATATTGTTTAAATGAAGCTTAGTGTTTAACATAGCACGATTTCAAACGTGCACACTTCGTTCATTTGTTTCTGCTAATCTCATATAATAATATATCTAGGTTTGTATTGTGAAGACAGAGAGAGTACTTTTATTTTGTAGTATCGTTCTTTTGAACCCTTTATCACAGAAGTTTTGTTCCTGAATTTATTATTAAAGTCAAGTTCTATAATGCTGGAATATTAACTGCATTATCAAATTAAAATATATTAATATTTTGATCAGTTAAAAGTATTCGGCAAGAACTGGGATAGTAGGTGATAATAAAGGTGCAATAATTCCACCTGATCAAAAAAATAAATCCTTGCAAAATATTACATGAATATTACACAGCTTGTAGGCTGTGGTCGAATAACAACATTACTAAAATGTTGCGTTTCGTCCTCAACTGTGGAGGCCATCCTCAGAAAGGAGGTTGGGCAGGAATAGCTGGCATTTGCAGATTCATGAGCTGTGAACAGGCATATTGTTGGAGTAGTGGAAGGGATTGTAATTGACTGCTGTGTTCTGATTGGCTGTTGCGCTGACGTAAAATTTTAATAATTTTATTATTCGACCACGGACATGTTATATTTTACTAAAAGCACCGGACGTAAAAGCCTACAAGCATAAGTAAATGTTAATTACTACGTACATAGTGTATAGAGAAGGTATGGCATTCCACCCAAAATTTCGATACCGAGATTCCCTCTGAATCCAAAAAGTATTTTTAGAAAAATGTCCGTGTGTGTCTATGCGTTTGTGGATAGCATAGCTCAAAAACGAAGAGTCCGTTAAATACCAAACCTGGTATTTAAGTTCAGTATCTTCTAAGGAGGCGACACGAACATTTTCAAGAAAATCCTTCCAAACCTTTACATGGAAAAGGTTTTGAAAATGTTGATTTTCTCAAAAATGACTAGCGATTTTGATTAAAATGTATATTAAAGTTATTTACCTGACAAATAAAATGTATATCTTGAATTTTCTGGAAATAACCTCTGAAGACCTCTTTGTTCTGGATGAATTTTGCCGAATTTTATTTAACTGCTAAACTGTAAGAGCTAGACAAATTTTTAATACACAAAAAATGTAGATCTCGTCAAAAAACACAATTTATATCCTTTATATTTTTGTTGGGGAGGTAACCGTTTCCGAGATATTCCTTATTATTCATTTCAATTGTAAAGTACTTACACTTTTTTTAATTACTTAGTTTAACTGACCAGCTAAAAGCAATACAAGTCATTTATAATAAATTAACGGAAAAAACAAGTAAATAGCATTGATACTGGTTTATATGATACCATTAACATATATACATTGTCTGAAAAGTATAGAGGTTAAAAGAAATTGCAAGCTGAGAAATACTAATTTCAGGTAAATTCAAAATTATAATAAAATATTATCAACAAGTTTGTAAACTAGGCGTTGAAATATGAATCTATATTATTAACAATATTAATATGAAGAAACAAGATATAATTATTACAAATAAGGTTGAATCAGTCTTGTTCTTCAATTTCGTTGTCCGACAATAAGATGTCTTAAACTTTATTCAGTCAGGAAGTGTCCTTTTTCCTTTGTTCTACTCCTGGCCGAAAAACATTTGACTATCACTTTAGCATAGCGCATTCCTTTAGCATTCCTTTAGTTTCCTTCTACTTATAAGACACTAAGCAATAAGTACATTCTACTAATGCTGGTATAGAAAGATGAATAATCTTTTGTTCGTAGTCAGCTAGAGAGAGAGTCATGTGAGTGTAACACATCTGATTTTATCATTCTTATCCTTTACTAAATTGATTTCCAACATCATAAACTCATTGTTTCAGCTACCAGATAATACCTACTAAGCTGTTAAGTTGCATGGTCAATTAAGCTGTCAATTCATGGCAATAAAAGATATAAGGAAAACTGCACAGTGAATCAAAAACATTCTATCTCAACTCTCACGTGTGAGACCTTCCTCTTTGTTGCAATGCGGCGCATTAGTTTAAGAGCATTTTTTGCTTAAACCCTGTTTCTGAGGTGATCATTAATAACATTGCCTCTGGCCTTCTGCACTAGCTCTCAGCTGGTCACGGAATGTCCAAGGTTGTCCTTGCGCCGTCAGATGTCTCTGGAAGAATTCAGTTCATGGAGCGCATACACATTTGCCCGAAGTCACCACGCAGAATATTTTAAGAAATACTTATATTAACATAATTATACACAATTTTTTTTTTGTAGGAAGAAAATCTACGAAGAATATATATGACATAAATTGTGTGTGTTAGAAAGATTCTCACTTTTTGTGTGTGGTAAGCTTTTGTTTATCTCTTACGATTTGCCATCATGCAAAAGTCTTCCAGAAATTTATCGTATTCGTTAGAGCCATTTTTGAGAAAATAAAAATCTTCTAAATATGTACCATGTAAAGGGTTGTTTGGGGTATGGGGATATTCTTGAAAATCTTCATGTTGCATCTTTGAAAGGTGATGAATTTAAATAATAACTTCGTTTTTGAATTGTGTTGTTCACAGACACAGTGGCACACATGGACTCACTGACACAGCACCCACGAACCTTTTTCTAAAGATAATAATCTTCTCTATCTACAATGTACGCGTAGAGAAAGTAAAATTGCTAATATACGCTAGCAGACTTACTGCTACTACTACTATTACTGCTACTACTACTACTACTACTACTACTACTACTAATAATAATAATAATAATAATAATAATAATAATAATAACAAGAAGAAGCGAAGAATGGATAGTGAAACACTAATGCTCTCTAATGTTTGTATAGTTTTCGTTACAAAGTGGACTGTCATAAAGATATACAATAACAATATAAAAATGACTAAAATGGCTATGGGCCTACACCGATTGATGAAATAAAGACTAGTTATTTACCAATTAAAAATGTGTTTATTCCCTGAAAATATTGTGTGTAATATTCCATAAATTAATCGAAATAACTAACCATGTAAGAAGAAGAAAAAGATGAAGTATCATAATATTGTGACAGTAGATTTTAATGTTACCATTTTAAATGCTTTTTATAACACGTCGTCCGCATATTCAGATTAGCCCATCTGCCGTATTAGCTAATTTTGCTGTCGGCTTCACAAATATTAAATTTCCTTATTTTTGATGTTCTCACGGTTATGTTGATATTCAAGGTCCGGTTTTCTCAGCAATCGTTAATGTAATGTTGAAGTCAGTTTTGCCAATAACATAAAAACCTCGGATCTTTGTACTGCCACCACTGCTACCAGAATCCACGACACTCAAATCTCCAGTTAATTAGTTTATTATCATAGCGACAAACTTCAAGACCTCCCACGATGCCTCGGAACCAATGTTTTGCTTTCCGGGTCATAAGGTGACCACAAGCTAAGTTCATCAACGTGTAAAAAGCTCATCATCGCTAACATTTCTTTGTGAGATAATGTAAATGCATTTTATTATCACCTAGAGTTACCTCTCTCATAGCGTCTAATTTCAAGCAACGTATTGTTTTCCTATTTGCTACTTTTTGTTTAAATGTAGATAATTGTTAATTCCGAAAACTATGATGCGATCATCCCCAGTCCAGTAACGAAAAACCTTTTAATTTTACAATATTCTCATTTATTGCGATTGGAGCACACCGTGAATATGAACATCCGGAGACTTTAAATTCTATGGAACCTGGTTCCGTTATACCGATTGTGCTTCGAGAAGGAAGTGGTCCCACTGAGAATAGATATGAATTATTATCATCACTGTTGCTATATTATCTTTCTTCTTCTACATGTAGATTTGAAATAACATCACCATCTGAAGGATTCATTCCTAACAAATTCGTTGCTAGTTGGAATTTCTGGTCATCCTACACCCGAAGAAATACCTCGTTCTGAAAATGACACTAACGCAACTAGCAGATGACATGCAAACTGTAGCAAATTAATAGGATTCTTACGAGAAGGAATACAAGACAACGAACTTATTAATACCCAAATTTAGAACCTGACTTAGTGTAAACACATGACGTTGTCAACTAGCCACTTTACGCGGGAAACCAAATAATAATTTGTGGGTGTATGTGTGTGTATGTCTGTAATGTCGGAGGGCGTTCCAAACTGCAGCCAGTGGCTTATTTTACATCTGACTCCAGGAGGATAAGATGAGATGTGAGTAATTTCAAAAAGTGGATGAAAGCGCTCAGGGGAGACCCTCACCGTAGAGGGTCCCTAACATATTCCAAGCAGTTCATCTACAGGCGGGAAGTGTTAGGAGATAGCGCCCCAAGTCTGATCAAACTCCCTGAAGTCTACAGACGACTTGCAACGTCATCCCGCCGCCGAGAGCAGTATTTTCAAAGCGCAGTCACCACCATGGGAGGGCGTCTCCGCAGTCCTCACCGACACTTATAACCCTGAAAAAGACCGGTTGGATGAATTAAAGATGAAATGAAGGCACAGGAAGTTTAGGGAAATGAAGAAACATCCTAGCATTTATCTAGTGATCAGGGAAAACTCCGAGATAAGCCTTGGGTCGGTCTCGGGAATCGATCCCACAATCTTCCGAATACCAGTCACAGACAGAACCACTGGTGAGTTAAACCAAGTTGTAACTTAAATATGCACAAGGTTTCAATCACCTTTCTAACCAAACAAAGTGCAAAACTTTTGTTTGAGATGAGATAGTAAATAGTGGTAAAATTGAAGAATGGTGTAGAGTGCGTTTAATTTTGTACGGTGTCGTCGTTCCATTCTTCCGCATTCATAGATAACGGTGAGGAGTCTGCAGAGCCGTAAACTAGCTGGTTGTTAGCTCGATGAAGGATGATAACGATGAAGCATTTTTAAGGGCGGCCATTAAAAGCGGCAAGAAATAAAGAGTGCTGAGTGCTTTTAAACTAATGCAACTGTCGCGAATAACGTAATCAATCTGACTGTAGATTATATCAGTGTTTTCGAGTGGAATGTTGAGTCGGCACGTAAAAAATATTGCAAATATCAAGGAAGAAAATAAACAAAAAATCTGATGTGTTCCATTCACATGACTTTGTCTACATCTCTGCAACAAATTATTGTTAAAAAGCTATTCTTCTATTTACTTTACTCCTTATTACTTGCTTCCTTACAACTAGAAGGCAAATAAGGGAGTACCATAGGTTAAAGTGGTGTCAAAAGATGGTTGCTATATGACTGAAGTTCTTTTGTTTGATGGACAGGAGTTGATAAAGTTTTTCAAAACTGAAACCAGAAAAAAAGGAATATCTAAAAAGCGATTAAATCCACACGAAAAATGTATTTGACATAAATGTGTGTGTTAATGTGCTCTGCATTTTTTGTCTGTTAAGTTTTTTTCCATTAGCAGTTATGCAACATTCCGTAAAATTCATCCAGAATACAGTAGTCATCAGAGGCTATTCCCAGAAAATTCAAGATATACATTTTATTGTGAGGTAAATATCTTTTATATTCGACATTTTAATCAAAATCGTTAGAGCCATTTTTGAGAAACTCCAAATTTTCGAAAAATGTTCCATGTAAAGGGTAGTTGCGGGTGGGGGGATTTTCTTGAAAATCTTCGTGTCGCATCCTTGGAAGATACCAAACTTAAATACAAAGTTTGGTATTTAACAGCCTTCGTTTTTGAGCTATGCTGTCCACAGACACACACACACACAGACACACACGCACACACACGTACCTTTTTGGTAAAAATACTTTTTTTTGGATTCAGGTGGACCCAAAACATGTATTTCTGGTGAAATCTCGGTATCTAATTTTGGGTGCGTTACACCACCTTCTCTACACACTATGTACATAGTACGTGTAGAGAAAGTAAAAATGAACAGTTAGATTACTTCACCAAAGTTATATTTATAAGATAATGGACGACTTTTCTTTAATAAGATATTTTATCTTAACCGATAAATAACGATTAAAGAAATTTAAGATCTTCTAATGCTTGCAGTTGATCTCACATACTTCTTTTAAGCCTTCATTGTTTATAAATCACTGATAGATATTGGATTTACATTAGTGAAGAGAAATAAAGTGAATATATTTTTATCGAGAGGATATCGTGTGATCGATACCCATATATTACATCTCTTCTATAGTAATGCAGCTACAGATTGATGTGTGTTTTATCCGGCCTTTATTTAATTTCAGCGTTGTTGTTATTATTATTATTACTACTACTATCCATCATCTTCTTTCATGGATTGTGTCCATGCCTGTTCCGATCTATATCTGTTGAGCCAGCGTTTTCTTGGCCTTCCTACCGATCTTCTTCCCCCAGGGTTATGCATCAATGCCACCGGTGGTATCCTATTCTCTCTCATTCTTTGCAGATGCTCTATCCAATTGCTCCTGTGCTTTTCTATTTGTAGAAGAAGTGGTTGTACTCTTAGTTCCTATCTTATATTCTCGTTTCTTATGTGTTCTTCCCTTGTACACAGAGCACAAATAGTATTAGACATCGAATTTCTGATGGTCTGTAGGGAATTTATAGGGCGTGTCTTCTGATATCCGCTGTCCCCTCCGACACTCTAATTGGAGAAGGAGGAAGGGTTGTAGCTTACTGTTGTAGAACACGTTACCTAATCTCACTTCCAGTTGAAGGAGGTGGCTATTCCTATTAGCGAATGAGTTGAGCATAGGTATGCTCTATTGGCAGTCAACAAAATAAAATCATGACGTAATACAGTACCTACAAACGGTAAGGAATACAGTGTACGGAACAAGACAGCCGGTTTCTTTCTGTGCCTTCTGTGCAACCCTTCATAGCCCGTAGGAAGCTCATTTCCGCAGCTTTTATCTTTTTCCTTTAGCATTCAGACCTCACTCCATGAGTCATCACTGGTCGTGCATCTTTGAGAAATCTTAACTGCGTTTTTTTTTTTCTAACGTGTTCCTCAGTGTTCGTCTATTTGAAATGTCTGCATTCTCTTATTTATATCTTGTTCTTCTACAAATTTAAATCGCAGCCGAAATGCTGGAAGTGTGAAGCCTGTTCCAATATTTTGCAATAAGTGGTCCTACTATTACCGAATAGGGCGGATCTAAACATGGCTGTCGATAAAAAGTCCCAACTTTCTTTAACCCAAAAGTAAGTATTGATTAAGGGTATGGGAGAGAAAGAGGACTCTCATTAGCCAAAGAGAAGCAACGTTCTAAAGGAAACGGACCCCAACAGAAAACCTCTGGTTCTCAATTTTAGGGGATGTGCGTCGGGCAGGAAACCCACCATGTAAAAAGATATTTCTAGGCAATCTGACACGATTAAGACAGACGGAATTATTATTATAGATGACTTCACGGGACAGTAACCGAGTTAAATTGGAATCAGAGAAATCCAAGCTATTGACCATCTTGACTCTGTGGTCTTCGAAGACTACATCTTCTTTGACGAAGACACAGAGTCAAGATGGTCAAAAGCTTGGATTTCTTTGATAGCAATTTAACTCGGCTGCTGTCCGGTGAAGTCATCTGGAATAATCAACATCGAGAAAGCTTCAAATCTGAATTGTTATATTATTATTATTATTAAAGTTTAATGTGCTTTAAGCGGATGGGTTTAATCGGACGATAAATTAATGACAGAGCTTAAAATTACCTTATATTCGTCTTCTCAGGGAAGTTAACTTTATTAGATAACTCACCCTAACCAAAATTTCAAACTTAGGACCTCATGAAAATGAGGCAGCCATGTTACCCTACCACAGAGGTAGGATTGTTATTAGTTTTGAAAATTTCAATCCGTAGCCGAGATTTGAACCACAAATTCCCTGGTTTCCGTCCAGTTTCTCTGGCCACTGAACTACCATGTGAGTCAGTTCATTACTAACTGAGGTAATTAATAATGGCATAATCGCAATAATTTTCAACCAAGTTGTCAAACAGTAAAATTGTACAATCTTGAATTTAACGTAAACCTGCATGCCTGTCCGCCTGAGGGGTGTTGGCGACTGTGTGTGGAGCATATGGTCCGGCTGAAGAAAGCAAAGGGACAATTCCCCTAAGATATGTGTTGTAGTCTACTGGAGCCAGCTTCCAGTGTAAGGTTTAGGAGTCAAAGCTGAAAAGCTGCATGGAGCAGACGTATGCGCTTCGCGAAGAGACGTGGGAACTTAAAGAATTCGTGAAGTGTCCCAGAAATCGCGACAGCCTGAGTGTAATTGTTGTTTCACGGATAGTAATACGTCATCCACGACACTCACGTCCTACAAATTAGAAGCTTCTTCGATAAACAAGACATTTATATTAACATTCGCTATACATTTTGTGGTGAGGTTCCTAGATTTCTTTCTTTTTGCTTCAATGTGCAGTTGGTCCAAACGCTGGTAGGAGAATTGGTTAAAGTCAACAACAATAGAAAAATGGTATATCCACGTGGCATTTTTGTAATATGCCACTCCCTGAAAAAGCAGAAGAGTGCTCATTGCTCGCAACGGCCACAGATGTGGAAATGTGATTAATTAATAAGTACCAACTGTGGGATTACCCCACATGGTAGCCTTGTGGTTTACCGGTGAAAATGTAGTGCCGGCAAGAGAAATTGAACGGAAACCAGGAGATCTGTGGTTGAAATCCCTGTTGTGTCACTGAATTTTTCAGTCTGATTCTATCTCTCTATGTTCTATCCTACACACGGCTTGTGTTATTATCATTACTATTATTATACATGTGGGTTTGCTCTGGCGCTAACGTATGTGGTGCACATTCGAGATGTCCCAGCTTGGACCCCCGGGAACGCCCACTCTGATCCTGAGTCTAGTGGTTTCCCCGGATTGGCTCATCTTCTACCGCAGTTTCTTGCACCAATCATTTCTTGATCTGTTTCAGCGTTAAAGGGTTCAGCGGGTGGCACCAGGGTGGTGATTGAGCCCACTGTAAAGCTATTTTTATGATATTCTGGGAGCCTCCGGATTGGGATCTGCGTTTGAGTACGGTGCTCCTTTGCAATGCCACCAGGGATTCAGGTGTTTATGAGAGTGCGCCGTGTGAGGTCGGTATCTGCTAATGCTTATCGGTGTCTGGTAACGTCAGGGACCCGTTTATTGCGCCCGTCGTCTACTGGATCTGCTCGCCATACGAGCCTGTCGCATCTACGCTTCCTCCCTTGGGTCACATTAGCCGCAAAGGGCACAATGGCCTATGTGTGGTGCTATATCACAGTGTTTGGAGCATGAGACAGTACATGTCTTGCCTCGGGGAAAATGATTATTTAGAACAGAAAATATAAATGTACAATGAAAATGGGAAGGGTAGAAAGACTTTTAACACGTATAAGGCACGAGCTCGGGGTACAAGATCCTGTTACTTCCGTGCATTGAACCGAGGGAAGGAGTGAATATGAATGGACCCTGCCCGAGGGGACAAACGGGACAGCAAGCAATGCTCTCCGCTGGTCAAGGGGACGCTTTCTGGGGCTCTTGGTGAAGAACTTCCGCACAACCAAGATGTGATATTGAGAATCCGTGATGGAGCCGAATAGACTACCTTTTAACTGTGAGGTACTTGGTGAAATACCTCCTCACAACCAAGATGTGATTTTTAGAATCCGTGGTGGAGCCCCACAGGCTACCTTTTAGTAGTGAGGCACTTGACGATGAACCTCCGCACGACTAAGATGTGATTTTTAGAATCCATGGTGGAGGCGAACAGGCTACCTGGGAAAGAGGGCAATAGTTGTTTAAATACTGACCAGAATACGTAGTAAATCACGGCATCAACATTAATAAACAATAACATTTGCGGGCGAGTAAAGTGTAACGTCACAGTAGAAAATTAAGAAGTATACGCGTGTGTTCTGCGTTGTAAAAAGGCCGGACTCAGTTAATAAAGCACTTGTGTCTCACCACAACTTGAAAGAGTCTAATAAAAACCCTGAGCTAAGCCAACCACAAATTCACACCATTCCCACCAACCATAACCCGTGCCCGGACACGAACCCGATACCGCCCCAAGCACCATCCGCAATAATGCTAATTCTAATATTATTATAATTATTAACCGAATAGAATACAGTTCTATTGCATTATATACACAGCCATTTTTGTTTGTGCTTGTATCTCGCAGCTGATACGAACTCGAACTTAACGCGGAAGGATAAAAACTATGTTGTTTACATCAATCTGTTTCTAAGGCTCTATCCACTAAACCCCAGATTTTTGTGCTTAAAATCTCATTTTAGGTACCTCAAATGGGTTTCAAAGAATTGGATTTAGGCGCTTAAAATCTATTTTTAGGTACACAAGGCACAGAAAGAAACCGACACAGTCTTGTTGCGTACACCGTATTCCTTACCGTTTGTAGGGTACTTTATTGCGTCATGTTTTTATTTTATTGGCTGATACTGTCACCTTGGAGTTGCGTGTTCTATATCGAACTAATAGAGCATACCTATGCTGGGTTTGTCAATTCATTCGCTAATAGGTATAGCCACTTTACTCAATTGGAAGAGAGAATAGATAACGTGTACTACAACAGTAACCTACAACCCCTCCTCCTACCCCAATCAGCAGGATATCAGAAGACATGCCCTATGAATTCCCTACAGACAATCAGAAATTTAATGTCTAATACTATTTGTACTCTGTGTACATCAACAATCTTTTACTCAATTTATACAATGCAACATATAGATACATTAGTAAATTCCAATATAGCCAAACATGGTCTTATAAACACGCGCAAACCTTTTACTTTTTCCAGCACATATATACAACTGTACTTAGTACATAGAGAAAGTATTGTTCCACCCAAAAATTCGATACAGAATTTTTAGAAAAAGGCCACAGTGAGCGGGCGCACGCGAGTATCTGCATATTTTGAAAACGAAAATTTTAGCATCTTACAAGGATGCGACACGAAGATTTTCAAGGAAATCCCCCACTCCAAATTACTCTTTACATGGAAGAATGTTTGAAAATTTTATTTTTCACCAAAATGGCTCTTATGATTTTTATTAAAACGCCATATATTAAAGATATTTGCTTAATAAATAGCATATACGTCTTGAATTTTATGGAAATAGCTTCTGAAGAACTCTTTATTCCAGATGAATGTTGTATAACTGGTAAACCCAAACAGAGACAAAAACTTACTACGTAAACAATGTAGATCTTGTTAAAACAAACTGTTTATATTAGATAATTTTTTGTAGAGTTAATCATTTCCAAGATATTCCTTGATATTGGTCTCAATTTTAAACCAGTTAAACTTTTCTTAAACGTGAGACGATCTCTCGTTTCGTCTCTCTTTTGTTTTACTCTGGCCAAGTAGTTAGAAGGGCTGAAAAACTTTCTCGCTCTGCCGCTAGGGACGTTTGTTGTCGAAATACCAGCACAGTCATGATCTCTATAGACAGGTTTACTTGAAGATTCAAGTCCAGTAATAATGCAAACAAGAAGTTAATAATCTGATTGGATGTAAGCAACGTCGAGGTAAGTTAATTAGTCCTTCCATATTTCCTTAGTTGAAGTAATACTCGTCTAGATTTAGAGTCATGTCTTTAACATCCTCCAAATGTTTGTCGGACTCTCCATTATGCAACAAATGGTATCTAAATAGTTAATGTAGCTTGTGTCTATAGCTCAAAATATATTTTGAAAAATGTGGAAGTTCCATAATTACCTACCCAAGTTAATAAGTTAATTGCTCTTTTGCTTATTTGTATGAGTTTAAAATGCATTTCTCATAAAAGTACGAGAGTCATTTCATAAACTACACACTATTTTTTTTTACTTAAATGTTTTTTTTTTCAATATATCTAAACAGACCTGTGATTGAAACCAAACATCTCGGAAACTGTATTACTCCATCCAGTACACCACTTCCGTTCATCTGTCGAATGGCTCGTATAACGCTGGTGGACAACTCTTCCAGAGAAGGATAACGATGTACACGCTTAGGTTCTTTCAACTTCAACGTGACAAATCGAAGTCTGGTGGACTCACATCCGGGCTGTAGGGAGGATGTGGCAACACTTCCCATCCATATTTGTGCAGTTTTTGGACTAAAATATTGCTGATGGGGCGGCAAGCATTGTCATGCAGAATGAGTGGCCCAGTCTCAATCAATTGACGTCAGGTTTTGTACATTTTTACTTTTTCTAGCCCCGCAGACAGTAAAAAGCATTTTTAGAAAAAGATCCGTGTGTGTCTGTGGACAACATAGCTCAAAAACGAAATGATCGTTAAATACCAAACTTGGCATTTAGGTTTAGTATCTTCCAAAGATCCATCTGAAGATTTTTAAGAAAATCCCCCACCACAAACTATCCTTAACATACACACATTTTTTGGAAAATTTTTATTTTCTTAAAAATGGTCCTAAAATTTTTGATTAAAACCCCGTATATTAAAACTATTTACATCCGAAATAACTTCTAAGGAACTAAGTAATAAGAACATTCTGCTAATGTTTATCTCGATTAGTATTACGTAGAAAGAGGAATAATCTGCCTGCCATGCGAGGGGTCCCACTTAGATTCCTGGGGATGGGAATTATTCTTTAATCAACGCTCCCAGACTCTGGAAGTATTAATAATCAAGTGAATATGTGGATATTCTAATGAAAAAGAAAACCTAATGTGTTCCATTCACATGGCTTTCTCTACATCTCTGCAAAAAATTATTGTTCAAAAGCTTATGCTTCTATTTACTTCATGCTAATCGAGAAAACTTTAGTAGAAATAGTCTTATTACTTGCTTCCTTGTAAGTAGATGCGAAATAAGGGAGTGCCGTAGGTTAAAGTGATAGTCAAACGCTGGTTGCTATGTGATTGAAGTTCCTTTTTTTTTTCTATGTACAGGAGTTGACAGATTCCTGTATAAAAATGTATGTTTTTAAAGCTGAAACCAAAAACAAGGAATATCTCAAGATCAACTCTACGAAAAAAATGTATATTATATAAATGTTGTGTCTTTTAACGTGCTCTACATTTTTTGGGTGTTAAGCTTTTGTCCATCTATTACGGTTTAGCAGTTATGAAAAAAATCCGTAAAATTCATCCAGAATAAAGTAGTCTTCAGAGGCAATTCCCAGAAAATCAAAATCATTAGAGCCATTTTTGAGAAAATCAAACTTTTCGAAAAAAAAATTACCAAGTAAAGGGTAATTCTTGGTGGGAGGATTTTCTTGAAAATCTTCGTGTCGCATCCCTGAAAGATACCAAACTTAGATACCAATTTAGGTATTTAACTGTATTTTCATTTTTGAGCAATGCCGTCCACAGACACACACAGACACGCGAATATTTTTCTAAAAATGCTTTTTTCAGATTCAGGGAGACTCAAAACATGTTTTTCCGGTGAAATCTCGGTATGGAATTTTTGGGTGAAATACAATGCATTCTCTACGGTAGAAAAAGTAATAAAGATACTAGAGGCCCAATGACAGCAGTACACGAGTTTCAACACCATTGCCGATGGGCAATACGTTCCCAAGGGAAATGCCTTCCTTATGACCATGAAGTTAAGGGCGGAGTATATGTGGAACAAAAGCAACTGTTAGTCATAACGAATACAGTGAAATAAGACAATTGGTTTCGATATACTAATATCTGCTTAGTTAATGAATATGTGTATTTATTGATATAACAGTATCATACATTGAGCTTCATAATCGCATGGGTCCACAGACCGTACGTACTTTGTAATACACAAAATAGTAAGCAATATTAATACAACAATAACAAAGAATTAAAAGAGTAAATACGAAAATAAAAAGACAAAGATATTCAAACACATCAATTAAAATTTACAACACAGAGTACACCTTATGCAGATGCATTAATGCTCCTTATTATAATAGAGAAATACACTTAAGAGAAATACAGGGTTACTACAAAAGAAATAGAGAACTTCAACTGCCTGCAAAACAAAACTATTAGAGATAGCAACCTAATTATTTTGAAGGTATGTTGAGAAACTCTCAAAGTTTCGTTTGTTACTATTGGTAACGCTGTAGTGTTTTGTTTGTTGTTGCAGAAGCTGAAATGGCGGAAAATCCTGTGGAAAAGGCATATTGCGTGTTGGAATTTGCTAGAACGCAATCAACAACTGTTGTCCAACAACATTTTAGAACACGTTACCACAAAACGCCACCGACTAGACAGTCAATCTACGACTGGTATAGAAAATTCGAGACAACGGGATGTTTGTGCAAAGGGAAGAGCTCGGGAAGACCAAGAGTTTCGGAAGAAAAGGTTGAACGTGCTGCCTACATAAGAAGCCCACAGAAATCGACATCTAGGGCAAGCATGCAATTACAAATTCCACAGCAAACCGTATGGAAAATCTTGCGGAAGCGACTGCACATGATGCCTTACAGATTGCAGATGTTGCAGTTTCTGAGTGAGGAAGATAAGGCCATACGACGTGACTTTTGCATCGACATGTTGCGACATGATGAAGACGATGCTGGTTTTTGTGAGCGCATCATTTTCAGTGATGAGTTAACTTTCCACCTGAGTGGAAAAGTGAATACACGAAATATCCGAATATGGGGAACTGAACCTCCGAGGGCTGTATTGCAACATGTGCGGGACTCTCCTAAAATCAATGTGTTTTGTGCGGTATCTCACACGACGGTGTATGGCCCCTTTTTCTTTGCAGAGCAAACAGTCAACGGTGCTAGGTATCTTGACATGTTACAGATCTGGTTGATGCCCCAACTGAATGAGCAACAGGATGACTTTGTATTCCAACAAGACGGAGCACCGCCTCATTGGCACACAGATGTTAGAGATTACCTAGATGAAGTCCTACCACATCGTTGGATTGGCCGTGCTACAACTGACAATAATGCTCTTGCATTTTGGCCAGCAAGGAGCCCTGATCTCACAACATGGAACTTTTTTCAATGGGGATTAGTGAAAGACCGTGTTTTTGTCCCTCCACCTCCTCTTAATTTAGACGTCTTGAAACAACGTATCAGACAAGCCGTGGCAAGTGTTGATGCAGATATGTTACAAAAGGTTTGGGATGAACTTGATTATCCCATGGATGTGTGTCGTGTGACTGAAGGAGCCCATATTGAACCCTTGTGAGTTCACAATGTAAACTTCAAAGACTCCTCTACAAACCAGTGAAAACGGCGTCAAATTACCGTAAATAGTTTTGTTTTACAGGCAGTTGAAGTTGTCTATTTCTTTTGTAGTAACCCTGTATTTACACAATATCCAAAACCGCAACACAACAATGACTAGTATGACCTAGAACATATTTTTATAAAACATAGTAATCACTTTTGATTAGCTATCATTGCCCCCCTCTTCTCTATTGTCAGCCTTCTCAGATCTCAGCTGTCTTGCCTTAAGTATAAATTTACCTAGCCCGTCCACGTCTTCCGTGCCTGCCAGTAGCGTCCAACATGTTTCTAGGTCTCCATTCGTGGTGGTAAAGGATTGCGGTAAATATTTTTACCGCCATTCCTCCGTACCCCTTCATCTTGCCACGACTCTTCCTCCTCGCAAATGGGGCAGATTTTCATACAATCTCGTCAATAATGTTTATGCTCCGCCATGCTCCTAGTCTAATCCACGAGAGCCCCTCTCTAATGAGTGTGGTACCTGTTTTGATTTAAGAGATCATTACTTGCTTTTCAGTCATTTGATGTTTATTTTTCAGATAAATTACTAATTCAGTTGATAAAGTCGTTAGTAATAGTGGATTCAATTACAATAGGTATAAATCTGTGGTTAGTACCACAGATTTCTGAGCATTGTTCACAAAATACTCCAGGACGATTAAATCAATCAAACTTTTGTATTGCACCACACCTGACTCCGATTTTAGTCTAGACTGTACCTTTAATGAAATCTTCTCCGTGCATTGCGCAATTATTTGCTGTCTGTCAATATCACAGAGGCGGTTCTTAAATTTTCTTCGTCTGATATCTGTTGCACCATGGGAACACTATTAGCTGCTGCAAGAGTTGGCCGAATATGAAGATTTTTCCTATGAATTTGTCTGATTTTTCATCCTAAACTCGACATTAACTTTACCTTTAACACACATTATGTTTGTGCTAAGATAAAAAATTGCATTCCTTGAAGTCGTTGTGGGATAATACACAAACCTTAGAAGTAACTAATTATGATTGTGAACATAGAACATTTCATTAGCCCAAAAGAACCATGCAAGAGTCAATGCGAATCTTAAAAGAAAAGAAATGAAGCAGTTGACCGTGTTGTTGGACTTCGTATCTAGAAAAAATCCTATGTTCCATTCACATGAAATCTCTATATATCTATAACAAATTATTGTTAAAACATTTACTCTTCTACTTACTTCATGCTAGCCGAGATAAACATTACACAAATGGTCTTAGTATCTTCTTTCTTGTATGCAAAAGATACCTACATAACGGAATACACTAGGCAAAAGCAATAGTCAAACCTTTTAAAAGCTGGTTGCGATGTTCCTGAAATCCCTTTCTTTGCATTGCCAGGAATTGAAAAATTTCCATATGAGAAAAGTTTAAGTATTTAAAAAACTGAAACTCATAAAAATGTATATGACATAAATTGTGTATTTTAACGAGATCTACATTTTTATGCAGTAAGTTTTTGTCTATCTCTTACGGTTTACTTAGTTTCTTAAAATTCAGCAATATCCATCCAGAATAAAGAAGTCTTCGGAGGATATTTCCAGAACATTTGAAATAGGCATTTTATTTTTCATGTAAATATCTATAGTATATGCAAGTTTAATCAAAATTGTCAGAGCCATTTTTGTGAAAATCAAAATTTTCGAAACTTTTTCATGTAAAGTGTAATTTGGTATTGAGGGATTTTCCTCAAAATCTTTGTGTCGCATCCTTAGAAGATAGTAAAACTGAATACCAAGTTTGGTGCATTACAGACTTTTCGTTTTTCATTTTTCGTGTTCACAGACACACAGAAACACAACAAGCTTTTTTCTAAAAAATGTTTTATATGGATACAGAGAAAGCAAAATGGGTAAGTGATTTACAGTGCTTGATGGGCATAATCTGGCTCACGTGTAGTCAGAATCAGACATAGTGACATAAATGAAGGTTAAAACGAAACTAAATAAATAGTTAATAAGCCGATAAAAACAGAACATTAAACACTTAACCCGAAATATGAGTATATCTTGTGGCGGGAACTGGTGACGTAACTGGTGGTGCGGGGCTGCGCAGCGACGACTGCTCCATTCTCCGGCGTTGCAGCTGCTAAAGTCGGTTCTCGAAGCTCCTCGACTATTGGTGCACTCAGCGACGAGCAACTGAGACCTATTTATATCTAGCTCGGGTATTTAGCTACGATGATCTCCAGGGAGTGGTACAGGAATTAATTTAAAATATCGTCGGCACTTTTCGTTCAGCAAGGTTTATTTCTCTTCACAAGCGGTTCTGAGAATGTTCCTGGCGCGATTGAGTTCCGATATTTTCCCTCGAACAAGGGCGTAACGCGCATAAAGGTAACTAAACTTCACGCGGCGACGAGTACAACTGTTACGTGCAGAATAATTGTAGACACTTTAAATTTCCGCCGTGGCTTCCTTGTTTCCGGCGTCGCTGGTTACACGTGACATTTATTTCAACTGTGTGAATCACATTAATACATTTACTATATATACGAGGATTCTTGTTTCGAGCATCACAGATTCTGCGTGTAGTTACATTCCAACTGCGTGAAAATTGCGGCGAATGCTCTATATTTATAGCAAATTCTACCCAAGTGCAAAACTCTCAACTTGTAATCTCATTGGCCCATTTTTGGCGCAGAAAGTGGCTTGGGATGCGCGTCTGCCGTGATGTGGTTAATTCTAATTGGTCAATGCGTCTTTCACGTGATTCTTGACCTAAATTTCCTCGTGGTTCCCCGGTTTATGTCGCCTTCACTTTCTCTTGTGGAGACGTGACCACACAATAGCGTCTTTCTCCTCTTGCAATATACGAAGAACTAGCGTAAACAACTGAATTCGTCGCTTGAGAACTCTCGGCTTGAAGTTTGGAATGCTTTCCAGGAACAATCTCTCTGAACATCCAATGTACAATAAATACATGATATATTACTTACTAATTAACCTAAGCATTTTAATCAATTAAGATATAGGATATGCGCTTATTCACCTGGGCGACAATCCGTCTCAATTTACCTATATAAAGTATCTAATAGTTCTGTAAATTTGAGACATGGGACAAAGAAGAAGTAAACTCGTTCTCCAAATCTGTGCTTACTTCTCTATTTCTAAAAAGCATATTCAAGCATGCGACTAGAAAGAGAAGAAAACTGCACATGACATCACGAGACAATGCAGGAGTTATAATTATCTGAAAACAGGCTTCGAAGCCACTCAATTAAAGTGGAAAACAAGTATTAATAACTCGTGAGGTTCTTCGGAAATAAGTACGTCTTCTTGTCACATAAAATATTGCATGTTTGCATTAATTGGCTATCTGTATATACAAAACCTTTCAGAACAACATGAAATGCAGTACAACAAAACGAGTTTCTTCTTCTCAAGAGCAAAATCTATCTGTTACAGCTCTATTTGTGCGCTAAACGCCTTAGTGCAATCAAGGCAATTAAATAAAAGGCTATGTAGTCCTTTATTATGAAAGGAAATATCTCGAGATGCCGCAACTATCGATGGTTAAATTTTCTGTGTCCCTGTGTGACAACACATTCTTGAAAACAGTTGCCACTGAAAACACTTTCAAGTCGGAATCGTGGCATTGGACAGTTAAAAATAACTCAACATTTTTTATTACTTGAAAATTAAAATGACTCCCATTAGATACTCCACAGAATAATATTATGATTCGTCCTTCGCTCTTGTTGCCACCGCAGACTTAGAAATACCTGAACCAATTGTTAACAACACATATTCTCTTTATGTCTCCTCTGGTTTCATCTAATGTTTTGGGGGGAACATTTTTGTATAGAATGATAGAGAAAATAGAAATAAAAAAAGGTGGATTCTTTATTATTTTTTTCCAATTAAAATTTTAAATTATTTATTCTGACGAGCAGTATCTATTTCTCGTTTCCCAATATACGTGGTTCCAAGACCACCAAGAGTGACGGTCAGATAAAAACCTTTCACTGAACGGTGGTGGCCTTTGCTTTTGTGCATATTGTATTGAGTTCATAAACCATTAGCATAGCTAAGTTTTGTTACACGAAGGTTTTCAAGAAATTCCTCAACCCCAAACTACCCTTTACATGTAAAAGTATCGAAAATTTTGATTTTCTGAAAAATGACTAACGATTTTGCTTAAAATTTCTTATATTTGATATTTATATAAAAAATAAAACGTATATCTTAAATTTTCTGGAAATAGCCTCTGAAGATCTATTCTGGAGGAATTCTTCTGGATTTTGCTATAACTAGTAAACCGTAAGAGATAGACAAATACCTACTACATAAAAAAGTAGATCTCGTTAAAACACAATTTATGTCATATAATTTTTTTCCAGAAGCTGACCATTTACTTAGATATTGCTTGTTATATTTTATTTCAGTTTTAAAATGCTTAAAAGCTGTTCTTATACGGGAACTTGTCAACCCTTGGCCACGCAAAGGAACGGATTTCAATACCTTAGCAACCACATTTTAAAATACTTGACTATCAGTTTAGCCTACTCCCTTATTTCCCTTCTCTTACAAGGAACTAAATAATTAGACAATTTCTGCTATTGTTTCAGCATGAAACAGATAGGAGAATAAGCATATTACATGTATTTGACCTTTCTGAAGATATGAATTACTGCAACGGTTTTCTAAATATCTACAATTTTGTAGCTTTGCGAGCATTATTAAATAACTATAACAATCTAAGTTATCACAGGGTACCTCCATAACTAAAAAATTCAGCATTTATTTCATCTGGGCCACAACTTTTGCGAATTTTCAATCTTCTTAAAGTACATTGAACCTCATATAAGATTATTGAATCGACATCTTATTTTAGTGGGGTGTTAGGTATGTCAAATTTGACACATATCTTTGATTTTGGCACGTAAAAGAGGCTTCTGAGTAACATTTCTGGTCTTTCATACCCATTATACTGGATACATAAGACGAGGGCCGTTTTTCTAACCTCCGATAGGCTATAAATAAAATATAAGTTCATAGAAAACAATTATTTTATTACTAAAAGTTTTGTACACTTATGGTTACTTGTCAACACAATCGCCAAAAAGATTGAGACATTTATCGTACCTGTGCACAAGCTTTGCAATACCCGCTTCAAAAAATGTTGCCGCCAATGATTTCAAATGAGCATTGACGTTGTTTTGAAGAAACTTCGTACTTTACGACGTTTGCGGAGAGCCATTCAAAACAAACGAAGAGGAATGCTGACTTCAGGAATTGGGTTGATCCATGACAAAGCTCGTCAACACACTGCTGGCACAAGCCATCGGGTCCTTGAAAAATTTCAATGGGACATTTTCGATATCCGCCGTACAGTCCTGACCTGGCACCCAGCGGTCTTCCCTTTTCCCTGAACGTGGCTAGGAGGGCAGCACTTTCAAACCAACGAAGATGTCAAATATTTCCAGAGACGCTTTTCCAAAATCAGGCTGGTATTAATACTTGGGATGGTGAAGCTTGCTGAGTTACTAAAAGTTTTGAAACTAAAAGTTTCAGAAGTTGCGCGAAATGGCTTCCTCCTGCTTCGATGCATGCTCTTAAGCCTGCGCTCCATGCTGTCGCGTACTCTGTTGCAAATTCCGGAGGATTTTTGTTTTGGATAAGGTTTAACGCCCACTTTAATACTTGTGGTACCGCAGGCGATGACACTGATGATACACTAATGGAGATGGAGCACCGATGGAATGCGATGGCATTCCGAGAAACCGGAGAACCCGGAGAAATCCCGCCCTTGCGCCGCTTTGTCTACTAAAAATTCTCTATCAACACTTATTTTGATTTTTTGGACATCCTGAAGTTCACATTTTAATTCTTCCAAGCGATCGCTTGCGATTGAACCTGGGCCGTCTAGGCTAGAGGCGAGTGGTCTAACCACTCGGCCCGGCGTGGACCTAAATTCCGGAATAATATTTGATCAAATCCAGTATGGATACGCTTCCTCAGAGTGTCAATATCCGTTATGGGAGTCGCTAAAATCATGAGATTTAACTGACTCCAGTTGAATAATGACATTGGATCTACTTATAAGATTGAGCAGGTCATGCAATGAACCCCCTCGATTAATTCATTTATGCGGAAATCTATCATTCAAGAAATTACATACTAACCGACTAAAATGAACTAACGCGCGTTAAAAACCGGAAAATTCATCAGTGAAGATAGTGCATACTAAGAAATTCATGAACATCTAATACGTTTGTGTCCACATCACTAAGAATTCGTCAATACCTCTTGGTCTCCCAAAATCCGAAACGTCCTATCAACAGCCACTGTGTCTCAAACGTTGATGAAATGTTGTGAATAATGTAACTTCCTGTTGGAAACCTTTCTTCATAAAGTTCGCGTGCCCGTAATGCAGTCTCAATTTTACATGTGACGCGTATCGGTCTGTTCACTCATAAAATGCATTTTCTGATGCCTTCTGTCCTCTTCAACAAACAACCAAACAAAAACAATAAAACCATTACCTTAAAACAATTTAATTCAATTAATTATTAATTCTTTGCTGTACAGCATACGACAAAACAAAAACAACTGCAAAATAAAATAGTCAGCAAAAAGCACTTTAATTCAACAATTATTTTCAGATCTATGTTTATATGAACCGTTTGATGTTGAGAGCGCTTACCCGAAATATTTGAGACCAATTCTGACAGTCCTCCACACGTTAAAGAGCGTCCATAAATAAAACTGAATGTCTTTTATACTTTCTCTATACGCACTATGTACATAGTGAATAGAGAAGGTATTGCACTCCACCAAAAAATTCGATACTGAGATTTCACCGGAAATATATGTTTTAGGGTCACCTGTATCCAAAAAAAGTATTTTCAGTAAAAGGTCCGTGTGTGTGTGTGTGTGTGTGTGTGTGTGTCCGTGTGTCTGTGAACACGATAACTCAAAAACGAAAAGTCGGTAAAATACCAAACTTGGCATTTAAGTTTAGTATCTTCCAGAGATGCGACACGAATATTTTGAGAAAAATCCCCCCACCCCAAACTACCCTTTACATGGAACTTTTTCCGAAAATTTTAATTTTCTAAAAAATGGCTCAAACGATTTTGATTAAAATGTCGTATATTAAAGATATTTACCTGACAAATAAAATGTATATTTTGAATTTTCTGGGAATAGCCTCTGAAGATTACTTTATTCTGCGTCAATTTTACGGAATTTTGCACAACTGCTAAACCGTAAGAGATGGACAAAAACTTACCATACAACAAATGTAAAGCACTTTAAAACACAAATTTATGTTAGTTACAAATTTTTCGTGGAGTTGATCGTTTTTGAGATATTCCTTGTTTTTGATTTCAGCTATAAAACACATACTTTTCTCATACAGGACTTTGTGAACTCGTATCCATGCAAACAAAGGAACTTCAGTCACATAGCAACCAGGTTTTGACTATCACTTTAACCTATGGTACTCCCTTATTTCGCTTCTACTTACAAGGTAGCAAGAAATAAGACTATTTCTGGTAAGTTTTTCTCGATTAGCAGGAAGTAAATAGAAGCATAATCTTTTTAAAAATAATTTATTGCAAGTTATAGAGAAAGTCATGTGAATGGAACACATCAGATTTTTCATATTCTCCAGCAATATTGTGGGATGCAATATTTGGCTCTCTCCAAACATCTCCAGTAACTCCTGTCAAGAATTGATCATTTATCAGTGGGGCATGATTATTTCTTAATACGTATCTCTCCCACACTGAATTTTTCAGAATTTTTAGTTAGAGTCCAATTTCACTGGCAAAAGTTACTACTAATGCATGTATTTTTGACTGCCCTGGAAAGTGTTCCAGATAATTTTCTGAGTGCAAAAATACATGCATTTCCAACCATTATTGATATCCATATTTTAGACATCATTGTGCTATCCTCTACTGCTCTCGAAATTGTAATGTAAAGACTAAATATCGTTTGGTCTCCTAATAATTGTAATTCTTTTCTTTCTTTGCCGAATATTTTCCTCATTGTAAGACTTGCCTACAAGCCATAGATCAGAAACCTGTCGAGGCACAAGAAAGCTCTAGATCATACCACATAAAGGATGTGTCATTAGCTCAATAGTAGTGAAAAATAATAAACTTAAATATAATGAAAGAGATGATAAGAAAATTTGCGGAACAAAATATCCAACCCAGCATTAACGAAAGACTCAGGAATACTAGGAAAAGACATTTTGTCAGATTGGTGGGCCCCCGCTGGCCAGTAAGACACTGCGCTCGTTTTCTTCATTTATCGGTATGAATAAGTGTATTTATTGACATAACAATATCATACATTGAACTTCAACAATCGCACAGGTCCACAGACCGTACGTGCTTTTGTAATACACAAAATAAAAGGCAATATTAAAATAACAACAAAAAATTAAAAGAATAAACACGAACATAAAAAGTCAAATATATTAAAATACAACAATTTCAATTTACAGCACAGAGTGCACCTTCAGAAGCATAAATGTATCCTCTTGTAAGACATAAGTGCACTTAAAAAAATATATACACATAATAAATACACAGTATATAAAACCATAGCACAACAATGACATAAGTATGCTATAAGATATATGTATGTAAGACATTGTTGTCACTTTTGTTTAGCTGTTCTTATCCCTCCCCCTTCTTCTCTTTTGGCAGCCTTCTCAGATCTCAGCTCTCTTGCCCTAAGTATAAATTTACCTAGTCCGTCCACGTCTTCCGGACTGCCAGTAGCGTCCTACATGCTTCTAGCTCTACATTCGCGGTGGTAAACAATCGCGGTAAGTATTTGTTCCCTCCATTCCTCCGTAGCCCTACATCTTGCCAAGATATGGGTCCACGGTAAGCCTAATATACAGTAGTGGGAACAATTCTGAACACTTTTTAGTTAAACTCACTTTTAAATTTTAATATTACATTCGAATATTACATTCAATTCTTTCAGGATAATTCTTATCTAATATTTCTTAGCTGGGATATGTTACCATAACACAGAGTATTGAACCTTTTACCATAAAGTTGAGATAATGGGCCTGAATGGGTTACTTTGAACCAACTTTGGAGAGTATATTATTTTATAAAGATGCACATCTTTCTTTTATTTTATACTGTATCCAATGTGAAAGTTTAGGAATAATATACTTTCTAAAGTTGGGCCATAGTAACTCATTAACTCCAATTTATGGTGAAAGGTTCAAAGAAGTCTGATAATTATTGGCATTTAATTCTATAATGAAAGTACAATGAGAATGAGAGAAAAATTACGAAAAAGCAATTGGTCTTGTTTACCAAATTATAGGTAACAGAATGTTAAGAGCTAAATCAAAAGAAAGTTTAACAGGAATGAGTAAATATTTAAGTGTAGTAAGAAGTAGATAAATGAAGAAAATTAGAAATAAGGAATAGGAAGAAATGTGGATTGGTGAATGGAAGAAGTAAATAGGACCCGATAGCTAGGTAACCATGGTGTTGGATGCTATGGTCCTCAGAAATGCAGCAACTCAGTGAAGTGAGAAAATGAGATGAAATAGAAAAAATGTACGGATAGAATTTAGGTATTATAGAATTGTAGCTGTGAATTAAACCATGTATTGATTGAAGTTAAATAAATACATATCTATCCATCCATCCATCTACCCATCCATCCATCCATCTACTGTATTATGGAAACACTTCCTAGCTATAATTTATCAGGTAAGAATAATCCGAAATTAGAATTCAAATTTAAAAGTTAATTTATAAGAAAAGTAAACAAATAAAGTGTTCATAATTAATGCCACTACTGTACTTTATTTTTTTGTGAAATTATTGTAGAGCTCCTAATAATGTAGATTTAGCTCTAGTTATTATAGCCACGTCATCTGCAAATGTCAGATGCTATGTTAGTCAATTATAGATCTTCTCATCAGGATTGCTTCTAATTCCTCTAATTACAATTTCCATTGCCAGGTTAAATATTACTGAGGGTTACCTTATAATCCATTAAATACTCCAAATTCTTCAGATAATGCTGAATTCAATTTAACCTTCTTCCAAGTTATATTTATCAGTCAGGAAAGAAACTTTAACAGCTAAGCAAACTCTAAGAATAACCTTTTAGAATTTGTTATGCATTTTGGGTAGATATTGTGGTATTCGAATGAAAATACTTGCAGGAAAACGTTTGTATCATCTTATTCGTAGTTGTTTATAACATAATGCTGAGTTAAAAAGCATCCTACATATTTGCTTCAATATCAATAACTGGTATTTTTAATTGGCAATGAAAAGAGCAAGTATTCACTTTCGACATTTCCTTCGCTGACCTCTGCATAGCTAATAAGTATGTATCATCATTAAAAAACCTGGTTGGGAGGAATATATAATTTTCTTCCGGTATTAAACACATAAAATGTGGAACTGAAAACTGCAACTATTATCACTTACCTTTTATGGAGTTGAGATGAGGCCGGGAAGGAAATAATTCCTTTCAATTACAGATGACTTCACGGCATAGCATTCAAGTTAGATTGGAATCAAAGAAATCCAAGCTTTTGACCATCTTGACTCTGTGGTCTTCGTCAAGGAACGTCATGGAACTTGGATTTTTTGATTCCAATTTAACTCGGGTGCTATTCCATGAATGAACACTGAGAAAGCTTCAAATCTTTAATTCCCTTCAAGTTTTACATGTTATTATCCTTTATTTAATAATTTGCAACTTAGCTAGAGTATTGCTTCTTCTCTAAAATGTGTATACTTAACTGAAATAATATGCTATAAAGTATATTTCTGATGATGCACGGAGGTGACAGCATCAAACTATTGTGATCTGAAGTTTGAAGGCGATAACATCGATATTTTTCATTTAACGCCTGAAGAATCTAAATCAAATTCAGAGTTGTATTCATATGTAAGTGTTAAATGCTTTTTTTTTTCTTTTTTTTTTGTTTGAATTCAAAACATCGGAACAAAATTATTTTTGAAAATGTAAAATGAGGGGTTTATTTCGACTTGATAACTGTTTATATAATACTGTTTTACAATGTCTTGGCCATACAAAGTTAATGTGGCAATACTAAATACAATAGTTTCAACCTTGCAGTAATTCAATTATCAGGCCAACTTACACCTAGATATGGTCTCCATTTCTTTATTTAATTATTTTTACTTTCTCTATACGCACTATGTACATAGTGTATAGAGAAGGTATTGCACTCCACCCAAAAATTCGATACTGAGATTTCACCAGAAATATATGTTTTAGGGTTCCCAATATCCAAAAAAAGCATTTTCACAAAAAGGTCCGTGTGTCCGTGTATCCGTATGTCAGTGTGTCCGTGTGTCCGTGTGTCTGTGAACACGATAACTCAAAAATGAAAAGTCGGTAAAATACCAAACTTGGTATTTAAGTTTAGTGTCTTCCAGGGATGCGACACGAATATTTTGAGAAAAATTCCCCCACCCACAAGTACCCTTTACATGGAACTTTTTTCGAAAATTTTGATTTTCTCAAAAATGGCTCTAACGATTTTGATTAAAATTTCGTATATTAAACATATTTACCTGAAAAATAAAATGTATATCTTGAATTTTCTTGGGATAGCCTCTAAAGAGTAGTTTATTCTGGATGAATTTTACGGAATTTTGAATAACTGCTAAACCGTAAGAGATGGACAAAAACTTACTACACAAAAATGTAGAGCACGTTAAAACACACAATTTATGTTATATAAATTTTTTTCGTGGAGTTCGTCGTTTTTGAGACATTCCTTATTTTTGGTTTCTGCTATGAAAAACTTATGGTAGTCCCTTATTTCGCTTCTACTTACAAGGAAGCAAGCAATAAGACTATTTCTGCTAATTTTTTCTGATTAGCATAAAGTAAATAGAAGTATAAGCTTGTTAAGAATAATTTGTTACAGGGATATAGAGAAAGTCATGTGAATCGTACACATCAGATTTTTTCTATCAGATTTAGATCCCCAATTTTATTTATTTGTTCAATCATTTTCTTTTTACCTTGCCCAGATAGTTCCCAAACTCTAAGATTTCGTGCCTAGTTTTCAGGCTCACAAACTCCCCCCCCCCCCAATCTGTATTGGTAAATTAATCACTCTTCAATCCGTAGTTTTACTCTCATTTCTTTAGTTTCTTGACATTTCAGAATTATAAGCAAATAGCTATCTTGTATTCCACACATTGGCACATTTCAACCTCTTCTTGAACCTTTCAACTGCACTTCCCCTGTTCGGAGGCCGTTCCGTGGCCGAATGGTTAGACCTCTCGGCTCTTATACACAAATTATGTGGGATTTGTAGTGGACAAAACGGTGCAGAGGTGACTTTTCTTCGGTTTCCCCCGCCATCACATCCCACCGGGCATTAAACACTAAAAAACTGTTTGGACTCGTGCAGATTCTTCTTCATCTACTTGTCACCTTTATGTACATGATTCTCTCAATCACTTATTTTCTACAGCTCATTGCATACCCTCATTGACTTTTTGTTGCTAAAACTACCAAATATATCCTGCATTTACATATCATCAATTCTTTGTTTAACTTTTTTTCCTTGCCTCTTTACCCAGGTCGATGTTTTCCAGATCTCATTAATAAAATGAGATATAGTCAGGTAGCAATGTTATGCTGTGGACCAATGGGTCTATTGAGGACCAAGACAACATGACGATCCAGGTGACTCAGTTGGATAGATGCTGAACCCCAGCGATCGATAAAGTGCCACGCTTTGGTGCTTCGTGGCGCAGGGGATCGTGGTTCAGTCCCGCTTTAGGCATGGGCGTTTGTATGTATATTTGTGTATTAGAAGCAAAAAAGTAAAAACGGTAATCAAATAGAAAATCAAAGGAAATGTTGGGAAAATAGAAGAAAGAGAAGGACGGGGAAAAAGAAAAAGAAATACAGCAGCGGAGTCAGAACAAGAATCCAGAACCGTATTTCTGAGAGAAAAAAAACTCCAGGTCATAGGTACAAACCCGGGTTTTTATGTGCGTTTAAAAGCGACCCATACAATAATACAATATTTGCGTTACACAGTCGCATGGGTCGGGTGACCGTACATGCTGTCTAAAAATACTTGAATTTAAGATATTACCTACTATATATTTTATATATATTAACAACATTGGAAACACACATACACACACACACATACACATGCTCGCGCGCTACGACAACAGAACCATAGAACAATAAAAGAAAGAACACTCTGATATCACACACACACACACACACACACACATACACATGCTCGCGCGCTACGACAACAGAACCATAGAACAATAAAAGAAAGAACACTCTGATATCACACACATACACACACACATACACACACACATACACACATACACACACACATACACACATACACACACACATACACATGCTCGCGCGCTACGACAACAGAACCATAGAACAATAAAAGAAAGAACACTCTGATATCACACACACACACACACACATACACACATACACACACACATACACATGCTCGCGCGCTACGACAACAGAACCATAGAACAATAAAAGAAAGAACACTCTGATATCACACACACACACATACACATGCTCGCGCGCTACGACAACAGAACCATAGAACAATAAAAGAAAGAACACTCTGATATCACACACACACACACACACACACACACACACACACACTTGCACTCACAACTACACCACTTATTCATACATGCAGATTACTCAAAAGCCAAATAAGTGTATACAATATTTATATAAATATTTTATCTCTTAGTGCACGAACTTCCATTAAGTATGTGCCCAGACTTGGCCAATTTTGGCTGCTTAGAATAAAATCCCAGAATACTGTCCTTCGTCTGTTTGAATCAGAAAATACTTCCGGCAATAATTTTTTCTTAACATCTTCCATCTGCATGCAATCTGCCAAAATATGTGACCAGTCTTCTTGATACCCACATAATGGGCAAATCCGCCTATAAGCTTCATCAACTACCTTACGGTTTTTCTACCCTCCCAACCTGAGCCACGCTATTCCCGACCTCCCATGTCAGTAGATATACCGGCATGTGAAGGAACGTCTGCGAAAAGAAGTGGCTGTGATATGATCCTGACAATATACAGTGTCAGTAGGAAACAAATCACTTTTAATAATAATAATAATATAAATAATAATAATGATAATAATAATAACAACAATAATAATAAAAAATTATATGAATATTCAAGACAAAAGATTTTATTTTAATTTTAGGGAGGTTTAAAGGGGATGTTAGGGTGTGTATCATATAGATATACTGAGTCTGTATCAAGTTCTAATGGTTTTGATTATAACGCCATATATTAAAGATATTGGCCTATATATCGTAGACCCAGAAGTCCGCTTCATTCTGAATGGCTTATTGCAAAACAACCACACAAAAATGTGAATCTCGTTAAAACAATCAATTTATGCCGTATACATTTTTTGTATAACTAACCATTTCAAAGATATCCCCTGTTATTGGTTTTAATTTTAAAGTACTTAAAACTTTACCAAAACGGGAAACTCTCATCTGTCTTTTGTTTTACTCCTAGCCATGGAATATCAATGACAATCGCATGACGACATGATTTATTCATAGTGTTTGACGCCCAATTTTACTACCTAATGGCCCCATAGGGGAAGACACTGATACAAGGAATGAACATGGACCACAGGTGGAATGCGATGGCGGGGGAAACTGGAGAACCCGGAGAAAACCCGTCCCTGCGCCGCTTTGTCCGTCACAAATCCTGCATAGGGTCGTCTGGGAGCAATCCGGGTTACCTGGTTGAGAGGCGAGTGGTCTAACAGCGCGACCCGCATAACGACAACATTTAAAAGAGTTAACTTCGCTTTAGCCTAGCGAATTCCCTTATTCCCTCTTACATATATGGAGCCAAGTAATAAGACAATTGGTCGTCTCCTTAGCGCGGTGGTGCTTACCAAGCGGGAGACCTGGGTTCGATCCACGGTACCGACGTGGGGATTTTCCCCCTCTGGGAGTCCTGGCCCGGGGTCCACCGTAAGGTCCCTGGGGGGAGGGCCAATTGAGGAGCTAGTTGATGGAGAAGTAGCGGCTCCAGGTCATGAGAACCACATTAACCGACCGGGGGGCTCGAGGCGCTGACCACGTCTCATCCTCCAATTCTGCACCCCATCCATGACGTCTGTAATGGACCGTGATGGGGGACGCAGCGGCCGAGCGGTAGGCCAAGGGTTCCCCGTGAACTGTCGTGCCATGGAGTTGCTGATAATATGTATTTTGGTTTTATTTTGTCTGTTCCATGTATATTCCGCCTTTAACATCCAGGTTTTATTGGAATGATGTTCATTCTTTATTGTTGGTGATATTTGTAGTGTATTATTCTTAATGTTACTCGGACACTTTTACACTCTCACATATCTTTAGATGTTAAGAAGATGTTAGAAGAATTCCCACTCCCCAGCCGCAAATCTATCCTGAGACCCTAGGCACAGCAAGTAGATGCTCTACCAATTGAGCTAGACCTTGTTATCGGTATTGTTAGAATACAAAGTTACTACTAAGCCATATCTACCAATGTAATCGCCTGCAGTGTGATAAACACTATCAGAAAAAAACTTCTGATGAGTTCAATTCACATGACTTTCTCCAACTGTTCTGAAAAAAAAAAAACTATTATTACAAACGTTTATTCCTTTACCTGCATCATGCTAATCCAGATAAGCATTAGCAGAACTGGTTCTTATTACTCGCTTCCTTGTACGTAGAAGGGAAACAAAGGAATAGACTAGGCTGAAGCGATAGTCAAATCTTTTAAAACAATTGAAGAGATATGAAATGAAAGGTGATCCCGTCTGAGAGGATACCCAGTTTAAAATTGAAACTTTACGACAAAATTATACATAACATAAATTGTGTATTTTAACGAGATCTACATTTTTATATAGTACGTTTTTGTCTATCACGTATGGTTTACCAGTTATGCAAAATTCATCCAGAATGAACAGGTCTTCAGAAGCTATTCCGAAAATCCAAGATAACATTTCTATTTGTGATGTAAATAGTTTTAATATACGGTATTTTAATCAAAATCGTTAGAGCGAATGTTCAGAAAATTAAAATTTTCAAAACATTTCCATGTAAGGGGTATTTTGGCGTAGGGGGATTTTCTTGAAGATACCAACTAAAATTACAAGTTTGGTGTTTAACGATCTTTTAATTTTTGAGCCATTTTGTCCATAGACACACACACGGGCCTTTTTTTTGAAAATGCTTTTTTTTTGGACTCAGGGGACCTCTTAACATATATTTCCGTTGAAATCTCGTCATCCAATTTTTGGTAGCAACCTTCTCTATATGTATTTAATACGTGTAGAGAAAGTTTAACAAAAAATCTGATGTATTCCATTCACATGACTTTCTCTACCTCTCTGCAACAAATTATTGTTAAAATGCTTATGCTTCTATTTACTTCATGCTAATCGAGAAAAGAATTAGCACATCTAGTCTTATTGCTTGCTTCCTTGTAAGCAGAAGGGAAAATAAGGGTGTACTATAGGCTAAACTAATAATCAAAAGCTGGTTGCTATGTGACTGAAGTTCCTTTGTATGGACAGGAGTTGACAACTTCCTTAAGAGAAAAGTATAAGTTTTTCATAGCTGAAAAAAAAAACAAGGAATATGTCAAAAATGATCAACTCGACGAAAAAAATGTATATAACATAAATTGTGTGTTTTAATGTGCTGTAGATCTTTTGTATGCTAAGCTTTTGCCCATCTCTTACGGTTTAGCAGTTATGCAAAATTCTGTGAAATTCATCCAGAATAAAGTAGTCTTCAGAGGATATTCCCAGGAAATTCAAGATATACATTTTATTTATCAGGTAAATATCTTTAATATACCTTATTTTAATCAAAATCGTTAGAGCCATTTTTAAGAAAATCATAATTTTCGAAAAAAGTTCCATGTAAAGGGTAGTTGAGGGTGGGGGGATTTTCTTGAAAATCTTCGTGTCGCATCACGAAACTTAAATACCAAGTTTGGCATTCAACGGTCTTTTCGTTTTTTAGCTATGCTGTCCATAGACACACAGACACATACACACGCACACACACGGACCTTTTTCCAAAAATGCTTATTTTTGAATTCAGGGGGACCCAAAACATGTATTTCCGGTGAAATCTCGGTATCAAATTTTTGGGTGCAATACAATACCTTCTCTATACTCTATGTACATAGTACGTGTAGAGAAAGTATAAAGAAAAAGTTCATGCCAACACTTTCAGCTCACAATCGGCCAATTGCAATTCCTGATGCAATTTTCCTGCCAAAAATATCAATTAATATATAAAAAATATTAGAACATGTAACGACTGCCTCTGCGGTTTTGCTTCTCATCCAGAGGTTCCATGATCGATTCCCGACTTGGGAGGGGAATTTTTCTTTATCCAGAATCATTCCCTATTCCCCAATAAGGCTGGAAACATGAATGTAAGAGTGAATGTGTGCTTAATAGTCTAAAATTAAAAAAACAAAGTTAATAAACTATACAGTTCAGCTATACAGAGTACCAGCAGTGGTTTCTCAAGTCAAAGCCCTCGATATTACCGTAGCAAGTCAAAAAAAAAAAAAAAAAAAATGAAAAGGCTGTGGTTCTCAGCGTCCCATTCTATACTGAGCTTGAAATACCACTTAATTCTGCTTAGAGGTCTCTCTATCGGGCTTGAGGTTCTTTATGTGCCGTAAATCTACGTCACGGGACCAATAGCTTTACTTCCATTTCGCTGAGAGCCATGCTAAGGACTTATGCGCCATCGTCCTCCGCCGGGTTTGAACCCGCGATCTTGTCTAGAAGTTAAAGGGGCTTTATAAATGAAACATAATAATAATAATAATAATAATAATAATAATAATAATAATAATAATAATAGTAATAATAGCAAATAAGGTCTTACGAGATCTCAAATGAGAAAGAAGAAATAATGTAAAACAGAGCATTTTTAAAAGATGACAAATAGATATTAAAAGCCAAAAATGTCAAAGAAACAACATAAAGTTAAGCCCTCTTTGTTCACCTTGATGCTAATTTATTCTAATGAATATTGGGATGCTAATTACTATTAATATACTGCATGTTCTGTAATACCTCAGGTAAAATATGGCATTGCATCATTTCTAGAGCTTGAAAATCAGTCAGTATGACAGAATACATGAGGTTGCAAACTGGATATGAAAGTTCATGTCTGCGTGATGCAATTGATAATAAATCGCAACACCATTGAGTTCACCTGTTACTCTCATTGATATTCTTGGCATTGAGCTACAGAATCGCTTAAGGCATGATTACACTCTTCAATGGACTTCTATTAAGCATTTCCTTGATCAACTAATGCTATTGCATGTTGAGGTGTTTCTCATTCTTTAATTATACCTTATTGTGCAAATACTGCTGAGGAACGCAACTACAATGTGATTAATAGAATTTCTTATAATAGGTGTATGAAGCCAAGCGTTTTATGTGCTATGTTATTATCTACTGTGGTAAAAATGAGTTATAATGCTATTTACCTTCAAATAATTACCTATACGGCTTTACCGTCTGTTTATTTCTATATGTTATTCCAAAGAGAAAATGTGACGTGTTCCATTCGCATGGAACATTCAGTTTACTATCTGTTCAGCAAACATGCTCTTAAAAATAAAATTTTAAAATACTTAAACGACCCGCGTGTTAACGCTGTGAGAAATTTTGAGCAGGAAACTCAAAGCTGTTTACAACATCTTAACATCACTCAGAGTAACATCAGAGACCCAGTAAGTCTTCTCCCAGATGCGAGAAAATATTTAAGAGAACGAGAATTTCAGCTTTGGAGTGAGTTACCACAAAAAGGAAAAGGTGTTAAAATGTTCAGCGACTATACACCTGCCAATAAGTGGATCCGAGATCATCGCGGACTTTCCTGTTCCGAATGGAGAGACGCCATCAAAATGACTGCTGGAGTTATTGCAGTACGTTCCTTACCGGGTAGGTCCCAGAACAATACCTTCTGCCGTCGCTGTGGCAGGGAGCCACGAAACACTTGCACATGTTCTGGCTCCACCACCACTACCACTACTAGCACTACCACCACTACCACCACCACCACCACCATCACCATCACTACCACTACTACCATCACTACCACCACCACCATCACCATCACTACCACTACCACCATCATCACCACCATCACCACCACTACTAATACTACTACTACTACTACTACTACTACTACTACTACTACTACTACTACTACTACTACTACTACTACTACTACTACTAAAATTAACAGAGGAGAAGGAAATAAGTGTAGTAAAGGCGTTATTCCCTAGCAATGAAGATAAGATAGAAGCCAAAATAAGATGTAGTGTAGAGAAAGAATTCACTATGGATGAATTACACGAAGCAAAGCGTAACATATAATCCGGCAAAAGCCGGGATTGGACGTATTCCACCCGAAGCAGTGAGGTTCGCCATTGAGGCAAGCCCTAAATGGATTCTAACAGCCTTAAATACGTTACTGAAACAACAGGAGTTTCCAGGAGAATGGAAGGTAGCTAAAGTCATATTGTTGCTAAAAGGGGGCAAGTTACCTCAAGATCCATCAGCATATCGACCAATATGTTTCCTCAATACCATGAGTAAACTATATGAGAGTCTAATAAGGACAAAAATTGACAAAGATATTGAGGAAGGCGAAGGACTATCCTGTAACCAGTATGGCTTCCGAAAAGGCAAAACACCAATCCAGACTATTAAAGCTGTTCAAAAAATTAAAGATGACAATAAAGAAAAGTGGGTAGCCGCAATCTCACTGGATGTGAAAAATGCTTTCAACAGTGCAACTTGGAGTATTATCATTCAAGAGCTCCAAAGAAAAAATATTTCAGCATATTTAGTAAATATAATACGAGAGTACTTCAACTCAAGATACATAACGCTAAGTAATAAGAAACAAGTACAGGTTACTGCAGGAGTACCCCAAGGCTCGGTCCTGGGACCTAAATTGTGGAATATCTTATACGATGGCGTATTGCGGGTAAAATTACCGACAGGTGCTTATGCGTTGGGATTTGCAGATGATTTAGTGTTAGTCACTACAGCTGTCGACGCAGAAGAATTAATGTTTAAGGCAGATGAATCCCTCATACGCATAGACAGGTGAATGAAAGCCAACAAATTAATTCTTGCGCCACGGAAGCTGTGATCCTAAAAGGGCCAAGAAAACGGCCAGATGTGAGTTTTAGGATAGGCAATACTGATGTTAAGCCAAAAAAGTCAGTGAGATATCTAGGTGTCATATTGGGTGAGGGTGGAAATTTTGGTGAGCACGTTAGAACAATCACCAAGAAGGCCGAAGAGAGAACAGCGGCACTGAGTAGACTAATGCCGAATATTGGGGGCCCAAGAACTGTAAAAAGGCAAATTTTATGTAGCGCAATCTATTCTATGCTGTTATATGCCGCCTCAATATGGCACACTGCATTAAGAAAAGAAGTGTACCGAAACCACCTGGCCAGAGTACTGCGGAAACTATTATTAAGGGTGGTAAATGGGTATCGAACCATATCGACCAAAGCCCTACAGGTCATCTCAGGAGCAGTACCCTTAGATCTGTTAGTAAAAGAGAGAAATATCTTAGAAGAAAACATTGGTTCCACTAATGCAGACAAAAGAAATATAAGACAACAAATCATAGAAGAGTGGCAAAAGCGGTGGCATGAGACCATGGAAGTGGCACAATGGACGAGGAAAATTATCCCAGATATTAATATGTGGCTGTTATGCAAGCACAGATCATTAGATTATTTCATGACGCAGGTACTATCTGGTCATGGAAGATTTAGGTACTACGCAAAAAAATGGGGAAAACGAATAGCGAGAAATGCAACTAATGCCCAGAAACTGATACCGCGGAGCACACGCTACTCCACTGCCCAAGATGGGAGACCTATAGGAATATAGCTCACACAAAACTGGGTAAAATTATAACAGTAGATAATTTAGAGCAGACCATTACTGGGAGTACAAAAGCATGGAATACAGTAAAAGAACTATGTAAAGAAATTATGGAGACAAAGGAAAAAGACAGTAACTGACAATACACATAGACAACTGCCATTTGATGAAATGCGACAAGCAGTTCCGAAATGATAAGCGGATAAGATAGTGGTTTTTTTAGTTGGTACAAATCCAACTCGCCAGGAGGGCGTCTTAAGAAGATTTTTTCCACTGCCGAAACAAACAAAAAAAAAAAAAAAACAAAAAAAAAACTACTACTGCTACTGCTACTGCTACTGCTACTGACGCTGCTGCCGCCGCCGCCACCGCCACCGCCACCGCCACCGCCGCCACCACCACCACCACCACCACCACTACCACTACCACTACCACTACTACTACTACTACTACTACTACTACTACTACTACTACTACTACGACTGCTACCATAAATACTACACTACCTACTACTACTTAATAATAATATTAATAATAACAATAATAATAGTCAATTTTATGTGCAAGATATGGGTCAAAATGTGACAAAAAATGCACTAATTTAGTTGGAAAAGGTGAAAATTTCAAATATAAAATATCTATTACAGAAAGTACTAAAACCACTTGCATGACAAATTATGACAAAATATTAATTAATCAAAAAATCTGCTTAAAATGGCGTAAACCCTTTTTCCTTACCAAAATTTGTTTCCCAAATATTTCACTAGTGAATCATCATTTCCACCAACTGTGGCGTCATGTGTAATTAGAAAGGCCATTAAACACTGGCAAAATTTGTTGCAATATCTTAGACTTCAGGATTTTAATTAAGTTCTGCTGAAGCTTTCAGTTTCATTCACTAAGCAGGATATTTATTTTATACATTATTTATTTTAGTGTTTATTTTATACATCTAACTTTAGTTGCTGTAAAAAAAAACTGGAAAAGGAGAAAAACGAGGCATACAACGAACGCTGAAAATGAAAAGAGGTGCAAAAAGTGATCAAGCAGGAAAAAAAGGAGCAAAAAGATGCAATCAAAGTACAGTTAGGTATATTTACTCCATGTTTTCTTTGAAAGATAAATAATATTTGGTATTTTTGTAGCAAACAAAGTTACGTGTAGCGCCTAAAATTCCTAACTCTAATGATAATAATAATAATTATAATAATAAATAATCTTTACTCATAGGAGATAAGGCTGAACAACGCTGCATCCTCCTACATGGCTACAAAGACAGACAGATCATTTACAATGTTAGATATGTTTGACCTTGTTTGTGACTACTTATGTTTAAGTAAAACTTATTTACGGAAACAACTGGGCACAATGTGAACCGACTACTCATAATGCAGCTGTTTGTATTTTTACTTTCTCTACACTTACTATGTACATATTGTATAGAGAAGGTATTGTATTGCACCCAAAACTTCGATACCGAGATTTCACCGGAAATACATGATTAGGTCCCCTTGATCCAAAAAAGGCATTTCTAGAAAAAGATCTGTGTGTGCGTGACTGTGTGTATTTGTCTGTGGACAACATAGCTCAAAAAGGAAAAGCCCGATAAATACCAAATTTGGTATCTTTCAAGGATGCGACACGAAGATTTTCAAGAAAATTCCTACACCCCTTACATGGAAAGAATTTCGAAAATTTTGATTTTTTAAAACATTCCTCTAACAATTTTGATTAAATACCACTTATTAAAGCCATTTCCATTACAAATAAAATGTATATCTTGTACTTTCTGGGTATAGCTTCTGAAGACCTGTTTATTCTAAATACATTTTGCTGAATTTTGCATAACTAGTAAACCGTAAGAGATAGACAAAACCCTTTCACACTTAAAATGTAGATCTCGTCAAAACACACAATTTATGTCCTTTACGTTTTTGTTGTGGAGATAACCGTTTCCGAGATATTCCTTATTATTAGTTTCAATTGTAAAGTACTTATATTTTTCTCAGACAGGAAGAGTCTGTTTTTCTTTTGTTTTACTCCGGGCTAAGCAAAGAGCGATTTGCAATGACAATCGCATAACGATAGCTTTTAAAACATTTGACTATCACTTTAGGCTAGTGCATTCCCTTAGTTCCCTTCTACTTATAAGAAACTAAGTAATAAGAACATTCTGCTAATGTTTATTTCGGTTAGCATTATGTAGAAAGAAGAATAATCTTGTGTAAGAAGTTTATAGAGCAGCTAGAGTGTAACATATCAGATTTTTTAAATTTAATAATAGAGATAAATAACCAAATTAAACTTGATCTATCTGCAGTAAACAGCTATTTGAGGGCTTTGCATCATGCATCATTATACTTGAACAGTATTATTTCAAAACGATTATTTAAAAATAGTTTCATAATAATTACGATTAATTAATAATAATTAATGTAAAATACCCGTCAACAGTCTTCTAACTTTCACAAAGCGATAAACAAATATATTACGTTTTGGGTAAAGATCCCTTATTTACATTAGTTACATGGCTTTTCTCGTCGTAGAGAAGGGTTTATGTAGAATACAATTTCCAAAGCAATGCATTTTACTGCTGTAATATACAATCCATGATTTTTCAATAGGCTAGGTCACTTTTTGAATTTCTTTTATTACTCCTCCATCCTTTTAATTAAATGTATTCAGTATGGTACTTTGAAATGGTGCTATTGTATGTATGATATGTATTTTTGGTATGCGGTCTATGAAATCTGTGTCAATGATACGCCTTTTGAGGGCTGTTAATTTAAAATATTAATTATCTAACTTATTTATTTTATACTTCGCTATAATTAAAGTAAGCAGGCCAATTACATCTCTGCAACAAATTATTGTTAAAAAGCTTATTCTTCTACCTACTTAATGCTAATCGAGATAAACGTTAGCAGGAATTCTCTTTGTTACTTGTTTTATTTATAAGTAGAAGGGAAATATGAGAATACACTAGACTAAAGCGAAAGTAAAAGATTTTAAAAGCTGGTTGCGATGTGAATGAAATTCGTTTCTTTGGATGTCCAGGAGTTTATAAAATTTCGTATGAGAAATTTTAAAACTGAAAACAATAACAAAGAATATCTCGGAAATGGTCAACATTAAGAAAAACGTATACATGGCATAAATGATGTGTGTGTGTGTGTGTGTGTTAACGAAATCTATATTTTCGGTACAGTAAGTTTTTGGTCTATCTCTTACGGTTTACCAATTACACAAAATTCAGTAAATTTCACTAAGAATAAAGAGGTCTTCAGAAACTATTCCCAGAAAATTGAGGATATACATTTTATTTGCTAAGTAAATATCTTTAATAAGCTAGATATATTTTAATCAAAACCGTTTGAGCCATTTTTGAGAAAACCAAAGTTTTTTTTACATTTTTTGCATGTAAAGGGTAGTTTAGACACTTTAGCATCCTTGGAAGATACCAAACTAAAATACTAGGTTTGGTATTTTACCTACTTTTCGTTTTTGACTTATCGTGTTCATAGACATGCGCACACACATACACGCATGGCCCTTATTTACAAAAATTTTTTTTTGGATACAGGGATCCTAAAATGTGTATTTCCGGTGAAATCTTGGTATCGAATTTTTTGATGGAGTGCAATACCTTCTCTATGTGACATTACTATGTAGAGAAAGTAATTAATTAATAGTTCCACTTAAGAGTCACTTACTGTTCATAAAATCTAATCTAAAGTTTAACATATCGCTAAAATCTTAAACTTTGATGACCTTGGAAGAAATCGCTAGTTTCCTCATGCTTTTCGACCTCTGTATTATCTACCATAATTGCTGATGCTTCAAACCGGTTTGAAATTTCTGTTTTTTTTTATTTCGTTTCTTTTCTTTTCGACAATCCCTGACCAGTAGTACATGTTAAACCAGTCCCCACTGCCCGGTTGCAGTTTGATTGATTATCATTGAAAATATAGCAACAACTATGAAGGAGTATGTACACAACAGAACAGAAATTTTTACTTTCTCTAACAACTATTATGTAATGCTATTTAATAGACTTTTCGTTTTTGAGCTAATCTACCAAAAGACACACACGCACACATGGACATTTTTTCTAAAAATTATTTTTTTTAATTCAGGGGGTCTCAAAACATCTACTTCCATTGAAATCTCGGTATCGATTTTTTGGATGCAATGCAATTCCTTCTCTTTACACTATGTACATAGTACGTGCAGAGAAGGTAAAAATGTATTGTTATTCTATTCAGATGACCTCAAAACGTGCATTTCTATTGCGATTTGAAATTATAGCATTTTTAGGTGGAATACAATACATTTTCTACCTACTACGTGTAGAGAGAGCAAAACATCTCCATGTGCATGTATTTGGGCAGTTTATATCAAAAAGGAGGGTCCGTTAAATACCAAACTTGATATTTAGGTTCAACATCATTCCTGAAGGTAACAAAAGCCCCCACCCCAAGCTCCCTTTACATGGAAATATTTTCGGAAATCTTTATTTTCTTAAAAATGGGGCTAAAGATTTGTATTATAATGTGTTTAATCTATGGATATCTTGTAATTTTTTGGGAATAACCTGTGAAATTCTCTTCATTGTGAATGACTTTTGCATAACTGTTAAACTGTAGAAGATAGACAAAATCTTACTCCGCAAAGAACGTAGATCTCGATAAAATACACAATTTATGTCAATAGCAATTATTGATGAGATATTCCTTATTACTTGATTCAATTTTGCAATACTTTAGCTTTTCTCAAATGTGAAGTGGTTAATAACGTCAGCTCAAAACCATCACATAGCGACCGGCTTTTAAAACATTTTAGTGTCACTTTTATTCTATTTATTTATTTCACTTGTATAAGCAAATACTATGTAATAAAACATATTCTGACAATATCAATATTGAATAGGGAGAAGCAGATAGAAAAATAAGCTTTTGTAAGAATTATTTGTTGCAGCAAAGGCAAAAAAAGTTATGTTAACGATTTTTACTTTTTCTAACACGTATACACAATACACATAGTAGGTAGAGAAGATATTGTATCCCATCTCAATATTATATTCATCGTTTCTAAATTCATAAGAGGCCTTTGTAAAAAGTCATGTGTGTTTCTGTGTGCAGTATAACTCAAAAGCAAAAAGTTCATTTAGCTAAACTCGTTATTTAAGTTTAGTATCCACCACGGATGCGGCAGGAATATATTCAAATATTTCACCTCTTCAAACTACCTTTTACTTGGACAATGTTTTGAAAATGTTGCCTTTCTCAAAAATATTTCTAAGAATTTTATTAAAACCCCCGCATCTTAAAGATATTTACATGACAAATTAAATGTATATCACACACTTCTTAGGAGTAGCCTCAGAAGTTCTCCTAATTCTGAAGGATTTTAGCATAACTGCTTAACCTAAAGGGAAAGACAAAAACCCACTACATAAGAAATTACCTAAATCTGGTTAAAACTTCAATTTATGTCATTTACATTCTTGTTGTATCATAGGCATATCCTAAATAATAAAGCTTTAAATAAAGCATGAGTTAATAAATGAAAAAAAGCTAAATCCCTATATAATCCTTGTTAATGGTTTCAATTTTAAATTATTTATACTTTTCTCGATCTGGAAGTCTCCATATTTCTTTTGTTGTACTTTTGGCCACGCAAAGAGAATCGAATTACATGACAATTGTAACTACAGGTATTAAAAGATTTGACTATCGCTTTAGTCTAGAGTATTCCCTTAGTTCTTGTCTACTTAAAAGTAACCGGAATAAGTGATAAGAGCTATGAAGTTCGTACCGATTTCCTTATTCAGAGTAAGAGCGCTCAGTTTGACAATATTATGCAGCGCTACTTGTGCGAGCAAAGGTCAATGTAGAGTGCAGCCCATTGCTTGAAAACAGCTATCACTGCATAACACAGAACCACGTCGGTAGGAAGGAGGGCGTTCGAGTAACATATTTGTTCAGCTCAAATGTGAGCAAAATTAATTTGTTTTATAACCATAGTAAGTTTTCTAGAAGTACACTTATGCAGGCACTTGTTCAGAAATCGATTGCAGTTCTAGCAAACAAACTGTATAGTAGCAGAACAGCTTCATAGAATTCACAATCTTCAAGGTGAAGATGCGGAAGATGCACTTCTTCGAAACGTTGGTATCAAGTCAAGTTTTTACCTGGTTAGAAGCCCGAGAAGATTTTGAAGAAATACGTCGCCAGGAAAGCTTCAGTTCTTATTTTAGCTTCATAGAAGTATACTATTGATTGCAAATTTATTCAAAGTTAACCTACAACTATCGCACTGTTACAGTCGAGAGGTATGGAGCTGAACTGAATCTGTGCGGCATGTAGAAGAACTGTCAAGACGGGTCTACCAATCCACGAGCATCCTACCTGAAATTAAGATCAAATGAAAAGAATGCAGTGTTTAGTGTGGTGTATCGCATACAAGCTGCACTCTTTGATCCCAACAAATGCTATTTGATTGGTGATACTTACACACCATGCGAAGTGGAACGAACTTTTCGCATTACAAATCTTGTTTGTTGGAACGTAGAATGAGGTGTTCATTTGAAAGACTTCAAAAGTACATATAGTTTTCAGGAATAGGACTGCAGACGAGTAAAGATTGGGTTTAATTCCGGCTTTCCTTTTTACTGGTAAAAGTCTGAAGCTATTTAAGAAATTAATTTTATTGTTTGGATATTATTTTACATTCGATCAGTAAACATTACAATTTGTGTTATAATTGCTTGGGTGTTTTCATAATGTACATATGTAAAGAAGGACACATACACACACACACACATACACACACACACATAGGCCGTTTCAAAAAACCAAACGAAGATAGCAGTCGAATAGCTTACACTTTGACTTTTCCGAAACTTGATGTCGCAACCTTCAAACTTTTCTGTTTAAAGTTTTATGTGTGTTTAAAAATCGCACGCATTTGGGATTAGGCAGCGAAGGAAAACGGTTGTCATGTGCCACACCCTCATGCTACGTTTTCGATTACTAAGGTGACCAATGCCGCTCCGGCGTGTCTATCAAACCACGTATTCACCACGCGACTGGGACCTTCGCTACCAAACGGTATCTCTCTTGGAGTGGGCCAGACACGTGCCTTTGGTTATGTACGACTGCCTAATCCATGATGATTTTATGGCAGTTTTTAAACCTTAGGTGCCGAATTTAGAGCTAAAAATTATATTCACGTGTTACGTATGGTATCCAAGAAGATCCACATATTGTTTGGTATATATATATATATATATATATATATATATATATATATATATATAAATAACAATCTGTTTGTTGTACATAATGATGGTGTGCCTTTACGAATATCCCATATGTAATTTTTACATTCTCTATACGTGCTATGTACAGAGTATAGAGAAGGTATTGTACTCCATCCAAAAATTAGATACCGAGATTTCACCGGAAATATATGTTTTAGGGTCCCCTTTATCTAAAAAAAAGCATTTCCAGAAAAAGGTCCATGTATGTGTCCGTGTGTCCGTATGTCAGTGTGTCCGTGTGTCTGTGAACACGATAACTCAAAAACGAAAAGTCGGTAAAATACCAAACTTGGTATTTAAGTTTAGTATCTTCCAGGGATGCGACACGAAGATTTTGAGAAAAATCCCCCACCCCCAACTACCCTTTACATGGAACTTTACTTTATTCTGGGTAAATTTTACTGCTAAATCGTAAGAGATGGACAAAAACTTACCACACAACAAATTTAAAACACCTTAAAACACACAAATTATGTTATATACATTTTTTTCGTGGAGTTGATTGTTTTTTAGATATTCCTTGTTTTTGGTTTCCGCTATAAAAACTTATACCTTTCTCATGCAGGACTTTGTGAATTCGTGTACATACAAACAAAGGAACTTCAGTCACAGAGCAACCAGCTTTTGACTATTACTTTAACCTATGGTATTGTCTTATTTCGCTTCTACTAACAAGGAAGCAAGTAATAAGACTATTTTTGCTTATTTTTGCTCCCTTGGATGAAGTAAATAGAATAATTTGTTGCAGTGATATAGAGAAAGTCATGTGAATGGAACACATTAATTTTTATCATCTGAAAACTACCGTTTGCTTGACAACAACTTTGTTTACCTCTCCCCCCTTGCGTTCCATCAATGATCTATTGTTTTGATGCGGTGAGATGGTCGGTCGCAACCTGTATTGGGAACGGCGAACGGTACGAACTTCCTAGCTCTGGTAATAAGAGACCATTCTTCTAATGTTTATCTCCATTAGAATGAAGCGAATAATCTTTTGTAAGAAATGTGTATGCATAACAAATAAACTCGTGTGAATTAAACACATACGATTTTTAAATATGTAATTGTTATTTGTTCTTAATAATGGAAGACAAATACACATTGATAGATCTTAAGGAAAACTTGATTTAATCAAATTATAAACAGAATATATACGACAAGCCCGTTTCTATTGAGTGTGCTTACGTTCAAGACATACTGAGATCCAATCTCTCTTTTATGGAGTTTTCCCTTGGACCGGACACATTTGAAGAGCATCATTTCACTATCGTCCTATATGACCGACCAAGTTTAAGGACGTTAAGCAATAAAAATCTGATGTGTTCCATTCACATGACTTTCTCTACATTTCTGCAGCAAATTATTGTTAAAAAGCTATTTACTTCATGCTAATCGAGAAAAAAAAAAATAGCAGAAACTTGCTTCCTTGTAAGTAGAAGCGAAATAAGGGAGTACCATAGGTTAAGGGGATAGTCAAAAGCTGGTTGCTATGTGATTGAAGTTCCCTTGTGTACATGGACAAGAGTTGAACATTAAGGTATGAGAAACGCATAAGGTTTTAAAAGCTGAAACCAATAACAAGGAATATCTCAAAAACGATTAACTCCACAAAAAAAACATTTATAATATAAACTGTGTTTTATTGTAATCTACATTTTTGGTGTAGTACGTTTTTCACTATATCTTTCAGTTTACCAGGTATGCAAAATTCATTAAATATCATCAATAATAAAGAGGTTTTTAGGGATTATTCCCAGAAAATTTTATCTATCACGTAAAAAATATCTATAATATAAGAGATTTTAATCAGAATCATTAGAGCTATTTTTGAGAAAATCAAAATTTTTAATTTTTTTCGTGTAAAGGGTAGTTTGGGGTGGGGAGATTTTCTTGAAACTCTTTGTATCGCATCCTTGATAGATACAAAACTTAAATACCACAGCCTCTCAGGCACACACACATACAAGGACCTTTTTCCAAAAATGCTTTTTTGGATTCAGAGGTACTCAAAACGTGTATTTCCGGTGAAAACATGTATTTGGGTGGAATACAATACTTCCTATGAAATGAAATGGACGCTCTTTAACTGCTTTGGTTCTCAGCATCCCATTCAATATTGGGCGTGAAAGATCGCTTAATTTTGCTCAGCGGCCTCTCTTATCAGGCTTGAGGTTCTTTTACGTGCCGTAAATCTACGACACGGGACCCACAGCTTTACTTCCCTTCCGAATGGTAGCCATGCTAAGAATTTTTACGCCCGAAAAAATCCATCGTCCTCCGCCGGGTTTGAACTCGTGACCTTGGGTATATGAAGTTAGCATGGTAACCATTACACCACGGAGGGTGACAATACTTCCTATATATACTATGTACATAGTAAGTGTAGAGAAAGTAAAACGTTTATATAGGATATTTTGGAAAATATTCAGCTCCAGCTCATGATAACCGCTTTAACCGATCGGGAGGGGTTCGAGGCGCTGACCACATCTCACCCTATCCATGACGTCTGGCATGGACCGAGATAAGGGACGCAGCGGCCGGGCGGTAGGCTAAGGTTCCTTGTGAGCTGTCGTGTCATAGAGTTATTATTATGTTATACTCAACTCGCCCATAGAGTTGATTTCATTTGCGTTCGAAGGTTGCGTTTCGTAATCGGCTTATCCTCCCTGTATATGGAGGACTAATACTCCCCTAGGACTTAAAGCCAATGCCTAGGGGTCAGAAGCCTGTCGGGGAGCCAACGGCACGAAACCACAGAATGGTCGGCCTGTAGCCAGGCATGAAAATGAGGAAATGAATGATGTGAAATATAAGCGAAATTAATGATAGGAAAGGTGATGATGGAGCAGTTGGTAGAATGACTGGTGGGGGAAACCGAAGGACCCGGAGAAAACCGGCTTCGTCCACCACAAATCCCACATAGAACCAGGGCCGCCTAGGTGGGAGGTGAACGGCCTAACCACTCAACCACGGCGCCGCTTTGTGATACAAGTTAATGACCAAAACTCGCTGGATGCACAGCTCCACAAGGCTTTTGCGTGAACCATAGCGACCTAGAAAAGATTAATGCTCTCCATCTGTTTGATTGTGAAATATTATATCTGCACATTTCTTGCCAATTCTTTGGCTGTGAACAACCAAGTTTGCACTGTGAACTAACCATTAGATTGAAATCTTCAAAACTATTATTTTAGTGACAGTTTCAGAAAGAAGCGTGAAATAACTCTATATCCAAGAAATACACATAGCAATTACGGAAGTATAATTAAATAGATAGGCATTCTATTTAGTGCGCGGCTTTGAATTATTTCGCAAATATTTCTAGGCATTTCTAGTTCAGCAGGCTTCAAAACATACCTGAAACATTGTTATAAACATGATGGCTGCTCTTCCTCTTGGTTACTATACGGTAAGTAGATATAAACATTTAAACACTTTTAGATTCAGACTATGCAGTCTGTGTACGTATATATAAATAAATAAATAATGAAAATAGGTTGTTGGAATTTGAAACCATGCAGAGGTGCACCTGGCTAGAAAAATCATTGCTCTTTTAAATATATATTTAGCTCTTTTAAATACCCAGGTCTACCCAGTCAATAAAACAAGAAACAAAACTCAGGATATGCGATTGAAAGTTGCTAAAATGTTCTTCTCAATGTTGGTACTACATTGGGATCCAGGAACAAAGGTTTATGGGTATGGGACATTGAAAGATGCACAAATAGTGATCATTGTTTTATTCTTATTACATATGCACAAAAGAGTACGCGTACGTAGGCCTAATATTCTTACGAGCTAACGACCTTGAAAATAATCCACACACGTTTGCCACTCACTGCCAAGCAGAAATTCAATTTTTATGTATGCTCACTGTATAACTTGAGTGACATTCATTTTGGAACACAACCTCTAGGATACTAACGTTTGTGTGTCTACTACCTCCTAGCAATGCACTCAGACGTCATCTGCTGGTGACATCTCATTCTGTGTATATATATCCCAGCTTGTGAACTGTCCAATTTGTGGGATGAAAATAAAAATGTTACTTTTGACTTAATACATAGATGTGCATATCTTTACTAACATCATAAAGAGAGCAAATTTATGTATGGATGTGTTTGTGCGGCTATATGCAATCCCAAAAAATGTCTCATCGATTTTGATAGCTGTTTCATAATTGAAAAGCCCAATTCTCTCTGAAGAACATGGCGCTCTATACATTTTCTAGTTTCATTTCATAATTAGCAAAAGATTAAATGAATATCCTTATATACATTGGTGCTGTAAAAGAACATTATTTTGAATAAGGCCTCGAAAATTATTTGAAAATCCCATGAATATAAATGGTTCATGAACGGAATACCTTGCAATAAAATGTACTTTTTCTACAAAGCACTGAGTACGTGAATAGTACTCGGAGAAGGTGTTGTATTCCACCTAAATATTTAATAGCGAGATTTCACCGGAAATACATGTTTTCAGCACCCCTGAAATCAAAAACATTTTTATAAATATCTGATGTGTTCCGTTCACATGACTTTCTCTATATCTCTGCAAAAAGTTATTGTTAAAAAGCTTATGCTTCTATTTACTTCAAGCTAACCGAGAAAAAATTAACAGAAATAGACTTATTATTTGTTTCCTTGTAAATAGAAGCGAAATAAGGGAGTACCATAGGTTAAAATAATCAACAGCAGGTGGCTATGTGACTGAAGTACATTTGTTTGCATGGAACAGGAGTTGACAAATTTCTGCATGAGAAAAGAATATTTTTCTAAGCTGAAAACAAAAACAAGTAATATCTCAAGAACGATGATCTCCAACAAAAAAATTTATACAATATACATGTATGTTTTAACGTGCTCTACATTTTTTGTGTGGTAAGTTTTCATTCACCTCTTACGATTTAACAGTTCAGTAAAATTCACCCAGAATAAAGTAGTCTGCAGAGGCTATTCCCAGAAAATACAAGATATACATTTTATCTGTCAGGTAAGTATCTTTAATATACAATATTCTTATCAAAATAATTAGAGCCATTTTTGAGAAAATCAAACTTTTGACAATTTTTCCATGTACTGGGTAGTTAGGGGTGGGTATATTTTCTTGAAAATCTTCGTGTCGCATCCCTGGAAGATACCAAAATTAAATATCAAGTTTGATATTTAACGCTATTTTTGAGCTATGCTGTACACAAATGCGTGGACCTTTTTTTGAAAATATTTTTGGGGGGATTCAGGGGTCTTAAAACATGTATTTCCGGTGAAATCTCGATATCGAATTTTTGGGTGGCATTCAATACTTGCTCCATAAAATGTAAAATTATCGAAATTTCTCTCTAAATATTAGACAAAGACTAATCTGCGAATATCGAGGTATTGAGGTTCCATCTCGAGAATTAATTCATGGACACCAATTTACTGTAAATTTCCTTTGCAGTGAGTAGAATAACAAACAGCCTTCCTGAAACTGGTAGAATTTATCATGGACTTTAGACTGCCAAGGTTGCCCTACCTTCTTAAGACTATTTAGAACGGTGAGCAAATGATAAGAATTTATGAATTACCATAACTCACTTTTGCTTTGCATGTATGTTTTTAATATTCGGACAGCGATTGAAGAATTGTTCTACATTTTATTTTCTCTAGCCCCGTGTGTACAATGTACATAGTAGATAAAAAGGTATTGTATTCCACCTAAAATTCGATACCGAGATTTCACCGGACCCCTTGAATCCCTAAAAAAAACATTTTTAGGAAAGGGTCCCTGCGTGTCTGTGGATAGCTTAGCTGAAAACAATAATATTGCTAAATACCAAACTTGGTATTTATATTTAGTATCTTCCATGGACGCATCACGAAGGTTTTCAAGAAAATACCCCCACCCCAAACCACACTTTACATGGAAACATTTTCGAAAATTTTGTTTTTCTTAAAAATTGCTCTATCGATTTTGATTAAAATACCACATATTAAAGTCATTTCCATCACAAACAAAATGTATAACTTGAATTTTCTGTGAAAAGCTTCTGAAGACCTGATTATTCTGAATGAATTTTGATGAATCTTGTATAATTAGTAAACCGTAAGAGATAGACAAAAACTTACTACACAAAAAATGTAGAACTCGTTAAAATACACAATGTATGTCATATACATTTTTTTCATGGATTTACCATTTTCGAGATATTGCTTAACAGTTTTTTTTTTTTGTAAAGTACTTATACTTTTCTCAGACTAGAAGTTTCCTTTTTTCTTTTGTTCTACTCCTGGCCAAGCAAAGAAACAGTTTGCAATGACAGTCGCATAGCAACAGATTTTAAAACATTTGACTATCACTTTAGCATAGCGCATTCCATTAGTTCTCTTCTCTTATAAGGAACTAAGTGATAACAACATTCTGCTAATGTTTATCTCAGTTAGCATTGTGTAGAAAGAAGAGTAATCTATTGTAAGAAGTATGTTTGTAGAGCAACCTGTGAGTGTCAGGTGAGTGTAACACGTCAGATTTTTCTGTAACAGCTTCAGTAATCATAAAATTAAAACAAGTATGATAATCCTTCTGGGTAGTATTTCTAATAAGTGATTTTAGACTGAACAACTCCTTGAAATATGCGTTTGTTAGTCATGTGCACTTCCACAGACATCAAGGTCACTTCTAATGCTTTAAATATTAGCCTTAGTTATTAATAGGACCTAGAGATTTAGTATTTAAGCCATTTTTCTTCGCCATTTAATTAACAATTTCCAAGTAATATATGCTCGTTTCACACTTCTTGCACCAGAATAAAAAAAATAGTTGCTTTTTCTTCGACAACTGAAAAATTGTTTTTCCACTGAAACTCGTCGTAAAGCTATTTCTACCACTTCCATAAAGAGTAGGGCGGAGTTGTTTCAGGTTACTAAACGTAACTTCCTATTTTTCAGCTGTCTCTACCATAGGAGGAAAAATCTGAAGTTTTACATTCACATTACTTTCCTTACCTATTTTGTAACTAACTATTCTTATAAAACCTTAGTCTTCTATAAGGCAATAAGGAAATACACGAGGCTAAGGCATAAACATATCCTTTAAAAGCTTCGCTATGTGAAACAATTGAAACTCGGTTCGCATTGCAAAGCCGTAAAATAAAAGAGCAGAAACGAAAATTGACTTCCGGTTTGAGAATAATGTAAATAGTTAATACTGAAACAAATAATAACTTAAAAACGGTTAACTGTACAAAAAAATCTGATATAACCCATTCACATGACTTTCTGTACTTATGTGTAACAAATTATTGTTAATAAGCTTATTCTTCTATTTACTTCGTGCTAATCGAGAAAAAATTAGCGGAAATAGTCTCATTACTTGCTTCCTTGTAAGTAGAAGCAAAATATGGAAGTATCAAAGGTTAAAGTGAAGTCAAAATCTGGTTATTAGGTGACTGAAGTTCCTTTGTTTGTATGGACTCGAGTTGACAAATTCCTGTATGAGAAAAGTACCAGTTTTTTAAACCTGAAACCAAAAACAAGGAATATCTCAAAAACGATCAACCCCTCGAAAAAATGTATGTAACATAAAGTGTGTGTTTTAATGTGCTCTTCATTTTTTGTATGGTAAGTTTTTGTCCATTTCTTACGGTTTAGCAGTTATGCAAAATTTCGTAAAATTCATCCAGAATAAAGTAGTCTTCAGAGGCTATTCCAAGAAAATTAAAGATATGCATTATATTTGCCAGGTAAACATCTTTTATATACGATATTTTAATCAAAATCATTAGCGTCATTTTTGAGAAAATAAAATGTATCTGAAATTATTATAGTGTTTAACGCCCGCTTTTAGTACAGATGACATCGCAAGCGATGACAATGATGATACATGGAGTGAAGTTGGAACACGGTGGAATGGGATGGCGGAGGCAACCGGAGAAAACTCGCCCTGCACCACTTTGACTGCCATATATCCCACCTGTGGTCGCTTGGGATCCACTCGGCCACGGCGTGGCTTGTGTATCTGACATAAATTGTGTTTTAACGAGATATACAATTTTGGTGTCGTAAGTTTTCGTCTATGTCTTATACAAAGGTCCTCCACAATGAAGAGGTGCTCATAGGCTATTTTTACTTTCTCTATACGCACTATGTACATAGTGTATAGAAAAGGTATTGCACTCCACCCAAAAATTCGATACTGAGATTTCACCGGAAATATATGTTTTAGGGTCCCCAATATCCAAAAAAAGCATTTTAACAAAAAAGGTCAGTGTGTGTGTGTGTGTGTGTGTGTGTGTGTGTCCGTGTGCCTGTGAACACGATAACTCGAAAATGAAAAATTGGTAAAATACCAAACTTGGAAATTTAGTATCTTCCAGGGATGCGACACGAAGATTTTGAGAAAAATCTTCCCATCCCCAATTACACTTTACATGGAATTTTTTTCGAAAATGTTGATTTTCTCAAAAATTGCTCTAACGAGTTTGATTAAAATGTCGTATATTAAACATATTTACCTGACAAATAAAATGTATATCTTGAATTTTCTAGGAATAGCCTCTGAAGAGTAGTTTATTCTGGATGAGTTTTACGGAATTTTGAATAACTGCTAAACCGTAAGAGATGGACAAAAAACTTACTGCACAAAAAATGTAGAGCACGTTAAAACACACAATTTATGTTATAATTTTTTTTCGTGGAGTTCGTCGTTTTTGAGACATTCCTTATTTTTGGTTTCTGCTATGAAAAACTTATATTTTTCTCACACAGGAACTTGTCAACTCCGATCCATATAAACAAAGGAACTTCATTGACATAGCAACAGCTTTTGACTATCACTTTAACCTATGGTAGTCACTTATTTCGCTTCTACTTACAAGGAAGCAAGTAATAAGACTATTTCCCGTAATTTTTTCTGATTAGCATCAAGTAAATAGAAGTGAAAGCTTTTTAAGAATAATTTGTTGCAGGGTTATAGAGAAAGTCATGTGAATGGTACACATCAGATTTTTATAAAATTCAAGATATACATTATATTTGACATATAAATATCTTTAAACCCAGGTAGTCCGGATTCAATCTCAAGAGCTTGCATGTGGGATTAGTGGTGGACAAAACGGCGTCTGGGCGGGTTTTTCCCGGACTCTTCAGTTTCCCCAGCCACTCATTCCACCAATTGCTTCATCATCATCTTCCCTATTAACCATTTCGCAATCATTTCATACCATCCTCACGCTTATGCCTGTCTACGGGCCTACCATTAGTCCTCATTCTGTGGTTTCATGCCTTTGGCTCCATGACAGGCTTCTGACCAATAGGCTTGTAATTCCTAGAGAGGTATTAGTTCTACATACGGGGAGGGTACGACGATTACGAAAAAAAAAAAAGATATATATATATATATATCTTTTATATACAGTATTTTAATCTAAATCGTTAGGATTTTGAGAATACAACATTTTCAAAGAGTTTCCAGGCAAAGGGTAGTTTTGTGGAGGGGGATTTTCTTGAAAATCTCCTTGGAACATACCAAACATAAATACCAAGTTTAGTATTCAACGGTCTTTTCGTTTTTGAGCCATGCTGCCCACATACACACACTGGCACACAGGTCGCGCCGTGGCCGAGTGGTTAGACCATTCGCCTCTCGCCTAGATGGCCCGGGTGGATACCTAGCGACCGAATGTGAGATTTGTGGTGGACAAAGCGACGCAGGAGCGGGTTTTCTCCGGGTTCTCCGGTTTCCCCCACCATCGCATTCCACCGGTGCTCCGTCTTCATTCCATCTATCACCAGTGTCATCGCCTGCGATGCCATAAGTTGTAAAAGCGGGCGTTATACACTACCAAAAGAAAAAACAAAACAAAAAAGCAAACTATGTACATAATACGTGTAGAGAAAGTAAAAAAAAGGTCTATGTCAAAAACTTTGGGTGCGTATGTAGTTATCTATTGTAAAATAAAACCGCAAATTTATTTCTGGAACCTCATATTCCAACACAACTCTCATTTCTCGCATGAAGCTCAAGAAATGATTGATTTTAGAACACATTGTTTGGATCTGATGTATCATTAGTTTTACACGTGACTGCAGAGCACCAATCAGTTCCTGTTACAAAGCGTGATTTGCCTTGCTACATGACTTGCAATCGTGGGAAACATGGTTATGAGACACGCCAATGGAATGTAACTATTTCATCAGAAATCTGGAACTTTCTCTTCTTCCCGCTTTTGAAATCATTTATCTGCAGCGAATACCTACATGAAATGTGATGTGTCTTTCATTGGTGTAACATCTACAGGAATAAACAGCCTTAATGTTTTGCTACAGTTGTTATTACTATTATTATTATTATTATTATTATCATCATAATCATCATTAGTTACAGAAATCCCCACAAGTGTTAAATAAATTATTTAAATTATATGGTTTATGACACCAATAAAAATATCTGATGTGTTCCATTCACATGACCTTCTCTACATTTCTGTAACAAATTATTGTTAAAAGGCTTATTCTTCTATTTACTTCCTGCTAATCCAGAAAAAATTAGGAGAAATAGCCTTATTACTTGCTTCCCTATAAGTAGGAGAGAAATAAGGCAGTACCATAGGTTAAAGTGATAGTCAAAAGCTGGCTGCTATGTGACTGGTTATCCTTTGTGTGCATGGGTATGAGAAAAGTATAGGTATTTTAAAGCTGAAACCAATAACAAGAAATATCTCAATAAATGATCAACTCCACGAAAACATTTTCTGTTAAGTTAGTTTTTGTCCATCTCTTACGGCTTACTACTTAAGCAAAATCACGTAAAATTTTTCCAGAATAAAGTAGCCTTCAGAGGATATTTTCAGAGAATTCAAGATATACATTCTATTTGTCAGGTAAATATCTTTAATATACAATATTTTATATAAAATCATTAGAGCCATTTTTGAGAAAATCAACATTTTTGAAAAAAAATTCAATGTAAAGGGTAGTTGGGGTGGGGGATTTTATTGAAAATCTTCGTGTCGCATCCTTGGAGGATACCAAACTTGGTATTGAACGGTCTTTTCTTTTTTGAGCAATGCTGTCCACACACATACACTCACGGACCTTATTCTAAAAATGCTTTTGTTGGATTCATGGGACCCAAAACATGTATTTCCGGTGAAATCTCGGTATCGAATTTTTGGGTGCATTACAATACCTTCTGTATACACTGTGTACATAGTACGTGCAGAGAAAGGAAATATTCATAACTTTTAGAGGAAGATCAAGAATTGTTTTTCAGAGCCGAACTCTAGAACAAGTACTGTATTTTAAATGTTTAGGAGTAATGTAGAAAGGCATATTGATATAAAAAATAAGTAAATGTCAAAATTTTTAACAAAACTCTGATGTGTTCCATTCACTTAACCTTCTCTAGCTGTTCCATGTACAAATTATTCTTACAAAGATTATTTTTTTTGTCTATTTAATGTTAATCGAGATAAAAGATATCATAATTGGTCTAATTCCTTGCTTCCTTGTAAGTAGAAGGGAAATTACGGAATAGATTAGGCTAAAGACACAGTCAAGCCTTTTAAAAGCTATGTGAAGCATAACTTTGCATGGCCCCGTTTGAGAAAAGTTAGGTAGTTTAAAATTAAAATCCAATAACAAGCAATTTTTCTGAAATGGACATTTCCACAAGAAAAATACTTCATTTTTTGTGCAGTAAGTCTTATGCTTTAACCGAATTGCAAAATTCTACAAAACTCATTCAGAATAAATAGGTCTTCAGAGGCTATTCAGATGAAATACAAAATATTCATTTTGTTTGAACCTTTAATATATAGTATTTAAATCAAAATCGTTAGAGATATTTTTCAGAATAATGTTACTGTCGCATCCTTGGAAGATACTAAATATAAATACGGTTTTTTATTTAACGGTCCTTTCTTTTTTAAGCACATACACACGGATTTTTTTTCTAAAAATACTTTTCTTTATACTGATAGGACCTCAAAATATATTTTCGATGAAATTTCGACATCGAATTTTTGGCTGGAATATAATCTTTCTCTAGCTTCATGTACATAAATATAGAGAAAGTAACAACATACGATTAAGAAAAGAAACTAATATAAAATTCTACAGTTTTATGGAAATCTCCACAATGTTGACTGGCTGTGAAACTTGAATTTCAAGAAAAAACCGAAAGACTGAGCATCGATGGAGCAGATGATACAAGTCAAAGGTTGCACCAAACTCGGTAAGATAAAAAACTAAAGAGATAAATGGGTCTTTTTTATTTAGGAAAGTAAATAATCTATATATATATAGATATATATATGTGTGTGTGTGTGTGTATGAATCGCCGAAATGTATTTACACGCATCACAAGTTTTTTTTTTTTTTTTTGTTCGTTATTCACACGACAAGGTTTATGGAAAAGAAAATGTTTCAAAATTATGCGGGAAAGTTTTTAAAGTCTCATAATATAAATCAGCATACAGTGCCAAGAGAACGCATTTCCGTTAATAGCCGTGGTACCACGGCTATTTGTTGCTAATTGGTATTTTTCCTCCCCATTCAATGTCAAGGTAACGCACCAGTTTATCCAGACAATTTCACAACCGAGGAGTGAAATTCAAATACATTTTTATGTATAAACTGTTCTTTCCTTACTCCTATTGTTTAAAATAAAGAATCAAAGAAGTTTTCCTGTCGACGAATACCTAAAGTACTTATTTCTTTGTCGCTAGATGGCCAAAGTACTGCTCTAACTTTCAATGCTAAGGGAATGCATCCGGTTTTGTAGTCGATGACGCAAGATAACAGTGAAAATCAAATATACTTCTTATGTATTAACTGTCGTGCCCTTTGTCACTTCGTTTAAATAAAGAAATAAGTATATTTTATTATCATTCTTTAAAATGAACAAGTTATAAACTATGCACACAACCAATAACCCTTCTTGGAATCTGAAAATGGTTGAGAAATGACGGGACACCGATAGTAAACCGTTTTTGGCTAACTTCCTATTGCAAATGTTGGTTATTTGAGGCTATATCGTACATGAGCTAGGTAAAGGTGATTTCATCAGGACATGAAGATACTCCCGTCACCATCACACTGCAATTGTGGTGCTCTTAATACATTTGATCAAGTAATATTTTGGGTTAAATGGAGAAATAAAAGCTTATCAAATGCCCAACCAGATATAATTACTCTTTAGTTAGCCATCGTTAGCCATAAAATGGCTGTTTAACATAGCAGAAAATAAAGAAAGAGGCGCAAACATTAGGAGTAAAAGAAAGAAAGAGATTCGGAAGAAGTATAATGTTACTTTGTGACTTTCTCCTTAATGTAATTCATTACTTACTTCAGCGTTTACCCGCTACACCATGAAAGCGGTGCCATTATTGTTATTATGCCAACGGCATCGTTGCTTGTCCGCGCTGTTAACTGCATATGCCATCCTTTCCACACTACTTTATGTGTGCGCTGACTTTTTCCTTTTAAAAATACCAACTATATATGCTACATTGAGCAGATCATTGATCTTCATTGCGTTTTTCAGAAGCAAAGGCATTATTAGACATTGGCAATGGGGAAAATTCCTGTTGACACTTCTACTGACCTCAATTCGTTTCCACCAAATTGTTGTCACTTCACAACGTCAAAGGAAGAGTTAATATCGAAAGTGTTCCCAAATATTGGTGCAAAGTACAAAATCTATGCTTGTTTGAGCGAACGAGCCATTTTAACAGTAACTAATAAGAATGTAGATGGTTTGAATAGAAAAATTTAAGAGTAAAATTGATGGACAACTGCATTCATTTAAGTCGAACAATTCCATTACCGATCCAAAAGAATTCAGATTTGCCAGGTTTACCGCCACACAATTTGAGTCGAAGGTTGACTCGGTGATAATTATGCTACGCAATCTCAATCAGCCGAAATTGTACAACGGAACTAGACTCGCTGTTAAAAAAATTATGAAGCTACTATAATCGTAGGAAAGTTCAAAAATGAGGATGTGAGTATTCCAAGAATATCAATAATGCCACCCGACTTTCCTTTTGAATTTAAGTGTGTTCAGTTTACGGTGCGCCTTGCATTCACAATGACAATAAATCCCAAGGGCAATAGAAGTGTGTGGAATTTATACCTTGCATTGCCTGTTTTTCCCTTGGGCAGTTGTTCGTTGCGTGTTCGAGAGTCGGCAAACCATTGGCGCTATTTATTTTCTCTCCGGAAGGAAAATTAAACACGACAAGGTATTACAATTTGGTATTGTCAAATTATTTAACTGTAATTGTAATTTTATTTTATAGCACCACCCGTGCGAACACATGAACAGAATTAGTGAGAAGAGATACTCGTTACTAGTGAGGAACTACCTAACAAGAGACGACGAGAATTTGGACGCCTTAGAAAGATGTCTTGTAAAGTCTGAGTGAGCAACTGCCTAATTCTTGTAGTGATGATTTTCACACAGAGATTCTTTGATTCCACTTTCTGAAGTAGCCCTTTCGCAGTTTTCTCACGAGTCGTATTTCTAAGCAGCCGTGAGCTGTATTATTTGTAAGTACTTCTGAGTATCCTACTTACGCGATTTTATCTTAATGTATCTAACTCACGTACACCTCGCCCTGCAGGAAGTCCATCCGTTACTCCGGCGTTAGATCATACATCACAGTAATTGCTGCAGCGGTCGTCTCCTTAGCGCGGTGGTAGCGCAGCTGCCTACCAAGCGGGAGACCTGGGTTCGATCCCCAGTACCGGCGTGGGGATTTTTCCCCCGCTGGGAGACCTGGACCGGGGTGCACTCAGCCTCGTGAGGTCCCTGGGGGGCCAATGAGAAGTAGCGGCTCCAGGTCGTGAGGACCGCATTAACCGGCCGGGAGGGCCTCGAGGCGCTGACCACGTCTCACCCTCCAATACTGCACCCCATTCATGACGTCTGTAGTGGACCGAGATGGGGGACGCAGCGGCCGGGCGGTAGGCCAAGGCTCCCCGTGAGCTGTCGTGCCACGGAGTTAAGTTAATTGCTGCAGCGATCCACCGTTTTGCTGACAGAGGAATCAAATGTTTCTCTCTTCTTAGTGGTTTTAAAGACGGGTTTCAATGTTTATGTGGTGCTTCATATATATATATATATATATATAGAGTTCCGGAGGCTTGTCAGGACTCCGGACCTGTATACCTTTTTCCCCGTTTTTCTAGTTTCCTACGTTTCCTTGGTTGACTTTTAATGTTTTCCTTTTACATTTACATATACAGACATATACACATTTACGAACACAGAAACACTGATGCCCACTATCCCGTGCGCCACGAAGCACCAAAGTGAGGCACTTTAGCGAGCGCGGCCACGGGGGATCGGCGCTCTTGAGTATACATTTTACGAGTAGCAGAGGTCTGGAAATGTGAAATAGTATCTGTTCCATAATGATATTAACAAGCTCATACTATTGCAGAGAATCCCAAAAACAATAAAGATGACGGCGATGATGACGCAAAAGTTGTAATATTTGTTTCATCCACCCAGTTGTATATAGAACAGGAATTTGGACTGTGAAGCCTGGAACTTCAGCCGAAGTTTGCAAGTTGTCATTGGGATATGTGAAAACAATTTAACATCTCCTTGTGGTTTACCGGAAAAAAACACCAGTCAGTTGAAGAATTTAGTGCCGGTATGTTGCCATGATAGCTCAGTGGTTAGAACCACTGAACGGAGACCAGAAGATCCATGGTTCAAATCGCGGCTATGGCATTGTATTTTTCAGTGTGACTCCACCTCTCCGATACACAGCTTGTCTTACGAAAGAAAGAATTTTTTGGGGATTTTTCTGAATATACCATTAAGTAGTGTTCTTAGCCAAGAGGAAACTAATGTGCAGTTTTTAAATATAAATAATCAGAAACCTGCTGTTCCGCGTTCATGTACGTTACCTACTACTGCGAAGATCGTCACAGTTTGATTTTCACTTTCTCTAGCACGTATGTACGTACATACAATGTAATTAGTAGCTAGAGAAGGTATTGTGTTCCATCCAAAAAATTGATATCGAGATTTCTCCAGAAATATATGTTGTGAGGTCCTCTATGTGGGTGTGTTTATGTGTGTCTCTGGACAGCATAGCTCAAAAACGAAAATACCGTTAAATACCAAACTTGGGTTGGTATTGACATGAGAATTTTAAAGAAACTCTCCACCAGAAACTACCCTTTACATTAATTTTTTTTGAAAATGTTGTTTTTCTCAAAAATGGCTCTAACGTATTCATTAAAATGCTCTATACTAAATATTTTTATATAAAAATAAAATGTATATTTTGAATTTTCTGAGAATAGTCTCCGAGGAACTCTATTTTGAATTAGTTTTGCACAGTTATAGCGGTTAAACTGTAAGAGATAGACACAAACTTACTATACAAAAATGTAGATCTCATTAAAAATCGTAATTTATGTCATATACTTTTTCTTGAAAAATTGACCACTTTCGAGATATTGATTGTTATTTGTTTCAGTTTTAAACTACTTAATTTCTCTCAAACGGGACCATAAAAACAGAACCGAATGGGTTCATAATTGTTTCATAGCAACCAGCTTTTAAAAAGTTTTATTGTCGCTTTATGCTGTGCATTTTCTTATATGCATTTTGCTTACAAAGAAGCAAGTAATGCGACTAATTCTGGTAATGTTTATCATGATTAGCAGGATGTAGATAAAAGAATAATCCTTTGAAAGGAAAGTTTGTGTTTGAAACAACTAGAGAAAACCATGTGAATGGGACATAACAGATTTTTAAGAGAAGAAACATTATTGATGTCTAGCCAAGGGAAGATGAAGTGTGAAGGCCGTTGCTAAGGAAACGTAAACGAACATTGCCACACTGTTTACTCTGGTGAATCATACTCCTAAGGTCAGAGCTATATAACCGAGCTTGCTTCGGCATTCAGTTAAGCGCGAGTTTGTGTTATTTTTTTTTAAATCACATGTCATTTTATTGTGTTTACTTCGCCATTGTAGTCAGTCCTATTTCATGTCTGGAATTTTGCTCTTTTGGTTGGTTGTGCTTGGAATTTTGTACAGCACGGGGAGCCTATTCCAACAACATTGTCGTAGTGTGGAGGTGATACTGAACAGAGGGACCAATAATATTAGTTGGTAACCTCAAACCGTGTGATAAATGGCTGCATATCACTGATAAATCCGGACTTCATCATCTTCTCTCAGGAAGCCGAATCAGGCCTCTCTCTGTGCCACAGTTCCGATATTCTTTTTCAAGATCCATTGGAGTGTACCCACTACCAACCAAACCACACAGTGTTGTAGGTAGGTATTCGGGGAACGAAATTCTCCAGGCACGGTGGGGCCTCCAGCTGGCACCATTTGGTGAGATAGCTGCTAAGCACCAACCAAATGTCAGCAACCTACCGACAACATAAAGGCGATACTCCCAAAATATCAATTTCGGAGCAGAATGCACACAGGTTAGATTGTACTCACCCATGTCGCCAGAGTTTTTCTGCTGTCGGTTTGGTTTCGTTTAACACTTCATAAGCCATCGTTTGCCAACCAGTTAAAATATGCTTACAGAATAAGTTCTATCTTATGATGTTCCATCCTCGAGTATGTTTTTCTTCAATTCAGGGTGCAATCTGAGCAGAAGTCAACAGACGGTAGTGGTTCCGGATTTGCTCGCAAGTTGTGATCTCCCTGTTTGTGTCCAGAAGGCGCTTCAAATGTATGACGATGGGTTTAAAGCCCGAGAGTACCACATGAGGATACTGCATTTGCTCCTCCCAGAACGTTCTTTCGATTGAAGAACCATTACCATAGAGTGACCGGAGTTCATAACCTACATTGTACACACACTTTTAAAATACGCAGTTATGAGGCAGAGTTACGAGTAGACAAAGTATTCAATGTCCAAAACCAAAATCAGCTTCCGGGCTTGCCTTTTCTGCTAGGGAAATTTTCGAACAGGACAGAATAATCAAATAAGCAAAAGTACTGCACGTGCTCATAAAATAAGTGAGATGAACGTCTCTAAAACCTCTAAAGAGATGGAGCTTTAACCAGATCCATCGCGAATTTTAACTCTTGCGAAAGAGAACCAAAGGCATCCTCAGTCAGCAAATGGACAACTTTCAATTAGAAGGCACATCCAGGAACAGCTGAAAGGACCATCGTATCACACATTTCTTCTCTTAAATATTAAACAGAGAAGGCGTACGATGCCCATAATGATATTTAGTTTATTCTTGTCTTAGTCTTATTAGTGAGATTGTCCTTTCTTTACAGTTTTGAGCATGGTGTCTCTCGCAGTGTTTGTTGCACACTTTACACACGCATTCTTCTTCCGGTTGGTGGAATCTTTGGTTGCGGCATAGTTTGTGGCGAAAACCGTGCGTTGCATATCTTGTCACTATGTGTCGTAATTTGGCTGCTTCAGTCTTCTGTCATTATGGAGTATGTTGTATAGGAATCGGGCCATATGATGTTTTTTTTTTTATTTAGTAGATATAGAGTCTTTTCATAGGTCTTTGTATTTGTAGCCAAAGTTGTGCTTTGATGTTCTCAATGAAAAAAGTTTCATTGGCTAGTACGTATGCTAGTTAGCCTCGATGGTGCTAACTTCCCTATTCCTAGGTTGGTGACCGTAAGTTGTTCCCGGATGATGTTGATTCCGTAGGTTCCAATTGGTGCTATGACTGTCTTGAAGAGTGTTATTGCGGTTGTTGGATGTTATGTATGTCTTTTACTACTGCAGTTCTCTCTCTGTTACATGATTGTTGAAGAATGATAGTTTGTTTTAAAGTAACTTCTTCTCTTAAGGAAGCAGAGATATTTCAGGGAAGTCATTGGTAGCTCCGCGAGGACAACTTGCAACTCGGTGATATTAGGTAGACCTGGCAATGCAGATGTACGCTTTAACATTGTGCAACTCAGGCCAGAGTGGCGGTTGTCAGGTAAGCACTTCTAGAAGTCAGACAGTAGATTGCAGGAATAAGCATTAACAATGTTGCCATTTGACGATGTTTACTTCTGTAGCAGTGGCTAACACATTAACTGAGAAATAGCGCGGGAGAAGAAGCTTCGTCATCATGCACAATAATATGTATTTGAGCCAGGGAATACTAGTCGCGCATGCGCAAAAGCTGCTAAAAAGGTGCACAACACCTTGTTGCCACATTCTTGAGTTTATAGGAGTAGTAGGCAGATTTAAGCGCCGTAGACTTTAAGTTGCGCATATGCATTACGTTTAAAACCATTCCAAGTAAAATAACCAATAAATCCACAAGCAATTAAAACGTAGTGTGTTCATGTGGCCTTGGTACCTTTGGTCAGGAAACAAACAAAAGCAAAGCTTTAATATAAAATGTATAAACAAAATTAAAATAATAAATAACTTACCCAGTGGTGACTTACACTTCTCTCTAGTCAAGCATGAGTACATAAAACTATTCTATTAGTGTAATATTACAATTAAAGACAAAAATGTTATTTAGCAAATATATTCAGAAGAGTATTTAGTTTCAACATTTAAATGGATACTCGTTTCAATTAAACACAGCTTAAACAAGAAACTACAGATAATTTCAGAATTTGTTATTCTTCTGAAACCTGCATTGTCATGCTATACTTCTGAGCAATTAAGTTAATTCATTAGTATTTTAAAGCTATACAGTGAGTATATCACTTTAGATACGCATAACCAGAAACTAATATGTTATTAAAAGTAATTACACCCACTGGCTTTATTCCAAGGATTACATCTAAACCTGTTCTGAAAATTCAGGAGATTCAATACATCGACCTTCTTAGAGTCTATAATTTATTATTTGACTTGAGAATTCTAATAGATAATAATAACAGACTTAAAATATTAAACGTAATTGAAAATTACGGATGCTGGTTATTCACCAACGAAGATTTTTGTGAATCCTAAATTTGATATTTCATAATATTTATGCACTTCGATAACAATTGAGTTTGTAATTGAATTCTCCATCCTTTGCCTTATTTGGATAATATATACTTTTTACCTTCAAAATATAAAATTTAATATTTATTATAGGTTACATATGCTGTATATTTTCATCCTTCTGTTCTTTAAATACCTTTTCACTTCAATATATATTTGCAGTTTAAATACTGTATAAAATAAAATGTAATGTATTTTAAACAGCTTAAACGGATATGTTTTGAAGAAGAGTTTGGTTTTGAGTCATATATACAGGGTGTTAATGAACTGCACCGAAATAATTGGCGAGATTGTGCACGTGACTCATATATAATTTGAGATCGCCGATGCATGGTCCACAGATAAACATAACGCAACTACATAGCGTTAATCGTGTGGTATCAGGTGCTGATAAGTCGGTGTTAAAGCAAAGCAGGTTGAAGAAAATGGCTTAGAATGTCTTTAAAACTACTGCCCAAGTATAGAATTATCGATTTTAAGCAGCTCGTTACTAGCGTTCTCAAGATTTAATGTCGCAAAAATCTGTAAAATCTCGAACTATTCACCTCATTGAGTAAATATTTTATTATTTTTTTTTTTTTTTTGGTTCCAGACGAAGTGCTGTGATACGTGAATGAGACCCGAACTCGGAAACTATCTTTCACTTGAAAGCCAGTGTCATAACCACTACGCTAGAGAGGTACTCTGGAATATGTCCCTTCGTTTTTCGTGTTATGCTCTCGAATGGTTGATATATTAGCCAGTGGTGTACTGGCACTTCAGAAACTTATAGCCGTTACTTCGAAATGTCAATAAGTCTCCTATCTCAAATTACTTATTTAAGTAATCTACATATTCTGTGAAAATATTTCGGCATTGTTCATTAACACCCTGTGTGTGTGTGTGTGTGTGTGTGTGTGTGCGTGTGTGTGTGTGTATATATATATATATATATATATATATATATATATATACACGACTAAAACGGATATGTGTTAGATTCACTTGACTTTCTCTCCCTATTGCGAAACAAACTATCCTAGCAAAATTTATTACTCTATCCACTTCATGCTAATCAAGATAAACAGTAGAAATTATCTTATTATTTGAATAAACCGATAGCCAAATATGTTAATTTGAGTGGAATATAATAAACGTTTTGAGGGAAACGTTACTTAGCATTTATTCTCCGTCTCCCTGGTCATTTATTTCGGGAGATACCAGGCCAGTCATTGCGGCCAAACTTACATTTTGCCCTATTTTCACCTTGTAATTTGAACAAATAAGTAAACATTTTATTTTGGAATCAGTCACCTTAAGGCAAGCCAGACGAACAATAGTTAAAGCCCATGTAAAGATCATTGTATTCTCCGCACGTTAAAGTATTGCCACACCTGTCTTTATTTTAACTGTAGCATAGAAATGTATTCGTGTCAACAACTTTTAAGCAACGCAGTCCTAAATTTTTTACTTTCTCTACATAGTACTATGGTATGTAAGCAGAAAAGTAATGCACTCCACCCAAAAATTCCACACTGGAAATACCGTCTTAGGGTTCCTTATATTCAATAAACAATTTTTAGAAAAAGGTCCGTGTGCGTGTGTGTATGATCATGTGTCCGTGTATCTGTGAACACGATAACTCAAAAACGAAAAGTTGGTAAAATACCAAACTTGGTATTTATGTTTAGTATCTCCCAAGAATACAACACGAAGATTTTGAAAATAAATACCCCCACCCCAAACTACCCTTTAAATTGACTTTTTTTCTAAAATATTTATGTTATCAAAATGGCTGAAACGATATTGATTAAAATATTAAAGATATTTACATGACAAATAAAATGTACATATATCTTGAAAATTCTTGGAATAGCCTCTGAAGGCCTCTTTATTCTGAATGAATGTTACTGAATTTTGCATAGCTGCTAAACATAAGAGACAGACAAAAACTTACTGCACAAAAAATATAGATATCGTTAAAACACACAATTTATGTAATATAATTTTTTTCCTGAAGTTGATCATTTTTTAGAGATTCCTTGTTATTGGTTTCGGAGTTAAAACACTTGCGGGGATTTCTCAACTCCTTGTAGTGCCAAGAAACTGATTTTATCCACATGGCAACCAGCTTTTAAAAGATTTGACCCTAGTGTAGACACTTATTTTCCTTCTAGTTACAAGAAAGCAGGTAATAAGACCATTTCTGCTAATGTTTGTCTCGATTAGCATGAAGTAGATGGAAGAATACGCTTTTCAACAATAATTTGTTACCTAGATGATGAGAAAGTCATGTGAATGGAACACATCAGATTTTTTGTGAGGATTTTTATGATAAATAAGCTTTTCTTTCATATCTTTTAAGTTCTAAATAAATCAATATCTCTATTACCTTTTCTGATACAGTTTATTACTTTCGAGAAGGTGTATCGAAAGGGTATTGTATTGCACCCAAAAATTCGATACCGAGATTTCACCGGAAATATATGTTTTGAGACCTCCTGAATAAAAAAAAAAAAAAGCATTTTTAGAAAAATATCCGTGTGTGTGCCTGTCTCTGTGTGTGTGTGTGTGTGTGTGTGTGTGTGTGTGTGTGTGTGTGTGTATGTGGGCAGCATAGCTCAAAAACGAAAAGACCGTTAAAAACCAAAGTTGGTATTTAAGTTTGGTATCTTCCAAGGATGCGACACGAAGATTTTCAAGAAAATCCCCCCACCCCAAACTACCCTTTACATGGAAAACATTTCTATATTTTTTATTTTCTTAAAAATGGCTCTAATGATTTTGAATAAAATCTCGCATATTTATGATATTTACTTGACAAACAAAATTTATATCTTGAACTTTCTGGGAATAGCCTCTGAAAACTACTTTATTCTTAATGACTTTTACGGATTTTTGCATAACTGCTAAACCGTAAGAGATGGACAAAAACTTACCACACAGAAAATGTAGAGCACATTATAACACAATTTATGTTACATACATTTTTTCCTGGAGCTAATCATTTTTAAGATATTCCTTGTTTTTAGTTTCAGCTTTGAAAAACATACTTTTCTCATACAGGAATGTGTCAGCTCCTGACCATACAAACAAAGGAACTTCAGTCACATAGCAACCAGCTTTTGACTATCATTTTAACCTATGGTACTCCCTTATTTCGCTTCTACTTACAAGGAAGCATGTAATAAGACTATTTCTGCTAATTTTTTCTCGATTAGCATGAACAAAAGAGAAACCTAAGCTTTTTAACAATAATTTGTTGCAGAGATGTAGAGAAAGTCATGTGAATGGATCACATCAGATTTTTTTTCAACGTACCTCACACTGTTACGTTTTATTTTCGTTAGTTTTATTTAAGTTGTAATATTCTTCTAGAACACACACTTCAACATATGGTCAACCAGGTTAAAGGACGTTAAAGTAAAAAAAAAAAAAAAAAAAAAAAAAAGAAGACGTCAGGAAATCAAAAAGAAGGTCCATATACAGAGTGTTTCAAAACGACACCAAAGGAAGATGTGGACCTTGTTGGTCATACCGTACCTGATACGTGAATATAATTTTCAGCTCTAAATTTGGCATATACAACATTGTCATAAAATCACCATGGATTAGGCAGTCGTACATAACCAAATGACACGTGCCTGGCCCACTCCAAGAGAGATGCCGGTCGGTAGCGAAGGTCTTGTGGTGTAGACGTGGTTTGGTAGACACCCGGCGTGGGACAGGTCATTTTAGTAATGGAAAACGTAGCATTTGGGTGTGGCGTATGACAACCGTTGTTCCTTAGCTGCCTAATCCCAAATATGTGCGATTTTCAAACACATATAAAACTTTAAATAGAAGAGTTTGAAAGTTGCGACATCAAGTTTTGGGCAAGTCAAAGTATAAGCTAACTGACTGCTATCTTCCTTTGGTGTCGTTTTGAAACAGCCCCGAATATATATATATATATTTCCCAACATTTCTTGTTTTTCTATTTGATTACCGTTTTTTTTTGCTTCTAATACACACACATTTACAAACACACAAACACCCATGCCCAAGGCGGGACTCGAACCCACGATCCTCCGCGCCACGAAGCACCAAAGCGAGGCGACCATGGAGACCGGCACCTAAGGAAGGAAGATAAATAGTATCATACATAGTCTTAAGCACTACTTCCCAGATTCTCGTGCAATAGTGGAAGAAGAAAAAGTGTCCGATATAGAGTTTTCCACAATATACGCAGAAGCACACTTAAGAGTCTAGCAGAAAATATATTTATCCCTAACCACGTAAAATGGATTAGTAGCATATTTAACCTTTTTGGTGCTAGCCCGAATAGCAAAATGCTGTCTGAAAAGTGTCAAGCAATTTTAGAGGAGAATGCAGGCATTTTAGTAATAAAATGAGTACCAAATGACTTAGAAATCTGAATCTCTTTATTTTTGGTAAATCTTTTGTCTACTGTATAATATGGATCAGAAATTTCTTCGATATTTAACAAAGTAAAGACAAAAGAAAAATTTTAAAATACATTTAAAAATCCCAAAATAATTAGCTATACAAAATCTTACTACACAAAAAGGCTAATTAAACGAGAGTACACATATTTCTTTAGTAAAACAACATCTTGTTTAGGTGAATTCACGTAATTTGAATGCTGAAAACTGGAACAAAAATCCCCCCCTCTCACGCATACAAACATGATACCACTATTAATGAAAATGGCATGAAGCAATAGGATATAAATATAACGTAGATTATTGTACAATTTATTACTTGTGTTGTTACATAGCTGAAAGGTTGATTCACATTGTATACGTCGTCTGGTTACATCTCTGTAAATCCATTTTGATAAGTGCATCGATTATTTGCATGCGTAAGAGGACCGTTTTTTGTTGTTGTTTTTTTTTTAAGCTTAACGTCCTTTAACTTGGAAGTTGGTGAAAGGATGCTCATATGATATCGGGGTCCATGGAGCTTAAAGTTACTCAGCATTCGTCTTCTCAGGATAAGGGAAAACCCCGAGAAAAGAAAAACCTTATCCGAGTAACTCACCCTAAGCCAGATTCGAACTCACGACCTGTTGAATGAGGCTACCACAGCACTACTAAGGCGGGCTGGGTTGACTCTTGTTATCGTATGCATTTTCATCGCTGAAGCTAAAATAGTATCTTCCTATTTTACTTCGATGTTAGAAACGCTTTCATCAAGACCTGAAAGTTCAAAATCGCTCTTTCTTTTAATGCATCGCGAACTGCAAATCTTACTTCCTCTTCGATTCGTAACCTTTGGCTAGACGACTAACAAACACCGGCTAGAAAAATTAAATTTGGAGCTAATTTAGCTCTTTGGAGTGTAAAGATAAGGTCCTGAAACGCTCCAGAGAACCTTTCTCTATGGCTATGACGTAGAAAGAACACAGACTTTCTCTCCAGAAAGAATTAAAACGTTTGAAAATGGTATCACGATTAGATCGTGATTGGCACTCAAACGGTTAAGGTATGTATGGCAGCAAGGAGGCAGCCAACACTACATTCATTGACCTAGAATCGTTTTATGGGGGACAGAGTCGTTATCTATAAGATAAGATAAAAGTCGCTGAACACGCGGTAATGTTCCAAGGCTAAACCATGCAAAGGAGTTCATTGAACTATCAGCTAAAACATCAAAAGAGATCCTTAAATTCAGCGAACCGGAGTTGGGGAAATTAAATGACTTCCTCACTTGACATTGCGAGATCACATTATGTTCTCATTACAACTATATCTTTATATATTCTACTGCTAAGAATATTGGTCTGCACCTTAATTTCATTATTATATTAATCTTTAATGATTCAAAGACTTCGTAAAATGGCCGAAGCACATACTTGTGAATCGATTGCTTGACCAGGACTCAGCTTTTAGAATCTGCTTTTACCAATCGTATATTGCCTCATTGTCACCCAGAAAAAATGTAAGCTTTATTAAAAACATAAAATTAAGCTGGGGTCTATAGTTTAGAAGGGTAAACTATAGCCTATAGTTTAGGTTTCGCTCACAAAGTATCTTTAAAGGTAGCAGTGTTGAGAAGCCAATGGTTGTTAAATGATTCCAAAACTATCTAGTCGGGAAAAAATATGTATAAGCAATGCCAATTACTCAATGCTTGTTTGTCATTTATTGCCAGCTTTTCGAGAAGATAGCGGTTGTCATTCGAGAGCAACATAGGAACAGATTTCAAAGTGATAATGACTACGAACTGAGCTTGAGTTCTGAAGTGGCAAATACTGTGCAAAGGAACATTTGAAAACCGAGAGTGAACTTGGAAAAAAATAAAAAATGTTATATATGACTTTCTTCTCCCTACCTTCAGTAAACTATGTTACACAATCTTACTACTATATCTACGTCGTGTTAATCAAATAAGTTTAGCAGATCGTTTAGTTATACATTTTCTTGTAGATATAATGGGAGCAGGGAATGCAATAGTCGGAAGACCGATAGGAAAGTCTTGTAAAAACTGATCGATATGTGGTGACTTTGAAAGCCATTTTCTTTGCAAAAGTAGTAAGGGAAATATATAACATTCCTTGAAGGAATGTACAGCATTGAAAACTTAAATGATAAAAGAAGGCTATCTGAGAAATGATCAGCTCAAAAAATGACAAATATATGTAATAATAGTTAACCAATTTTTCTCTTAAAGTGATTTCGAATAACGTTGACTTCAAAAGCTATTGGTATACATTTAAAATATATTCTTCATTTTCAAAAACATGTCTTAAGCATATGGTATTTTCACTAAAATCGTTAAAGTCAATTTTGAGAAATTCAAAATAAAAAACATATTCTGTTAAACAATAATTTTGGATTAGAAGATTTTCTTGAAATTCCGGTTGGAGCATCTTTGGAAGATGTTCAACTTAAATATAAATTTAGGTATTTAACCGTCGTTTCGTTGTTAAGTTATACCTCCGTACTGTTCACAGACATCCCAACGGACAAAGGCCAAGGAGATGATGAATGGCCTGACTCTTCTTGTGCATGTTAAATATGCTCCTTAACTTCAGAAGAAGGTTAGCAGCCCCGGTCTTGGACAAAGTATGCTGATGGAATCAGCACTCTTCTGCCCCCCCCCCACAATCTCTCTCGAGATAAATTCCGGAACCGGCACAAAATTAGCACTTTTACTAAAAAAAAATCTCATGTGCTCCATTCCATGACTTCTTTAAATCTCTGCAGCAAATTATTGTTAAAAAGCTTATGCTTCTATTTACTTCATGCGCATCGAGAAACAAATTAGCAGAAATAGTCTTATTACCTGCTTCCTTGTAAGTAGAAGCGAAAAAAGGGAGTACACCAGCTTAAAGTGATAGTCAAAAGCTAGTTGCTATGTGACTGAAGTTCCTTCATTTGTATGGACAGGAGTAGACAAATTCATGTATGAGAAAAGTATAAGTTTTTCAAAGCTGACAACAAAAACAAGAAATATCTCAAAAAGGATCAACTCCACGAACCAAAAAAATATATAACATAAATTGTGTGTTTTAATTGCTCTACATTTTTTGTTTGGTAAGTTTTTGTCTCTCTCTTACGGTTTAGAAGTTATGCAAAATTCCGTAAAATTCATCCAGAATAAAGTAGTTTTCATAGGCTATTCCAAGAAAATTCAAGATATACATTTTATTTGGCAAGTAAATATCTTAAATATAAGAGAGTGTAATTAAAATCGTTACATCCATTTTTAAGAAAATCAAAATTTTAAACATTTTTGCCATGTAAAGGGTAGTCTGGATTAGGGGGATTTTTCTCAAAATCTTCGTGTCGAATCCCTGGAAGATAGTAAACATAAATACCAAATTTGGTATTTTACTGACTTTTCGTTTTTGAGTTATCGTGTTCACAGACACACGGACCTTTTTCTGAAAAAAGCTTTTTTGGATACAGGGAACCCTAAAACAAATATTTCCGGTGAAATCTCGATACAGAATTTTTGGGTGGAGTGCAATACCTTCTCTATTCACTATGTACATAGTACGTATAGAGAAAGTAAAAAGTAACTTGGTTTTTCATGTTGTAGAAGAAACTTAAATAAATGTGTTTGTTGGAAGAGCCTTTACTTGGACATTAATGATCCTAGGTCCTGTATAAATGCTACATCCGCTGCTTCCATGCAAATCCCCAGCTCAGCACTCGTTAAGTTGCCGTTACATGCTGAAGATTTATTTGAACACACCTAATATTTCTACAGTGACTTCTGGTCAGGTTGGTATTTAGGGATATGTTTGGTGCCTTTTTGTCTTTCGCTGCTGTTCTTATTTCTCCTCTTCTCAGCTGGCGGCTAAAGGTCCTGTGATTTGAAGAGAAAATTGCTGGTTTAAAGCTTGTAGACACTGGTATCTATCTTCGTTTTTCTTTCAGCCTTTTCTGGTCCTTGAAACATAGATATAAAAACCTTCTCTGTAGAGCACCGCTGGTCTTAGTTCCTTCTGACTCTATAAGCAGCTTTCCTTTTGGCCTAAGTTGAACTTTGCCAAATTTGAAGCATACTCTGAAGGTTTTTTTTTTTTTTTTTTTTTTTAAAGGTTTTCTATAGAGAAGTGATCAATAGAAAAATAGCTGAATGTTGTTCCCTTTTACTGCTGTGGCACCGCAGGCGATGGCACATGGAATAAAGATGGAGCACCTTTAGAATGCAACGGCGGGGGGAACAGGAGAATCCGAGAAACCCTACCGCTTACCTTTGCTTGTCCTTCTAAATACCTTCCACTCAATTACTCTGAGTGATTGTTTTGGGGCTCCAATATGGTCCAATATTTTTTCAAAAAATGTATTTGAAAAATTGTAGAAGTAGCCAACCAAATCTATTCCTTGTCGTTACTCCCCATTTAATTTGCTTCTTTCTAGTTGGAGCTTCTTATAGGACTCCTTAATGTCGTCTGTGGCATCTCCTTTTCGTCCCTCCAGATAATTCTTTGAATGGACTTATTAATAGCACCACTTCCGTAAGTTCATTCTCATTCTAGATCGGTGCTTTGCTGTTGTTGCTCTATTTTGATGCGGTTGAGATTTCATCCCTTTTCCATGTTTGTTCCACAAGAAGTGTGAGTAATATACTGTCACATATGTATCCCATCCCACAGAAACGCTAAATAAAACTGACATCCGGATTTACCAAGCTGCTTCTTGGCCATGCAGTCATCGGCATATGTTGTGTCGCCTTGACTTGGGTTTTGTAAATTAGGGACCAAACACTTCTTTAGAGATGCAGTTCTTGACGTTGGGGTGTGTTTATATGCAACATATTGCAGGAGAACTTTTGATAGTTCAACCTGGTTGAAATCTGAGATAGTGATGTTGTATGTATACCTCAGATTATATGGTGTGTGTTTATAGTGTTTATATTTCTATCCGGCGTTGGTTGCGGATTCCTCGTTGGCTATTTGTGGTACTCCTGTTAGCGAAAACGTCTTACAAGGTTGTCCGCTATTTATGAATTGCAGACCCACCCGATGGCTGGTACCTAAACCCACAGATTGTTTCTAATTTGAATTCACTTAGATTTTATTTTAACGGCGCCGGATTCATTCAGGGTTTCATTTACGGCTCTCGTTTTCATGATCCGTAGTTCGATTCCCAACTCTGGGTTGGTGATTATACAACGGCCCTAGACTAGTCTTCATCTCTAGCTAGGTCATATGAAGAAGTATCCTCATAGTCAACGAGAGGGATGGCTTAGGCGGTTTTGTTTGTGGCCTATATTTTGGAGTCCGCGGTTTCGATGCCCATGGCCAACCTACTTGGCCCAATGTTTTTTTCGGAAATTTCCACAAGTTATCAGCCAAATGCTGGTTAGATTCATTATAATCCCCGGATTTTCCGGTCCATTGTTCTCTTTTATAAATGGAAGACCAGGCGACCGTGTTCAGCGGAATGCGGTTGGTGGTGGCTTTTGCACTGCAAAGGTTTGTCCTGGCGATCGATCGGTACCAGCCTTTGGGTCTGAAACTTCTGTGTTCGTGGGCAGGGACCGGATGGTATCTGAAGGTTCCATTTGTAGTCATTAGGACCCTGTCCATCCTTGCTAACATTGTCGTCCGCATCTGGTCGTCCTTGGGGTCTCGTTCCTCATCCATACATGGGATCACATAAGAGGCAAAGAACCATAAGGGCCTAAGCCTGGTATTCCATCCCAGTGCCATGGGGACCCCGATCATTTGGAGTATGCAATTAAAAACCGCCGGTCTCTTTCATTCATCATTCCATAGCTAGCGAGCACCCCAACTGGATGCCGTATTCTCAGAAATGGGTCCAGTTATCTCTTGGTGAAATGAGGTAACCCCAAGAGTCACTATACCATAAGGGAACATTGAAAACAACACATTTTGTTTCAATTAAATTTGTGCTGCTTTATAATAGAAAGGATGGAATAAAAATAAAATAATAAAACTTAGGATATCTATATATGCGTATTAAGGAAGGAAATGAATTTTATACATATAATTGTTACTAACGTAGCAGCTTTTATCTGGTATGACACCTAAACCTAGTCGACATTACAATAGCATAAGCAAAATGCAAGAATATGTGCTCAAGAGAGGTTATCTGATAGTTTCTGGGTGTTTTCGCATAGCGACAGCTTTTAAGAGAGTTTAGTCCACTGTATTCCCTTAGTTTCCTTCCACTTTTAAGAAACTAAGTGATAACACCATCTCTGCTAACGTTAATTCGATTAGTACGAAGTGGATGAAGAATAAGCTTTCGTAAGAATGGTTTATTACGGAAGAGGAAGATGAAATAATGTGAATAGAGCTTTTTCATATGTGTTGCAATTTTATCATCATCATCATCAACTCTTCATGGATTAGGAGAATTCTTCTGTTCCAGCCTCATACTTCTTCCCATTTTTTACCGTCTTCCTGCTGATCTGTAGCCTAGCGGTTTATTTTTGTATGACTGAAATGGCATGCGAGAGTTATCTTTGTAAATTACTTTTCCATTTTTCTCTATTTCTTTGTATATTTTCTTTTAAGTAAAATATGTCTAATTCTCTCCTTGGGTCTTCGTTTCTAATACAATCTTGTCTGGTGCATCCTTTTACTGCTCGGAGATATGTCATTTTTGCTGCTTGTAATTGGTCCCAGTATTTATTTTTAAGTGTCCATGTCTCCGAACCGTATAGTAAAACCAGAATAGCCATTGTCTTTAGAATTTTAGATTTGTATCCTTTCGGATTTTGCTTTTCAAGATGCGAGCTATTACTCCACAAATATATTGGAACTTACTCACTTTATTATTTGTTTCTTAACTGTTTGTTTTAAAGGCATGTTGCAGATCCGGATAATGCAAGTATGGATGGGATCAATAACGTTTTCAGATAGAACACATCCGTCACTCTTACTGTAGTTGAACATATGTATCAAAGTTAAAAACATTCCATGGCTCTACACGGATCTTCGGGTAGTCTGAAAAGAGAGTTGTTACGCACAAACTGTTACTATAATCTGGTTCTTAAACTTTGTTTTTTGTGTGTTTTTTTTTACTTTCTCTACACGTACTATGTACATAGTGTATAGAGAAGGTATTGTATTGCATCCAGAAATTAGATAGTGACATTTCACTTGAAATTCTTGTTTTGAGACCCCCTGAATCCAAAAAAAAAAAAGCATTTTAGAAAAATGTCCATGTGTGTGTCTGTCGGCAGCAAAGCTCAAAAACGAAAAGACTGTTTAATACTAAACTTGGCATTTAAGTTTAAGTTTAAGAATTCGACACGAAGATTTTCAAGAAAATGCCCCACACACAACTACCCTTTATATGCAACAAATTTCTAAAATGTTTTTCTCAAAAATAGTTCTATTGATTTTGATTAAAATCTCTTATATTTAAAATATTTACATGAAAAATAAACTGTAAATATTCAATTTTCTGGATATAACCTCTGAAGAGATTTTTATTCTGAATGAATTTTGCGGAATTTTGCACAACTGGTAAATCATAGGCAAAAACTCTTTACACAGAAAATGTAGAGCTCGTTAAAACGTACAATTTATGTCATATATACTTTTTTCGTGGAGTTGACCGTTTTTTAGATATTCCTTGTTATTAGTTTGAGATTTAAAGTACTTATAATTTTCTCAAACGGGAATTTGTCAACTCCTGTCCATATAAACAAAAATACCTACTTCAATCACATAGCAACCAGCTTTTAAAACATCTGACTATCATTTAGCCTATGGTACTCCCTTATACTTACAAGAAAGCATATCAGATTTTTTTTTGTCCTGTTACATTTCTTTTAACCTTTCCCGATTAATAATATTTATATCAATACAATGATTTTCTAATAATTGTAATAGTATTACTGAATGTCGAACTCCAAACGCCAAGAGTTGCTGTTTGTTTTCTCTAATGCGTATTTGCCACGAATTCGCATGCTATTTTTCCTACACGACATTATTTTTATCCTTTATCTCTCTTCCTGCAGACCTTGACATCTGAGGTTACTTAACTTGTTCCACTGCAACTTTTTAACATAATCCTTGCACAATGTGCTTTTTTGTTGTTGTTTTTTTTTACATCCGCTAGTTTAATTTTCATATCTTAATACATAGTATGCTAATTCAACCACAATCTAGTTTTATTACGACAATTCTGGAAATGGCTGTAATAGTGTAATAGTCTTGGTATAGGAAGTGTATCCATTTATGACTAAACACACCTAAAATGGATTGTACAAGCATTACAAACAAAAATTGTCAGATAAAGCATCTACACTGAATTTCATATCACTGCACTTTATTACTTGCACAGTTTATCTTGCTGGATGATTACTCACATAAGCTCTGTACATTCAATCTCGTATTCACTTACAAGTGTAGCCTTTACAACACAATACAATATCCATTTAAATTTAGAACAACAAAATAGGTAAGTCAACATGTCTAGCAGCCCACTATAATGCATTCACTCGTCTTCACTTTTTACTTTCTCTATACGTACTATGTAATAGTGTATAGAGAAGGTATTGCACTCCACCAAAAATTCGATACAGAGATTTCACCGGAAATATATATTTTAGGGTCCCCTATATCCAAAAAAAAGTATTTTTAGAATAAGGTCCGTTTGTGTGTATGTGTGTCCGTGTGTCCGTGTGTCTGTGAACACGATAACTCAAAAACGAAAAGTCGGTAAAATACCAAACTTGGTATTTAAGATTAGTATCTTCCAGGGATACGACACGAAGATTTTGAAAAAAAATCCCCCCACCCCAACTACCTTTTACATGGAACTTTTGATTTTCTCAAAAATAGCTCTAACGATTTTGATTAAAGTATCGTATATTGAAGCTATTTACCTGACAAATAAAATGTATATCTTGAATTTTCTAGGAATAGCCTCTGAAGAGTACTTTATTCTGGACGAATTTTACGGAATTTTGAATAACTGCTAAACCGTAAAAGCTGGACAAAAACTTACTCCACAAAAATGTAGAGCATGTTAAAACACACAATTTATATTGTATACATTTTTTTCATGGATTTCATCGTTTTTGAGACATTCCTTGTTTTTTTGTTTCTGCTCTGAAAAACTTATACTTTTCTCATACAGGAATTTGTCAACTGCTGTCCATACAAACAAAGGAACTTAAGTGATATAGCAACCAGCTTTTGACTATCACTTTAACCTATGGTACTCCCTTATTTCGGTTCTACTTACAAGGAAACAAGTAATAAGACTATTTCTGCTAATGTTTTTCTAATTAGCAGGAAGTAAATAGCAGTATAAGCTTTTTAAGAATAGTTTGTTGCAGAGATATAGAGAAAGTCATGTGAATAGTACACATCAGATTTTTTGTCTACCAGGCTTGCCAACCAACGCTCTGAACAATCATGATTCAGAAAGAAACGAAGAGTACAAGATATTCTTGTTTAACAGGTTTAGCCTAAGGCGAAAAAATAGGATGGTTTTGGTTTGACTTCGTGATGGAGGGGACTATTTTCGTTTATCCGGAATCATTTCTTATTCTCTCTAACGTCTGGTAGTATGAATAGAGGAGTGAATGTATATTAGTGTAAAAATTAACGAAACTTCAACGATAAAAATCTAGAGTTTAATACAAAAACACCATCAGGTTGTTTTTCAAATAAAGGCCCAAGATATGACAGTAGAAGTTTTCTCTGGTTGACCATAAAAACTAAACATCTTATGTGTTCTATTCATATGACTTTCTCTACATCTCTGCAACAAATTAATTTTTTTTGTAGTTTAACGTCCTTTAACCTGGTTGGTCATATCGGATGAATGAAATTGGTGAAATGATGCTCAAATGATCCCGGTCCATGGAGCTTAAAGTTACTCGAAATTCGTCTTCTCAGGATAATAGAAAACCCCAAAAAAACCCTTATCCGGGTAATTCACCCAAAGCGAGATTCGATCTGTTGAATGTGAATCAGACACGCTACCACCACACAACCCAGGCGGGCAACAAATTATTATTAAAAAGTTTATGCTTTTATACACTCCATGTAAATAGAGAAAAAATTAGCAGAAATAGCCTTATTTCCTGCTTACTTGTAAGTAGAAGCGAAATAAGGGAGTACCATATGTTAAAGTGATAGTCAAAAGCTGTTTGCTATATCCTCGAAATTCTTTTGTTTGTATTGACAGGAGTTGGCAAATTCCTATATGAGAAAAGTATAAGTTTTATAAAGCTGAAACCAATAAGATCGAATACCGCAGAAACGCTCAACTCCAAGAAAAAAATGTACACAACATAAATTGTGAGTGTCCAGTGCTCTACAGTTTATGTGTGGTAGGTTTTGTCCATCTCTTACGGTTTTGCAGTTATGAAAAATTCCATAAAATTCATCCAGAATAAAGAAGTCTTCAGAGGCTATTCCCAGAAAATTCAAGATATACACATTTTTCAGGTAAATATCTTTAATATATGATATTTTAATGAAAATCACTACAGCCATTTTTGAGAAAATCAAAATTTTCGAAAAAAGTTTCACGTAAAGGATAGTTAGGGGTGGGGGAATTTTCTTGAAAATCTTCATGTCGCTTTCTTGCAAGATACCAAACTTAGGTATTTAATGGTCTTTTCGTTTTTGAGCTATGCTGTCCACAGACACACACACGCACACACACACACAGACACATACATGCATACACACGCGTACCTTTTTCCAAAAATACATATTTTAGATTCAGGGGGACCCAGAGGTAAATTTCCGGTGAAATATCGGTATTGAATTTTTGGGTGCATTACAATACCTTCTCTATACAATATGATCATAGTACGTGTAGAGAAAGTAAAAAGGCTTAAAGAGTAAGTTTATTCTCTGTGGTGTCAAGGAAGTGCCTCACATTCAAAAAGTGGCAAGCTTGAAACTCGATTAGGGTAAATTACCCGAAAAAAGCTTAATTTGCGAGTTTTTATTATCCTGAGAAGACTTTAAGCTATGTGTATTACTTATTACTTTCTCTAGCGCCGTATGTACAATGTACATAGGGATAGAGAAGTATTGTATTCCACCAAAAAATTCGACACCGAGATTTAACCGGAAATACATGTTTTAGGACTCCCTAAATCAAAAAAAAAAAAAAAAAAAAAAAACATTTTCAGAAAAAGGTCCGTGTGTCAGTGTATACTTGTGTCCGTGTGCCCGTGAACACGATAACTCAAAAACGAAAAGTAGGTAAAGTACCAAACTTGGTATTTAAGTTTAATATCTTCCAGGGATGCGACAGGAAGATTTTGAGAAAAATGCCCCCAACCCAAACTACCCTTTACATGAAACTTTTTTCGAAAATTTTGATTTTCTTAAAAATGGCTCTAACGATTTTGATTAAAATATCGTATATTAAAGATATTTAACTGACAAATAAATGTATATCTTGATTTTTCTGGGAATAGCTTCTAAAGACCTGTTTATTCTGGTTAAATTTTGCTTAATTTAGCATAACCAGTAAACTGTAAGAGATAGACAAAAACTTACTTTACAAAAAATGGAGGTCTGGTTAAAATACACAAGTTATGACATACATTTTTTTCGTGGAGCTTACCGTTTTCGAGGTTTTGAAGTACTTACACTTTTCTCAGACGGGAGTGTCTTTTTCTTTTGTTCTACTTCTGGCCAAGAGAAGAAGCGATTTGTTATGACAGTCGCATAACGACAGCTTTTAAAACATTTGACTATCGGTTTAGCCTAGTGTATTGCCTTATTTTCTTCCTACTTAAAAGGAACTAAGTAATAAGAACATTGTGCTAATGAGTACCTCGATTAGCAAGGTGCAGAAAGAAGAATAATCTTATGTAAGAAGTTTGTAGAACAGCTAGAGAAAGTCATGTGAGTGTAACACATCAGATTTTTTTTTTTTTTTTTTGAAACCTGAAGGTAAGTAAACTATTATTAATTCTCAAAATGACTTTCTCCACAACTTTGTATTATAGTATTGTTAATAAGCTTATTCTTCATCTACTTCATGCTAATCGAGATAAGCATTAGAGAACGGTCGTTTTGCTTAGTTCCTTGTAAGTAGAAGGGGAATAAGTGAATACACTGGGCAAAAACGACAGTCAATGTGGCTGCCATGGCATTGAACTTCGTTTCTTTGGGTGGGCAGAAGTTGAAAAGTTCACGTATGAGAAATGCAAGTATTATAAAATGAGAGTAATAACAACGAACTTCTCAAAAACGTTAACTTAGCGAAAAAATGCATATATAATATATTGTGTATTTTAACTAGATCCACTTTTTTGTGAAATAAGTTTTTGTCTAACTCTTACGGTTATGCAAAATTACCTAAATTCATCCAGAATAAATATGTCGTCAGAGGCTATTTCCAAAAAATTGAAGATATACATTTCAATTTTCATGTAAATATTTTAAATATAAGATACTTTTATCAAAATCGTTGGAGTCATTTTGAGAAATTCGAAATTTTCGAATCATTTAAAGGATAGTTGTGGGTGGGGGGATTTTCTTGAAAATCTTCCTGTCACATCGTTGGAAGATACCAAACTTAAATACCAGGTTTGGTATTTAATGATCTTGTCGTTTTTGAGCTATGCTTTCTACAGACACACACATACAAAGACTTTTATATAAATACCTTTTTTGGGTTCAAGGGGACCCAAAATATGTATTTCTGGTGAAATCTCGGTATCAAATTTTTGGGTGCATTACAACATCTCTATACACTATGTACGTAGTACGTGTAGAGAAAGTAAAAAATCAGATGTGTTCCATTCACATGACTTTCTATACAACTTTGTAACACATTATTGTTAAAGACACTTATTCTTATAACTACTTCATAATAATCGTAATAAATATAAGCAGAAATGCTTTCTCGTAAGTTGAAGGGAAATAAGGTAATACACTAGGCTAAAACGATAGTCAAATCTTTTAGAAGCTGGTTGTCAGTAGATGAAACCGTTTTTTTTTTTGCATTGCCAGGAATTGATAAATTCCCGCATGTGAAAATTTTAAATATTTTAAAACTGAAACCAATAACAAGGAACCTCTCAAGAAAAGCAACTCTTACGGAAAAAATGTATAGGATATAAATTGTGTGTTTCAACGAATTCTACATATTTTGTGGAGTAAGTTTTTCTCCATACCTTAAGGTTTAGTAGTTTTGCAAAATCCAGCAAAATTCATATAAAGAGGCCTTTAGAAGATATTTCCAAAAATTCAAGATATGCATTTTATTTGTCGTGTAATATACTTTACTTTAAATAAAATCGTTAGAGCCATTTTGAGAAAATCAAAATTGTTCCATGTAAAGGCTAGCTTGTTGGGGGGAGATTTTCCTCAAAATATTTTTGTCACATCCTTGGAAGATACAAGACTTATATACCATGTTTGGGATTTTACCGTGTTTTCGTTTTTCAGTTAACGTGTTCACAGACACACTGACACACGGACCTTTTTCTAAGAATAGACCCTAGAACACATATTTCCGTGAAATCTCGATTTTGAATTTTTGGGTGGAATGGAATACCTTCTCTATACACTATGTTCATGGTACGTTTAGGGAAAGTAAAAATGAATGACTGAAAAAAAGTTGTATTTTGCACACCTATTTAGAAGGCGCTGGAGTTTGCCTTATACGACACGTAATAGCATTGGTAGAAACGTTGTTAACAACCACGCATTAATATTCTTTCCCACTGTAAAAGGTGGAAATATTAGAAGTGTCTGCATGGTTTGCAATAAAACATGTAAAACAGGCTTGTCACGCCTCCAGAGACTACAACCAGTAAAACAGTTTGTCTTCTGTTTGAGCGTTTTAACAAACACTGTGACTTTAGACTTCTTTGCAAACGTGTCGGTATCAACACTTGCAATAAAAGATGAAATTGTGTGTGTTATTTCTCTATGTGCGCTATTTAATTGTCTATAGAATATACTCATAGGATTGAAAAGCTGGAATCAGAATTAAAGCATTCAGTGCCACACATGGCATGTTTGAAATAGTAGTTTATTATCATAACTAAAGGAAATAAAGGAAAAATTCTGTAATCAGAGAATGAATTATCCTTTCAGCATATTTTTCTCATAAAGCTTCATTTCCTTCTGTTGATAGTTAATTTATAATTTTAATAGACCCGTTCTTATTTCATTTATCTTAAAATTATCAGTTTATTTTTCCACGTCACTCTGTAGTAATATTAGAACAAAAATAATATTAATGTATTTAACAGGGTTACATTATAAAATCGGATTTACTATTTTCTCCGTCTTCTCTTGCTTCTCAATCCAATTCTCCTAAGCCTCATCTTCTTTTGTTTTTGAAAGTGTCTGTTTTCCGCCCGCTTTTACTACTATGGGATAAGAATGACGCAATTTATATTATAAAATCGCATTTACCAAATATAAAGAGTTTTCACTCTTTTCTATTTTTCTCCGTCTTCTCTTGCTTCTCAATCTAATTTTCGTAAGCCTCATCTTCTTTTGTTTTTGATAGTGTGTGTTTTTCGCCCACTTTTACTACTATTGGATAAGAATGGAGCTCCGGTAGAATGCGATGGCGAGTGAAGCCGGAAAACCCGGAGAAAATCCACCCCTTCGCCGCTTTGTACGCCAGCGGTCGCTCGGGATCGAACCCAGGCTACCTTGGCGAAAGGCGACTGGACTAACCACTTGGCCACGGCGCGACACTTCCATCCCTCTACAGGCATATACGTTCTCTACACAAGTCGCCCTCCGAGGTGTAATGGTTACCATGCTGACTTCATATACCCAAGGTCGCGAGTTCGAACCCGGCGGAGGACGATGGAATTTTTGGGGTGTAAAAATCCTTGGCATGGCTTCCTTCGGAAGGGAAGTAAAGCCGTTGGTCCCGTGTCGTAGATTTACGGCACGTAAATGAACCTCAAGCCTGATAGAGAGGCCTCTGAACAAAATTAAGCATTCTTTCACGAGCAGTTTAGAATGGGACGCAGAGAACCACAGTCATTTTGTTCTCCACACTTACGTACTCCTGCCTCAAAAAATGCACCGTTTGCTATTCAAGGTAATGGTTTAACTCCCGCTTTTACTACTTGTGGCACCGCAGGCGATGACACTGGTGATACATGGAATGAAGATGGAGCACCGGAGGAATGCGACGGCGGGGAAACACGAAGAAAACCCGCCCCTGCGCCGCGAATCTCACATGCCGTCGCTTGGGTGAGAGGCGAGTGGTTTAATCACGGAGCGGCCTCAAGAGTTCTCGAAATCAACAATTATTAGACTGAAAATCCAATATCTAACATAGTAGCTCAGCAGTAGAGAAAGTAATGACTTTATTCAATAATAATGGAGAAAACAATCTGTGCAACCTAACATTATAAACAGGAGGTTGTTACTGTTTTCAATGTCATACATTAGTGGCTTATTAAGGCACACATGCCTAAGATACTAATGACATATTCCTTACAATTGCGTAATAACGACATTCCAGTTTGGCATCACTTACAGAGAGAACAGCAAACATTTTGTGATATTAGTTTCATCGAACAAGTAAAACAAAAAAAATTCTGTACACCATTAAGTATAGAATTATTAAAAAGTCAATATTCCCATGTTACTAATAATAGTTACATCACAGGCCGTAACATCTTCCCACTTCTCTCCCCGAAAGTGAACTAATCCAAGTGCATCTCTTATTTTTTATTTAAACACGCCAAGTAATAAAAAATCTAATGTGTTGCACTCACATGACTTTCTCTAGCTGCTCTGCAAACTTCTTAAAAAAGATTATTCTTCTTTCTTCACAATGCTAATCGAGATAAACATTAGCAGAATGGTCTTATTACTTAGTTCCTTATAAGTAGAAGAGAACTAGGGGAATGCAATAGGCTAAAGTGATAGTCAACATGGAAACTTGATTTAAAACATTTTTCTCTTTTGAGTGAATATACCAGTAACTTTTAAACTTATAGTGGCATTTCAGAAATTGTCAATTAGATTTGATCATTGATTGAATTATCGTTGAATGGACAATTTTAACACGTGTAAAATGCGTTGAGAAAGGTATTTAAAGCCCGAACACCATATTCATCGATTTTGATGAACACCATGCTACTTCAAGTTCGACGGACGGCAGTTAATATGTTAAAAATCTGATGTGTTCCATTCACATGACTTTCTCTATATCATTTAAAGTTATAGTCTAAAGCTGGTTGCTATGTGACTGAAGTTACTTTGTTTGTATGGACACGAGTTCACAAAGTCCTTTATGAGAAAAATATAAGTTTTTATAGCTTAAACCCCCCAAAAAAGAAGGAATATTTAAAAAACAATCAACTCCACGAAAGAAATGTATATAACATAAATTTTGTGTTTTAATGCGCTCTACATTTTTTGTGTGGTAAGTTTTTGTCTCTCTCTCTCTTACGGTTTAGCACTTATGCAAAATTCCGTAAAATTCACTCAGGTAAATGTCTTTAATATACGATATTTTAATCAAAATCGTTAGAGCCATTTTTTAGAAAATCAAAATTTTCGAAAAAAGTCCATGTAAAGGGTAGTTTGGAGTGGGGGGATTTTTCTCAAAATCTTCGTGTCGCATACCCGGAAGATACCAAGTATTGGTATTTTACCGACTTTTCGTTTTTGAGTTATCGTGTTCACAGACACATGGACACACTGACAAACGAACACACGGACACACACGGACATTTTTGTGATAATGCTTTTTTTTTGGATATTGGGGACCCTGAAACATATATTTCCGGTGAAATCTCGGTATCGAATTTTTGGGTGGAGTGCAATACACTATGTACATAGTAAATGTAGAGAAAGTAAAAATCTGATAAGTTCCATCGTCATGACTTTATATCGCTGTAACAAATTACTGTTAAAAAGCATATTCTTCTATGTACTTTACGATCATCGAGGTAAGCATTAGCAGACATTTTGTTAATTACTTGCTTCATTGTAAATAGAATGGAAATAGGGGAATTCACTAAGTTAAAACGAATGTCAAATCTAAAAGCTGGTTTACCATATGGTTGAAATCCGTTTCTATACATGACCGAGGGTTCACAACTTTCCGTGTGAGAAAAGTTTAAATGTTTTAAAGCTGAAGCAAATAACAAGAAATATTTCGGAAATGGTCAATTCCATGAAGAGACCATGAATGACAAAGTATGTGTTATAAGGTGTTCTACATTTTGGTGTATTAAGTTTGTCTATCTCTTATGGTTTAACAGTTACGCAAAATAGAGCAATTTTTATTCAGAATAAAGAGGTCTATAGAGGATATTCCCAGAAACTCCAAGATATAAATTTTATTTATCATATAAATATCTTCAATATACGGTATTTTAATCAAAATCGTTTGAGCCATTTTTGAGAAAACAACAATTTTTACTTTCTCTAGCCCCATATGTACAATGTACATAGGGATAGGGAAGTATTGTATTCCACACAAAAATTCGATACCGAGATTTCACCGGAAATACATGTTTTAGGACCCTATGTATCCAAAAAAAGCATTTTGAGAAAAAGGTCCATGTGTATGTGTGTGTGTGTCCGTGTGTCCGTGTGTCCGTGAGTCTGTGAACACGATAACTCAAAAACGAAAAGTATCTAAAATACCAAACTTGATATTTAAGTTTAGTATATTCCAGGGATGCGACACGAAGATTTTGAGAAAAATCCCCCCACCATAAAATACCCTTTACATGCAACATTTTTCGAAAATTTTGATTATCTTAAAAATGGCTCTAACGATTTTGATTAAAATGTCATATATTAAATATATTTACTGACAAATAAAATGCATATCTTGAATTTTCTAGGAATAGCTTCTGAAGACCTGTTTATTCTGAATGAATTTTGCTCAATTTGGCATAACTAGTAAACTGTAAGAGATAGACAAAAACTTATTATACAAAAACATTATGTTTTGTTAAAATACACAAGTTATGTAATATGCATTTTTCTCGTGGATCTTACCGTTTTCGAGGTATTTATTGTTATTAGTTTCAGTCGAGAAGTACTTATATTTTTCTCAGACGGGAGTGTCCGTTTTTCTTTTGTTCTACTCCTGGCCAAGAAAAGAAGCGATTTGTAATGACAATCGCATAACGACAGCTTTTAAAACATTTGACTATTGGTTTAGCCTAGTGTATTCCCTTATTTTCTTCCTATTTATACGGAACTAAATAATAAGAACATTGTGCTAATGTGTACCACGATTAGCAAGGTGCAGAAAGAAGAATCTTATATAAGAAGCTTGTAGAACAGCTAAGAAACTTGTAGAACAGCTAGAGAAAGTCATGTGCGTGTAACACATCAGATTTTTTAAATTTGTTCCATACAAGGGCTACTTTAAAGTGGAGGAACTTTTCTTAAAATCGTGTCGCATCCCTGGAAGATACTAAACTTAAATACTAAGTTTGGTATTTTAGCACCTTTTTTTGAGTTATCGTGTTCACAGATACACGGACACACAGACACACACACTTACTTACACACACAGTCCTTTTTCCAGAAATGCTGTTTTTTGGGTACAGGGGACCCTAAAATGTGTATTTCCAGTGAAATCTCGGTATCGAAATTTTGGGTGGAATGTAATATCTTCTCTATACACTATGTAAATAGTACGTCTAGAGAAAGTAAAAATAGGTGATCTCAGGTTGTATCTGCTGTTTGCATGATTTTGATACTCTCTGGAATAGGTAGGTTGGCAGATTCCTTCACTGTTTTCATAATATATTTCTCAAAAATTACAAGTTATGCAACTAAATTAAATTTCAGTAGAATAAGCGTAAAATCTACAACTCCAGCTACTTTAATTTCAGTAATATAAGGGAAAATACTTAAAACAAAACAATAGAAAGGTGATAACTGGTATCATAATTACCTGAGAGGTTCTAATAAAACATGTTAACCCTGAGAAATCATCGGACGTATCTGCGGTTTTGGGGATAAGTTTCCCAGTTTCCTTTCTAAACTAGGACGCCGGTATTTCCAATTTCAGTTTGGAATGAGTTATCTCGACTTGGACCAAAAAAAATATGAGTAATAATTCGTCGTAATCCCACACGACAGCGCGCCCTGCATACACTATCCGCGATACAGTTGTGTAACGGCAGCAACAAGTTGTCATAAGTTCCATATCCTAATATTATTACTATTTATTACCCATATGATCAATAATCCCACCTGAGTAGTGTGGTGGTAGCGTGGCTGCTTCGCATTCGACAGGTCGTGAGTTCGAATCTAGCTTAAAGTGAGCTATTCTGATAAGAAATAGGATCTGAAGCTTTCCTAGCGACGAACATATTCTAGACGTTCTCGGGCTTCAAGCCAGGATGATACTTCATCAATACGCCTGGCTTGTAGCCCGAGAACGTCTAAAATATACTCTGATAAGGTTTTTTTCGGGGTTTTTCCTTGTCCTGAGAAGACGAATGTCAAGTAACTTTAAGCACCATGGACCATGATATCATTTGAGCACCACTTCACCAATTTCATTTATCGTCCGATATGACCAACCAGGTTAAAATACGTTAAGCTAAATAAAATCATGATCAAATACATAAGTTAAGCTTCTTCAACAACAAACTATCAATATTAACTAAAAAATTGTGATGTGTTACACACACATAACTTTCTCTATATCTCTGTAAGTTATTATTGTTAATAAGCTTATCTTTTATTTATTTCATGCTAATCGAGAAAAATTAGCAGAAATAATCTTATTTCTTGCTTTATAGTAAGTAGAACCGAAATAAGGCAGTACCATAGGTTAAAGTGAAAGCCAAAAGCTGGTTGCTATGTGACTGATGTTCCTTTGTTTGTATTGACAGGAGTTGACAAATTCCTGTATGAGAAAAGTGTAAGTTTTCCAAAGCTGAAACCAATAAAAAGGAATATCTCAAAAACGATCAACTCCACGAAAAAAATGTATTTAACACAAATTGTGTGTTTTAACGTGCTCTACATTTTTTATGGGGTAAGTTTTCGTCCATCTCTTACGGTTTAGTAGTTATGAAAAATTCATCCAGAATAAAGTAGTCTTCAGAGGCTATTCCCAGAAATTTCAGAATATACATTTTATTTGTCAGGTAAATAACTTTAATATATGATATTTTAATCAAAATCGTTACAGCCATTTTCTAGAAAATCAAAATTTTCGAAAAAAGTTCCATGTAAAGGGTAGTTTGGGGTGGGGGGATTTTTCTCAAAATCTTCGTGTCGCATCCCTGGAAGATACTAAACTTAAATGCCAAGTTTGGTATTTTACCGACTTTTCGTTTTTGAGTTATCGTCTTCACAGACACAGAGACACACGGACACACGACACACACACACTCACACACGGACCTTTTTTTGAAAATACTTTTTTTGGATACAGGGGATCCTAAAACATATATTTCCGGTGAAATCTCGGTATCGAATTTTTTGGTGGAGTGCAATACTTTCTCTATTCACTATGTACATAGTGAGTATAGAGAAAGTAAATATTCACAACACAAAACATGATACAGTTTGTATTCTACGGTATTACTAAGCCTGCCACCTTCTGTGTGTGTTCACTTTAACGATATGACAAAACATAGAGTGGAGAGTAAAAATACTTGTAATAATCTAGCCCAGGAAACTTAGTTTTTCAACTGTTTTTCATGATCTCCTAATCTTCAAATTTCAATATATTTTAATGTTTTAGGCATCAAGAGTAATATACTTCAATTTTATGGAGCCTTAATTGACCTTCTTTTAAGTTATGATCTAATACGATCTTGTTTTGTGGTGGAATCTAAGAATACCTCATTCCTAAGAGTTTATTTTTCACAATATGTGAGTTATTACCACATTCATTGATTTCTAATTGCCAAATTTGTCAGATATTGTAGGAAAATACACTTTTAAACTCATTAATCCTGCAATAATTTATCCAAATACCTTTAATTTAAGGTATATCATATTGGTGGACACAGCTTAAAGGCATGTAACAGAATTTGTTTAGAAAGTTCATGATTGTTTTGAATTTTATTAATAAAGACTGCATATTATTACTATTAATATTATTATTATTATTATAATTGTCATCATCATTATTATTGAAATAGGATATATTGTATATATACCGAGTAAAACAAGGCTATAATAGAGGACTGACGAATAATTTTGGTACCCATATAATGATAATCCGTCCATAAACATTTAATTTTTAATATTTGGATATTAAGCGAAAATAACAAATTAGCTGCAGCTTTTAAAGACATGCATGTGCTGACGATACTCGAAAAGAAAAAATGTAAAGCGGGTACAAGAGAAGCATTGTGAGAAGCATTGATGGCCAATACCAAGATAAGAAACCCCTACCAATGCACGCATCACTTGAGGGGAAGGTGTTTGCAAGGCAATTAATACTGGTTCTTCGATATATTCGGTCTTTGCGCCAGTGGGTTTAAATGTATAATGTCATTATTAGTTCACCAAGCCCCTTGTCTCAAAGGGGAGGTACAGAATTGAACCTTCTACTGCGTGCATTTCCGACTTCATAAACCTTTTGATGTATTGGACAGTGCAGAACTATTTTTACCAGGACATTTTGTGCGTTTTTTGCATGCGAGATAGAAGTGAACACCGATCACATAATTTGTGTTTTCTCAATTTATTCATTTATTGTTGTGAAGAGTATAAACAAGCGTTTATTTTAGTGGAAATTTGTTGCCATTAAAGACATACATTACTATAACTGTCCAATTATTTGAGTTACCTACCAACATAAATACTACGATTGTGAATTTACGAAACGCAAGCGAATATTCCAAATGTAGATATTTGAAAGGCAATCACAAGTAGCCGAAGACTCCCCAACAGGCTTCTGACCAGTAGATATTGGATTTCAAGTCCTAGGAGGGCGTCAGTTCTACAATCAATGGCGTAGAACCATAGATTTAAATGAAGACTGTGGAATTAACGTACCTGTAGTCAATTAATTGGGGTATAATAAAGTGCACTTGGATTTACAATAAAACAAACCTTGAGTAAGAAAAATAATCATGTTTAATTGAAGTGTGTCTGCCTCATATTCAAGAGATCTAAAGTTCAAATCTTAGTGTGACTTACCGAATTTTTTCGATGTTTTCCCTTATCCTGAGAAGACGAATGTCGAGTAACTCTAAGCCCTAAGTACCCCGGGCTCCTTTGAGCACAATTTTACCCATTTAATTCATCGTCCGATAATACCTAACAAGTTAAAGGACGGTAAACCACAAATATTATTAAAATTAATGTATAAGAAGAAAATTTAAGCAGAAAAAATAATGTTTTAAATCTTCAGAGTATTAAAATTAACGTAACAAATAATATGCTGTTGACATCATTTACATTATTTCACAAAATCATTATCGAGTCTTTTATATTATACTGCACAATAGTATCTTGAATGTTTTTAATATTGTTTCGGTTACTCGTAACTTCATTTACCCTATGACACGCCAATGCATTATATTTGATCAGATAATCCAATTATGTATTCTCTGTAGATTTATCACCTTCGGTGATAATTCTAAATCACACACAGTAAGCTTTACCGGTTAATCACATATGTTAAGATAATATAAACTATTCCTTCTGAATTATGATTAAATTTTAACTTCCGAATGATTCACTTCCCTCATTTTCTTTAATTTCTAAATTATTTTGAAGCGTAATAAACCCTGTAAGTGGTTAATATAATCTAAGATCAATCCTTGAAGTGTTTTATTCCTTTTTTTTTCTGTTCTCAAAACTTAAAAATTACATTTGTTGCTAGTAAACAGTAACGTACAAAGGTATTTGCCCTGTTTTCATTTTCTGATATTATAGTCAACAAGTAAATGTTTGTTAACAAGTATTGAATCTGTAGAGCATATAATTTGTCTTAACAACTTTATTGTTCTTAAGCTGATTCTGTTTTACGTACTCAAAATGGTCCTTCTTCCTTCATTAATGCTTTTATACGCTTCGCGTTTTGTAACACAATCTCCGGATTGTAAATATTGACGTTTCAGACTTTGCTTCTCATTTTCAGTAACTCCAAATTAAAGATAACCACATCATCTCTGGTGCAAGAATCTTACAATGGTTGTTTTTTTTAATTTATTAGATACCTCTCGTTCTACAGATTGAATTAACTTTGTGAATGTCTTAACATTTATAAGGTTCTAATTTAAAGCCCCCTTTTCAGTGTCAATGATTTTTCTTTTTATTTATTTTGTTCTCCATTTCATTTTCTCTTCTCTGTATCGCAAACTTATTTTGGCAGGAATATTTATTCGACTTCAAATGTTAGTCACCATTTCAAGTAATGTGCAATGAATTAATAAATACGTTTCTATGTGCCAATTCCTGTTACCAGCTAGCCCAAAAATAAAAAGCAAACAGAGTATTACGCTTTATAAGAAGTAGCGTTCATGCGAAAATTGGACACTCTTAAGTACTTTGGTTCTCAGCGTCTCTACTGAGAGTGAAAGGCCGTTTTTACTTTCTCTACACGTTCTGTGACACTCATTTTTCGTATTTATTTCACAAAATCTCGTTGAAAGATCTTCCAGCTAGAATCCGATCCTTGTGGTTTCAAGTTGTGCATGATATCCTGTCCATTCATAATAGATTACATCAAATTCATCTCACTGATTCTAGTAAGTGCCCGAAATGCAACGGAGAAGTTACAGTAAAATATAGATTGTATTAATGTTTATTGTACAGACCATAAGATTCACTTTATGGATTCCCTGAAGAAATTATTATAAATGGTGTACTCCAAATATTCTTCTTCGACCACATTTTGTTTTAACTCAGACTTCAAGACATAAGTTTATATTGTGGTTAATAGCAAATAAATGTATTATATATTGCAACACTATGAATACGTGAACTTAATGGCATATATTATTTATATTAAAACAGAGCATGTCAAGCTCTTCTGTAATATTTTACAAGATTATAAAAATGTTTTTGATTGATCTTAGTTCACTAACTGCAAATAGATTATAGTAATGTGTTTTGTAACCAAAATGTTTTGTTAAATGTTTGAAGCCAAATTGATTTATATTTATAATTTGCATTGTAAAATATAACAAAATAAACAATTGAAAAGAAATGAAAATGATATTACAGCCTATCTCAGAAAATTCAGATATACTTTTTATACATCAAGCAAATATGTTAAATATAAGTACGGCAATTTTAGTCACAGTCGTTGGTCCTCTCTGAGATAGTGGAAAGGTACCCAAAGATTTTCCTCAAAAACTTTGTGTCATATCCTTCGTTTTTGAGTTGTCCTATTCACAGATATACACACGCACACCCACAATCACCAAAATATAATAATATAATATACATAAATGTTTATAATTTTATGCTGGGGATTTTAAAATGTGCATTTTCTATGAAATATCTATATCTATGGAATTTTTGGGTGGAAATCGTACTTCTCCGTCTCTATGTAAATGGCATATAAATTAAAACTTATAATTTAATACTAATAGCCATTTTGTAGCTATACCCAGGAACTGTTATAAATAGGTTTCATAACTGTTACTTCTCAGCGGATTTTTCAAGCAGGTGAGATATAAACCATACTACTCATATATAGTGTTATAGTTTTGAATTGCATTAATTTAATTAAATGAATTTCTTTATTCTTAATATGGTTTTCAATAGTTTACTATAAACTATACACTATACTGATCTTCACAAGTGTGGCATAAAAAATCTGATGTGTTCCATTACATAGCTTTCTCTACAGCTCTGTAACAAATTATTGTTAATAAGCTTATTATTCTACTTCATACTAATCAAGATAGCATAATCGGTCTTATTACTTAGTTTATTTAAGTAGAAGGGAAATAGGGAATACCTAAACCAACAGTCAAATGTTTTAAAATGTTGGATTGAAATTCGATTCTTTGCTGGTCAGGAGTTGACAAGTCCCGTATGAAAGAAAAGTTTTAAATATTTTAAAACTGAAACGAGTAACAACGAATATCTTGAAAACAGCAAACTCCACGAAAACGTATATAACTTAAATTGCGTGTTTTAAAGATCTACATTTTTGTGCAGTAAGTTTTTGTCTATCTTTTATGGTTTACTAGTTATACAAAATTTAGAAAAGTTCATCCATAATAAAGAGGTATTCAGAAACACTTCCCAGAAAATTAAAGATGTACATTTTATTTGTCATGTTAATATCTTGAATATACATTTTAATCAAAATCATATTCGAGTAAACCAACATTTTTACTTTCTCTAGCCCCGTATGTACAATGTACACAGGGATAGAGAAGTATTGTATTCCACCCAAAATATCGATACCGAGATTTCACGGAAATACGTATTTTAGGACCTCCTGTATCCAAAAAAAGCATTTTCAGAAAAAGGTCCGTGTGTGTGCGTGTGTCCGTGTGTCCGTGTATCTGTGAACACGATAATTCAAAAACAAAAACTAGCTTGGTATTTAAGCTTAGTATCTTCCAGGGATGCGACACGAAGATTTTGAGAAAAATTCCTCCACCCCAAACTACCCTTTATATGGAACTTTTTTCGAAAATTTTGATTTTCTTAAAAATGGCTCTAACGATTTTGATTAAAATACCGTATATTAATGATATTTACCTGACAAATAAATTGTATATCTTGAATTTTCTGGAAATAGCTTTTAAAGACCTGTTTATTCTGGATGAATTTTGCTTAATTTGGCATAACTAGTAAACCATAAGAGATAGACAAAAACGTACTATACAAAATATGTAGGTCTTGTTAAAATACACAAGTTATGTCATATACATCTTTTTCGTGTAGCTTACCATTTTCATGGTATTCATTGTTATTAGCTTCAGTTGTGAAGTACTTATACTTTTCTCAGACGGGAGTGTCCGTTTTTCCTTTGTTCTACTCCTGGCCAAGAAAAGAAGCGATTTGTAATGACAATCGCATAACGACAGCTTTTAAAACATTTGACTATCGGTTTAGCCTAGTGTATTCCCTTATTTTCTTCCTACTTATAAGGAACTAAGTAATAATAACATTGTGCTAATGAATACCTCGATTAGCAAGGTGCAGAAAGAAGAATAATCTTATGTAAGAAGTTTGTAGAACAGCTAGAGAAAGTCATGTGAGTGTAACACATACGGTTTTTGAAATTGTTTCCATGTAAAGGATATTTGGAGTGGGAGAGTCTTCTTTAAAATTTTCGGAATGCATCCATGGAAGATACTGAACTTATGTATCACGTTTGGTATTTAGCGGAATTTCATTTTTGAGCTATGTTGCCCAAAGACAGACAGACATACACACACACACACACACACACGGAGATTTTTCTTAAAATCCTTACTTTGGATTCAGGGGGTCCCAAAATATGTATTTCCGGTAAAATATCGTATCGAATTTTGGGAACCATTTCAATAGGCACCTTCTCTATACACTGTGCGATGGTCGGCTGATAAGTCCCGGGCCTTTCAATGAACACAGCATTTAAAATTTTTTTTTTTTGCTTTATTTCTCAACATAATCTCCAGAAAGGCTAATACATTTGTCATATCGGTGTTCTAATTAAATTAAACCAACTCTGTAGTGCGATTTATCAAGGTCCTCAAATTCACTGTTTACCACATCAATGTACTCGTTACTGTAAAATCTTCGTCCTCTAAGACATTTTTTTTAGGTTTGGGAATAGGTGGCAGTCACTGGGTGCTAGATCTGGCGAATAGGGTGGATGTTCAAGCAATTCCAACTTCAATTCGCACATTTTCCCCATTGCAATGACTGAACGATAGGCCGAAGCATTGTCGTGACGAAACAATTTTTTTTTTTTTGCCAAATAAGGTCTTTTTCTTTTCACCTCATCACCCAAACGTTGCAGTAAGCTTGCATAGTAGTTACCAGTGATACCTACCCTTTTCCAAGTAACCAATAAAAATAATTCCCTGTACATCCCATAACCTTGTTATCGCCAAATTGACTTTGCCTATTTTGGAGTTGGTTCACCTGGCGCAATCTGTTTAGACTGTGATTTACTTCCTGGGATGTAGTTTTGTATCCAAGTTTCATCCATGGTAACAAGCCGTCTCAAAGATTCACTGGGGATTTTACGGTAGAGCTCCAGACTGTTAATAGAAACATGTTACCTGCATGTTTTTTGAAATGTTTGCAGCTTTTGCTATCTTAAACAACTTTAATCTGCGGTCTTCCAATATTAAACGATGAATTTTTTCAATGATCTCTGGAGTTGTCACTTCTACAGGGCTTCCAGAGCGAGGCTCATCACTAGAGTTCGTACGTCCCATTTTAAACTCTGCAACCCACCTTTTAATCATTGAGTATGAAGATGAAGAGTTTCTCAATGTACTGACCATTTCCTCCTTGATTTCTTTAGGCGTTAGGTCTTTCCAAAACCTCCATTCTTATGAAACCTCTAAATTTGTCGTGTTTAAAATGCTGTCATTCGAAAACTAAACAAGCTATTGACCTGTAACTAGGATACAAGCTAATCTAGAGTTAAATTTCACGGTGCTACCGTCTAACTGGCCTAGTGGCGCCATATCTGTGTAAGGCCCGGGACTTATCAGCTGATCCTGGTATATAAAGTCAAACCTTGTAATCTGCCCATTTAAACTTCTAATCGATTTCCGCAAATTAAGCTTTTATTAATTTCTTTAGCCCGTATCTACAATGCACATAGTGCGTAGAGAAGGTATTATGTTCCATCCAAAAATTCGATGTGACAATTCACCAGAAATATATATTTTTAGTCCGAAAAAAAGGTTTTTAAAAAAGGGCAATTCATGTGTGCGTAAGTGTAGGTAGCACCGTGGCTTAGGGGTTAGACCACTTGCCTTCTACCTATGCGGCCTGGGTACGATCCCTAGGGCCCACATGTGGGACTTTTGGTGGACGAAACGACGTCTAGGCGAGTTTTCTTCAGGTCCTCCGGTTTCCTCCACCACTCATTCCAACAATTGCTCCATCATCACCTTTACTCTCATCCATTTAGTTTTCATTTCATGTCATCCACTTCTTCCTTCTCATGCCTGGCTTCGGGCCGACCATTTCTTCCAGATTCTTCATTCTGTAATATTGTGCCGTTGGCCCCCCGACAGGATTCTGACCCCTAGGCATTCCTTTGTAAGCCCTAGGAGGGACTATATAATATGTGTGGGTGGTGTGTGTGTGTGTGTGTGTGTGTGTGTGTGTGTGTGTGGTGCCTGTAGACAGCATAGCTCAAAAATGAAAAACCGTTAAATACCAAATTTGGTGTTTACGTTTAGTATCTTCCACGGATATGACAGGACGGTTTTCATCAAAATCCTCCCACCACAAACTGCCCTTTATGTGGAAAAGTTTCGAAAATCTTGTTTTTCTCAAAAATGATCTAAGCAGTTTGATTAAAATACTGTTCATTAAAGACATTGAAAATAAAATACAATTCTTTAATTTTCTGGGAATTTCCTCTTTATTCTGAATGAGTTTTGCAGAATTTTATATAACGGTTAAACCACAAGAGATAGACAAAACTTACTACACAGAAAGTGTAGACCTCATTAAAGCACATAGTTTATGTCATAAACGTTTTTCTTGTAGAGTTGATCGTTTTCGAGATATTCCTTGTTATTGGTTTCAATTTTAAACTACCTAACTTTTCTCAAACGGGACCTTGCAAAGCGAACCGAACCTCAATTGATTCACATAGCGACCAGCTTTTAAAATATGGTGATATTGCTTCAGGTTAGTGTATTCACATATTTACTTTCTACTTGCAGCGAAGCAATAATAAGCCAATTTCTGTTAATGTTTATCTCGATTAGCTTGACGTAGATAAAAGAATAAATAATCTTTTAGTTTGCGTATCAGCTAAAGAAAGTTATGTGAATGGAACACATTTATTTTGTTAATGTAACATGTTCCCTTGAATTTTCGTAATCATTTCACTTGAGCACACACTCCATTTTATATTTTGATGTGCCCCTTGAAATGCACATTGTAGAATTGCCAGTTATGTAATTCGTTATGGATATCTAACTTTATACTACAGAATTTCAATCAGTATTTCAGGAAATGTGTAACAATATTAGCTCTAGCTTTTAGTTATATTGAATTTGCCTCTTTGTTTCGTTTTGTAATCAGCTTAATTGTAGAACTGGCACCCTTCCAGGTCTTAAAAGCCAATGCCTAGGGGTCAGAAACCTGTCGGGGAGCCCACGGCACGAACACACAGAATAGAGAAGCGGTTACGAGGTGTCGGCCCGTAGCCGGGCGTGAAACATGGGGAGGTGGATGATATGAAATTGATGATTGGAAAGAAGACGGGGGAAACTAGAGGACCTGGAGAAAACCCGCCCAGACTCCACTTTGTCCACCATGAATCCCACATGTGGGCGCTTGGTATCGAACCCGGGTCGCCTATGGCGCCTTTGCCTCTTTTGTCACTTGGTTATCTTGTGGTTACGTCTGACCTTGAAGATTCATATCCACATTAAGCCAGCGGCCGAGTGTATGCTTAGTTGAGCCAAAGAGAGTACCTTGATGTAAAAAAGGACCGCGCCGTGGCCGAGTGGTTAAACTTCCCGCCTCTCACCAAGATCCCAAACGACTGCATGTGAGATTTGTGGTGGACAAAGCGGCGCAGGGGAGAGTTTTCTCCGGGTTCTCCCGGCTCCCCCGCCATCGCATTCCACCGGTGCTCCATCTTCATTTCATGTATCTCCAGTGTCATCGCCTGCGGTGCCAAAGTAGTAAAAGCAGGTGATAAACACTACAAAAAAACTGATGTTAACTAATTAATGTGGCGTCGCGTAGCGCAGAGGGCTTAGGCCTGGTCATTTCAAATTCCTTTTTCTTTCCACTGCATGTGTCATCGCCCACTTTGTGCTTCGATTTAAAGAAGGTGAATAAGTATACTATTTTAATAACTATATCATTGAATGACATTATATTGTAATACTCTTATATTAACGCCTTACCGATTATCTGCTTAACTACTAGAATCAACAGAAAAATTCAATTCGACAGCCAGAATTTGACACGGTTGTCCTGCGAAGCAGTGGGAGTAATGAACGCTGTTGTCACAGTCGCTCAATGATTACAGCGACCTCACGGAGAGCGAGAGAACCGTATTCAAATTCGGGCTGTGGCATTACATTTTTAGGAGATTTCAACAGTATACCTTGAATAATTGCTTATACGAGGTACGTCCAGAAAGTAAATTCCGTTTGGTAATAAAATTAAATTGTGTACAGATACAGTATAATTATTTATTGCACAAAATTCTACAATTCTTAAACTAAGCCGAAATTTTGCAGGCATTTGTCATAGCGTAGCACAAGTTTTTGTATACCTCCTTCATAGAAGTTTGCCGCCTGTACCCAACGTGAGCAAAGTTTACGAAATTTCAGTTTTTCGGTAACAATTTCATGAATTAATGATCGTAAGCTATGGGGAAATTCCATAGCGAGAGCACTAATTGTAAACTTGCGGTTTTCCTGGATCTTGTCATCAACCGCGTGAACCAGTTCTTCTGTAACCAAAGATGGACGCCCACTATGTTTTCTTCATCGTGCACTTCACTAGGCCCTTCATTGAACTGTCGGGCCCATCTTCTCACCATTGAATCACTCATCGCATTTTGTCCGTGAACTTCGCAAATTTGCCGATAAATTTCAAATTGGTTTCACTTTCCTAGCATTCAGAAAACGAATCACAGATCTGATTTCACAAGCGGCGGGATTTTCAATCAACACCGACATTGTAAACAAGCACAACAAAGCGTATGTGGCTGACAGCGATCTCAAAATGGCGCACGTTTCTTCTCCTTGATACAGTGCGTCTACCGCCCAAGTGCGGAACTGCGATCGCAGCGCTGCAGCGGAGATAAATTGAAAGGAACTTACTTTCTGGACGTACCTCGTATTATTATGGCCACAGTGCTATATTGTTTACCGAAGCAAATCAAAACCGTGTTAATTCACTAGATATTGTGTAGGTCGTGGTCATGGCTGAGTGATTAGTAACTTAGAGCAATGTTAATAAATATAAAAATCTGATGTGTTCCATTCACATGACTTTCTCTGCATCTCTGCAACACATCATTTTTAAAAAGCTTATGCTTCTATTTACTTCATGCTTCATTTACTTGGTATTGAAGTTTAGTGTCTTCTAGGGATGCGACACAAAGATTTTGAGAGAAATCCCCTCCCCAAACTACCCCTTACATGAAACTTTTTTCGAAAGTTTTTGTTTTCTAAACAACGGCTCTAACTATTTTGATTAAAGATATTTACCTGACAAATAAAATGTTAATTTTGAATTTTCTGGGAATAGCCTCTGAAGACTACTTTATTCTGAGTGAATTTTACGGAATTTTGCATAAGTGCTAAACCGTAAGAGATAGACAAAAACTTACCACACAAAAAATGTAGCGCACATTAAAACACACAATTTATGTTATATACATTTTTTCCTTGGAGTTGATCGTTTTGTTTTCAGGTTAGAAAAACTTAACTTTTCTCATACAGGAATTTGTCAAATCCTGCCCAAACAAACAAAGGAACTCCAGTCACATAGCAACGAGCTTTTGACTATCACTTTAACCTATGATACTCCCTTATTTTGCTTCTATTTACAAGGAAGCAAGTAATAAAACTATTTCTGATAATTTTTTGTCGATTAGCATGAAGTAAATAGAAGCATGAGCTTTTTAACAATAATTAGTTGCAGAGAGATGTAGAGAAAGTAATGTGAATGGAACACGTCAGATTTTTTAAGTAATGATGTCTCATGCTGTTTCTTGCTAACATACATTTTTTTTTCCTTTTATGCCGAAATATAAGTTATAATTAATAGATTAATTAACAATAATTTATAAACTTATAGCTAAATGCAGATTCAGAATTCATCAACTTTACTACAAATACTGAAATCCGCGCTGGATTCTAGAGAGGATATTTATCGGTTTACAAACCAGGAATTATTAGAGAATTTACATTTTCAGTTCTGTGAATTTAAGGCTATCTTGAAGGGATTTCTGTGCCATCTTTACGAGGATCAAAGCAAGGAATGATTATCAATGGAACGTTTACAAGTATTACTCTTATCCAATTTGAAGGAGCAGGAAATATTTTAGACTAGTGCACTTCTTACACTTATTAGTTTCCACTTTTCATTAAATTAACGTACAGGGATAGTCGACAGAGGAATCTCAGAATGATTCTAACATTATACCAGTGAAATTAATGCCATTTTGTTACCCTTTTTCATCTTCATTAGCATTGAGTCATTAGAAATATCCCACCCAGCACAAAACTTATTGATGCTACTTTTTACAAGTGAAAAACCGATCAAATTGTTCTGTTTCTGCAATGTGTATTAACATTGGTAAGTTGTGCTGTGTATTCGTCATTACATCGGGGTAAGTTTTATACATAGCTGTTAACTGATATAAACTCCATGGCACGACAGCTCACAAGGAATTTCGGCCTACCGCCCGGCCGCTACGTCCCCCATCTCGGGCCATGACAGACGCTATGGATGGGGTGCGGTATTAGACGGTGAGACGTGGTCAGCGCCACGAATCCCTCCCGGCCGGTTAATGCGGTCCTCATGACCTGGAGCCGCTTCTTCTCCATCAAGTAGCTCCCAGCGGGAGAAAAATCCCCGCCGGTACTGGGAATCGAACCCAGGTCTCCCGCTTGGTAAGCAGCTGCGCTACCACCGCGCTAAGGAGACGACATGTTAAACAATATAGCGTAAAATTCACTTTTTGATTCCCTCAGCTTATTATTAATCAATTAGGTTTCCAATAATTTAATTTCTGTTTTAGATTTTTTTTTCTCTTCTAGGCTTGGGATATAATTTTTTGCTTTGAACGTTGTGCCCCTCTGGTTCAAGTGGAGGATTTATTAAATTTCGTCCCTTGAATTGAATTATTTTCACGAAGCCCAAATTTGAAAATATGTTTCAGGATTAACACTTTCACCAGAATCAAATGCACATCTTCAACGGCTCAGTTCACATTCCATGGCAGTACTTCAATGAACACTTAGTGCAGGAACTTCCATATGAAATAACGTAATTTGGGGGCGACGCAGATATAGGAGCAGTGGCCATTGGACAGCACTCCTGAGGCGCTTACGCCGAGAGGTCCGGACCCGACTATGCGAGCACAGGGTGCGAGTGTGGGAGGAGACGATGACCCGCTTGAGGCTCGAGGATAGCGACGTGTGGAGGATTGCCAAAGCTCTCCGACACCGCGGAGGTCAAATCACCTCCCCAATCCAAGGCACCCAAGGCCTGGCTTATGAACCCCGAGCCAAAGCCGATGTGTTCGCTGACTACCTCGAAAGGACTATGAGGCCACGAGAAGACCCCCAGGACGAAGACTTCTCGGACCATGCTCGACGGGAGGTGCGTCGATACCTTCGACGTCCCCCCGACGAGGCGGACCGACTTCCAGTCATCCGACCCAGTGAATTCCAGGGCGCACTCCGGCGTCTCAACCCCAAAAAGGCAGCGGGTCCTGATGGACTAACTAACCCCCGCCATGCTCCGATGCCTTCCCATCAAGGCGGCACTCTTTCTAACCAAGGTTTTCAACATGTGCCTCACCTTGTGCCACTTTCCACGCGAGTGGAGGGAGGCCCGGGTGATATGCATCTTGAAGCCGGGGAAAGACCCGTTACACCCATCCAACTACCGATCCATCAGTCTATCAGTTCTCTCGAAGGTTTTCGAGAGGCTAATACTAGTCCGCTTGTCCCCTCTCTTGGGCGACATTCAAGCCATCCCAGATCACCAGTTTGGTTTTCGTCCTGGGCATTCTACACCCCAGCAACTACTGAGAGTGATGGAGGCCGCTGCCCTGGATTTCCAGGACAGAGCCTACACTGCGGCGGTGTCGCTGGACGTGGAGAAGGCCTTCTCTACGACCTGGCACGCGGGTCTGCTCCTCAAACTCATCCGACTGGAGCTCCCGACACACATCATATACCTATTACACTCATACCTTAAACACAGATATTTTGTAGTTTCAGTTGCGGGACACAAATCAACACCTAGGCCAATAAGAGGCGGAGTCCCCCACGCTCTTTAGCGTCTACATGGCCGACCTACCAACAGTGCAGCAAGTCGACATAGCTCAGTATGCTGATGACGTGCTGTTATACTGTACAAACAAACACTCACGCAGAGCCTTCAACCCCATTCAGAGACACCTCTGCCTCATCCAAGAGTGGTGCGAGCGTTGGCAATTGTCCATAAATCCGGAGAAAAGCCACGCTATTCTCTTCACCAAGCGCCGCTTTCCCGCAAACTTCCCCACATTCACGTACCTCAGACGAAGGATACAATGGACCAACACCATCACCTACTTGGGGGCGAAGCTTGACAGGGGCGTCACTTTTAGGGAGCACATCAGGGGGCTGTGGTGCCGGGGCAATGGGGCTGCGTCCTCACTGTACCCGATGCTGAGGTCCTCGATGACGGTTCCCCTTAAGCTGCGCCTTTTGAGGGCTCTCATAATCCCCTTGTTAATCTACGCCTGTGAGATCTGGGGCATGGCGGCAGACTCCAGTCTGCTGTTGCTTCAGCGGGTACAGAATAGGTGTCTTCGGGCTAACTATTCTGTGCCTCGAGGCTTTCCAACGAGACTCCTGCACGAAGCCTCTGGTCTACCATACCTGGAGGACGAGATTAGGCGTCGGGCAACAAAATTCAACGAAGGGTTACCATTCCATCGGAGCGCCCTCGTTAGGTCTCTTGGGGATTACGATCCCACAAACCGCCGCTTCAGGCGATACCGGCTTCCCCGCATGGCTTGCGGGCATCCCCGGTAACGAAGGAGCACCACCAACAGCTGCTACGGCTAAGCTCCTTATAATCCTTCAAGAGTTGCTTGGATTCAAAATTAAAACCTCAAAACAAACATTTTGATTAACACACACCAGCGGTGCACAAGGGCCGTTGCACCATCAAGGCAACCGTCGAGGAGCAATATTTGCCTCCTGTCACTCCACAACCCCAAAACACACCCGCCATCCTGCAAACCCCACAATCCCGTCAGAACGTGGTTAAGTTCTCTCCGAGAACAGGGACACGTCTAGCATACCTCGGGCTGCCCTCAGCCTGCCAATCACACTGGACTGGACAGCAAGGATGGCCACGAAACCAGTGCCATCCTCCATAATGCAGGGGCAACCTGCCAGCCTTTAAAGATCATGAGTTCGATCCCCGCGGAGAGTAGTGACTTTTTTTCGGGCGTAAAAATCCCAGCATATCTTCCTTTGGAAGCGAAGCCGTTATGCCTTATCTAGATTTACGACAAGTAAAATAGCCTCAAACCTGATAAAGAGGCCTCTAACCAAAATTAAGCAATCTTTCAAGTTCAGATTAAACTGGGACACTATGAACCGCAGATATTAAAGAGCGTCCATAAATAAAGCTCTATTTAATTCAATTTCACACACCCAGCAAGCATTCAGTGCGAGAAGTGACATAAGAATGTTTTTTTTTTTTTTTTCTTCTTTTTTTTTTTTTACTGGCCACCGTGCCAGCCACGCTGCATCCTAATGCGGTATGTAATTAAATGCCGGGCTACATTGTTAATCTATGATGTCAGATAGAGGTAATTAATACTTTTTTTCTTTCCCACAAATTGTATAGGTTCAGGGTTATTTTAGAGATATAATCAATTCAATATAATAGCCGGAATGTGAACCAAGGTTCTACATGACGGACCAGTTCCCTCCTTCCCCTGATGTGGTAATATTTCTCCATACTTGAGAAGAAAATAGTAAATTAAATAAGCAACATTTTCAAACCTAAGTACTTGTAGTGCTTTCAGTCTTCTAGATCTCTCCCTTCTGGAAATGTGTTTGAAGTGCCGTTTGGACAGAAACTGCTGCTACAGGGTTCGATTGACGACATCGCTTCTGACCAACCTTGCAAATGAGCTAGTATTTACTTGTGTTTTACTCAACGCGGTTTCAAAATTTACTTGCCAGTTTTCCCGGTTTAAATTCCTCGAAGTATTTACTGCTTACATTCGCTTCGATGCAAGTTTTTACTTGTGAAAGCAAAGTAAAGACAAATACTATTACTTTCTCTACACGTATTATGTACATAGTGTATTCAGAAGGTATTGTAATGCACCCAAAAATTCGACACCGAGATTTCAGCGGAAACACGTGTTTTGGGTCCCCCTGAATCCAAAAAAGCATTTTTGGAAAAAGGTTCCTGGGTATATATGTGTGTGTGTCTGTGGAAAGCATAGCTCAAAAAAAATAAGTTTGCTATCTTCCAAGGATGCGACACGAAGATTTTTAAGAAAATCCTCCCACCCCAAACTACCTTTCACGTGGCACTTTTTTCGAAAATTTCGATTTTCTCAAAAATAGCTCTAAGGATTCTGATTCAAATATTGTACATTAAAGATATTTACCTGACAAATAAAATATACATCTTGAATTTTCTGGGAGTAGCCTCTGAAGACTACTTTATTCTAGATGAATTTTACGGAATTTTACATAACTGCTAACCAAAAGAGATGGACAAAAACTTAAACACAAAAAATGAGATCACGATAAAACACGCAGTTTATGTCATATATATATTTTTTCGTGGAGTTGGTCTTTTTTGAGATATTCCTTGATATTTGTTTCAGCTTTAAAAAACATACTTTTCTCATACAGATATTTGTCAACTCCTGTCCATACAAACAAAGAAACTTCAGTCACATAGCAGCCAGCTTTTGAGTATCACTTTAAGCTATGGTACTGTCTTATTTCGCTTCTACTTACAAGGAAGCAAGTAATAAGACTATTTCTGCTAATTTTTTCTCAATTAGCATGAAGTAAATAGAAGCATAAGCTTTTTAACAATACTTTGTTGCAGAGATACAGAGAAAGTCACTTTCTTTTTATTTGTTTCACTACTCGATAAATGTACATTAAATAATTACCCTCAAACGAACAAAAGTAAACAATATGTGTTATGTACTTTCTCTCTGGTTTTTGAAATATTTTAAATTCTGCCGAGTATCTGCAATTGCACGCATTTTACTGAGTATATTGAACTCAAAATGGTCCACCTGTTGGATGAGCTGAAATAAATATTTAGACGTTCCACGTCCTCCAATCTTTAAAATACATTTTCTTATGCCTCTTTCCCGACACGCTGTATTCTACAGGCTATTCAGTTCTGCTCCTGGAGCTCATTCCTCGCTCAACTTTTAAAAACTGCTTCTGGAGGCAAATAACTGTTCATTAATAACAATAAAACACACGATATTGTGTGGATATAACTTGAAAACGAACCGGCTCACTCGATAACCCGTGGCCCGCCTCCCAAATTAAATTCTTACTATTGAATTTATGGGTGATAATTTGAATTTCTCGTGACCTCGCTCTTCGGGATTAGACAACCAACATTTCTTCTGATCACGAAGAAAACAGGTTTCAAACCAGCTATTAAATTTACCCGACCAGACAGTGAGTTCGCAAAATAGGTATGCTCATAGAGGAAAGATAGGTTTCATTAACTCGAACAAAAGAATTAAGAAACTTTAATATATTTTTAATCTTATATTCGGAAGACACGATACCATAATAACAACTTTGCAACCAGAGGGGAAATTCATAGCATAATATACAGCGTGCGAAGTTAAACATGGAGAGAGGAAGAAGCTGACACAAGCAATATCTTTTTACTTTCTCTATACGTACTATGTACATAGTATATAGAGAAGGTATTGTATTGCACCCAAAAATTCCATACCGATATTTCGCTGGAAATATATGCTGTGGGATCCCCTCAATTCAAAAACAAGCATTTTAGAAAAATTTACGTGTGAATGTCTGTAAGTGTGTGTTTGTGTGCGTGTCTATGGGTGGCATAATTCAAAAACGAAAAGTCCGTGAAATACCAAATTTGATATATAAGTTCAGTATCTTCCATGGATGTGACACAAGATTTTTAAGCAAAGTGCTCCACTCCCAACTAACCTTTACATGGGTCATTTTTCGAAAATTTTGATTTTTTGAAAAATGATTCTAACGATTTTAATTAAAATGCGATATGTTCAAGCTATTTTTATGACAAACGAAATTTCTATTTTTAATTATCTCCTGCTTTAATATGGATGAATTTTTTTCTGAATTTTGCATGACTGTAAAGTGTAAGAGATAGACAAAAACTTTCTGCACAAAAGATGTAGATCTAGTTAAAACATAACATTTATGTTAGATGTCTTTTTTCGTGGAGTTGACCGTTTTCAAGATATTACTTGTTATTGATTTTCTCAATTTTGGTAAAAAAATATACATGTCTTTATTTTTGTTGCAAAAATTCCCCATACCTTAAAATGTATATTTGCAATGTTTGATACTCCTAGAATGGGTGAAATTCACTTTTAATCCCATTTTAAAGCATTGCGTGGTTAAATGATTCTATCAACCTTTAAAGCCATTTTTCTTAATTTCAGTTTTTTTCGCTATTTTTCTATATTAAAAATGTACTATCTCCGATAAAAATACTGCTAAAATTCATAATTTTCTTCAACGTACATCACAAAAAATGCAATAAAGCGATGTATTAGAACTTAGATATTGGTCATAGTTTAGTATAAAAAACATAATCAAACATAATCTGCTTTTTCTGGTTTTTGCTTTCTCTACACGTACTGTGTACATATAATATACAGAGAAGGTATTGCATTCAATGTCGAGAGTTCAAGGGAAATATATATTTTTAGGCTCCTTGAGTCCAAAAAACTGCAGAAAAAGTCTGTGTGTGCGTGTGCGTGTGTGTGTCTGTGGACAGCATAGCTCAAAAAATAAAAAACCGTTAGATATAACATGATATTTATGTTTGGTATATTTTAAGGATACGACACGAGATTTACAATTAACTCCAACCCCGTAGAAACCTTTATATGGGACATTTTTTTCAAATTTTGATTTTCTAAAAATTGGCTCTAACGATTTTGATTAAAATAGCGTATATTAAATCTATTTATATCACAAATAAAATGCATATCTTGAATTTTATGAGATAAACTTCTGATGACATGTTCATTCTGGATGAGTTTTGCTAAATTTTACATAATTGGTAAAATATATGATAGACAAAAACGTACTATACAAATATGTATATTCTGTTAAAATACACAGTTATGTCATATACAGACACAGTTTATGTCATGTACAGTTGCCGTTTCCTTCTTATTAGTTTCGATTATAAACTAGGTATCTTCTCAGATGCGCCTTTCCTTTCATCTTTCTTTTATTTTTTTCTGGAAATGGAAAGCAAACCGGACTTCCATGTTCACATATGACCGGTTTTTAAAAGATTTGTCAATGACTTTAGCCTTATTTCCCTCCTACTTATGGGCCGCGCCGTGGCCGAGTGGTCAGACCATTCGCCTCTCACATGTGAGAGTTGTGGTTCACAAAGCGGTGCAGGGGCGGGTATTCTTCGGGTTCTCCGGTTTCCCCCGCCATCACATTCCACCGGGGCTCCATCTTCATGTATTAACAGTGTCATCGCCTGCGGTGCCAGAGCAGTAAAAGTGGGCGTTAAACACTACCCAAAAATAAAGTACCCTTCTACTTACAAGAAAGCAAGTAATAAGTCCATTTCTGCTAATGCTTATCTCAATTAGGATGATGTAAATAGGGCAATTATCTTTTGAATAGCTTGTTTGCAGAACAGGTAGAGAAAGCCATATTTTTACTTTCTCTACAAGCACTATGCATGTACGTGCTGTATGGAGAAGGTATTGTATTGCACTCGAAAATTCTATGTTGATATTTCACCGGAAATACATGTTTTGAGATCTCCTGAATCCAAAACAAGTATTTTATGAACATGTCCGTGTGTGTGTGTGTGTGTGTGTGTGTGTGTGTTGGCGGCCGTCGTGCGAGCCACGTGCGGTGGCCACAGTGTGAAAGAAACGCACTGTGTAAAACATATGAAAACCGTTAACGCAACGCCTAGAGAAACTATATGAGATGATACACTTGTATGTATTTAGCGATCATGCTTAGCCTTGACACCTAAGTTGCTATTAAAGCCCTAATCGAATCAGCAAACACTGATCAGGTACTTGTATTGGCTCATCAGGTGTCTGCAGCTTTTCTCATTTATATGGGTACCTTTGAATTATGCAAATAAAATCTAATTTTCGGAAAGCCATACTGAAGTATAATTTTCTCCAACACATGCTGGCCTTCAAACGGGACCACTGCCCCCTACCACTTGGCAATAACCATTAGCAAACAAAAGAAGAATCTGCACTAAGGGCGAGAGGCAACATAGTAAAATATGTTTTTTGGGGACACTGCTTGCAAGTCGTGAATCACACCTCAGTTAAGGGTCCAGTAAATGGAACTCTTGGCAACAGTAAGGTCTGGTTTAAAGTTTTTGGAAGAAGAATGCGGTAGGGTCATCATGTTCTGAAAAATACCGCAAATTACGAGACAAGTTTGTCTTAAAATTGTATTAAGCATTGTGTAAATGAGTTAAATAAATTAGTGCGTAAATGTATATTTCTTTATAATAAACGTTATTTTTAAATATGTAATTAGCAGGGCTAGGAAGTTCGTACCGTTCGCCGTTCTTTATATAGTTTGCGACCGACCATCGCGCCGCATCAAAACAAGTCATTGATAAGAACGCAGAGGGGAAAGGTAAACAAACCTGTTGTCAAGTGAACATCACTTTTTCCAGAACAAAAGTGACTCATGAGACATTCATAAGATAATTATGTACAACATACAAATTATTACATATATAAGGGTGATTCTAACTGATTTCTATATATGTACATTATGAAAACACCCAAGCAATTATAACAAGGATTGAAATATTTACTGATTGAATGTTAATTTCTTGAATATCTTCATATTCTTACTAGGAAACAACGAAAGCAAGAGTTAAACTAAATATTTACACATCTGCAGCTGTATTACTGAAAACTGTATGTACTTTTGAAGTTTTTCAAATGTTCCGCAAACAAAATATATAATGCAAAAAAGTTGATTCCAGTTTGCATGATGTGATCGGGGCATATTTGAAATATTTTCAGTTCTATTTCAGTATCACCAAGCAAATAGCATTTGCTGGGATCTAAAAGTGCAGCTTGTATGTTATACATCACACTGAACCCTGCATTTTTTCAATTACGCTTTTCATTTTCATCTTTATTTCAGTTAAGATGCTGGTAGACAGGTAGATCCGTCTTGGTAGGCTTGTACATGCCGCACAGATTCAGTTCAGTTCTATAACAGTGTGATAGTTGTAGGTTAACTTTGAATTAATTTGCAATTACTAACATACTTCTGTGAAGCTGTTCTGTTACTAGACGTTTGACAGTTTGTTTACTAGAACTGTCATCGTTTTCTGAATAGTGCACGAATAAGTACACTGCTAGGATACTTACTATGGTTATAAAATAAATTTTGCTCACACTTGAGGAGAACAAAGATGTTATTCGAACCCTTCTTCCTACTGACATAGTTCTGTGTTTTGCTGATGGGTTGCACTCTACGTTGATCTTTGCTCGCACAAGTAGCGCCGCATGGTATTGCCAAGTCAGGCCGCCCTTACTCTGCATAAGGACATTGGTACGAACTTTCTACCTCTGGTAATTATGAACTGAGACATTGACTCGCGTGAGCGCAAAAGATCATCGAGCGCAGTGAGGATCACTTGTGTATATTAACACATGTTTCCAAAGAGAATTTGAGACGTATGCCCAAGTGTTTGTGGCCGGCGTGTGAGCCAAGTGCAGTGGTCACAGTGTGAAAAAAAAAAAAAAAAAAAAAAACTATATATAACATATGAAAATCGTTAACGCAACGCTTAGGAAAACTATATGATATGATACACTTACATGTATTTTGCGATCATAAACTTGACACCTAAGTTGCTATTAAAACCCATATCGAATCAGCAAATATTAATCAGGTACTTGTATTGGCTCATCAGGTGCCTGCAGCTTTTCTCATTTAAATGGATACTTTCGAATTATGCAAATAAAACCTATTTTCGAAAAGCCATAATGAAGTATACTTTTCTCCAACACATGATGGGCTTCAAATGGCACCGCTCCCCCTACCAAGGGCAATAACCATTAGAAAACAAAAGAAAAGCCAGTACTGGGGGCGAGAGGCAACAGTAAAATCTGTTTTCCGGAGACACTGCTTGCAAGTAGAGAATCACGCCTCAATTAAGGGAATAGTAAGTGGAAGACTTAAAAACCCCCTAACCGCAAACTTTAAAGTTTTGACTTTGAAAGAACAGTGGAGCAGATCATCATGTTTTGAAAAATACTGTAAGTTAAGAGATTGTAAATTGTTTTAAAATTGTATTAAGCATTGGGTAAATGAGCTATATAAATTGTGCGCAAATACGAGGTACGTCCAGAAAGTAAATTCCGTTTCAATTTATCTCCGCTGCAGTGCTGCGATCGCAGTTCCGCACATGCGCGGTAGACGCTCTGTATCAAGGAGAAGAAACGTGCGCTATTTTGAGATCGCTGTCAGCCACGTACGCTTTGTTGTGCATGTTTACAATGTCGGTGTTGATTGAAAATCCCGCCGCTTGTGAAATCAGATCTGTGATTCGTTTTCTGAATGCTAGGAAAGTGAAACCAATTGAAATTTATCGGCAAATTTGCGAAGTTCACGGACAAAATGCGATGAGTGATTCAATGGCGAGAAGATGGGTCCGACAGTTCAATGAAGGACGTAGTGAAGTGCACGATGAAGAACGAAGTGGGCGTCCATCTTTGGTTACAGAAGAACTGGTTCACGCGATTGATGACAAGATCCAGGAAAACCGCAAGTTTACAATTAGTGATCTCGCTATGAAATTTCCCCAAAGCTCAAGATCACTAATTCATGAAATTGTTACCGAAAAACATCCAACTTTTTGAAGACAAACTTCTATGAACAAGGTATACAAAAACTTGTGCCACGCTATGACAAATGCCTGCAAAATTTCGGCAGTTATGTGGGAAAGTAATTTAGAGTTATAGAATTTTGTGCAATAAATAATTATTCTGTATCTGTACACACTTTAATTTTATTACCAAACGGAGCTTACTTTCTAGACGTACCTTGTATATATTTCTTTAAAATAAACGTATATTTAAATATATAATTAGCATGTATGTTTCTGAATGAATGAATAAGTGTATTTATTAACATAACAATATCATACATAGAATTTCAACAGTCGCACGGGTCCACAGACCGTACGTGCTTTTGTAATACACATTACAAGCAATATTAAAACAACAACCACAACAAAGAATTAGAAGAGTAAACACGAAAATAAAAAAACAAAGGAAATACACAGTCAAAAGCAATATTAAACAACAATAAAATTAACAGTGAATCCGAAAATAAAGATACAAAGATATTAAAATATAGGAATTTAAATTTACAGCACAGAGTACACCTTCATAAATGCACCCTCTTATCATAGATAATTACACTTAAAATACATATATACACATAATATATACAACATATATAAAACCATAGCACAACAGTGACCTAAGTATGACATAATATATATGTATGCAGAACAATGTAGTCACTTTTGTTTAGTTGATCTATTCTATTCTTCGCTATTGGCAGCCTCCTCAGACCTCAGCTGTCTTGCCTTAAGTATAAATTTACTTAGCCCGTCCATGTTTTCCGTGCCTGCCAGTAGCGTCCAACATGCTTCTAGCCCTACATTCGCAGTGGTAAAAAATCGCGGCAAATATTTTTCCCGCCATTCCTCCGTACCCCTACATCTTGCCAAGATGTGAGTCCACGACTCTCCCTCCTCGCAAATGGGACAGATTCTCGTACCATTCTCGTCAGAAATTTTCGTGCTCCTCCATGCTCCTAGTCTAATCCACGCGAGCCCCTCTCTAATGAGTTTGGTACCTGTTTTGATGTATTGCTCCATACCCCACTCCGATTTCAGCCCAGACTGTACTTCTAATGACACCTTCTCTGTACATTGCGCAATTATTTGCTGTCTGTCAATATCACAGAGACGTTTCTTAATTTTTCTCCAAATACTTCGCCTGTTTTCCTGCCCCGCCATCCAAATGTCTCCCATCCCAATGGTTTCCAACCCTTTCTTTAATTTTGATGCCCACGTCAAGTTACCTTCCATTCGCAACTGTTCACGGTAGCAGACTGCCCTAATTAGAGATTAGTTTCCGTGAACGATTCTCATCCAATATTTAACTGCTCTGATTTTGCACTCTATCGTTTCACTATGTGCCCCGAATTCTCTCATTATTCCGCAGTTTGCCGTACCCCTCCCTACACCCAGAATTCCTTTCAAAAATTGGGTCCTCACTTGATCCAGATTTCCTGTTTGTTCCCATCCCCATATTTCTCCTCCGTATGTCATCGTGGATATAATGTATGTTTATATAAATATATAAGCGTTGTATGGCATTACATTATAAAAGTCAAACAAAGTGTACCCTAGAGATAGAATCCCTCTTTTAAGTATGGCAAACAAAGAAGGTAATCAGTGCAGTACGCACTACGAGGTACGATACATTTTTTTTTGTTCATATGGGTTATTTACGTAAGTAATGACAAGCTGTATACTTACTAGTTCTCCTAATTAAAACAAAATATGAGCACTCAGCGTGACGAACACCAAATCTCCCGGGAGTAAGGAAAACCCGAGCGCGGAAACCTGTTTTGTCTTTTTTTTGCAGTCCTCTCCTAGTACAAGGACACACCACTTATCTACCAAAACAGATTTAAACACCAACCTACAATATAAACATATAGCTAGCCATATTATGACATCCGTACCTACAAAACTTTATTTATTCTCTTTCTTTAGTTATTATTTATTTAGCTTCTGTGAATCTTACTGTAGGAATTTGGATTTGATCAAAAATGTTATTGTGATTTCAGCTGTAATACGCATCTGTTTAATTTCTCTACACGTACTATGTACATAATAGAGAAAGTATTGTAATGCTACCAAAAACAGCATTTTTGGAAACAGGATCTTATGTGTGCGTGTGTCTGTGGGTAGCATAGCTCAAGAACGAAAATCCGTTAAATACCAAACTTGGTATTTAAGTTCAGTATCTTCCAAGGATGCGACACAAAGATTTTCAATAAAATCCCCCAACCCGAACTACCCTTTACATTTAAATATTTCCGAAAATGTTTATTTTCTCAAAACTGCCTCTTACGAATTTGATTAAAATATCGTATATTAAAGATATTTACCTGACAAACAAAATATATATCTCGAATTTTCTGGGAATAGCCTCTGAAGACTACTTTATTCTGGATGAACTTTACGGAATTTTGTATAAATCGCAAATCGTAAGGGATCGACAAAAACTTTTTCTCGACTAAGATGAAGCAAAAAGAAGCATAAGCTTTTTTTAACAACAATTTGTCGCAGAGATATAGAGAGAATTATGTGATAGGAACACATAAGATTTTTTCTTTAATTTCAAGTTTTGTACGTCGCTTTAGCTACTTGGTCACATCGCAACGGATTTGTTAGGTGAAATACTTCTTTGATCGAAGTGTGGTGGACAGTAACCTTCTAGGTCTCATCCAAGTGCCATACCACTTTCGCTTTGCGCAAGGAGATGGTATTAGGCTGCCGTTCACCAGCTGTTGTCAGAAGGCGGACTGCAGCTAGCCTTTTTTTTTTTTTTTTTGAGTGGAGTGGAAAACCCCAATCTACAGGCGACAGAGGGGATAGCTCTGCCAAGTGTGGGGGTCGCCCTAAACTGGCAATACCCACTAAAAACCACTCCACCGGAGAGAATTCGGGTGTAGGAATGCTGCAGTACCGCTTGTTGCACCTGCGGATTCAAGGAGCGGGTGTTATGGCTAGCCATCGAGTGCTCGTTCCTTTATACCTACCACTTTGCTCTGTGACAGGCAGATGGCCTTGCAGTCTATTCCTTTCGCTCTATGTGAATACATGATAGCACAATTGCTATTATCATCTACTTTCAGATGTACTAGGCTTAAAGTGGAACTTGGATCGTGCTATTAAATATCCTATTCGGCATTTCTCTTGACGACTCAAAAAAAAGAATTTGTGTTCCATTCACATGACTTTCTCTACATCTCTACAATAAATTTATTCTTCTATTTACTTAATGTTAATTGAGAAAGAATAACAGAAATAGGCTTATTACTTGCTTCCCTGTAAGTAGAACCCAAATAAGGGAGCACCTTAAGTTAAAGGATAGTCAAAAGCTGGTTGCTATGTGACCAAAGTTCCTTTAACTGTATGGACAGGAGTTGACAAATTCCTGTATGAGAAAAGTATAAGTTTTTCAAAGCTGAAGCGATATCTGAAAAACGATCATAACATAAATTGTGAGTTTTAACGAGCTCTACATTTTCTGTTAAGTTAGATTTTTTCTATCTCTTACGGTGTACGAGTTATGCAAAATTCTGTAAAATTCATCCTGAATAGTCTTCAATGGATATTCGCAGAAAATTCAATATATATATTTTATTTGTAAGCTAAATATCTTTAATATGTGATATTTTAATCAAAAATGATAGAGCCATTTTTGGGAAAATCGAAATTTTTTCCACTTAAAGGGTAGTTGGGTTGGGGGCATTTTGTTGAAAATCTTCATGTGGCATTCTTGGAAGATACTGAACTTAATTACCAACTTTGATAGTTAACGGACTTTTTGTTTTTGAGCTGTGCTGCCCACAGAATACACACACAGAAAGACAAAGATTTTTCTAAAAATGTTTTTTTTATTTAGGAGGCCCTAAGACAAGTATTTCCGGTGAAATCTCGATATCGAATCTTTGGGTGCCATACTATACTTCTATACTTCTCTATGTACATAGTACGTGCAGAGAAAATAAAAACACGGAAAAAAGCCATATTACTGGACCCATGGAGTCTGAACCCAGGACCTCCCGAATGAGCTAAATAGATGTTATCGCCTGAGCTCTCCCACTTGGTGTGCGTTTTGTTGTCCACCAAATAGAGAAAATTTTTTAAATATGCTCCCTTATTATATGTATTATTTGCCTTCTCTACACGTAGTATGTACATAGTGTATAGAGAAGGAATTGTATTACTCCCAAAAATTTCATTCCAAGTGTTCACCGGAAATATGTTTTGGCACCCCCTAAATAAAACAAAAAGAAGCATTTTTAGAAAACTGTCCGCGTGTGTCTGTAAGAGGCATAGCTCAAAAACGAAAGGTCCGTTAAATAACATACTTGATATTTAAGGATAAGACACGAAGATTTTCAAGAAAATCCCCTACTTCTAGTTACCCTTTATAAGGAACAAAATTCAAAAATTTGGTCTTCTCAAAAATTACTCTAAAAAGAGATTAAAATATCTTATACTTTAGATGACAAATAAATTATATTTCTTGAATTTTCTGTGAATGGTCTCTGAAGATCTCTTTATTCTGAATGAATGTTTCTGAATTTTGAATAACTGGTAAAACATAAGAAGTAGATAAAAACTTACAGAACAAAATATGTAGATCTCGTTAAAACAAACAGTTATTGCCATATACATTTTTTTCGTTCAGTTGAGCATTTTCGAGGTACTACTTGTTATAGGTTTCAGTTTTAAAATACTTAATCTTTTCTTACACGGAAACCTGTTAACACCTGGCCCTGCAAAGAAACGGATTTCAATCCCATATCAACTACATTTGACTGTCGGTTTAGCCTATTAGTGTATTCCCTTATTTCTGTTATAAGGAACTAAGTAATAAGACATTTCTGCTTATGTTTTCGATTTGCATTAAGTAGATAGAAGAATAATCTTTTTAACCATAATTTTACAGAGATTTAGAGAAAGTCATATCAATAGAACATATTAGATTTTTATTTTTTATGAATCTGCTTCTGAATAGCTTAACACATAAACAGTAGTATTCAGATACAGCGTAAAAGCTTCTATTCAGGAAATGCCTTGTATTTCGAATAATAATTAAGATAGACAAGATTTGATATTTTTTATTATTATATGCAGATAAAAACGTTTTTGACTAAAATGTCACATTTTTCTAACACTGAACAGAGAATAACACTTATATCTAGATTATCTGTGAGAAGTCTGTGAATCCTTCATTGTAGTTGACTTTCATTTTATCCTTAATTGCATGGTGTTTCATGTATACAACAAACATGATTAATCAAAGTTTTTAGTATTTTAATGAACTTTTTCTCTAATTTCATACTACACTAAATTCATCAGTAAAATTAGGCAAGCCGTATATTGTAAACATAGTAATGTTTTATGCAATAAAACTCTAGTGTTTTTTTTTTTAATAAAAAGGACCAAAGTCCACGGAACTGCAGTCAAACGTAACTCCCGCAGTTCACCGATTATTTTACTTGGGCACTCCTTTACCGCAGGCCCATTTGACTGCAGCCGTGGGACTCTAACTCAAGGCATTGAATGGATGGCCAGGCAACATGTATTTGAACTATATAAATAATTAAGATGTAAATGGGTTTTTAAACCACTTCATTTCGTATCGAACAAACGATCACGTTAATTCAAGTCGCTTAAGTTGTGATGCCGGTGAAAGTGATATAAATGTCGATAATTAGAGGAAGAATGGAATATGTAGCAAAATAATCCATGCATTTAAGGTTTAACTACAAAACCTAAGATAATAAACAAAACCCTATCTAGAAAAATCAATTATTTATTTGTTTATATATATATATATATATATATATATATATATATATATATAAAACACAGGGAAAAAACCCATAATTATAATTGATGGTGAAAGGAGCTAACTAATCTACTAATTCAAAGTCCTTAAGCAATGTTAAGTGATCATTTATTGGTTACCTTAAAGTTTGTAGCGTGGCGTCCTCCATGGTTACCTGAGCACAGCCTTGTTCCTAACTTACGTCACTGAGTTCCAAGCACAATAGAGGAAGAGTCCGGTCCTACAGTTTTATTATACAGCAAAGTTGGTAGTATTACCAACAAATGAAAAGGTAACTCCCCCCATTACTATCAAATCTTATCCATAAAGCCAGGATATTACAATAAATGGGTTTTGCCCATTCAGAGCTATTCAACTGAATTTTTCCATTTAAATTTCTAAACAGCGGACAGTTGCATCAATCTCGCATTTACTCCTGTGAGAAAAAAAAAATGACCAGCCATTAGATGGATGTCCAATTATAGGCCAATTTATAATTTTTTTTAAAAACGGGTATATTACGTAAACCTAAATACATTTTACTGCTCTTTTTAAAGTATAGTTTGGTAGAAGGTAGTATTTGGAGTTTTCATTTACGGAAAAAATAGAAACTGAACTAAATTCAGTTACAATATCTCCTCTAAAAAGAAAATAAATTCGCATTAGTTATTAATGGTATAGAATTAATTGGATTCCATTGATAAATCGAATTATGAAAATCCTCCTTTGCTCGAGTTCCAGGGTATCATTTAGCAGAGCGTAGAACACAAATGGAAATCTATGGAGCTGCAGTTTTGTGGGAAAACGGTGGAGGGAGACCAGAATTTTCTTACTTTTTCACCTCCCCTGATAAAGGAAGACAAAACCCAATATACTCCTCTGCCAAGCTTTCTTCGCTTTATTTCAGTCTTGTACTCTATGACAGCACTCTATTAAATTCTTACCTCAACTAAATGCACATTTAGCCTGGCACTGCACATGACTGTTTCATTATCATAACATGAATATGCTTTCCTGGCACCATACGAGATTTTAAATTTACGTCAAAAGTACCTAGAGCAAACAAAGTGCCGCACGTTAACTAGTGGGCAGCGCCGTGGCCGAGTGGTTAGACCACTCGCCGCTTTCGATTCAGAGCGATTGCATGTGAGATTTTTTGTGGACAAAGCGGCGCAAGGGGTTTTCTCCAAGTTCTCCGGTTTCCTCCGCCATCGCATTCCACCGGTGCTCCATGCATCACCAGTGTCGTCGCCTGCGTTGCCACAATAGTAAAAGCGGGCGTTAAACACTATCTATCATCACGTTAACTATGAATATTATTGAGCTCATTTTGCTTATCAAATTCTAAAACATCAGTTTGCCTGTGATGATTATTATTATGATGATGCTGTTGAAAATAATAATAGTAATAAAATAGTAATAATTATAGTAGGATAGGTAGAGTCTGACTTAAAAATACAATGCCCGGCTGGGATTTGAACTACGGATTTCCCGCTCTCTAGCCCGTTGAACTAACCGTAGTTAGACCACTCGCTTCACGGTCCGGGTTCAGTCCCAAGCAACCGCATCTGGGATTTGTGTGGACAAAGCGGCGAAGGGGGGTTTTTCTCCGAGTTTTCCGGTTTCCCCCGAAATCGCATTCCACCGATGATCCATCTTCATTCCAAGTATCAGCAGTGTCATCGTCTGCTGTACCATGGTAGTAAGAAAGTGCGTTAAACAATATCTATCCATCTATCATATCATGTTAATTAGTGAATCTTTTTGAGCTCATTTGCTTATCCTGAGCTACCATGGTAACATGCACTAAATTTCCCAATTGACTCGCAAGTTTACCCAAGGTGATACAACGGAAAACATGAGAGTTTGGGGGAAGTTAGTGGTGCATTGGTATGTTGCTATACGAGTATTAGCCCAGTGACTAGAGCAATCAGCTAGAGACCAAAAAAATCCGTGGTTCAAATCCCGGATAAGGCAATACATTTTTCAATCTGACTTTATCCAACTTGTGTCCTACACACCGCTTGTGTGAAAAAGCTATTAATAAAACTGTTATTATTATATAATAATAATAATAATAATAATAATAATAATAAGAAGAAGAAGAAGAAGAATCTAATCTTATATATTTCTGTAAAAGAAAATTCTTAAACGTTGTGAAATAAAACTAATGGCAGTTAAACAAACATCTAATATAAATATACTTAAATAAAAATCTTATGTGTTTCATTCATATAACTTTCTCTAGCTGATCTGCAAACAAACTTTTCTTGCAAACGAGTATTCTTTTATCTACATCATATTAAACGAGATAACCATTAACAGAAATTGTCTTATTATTGCTTATTTTAAAGTAGAAGGGAAATATGAGAATGCATTAGGTTTAAGTAATATTCATATCGTTTAAAAACCGCTATGTGTAACAACACATAAACTATGCGCTTTTATGAGAGCTACATTTTCTGTGTTATAATTTTTTGTCTATCTCTTACGGTTTAACCGTATGCAAAATTCTGCAAAACTCATCCAGAATAAAGAGGCATTCAGAGGCTATTCTCAGAAAATTCCAGCTATACATTTTGCTTGTGATGTAAATATCCTTCATATACGGTATTTTAATCAAAATCGTTAGAGCCATTTTTGAAAAAACAAACTTTTCAAATATTTTTCCATGTAAAGGATAGTTCTTGGTCGGGAAATTTTCTTGAAAATCTTCATGTAGCATCCTTGGAAGATACTAAACATAAATACCAAGTTTGCTATTTAACAATATTTTCGTTTTTAAGCTATGCTATCTACAAACACATACGCGCGCGCGGACCTTTTCTAAATATGCTTTTTTTCAGACTTAGGGGACTTAAAAACATATTTCGACATAAAATTTTTGGTGGAATACAATACCTTCTCTATCCACTATATATTGTAATTATGGGGTAGAGAAAGTAAAACCTCAATGGTTTTACGGTGAATAGTAACAACTCTAGAACAATTATGTACCACACAAATACATATAAAAACTCATTCTTCTGCACACTTTACTCACTTGGTAATAATTTTTGAGCACCAAGTGGACAACCTTGATAATAATGGCACGAACGAGTGTCGCACGAGCTGTCCTGGCGTGTTGAAGTGATAAACAAGACAGCCACTTGCATGCATTTCCTCTCTGTGAGAGAATGTGTAGGTGATCCGGATCACCATGTAGCTTTTTATCAGTTCAGCATGACAGTAATTATGAATCCAGATGTTACTTATTCTACATTTAATAATAATCAGAATGTTTATATATTCATAGCATATAGAAAAGTATATTACAAAATGATTTCGTAGTCCTTCTATATGAGCAATAAGCGACAGACAGCAGTTGGTATATCAATGCTACGTCATTGCTATAGGAAATGCTTTATTGTTGTTATTTGATCTCGTGCCAATAATGTACCCATTATACACAAAATTGAATGCAGTAACAATCTCTTTGTAATGCTAGGGTTACGTAATAGTTATTTATGACATAAGTATTAAAACAGTGTTTTATATTATGAGCAGGAAGCTTGCGAAACGAGGTCGTAGGCCCAGTTTTGCAACCCTAGGAACAAATAACAAGTGTGTCATACACTTTTCTTAGACAGTCGAATATATTTATAGACAAATTATCCATTATTAAATTATTTTTAGCACTTCGTATCTGTGATGCGCAGCGTGGTTGTGATATTCATTTGTTTCTTCTTATAATCACTACTGAGAACAGCTGACGGCTGGTGGATATCAATATACTTGAGCATGCGCAAAGTGGAATAAACAGTGCGATAAAGTAACGACTTTTAACTCTCTTCCTTGTGTTAAAAATTCTACCTTTAGCTCAAGCTGTCTAAAAAGATATGTATAGAAACGATTTAAAACTAGACAATACGCAATGTAGCGGACAAATCAATCTTTGTCTAAAGGTAATGCAAATGTAAAATTTGGCCAAACATAGACAAATTAAGTTTTTCTCGTAAAAAATTGCATTAATTCTAAACTTTAAGAATATATCTATATCCATTTCGCTCATATGAACTACCAATTACTGGAACTATAAAGAAATAAACGTTTGCTCATTAATAAGTATGCCCAACTTCAAATCTTTTCTCCTCGAAAACTTTTTTCAACATTTTTTATACTCAAAATGTGTAGAATGCAATTTTTTTATTAATTTGTTTCAACGCTTTTGTGTTTTTCGACAGCTCATTAAAGAAGATGATAATATTCTTTTTACTTTCTCTACACGTACTATGTACATAGTGTATAGAGAAGGTATTGTATTACAAAAATTTGCTACCGAGATTTCACATGTTTTGAGACCTTCCTGAATCCAAAAAAAGCATTTCTAGAAACATATCCATGTGTGTCTTTATGTGTGTGTTTTTGTTGTTTTTTTTTGTTGTTTTTTTTGCTCGTGTGGGCAGCACTGCTCAAAAATAAAAAGACCGTCAAATACCAAACTTAGTATTTAAGTGTTGTATCTTTCAAGAATTCGACACGATGTTTTTCAGGAAAATCTCCCCAACTACATCTTTCGGAGATTTTGTTTTCTCAAAAATGGCTCTAATGTTTAAGACATTTTTAAGACAACGAAATGTATATTTGGTTATTCTGGAAATAACCTCTGAATCTTTCTTTATTCTGGATGACTTTTGTATAGCTGGCAAACCGTAAGAGATATACAAAAACTTACTACAAAAAAATATAGATCTCATTAAAATTTACAATTTTCGTCATACTTTTTTCTGTCTTTTCTTTGTAGAATTAACCGTGTTCGAGATATTCCGGATTACTAGTTCCAGTTTTAGCCACTTAAGAATGTTGCTTCTATTTTTCAGATTCAGAGAAATAGACACACACATATATAAATATATATAAAATATGGTGTTCTCCTACAGCTAAACCCATCTCTCCTTTCGTTTCTCGTTTGTTTACTCCTGGAGAGCAAACCGATTGGAATTTCAGTTATTTCACTAGCGACCGGCTTTTAAAGGCAGACTCGCTTTAGCCTGTGGAGTTTCTTATTTCCCTTCTACTTACAAGGCGCTAGTAATAACATAATTCTGCTAGCTTGTTTCGTATGATGTACATAACAGATCAATCTTTGGAATAAGAGAATTGCTTGCCGAATAGCTAGAGGATTTTATGTAAATGGAACAAATTCGATATTTTCCCTTCTTTTACAAGGGACCAAGTAATGAGATCAATTTCTACTAACGGTTATCTCGAGTAGTATGATGTAGATGGAAGAATGAGCTTTTTAAAAATAATTTGTTGCAAAGATTTACAGAAAGTCACGTGAATTGAACATTTTAGTTTTTTTTTTTAATTAATATCCAATTTGAAAAACCAAGAGTTATGAAGAGTACCAAAGCTAATAATTGTTCTACAGCAATGAGGATTTGTTATAAAACATCTGATTCGTTCCATTCATATAACTTTCTCTACATCTTCGTAACAAATTATTATTAAAAAGATTATTTTTCTATCCGCTTTATAATAATCTAGATCAACAATACCAGAAATGGTGTTTTTCTTGTAAGTAGAAGAAAAATAAGGAAATACACCAGACTAAAGCGATAATCAAATATTTTAAAATCTGGTTGACATCCGTTTCTATGAATTGCCAGGAATTGAGAAATTCCCGTATGAGAAAAGTTATAAACTGAAATCAATAACAAGGAATATATAAAAATGCCAACTCCAAGAAAAATATGTATATGACATAAATTGGTACTTTAAAGAGATCTATATTTTTTGTGCAAGAGATATTTGACTATAGCTTACGGTTTACCAGTTATGGAAAATAGAGAAAATGTCATCCAGAATAAAGAGGTCTTCTGAGGCTATTCCCAGAAAATTCAAAATATGCATTATATTTGTCATATAAATATATTTAATATATGGTATTTTAATACCGATATATTTTTGAGAAAATAAAATTTTTCGAATTTTTTCCATATAAAGGGTAGAGATTTTCTCCAATATTTTCGTGTCGCATCCTTGGATAATAATAAAATTAAAAACAAAGTTTGTTATTTAACGGCTTTTTAGTTTTTGAGCTATGCTGCCCAGAGACACAAACACATACACATGGACATTTTTCTAAAAATTCTTTATCGAATTAAGGGAATCTCATAGCATGCATTTCTGTGAAATTCTGGTATTGAATTTTTGGGCGGAATACAACACTTTCTCTATACACCATGTACATAGTTCGTGTAGAGAAAGTAAACTTTTTAATAATAGCTCCATTTCTAAACAGAACAAGTGTAAAGTATTTTAATTATAATAATGCATTAAGACAGTAAAAATTTAATACTTAAGTAACCATGCATGCCAGAATTTTGAAATATGCCAAGGCCATTATAGTTATTGCGTGTACAAAGTTTACTAAAATATCTTACATTGTGTTTCATTTCCAAATTTTACAGGTGCATTGCGTAACGTGCAACAGAAAAATAAAATACCTAATTTTTAAATATATTACATAGAAACTAATAATAGAGTAGTTTTTGATTGGCTCATAGCTCAGTCGATAGAACACCTACTTGCTGTACGAAAGATAATGGGGTATGGATTCTTCTCTAGCACAGATAATTCATTGTCCTCCCAAGGTCTGGAGGTATGTTCTGTGTGTGTGTGTGTGTGTGTGTGTGTGTGTGTGTGTTTTATCTAATGATTAAACTTAAAGATAAGTAGAAACCTAGCGGACTCAGTACACGACTTAACACCATTGCTAATAGGCAATATGTTCCAAGTACATAGGTCACTGTTGTGTTATGGTTTTATATATTGTGTATATATTTCTATTAAGTGCATTTATCTATTATAAGAGGGTACATTTATAAAGATGTACTCTGTTCTGTAAATTTAAATTGCTGTATTTGAATATCTTTGTATTTTTATTTTTGTGTTTACCCTTTTAATTCTTTGTTGTTATTTTAATATTGCATTTTATTGTGTATTATCTTTTTCTTTTTATTTTCGTATTTACTCTTGAACCCTTAGTTGCCTGCAATAATATACTACCTTTTTTCCTTTAATTCAAGTTTAAAACTGGAGCTCTAGTAATATTATTTGGGAATAAACCTATAAAATGATTATATAAAATAATAGAGAAAACAGAAATGAAAAAAATGTAGATCCTTTAATAATATTTTTCTTCCCAATTAAAAGATAAATTCTTACAGATCGGTTTTCATATTGCTACCAAAGGCAATACCCAAAAAGTAGTTCAAATGGCCATGATTGTTAGGTGATAGGTAATGGATTGGTCATCCATTCAATTTCAAATCCCTGTGATTGTGGTAAATGACGGGGAGATCACAAGTAAAATAATCGGTGTGATGCTTAGAAGTTAATGGGGTTACTTTTGGCTGTAGCTATGTCGGTTTTCTCTTTTATTTATTAATTTAAAAAAAATAACTACAATTTTAGGGAAAAAATTGTATATATTTTTACAGTATAAAACTGTCTTGATTACTTGTCGTTTATGGTTGAAGGTAAGTATAACATGAAATTAATCCTAGAGTACAACAACATTTGTATAGTTACACTTAAAACAAGCGGAACTTATAAGTGCCGGTAGGCAACAAATGTTCAAAATAAGAACTGAAGCTTTCCTGGCGACGTGTTAATTCAAAATCTTCTCGGGCTTCTAGCCAGGTAAAAACTTGGCTTGACACCAACGTTTCGAAGAAGTGCATCTTCCTCGTCTTCAGGGTGAACTGATGGTTTGAGCTTGCGGAGACTGGTATTTATAAGAGCTGGGATGAAGCTAACAGGCCATAATATCACGCGAACCAATCAGATGTTAGCTTCATCCCAGCTCTTATAAATACCAGTCTCCGCAAGCTCAAACCATCAGTTCACCCTGAAGACGAGGAAGATGCACTTCTTCGAAACGTTGGTGTCAAGCCAAGTTTTTACCTGGCTAGAAGCCCGAGAAGATTTTGAATTAACAAATGTTTAATTTCTTGTTCTTTTAATATTGCTTTTTAGTGTGTATTACAAAAGCACGTACGATCTGTGGACCCGTGCAATTTGTTGTAGTTCAATGTATGATATCGTTATGTCCATAAATACACTTATTCATTCATTCATGTTCCAAGAGAAATGCTGCCAATAGATATTAAGAATCTGCAGCTTGCGAAAAAGTTGGCTTCTCTACATTCGTAAATTTAGAACTCATTCGGTTTCGCCTAGAACCAACGCCAAGAGTAAATTTGACGCGAATTTCCTTCTTTAATCTATGACATGTTTGTATCTTACATCCTGTGGAACCAGTTAGAATACGCTTCTTTCAAGAAATCATTCAGAGTAAAAAAACTCATTATCAAGTTGGCTGGTCTTTCAAAGTCATTAACTGCTAAATTGAAATGCCGCACGACATAAATCATCGATCTGGGAGTTCCATTTTAGCACGTCTACAAGCCGCCAAGTGCTGGATTCCATCCATCACACATATAACGTTGCCAAAAGCTTTCTCATTCAGCTCTGTGGTTTTAATGTAATTTCTACTTAAAATATATGATCCGTTTCTTTCACTTGGTTTTCTCTACCTATTCTTAAACCTTTCATTTGTTTATTTGCTTCATCCTATTCGAAGTACACATTTACAGAAATAGTTCTTTTACACATGTTTTGTAGACACAACAATAAGCGAATACTGCACTAGCTTTAAGAGATAGTCACTATGTGGCAGCCTTAAAATTTCGCTCTCTTTGCATGACCAGTAGAAAAAATTAATAAACAGTTTCCGTTGAAGAAAACTATAAATATTGGAAAACTTAAGCCACTAACATTGAATATCTCAGAATTTCCTAATTTTACATAAATAGTAAAATAGTCAGTTAAAAGATTTACATTTTTGTGTAGTAAAAATTTGTCTATTTATTGTAGTTTACCAGCTATGTAAAAATCATTAAGAATGAAGAGAACTTCATTTGTTACGGAAACGTTTTAAAGATATCGCATTTTAATCAAACCCGCTAGAGCTGTTATTTTCCTTAAAATATTCTTTAAGATCATCTTGAATCCTTTCCATATAACAAGGAACCTTGGCCTACCGCCCGGCCGCTGCGTCCCCCATCTCGGTCCATGACAGACGTGGATGGGGTGCAGTATTGGAGGGTGAGACGCCTCGAGTCCCCTGGCCGTTTAATGCAGTCCTCATGACCTTTTCCATCAAATAGCTCCTCAGTTGGGCCCACAGGGACCTCACGAGGCTGAATGCACCCCGGACTAGTCTCCCAGCGGGTAAAAATCTCCATACCGGTACTGGGAATCGAACCCTGGTCTCCCGCTTGGTAAGCAGCTGCGCTACCACCAGATGACCTATCCTTTTAAGATGCTAAACTTAAATTCCAAGTTTCGTTTTTAACCAACTTTTCTTTTTTTAATTAAGCTTTTCACAGACACATACACATACACGTGCGAACGGACTTTTCTAATTTTATTTATTTTTTTCAGGATCCTCAAAACATATATTTCCGATGAAATCTCGACATAAAATTTGTGGTTGGAATACATTTCCCCTACTTACTATATGTAGTACAGAAAGTAAAAGTCTCGTACGATTTTACACACTATCAGTTTATAAATCACATGATATATTAATTCTATTTCATGTAATTTCGACTAGGATAAGTACGTTTGTTAGGTATGTTATAATCCCTAATTAATTATTATTCTTTTGCTTACCCTTCTCATATGGTAGACTTACCCCCCCCCACGCAAGACTTACAAGTCAATTCTTGGGGTCAGACGCCTGTTGAAGAACAGACGGGCTAAGGATCAAATCAAATACAGTATCTAGGATGGGAGATCTGCACAAGTCTGTTTTAAATATGATGAAGAAGATTACATTAAATGTAGCGGAAATAAATGACAGGAAAGGTGACAGATAATGTAGCATTTGGTAAAATGAATGTGTGGAAAATCGAAGGAGACGGAGAAAGCTAGAAGACACGCCGCAATGTTCACCACAAATCCCACAAGCTGCTCCCGGAATTGAACCCGGAGGCGAGCGTCTTCCATAATACAGAAATTCACATTAATTGTTTTAGAGCCAAAGACCTTAGTATTCTATGTTTACTCGTAGCAATAACAATGATCTTCGCTATTCATCATGTTTTCAAATGTGATTGCTTTTTGATCAGAGAATATGATTAAATGAAATAGCTTCTATGCGTGAGAAATGATATTCAAATGAAAATTATTCATGCAGATGATACAAGGGAAATTAATTAATGTGTTTAGCTACGTGCTTATTATATCTTGTTAGTCTGACAGTGAAAAAACGGCTTGCTGTTGCTTTCAGTCAAACATTGTTTGTTTTAAAATTAGTTCTCAAACTGTTTTGTACCTCGCAACCATCTTATTCCTTTCCTTTCTTTCAAATACAGGAGTTTCTTTAAGAAAAAATCTGACGTGTTCCATTCACGTGTCTTTCTCTACACATCTGTAACAAACTACATTTAAAAACCTTATTCTTCTACTTCATGATAATCGAGATAAACATTGGTGGAAAGTTCTTATTACTTAGTTACACTAGGCGGAAACGATAGTCATGTTTATTAAAAGCTGTCGCTATTTGATTCAAATTCATTATTATTTGCATGACAGGAGTTGACTAATTTTCATACGAGAAAAGTTTAAGCCAAATATTTTAAAATTGAAACCAATAACAAAGAATATATAATAAATGATTAAAGCCACAAAAACGTATATGAAATTAATTGGGTGCTTTAGCAAGATCTACATTATTTTTGTAGCAACTTTTTGTCTATTGGTTACGGTTTACAGTTATACAAAAGTTATTTAGAATGAAGAGGACTTGAGAGGCTTTTCCCAGAAAGTTCAAGATATACATTTTGTTTGACATGTAAGTAACTGTCTTTAATATACCGACTTTTATTAAAAAACGTTAGGGTCCTTTTTGAGTAATTCAAAATTTTCAAAATGTAAAGAGTAGTTTGGAGTGCGAGGATGTTTTTGAAAGTCTTCGTGACCAATCCTTGACCTTAACTATAAAGTTTGGATTTAATTGAATTTTCGTTTTTTAGTTATCTATCTTGTTCACAGACACACTAACACACATGGGTCTTTCCTAAAAATGTTGTTTTTTTGAGGGTGGGTCACAAGTATCTCCAGTGAAATCTAGTTCTCGCATTTTTGGGTACGATGTGATACCTTTTCCACCTATGTACTATGTATTAAGCGAGAAAAAAAAAAGTAATGTGTTCCATTCACATGACTTCTCCAATCACAAATTATTGACACAAACTATTGTTAAAAAGCTCTTTCGCCTATCTACTTTATGCTAATCGAGATAAACATGACCGAAATAGTCTTATTACATGCCCTCCTGTAAGTAGAACAGAAATAAAGGAATGCACTAGGCTCAAGCGATAGTAGAATTTTTTAAAAGCTGATTGTTCCTTGGTTATACTCTTGCCATGGCTAGGAATTTACAAATTCTTTTATGAGAGAAGCTGAAGTGTTTTAAAACTGAAACCAATAAAAAGAAATAACTAAAACACAGTCAACTCCACGAAAAACACATATATATCATAAATTCAGTGCTTTCGAGATCTACAGTTTGTGCAGTAAGTTTGCATATCTTGTACAGTGTACCAGTTAAGAAAAATTGAGCAAAACTCAACTACAATAAAGAAGTCTTCAGCTGCTATTCCCAGATAATTTAAGATATACATTTTATTTGTAATACAAATATCTTTAATATGTGTTATTTTAAAGAAAATCGTCACAGAAGTTTAGACAAAATCAAAATTTTCAATTTTTTTTTTCATTTGGGGTGTGGGGATTTTCATCTACTTCTTCGTGGCCCATTCTTGGAAGATACTAACTTAAATACCAGGTTTTTAACAACTTAACATAACACTCGGGCACACGAACACATAGATCTTTTACTAAAAATGCTTTTTGGTTACAGGGAGCCATATGTATTTTCGGTGAAATATGGGTATTGAATTTTCGATTAAAGTGCAATATCTTCTCTACTTACGTTCCATTTACCACGTAGAAAAAGTGCACTTATGAGCCATGGAAACTGCACAGCTCAGAAAGAAATACACACGGATGTGAGATGTCGGAACATTTTTTTACATACATAAGACCCTAAAAGTTGTTTTCCAAGTGATATCTCGGTATCGAACTTCTGGGTGGAATACAATCCTTCTACCTATGTAATATGTATGAAGTAGAGGAAGGAATAGGTAATTCTAACATCTACATTTTTATTAAAAACTCGTATGAGCTACAAACAACAGCTCTTGTCTATATCTAATCTTCTAAACTAAAACAATGTTTCTTATCTGACTGCTTCGTGACCTTCCCCAAGCGCTTGTTGTATCGTGGGATAAAACATTCTTCTTGGCATAACAAATATCACCTAAAGTTTTTAAAGCTCTTAATTGAGCTTCCTATTTGTTGCAAATACCTCTTACGCTAACCTCATTACTTACTGAAACCTTATTGAGTACCAACTGAAGTTATTCTAGTATTAGTAGTGTTTTTACTGACGGAAAATTTGTTTACCTGATAAAAGTTAAACTGTTTTCGTCCAATATTCCTTTTCCAATTATATATATTTTCAGTGCTTCGATTTTTGATAATAAATGTATCTTTTATATGCCTGGCCAACCAGCTGTTTTTAATATATATATTTAAATGTGCATTGACTCTTTTCTCAAAGCAATTTGTATAAGGAAGGACTTACCACTGAGTAAACGCGATTCATTTTATAATTCCACAAAATGTTTTATTTCACTTTTAATCATTCAAATACAAATTCAATTAATTTCACAAGTATCTTCTTAAATGAAGTTTGTATAAGAGATTAGTTATTCCCTCTATTTACATGTACCGTCGAGGTATTCAAAGATATCACAATGATTTTACATTCTTTCTTACTTCTTCTACGTCTCTACGTAAACTTTTTTCAAACATACATAAAACAGGAGACAATTTATAACTAACTCATATTTTGTTCTTGCCTTAAGGAAACAAGATTATAAATATTAATAAACATTTGATTATCGCTCATCGTTTATACGTAGAAAAGTCTCTTTTTTTTAACCATTATAATGCAAACTAATGGTAATGAAATAAAATTGTACGGTTATACATATAATATTCCACTTCAGCACCTAAATATCAAATAACAGCTTGTCGGGTGAAAATTTTGTTTTAAGCTCCTTAACAACTTCAAGGTAATTTTCTGTTGATGGCGGATTAATTGTTACAAGTTTCCACGATGAAAACACTTCCCCTGCAGATGTACATAGTGTATAGAGAAGGTATTATAATAACTCCATGGCAAGACAGCTTACGGGGAACCTTGGCCTACCGCCCGGCCGCTGCGTCCCCCATCTCGGTCCACTACAGACGTCATGGATGGGGTGCAGTATTGGAGGGTGAGACGTGGTCAGCGCCTCGAGCCCCCCGGCCGGTTAAAGCGATCCTCATGACCTGTAGCCGCTACTTCTCCATCAAGTAGCTCCTCAATTGGCCCCCCCCCAGTGACTTTACGAGGCTGAGTGCACCCCGGGCCAGGTCTCCATGCCGGTACTGGGGATCGAACCCAGGTCTCCCGCTTGGTAAGCAGCTGCGCTACCGCCGCGCTAAGAAGACGACCAGAGAAGTTATTGTAATGCACCCAAAAACCGAGATTTCACCAGAAATACTTTTTTTTTGAGACTCCTGAATTAAAATAAAACATTTTTAGAAAAATGTCCGTATGTGTGTCTCTCTGTGCGAATGTGTGTGTATGTGTGGACAGCATAGCTCAAAAACGAAAAGTCCGTTAAAAGCCAAACTTGGTATTTAAGTTTTCCATCTTCCATGAATACGACACGAAGATTTTTCAAGAGAATCCCCCCCCCAAAATACCCTTTACATGGAACTTTTTTCGAAAATTTTGATTTTCTCAAAAATGACTAACGATTTTGATTAAAATATCGTATGTTAATATTTACCTGACAAACAGAACATATATCTTGAATTTTCTGGGAATAGCCTCTGAAGATTGTGTACTTTATTCTGAATGAATTTTACGGAATTTCTCATAAGTGCTAACCGTAAGAGATGAACAAAAACTTGCCACACAAAAAACGTAGAGTACGTTAAAGAACACAACTTATGTTACATTCATATTTTTCGTGGAGTTGGTCGTTTTTAAGATATTCTTTGTTATTGCTTTCAGCTTTGAAAAACTTACACTTTTCTCATACGAGAATTTGTCAACTCCTGTCTATACAAACAAAGGAACGTCATTCACATAGCAACCATCTTTTGAGTATCACTTTAGCCTATGGTACTCCCTTGTTTCTCTTCTTCTTACAAGGAAGCCAGTAATAAGACAATTTCTTCTGTTTTTTTCTTGATTAGCATGAAGTAAACAGAAGAAAAAGCTTTCTAACAATAATTTGTTGCAGAGATGTAGTAGAGAAAGTCATGTGAATGTAACAAACGGTTGTTTGTTGGAACCGTTATCATTCTTAGAGAATCAATATTTAGCTGTTGAGCTAAATTCAATACATATGTTTCTTAGCCTAGTATTTCATAAAAGCACATTTTTCTCATAACTGCATTTATACACTGTCAAAATGTTTTACGGGTCGCAGTTTTTTACTTTCTCTACACGTACTAAGTACTTAGTGTATAGAGAAGGTATTGCAATGCTCCAAATATTCGATACCGATATTTCACCGGAAATACATGTTTTGAGATTACCTGTATCCAAAAAAAAGCATTTTTAGAAAAATGTCTATGTGTCTGTCTGTGTGTATATGTGTGTGTGTGTGTGTGTGTGTCTGTGGACAGCATAGCTCAAAAACAAAAAGTCCGTTAAAAACCAAACTTGGTATTTAGGTTTGTTATCCTCCAAGGATGCTTCAGGAAGATTTTCAACTAACTAACTTTACATGGAACTTTTTTAGAAAATTTTGATTTTCTCAAAAATAACTCTAAAGATTTTGATTAAAATATCGTGTATTAAAGATATTTATCTCACAAATAAAATGTATATCTTGAATTTTCTGGGAATAGCTTCTGAAGACTCCTTTATTCTGGATGAATTTTACGGAGTTTTGCATAACTACTAAACCGTAAAAGACGGACAAAAAGTTACCACACAAAATGTAGAGCTCATTAAAACACACAATTTATGTAATATACTTTTTTTCGTGGAGTTAATCGTTTCTGAGGTATTCCTTGTTATTGGTTTCAGCTTTGAAAAGTTATGCTTTTCTAATACAGGAATTTGTCAATTCCTGTAAATACAACAAAAGAACTTCAGTCAATTGCAAACAGCTTTTGACTATTATTTTAACCTACAGTACTCCCTTCTTTTGCTTTTACTTACAAGGAAGCTAGAAATAAGGCTATTTTTTTCTTGAATAGCATGAAGTAAATAGAAGCATAAGCTTTTTAATACTATTTTGCAGAAATGTAGAGAAAGTCAAATGAGTGGAATACATCAGATTTTTAAAATAATATCATTCTTAACTCCAACTCCAATTTTTCAAAAAAACTTACTTTTATGAAAGGTATATTAACTTTAGAGGTGAAAACTTTATATTTTCTTAAAAACAGTATAATAATTTACTAACCAAAGTTTATTGAAATATTACCGTGTAAAGTTTTTCTGTGTGGTTCAAGCTCCTATTCAAAAAATAAGATATAAAGTTTTAGAATTATATATATAATCATAGTTAGTTTTCAATTAAGGAGTGCTGACATTTTAATATCACAAAGAGTTCTTTTTTTTTTAGGTTAAAGGATGGTCATATCGGACGATTAATTAAATCGATGAAATTATATTTAAATGATCTCTGGATCCATGGAAGTTAAAGTAACTCCATATTCGTATTCTCAAGATAAGGGAGAATCCCGAAAAAATCTTATGCGGGCAGCTCACAGGGTAAGCGAGATTGAAACTCACAATATCTTGAATATGAGGCAGAGATTCCACCCTCACACTACCGAGGGGAGCCAACAGCTAATTTTGCACACTAATGAATCTCGAGAAACAGTAAGTGAAAAATGCTAAATTGGAGATACTTGAAAATCTATCAACCTTTAAAGAAACGTGCGTGTGCGATTTACTCTTGCATATAAGCTGGTTTGTATGTGATATGATGTGACCATTTAATTCAAACAAAATAATTTTTACTTTCTCTACACGTAGTATGTACATAGTGTATAGAGAAGATATTGTAATGCACCCAAAAATTCGATACCGAAATTTCACCGGAAATATCTGTTTTCAGACTCCCTGGTGTGTGTGGGTATGTTTGTGTGTGTGTGTGGGGAGGCAGCATAGCTCAAAAATGAAAAGTAAGTTTAGTATCTTCCAAGGATGCGACACAAATATTTTCAAGAAAATTCTCCCACCGTAACTACCATTCGCACTAGGCTAAACTGACAGTCAAATGTTTTAAAATGTGGTTGTTATGGCCTTGGAAACCTTTCTTTGCGTGGGCAGGAGTTGACAAGTTCTCGTATAAGAAAAGTATTTTAGAGCTGAAACCAATAACAAAGAACATCTCGAAAACGGTCAACTCCACGAAAAAACAAAATGTATATGACATAAATTGTATGCTTTAATGAGATCTACATTTTTTTTGTAGTAACTTTTTGTCTATCTGTTACAGTTTACTAGTTATGCAAAATTAAAAAAAAAAAGGCATCCAGAATAGAGAGGTCTTCAGAGGCTCTTCCCAGAAAATTCAACATATACATTTTATTTGTCATATAAATATATTATATACAAAAGGTCTTAATCAAAATCGTTAGAGTCATTTTTGAGAAAATCAGAATTTTCGAAAAAATTTCAAAGTAAAGGGTAGTTTGGTATTTAACGGTGTTTTGGTTTTTGAGTTATGCTGTCCACAGACACACACACACATATACACAGACATACACACGGACCTTTTTCTGATTTTTTTTTATTCAGGGGATCCTAAAACATGTATTTATGGTGAAATCTCGGTATCGAATTTTTTAGGTGGAATACAATACTTCCTCTATACACTATGTACATAGTACGTGTAGAGAAAGTCAAATAATTATTATGTTGGTAATTTAAAATCTAGCTCATGTTTCATGTTTCTAGCGCGAGCAAAATTTCTAAATACTGGATTGGTAGGGTACTCCCGCCCACAAAATATGGCCCAATTACCACAGAATAACAATACAGGATGTATGCTCTCATTACTAAAGAACTCATTCAATATAGATGCAAAAATAAAATAAAATACAAGAACAACGTATAAATAAACATGCAAATCTTTTTGTCTTCGTTTCTATCTCAATAATTAAATTAAATTGAGATTTATTTATGGACACTCTGTAACTGATATGACTATCATTGTCGATTCTACATGAGGCGTGAAGGACCACTTAATTTTAATCAGAAGTATATTTATCATGTCACTAATGAAAGTTCTCATATCAATAGCGCTCGTCCAATTTAAATACATATGCATAAAGTTATTTGTTCTTTTGATAGAAGGACAAATTACATCGAATTGGTCTAGGTTTCCTTTTATACCAGTCGTAGTAAAAGGTTCTGATGTGTTCCATTTACATGACTTTCTCAATATCACTGCAACAAAGTATTCTATTTACTTCATCTAATGGAGCAAAAATTAGCAGAAATAGTATTATTACTTGCTTCCTTGTTAGTAGACGCGAAATAAGGGAGTAACATAGGTTAAAGTGATAGTCAAAAGCTTGTTGCTATGTGACTGAAGTTCCTTTGTTTGTATGGACACGAGTTCACAAAGTCCTGTATGAGAAAGGTGAAACCAAAAACAAGGAATATCTGAAAAACAATCAACTCCACAAAAAAATGTATGTAACATAAATTGTGTGTTTTAAGGTGCTCTACATTTATTTTGTGTGGTAAGTTTTTGTCCATCTCTTACGGTTTAGCAGTTATGCAAAATTCCGTAAAATTGACCCAGAATAAAGTAGTCTTCAGAGGCTATTCCCAGAAAATTCTAAATATACATTTTATTTGTCAGGTAAATATCTTTAATATACGATATTTTAATCAAAATCGTTAGAGCCATTTTTTAAAAAATCAAAATATTCAAAAAAAGTTCCATGTAAAGGGTAGTTGAGGGTGGGGTGATTTTTCTCAAAATCTTCGTGTCGCATCCTGAAAGATACCTACTTATATACCAAATTTGGTATTATACTGACTTTTCGTTTTTGAGTTATCGTGTTCACAGACACACGGACACACGGACATACATACACGGACCTTTTTCTGAAAATACTTTTTTTGGACACAGGGGACCCTAAAACATATATTTCGGGTGAAATCTCGGTATCGAATTTTTGGTGGAGTGCAATACCTTCTCTATACACTATGTACACAGTACGTATAGAGAAAGTAACAAGTAAATGAATATCCTCCTTATTTTACAACATTGCAACATTGTTATAGGTTCGTTTCTCTCACTCTGTTTCTTTGCATCTCCCTGAATTGTTTTTCTTGCCAGTCACCTACAGAATTAATAGTACTGGCGTGGTGGGTTCAAAAGCTGATTACCTGATGATAGCAAACCTACGGAGCGAAAAACACTATTGTGGTTTAGTAAATGGGATACTCTTTATGCCGCAAATGTATGCCTGCGTGCATAAAATGTAGCCCACAATGGAACGGAGCTATAGTATTTATATTGGTGCTAACAACGTTGCTTCACCCTTCACCAACGATGCTACTACTATTTGGTCGTCATGATTATAATAATTATTTTCAACACGATACGTCTTAAAGCCTATTAGAATTCATCCATCCAGCTCTAGGACGGCCAACATCTCTATAGTCTTAGGTATGTAATTTAATATATTTATTTAAGATATGTATGTGATCATCCACTTAGTTTTTCTTTCTTTTTCTTCTTTAAACACTTATTTTGACATACTTTAAGAAGCTAGAATATATATATATATATATATATATAAATTTCATGTTTCGTACTATTTTATATTCGTATTATTTACCTATATCACTCAGTAGACTACATGATCAAAAAGAGAAAACAGAACTGAGATCACAGAGAATGTAGGTATCAACGCAATATGGTTGCTATCAGAATATTACATTTTCAAAGAAACGGATAAATTAAAATATACTGCGTGTCCCGAACTCAGACCAACAAACTTTGGGAGCTAATAGATAACATTATTTTAAACACCTTTTGCTAAGGTAAGGTTTCTGCTGCGGTGTTTCGTTTAAGCGCCAGACGAGTTAACGTCATTACTGCCTCCCACCCAGTTGGTTTAGATACATAAATTACATTTGTATAGGTATCGTTTAAAGGAAACACGCGAAAGAAACAAATCAGAGACGCTTCAATTCATATGTATCTTTTAAAGAAAACAAACGAAAGAAACAAAACAAAGACGCTTCAATTCGTATGTATCTTTTAAAGGAAACAAACGAAAGAAAGAAAACAAAGTCGCTTCCATTTGTTTGTATCTTTTAAAGGAAACACGCGAAAGAAACAAAACAAAGACGCTTTAATTCATGCGTATATTTTAAAGGAAACACACGAAAGAAATAAAACAAAGACCCTTCAATTCATACGAATTCTCAAATGATACACATGAGAGAAACAAAACAAAGACGCTTCAATTCTTCTGAATATTTTAAAGCATACACACAAAAGAAACAAAACAAAGACGCTTTAATTCATGTGTATATTTTAAAGGAAACACACGAAAGAAACAAAACAAAGACGCTTCAATTCATATGAATTCTCAAATGATACACACGAAAGAAACAAAACAAAGACGCTTCAATTCTTGTGAATAGTTTAAAGAATACACACGAAAGAAACAAAACAAAGACGCTTCAATTCATGTGTACGTTTTAAAGGAAACACACGAAAGAAACAAAACGAAGACGCTTCAATTCATGTGTATGTTTTAAAGGATACACACGAAAGAAACAAAACAAAGATGCTTCAATCCTTATGAATACTTTAAAGGATACACACGAAAGAAACAAAATAAAGACGCTTCAATTCATATGTATCTTTTAAAGGAAACACGAAAGAAACAAAAATAAGACGCTTCAATTCATATGTATCGTTTAACGGAAACACGAAAGAAACAAAATTGAGACGCTTCAATTCATATGTATCTTTTAAAGGAAACACACGAAAAGAAACAAAATAAAGACGCTTCAATTCATATGTATCTTTTAAAGGAAACACACGAAAAGAAACAAAATAAAGACGCTTCAATTCATATGTATCTTTTAAAGGAAACACGAAAGAAACAAAATTGAGACGCTTCAATTCATATGTGTCTTTTAAAGGAAACAAGCGAAGGAAAGAAAACAAAGACGCTTCAATTCGTATGTATCTTTTAAAGGAAACACGAAAGAAACAAAACAAAGACGCTTCAATTCATAGGTATCTTTTAAAGGAAACACGAAAGAAACAAAATTCGGACGCTTCAATTTGTATGTATCTTTTAAAGGATTCACGCGAAGGAAACAAAACAAAGACCTTCAGTTTGTATGTATCTTTTAAAGGAAACACGCGAAGGAAACAAAACAAAGACTCTTCAATTTGTATGTATCTTTCAAAGGAAACACATGAAAGAAACAAAACACAGACGCTTCAATTCGTATGTATCTTTTAAAGGAAACACATGAAAGAAATAAAATTGAGATGCTTCAATTCGAATGTATCTTTTTAAGGAAACACACGAAAGAAACAAAAATGAGACGCTTCAATTCGCATGTATCTTTTAAAGGAAACAAGTGAAGGAAACAAAACAAATACCTTCAATTCATATGTATATTTTAAAGGAATACACGAAAGAAACATAACAAAGACGCTTCAATTCATTTGTGGCTTTTAAAGGATACACACGAAAAAACAAATCAAAGACGCTTCAATTTGTATGTATATTTTAAAGGAAACAAATGAAAGAAACAAAGATGCTTCAGTTCGTTTAGCATATGTTTTCTTGACATTGTACGTTAGTTTGCTGGAACGCATGCAGCATACTAGTTTATTTACAACATGAAAAGTTACACGTGGAATGAGATGACGGAGGTATAGAAAAGCTGGTTCGGGTCGTGCGGTAAGACTAAGACTTTACCAAGAACAGCTCCGAAACCGAAGAGATCCTCGTCACTCTACATTTGCCAGCATTGAACGTAGACTACGTTAAAGAGGCTCCTTGGATAGACGAGCAGAAGGTCAAGGACGGCCACGTTCTGTACCACTCCTGAGAACGAAAAAGATGTGCTGCGGTGCGTTGAGAACAATCCTGCAGTTAATACTCGCGACAGCGCTCAATAATTGCACCTAAGTCGTAGCACTGTGGGAAGAATTCTCCAGGAAATGTTGCATCCTTTCACCTTGAAAAGGTCCACACAATGAGCCCTGAAGACTATCCTCTGCTTCAGCAATTTTGTCAGTGGTAGCTGAACAACATTGAAAACGATGTACCGTTTGTATCCCATGTCATGTTTACAGATGAAGCAATTTTCACACTTGAGCAGTTATTTAACAGTCAGAATTCACAAATTTGGGCCTTCGAAAATCCACATGCTACATTTAAGAGGTCACATCAACTGAGATTTGGTGTTGAATGAATGAGTAAGTGTATTTATTGACATATCAGTATCATACATTGAGCTTCAACAATACCACGGGGCCACAGACCTTACATGCTTTTGAATACTCAAAATAGCAAGCAATATTAAAACAACAACAACAAAGAATTAAGAGAGTAAACACGAACATAAAAAGACAAATATATCCAAATACAGCAATTTAAATTTACAACACATTAATGTACCCTATTATAATAGACAAACACACTTAAGAGAAATATATACATATAATATATAAAACCACAACACAATAATGACATAAGTATGACATAAAATATACGTATGTAAAACATTATAATCACTTTTGTTTAGCTATTCTTATCTCCCCCACTTCTCTATTGCCAGCCTTCTCAGATTTCAGCTGTCTTGCCTTAAATATAAATTTACCTAGCCCGTCCCCGTCTTCCGTGCCTGCCAGTAGCGTCCAACATGCTACTAGCTCTCGCGGTGATAAAGGATCGCGGTAAATATTTTTCCCTCCATTCCTCCGTACCCCTACATCTTGCCAAGATATGGGTTTACAACTCTTCCTCCTCGCAAATGGGACAGATTCTTATTACATTCTCGTCAGCAGTTTTTATGCTCCGCCTTGCTCCTAGTCTAATCCACTCAAGCCCCTCTCTAATGAGTTTGGTACCTGTTTTGACGTATTGCTCCATACCCCACTCCGATTTTAGTCCAGACTGTACTTCTAATGGAACCTTCTCCGTTGCTATGGGCAACTTCTTTATAGGACCATGCATTTTACCGGCCCGACTCAAAGCTTACAATTGCTTATTATTTCTGCAACAAGTTTTTTCTGCTCTAATGGAAATAGTTGCCTTCCATAACAGACAGGACATGTGATTTCAACATTATGGGGCACCAGCTCACTTTGGTGCTGAAGTACGTCGTCATCTTAAGGCTATATACGGCATATCACTGGATAGGCAAAGGTGGATCCATTGCCTGGCCTTACTCCACTTGACTTCTTTTTGTTGGGGCGCATGAAAACTGTAGTGTATGAAACACCTGTTGAATCTGAAGAGGACCTTATGACACGAATAATATATGGCATGCCGATGCATTCTTTGTGTCAATCGCAATGGGCGTGAGTTCCAACGTTTGATTTGAATAGTAAAGCTGTGATTAAATGTAAACAAGGAGATGTTTGTGTTTGTTTATATGTTCGTGTTTGTTTCTTGGTTTAAGATTATGTGTCTTACTAAGATAAATGCAATACTAATTTACATTGTTGATTTTGCCGTAAATACTTAAATTGAGTGGGGGGGGGCAATAATGACACTAACTCGCCTAGCGCTTAAACGAAGTACCGAAGCAAAAAACTTTCCTTAACAAAAAGTGTTTAAAATAATGTTAGCTATAAGTTCCCAAAGTTTGTCGGTCTAATTTTGGGACGCCTGTAGGTATATAATAAAACAATGAGAAACTATAAGAGTACTGAGCTATACAAGTAAATTAAGCACGAGTTGCCCAATGGGGTGGAGCATTTCTTCCGCAAAGCTAATGACGGACACTGGAACACAGGCACCATCAATCTCAAAGTAAGCTCTATGGACATAGTTTTATTTAAACTGACTCTTCCATTCAAGTTAAATATATTTAATTTATTGCTGATTTCATATTATTTCTTGATCATAAGAATGGCGAGCCGCGCCGTGGCCGACTGGTCAGACCACTCGCCTTTCAACTAGATGGCCCGGGTTCGATCCCAAGCGACCGCATTTGAGATTTCAGGTGGACAAGGCGGCGCAGGGGCGGGTTTCCCCCGCCATTACATTCCACCGGGGCTCCATCCTCATGTAGCATCAGTGCCATCGCCTGCGGTGTTAGAGCAGCAAAAGCGGGCGTTAAACACTACAATAAAAAGTGTAAGAATGACAACTTTAAGTCTAAAGTAATAATGAAAGAGTTGCGCAAGTCTCTCATTTTAACTATTATCTTGGGTTTATGTATTTATCATATGACGGAACGAATAACCTAATAAATACGAGTTTTTAGTATTTAACAGAGATATGCTATCCACACACTTACCGTTTTCTAAAAGTGTTTTTTTTTTTTTCACCCTAAGCGAAATTCAAACTCGGAATCTCTTGAATATGAGACAGACATGCTACCCTTGCATCGACTACCCCTCAAATCTTTTGATCAAATTTAATAGGTACATTCCCTACTTATTAGGAACATGAAAAATAATATAAAAGGAATTATTATGTACATACGAGTATTTAGAATTTGTTTATATAGAACTCCCTATTTACTGAATCACTTTTAGACGAAACGGAGGTGAATTTTATGTACATAAGACACAAATAGTATGTCTCCAAAATAGTAGGTAAGTATAGTTTACAGTGGTACAGATGTGTGCAATTGTTAGAATCAAGGATCAATTCGTGATAAAAATGGATGGTTCTTCAAGAGTTGAAAAATACTAATTATCTAGCATTTAAGTTAAATCGACTTGTTTACTTGCCAATCAATGATGTTGTAGTACATATGTGTTCTTCCAATATCATAATTTAATTAGAAGTTTTTTCTTGGTGAAGGATGATTTTTCTAGCCATTCACAAAGAAAACAGTCTGGTGTGTTCCATTCACATGACTTTCTCTAACCCTCTGCAACAATTTATTGTGAAAAAGCTTATGCTTCTATTTACTTCATGCAAATCGAGAAAAAATTAGCAGAAATAGTCTTATTACCTGTTTCCTTATAGGTAGCGGCGAAATAAGGGAGTACAATAGATTAAGTGGTAGTCTGAAGCTGGTTGCTATGTGACTGAAGCGCCTTTGTTTTTATGGACAGGAGTTGACAAATTCTTGTATAAGAAAAGTGTACGTTTTTTAAAGTTGAAACCCAAAACAAGGACATCTCATAAACGATCAACTCCACGAAAAAATTGTATATTACATAAATCGTGTGTTTTAACGTGCCCTACATTTTTGTGTGGTAAGTTATTCAAAATTCTGTAAAATTCATCCAGAATAAAATAGTCTTCAGAGGCTATTCCCAGAAAATTCAAGATATACATTTTATTTGTCAGGTAAATATCTTTAATATACGATATTTTTAATCAAAATCGTTAGAGCCATTTTTGGGAAAATCAAAATCTTGTAAAAAAGGTCCATGTAAAGGTAGTTGGGGGTGGGGGATTTTTCTCAAAATCTTCGTGTCGCATCCCTAGAAGATATTAAACTTAAATACCAAGTTTGGTATTTTACCGACTTTTCGTTTTGAGTCATCGTGTTCACATATACATGAACACATGGACACACACATACATACAAACCTTTTTCTGAAAATGCTTTTTTTGGATACAGAGGACGTAAAACATACATTTCTGGTGAAATCTCGGTATCGAATGCAATACTTTCTCTGTAATCTATGTACATAGTACGTGTAGATAAAGTAAACATGTGATCGTAACAAAACAAATGCATCTTTAATTTTATGGTATGGTTTTACATGTCCACAGATAACATTGAAACGATTATGAAGTGACAGGACTCACCTAAAATGTCTGTTTTTATAAACCTTCATCTAAAATAATCTCTATTTGTACATGCTCAGTAATAGAAGATGAAAGTAAATTATGAAGATGAACCATACTGTGTTTGCAGGCTTGACTATTTTCATACCAATGTTGACCTAATTCTACCTAATAATATTCAAAGATTTCAATATTGTACATATAAGCCTGTAACAGTAAAGAAGTTAGATACCAACATTTCGTTTTAGATTATTCATTTTCACACCTCTGTATATATTTCCACCACAAACATAATGCAGTTGTGATAATTTTAATTGTTTCTCACAGAAACCGTGTGTAGGACAATTGTGTAGGTAGAGTCGGACTGAAAAATTCAATGCCATAGCCGTGGTTGAAATCCCGGATACGGCACTGAATCTTTCAGTCTGACTCTACCTATCCAAATAATGCACTTGTATTTCAACAGTATTTACATTTTCAATCAAGGTTTATTTTCCAAAATGAAGTCTTCCCACTCTGCAGCCTGGAAAAAATAACATTGAAAGCTAAACCGGTTATCTCTAAACTTCTAAAGCAGTGACTACATACAATTTCGGTTTTCAATTTGGCTTTAAAGCGAAATTGTTGAAACGAATGCCCTCACAACTGTCTGTGGGGATATACAATCAAGATAATGACATCAAATATTACAATAAAAATCTGATGTGTTCTATTCACATGACTTTTCTACATCTCTGCAACAAATTATTGTTAAAAAGCATTTGCTTCTATTTACTTCTTGCTAATCGAGAAAAAAATTAGCAGGAATAGTCTTACTACTTGCTTCTTTGTAAGCAGAAACGAAATAGGTTAAAGTGATAGTCAAAAGCTGGTTGCTATGTGACTTAAGTTCCTTTGTATGAACAGCAGTTGACAATATCTTATTTGAGAAACGCATAAGCGTTTAAAGCTGAAACCAATAACAAGGAATACCTCAATAACGATTAACTCCACGAATAAAAATTATATGACATAAATTGTGAGTTTTATCCTGTTCTACATTTTTTGTTGTAAGTTTTTGTCTATCTCTTACGGTTTACTAGTTATGCAAAATTCAATAAAAATCATCCAGAATAAAAAGGTCTTTGGAGGTTATTCCGAGAAAATTCAAGATATACATTTTATTTGGCATGTAAATATCCTAAATATAAGATAGTTTAATCAAAATCGTTAGAGCCGTTTTTGAGAAAATTCAAATTTTCGAAATTGTTTCCATGTAAAGGGTAGTTTGGGGTGGGGAGATTTTCTCGAAAATCTTCGTGTCGCATCCTTGGAAGATACCAAACCTAAATACAAAGTTTGGTATTTAACGATCATTTCGTTTTTGAGTTATGCTGTCCACAGACACACACATACATTTTTTTTTTATTCCGGCGAAATCTCGGTATCAAATTTTTGGGTGGAATGCAATACTTTCTTTATACACTATGTACATAGCATCTATAGAGAAAGTAATAGCACTGAACGCTGAAATGGGTATCTCTAAACTTTTGAAGCAGTAACTACATACACTTTTTTTTTTTTTTTTTTATTTTAATACGGTACCGGAGTCTGATCAGGACTCCGGCACTGTATACCCTACTTTTATTTACCTTTTCTTTTTTACCTTGTTTTTCTGTATTATTACTGGATTGCAGTTTTCTTACTGTTACAACACACACATAAACACAAACATATAACACCCATGCCCAAGGCGGGACTCGAACCCACGATCCCCAGCGCTACGAAGCACCAAAGGGGGACGCCTTGGCAAGCGCGGCCATGGGAACCGGCAACCTCTTGGTCTTTAAAGCGAATTGTTGAAATGAATGCCTTCACAACTGTGTGCAGAATAACATCAGTCTGAGGGGATATACACTCAAGATAATGACCTCAAATAGGACAACAAAAATGAAACCTACACCACACCTGTGCTGCCATCGTTCACACATGCTAAGGTGATTGGTCAAGCAGAACTGTACTGGCTCGGAGTGCCCTTGACCTTCTTCCGCGAGTTCCTGTTACTGAGTCAAGGGCACAAGCTCATTACTCTCTCGATAACGTAATCCGTTTTCAGGAAACTGTCCAATCTAGTGGCAATAACTTAAACAGAGCAAAGCCAGTTTTTAACCTGTTCCTCATGACATTACAGCTGAGGTCATATCCTTCAACGAAACTAAAAACCTTGAGTATGTTTACAACTCAGTTCAACTACGGAAGGAAGGAAGTAATTACTCTAAGTTTCTATTGGAAATGAAATTAGCTGTCTAATTTCTTTAGTGAAAGTCAATAAAATGCCAGGGTGAATACGTTTATTTAGCCTTCAAAGTATTTGTGGACTGGGACACTAAAACTGTTGATGCATGCAAATGAAAAATGTCTATGACCAAGAATGTTTGGTACAGAAACTTTTAAATGCGGAATAATATACTGATTAACAGAGCTAGGAAGTTTGTGCCGTTCGCCGTTCCCTATACAGGGTGTTAATGAACTACACCTAAATATTTTGCGAGATTATGCACGTGACTGATATAAGTAATTTGAGATCGGCGATGCATGGTCCCCGGAAAGACATAACGCAACCACATAGCGTTAAACGTGTGGGTATCAGGTGCTGGTAAGTCGATGATAAAGCAAAGCAGGTTGAAAAAATGGCTTAGAATGGCTTTAAAACTGCTGCCCGAGTATAGAAACATCGATTTTTAGCAGCTCGTTACTAGCATTCTCAAGATTTAATGTCGCAAAATCTCGAAGTAATCCCTTAATAGTGCGACACTGAACATCCATTAACTACGTTCTTATGTTATGTAGCCTACTCTGGAGGCGTTTTCTCAACTGCTCTGGTGGCTTAATGCGTAACGCGGGAAGCTGCTATCCCAAAGATCAAGAGTTCGATTCTTGTCATACAGTAAATGTTTTTATTATTATTTTTTGCGTTCCAGACGAAGTGCCGCACTTCAGAAACTTATAGCCGTTGCTTCGAACTTTCAATAAACAGGCCATAAGTCTCCTATCTCAAATTACTTATTTAAGTAATCTACATATTCTGAGAAAATATTTCGATATAGTTCATTAACACTCTGTATAATTTACGACCGACCATCTCACCGCATCAAAACAAGTCATTGATAAGAACTCAGACAAGCCTGTTGTCAGGTAAACATTACTTTTTCTAAAGAACAAAAATGACTTATGATGCATTCATATAAGCACGCCTATTTAGAAAAGTATGCACAAGATACAAATTATTACATATATAAGAGCGACTAACTGATTTCTAAATATGTACATTTTAAAAACACCCAAGTAATTGTAACACGGATTGAAATATTTACTGATCCAATGTTAAATAAAGTCCAAATAATAAAATTAATTTCTTAAATATTTTCAGATTCTTACTAGGTATAAACGAAAGCTGAAATTAAACTAAATCTTTACTCATCTGCAGTTGTATTACTGAAAACTATAAGTATTTCTGAAATTTTCAAATGAAAACCTGATTCTACGTTCCGACAAACAAGGTTTTTAAAGCGAAAAAGGTGATTCCACTTCGCATGATGTGAGCAGGGCATATTTGAAATATTTTATCACTTCCGTTTCAATATCACCAAACAAATAGCATTTGTTGGGATCTAAAAGTGCAGCTTTTATTCAATACATCATACTGAACACTGCATTATTTTCAACTACGCTTTCTCTTTCATATTTATTTCAGATAGGATATTCGTGGATAGGTAGATCCGTCTTGGTAGTTCTTCCACATGCCGCACAGATTCAGTTCAGCTCCATACCTCTGGACTGTGATAGTTGTGGATAATTTTCTTAACAAATTTGCTATCAATAATATGTTTCTCTGAAGTTGTTATATTACTTGATGTTTTATAGTTTATTAGAACTGTCATCGGTTTCTAAATAAGTACATGTATAAGAACGCTGCTTGAAAACTTACAATCGTAAAACAAATTCTTTTGTTCACATTTGAGCTGAACACGATATTATTCGAACGCCTTCCTTCCTACCGACGTGGTACTGTGTTATGCAGTGATATATGTTTTATAGTAATGGGTTGCACTCTACGTTGACCTTTACTCGCGCAAGTAGCGCCTCATGGTATTGCCTAACTTGGCCGCTCTTACTCTGCATAAGGAAATCTGTACGAACTTTCTAGCTCTGCTGATTATATAATGGTAAATCTATTATAATAGATAAATTAATAGTGGATGCTGTCTTTGAAATATTGATGTATTAACAGTACATATATACATACATTATGAGGTGGATTCAGTGACGATATGAACATAACCATTGTTGCTATTGCTAAATCTAGCATGTATTACAAGCTTTGCTACAGTAATTTGTAACTGTTAGTATAGATTTACTTGTCATTGATATCGCTTGCAACATATTTAGTTTGTCAAGAAAACATAGCTTGGGTCAGTAGGTATAACACTTTCAGCAGATGATGATGATTAAAGATGAGAAATTGTGCGTGACACGAAATACTCATAGGTGAGTTTATGTTTACAGACAGGAAAACAACTAAGGACAGTACACCAAAAAGAAATACAGCTTAATAAGGAATTACTTAAAATAAGTAATTATTTATTATATTAAAATATTAAGGATATGATTGTACCTAGAGAAAGGGCAGGTCACAAATGGTTTTATACAGCTTTAATATTCCTCTTATGCTTAGTATTAAATTATACACAAAACAAACCAATATAGTCTTTAGTTCTGTACAACCAAATGGTAGCATTCACAAGCAATATATTTTACCATAAGAACGAAACAGTTATTTTCTCTACATGTACTATGTACACAGTGTATACAGAAGATATTGTATTCCACACAAGAATTAGTATCTTCCAAGGATGCAAAAATAAGATTTTCAAAAAAATCCCCCCACCCCAAATTACTCTTTACATGGAAAAAATGTCATAAATTTTGATTTTCTCAATATTGGCCCTAACAATTTTTATTAAAATCTCTTATACTTATGATATGCAAATGCAAAATAAAATGTATATCTTGAATTTTCTGAGAATAGCTCCTAAAGACCTCTTTATTTTGGATGATTATTATTGGATTTTGCATAACTGGTAAACCGTAAGAGATAGACAAAGACTTACTACAAAAATGTAGATCACGATAAAGCACAACTTATGTCATATACATTTTTTATGAAGTTGAAAGTTTTTGAGTTATTCCTTGTTATTGCTTTCAGCTTTAAAAAACTTACTTTTCTCATACAAGAATTTGTCAACTTCTGTCCATACAAACAAAGGAACTTCAGTCACAGTAACCAGCATTTGACTAGCACTTTAAATTATGGTAGCCCCGATTTCGCTTCTGCTTACAAGGAAGCAAGTAATAAGATTATTTCTGCTAATATTTCTCAATTAGCATGAAGTAAACAGAAGCATAAGCCGTTTAACAATAATTTGTTGCAGAGATATAGGGAAGGTCATGTGAATGGAACACATCGTGTGTCCGTGTGTTTCTGTGAACATAACTCAAAAACGAAGAGTCGGTAAAATACCAAACTTGGTATTTAAGTTTTGTATCTTCCAGGGGTGCGACACGAAAATTTTGAGAAAAATCCCCCCACTCCAAACTACACTTTGCATGGAACTTTTTCGAAAATTTTGATTTTCTCAAAAATGGCTCTAACGATTTTGATTAAAATATCATATATTAAATATATTTACGTTACAAATAAAATGTATATTTTGAATTTTCTGGGAACAATCTCTGAAGATCTTTTAATCCTGGATGAATTTTACGGAATTGTGTTTAACTGCTGAACCGTAATAGATGGACAAAAACTTACTACACAAAAAAATGTTGAGCACGTTAAAACACAGAATTTATGTTATGTACTTTTTTTATTGCAGTTGATAGTTTTTGAGATATTCTTTGTTATTGTTTTCAGTTTTAAAAACCTTATACTTTTCTCATACAGGAATTTTTCAACTTCTGTCCATACAAACAAAGGAACTTCAGTCACAAAGCACCCAGCTTTTAACTAACACCTTAACCTATGGCACTCTCTTATTTCGTTTCTACTTACAAGGAAGCAAGTAATAAGACTAACCTGCTAACTTTTTCTCGATTAGCATGAAGTAAATAGAAGCATAAGCTTTTTAACAATAATTTGTTGCATAGATGTAGAGAAAGTCATATGAATGGAACACACCAGATTTTTAGGATTAGCAGGAATACCTCAACAATGTTCAGACTATCCAGATGATGATACCTCTTGAACTCGAAGACAAAGAAGAACAAGAAAAAGCTATTTTTATTTTAAAATGCGTATGTTACACGGTTATTAAAGCCGAACCTGCATAAATTCTGGAAACATATTCTTACTACCACATCTTGGGGCATACTAACAATTTATCGTTGGTATGAACCATGACATGTGCGTTGTCAATCTATTCTCAATTTAACACACTTGCTCTCTACTGTTATTAAAGTTGAAACTCGCAGAAAGTCAGTATATGAACAAGCTACCATACCTTCGGGCACATAGCCATCATCACCAGAATGAACCACGATGTGTGCGTTATCATGAAACACAGCATTTTTTCCAATTCCAAAAGGCGTGAAATGCCATGACGAACACCCAGAACTATCTATAGAGGATGACAGCATAATATGCAAATAAGAGAACGAATAAAATCTTCTTCTTCAACCTCCCTAGTCTATCATGATCGTGGTGCTAGGGGAATGCCTCGGATCCATTTCTGAACAAAACTCTATCCTCTCCCAATCTATGAAACTGATTCCAAGTCTTTCCTCTATTTGTTACCACTCTTTTGAGCCCTTTTTCACAGATTAGCCTTTGTCTTACTATCGGATTTCTTCCCAATGGTCTAGCTCTCAGAATGTGATGTATCTTCTGATCTACATCCATCTTTTTTACGTGCCCAAAGAGAACGAATATAATCAACACCAGAAAGGAAGACAATCGCACCTTTTTCTAGTGAGTTTCTCTACGCTATAATGCACATGGAAGGTATTGGACTCCCCCCCCCCAAATTCGATGCTGAAAATTCAAATTCACCGCAAATACATGTTTTAAGGTCCCTGAATAAAAAAGCTGATGTGTTCCATTCACATGACTTTCTCTACATCTCTGAAACAATTGGTAAAAGCTTATGCTTCTCTTACCTTCATGCTAATCGAGAAAAAATTAGCAGAAATAGTCTTATTACTTGCTTCCATGCAAACAGAAGGGAAATAAGGGAGTAGCATAGGCTAAATTATTACTCAAATCTGGTGGCTATGTGAGTGAAGTTCATTTGTTTGTATGGATAGAAGTTGACAAATTCCTGTATGAGAAAAGTATAAGTTTTTTAAACTATAAACCAATAAAAAGAAATATCCATAAAACGATAAACTTCAAGAAAAAAATGTATATGGCATAAATTATGTGTTTTATCGTGATCTACATTTTTTTGTGTAGTGAGGCTTTGTCTGTCTCTTACCAAATATCAGTTAGGGCAAGATTCAATAAAAATCATCCAGAATAAAGAGTACTTTAGAGGCTATTCCCAGAAAATTCACAATATGTATTTTATTTGGCATATAAGTTTGTTAAATACAAGAGATTTTAATCAAAATCGTTAGAGCCATTTTTCATAAAGTCAAAATTTTCGAATTTTTTTCCATGTAAAGGGTAGTTTGGGGTGGGGTAATTTTCTTGAAAATCTTCGTGTAGCATCCTTGGAAGATAGCAACCCTAAATATCAAGTTTGGTACTTAACGGTATTTTTGTTTTGAGCTATGCTGCCCACAGACACACACACACATACACACAGACAGACAAACACACGGACATTTTCTAAAAATGTTTTTTTTTTGTTTCAGGGGGTCCCAAAACATGTATTTCCGGTGAAATCTCGGTATCGAATTTTGGGTACAATGAAATACCTTCTTTATACGCTATGCACATAGTACGTGTAGAGAAAGTAAAACGCATTCTTAGAAAGAAGGTCCGTGTGTTTGTGTGTGTGTGTGTGTGTGTGTGTGTGTGGACAGCATAGCTCAAAAATCTGATGTATTCCATTTACATGACTTTCTCTACATCGCTGTAGCAAATTATTGTTAAAAATCATATTCTTTTATCCACTTTACAATAATCAAGATAAACATTAGCAGAAATTGCCTTAATTACGTGATTCCTTTTAAGTAGAAGAAAAATAAGGGAATACACTAGGATAAAACCACTGTCAAATCTCTTAAAAGCTGGTTACCATGTGGTTGAAATACGTTTCTGTGCAGGGTCAGAAGTTTACAAATTTCCGTGTGAGAAAAGTATAAGTATTTTAATCTAAAACAAATAGAAAGGAATATATCAGATATAGACAATTCCACGAAAAAAATATTCATTACATAAATTGTGAGTTTTAACGTGATCTACAATTTTTGTGCAGTAAGTTTTTGTCTAACTCTTAGATTTAACAGTTATGCAAAATTCAGAAAAATTCATTCAGAATAAAGAGGACTTTCTCCCAGAAAATTCAAGATATACATTTTATTTGCCATATAAATGTCTTTAATATACGGTATTTTAAACAAAGTCGTTAGAACCACTTTTGAGAAAATCAAAATGTTCCAAAAATTTTCCACGTAAAGGGTAGTTTAGGGTGGGGGGATTTTTCTCAAAATCTTCGTGTCGCATCCGTGGAAGATACTAAACTTAAATACTAAGTTTGGTATTTTACCGACTTTTCGTTTTTGAGTTATCGTGTTCACAGACACACGGACACACATAACACAGATCGGTTCCAAAATTGTTTTCGATACAAGGGACTCTAAAACGTATATTTCCTGCTAAATCTCGGTATCGAATTTTTGAGTGGAGTGGAATACCTTCTCTACAACCTATGTGCATGGTGCGTGTAAAGAAAATAAAAATGCTTTCTTAGAAAGATGGTCCGTTTTGTGTGTGTGTGTGTGTGTGTGTGTGTGTGTGTGTGTGTGTGTGTGTGTGTGTGTGTGTGTGTGTGTGGATAGCATATTTCAAGAATGAAAAGGCCGATAAATACAATTTTGTAAATTCTACGGATGCGACATAGAGATTTTAAAGATTTACCCTTTACATGCAAAATGTTTTGAAAATGTTATTTTTTTCAAAAATTACAACGATTTTGATTAAAATACCGTATATTAAACATGGTTACATAACATGTATAATGTATATAGAATTTTCTCTTAAGACCACTTCAATCTGGATTACTTTTATATAACTGGTTAACCGTAAGAGATGTACAAAAACTTGCTGCGCAAAAATGTACATCTCGTTAAAAGGCAGTAATTAGCTTATACACATTTTTGGTGGTATATTTTGAGTTATTTTTTGTTATTGGAGAACATTGAGGTTTTTAAAAAAAACCTTCCATCCCAAACCACTCTTTACATTGAAAATGTTTTGAAAATTTCCTTTTTATCAAAAAATGAGTTAACGATTATGATTAAAATATCGTATATTAAAGACATTTACATGACATATAATGTGTACCTTGAATTTCCTCTTAAGACTTCTTCATTGTGGATGACTTTTGTATAACTGGTAAACTGTAAGAGAGATTCAGATATTAAAATAGGTACAGAATTTAGCTTATGCACATTTTTTGTGGAGTTGACGTTTCCAAGATATTGCTTGTTATTGGTTTAAGTTTTAAGCTACTCAATCTTTTCTGAAATGGTAAGTCATCTTTCATTTCATCTCTCCTTATTTTTACTCCTGGCCACGCAATTTTTAAATGTTTTCACATAGCGACCGATTTGTAAAATCTCTTACTGTTACTCTAGCTTATGCATTATTTTTTGTTTTTTTGTTTTGTTTTTTGTTTGTTTTTTTTTTTTGTTCTCACAAGTGGCTCGTCCAATGGACTGGAATGGAAAGAAACCAGCTACGTTACAAGTCCATTTGTGGAGAACATTCAAGGTCATGGCTTTACTCTAATTGGCAAGCTATTCGTCTAGACTCTAGATCAAAACCAATAGCAATCTACTTATCAGCCTTCAATATTTTTTCTCTCTAAATAATTTTATAAAATATTTCATCAATTTTCCAAGTTGACATTACCTTCTTCTATTTCCATTTATTGCCAACAAATACCTCTTTAAATAACTTATTGTTTAAGATAAATATTGCCTCCATTACAGCATTACTGAGCCACATCAACCACAACCAAGAGCCTTCAAAGGTCCCCGGATGGTTTATTTTCTCTTTATTGAATAAGAAAGTAAAGGATATTTTATTTTTACTTTCTCTAGCCCACATATACAATGTATATAGTGGATATAGAACGTATTCTAATGCACGTAAAAATTCGAAGTCAAGATTTCACCGGAAATATATGTTTTGGGGCTCCGTTAGTCCGGAAAAAGCATTTTTAAAAAAAGGTCCGTCGTGTGTGGCTGTGGACAGCATAGCTCAAAAACGAAAAGACCGTTGAATACCAAACTTTGTATTTGGGTGTAGTATCTTCCAAGAATGCGACACGAAGACTTTCAAGAAAATTCTCGCACCACAAACTACCCTTTATATGGAAAAATTGTCCAAAATTTTTATTTTCTTAAAACTGGCTGTAATAAATTTGATTAAAATCCCGTATAATAAAGCTATTTACATCACAAATAAAATGCATATCTTGAATTTTCTGGGAATAGCCTTTGAAGACTACTTTATTCTGGATGAATTTAACGAAATTTTGCATCTCTGCAAAACTGTAAAAGATGGACAAAATCTTACCACTCAAAAAATGTAGAGTACATTAAAACCATAATTTATGTTATATATATTTTTACTTTTTCTATACGAACTATGTACATAGTGTATAGAGAAGGTATTGCATTGCACCCAAAAATTTTATACCGAGATTTCAGCGGAAATACATGTTTTGAGGCTCCCTGAATATAAAAAAGTATTTTTAGAAAAATGTCCGTGTGTATGTCATCATCATATTGCAATTTATGCTAATTATTACATATAATATTTTTGCCGTTCTCAATATTCTAGCTTCCATGGTTATTTGAATAATATTTTTTACTGTTTAAATTCATTATTATAATAAAATTGCCCACGTGAGGCATTTTAAAAACTTTTCACATAAAAATTCAATTATTATAGTAAATGAGTTTAAGAATACGTGTCATATCATATTTTATATTAACCCTAATTATTATGGAAAGAATTGTACTTTTTGTACTCCAAATAGCTCTTCATTTTTCAAAATTCAATAATATTTTTTGAAAATTGGAGCACTATTTGGAAAACCATATGACCGTTTTATTTAATGTACTTTTAGAAGACAGTATAAATTGTTTGAAACAAAATAGTAAAAAATTAAATCGTGTAGAGCTTTTTGAGTGTGGAAAAACAAGGTTTAAAGCTGAGGCTGCCTTAACACCTGCATGTCTGAATTCGCATTATTTTAGTATGAAAAATATAGTTTTTGAATGTTTCAATCTTGTCAACAAAATTTACAGATACAGCACCTTAAGCGGCAACATAAAGGATTTACTGTTCATGTAATCCAGTAATGTTTTCTCATATTCTTGATACCGAGGCATAAAAAGGCGTCTTTCTTTCGATTTACTTAAAATCTATGAAATGGCTAGATTCAACCATTATTCAGTGTTGGTCACTTTGCTGTTAAAATCTAATAGCTATAGCAGATCAAAGACTAGGTTAATAAATGGTTACGTTCAATTTTTACTTTCTCTATACGCACTATGTACATAGTGTATAGAGAAAGTATTGCACTCCATCCAAAAATTCGATACCGAGATTTCACCGGAAACATGTTTTAGGGACTCCAATATCAAAAAAGAAAAAAAGAAAAAAAAAAAAGCATTTTCACAAAAAGGTCCGCGCGTGTGTGTTTGAGTGTGTGTGTCCGTGTGTCCGTGTGACTGTGAACACGATAACTCAAAAACGAAAAGTCCGTAAAATACCAAACTTGGTATTTAAGTTTAGTATCTTCCAGGGATGCGACACGAAGATTTTGAGAAAACTCTCCCCACCCCCAACTACCCTTTACATGGAACTTTTTTCGAAAATTTTGATTTTCTCAAAAATGGTTCTAACGATTTTGATTAAAAATTCGTATATTAAAGATATTTACCTGACAAATAAAATGCATATCTTGAATTTTCTGGGAATAGCCTCTGAAGAGTAGTTGACCCTGGATGAATTATACTGAATTTTGAAAAACTGCTAAACCGTAAGAGATGGACAAAAACTTACTACACAAAAAATGTAGAGCACATTAAAACACACAATTTATTTTATATAGATTTCTTTCGTGGAGTTCGTCGTTTTTGAGACATTCCTTATTTTTGGTTTCTGCTATGAAAAACGTATACATTTCTCATACAGGAACTTGTCAACTCCTATCCATATAAACAAAGGAACTTCATTGACATAGCTACCAGCTTTTGACTATCACTTTAACCTATGGTTGTCCCTTATTTGGCTTCTACTTACAAGGAAGCGAGTAATAAGACTATTTCTGATAATTTGTTTCTGATTAGCATGAAGTAAATAGAAGTATACGCTTTTTAAGAATAATTTGTTGCAGGGATATGGAGAAGGTCATGTGAAGGTACACATCAGAAAGTGTTTAGTGCTTTTACTACTATGGCACCACAGGTGCAGACACTGATGATGCATGGAACGAAGATGGTGCACCGGTGGAATGGTAGGGGAAACCAGAGAACCCGGAGAAAGCTAGCCTCTCTGCCGCTTCATCCACCACAAATCTCACATGCCCTGGTAAGAGGGTTGCGTTCAATAGGAAACAGTTCAACTGGATATTAACGCATGCACACAGCCTGATATTGACAGAGCAGTTCAGTGTACACAAACCGTTTGAATCTGTGTCAGAAAGTCATCCGGCGTCTAAGATCGGCCAGGAACTGGTTTGTACTAACGGACGCATATCCTCAGCTTATAAAAGCAAAACATAGTATTCGCAGATGGTAACGCGAGAGGCAGCCTTGGTATTGGGTCATTGAATAAAAGTCAGTAAACTCTTTTACTTACATTATTTTAAGTCAATATTTTAATAAGCCATAAGTATTTACTTATAATTCTGTCTTTACTGATTACTGTTAAGTTATTACTTTTACTTGCTCAGTAATTACTAGTTTTTCCAGCAAATACTTAAAATTTGTTTGCACAACATTCATTGATTACTTGTTGAGTTAAGAATTTGCTGAAATATTTTTAAGTTTGTTGCAGAGTTGATTTTCAAATGTAACTGTAAATAATTAATGCAACATTTTTACTCATAAAGAGCTACAATAAGAGAAGAGATAGTAGCCTCAGTGAGGTTTCAAAGTGAAAGTGTAAACCTTTTAACAAACTATTTTCTAGACGGCATGGATGAAACAAGAGGTAGAGCATTAACTTCACATTGTAAAATTAGCATTTTTACTTTCTCTACACGTAGTATGTACATAGTGTATAGAGAAGGTATGGTAACGCACCCAATAATTCGATACCGAAATTTCACCGGAAATACATATTTTGGGTCCCCTTTGAATCCAAAATAAAACATATTTATAAAAAGGTCCGTGTGTGTGTCCGTGTGCCTGTGAACACGATAACTCAAAAACGAAAAGTCGGTAAAATACCAAACTTGGTATTTAAGTTTAGTATATTCCAAGGATGCGACACGAAGATTTTCATGAAATCCCTATCACCCCAAACTACCCTTTACGTGGAACTTTTTTTCGAAAAATTTGATTTTCTAAAAAATGGCTCTAACGATTTTGATTAGAATGTCAAATATTAAAGAATTTACCTGATAAATAAAATGTATACCTTGAATTTTCTGGGAATAGCCTCCGAAGACTACTTTATTCTGCATGAATTTTGCGGAATTTTGCATAACTGCTAAACCGCGAGGGATAGGCAAAAACTTAACACACAAAAAAACACATTAAAACACACAATTTATGTCGCACACATTTTTTACGTGGAGTTGATCGTTTTTGACATATTCCTTGTTTTTGGTATGAGCTATGAATTTGTCAACTCCTGTCCATACAAACAAAGGAACTTCAGTCAGTCACATAGCTACCAACTTTTGATTATCAGTTTAGCCTATAGTACTCCCTTCTACTTACAAGGTGGCAAGTAATAATACTATATCTGCTATTTTTTTTCTCGATTAAAATGAAGTAAATAGAAGCATAGGCCTTTTAACAATAATAATTTCAGACATGTAGAGAAATGTATGTGAATGGAACACATCAGATTTTTTTTACCTATTTAGTTGTCCCAGTTGCAGGAGATCTTAGTATTCACCATTCCACTGTAGACTTTGTGGCAAATAGAATTGAGGCAAAGGTAGGTGACTGGATAAAGTTTCCAACCTCAAATTTGAAATTGAAGAAGCGAAAGAAAAATGGTATTCTCATTTTAGATTTCCTTCAGTTATTAGTGCACTTGACTTAACACACCTACAGATTGTTTCAACATACTCCTATATGCTTCTCCATGGCAAGGCCTCCTATCCAGCTATTCATTTGTTTATTCAGTTTATTATACTGAAAAATGTCCAAGGCATTACATATCAGTAAAAATGAACTGTTCTTCAATTAAAAATTACTATTACTGATCAGTCTTAGCTTTCCTTGTCAAGTAACTACTTATAAGAGGTTACTGACTTTTTATTGAACTGACCCATTGAGTATTAAGATGGACGAGATTGAACCAGCATGACTTATTTATTTAGTTATTCTGCAAATAATATGATCCTATGGCAAGAAACAAAACGAATTCTGCATGGATAAATATTATCTCATCATCATGCAAATGTTCATCTTAATCTTCATGCAAATGTTTACCTTAATCTTCATGCAAATGTTGATCTTAATCTTCATGCAAATGTTCATCTTAATCTTCATGCAAATGTTCATCTTAATCTTCATGCAAATGTTCATCTTAATCTTCATGCAAATGTTTATCTTAATCTTCATGCAAATGTTCATCTTAATCTTCATGCAAATGTTTATCTTAATCTTCATGCAAATGTTCAACTTAATCTTCATGCAAATGTTTATCTTAATCTTCATGCAAATGTTCAACTTAATCTTCATGCAAATGTTTATCTTAATCTTCATGCAAATGTTCATCTTAATCTTCATGCAAATAATGTTCATCTTAATCTTCATGCAAATGTTCATCTTAATCTTCATGCAAATAATGTTCATCTTAATCTTCATGCAAATGTTTATCTTAATCTTCATGCAAATGTTCATCTTAATCTTCATGCAAATGTTTATCTTAATCTTCATGCAAATGTTCAACTTAATCTTCATGCAAATGTTCAACTTAATCTTCATGCAAATGTTCAACTTAATCTTCATGCAAATGTTCAACTTAATCTTCATGCAAATGTTCAACTTAATCTTCATGCAAATGTTCAACTTAATCTTCATGCAAATGTTCAACTTAATCTTCATGCAAATGTTCAACTTAATCTTCATGCAAATGTTCAACTTAATCTTCATGCAAATGTTCAACTTAATCTTCATGCAAATGTTCAACTTAATCTTCATGCAAATGTTCAACTTAATCTTCATGCAAATGTTCAACTTAATCTTCATGCAAATGTTCAACTTAATCTTCATGCAAATGTTCAACTTAATCTTCATGCAAATGTTCAACTTAATCTTCATGCAAATTTTCATTCTCCTTAATCGTCTACTCAGACATTGACAGCAAATGGAATATTTCTGCTTACGACAAAACATTCACACCAACAACTGGCAAACATCAAATTATATCACAGTGAAAATGAACTACATGAATATATGACCATGTCTCTGTACCGAATAGAAACATGCACAACTATCCAGTAGAAAAATTAGTTTTTCGTTGAATTCATATGAGTATTTATATCATTTTATCCAAAATCTGCCGAATTCGTCACCCTCCGTGGTGTAATGGTTATCATGCTAACTTAACAATCTCAAGGTAGCGGGTTTTTTTTTTTTTGGGGGGGGGGGGTAAAACTCCTAGAATGGCTTCTTTCGGAAGGGAAGTAAAGCCTTTGGTCCCGTGTCGTAGATTTACGGCACGTAAAAGAACCTCAAACCTGACAGGGGATGTATCTGAGCCCAATATAGAATGGAACGCTGAGAACCACAAAGGTTAAAGAGCGTCCATGAATAAAACTTACTTCATTTTCCTGTCCAATCCACAGAAGATTCGCCCAATGGCAGCAATATTTTTCATCAGAAATAACTCACAAGTCATGTTATAGCTATGTAGTATGCACTGTAAATTATACTGTGGTATATATTGTTTTCCTCTCACATATGTTTGTTGTATAGTTCTTTAAAATAAATGCCTTATGAATTATTGCAATTCAGTTAGAGGAACCGTAAATGTGTGAACGATATTGTGATGTTACAATATTCTGTTTGGCTTGAGCAATAATTATCTGATAAGTAAAAAACTCGTGTTGAGGAAGCACTGGTTGTGTAGGAGTATCACTTTTCAAGCACCAACTTAAACTCATCAAACGGCGCCAACTAATTTCCATTCGTTTATTTTATCTAAGTAAAGCTTGTTGTTTGAACTTCTATGTATAAGATTTTCAAGGGCTCAAAATCAAAACCCTTAGACACAAATGGAAATGAAAACAATAAAACAAGTACCTGAATTTCTTGAGAAAGAGCAAGAAACAGTCATTGTATTTGTGACACAGTGACCAAACCACTGTTCCTCTCGAGTTCTGGAACAGTTGCCGGGTACGAGGTTGTAGATTCTAGTTTAGTTTTAGACTAGGACTCTTTCCTGAGCCTTTCCTATTGGTTACGGAGACAATATGGCTACATGACAGGTGAACGACAGGTTTCGATATTTCGTCGAGGTTAGGCTGGGTTAGGTTAGGTTAGGTGTATATAAATGAACTGGATCGAAATAAGGTAAATTGGACTTTCTGAAAGTCGGTTCTTCTTTCCATTGCGAAATGCACAGTGTTCCTCTCGTTCTGTCTGCTTGTGCATGGGCAACCATGTTGGTCAATCGACCAATGGCAGAGTCAAATCTGAAACTGAACTAGAATCTGCAATCTCGCTTGCTGGGTATCAGAAGAAATGCAATAAAATAAATGACTAATTAAGTTGTACAGGAAAAGAAAATGGTTTCCGCTACTAACTGCTAAAGTGATATTTTTACGAGAGAATGATTTTCACCACTACACTTGTGACACAAATTTTACGAGCATAAAAATACCCTATATTTTGTTTTTATATCGTTTTATTTATAAGCCACAAAAACTTCAATATAGAAATTTGCGAAATCAGCATGTGAATTTATTTGAAGCCTAATTCCCATATTAGCATGAATCATCAAATAGCAAAAGTTGCATTCTTAAATTCCTTTACAAAGACATACCTATATTTATTGACGGATAAGTCTTTAGTTTTAAAATGGGTCTAAATATAGGTTTTCTGCTTAAAGAGATGAGCAAACGTTTGGTGCTTCAAAACAACTTGCTTTGAATGATCAAAAGTCTCCCGTTGTACTCTTGTTACAGTGTATTATGCTCACGTTCATAGTTACCTAAGTTATGCTACTCTGTTGTGGGGCAATCATACTTCTGCCGGTCGGTTATTTATTCTTCAGAAAAAATATATACCTATCATATTTGGAGTTTCACCAAGAACTCACTGTAAACCATTTTTGTTCAACTTCGTATACTGGCTTTGCCTTCAATGTTTGTTCTGGATTCTCTTCTATATGTTAAAAAGAACATCAACCTCTTCTCAATATATTTTTCTGTATATAATTAACCCACTCGAAAATGTTCTGATATCTATATTAACAAATATAAATATAGCAAAATTCTTAACAGTTTCTCATATATACCAGTTACATTTTTCAACACGTTGCCTTAGAATATCAAGACTCTTCCTTCCTTCAGGATAACCTTGAAGACAAATCCTCTTTATAGTATTTCAAAAATGTATGACTTGAAATGGCTTTAATCTTATCCTTTTTAATGTATTCTTGTAATATTATTGACAGTAGTAATGTTTAATTGACATTTATTCTCATGACTATGTATGTTTTATGCTTAATGACTGTCACCTCCCGCTAGTGTCATATACCCCAGGTCGCGGGTTCAAACCCGGCGGAAGAAGATGGATTTTTCTGGGCGTAAAAATCCTTAGCATGGCTTCCTTCGGAAGGCAAGTAAAACGTTCGTCCCGTGTTGTAGATTTACGGCACGTAAAAGAACCTCAAGGCTGATAAAGAGGCCTCTGAGCAAAAGTAAGTACTCTTTCACGCCCAATATGGAATGGGACGCTGAAAACAATTATAGTTAAAAAGCATACATATTGCATTCTAATATAATTTCATGAATATAAAACCCAACATTTAACAGAATTAAATTGTAATCCTAAAATATAAAACAATTGTGTGTTGGATATAAACCTTTAATAGTTGGATTAGATTCAATTAAAATATATTGATTTAGGTTGAAGAGAATTTTTTGGTGCTCAAAATTTGTATTCATGAATAAATTGTTTTATTATTTTAACAATCCAAAAGATTGCCCCATTAATATTAATTTCCTGCATATTAATCAACAATTATTTCATCCAACATTATTTTCTCCGCATTTGTTAAATGAGCAAATATATGTTTAGTTTTGTTGATTCAACCAAAAAGTATAACGCTTAATCATACATTCGTTCCAGCAAGACAATAAATAATTCAAACATTACATAAAGGCAAGAATAAAAATAAAAAGCAAATACCTAAATAATTAAAGTTAAATCATTATAATTCATTTTTTTTACTTAATGACTGAAAATAAACTATGTATCTATCCATTTATCTATCTACCTATCTATCTATATAAACATTGTCTGTCTTTCTATCTATCTAAACATTTAAACTACTTTCAGTAATGGACCGATTTCACATTTTATGCTTCTTCTGGTTGTGCAACACTTTTCTCTACCATGCTTTCTCTTTCAACCATTTTTCTTCCATTAATCGCTGTACGGTATTTCACTTATACAGTCAATTTGGTAATCTTCGTCTTTCTAGAGGGTCTATTAAAATATTTTTTTTTAGATTTCTTCATTCCTCTATTCTTTTAAGAGAACTTACCTTTTCAATTTTTATTTGGATGTGACCAGGTAATTTTGGCGGCTGGGGGAGACAGCTGTATGGAGCGGAATGACAAATGACTCTCATTGTTACTGCTCTGGCGTGAAATTCTTGTGATTCGGCAAGCAGTAAACTTATAGTGCACGTTATCGATTGTTGATCACACGCATTGCATTGTCGCACTTATCGAAGTTTATAGAGTTTATACTGCTTGTTTCCTTCCATACGGTTAATTACTTTCCTGCTGTTGCAGAAAGTGTCCTCTCAAGACTGCAGTTGCAAACGTTTTTCATATTGGTAAGTGTATACTAGCTATTCTGCTCACATTGTCTGTCTTAATATAACGTTCTGCAAGTTTTATTGTAGCCTTTGGCCATTTCACCTCAGCGGAGAGTTGGCCTACAATTTTCCGGGAGAGTTGTTACCTTAATAGTTCATCAAACATGCTCTTTGAGCACAAAAATGTGGGTTTTCTAGCCACAACAGGATGATTATATTCCCTGCCTTCATTGACAGAGATGCCCAAAAGCAGAGGTCTTCAAAACGCATTACTTATTAGTGCTGTACTATTACAAACATTAATTTCCAAGGAATTCACGTATGTGCTTGGGTACGTTTTCCTTCACGATATTTGTATAATACACCATTTTGAAATATATGGCTATCGCCAGAGTTACACTATTAATTTGCATACCGTCATGTTGTCACAGTAGCTCAATGGTTAGAGAAACCGCACGAAGAGCAGAAGAACCGTGTTCAAATCCTGGCTGTGGGATTGAATTTTTCAACTGGTTCCAATAATAATGATTACCCAGAGGAACTTGAGGAATACAACCATTATAATAAAATAGCCCCTGCGCCTGACTGCTTAGTGTGGTGGTTGCGTGTCTGCATCACATTCAACAGGTCGTGTGATCGAATCTCGCTTAGGGTGAGTTACCTAGATAAGGTTTTTTTTTCGGGCGTTTCCCTTATCCTGAGAAGACGAATGTCAAGTAACTTTAAGCTCCCTGGATCATTTGAGCATCATTTCACCAATTTCATTCATCGTCCGATATGACCAACCGGGTTAAAGGATGTAAAACTTAAAATAAAAAAAAAAAAAAAATCTGATGTGTTACACTCACATGACTTTCTCTAGCTGTTCTACAAACTTCTTACATATGATTATTCTTCTTTCTACATCTTGCTAATCGAGGTACTAATTAGCACAACGTTCTTATTACTTAGTTACTTATAAGTAGGAAAAAATAAGGGAATACACTAGGCTAAAGCCATAATTAAATGTTTTAAAAGCTGTCGTTATGCAATTTTCATTACAAATCCCTTCTTTTCTTGGCCAGAAGTAGAACAAAAGAAACCGCACACTCCCGTCTGAGAAAAGTATAGGTTCTTCACAGCTGAAACTAATAACAATGAATACCTCGAAAACTGTAAACTCCACGAGAAAAATGTATATGACATAACTTGTGTATTTTAACAAGACCTACATTTTTTGTATAGTAAGGTTTTGTCTATCTCTTACGGTTTACTAGTTATGCCAAATTAAGCACAATTCATCCAGAGTAAACAAGTCTTTAGAAACTATTCCCACAAAATTCAATATATACACATTATTTTCAGCTAAATATCTTTAATATACGATATTTTAATCAAAATCATTAGAGGCATTTTTAAGAAAATCAAAATTTTCTAAAAAAAGTTCCATGTAAAGGGTAGTTTGATGTGGGGGGATTTTTCTGAAAATCTTCGTGTCGCATCCCTGGAAGATACTAAACTTAAATACCAAGTTTGGTGCTTTACCGACTTTTCGTTTTTGAGTTATCGTGTTCACAGGCACACGGACACATGGTCACACGGACACACACACACACACACACACACACACACGCGCGCGCGGACCTTTTTGTGAAAATACTTTTTTTCGATACAGGGGACCCTAAAACATATATTTCCGGTGTAATCTCGGTATCGAATTTTTGGATGGAATACAGTACTTCTCTATCCCTATGTACATTGTACATACGGGGCTAGAGAAAGTAAAAACAGCCTGCATAGTCGGCGATAACTAGTAAATATTACCCGGATACTAAGTTTAGTATTTACGATAGTAAGTCGCCATTAAGATACTTCTCCGAAGGGGGGTGTAGTTGTTAGTTGAACCGTGTAAAAAAACAATAGTCAGTTGGAAAAGTGAATGGCATAGTGGCAAGTTGTCACAGTATTCAATGGTTAGAGCAACGGTTCCCAACCGGTGTGTCCCGGCACCCTAGGGTGCCGTGTGATTGGCTAAGGGGTGCCGCGAGATATTGAGATAAACAAAAAAAAAAATATCTTCTACTGAAGCCTTAAGTCTTGTAAGGTCTTGAAATAAAATAAGTCAAATTAATTACTCTCATGTACGGCAGATGGCGATAGTGGTCGATTCATTTCAATAATTCAGTTATACTAGTATCCCACAGATGGCATTACAGCTATACCCTGCCGAACATTCCTGAGACTACTCGCTTCCTCACGAACATTCCCGAGACTTCGACAGATGAATATATAAAAGTGTACGCCGCTTGGCGCTTTCAGTTGTCTTCCTCGCGTTGATTCACAGTGTTTAGATATGGATAAGTTCATTGTTAAACGTAAACGCCAGGACAGTGAAAGTGAACATTCGGCTCCTACTGCTTGCTTTAAAAAGCCAAATCTTACAGTTTCTCCCGGACCGTCGAATTCACCACATAAAGAAGACAAACGAAAGAAAAGAACATACCAGGACAGTTACTTAGCGTATGGATTTAAGTGGAATAACAACGAGGAAAACCCTATCCCTGTGTGTTTAGTTTGTGGCGAAACACTTAGCAACGAGGACATGGTACCTAGCAAACTGAAGCGGCATCTTGCAACAAAGCATCCTAGTGTGTCACAGAAAAGTGTAATGTATTTTTCACATATATTAGAAGGGGAAAAGAAAACAGCTGTGCGAATGGTAAAGAGAATGACCATAGGTGATACTGCTCTTGAAGCCTCATTTAAAGTAGCAGAACTGATAGCTAAAAAAAAAAAAACCTCATACTCTTGGAGAGGAAATCATTGGCCCTGCATGTCACGTTATAGTTTCAACAATACTTGGCGAAGGAGCAGCTAATCAAATTTCGAAAGTTCCTCTGTCCAACAACACAATCAGCCGCTGGATATCTGAAATGTCATGCAATATCAACGAACAAGTCACGGAGAAAATAAAAACTTATAGAACAATTGCTTTGCAAGTAGATGAGAGCCTCGATATTGGTGACAAACCGCAACTCCTTGGATTTATCAGATATATTGATGAAAAAGATATTAGTGAACAGTTTCTGTTCTGTAGACCGCTGGAGACTACAACCACAGGCCATGATATTTTCGTTTCTATTAATTCCTATCTCAATGACCATGATCTTTCATGCAAATACTGTTGTGGTATATGTACAGATGGTACACCATCTATGTCTGGGAAAATTAAAGGTTTTACTGCCAGAGCTCTCAATGAAAATCCATCCATTATTATAACTCACTGTTTTCTGCATAGAGAGGCATTAGTCGTGAAAGCGTGTAATGAAGATTTTGCTGAAGTATTTAACCAATTTGTGAAAATGGTGGACTATATGAAGTCTCGACCTTTAAAGTGCAGATTTTTTGATCAGTTATGTCGCGCAACGGATGCAGCTTATACCTCTTTGTTACTTCACACAGAAGTAAGGTGGTTGTCGAGGGGTCGTGTATTGAACCGGTTTCTCGAACTTAAAGAACAGCTAAAAACTTTTTTTAAGGATGAAAATCAAGACACATTTCATGAGCTCTTACTAAGTGATTCTTGGTGTTTTGAACTGTCGTATCTGGCAGATATTTTTCATAAGCTGAATGAACTGAATGTTTCGATGCAGGGTCGACATGAAACAATAATCTGCTCAACCAATAAAATTAAAGGTTTTAAAAGAAAACTTAGTTCTTGGAAGTCTGCAGTTCAAAAAGGAGATTTGTCGAACTTTTCATCTCTTCTTAATGTGGCAGGAGATAAAGATCTGTGTAAGCTGAAAGACCGCATTTGTGATCACTTATCAAGATTGTAAGATGCAATAGAGGCGCACTTTCCAACCATTTCCACTACGAATCTCGACTGGGTTGTCTCACCATTTGATTTCGTAGATAGTGCAGAGGAAATAGATTTCACTGCTTGCGAACGAGATGAATTTATCGATCTTTGCGCTGATTCCACACTCAAAGGTAAGTTCACCAAGAATGAGGCGTCGGTGGCTAGTTTTTGGCTTCAACGGAGAGAAGAGTACCCTAACCTAATGAAGAAAGCAATTAACGCACTTTTGCCCTTTTCAACATCCTATCTATGCGAGCAAACCTTCTCTGCTATGGTGACAATAAAATGCAAAGCAAGAAATAGACTGAATAACCTTGAGGATGATTTGCGTGTTTCACTGTCAACTGTAAGACCCGACATCACATATCTGTGCTCTATGCATCAATCACAAGTTTCACATTAATCATTAATCGAACAAAATTTATTGATGTATTTTTACTCAGTGATTGTAGTAAAGTTTACTGTATTATGTTATGGTGTACGTTATTATTATATAATATTTCAATAAATTAACATATTAAGCTTAATTTTCTTTCAATTCAAGGTAGGGTGCCCCTAGTGTTTAATGTTATTCCCAAGGGTGCCGTGAACTTCAAAAGGTTGGGAAACACTAGGTTAGAGTAATCCGTGTTCAAATCCGGTTTGTAGCATTGAATTTTTCAACTGGCTCCAAAACTTGCCCTATTAAGTTTATGTTAACATTTATATTAATTCTAATTGATCCCATTCTTATTCTGTATAAACAATAAACCTTAGTGAACCTCTTATTGGTATGATCCTTTCCTTATGTAAACAAACGTCCCTTCTTTTCTGTTGACAGTGCTCATACTGAAGAGTACGGGACGCTTTAACGCATTTAATCAAATCATATTACAATATATTCTAATTTTTCATAGAAATTTACAGAGAAAACGCCTGTGTATTTATTATTTGGCATACATAGTCGACGAAATACAAAGAGTATATAAATCATAATGTACAGCACTGAGGGAATCATTAATTTAAAAATGCTCGATAGAGATAATATAATAATTGCACAAGCCAAATCAAAAGGTTACCAGTAGTGGGCATCCCATATTAGCAGAAAGGATAAAGCCAGAGAATAATACTGTTAAAATGAAAATTTTAAAAATAAAATATAACTGCTTACAGTATTCAATAATTTATAAACATAATAACACAACATATTTTACAGTGTAACCAAATTACACTGGAAGTAACCACACCTATGATGATTTGTATCTTATTATCTTATTAGTTGATTATAAGTAACAATGAACTTGTGACATTTTTCGTAACTTCCCAGCAAATAAAGCATTGCAAGATTAGAGTTACCAGAAGTACACATTTACCTAGGCATGTCCTCTTTTTTTTTTTTTTTTTTTTTTTTGTCATTCCAAATGCCCAAATTTTAGGAAAGTGGGAAAACAACCTCCTTTTTGATTTATACAATTGCTTCAACTTGAAAGTGTAAATTCTACTCTTTAATCTCTCACACTCGCAAACTCTAAAGGATTTAACCTTTCTTCCAACAATGTGATATTTTTACACGTTTACACGTTTTTTTATTTCTACACGTACTATGTACTTAGTGTATAGGGAGGGTATTGTAATGCACCCAAAAATTCGATACCAAGATTTCACCGGAAATATATGTTTTGAGACCCCCTGAATCCAGAAGGAGCATTTTTAGAAAAATGTCCTTGTGTGTGTATATATATATGTGTGTGTGTGTGTCTGTTTGTGGACAGCATAGCTCAAAAACGAAAAACCCGTTAAATACCAAACTTGGTATTTAAGTTCAGTATCTTCCAGCGATGCAACATGAAGATTTTAAAGAAAATCTCCCCCCAACTTCAACTACCCTTTACATGGGAAAATTTTAGAAAGTTTTGGTTTTATAAAAAATGTTCTAACAATTTTGATTAAAATACCGTATCTTAAAGATGTTTATATTGCAAATAAAATGTATATCTTGAATTTTCTGAGAATACCTTCTAAAGACCTCTTTAGTCTGGATGAAATGTGCTGTTTTGTGTAATTGGTAAACCGTAAGAGATAGACAAAAACTTACTATATAGATAATGTATATATCGCTAAGACACACAATTTATGTAATATACGTTTTTTTTGTGGAATTGGCCATTTTTAGATACAAAATATTTCAATTTTTCTCATACGGAAAGTTGTTAACTCCTGGTACTCCATAGAAACAGATTTCAACCACATGACAACCAGCTTTTAAAAGATTTGATTATCACTTTAGCCTAGTGTATCCTTTTATCTCCCTTCTACTTACAAGGAAGCAAGGCATTAATGCAATTTCTGCTACTGTTTGTCTCGATTATCAAAGTAGATATAAGAATATGCTTTTTAACAATAATTTTTATAGCGATGTAGAGAAAATCATGTAAATGGAACACAAGATTTTTTTCCAGACTTTTCTTTTTTCTATGTCGCAGATGCCGCGCCAACCTCAAGTTACGATTTCAGAGCCATTGAGATAACTGGCGTGGCAATTACCGTGAAATACGAGCTGCGAGTTGGCCAGTTGAAAGCACTACATTAACTATACAACAAAGTAAATCCGTCGGCTCGGCTTCTAGAATGATTATTTTCAACTGTCCTGCCCTCAGTTGCCTGTTGTGAAGTGAACTGTTTAATCGAAATCATGCCAAAACGCAAATGTGTCTTTAGTTACGAATAAAAAACAGATTTCCTGACTTCAGACCGAAAAGAATCGATTACGAGGCAGGATATCCTTTTTATACTCCTATACTGAAATGTGTTCACTTACTGTTAAAAATCCGTATCGAAATGAACACCATTTCCATACAGATTTTCATTTCGATATAGATTTTCACGCTTGCGCGCTGCCCTACTAATGCCTGCTAATCTGCATAAAATTACAATAATATCTTACGCGTACAATAACCTCCAAGAACATTTAATTATATATAAGAATTATAAGAATGCATAATTATTTCTCGAATCTAAACTCATAATGTTACATAAGCAACGCAAAGTAGGTCATGACATTGGCATCATAGAGACAGTAATAACCCAGGGTATGCTCCAATCCAATCAAAATATTTTTTTTGCTAAATTAGTTATATTTACATAAGTTTATCAGTAGCTGTGTATTGTCAGGGGTTTCATCATTTCATCTGTGGAAAATATTTTCACTTTTCCCCACTGTATCCTACCGATTTCGGTTTTAACAGGGAGTACAGCTTCTTATATTGGGATATATGAATTCCATGTTTCACATTTTGAGTAGTTTTCAATACTACATAATTTGTCCACAAGGTTGGGGATTTCATTGTTTTTAACATTTCTTGAAAGTAAACAATGAGAACATTTTCCGAGAATGAAGTTACATTTTTTGTTGTTCTCCATGCCTTGAATTTATCATATAACTTTTCTTAGATCTTTTTTTTATTTGTGTGGAAGTAAATTGTTACCATTATTTGCCCCCTCTGATATATCAGAGGGCGAGGAACTAAATTCCATATCATTATCATAGGTCAAAGTACCTCAATAACCATCTTGCAAACCAAAAATCATTGTGAATCTAATTTCATTTGTTATCGACGCATGCGTACAATACGCATAGCGATCGTCGGAGTTCATCTTTCGTATGTAGGATATCTAAATATTTAATATTTATTGTATATTTACATGTCATAGAAAAAGTTATGTATGCAACTCTTATATGGGTAATGGGTATTAGAATACTCCTGAGGTTTTTCATTTACCTCTCACTCGTATCCCACATAATATGTTATTGGAAATTCGCCTATAATCGTTCTGCTTTTATTATACTGAATAACTTCTAATACACACAATTATTATTTTGGAGGATAATTAGCCCTAGAAGCTTACCTAAACACTGGTAAACATATATAGGTGATTTTTGAGTAACCTATAACACTTTTGCAACTTCTAGCATAGGTCATGAGCCGAGGCAAAAGAAGAACATTAAATTGCACAGTGGCAACTCTTTTACCAGAAGGTCTGATGGTGGAAGAAGTAAATAAAATGGCGTGTTATTTAAAGACGCTCTTTAACTACTGTGGTTATCAGCATCCCATTCTAAATTGGGCGTGAAAGACCGCTTAATTTTGTCAGAGGCCTCTCTATGAGGCTTAGGTTCTTTTACATATCGTAAACCTACGACACGGTACCAACGGCTTTACTTCCCTTTCTAAGGAACCCATGCTAAGGATTTTTACACCCGAAAAAAATAATCGTCCTTAGCCGGGTATGATGAACCCGCGACCTTGGGTATACTAAGTTAGCATGGTAACCATTACACCACAGAGGGCGAACGATATGCGTGTACGTCATAACCGTTCTTCCCCGAAGGAATGAAGTACGCTAGCGCTAATTTTAATGCGCATTCTTTAGTTTTTTATGCAAATAAACACTAACATATTGTTAACTTTGAAGAAGGTAGTGATGCCAACGATATCAATAGCTATGCTGGTTATAAGGACGAAGATGATGGTGTAATGTGCGGGATTGAGGAGCTGTAGAAACATGTTAGTGCAGTAATGTTGGTCATGCTCATGATTGTCAGCGCATTGTATGATAAGCTGGATGACAACCAAAAATAAAAATATGGACATTCCTTCAAGCAAAACATTCCGACTCACGCTCAACATTTTGTTAATATTATATACGTATAAAAATATATTAATACAAATTGATTTAACTATAACTATGGATGTATGCCAACAATAATTGTGAACTGCAATAATTGTGTAACGTTGCACGCTGTTGTGGTTGTGTTATTCGAGCCAAGTTTGCATCTCTATAACCTCTCTCAGTCGTTGCAGAGAGGGAGGGAAGAAAAGTAACTTCCCCTATGCGCAAGATTTGTTCATGTCTCATATCACGAACTATAAGAAATGTCCTCTTTTTTAAAGATTACTATCTGGTAGCCCTCACAGGATGAATTGCCACATTTGTTCTTTAACTAAACCATTAGGACATTTTAAAATGATGTTTTAATTTTCGAGATTTCCTTTTAAACGAAATAACTAACGAAGTCCAATTGTTTAGAGAATTTCTTAGCATCTGAGGAATTCTGCTATTCAAGATAAAGTTCATAAGCCAGTACTGTTATAAATTATAGCTGCTAAATGTGACAGGCTATTCCTAAGAAATTTACAATTAGGCGCTTGCAGTGGGGTTTGCCAAATTTTTTAAGTTTACGGATTGTGAAGAGCAACTACGAGCGAGAATAACTGTTCTGACTGCAAAGCTGTAAATAGTTCTTGAATGGCAATATGGCTCCTAATGTTGTAAATTACATGTGGATTCTGTTGTAAAACCTGGCTTGGAAGACATTAATAGCGTTCATTTATAACCTTGATTTCTAGCTCTGCGACTGTTTCAGCCGCCTTGAGAAGGGCAAGCTGGAACGTTGTTTGTTGGATGTTCAGATTTCTCATATTTTGAATAATCCTGTATTTCAGAATGATTTTTCCCGCTATATTGGCATGACTCTACGTATATGACATAGAAGCATTTAAATAGAAGGTACATCGAAAAATTATGACCAAGGGTCCGTTATTTAATGTTCGGCTACATTCGTTAGCGTTTTCTTTCTTTTGGAAGTTTTAACTCCCACGCTCACCTAACACAGCATCTAAGGCCATCTGACACTGATAATACCTGAATGAAATTGGGAATGGGAATTTGGGAGGGAAACGTCCTAGCTCACCTACACATATTTGCCAGATGAGGAAAAGTTGAAAAAACAGCTGTCATACCTAACTTACTGAATATAATATAAGAAAATCTTAAAATATGTCAGAAATACACAACATAGTTGAAACTACTAGATAATAGGTAATAAGGCATTATACCAGTTTGCGAATTTCTAATATTTGGGGTGCTTAATCAGCTCTGAGAATAGCAACCTAATGAAAATCAAGAAAATAATAATATGGCAAAATATTCTTCCAAAATAAAAAATGAAAATAATTTCTCAAGACTTTTGTTTCAATTGAGCTGATGATTACAAATTTATAAAAACTGAAGGACGCCAAATATGGTTTGGGAAATAATGAAAAGAATAACTGAAATAAACATAGCCCAAACAACCCCAATTTGAATTAAATAAGTAGTTTATTTTTAAACAATTATAACTAAGACGATGAAAACTGAGTTGGGCGCGTACCCAGACATGACCCCCTCCAATAAACCATTGCTAAAGGTACCATTTTAACAAAGAAAACGATGTAAGGACCAGGAATGTCTCGCGTTAAGAACTTCGTTGATGAATCAGGTGATCAACAGGCGGCGTACAGCAAAGGACCGTCATTGTGTCTGCAAAGACAAGATATGAGGCTGATGATGGTGCGGTTAAGCTGAAAACCCTTTTCAGAATTTAAAAATCTGCCATATCTATTTAAAAAAAAATCCTGATGTTTTTCTTCACATGGCTTTCTCTACATCTCTGCTACAAATTATTGTTAAAAATCTTATTCTTCTCTTTACTTCACGCTAATCGAGAGAAAATTAGCAGAAATTCTTAATACTTGTTTCCATTTAAGTAGAAGGGAAATAAGGAACACCATAGTCTAAAAAGATAGAAACAAAACTGGTTGCTATGTGATTGAAGTACTTTTGTTTGTATGCGCAGGAGTTGCCAAATTCCCAAATGAGAAAAGCATTACGTATTTAGAGCTGAAACCAATAACAACGAATATCTAAAAAAAATGTAAACTCTACGAAAAAAAGTATACAACATAAATTGTGTCTTTAAATGAGCTCTACATTTTTGTGAAGTAAGTTTTATTCTATCTCTTACGGTTTGCCAGTTATGCAAAATGCCGTAAAACTGATCCAGAATCAAGTAGTCTTCAGAGGCTATTCCCAGAAAATTTAAGATATACATTTTATTTGTCATGTAAATATCTTAAATATAAGAGATTTTAATCAAAAGCGTTAGAGTCATCAAATCAAAATTTGCGAAATTTTTCCATGTAAAGGGTAGTTGCTGGGTGGGAGAAGTTTCTTGAAAATTTTCGTGTCGCATCCTTGGAAGACATTTAATTTAAATATCAAGTTTGGTATTTTACCGACTTTTCATTTTTGAGTTATCGTGTTCATAGACACACGGACATACGGACATACATACACACGGACCTTTTTCTAAAAATGATTCTTTTTGATACAGGGGACCATAAAACGTATACTTCCGGTGAAACCTGGCATCGAATTTTTGGGTGGAATGCAATACCTTGTCTATACGCTATGTACATAGTACATGTAGACATATAAGATCTTATTTGAATTGCACTTAATTATCTTCCACCGGTGTAAAATAGCTTCAGTGTAGTAGAAAATCTAAATTTAAGCATAGGTACCAATAGTAAGTACAAACTTATAAACATTAATTAACAGAGTGTGTGTTACGGATCTCAGAAAGTAATTCTGTATACAGTACATCCAAAGATTTTGCCACGTCTACTTTTATAAACTCAGGAAACTCGCTTGGCTATGACAGGATGGAATAGGGAAAATGTATGTTTCACTGAAGTCAGGCGTGCATATGGGAACGCAAATCTATTCAATCTTTTACAATAGGGAAAATAACCAACTTAATCAAGTAAAACGACGTGAATGAGTTAACTAAATTACTAATTTAAAGATGAAAACGTTTCAAAGTAAAAGTTATATTGTTACCCTATGTTCCCTCATGGCACGGGGCCAAGCTTGGCGTCCGAGAGGAGCCAACGCTCCGTATTTTATACCTATTCCATATTATGTCCACAATTCAAAAGAGGAAAATGCCACTCTAACGGTGAATGATGAAGTTGGCAATGTCACCAACATATGAAACATATATTCCCAGTATTACCACCTCCTGAGTACACAGCCAGGATGTGACAATATTCTTGTAAACTTTCGCACTAATCACCACTTGAGCGCTTGTTTCACTCAGCTGGCACATCTCTGGAACGTTTTTACAAGTTGCAAAGACTACGAAAACAATAAAAATCAATATAAAAAAAAGCATAAATGAATTTCAATCGGAACCAAGAAAAATAATTGGCGTACAGAATATTAATACTTTTAAAATAATAGATAAATATGTAAGGTTTTGCACATCTCTTCACTTTGTTTGCAGCTATGTAAAAACAAATAAGCGTATTGGATTAACTTCCAACCTCACACGAAAAGTCATGATGGCCAAACTGTTTTAGCGTGACAAAATCGTTATAGCCATTTTTGAGAAAATCAAAATTTTTGAAAATTTTTCCAAGTAAAAGATAGTTTGGGATGAGGGTATTTACCTCAAAATCTCCGTGCCGCATCCTTGGAAGATACTTAACTTACATACCAAGTTTGGTATTTTACCGACTTTTCGTTTTTGAGTTATCGTGTTCACGGACACACGCGGACCTTTTTCCAAAAATGCTTTCCTTGGATATAGGGGGCCCTAAAACGCATATTTCAGGTGAAATCTCGGTATCGAATTTTTGGGTGGAATGAAATAGCTACTTTCTCTATACATTATTACATAGCACGTGTAGAGAAAGTAAAAATAATGAATATCTAGGGAAAGCAGTGAGATATTCTCAAGGTATACCCAATTTCTAACAAGAGAGCAAAAATAAAACTCCCGAATAAGAATTTCGGATAAGGTGTATTATCCAGATAATTATTAATTTTTTCCCCTTTTGTCCCGGGTTTTCCCTTATCCTGAGAGGACGAATGTGAGTAAATTTAACCTCCATTGACCCCGGACTTGTTTGAGCCTCTTCCCTGCCCTCAAGAACTGTGTACTTAGAGTTATTAAACGTTAAACACCTCACCATAACCTCAGAGTTTTACGATTATAGCTCTCATGTTGAAGTTGGCTACAGCTCAGAGAAGTTGTCTTTTGTAGAATTTTTGTGCATTACGTTAGTTATCGTTCAATTCAAAACAATTGTGTTCCTCTCAGATGTCTGTCTTCGTAAGTTTGCTGCTGATATTTCTCCTTACTGCATTCATCCGCTGTTCTTAGGTTTCCCTTTCATTCTCCTTCCCTCGACCTTCCACTCCATTTTTGAAATTATGCTAATTTTTATAATAGTTACGTTCTAAACCATTTCAATGGTTTTCCCTCTATTATTTCAATAATATTATGTTTAACATTCCTTTTTACTTTCTCTATAGGCACTATGTACATAGTGAATAGAGAATGTATTGCACTCCACCAAAAAATTCGATACCGAGATTTCACCGGAAATACATGTTTTAGGGTCCCCTTTATCTAAAAAAAGCATTTTCGGAAAAAGGTCCGTGTGTGTGTCCGTGTGTCAGTGAACACGATAACTCAAAAACGAAAAGTCGCTAAAATACCAAACTTGGTATTTAACTTTAGGATCTTCCAGGGATGCGACACGAGGATTTTCAGAAAAATCCCCCACCCCAAACTACCCTTTACATGGAACTTTTTTCGAAATGTTTGTATTTCTCAAAAATGGCTCTAACGATTTTGATTAAAATTTCGGATATTAAACATATTTACCTGACAAATGAAATGTATATTTTGAATGTTCTGGGAATAGCTTCTGAAGACCTGTTTAGTCTGAATGAATTTTGCTTAATTTGGCATAACTAGTAAACCGTAAGAGATAGACAAAAACTTGCTACACAAACAATTTAGGTCTTCTTAAAATACGAAGGTTATGTCATATACATTTTTCTCGTGGAGCTTACCGTTTTCGAGGTAATCATTGTTATTTGTTTCAGTTGTGAAGCACTTATACTTTTCTCTGACGGGAGTGTCCGTTTTTCTTTTGTTCTACTCCTGGCCAAGAAAAGAAGCGATTTGTAATGACAATCGAATAGCGACAGCTTTTAAAACATTTGACTATCGGTTTAGTCTAGTGTATTCCCTTATTTTCTTCCTACGTATACGGAACTAAATAATAACATTGTGCTTATTAGTACCACGATTAGCAAGGTCCAGAAAGAAGAAGAATCTTATGTATGAAGTTTGTAGAGCAGCTAGAGAAAGTCATGTGAGTGTAACACATCAGATTTTTTCTTTAATTTTTTGGTTTCTATATTTGATTTTCTTTCTGCTTTGCACGAAAATCCATCTCTGCTGTTAACAATGGTTTTAACATTACACTTTTTACTAAAGAATTAAAAAAGAGACTTATTCTTAGTGTAAGCATGCACTAATAAATCCCTGCGTTACAGTGAAAAAGAAAATAAACATCAAACTATAAGCAATAATTGTCTCAGCTATAAATTATTTGGAGAATTCTGTATAGAATGAGATGAGTTTTTTATAAGCCACTAAGTACAAAATAATCAAATAAAAATATGGGAGGAAAGGGCAAATAAAGTGAAAAAAACAATAGTTGACAGAGTTTCGACAGCTTTGATAAATCACTGTGATGATATCACCATAGGAAGGGAAATTAAATCAAATTACCACTTTTTTTTTTCCAATGTTTAACGCCCGTTTCTACTATGACGATGACACTGGTGATGTAAGAAATGAAGATGGAGCACCGGTGGAATGCGATGGCGGGAAAACCGGAGAAAGTCCGCCATTGCGCCGCTTTGTCCACCACAAATCTCAGATGCGGTTGCTTGGGATTGATCCCGTGCCTTCTAGGTGAGAGGCGAATGTTCAAACCACTCGACCACGGCACGCCTCTACCATTTCTGGGGAGGAAGTAGAAGAACTCACTTAGTTTTCAAAAAAATGCATAATATGCATAAAGTCAGCAAGGAATGATGTCTCTTGCGGATTTTTAAGAAATTTAAAGTTTCTAGTTTTACCACGTCTCAACAAATATTGTTTACTATGCTACAGAAAACAAAATTATAAAAATTTCACTACAAACAATGAAATACATAATCATAACACACTTAATTATTGTGAATAGCATTATTGTATTGGCGTATCCTATGTTGTTATACTGGAAAATGAATAAAATAAATAATACATAATAAAATCTCCAGTTCTTATCAATAAAACTTACCAGCTCCAGAAGAGAAATTATTGCAATTTTTACTTTCTCTATACTCACTATGTACATAGTAAATAGAGAATGTATTGCACTCCAACAAAAAATTCGATACCGAGATTTCACTGGAGATATGTTTTAGGGTCCCCTGTATCCAAAAAAAAGTAGTTTCAGAAAAAGGTCCGTGTGTGTGTCAGTGTGTCTGTAAACACGATAACTCAAAAACGAAAAGTCGGTAAAATACATAACTTGGTATTTAGGTTTAGTATTTTCCAGGGATGCGACACGAACAGTTTGAGAAAAATCCCCCCAACCCAAACTACCCAAATTGTTTTCGAAAATTATGATTTTCTGAAAAATGGCTCTAACGATTTTGATTAAAACATCATATATTAAAGATATTTACCTAACAAATAAAATGTATATCTTGAATTTTCTGGTAATAGCTTCTGAAGACCTGTTTATTCTGGATGAATTTTGCTTAATTTGGCATTACTAGTAAACCGTAAGAGATAGACAAAAACTTACTATACAAAACATTTAGGTTTTGTTAAAATACACTTGTTATGTCATATACATTTTTCTCGTTGAGCTTACCGTTTTCGAGGTATTCATTGTTATTAGTTTCAGTTGTCAAGCACTTATACTTTTCTCAGACGGGAGTGTCCGTTTTTCTTTTAATCTACTCCTGGCCAAGAAAAGAAGCGATTTGTAATGAAAATTGCATAACGACAGCTTTTAAAACATTTGACTATTGGTTTAGCCTAGTGTATTCCCTTATTTTCTTCCTACTTATACGGAACTAAATAATAAGAACATTGTGCTAATGAGTACCACGATTAGCAGGGTGCAGAAAGAAGAAGAATCTTATGTATGAAGTTTGTAGAACAGCTGGAGAAAGTCATGTAAGTGTAAAACATCAGATTTTTTTGTTTCTTTCAATTTTCTCTTAGATACAATATACAGGGTTACTACAAAAGAAATAGACAACTTCAACTGCCCGTAAAACAAAAACTATTAGAGATAGCAACCTAATTATTTTGGAGGTATGTTGAGAAACTCTCAAAGTTTCGTTTGTTGCTATTGGTAACGCTGTAGTGTTTTGTTTGTTGTTGCAGAAGCTGAAATGGCGGAAAATCCTGTGGAAAAGGCATATTGCGTGTTGGAATTTGCTAGAACGCAATCAGCAACTATTGTCCAACAACATTTTAGAACACGTTACCACAAAAATGAAATGATGCGCTCACAAAAACCAGCATCGTCTTCATCATGTCGCAACATGTCGATGCAAAAGTCACGCCGTATGACCTTATCTTCTTCACTCAGAAACTGCAACATCTGTAATCTGTAAGGCATCATGTGCAGTCGCTTCCGCAAGATTTTCCATACAGTTTGCTGCGGAATTTGTAATTGCATGCTTGCCCTAGATGTCGATTTCTGTGGGCTTCTTATGTAGGCAGAACGAACACGTTCAACGTTTTCTTCCGAAACTCTTGGGTCTTCCCGAGCTCTTCCCTTTGCACAAACATCCCGTTGTCTCGAATTTTCTATACCAGTCGTAGATTGACTGTCTAGTCGGTGGCGTTTTGTGGTAACGTGTTCTAAAATGTCGTTGGATAACGTTGCTGATTGCGTTCTAGCAAATTCCTACACGCAATATGCCTTTTCCACAGGATTTTCCGCCATTTCAGCTTCTGCAACAACAAACAAAACACTACAGCGTTACCAATAGTAACAAACGAAACTTTGAGAGTTTCTCAACATACCTCCATAGGATGCTATCTCTAATAGTTTTTGTTTTACAGGCAGTTGAAGTTGTCTATTTCTTTTGTAGTAACCCTGTAGTATTCAGTATGGATTTAAAATGCTGTTTGATGTAGAGACTTGTGCTATATGCTCATTGCAATATGGCGATTTGCAGCAGAAATAAAACATTTGAAAAAGATTTTCTTGGGTAAAGCTAGCGTATTTCTTACAGCTTCTAGTTCGGCTCTAGGTCAGATAAGCGCAACTTAAGCATATGTACGTCAGTTTTCAATAACGTTTAGGTCATCAGCTTCCAAGCTCTATTCATGATTGTAAATTAGAGCAATGTGATGCCGAAATGATCATCCCTTTCTGTTTTATTCAAGTATATAGTTTAATTGATATGTTTAACTTTACTTTAATTAAGCACGCAATAAAAATCTGATATAGTGCATTCAAATAATTTTCACTACGTATACTGCTATCAAAAATGTTGGTTCTTCTATCTTACATTAATCTATATACCAGGTGGTCCAACAACCCCGTATTAAAGAAGGGGAAATATTGTAATCTCTCCAAAAATTCGATACCAAGATTTCTCCAGAATACATGTTCTAAACAATAATAATCATAATAACAATAATAGTATTAAACATTCTTAGGAACACTTGTATGTGTTTTCTCTAGAATTGTGTCTTGAGTTTCTATGAGTGGTATAACTCAAAAACGACAAGTTAAATATCAAATTTCAGTGTCTTCTAAAATACGAAACGAAGCTTTTCAAAAACATCCCACCACCCCAAACTAAATTACACGGAACATTTATCAATTTTTCTTTTATTTTTCCTTAAATGACTGTCTTCGTTTTCATTGAAATATCATGCATTAAGTATTTTATATGATTAATTTTGAGTGTGCTGTGTGTGAGTGTATGTAATTTTCTGGGAATAGCTTGTACTGGTCTGACAGATTCCTTCCCTTCTAACTTCCTCGCATAAAAGGTTACAGTTATGTTCTCACTTCCTCTCCTTCTACCTTTACAGTGTAGTCCGATTTGCTCCATGGCTTCACCACAGGATTTCCCGTCGCTTCGGACTGTCAAGGATATTAACCGAGGTAGCCAATCAATACCCTTAATGATTAAGCAATTCATCATGTACATTAATCAACAAAATCCGCAGATATGCGCTACATAAATACATTATATACATGTATGTCATATCCTACAAAGTGTTTCTAAATATATATATATATATATATATATATATATTTTATGTATTATGTATTTATGTATTTCACGTTTGCAGAACTACACAGGATAATTTCAAGCATACGCCATTCAGTGGCGTTGAAGCGTAAGCAACTTCTTCTCTTGCATATCAGCATAAACGGTGAAGGAATCGCGCTCGTTGAGTGGCAGTTTCCAGGCTTATTCTAAAACCTGCGTGCGCCCCATCGCAATTACATAGTCCTTAATTTTGTAGACTATAAAGTCACCTTTCAGAATCACAAAAAATTAAAAATTCTGTTTCATTTATTAATATCTGCTAATAACTAATTTTGTAATTATGTAATACACTGTTCTTATTTCACATTTGAGTCCAGACACACATCGTCCTCACTAGTTATCTTCTGAAGGTTTATCTTGAAATAACCCTGTTGTGTTCTGCATTTGTTTTAAAGGACCTAGGAGTATCTGCTCACATCAAATACGGGGTTGTTGGACCACCTGGTATATAGATTAATGTAAGATAGAAGAACAAACATTTTTGATAGCAGTATACGTAGTGAAAATTATTTGAATGCACTACATCAGATTTTTATTGCGTGCTTAATTAAAGTAAAGATAAATATATCAATTAAACTATATACTTGAATAAAACATTCAATTTCCTCTATAACTCACTGAAATTCAATTTTTCAGGCACCTTAATCCAGAAGAAGAAGAAGAGTTTGAGGAAATCCTCATGAGAAAAGCAATCTAATACAATGTCTCGGATTATTATAAAATGTTAGATACTAAAACAAGATATTCATGGTATTTTCCCAAATGCTATTCTTAGTATATAAAACTTTCCGTTAGTTTTATTTGTTCAAATCCTTTTTATTAACTTTAATGAAAGCATCATTGAAATATTGATAGAACAAAGTATGAGTATATATCGTTTTCATTTTCATTCAATTTTATAGTAACGAAAGCCATAAGATGTATATTAAAACTTGTATCGGTGAGAACACCGATCTGCTTAAACCACACAGTGTCTGTCAAGCATCTTTTCTCGTGGTTTTAGACATTTCTGAAAATTTTGTTACAAATGCGTATTGCCGTAATAGGTCTTAGTTGAAACGATTAACAACGGAGAGGGATGCCTTCCGCACTACAACTTACTTAGATTTATTAAGTAGATCAATAATGTCATGTATTGCAGTTCTTATGTTTAGTCTCCTCTTATGAGAAAGTATGATTTCTACTCGACCAGTTTTATACGCATCACAAATAAATAGATAAATTGAATAAATATGTAATCTTCCACCCCCAGGCTAAAGGGATGACGTGAGGGAACTACAAAAGGCCGCACTTAGATATGCTACATAGACGCGCGGAAGTCTCGAAGGCCTGTCAAATGCCGACACTGCTAATAGAAGACGATCATCGTAAAGTCGACCAGGCAGGCCTCTAGTGTCCATGAAGAGTACTATTTCTAATGTGCATGCATTCGCGAAGATAGAAGTATACTTTATAAAGGGAAAGTGAATGAAGATGAAAAATCATCCCAGCATATGCTTACCGACCCCGTGAAAACCACGAATAACCATGTGTCAGAGTGTGGGTTCGCCGAAACTAACTTTATATGATGTTATGATGATGTTTTTCGGGTTGGACATGAAGCAGACAATATTTCACAAAATTGTCGGTAGATATGCCATGAAATAATAATGAATAAAGAAGGATTTGTTACCATTACATTAACAATTTAAAAGGGTTATAAAATTACTAATATAAATGATCATCATTTGTACAATATATGACGGTTTACGTTTCGGTTTCGAACTATGGATCTTCGACTTTACATAATAAGTTATTCCTAACTACACAACCGTGCCTGTTCTCTGGACACAGTAATCGACTACATATTCCAGAAAACTCAAAACACTGCTACAGAATGTTCCAACTCGACTCGGCTGAGTACGAACACTCGCGCGTCTACCACAGATCTCAAAGTCCGGCTTGAGCGGAAGCTTAATGCGTTACTGGGCGAAGATAAATCATAATATTTGATCTTCCTGTCACTTGACTCAGTCGTTGTGATAGTTTTCCGTCAATACTGATCTGTATTGCATATTATATGAGGACCTCTGTAAATCGTGAGTAACTCGCTGCTCTTTTGACGCTCGCCCAAGCTGGAACAGGATGCACTACTACATAAGATGTGTGCTATGAGATAAGTTGTAGGAGCGTGCACGGTAACTCATTTATTATCTGTTTCGTGTAGTACAATGAAGATCGTTTTTAAGTTAAATGTGTCCTTCGGTGTTTCGGCTCTGAATATGTTTTCCAGGAGTTGCCAACACGGTTATTACGAAAGAACTATTAAAAAGTATAATAATTTCCGTACACATAAACCCTTTAATTAAGCTACAATTTTTTGTAAAATATCGACACAAGGTCAGTTCTGCAGTAAATTGTGACTTGAAAACTGGTTTTCCGCAACAAAGTTTGTACACGTGTTGCCTCTGTGTAGCTGCTTATCCCACTTCGGGTATTGGTTTTCTTCAGCTTCCATTATAGACGGTTATTTAGGTATCGTAGTTATAATAGTACATGGGTTCTCCATTTTCATCATGGTCTTTTACTCTTACTCCCTCCCAGCGGTGTGCATTACAGAAAACCTTTGACCATAGCCTCTCCCACTCTTTGTATACCACCAAAAGATTGAGCCTACAATGTACATAATAGATAGAAATGCATTTGCATTCCACCCAAAAAGTTCTATTCCAAGATTTCATAAGAAATACATACTTTGAAACCTCCAGAATAAAAAAAAACATATTTTTACTGTTTCTAGCACGTATGTAATGCATATAGAGGCTAGAAAAAGTGTTGTATTCTTCCAAAAAATTGATCTCGAAATTTCACAGAAATATGTTTTGAGGTCCCTTGATTCTGAAAAAAACTTTTTATAAAAAGACCAGTGTGTATCCAAGGAAGATATACAAGGGTTTCAAAAAAAATCTCTCGCCACATACTACCTTTTACATGGAAAACGCTTTGAAAATTTTTTTCTCAAAAGTAGCTGTAATGATTATGATTAAAATACCGTTATTAAAATATTTACATCACAAATAAAATGCATATTTTGAATTTTCTCGAAATAGCCTCTGAACACTTCTTTATTGGGATAAGTTTTGCAAAATTTTGCATAACAATTAAACCGTAAGAGAGACAAAAACTTAATACATAAAACATGTAGATCCTGCTAAAATACATAATTTGTCATATACTTCTTGTTGTAGAGTTGACATTTTCGAGATATTCCTTGTTATTGGTTTCAATTTTAAATACCTTTTCTCAAACGGGAACCAAAGCGAAACTAACCTTAATTGTTTCCCATAGCAACCAATTTTTAAAATACTTGATATCACTTTTGCATAATGTATTTCTTAATTTACTTTTACTTACAATGAAGCAAGTAATAAGACCAATGCTGCTAATGTTTATCTCGACTAGCATGATGTAAATAAAAGAAAAATGTTTTGTAAGAACAGTTAGTATTTGGAACTGCTAGAGAAAGTTATGTGAATGGAAGACATCATATGTTTACTTTCTCTATACGTGCAATGTACATAGTGTATAGAGAATGTATTGCACTCCACCAAAAAAATAGATACTGGGATTTCACCAGAAATATATGTTTTACGGTCTCCTGTATCCAAAAAAAAGTATTTTCAGAAAAAGGTCCGTGTGTGGGTGTCCGTGTGTCTGTGAACACGATAACTCAAAAACGAAAAGGCTGTAAAATACCAAACTTGGTATTTAAGTTTAGTATCTTTCAGGGATGAAAGAAGATTTTGAGAAAAATTCCCCCACCCCCAACTACCCTTTACATGGAATTTTTTTCGAGAATTTTGATTTTCTCAAAAATGGCTCTAACGATTTTGATTAAAATATCGTATATTAAAGATATTTACCTGACAAATAAAATATATATTTTGAATTTTCTGGGAATAGCCTCTGAAGACTACTTTATTCTGGGTCAATTTTACGGAATTTTGCATAAGTGCTAAACCGTAAGAAATGGACAAAACTCACCACACAACAAATGTAGAGCACCTTAATACACACAATTTATGTTACATACATTTTTTCGTGGAGTTGATTATTTTTGAGATATTCCTTGTTTTTGGTTTCAGCTATAAAAACTTATATTTTTCTCATAAGAACTTTGTGAACTCGTGTCCATACAAACAAAGGAACTTCAGTCCCATAGCAAGCAGCTATTGGCTATCACTTTAACCTATGGTACCCCCTTATTTCGCTTCTACTAACAAGGAAGCAAGTAATAAGACTATTTCTGCTAATTTTTGCTCCATAAGATGAAGTAAATAGAATACTTTGTTGCAGTGATATAGAGAAAGTCATGTGAATGGGATACATCAGATTTTTAGAAATATGTCCCTGTTTGTGTATGTGTGTGTGAGAGATAGAGAGGGAGGGAGAGAGAGAGAGAATCTTTGGGCAGCTTAGCTCAAAAACAAAAGTCCGTGAAACACCAACTTAGTAATTCAATACCTTCCAAGATTGCGGCACGATGATTTTCAAGAAAATATCAAACCCTCAATTCCTTGTACACGGAAAATTTCTTGAAAATGTTGATTTTCTCAAAAATACCTCCTACGATGTTGATTAAATTACCGTATATTTTAGACATTGATATACAAAATGTAGATATTGAATTTCTTGGGATAGCCTCTGAACTGAATGAAGCCTCTTCATTCTGGATGAAGTTTGCATAGCTGGTAAACCAAAAGAAATTGTCAAAAACTTATTATACAAAAATATAGATCTCGTTAAAACACATAATTTGTGCCATATACATCTGTTTTATAGTTAACTGTTTCCAAAATGTTCCTTAGCTACTATTGGTTTCAATTTTAAAGTACTTTAACTTTTCTCAAACGGGAAGTATCTCTTGTTTCATATATCTTTTCTTTTACTCCTAGACGTGCAAATATAATCTAATTTCAATTTTTCACATAACGATGGCATTGCTTGTAAGGAAGTAAGCAATAAGATAATATCTGAAAATGTTTATCTCGATTAGCATAGTGTAGATAAATGAATGATATTTTGTAAGGATGTTTTGTTTACAGAACAGATAGAAAAAGTCATGTGAATGGGTTATTTAAGATTTTTTCAAGTATTTTGTTGGGTTAACGTTCATTATTTGTCATACAGTTTATTCAAAACGTTATTAAGGTTGTATGGAAGGGCCACTAAACTCTTAATTTTATGAAGCACACACGAACATGCATTTTTTTTTATTCAGGGGTCCTCAAAACATGTTTACGGTGAACTCTCGGTATTGAATTTTTGGGCGGAATGTAATATCTTCTCTACCTACTGAGTATTCTGTAGGTAAATAAAATGTAAATGGCGTGTTATTTATAGACGCTTTTTAACTGTTGTGGTTCTCAGCGTCCCATTCTATTGGGCGTGAAAGGCTGCTTAATTTTGCTCAGAGGCCTCTCTATCAGACTTGAGGTAAAAATCTACGACACGGGCCAACGGCTTTACTTCCCTTCCGATGGGCCATGCTAAGGATTTTTACGCCCGAAAAAAAATCCATCGTCCTCCGCCTTGGGTATATGAAGTTAGCATGGTAACCATTACACCACGGAGAGCGACACTCCCTAGGTGGTAGACAAAGTAATGAAATGTGCACTCCAGATGAATCTGATAGTTTAATCTAGGCTCGCTTGAATAATCGTCATTTTTTCACTCGTAATGCAAAACCAGTTGTCGAGGTGATTGATTATTGCTTAAAGGAACCACTATGATGATGGCCGGAGATTTTGTCTCCTAAGGCCATCTGCTGCTCGCTTGGCCTGACCTTCCCTCACCTAATGGCTAGTACGAATGGAAATGTAGAGGGAAATCAATTCACTCTTAGTAGTGTGAGGAATAGGAATATCATACGCCTCTAGATACACCAAAGTAATAGATTTTGATGTGAATTTATAGTTTCATTAAAATTCATAGAGATGTATTTTATAAAATGCGTTTTAGATATATAAACTTCTGCAGAGGCTTTTAGCATAGCTTTGTCTTTCTGTCTACGTATTATGCAACCCAGGAATCGCTAAATATGCGAAGCTGTGAACAAATTAAAATTTTGCTTGAAATTGTGCAGAATTTCATATTTGAAGAACATTTAGACACGTAAATCCATACTTTTAATCTATACAAAGTTAAGGCTAATTTATATAAAGTCCTCTTAAAGACTTTATCCTAAAGTCTGTAAGTATGGAGTTCAAATGCTATATAAAAGAAAAATTTTCACGAGTTTTGATATTTTAAAACTGCTACAAATTAGGGACAACTGTATAGAAATATTTCATTGGTATTCTTTTCTACACTATGTCTAAATATATATCAGTATAGAATATAACTTATTATAGCCACAAAAGTTGTATAACGCATGCGATTCTGTAATTGATGTGTGAATTGTATAATAGTATTTTCAAAATGTTTTTTCCGTTGAATATTACACAATTTAAACTATTTGCTCATGGTTTCACTGTTACTAAAGTGGATTTTATAAACGAACAACACATTTTCGTAATCCTTCTTTACGGAAAGAAGACCTCTGATAAAACCGCGTTTGTTGCTCAGAGAATGTTGCTTTGTTTTCTAGGTTTTTGTAATCACATTTCGAACTACTCCAAAATGTTCTGAATAGTAAATGTTATTGGTCAACTCTATTTTCTAATGAAAAAATAAATTGTTATATCTATTGTAATTTTGACTAAAAATTACACCTTCGTTAAATTTATTTACATTTATGGAGACTTTAGCGAAATTTATGCACAATTAATATTTTAAACAGTAAAGATGATAACTTTGCTACTTTAAATATGTGAAAAATCTATGAAGAACATGAGGAAAATTTTAGAAGGCCCACCTCACGGTGTAAGAGTAGCGTGTTTGAATTCAATACGTCACAAGATTGGATATCGTTATGGATAAGTTATCCGAATAAGTATTTCTTCGAGGTTTTCCCAGATTTAGAGAAAACGAATGTTGGACAATTCTAAGTTTTATGGATCCTGAATTCATTTGAGCACATGTTACCCATTTCGTTAATTCATCGTTCGATATGCCCTACAAGTTTAAAGAACATTAAGCTTCTATCAACAAAAAAGAAAGAAAGAAAACGTTAAGTGATACAAAAACATTTCTCTTAGATAAAATATTTGAATGTTCATACAAAGGGCGTAAATGGTTCAAATATGTTAGCCTTAAATGTTACAACTTAGCGGGTGGTATTACGTATTTCAAATTTTATTTTCAAGAAAATCCATTTTAAATCCGTAGAGTACTGAGATAATTATTAAAAAAAACACCATTTGGAAAGAATGCAATGAGATAAAAGAATAACTGTGCAGGAAAATTCCATTTAACAGTGAAAACCGGTTTCCTTTAGGTCTTAGAAAATAATAAGTTCCAGCTGTCCAGGCATGTATATTTATGTGAAATTAAATCTTTTTTTAATTTGAAGGTGTACGTTAAAAATAAAAGCAGCGTCCACTTCAAAAACAAATAAATTATGCCATTTTATTCTTTAAACTCTCCAAAATAGCCTGAATGTCAAATGAACTTTTCATACCCTCATTGTTACATTTACATATACATTTTCTAAGAATAAAAAGTCTTTTGGTCAAATTATTGTATAAGTTAAATTCAGCTCGAGTTACTAATAAATTATTCACAATTTCTTTGATTTACTTGAACAGAAGACTGGGTACTCTTCCTTGTTTTTTAGCTTAATATCCTTTATTAAATTTAATTTTAACATTTATTGCCTTAAATTTGAACTTAATTTTAAACACTTTAAAAGTTATTAGCTGAATTATAAATTTTAAATTGTAAGTTAATTTTATAATTTTGAATTTTGGATTTAATATGGATTTAAATGTCCAATGAATATGGATGCATTTGAATTTTTTAAATAATATAATTATTGAATTATAAAGTTTTGGGATTATTATAAAGTTGGAGTTAATTATAGTATTAAATTTTGTAGAATTTTAAAGAAATATCAATATAACGTTTAAAGAAATAAATTATAATAAGGTATTGCAAATGTTTGATGTAATGTTTTAATTCTTTTACTTTAAATTTTATGATAAGTAAAATAGTAACTATATGTATAAAGTTTTAAGTAATAATATAATAATAATAGTAAGAGTAATATAAATAAAATAGTTATTAAAATAATACAATATAATATAAATAAATAATATAAAAGTAATTTTAATAAATAATGATATTAACAATAATGAAAGTATATACTAAAATTAAACAATAATGCTTTTATCAATATATTCTAAAATACAGAATTATAATCATTTTTAATATTAATTAGGCCGAAAATCGTATTAAATTAAATATTAAAACACAGTTTAATTGATAATATTTATGATTTTAGTTGGTACTTATAGAATTTTAGGCTAATTTAGGTTGTTTATATGTGTAAATTTAAAGTGTATGATAAATGTGTAATTGGTATAAGTAGTAATAAAAGTATAAAGTCTGAATTTGTTACCCTGGTTTAAATAATTAGTTACCAAGGTTTAATACACAGATTTATTTTATAATTTTATTTTTATAACATTTTAACCTGGTTAGTCATATCGGACGATGAATGAAATTGGTGAAATGATGCTAAAATGATCTCGGAGTCCATGGAGATTAAAGTTATTCCACATCCTCTTCTCAGGATAAGGGAAAACCCCGGAAAAAACCTTATCCAAATAACTCACTGTAAGCAAGATTTGAACTCTTGACTTGTTGAATGTGAAACACGCTACCACCATACTACCCAGGCGGGCTATTCAGTTTTTCTGTTGTTTTTCAGTTAAAGGAGTGAAAATAAACTAATTAAATTTTACTAATAAATTCATTTAAACACAAGGTTATACTCTTCCGTTTTCTTTTTTTTTTCTTTCTTTATGCTTGATATCTTGTAACCTGATTAGTCATATCGGACGATGAATGAAATGGTGAAAAGATGCCAAATGATCTCAGGATTCATGAAATTTAAAGTTACTCCACATTCATCATCTCAGGATAAGGGAAAACTCCGAGAAAAGCCTTATCCGGGTAACTCATCCTAAGCGAGACTCGAACTCGTGACTTGTTGAATGTGAGGCAGACAAGCTACCTTTTGTTTGTCAGTTAAAGGAGTGAAAATAAGCTAATTAAATTGGTATAATTGGTTTATAGCTTAGTGTTGTAGCAATAGATGGCTTCTATCTATGGGAAATAATAGAATTATAACTGAAGCAGTACTAAATGATGACTTCCTGATCAAGAAGTTCCAGGTTCCGGTGTAAGTTCAGTCATTAGCGTGCACGCAAGAGGCAAGGATATCTGCTTTTCGTATGGCCGGTCACTTTCCGCCCTTTTCGTATTTTAGCTAACCTTGCAAGAAGCAAAGAGCCAGTTGCTTCTTGAGGACCGCGGGAGTCAGATTGGTGGCTCTGCAGTGACGTGTTTCTGACATACCTATAGCTTCGTACAGTGACACTTTGTAGCAACCAGTTCGTGTTCTATTCTCTAAGGTAGGTGACAACTGCATAACAATAAAAATGCAGAGTTGTGCTCCGGGAGTGCCAATAATTGCAGCAGTGCTTGCGTGTAGAAGATGATACTGTGCATTATACTGTTAAATGTTTCAAGCGATAAGGACTAGAAGTGTCTTCAAGCTAACCTATATGCTTTAAATTTGAAGATATTACTTTAGTATAAATAGTCTTATTACTTGCTTACTTGTAAGTAGAAGCGAAATAAGGGAGTACCATAGGTTAAAGTGATAGTCAAAAGCTGGTTGCTATGTGACTGAAATTCCTTTGTTTGTATGAACAGGAGTTTACAAATTCCTGTATGAGAAAAGTATAAGTTTTTCAAAGCTGAAAAAAGCAAGGAATATCTGAAAAGCGATCAACTCCACGAAAAAAATGTATGTATCATAAATTGTGTTTTAACGTGCTCTACATGTTTTGTGTGGTAAGTTTTTGTCCATCTCTTACAGTTTAGCAGTTATGCATAATTACGTAAAATTCATCCAGAATAAAGTAGTCTTTAGAGGTTATTTCCAGAAAATTCAAGATAAACGTTTTATTTGTCAGATAAATATCTTTAATACCTATACGATATTTTAATCAAAATCGTTAGACCCATTTTTGAGAAAATAAAAATGTTCGAAAAAAGTTCCATGTAAAGGGTAGTTGGACGTGGTAGGATTTTCCTGAAAATCTTGGTGTCGCATCCTTGGAAGATACCAAACTTAAATACAAAATGCTACATACACGGAGCTTTTTCCAAAAATGCTTTTTTTTTGGATTCAGGAGGACCCAAAACATGTATTTCTGGTGAAATCTTAGCATCGAATTTTTGGGTGGAATGCAATACCTTCTCTATACACTGTACATAGTATGTGTAGAGAAAGTAAAAACAATGCCATTCCTTACTGGTGTATAATTGATTGCTGTTCCTTGGGTATTTCTACCTAGATATTAATAATTCTGCTTCAAATTTAAGAGCACATATATGTTACACATTGGATACCAATATAGATGGATAATTTGTAAAATTTATTTAATCTACTATACCATAAGAAGTAAAATTTCAAACATTTAGCATGGTAAATTGTCTGTTATGAAAATGATATTGAGAGAAATAAAACGTATAAACAAAATACTAAATGAAACATAAAACAAAGGATTTTAATACTAGAGATAAAACATACATAATCTCTGTTTTAAGCAGTTAGCCTTAGCAAATATATTGCACACATTTGCGTTTTCTTCGAATCCCTCGACTATGAAAAAGGTATTACAACTCTATTTTAGTTTTCTTTTAAATTTTCCTATTCTGCATCTGAAACATATAAAACACACAAGAAAAAGAGTTAATTTTCAAGATATTTTGGATAAAATATAAACATTGTTTGGGTGCTAAATTACTTCTTGTATATTTACACCGAGTGCTAAATTTAAAACGGTGTCTATTAAATGCTAAAAATCTGAAGAATGTTATCGAAAACTCTAAACAGATCCCGTAGTAATGTGATTTAAAATCAAAGAGACAGACGATTATATAAGCGTTTGTCTTAAATATACAACAATTAAAAAAGCAACAAAGTACACACCTAATTCTTATTTAAGGATATAAAAATCAACCAGATTTTAGGTTAGGCTTGGTATGACTTACGTAAGTAATTTTCTTAAAGCAGATATCAAGCAAACAACATTAGTTAAATGACCGTTGGCGTACGGAACGTTCTCTCAGAATAGGTGATTTTTAAGATTTAGAAGTTATTTGTTAATGTAAATATTGAACAATACCAACTGAATGCTAACTGGTCTCTCGAACGGTTTCTTTAGCCTGCGTCACTTTTCTTCAGATTAGACACTTAAACCCTTAAACTTTATTGCCACACCATCAAATTGCGTGTTATTTGCAGCCATTTTGTGATCACAATCTCAGGAAGGTCTCCGGCACTGCTTTCGTTCTCTTAAAATGTTGTTCTAAAGAAGCAACAAAGGTTTCAAGTAAGGAAGTATAAGATTCATAGTAAGCATAGTAAGTATTGCATTCTTCCAAAAACGTGGTATCGATATTTATGTACCCAAATAAAGCTTTGAGAATCCCCGAATAAAAATTCACTGTATATAAAGGACAGAGCGTCAGTGGACAACTCAGAAAAAAGTCGGTTAGATACCTAACATAATATAGGCATAAGTTCATTATACTAGAAGGATGCTCTACTAGGACTTTAAAGATTCCTCACAACAAACGATCTTTCTATACTTGGAATTTTTTTTATTTTCTAAAAAAATGCGCTAATAATTTTATTAAATTACTGTATGTATAGGATATTTTCATTACAAACCAAATGTATATCTTGAATTTCTCGGAACAGATTCTTTTTTTTTTTCTTTATTGTAACTTTTGCATAAATGGTAAACGGTTAGAGATAGACAACATTTTCCTATGCAGAAATATGTGCGCATAGTTTAAGTCAAATAATATATTTTTGTGCTTTACTATTTCCTATTATACACAGATATCGACTTCAATTTTAAAATACTTATGATTTTATCAAATAGGAAATGTGTTTAACTTTCTTTTTCCTTCCTTATTTATTTCTTTCCTTGTTTTTCTCTTTATTTCCATCTCTCTCCCTTTCTTAATTTCTTTCTCTCTTTCTTTCTTACCCTATATCTCCATCTTTGATTCTTTGTTTCTTTCTTTCCTCCCTTTTCTTTTCTTGTCCTGGTTATGCAAAGAGAAGCCAATTTCAAAGTATAGAGATATACTCTTGTAATATTTGACTATTGCTTAAGCCTTGATTGGACAAGGAAATCTATTTGTATCTCGCTAACACGAATCAGACAGAAGAACAAGCTTTTGTGAGAGTGGGTTGTTGAAAATGGGTAGAGAAGGCTGAATGAATATGAGAAATTATCATTTTTCTCTTCCTTATCGTTCTGAGAGAACGAAATTTCAAAGGTATCACATAACAATTTTATTTTATTAGATTAGGTTATAACTTGTCACTTACCGCTTACTATCCCCTATTTCCATTGCAAAACAGTTCTAAAATGATTATCTTGAGCAACACGAAGTCCATAGAAGAGTTATCTTTTTAAAAAAAAATAGCACATATTTTTTTCACAAATGTGTGTGTGCGTGTGGGGGGGGGCAAGAGTTGGAATGGCAAGTGTTAGACTGAAACTCACTGCCATTCCCGGATATGAATCATGGATTTCCTGACCTCTGTTCGATTGCTCCCAGCTACTAAACTACCACGGCAACATGCCGATATGACATTAAATTCCCCAACGTATCGCCACATTGTAAGTCACCATTGGAGTACGTCATCTCAAAATTATTTGACATCTTTTGAAGTTTGCCGGAAACACAATGCGAATGTTGACAAGAGTAAGCGAAAAATCCCTGCTTCAAACCCCGGCTATACATGTTTTAGTCTCGCTACACCTTTCTAACTTTTATAAAAGTAGTTTGTTGAAGAATAAGTAAAGGCAGTAACCAGCTAGATTATTATTTTCTCTAGTCCGTATGTACAATGTACATAGTAGATAGAGAAGTCATTGAAGTCCACCTGAAAATTCGAGATTTCAACGGAAATACATATTAAAGGTGCTCTGAATAAGATCCTTTTTAGAAAAAGGTCATAGGTGTATCTGAGTGTGAGTGTGTTTAACTGTGTATGTGTGGACATCATAACTCAAAAACGAAAAGTCGGTTAAATATCCAATTTGGTATTTAAGTTCTGTATCTTCCAGACATACGACCCAAGGTTTATTGGAAAGATCCCCACTCCCAACTACACTTTACATAGAATATTTTTTCGAAAAATTTTATTTTCTCAAAGGTAGCTCCAACAAGTTTAATTAAAATACTCCATATTAAAGATATTTACATCATAAATGAAATGTATATCGTGATTTTTTTTGGAAATAGACTTTGAAGATCTCTTCATTCTGGATAATTTTTTCATAACTGATAAGATAATAATTATCTTAATAACAGCTTCAGTGTTATACTCTAATATAATATATAAATATTATTAAAATCAAGATAATTAAAAAAATAAATAAGTAAGACTTTAAATTATAAATTTGAAATCACTGATTAAATCCGCTTAACTTCATTGTAAGAGATTGACAAAAACCTATTAAATATTGTAAATTTCAGTATAACACACAATTTATGTCAGATGCTTTTTTTTTCATGGAATTGACCATCCCTGAGATATTCTTTGTTGTTGGCTTCCGTTTTTAAATACTTAACATTTTCCACACGGCAATTTTTCACCTCCGAGTCATTCAAAGAAACGAATTTCAATTACATAGCAACCAGCTTTTAAAGAATTGACTATCGCTTTAGGCTAGCCTTATTTCACTTCTGCTTATAAGGAACTAAGTAATAAGACCATTTGTGCTAATGTTATACGTGATTAACATGAAGCAGATAGAAGAATAAGCGTAGAGAAAGTGAATGTAACACATTTTTGTATCTGCTTTGAATCGCTCGCACGACCTTCATCCAGTGATTTATATTGTCATCAGGCTGCCTCTGTGATCTCATGGCCAGGGTGTCTGCTTTTCATTCAAAAAGTGCGATTCTAGAAGTTTTTATGTTCCTAAGTATTGAATTAAACCTAACCACTGCAGTTTGAAGGGGTAAATGTGAGCTTGTTTAAAAATGTAAATATTTAATATCCATTGCAAACAACACCCAGTAACGTTCTGAAATTGAAACTGTTATAAGGATATAGTTGAGTAACGCCAAGAACTAAAGCGGGTACGCAATGCACATGGAGAAGGTATTGCATTCCATTAAAAATTCGATACCGATATATCACACAAAATGCATGTTTTGAGGCTCCCCGAATCCAAAAAAGATCATTTTTTTTAGAAAAATGTCCATGTATCGTATGTGTATCTGTATGTGTGTGTGTGTGTGTGTGTGTGTGTGTCGGTGGGCAGTATAGATCAACAATGAAAAGTCTGTTAAATAACAAATTTGCTATTTAGGTTCAGTATCATTGTAGGATGCGAAACGAAGATGTTCAAGAAAATCCCCCCACTCCAACTGCCCTTTACATGGAACTCTTTTTTTAATACCTACATTAATTTGATTTCTCTTTAAATAGTGTTAGTGTATCATATGAAGATTATCGACTCATGTAGTAATTCTTTGCAGAGTACATTTTACTTTCTCTACACTACGAACATAGTGTATAGGGAAGGTACTGCATTCCACCCAAAAATTCTATACCGAGATTTCACCGGAAATGCACGTTCTAGGGCCACCTGTTTCCAAAAAAAGTATCTTCAGAAAAAGGTCAATGTGTCTGTGAACACGATAACTCATAAACAAAAAGTCGGTAAAGTACCAAACTTGGTATTTAAGTTTAGTATCTTACAGGCAAGCGACATTATCCTTTACATGGAAATAATTTTGAAAATTTTGGTTTTTTCAAAAATGGTTTTAACACTTTTGATTAAAATACCGTATATTAAAGATATTTACATGATAAATGAAATGCATATCTTGAATTTTCTGGTAATAGCCTCTAAAGACCTCTTTATTTTGGATGAAATTTGCTGAATTTTGCCTAGCTGGTAAACCGTAAGAGAGAGGCAGGAACGTACTGCATAAATAATGTAAATCTCGTTAAAACACATAATTTATGTCATATTCGTTTTTTTCATGGAATTGGCCATTTCTGAGATATTTAAAGCTATTTGTTTCAGATTTAAAGTATTTTAATTTTCCTTACTCTTTTCTTCTGATCATGCATAGAAACGGATTTCACCCATGACAACCGGTTTTTAAAAGATTTAGCTATCACTTTAGCCTCATGTATTCCTTATTTTCCTCTACTTATAAGGAAGAAATTAAGACAATTCCTACTAATGCTAATCTCTATTATCATAGAGTTTATAGAATAATATGCTTTTTAACAATAATGTGTTACAGTGATGTAGAGAAAGTCATGTGAATGGAGCACATCGGATTTTTTATCTTGAGTTTCTAATCATTTGGTAAGGCACACTAACATTTACTCCCTCATCAGGCCTTCTGGACTGGGAACTGAAACCGAGTTTAGAATCAGGATCAGCTGATAAACCGCTGAAAGTCTGTCTGGGTTTATAAAACTCTGATTCGATACATACACGTGACTTCATCGTTTTGTTTCTTATTAGTGTGAAAGATAATTTTTCTATTTATTTTATTTTAAAGAAAATTTGCAGATATTTCTAATTACACATTTCGCTATAGAGGATAGAGATACTCAAGTCTTTAATACTGCTTTAATAATCATGAAAGTTAAAATTTAGAATGGACTTTAAACTAATGGCAATGAAGGAAATATCTCAAATCAATGGATCATGCTATAAAATGGCTATTCAAAATAAATTATTAATTTTTAAAGAATCTACATCTTTCAATTAACGTATACCAGCTATAGAAAATTGTATAATTCCTTTTGAGTGAAGATGTCATAAGGTATTCCCGTAAATATCTTTATTACGTAAATATCTTTGATATTTGATAAACATTTTAGAAACATTTTGAGGGGAAAAAATCAAATCTTCCAGTTAAAGGGCAGGTATTTTGTGGTTGAGAAATGTTGAAAAATTATCATGTCTCATCTTTGGAAGATACTGAAATTTAAATTCAAAGTTAGGTATTTATCCATTTTTGTTTTTGAGTTATATTGTCCATAAAGAGAGAGACAGAAAATTACATACATACGGACATTTTTCTAAAAATAATTATTTTCGGACTCGGGGGTCTAAAAACTTGATTTCTATGAAATGGCAATATTGAATTTTTGAATGTAAATATTTCTGTACTTTAAATATCTAATTGTGACCTACTAATTATCATTGATTTAACTTAAAATTCACTACATAATGGAGAAAACTTAGAAATATTTTGGGTGTGCATATTAAAACCTAATTTTGACCTAAGCATAAAGGATATTTTTGGTGCATGTTCTTGTTTAAAGTATCTGAGAGCTTTGTTTGGCGCGGAGAATTGTGCACGAGGTCGTGACTCATCCATTACTGAGTGAGTCTGCGTGAGTAGCATCCTTAATGCGCATAAGAAGAGCCGATAAAACAGAAGTGCATCATCACCTCCATAATCATTTCTTAATGAGAACACGTGTTAAAATGCATTCCTAATGTAAACATAACGCAGACTTTAGGTCCAAAATTACTCACAGAGTACATTCTTGTACATACTATTTGGATGTAAATGCTGTTTGTTACTGAGAAAAGTACAAGTTTTTTAAACTTGAAACCAAAAACAAGGAATATCTTAAAAACGATCAACTCCTCGAAAAAAATTATATAACATAAATTGTGTGTTTTAATGTGCTCTACATTTTTGTGTGGTAAGTTTTTGTTTATTTCTTACGTTTTAGCAGTTATGCAAAATTTCGTAAAATTCATGCAGAATAAGGTAGTCTTCAGAGGCTATTCCCAGAAAATTCAAAATATAAATATTATTTGTCAGGTAAATATCTTTAATATGCCATATTTTAAACAAAATCGTTAGAGCCATTTTTGAGAAAATCAAAATTTTCGAAAAAAGTTCCATGTAAAGGGTAGTTGGGGGTGGGTGGATTTTCTTGAAAATCTTAGTGTTGCATCCTTGGAAGTTACCAAACTTAAATACCAAGTTTGGTATTTAACGGTCTTTTCGTTTTTGAGCTATGCTGTCCACAGACACAGACACACACGGACCTTTTTCCAAATTTTTTTTTTGATTCAGGGGGACCCAAAACATGTATTTCCGGTGAAATCTCGGTATCGAATTTTTGGGTGCATTATAATACCTTCTCTATATACTATGTACACATTACGTGTAGAAAAAGTAAAAATGTAGATCCTATTCCGAGATATCTCTTTTTGTTGTTTTCAGTTTTAAAGTACTTAAACTTTTCTCATTTGGGAATTTGTAAATTCCTGCCCGTGTAAAGAAACGGACCCTATTCACATAGAAACCAGTTTTTAAAAGTTTTGACTATCGCTTTGGCCTAGTATAAAACCTTATTTTCCTTCTGCTTATAAGGAAAAAAGCTATAAGACAATTTTTGTACATTTGCACGAAGTACATAGAAGAAGTAGTTTTTAACAATAATTTGTTACAGAACTATACAGAAAGTGATGTGAATGGAACACATCAGATTTTTAGCCTTGGACATATTAGAAAGGGATAAAAAGAACCATGTAATGCACAAAAGGATCAAATAAATAGCAGAATTGTTATACTTTAATCAGGAACATTTTTAGGATACAAGGCGAAGATTTCTACGGATTTCCTCTATTTGAAAAATTCTTTAGCTAGAATTATATTTAACATAGCAAACGCTAAGTATCTTCATTTGTTTTTACGTAGTCTGTTAAACCCTCTTCGTTTTGAATGTTACGTAGTCGAGATTAAAAGAGAAATAAGCTAATGAAAGGTAAATGTAGATTTTTCTTTATTTCTATTTCTGTTTATTTATCGCTGATTCAACCTCATTTAACCGTATATGAGAAACCCATGCAAAAAGAGGAAAGATTTATTCGGTTAACATATTAAGCTCGGAACTTGCTGAATGTAATGGATATACACTACATGCTCATCACCGTGATGGAGAAATGTGTAAAACAAATGTAATGTTTCACACTTACAAGGTAATACAATGTTATCAGGTCATGAGAATCGCATTAACCGGTCGGGGGCTGGAGGCGCTGACCGAGATGGGCGACGCAGCGGCCGGGCGGTAGGCCAAGGTTCCCCGTGAGCTGTCGTGCCATGGAGTTAAGTTAATACAATGTTATGTAATCCTTTATACATTGTAATATTCGTAGAAAAGTGTGAATTAAGCACTCAGTGTGAATTTTCACTGGCATTATCTAAAATTAAGCATCATAAATTGGGTTACAAGAGGTTCACGACTTCGAGTCTCGCTTAGGGTGAGTTACCCAGATAAGGGTTTTCAGCATTTCCCCTTACACTGAGAAGACAATGTCGAGTTGCTTTAACCTCCATGACCCCAAGATCATTTAAGTATCATTTCACCGATATCATTCATCGTGCGTTAAATGACGTTTAGCTACAAATATAAATAAATTCATAATTGAAATAACATAATAAGCTTGCTTACGTGCACCATATGGAAACAAAACACAGGCGTTCGAGTCTCCTAAGTCAGGATTCCTAACTCATGAATCCACCTGGGTAAAATAAAAATTGCATATTCTTTAAAACACTTTGTTAAATGCAGCATAACAACTCAATCAACGATTTAACAACGAATACTTGAATGTGATACTTTAAAGTCTATAAAATAGCTTTTTTGAGGTGGGGAAATCATCTGAATTTTCGTTTTTGAATCATGCTGTTCATAGACACAGCACATGAACGCTAATACCGGGATTTTTCTATAAAAAATCCGATGTGTTCCATTCACATGACTTTCTCTACACCTTATGCTTCTATTTACTTCATGCTAATCCAGAAAAAATAGCAGAAATTCACTTATTACTTGCTTGCTTGTAAGTAGAAGGGAAATAAGGGAATACCATAGCTTAAAGTGATAGTCAAAAGCTGGTTGCTATGTGTCCGAAGTTCCTTTGTTCGTATGGACAGAGTTGACAAACTCCCGTATGAAAAAAGAGTAAGATTTTAAAGCTGAAACCGACAACAAGGAATATCTACAAAACTATCAACTCAATGAAAATAGGATGTAACAAAAGTTGCGTGTTGTAATGAGCTTTATATTTTCTATCAAGTTAGCTTTTGTCTATCTCTTACGGTTTAACAGCTATGCAAAATTCCGCAAAATTCGTCCGGAATAGTCTTCAGAGACTATTCCCAGAAAATTCAGGATAACATTTTATTTGTTAGTTAAATATCTTTCGTATATGAAATTTTAATCAAAAGCGTTACAGGGATTTTTGAGAAAATCAAAATTTTCGAAAAAAGTTCCATGTAAATGGTAGTTCGAGTGACGGAACTTTCTTGAAAATCTTCGTTTGGTATTTAACGGTCTTTTCGTTTTTGAGCTATGCTGTCCACAGACACGCACACACACACATACGCACACATTTTTCTGAAAATGTTTTTTTAGATTCGTGGGGATCCAAAACATGTATTTCCGGTGAAATCTTTGTATCGAATTTTTGGGTGCATTACAATACCTTCTCTGTACACTATGTACAAGGCACGTGTGGAGAAGTAAACACATAGGCAATCAAGTTGGTCATGTGACTTCTACAAATCAAAGTTTGTCTGGATTGTTTGGGTGCGGTACATCAATTATTTTGATTACTTTGTTTCCAGAAGTTGTTCTGATTGCCTGCCATCATTTTGATCATAAAAAACCTTCGCTACTGAAAGCATAACAACCGGTTACAGAATGTTACAAGATTTGTCGAGGAAAACAAAGACGTTTTGTACGATGTACAAATCCTACTGCATATGTAATGCATAGAGGAATGAGGTAAACTCTCCAAATCGTGAATGATGCGGAATACTGAACCACAAGGCCTGCCAGGCCAGTCAATAAAAACTGCTGACCTTGTGCAAGCCGTGTAGTATAATGAATTTAAAACAGCCTTTGGTCATTAAAATAACGAAACGAAATGGCGTGTTATTTTATGGACGCTCTTTAACTGCTGTGGTTCTCAGCGTCCCATTCTAAATTGGGCGCGAAAGACCGCTTAATTTTGCTCAGAGGCCTCTCTATCAGGCTTGAGGTTCTTTTACGTGCCGCAAATCTACGACACGGGACCCACGGTTTTACTTCCCTTCCGAAGGAAGCCATGCTCAGGATTTTTACACCCGAAAAAATCCATCGTCCTTCGGCGGATTTGAACCCGCGACCTTGGATATATGAAGTCACCATGTGAACCATTACACCACGGAGACCGACGAAAACTAAAAATAAGGAAACGCTGATATATTCACCTCAAACTGACGAAAATTGTTTTGAAAATCCAAATCAATTCTTGGATTAAACATTAAAGAAGACTGCGCAGTCCTAGATACCTATACCTCCTTTCTAGTTTTGTTTTGTTTTTGTACTTTCTTTATCCTCTCTACCACGTGTTTACAATATACATAGTAGATAGATAAAGGTACCGCCTTCCAAAAAAATCTGATGTGTTCCATTCACATGACTTTCTCTACATCTCTGCAACAAAGTATTGTTAAAAACTTACACTTTTATTTACGTCATGCTAATCGAGAAAAAAAAAAACTAGCACAAATAGTATTATTACTTGCTTCCTTGAAAGTAGAAGCGAAATAAGGGAGTACCATAGCTTAAAATGAAGTTAATTGACGGTTGATGTGACTGAAGTTCCTTTGTTTGTATGGACAGGAGTTGACAAATTCCTGTATGAGAAACGTATTTATTTTTCATAGCTGAAACATAAAATAAAGAATATCTCAAAAACAATCAACTCCACGAAAAAAATGTATTTATCATAAATTGTGTGTTTTAAAGTTCTCTACTATTGACGTGTGGTAAGTTTTTGTCCATCTCTTACGGTTTAGCAGTTATGCAAAATTCCGTAAAATTGACCCATATTTAAGTAGTCTTCAGAGGCTATTCCCAGAGAATTCAAAATATACATTTTATTTGTCAGGTAAATATCTTTAATATACGATATTTTAATCCAAATCGTTGGAGCCATTTTTTAGAAAATCAAAATTCTCGAAAAAAGTTCCTTGTAAAGGGTAGTTTGGGGTGGGGGGATTTTTCTGAAAATCTTCGTGTCGTATCCCTGGAAGAAACTAATCTTAAATACCGAGTTTGGTATTTTCCCGACTTTTCGTTTTTGAGCTATCGTGTTCACAGACACACGGACACACACACGGACCTTTTTCTGAAAACACTTTTTTTGAATATAGGGGACCCCAAAACATATATTTCCCGTGAAATCTCGGTATCGATTTTTTTGGTGGAGTGCAATACCTTCTCTATACACTATGCACATAGTTCGTGTAGAGAAAGTAAAAGTCTGATGTGTTCCATTCATATGACTTTGTCTACATCTCTGCAACAAAATATTGTTAAAAAGCTTATGCTTCTGGTTACTTCATGCTAAACGAGAAAAAAATTAGCAGAAATGGTCTTATTACTTGCTTCCTTGTAAGTAGAAGTGAGATAAGGGAGTACCATAGGTTAAACTGATAGTTAAAAGCTGGTTGCTGTGTGACTGAAATTCCTTTGTTTGTATGTACTGGAGTTGACAACTTCCTGTATGAGAAAAGTGTAAGTTTTTTAAAGCTGAAACCAATAACAAGGAATATCTAAAAAACGACAACTCAAAGAAAAAAATCTGATGTTTTACACTCACATGACTTTCTCCATATCCCTGCAACAAATAATTCTTAAAAAGCTTATACTTCTATATACTTTATGCTAATCAGAAAAAATTAGCAGAAATAGTCTTATTACTCGCTTCCTTGTAAGTTGAAGCGAAATAAGGGACAACCGTAGGTTAAAGTGATAGTCAAAAGCTGGTTGCTATGTCAATGAAGTTCCTTTGTTTATATGGATAGGTGTTGACAAGTTCCTGTATGAGAAAAATATACGTTTTTCATAGCAGAAACCAAAAATTAGGAATGTTCCAAAAACGACGAACTCCACGAAAAGAATGTATATAACATAAATTGTGCGTTTAAATGTGCTCTACATTTTTTGTTTAGTAAGTTTTTGTCCATCTCTTACGATTTAGCAGTTATTCAAAACTTAGTAAAATTCATCCACAGTAAACTACTCGTCAGAGGCTATTCCCAGAAAATTCAAGATATACATTTTATTTGTCAGGTAATTGTGTTTAATATCCGAAATTTTAATCAAAATCGTTAGAGCCATTTTCGAGGAAATCAAAATTTTGGAAAAAAGTTCCATGTAAAGGGTAGTTGGGGTGGGGGGATTTTTCTCAAAATCTTCGTGTCGCATCCCTGGAAGATACTAAACTTAAATACCAAGTTTGGTATTTTACCGACTTTTCGTTTTTGAGTTATCGTGTTCAAAATCACACGGACACACGGACACACACACACACCTTTTTGTGAAAATGCTTCCGTGTGTGTGTGTGTGTGTCCCTGTGTCCGTGTGTCGGTGTGTCTGTGAACATTATAACTCAAAAACGAAAATTCGGTAAAATACCAAACTTGGTATTTAAGTTTAATATCTTCCAGGGATGCGACACGAAGATTTTGAGAAAAATCCCCCCACCCCCAACTACCCTATACATGGAACTTTTTTCGAAATTTTTAATTTTCACAAAAATGGCTCTAACGATTTTGATTAAAAGTTCGGATATTAAACATATTTATTTACCTGACAAATGAAATGCATATATTGAATTTTCTGGGAATAGCCTCTGAAGAGTAGTTTATTCTGGATGAATTTTACTAAATTTTGAATAACTGATAAACCATAAGAGATGGAAAAAAACTTACTACACAAAAAATGTAGAGCACATTAAAACACACAATTTATGTTACATACATTTTTTCGTGGAGTTCCTCGTTTTTGTGACATTCCTTATTTTTGGTTTCTGCTATGAAAAACGTATACTTTTCTCATACAGGAACTTGTCAACTCCTATCCATATAAACAAAGGAACTTCATTGACATAGCAACCAGCTTTTGACTATCACGTTAACCTACGGTTGTCCCTTATTTCGCTTCTGCTTACAAGGATGCGAGTAAAAAGACTATTTCTGCTAATTTTTTCTGATAGGCATAAAGTAAATGAAAGTATAAGCTTTTTAAGAATTATTTGTTGCAGGGATATGGAGAAAGTCATGTGAATGGTACACATCAGATTTTTTTTGGATATTGGGGACCCTAAAACATATATTTCCGGTGAAATCTCGGTATCGAATTTTTGGGTGGAGTGCAATAGTTTCTCTATACACTATGTATATAGTGGGTATGGAGAAATTAAAAATCTGATGTGTTACCCTCACATGACTTTCTCTAGCTCTTCTACAAACTTCTGACATAAGATTATTGTTCTTTCTGCACCTTGCTAATCGAGGTACTCATTAGCACAATGTTCTTATTACTTAGCTCCGTAGAAGTAGGAAGAAAATAAGGGAATACACTAGGCTAAACCAAAAGTCAAATGTTTTAAAAGCTGTCGTTAGGCGATTGGCATTACAAATCGCGTCTTTTCTTGGATAGGAGTAGAACAAAAGAAAAACGGACGTTCCCGTCTGAGAAAAGTATAAGCACTTCACAACTGAAACTAATAACGAGTACCTCAAAAACGGAAAGCTCCACGAAAAAAATGTAACTGACGTAAGTTATGTATTTTAAAAAGACCTACATTTTTTGTACAGTAAGTTTTTGTCTATCTCTTACGGTTTACTAGTTATGGCAAATTACGCAAAATTCATTCAGAATAAACAGGTCTTTTGAAGCTATTCCCAGAAAATTCAAGATATACATTTTATTTGTCAGGTAAATATCTTTAATATACGATATTTTTATCAAAATCGTTAGAGCCATTTTTAGGAAAATCAAAATTTTCGAAAAAAGTTCCATGTGAAGGGTAGTTTGGAGTGGGGGGATTTTTCTCAAAATCTTCGTGTCGCATCCCTGGAAGATACTGAACTTAAATACCAAGTTTGGTATTTTAGATACTTTTCCTTTTTGAGTTATCGTGTCACAGACACACGGACGCACGGACACACATACACGGACCTTTTTCTGGAAATGCTTTTTTTGGATTCAGGGGGTCCTAAAACATGTATTTCCGGTGAAATCTCGACATCGAATTTTTGGGTAGAATACAATACTTCTCTATCCCTATGTACATTGTACATACGGGGCAAGGGAAAGTAAAAAATGTGACATAAGTTGTTTGTTTTATCGTGATCTACATTTTATAAATCTCTTACGGATTAACAGTTATGCAAAATTTAATAAAAATCATCCAGAATAAAGGATCTTTAGAGGCTATTCCCAGAAGGTTCAAGATATACATTTTATTATTCATGCAAATATCTTAAATATAATATATTTTAATCAAAATCGTTAGAGCCATTTCTAAGAAAATCAAAACTTTCTAATTTTTACTTTCTCCATACGCACAATGTACATAGTGTATAGAGAAAGTATTGCACTCCACCAAAAATTCGATACCGAGATTTCACCGGAAATATATGTTTTAGAGCCCCAATATCCAAAAAAAGCATTTTCACAAAAGGTCCGTGTATGTGTGTGTGTGTGTGTGTGTGTGTGTGTGTGTGTGTGTGTGTGTCCGTGTGTCCGTGTGTCTGTGAACACGATAACTCAAAAACGAAAAGTCGGTAAAATACCAAACTTGGTATTTAAGATTAGTATCTTCCAGGGATGCGACACGAAGATTTTGAGAAAAATACCCCCACCCCCAACTACCCTTTACATGGAACTTTTTTCGAAAATTTTGATTTTCTCAAAAATGGCTCTAAGGATGTTGATTAAAATTTCGGATATTAAACATATTTACCTGAAAAATAAAATGTACATCTTGAATTTTCTGGGAATAGCCTCTGAAGAGTAGTTTATTCTGGATGTATTTTATTAATTTTGAATAACTGCTAAACCGTAAGAGATGGACAAAAATTTACTACACAAAAAATGTAGAGCACATTAAAACACACAATTTATATTATATACATTTTTTGGTGGAGTTCGTCGTTTTTGTGACATTCCTTATTTTTGGTTTCTGCTATGAAAAACGTATACTTTTCTCATACAGGAACTTATCCACTCCTATCCATATAGACAAAGGATTTCATTGACATAGCAACCAGCTTTTGACTATCACTTTTACCTACGGTTGTCCCTTATTTCGCTTCTGCTTACAAGGAAGCGAGTAATTAGACTATTTCTGCATTTTTTGTCTGATTAGCATAAAGTAAATAGAAGTATAAGCTTTTTAAGGATTATTTGTTGCAGGGATATGGAGAATGTCATGTGAATGGTACACATCAGATTTTTTTCCATGTAACTTAAATACCATGTTTGGTATTTAATAGTATTTTCGTTTTTGAGCTATGCTGTGCATAGACACACACACGCATACACGGGCCTTTTTCCAATTTTCTTTTTTCTTGGGATTCAGGGAGACGCAAAACATGTATTTCCGGTGAAACCTCGGTATCGAATTTTTGGGTGCAATACAACACCTTCTCTATACGTATGTACATAGTATAGGTATAGAGAAAGTAATTACATACCTGATTTCAGCATAAATGCATGCTTTGAGGACATCCGAATCAAAAAATATAATTTAAAAATCTGATGTGTTCCATTCACATGACTTTCTCTATCTCTCTGTAACAAATTATTGATATTAAGCTTATCTTTTATTTATTTCATGTTAATCGAGGAAAATTAGCAGAAATAATCTTATACCTTGCTTTATTATAAATACAAGTGAAATAAGAGTACCATAGGCTAAAGTGAAAGCCAAAAGCTGGTTGCTATGTGACTGATGTTCCTTTGTTTGTGTGTACAGAGGTTGACATATTCCTGTATGAGAAAAGTATAAGTTTTTCAAAGCTGAAACCAAGAAAAAGGAATATCTCTAAAACGATCAACTCCACGAAAAAAATGTATATAACATAAATTGTGTGTTTTAACGTGCTCTATGTGTGTTATGTTTTTGTCCATCTCTTACGGTTTAGTTGTTATGCAAAATTCATCCAGAATAAAGTAGTCTTCAGAGGCTATTCCCAGAAAATTCAAAATATAAATTTTATTTATCAGGTAAATATCTTTAATTTATGATATTTTAATCAAAATCGTTAGAGCCATTTTTTAGAAAATCAAAATTTTCGAAAAAGGTTCCATGTAAAGGGTAGTTAGTTTGGGGTGGGGGAATTTTTCTCAAAATCTTCGTGTCGCATCCCTGGAAGGTACTAAAGCTAAATACCAAGTTTGGTATTTTACCGACTTTTCGTTTTTGAGTTATCGTGTTCACAGACACACGGTCACACGGACACACACACACAGACCTTTTTGTGAAAATGCTTTTTTAGATAAAGGGGACCCTAAAACATATATTTCCGGTGAAACCTCGGTATCGAATTTTTTGGTGGAGTGCAATACTTTCTCTATTCACTATGTACATAGTGCGTATAGAGAAAGTAAAAAAAATGCCCGTGTGTGTCTGTGAACAGCATAATTAAAAAATGAAAAGTCGGTTAAATGCGAAACTTGGTATTTAAGTTCAGCGTCATCCAAGGCTGTGAGACAAAGACTTTCAGTAAAATCCCCTATACTCAACTATCTTTACATGGAACATTTTTCTAAACTTTTTATTTTGTCAAACATGGCTTTAGCGATTTTGATTAAAATATCATAAGTTTAAGATCTTTTCAGAAAGACCAAAAGTATATCTTGAATATTTTGGAATCGCTCTGAAGACCTCTTCAGTCTGAATGACTTTTGTGTAACTGGTAAACCGTAAGAGAAACACAAAATCATACTAAACATAAGTGTAGAACTGGTTAAAACACAACACTCATAAACGTTTAGTTATTTTTTTTTCGTAGGTTTAACCATTTACAAGATTTACCTTGATTTTGGTATCAATTTTAAACTGCTTAAAGATTTCTCAAGCGCGAAGTCAACTGTCGTTTTATCTCTTGTTTTAAACCGGGGAAACAAAAGAGAACCGATGAGCTTTTTAAAACATTTGACTATCGCTATAGCCTAGTGTATTCCCTTATTTCCCTTCTATTTACAAGGCAGCAAGTACTAATTCCAATTCTGCTAATATTTATTTAAATTATCATTATGCAGATAAAAGAGTAATCTTTTGTAAGGAAAGTTTGTTCGTGGATCAGCTCGAAACAGTCAAGTGAATGGAACGCATCAGATTTTTTGTTTTGTTTTGTTCTTTTTTTATACCTGTGTGTTTTTTACCCTCTCTACCACGTACTTATACTGTACATAGGTAGATAAGGTATTCTATCCAAAATTCGATACCGAGATTTCATCGTAAATACATGAGGACACCTGAATAAAAATATATTTTAGAAAAAGCTCCTGTGTTGTCTATGTGGCTGCGTACAGCATAACTCAAAAACAAAAAGTCAGCAAAAAAGTTAGTTAAATATCAAACTTAGTATTTAATTTTAGGATCTTCCAAGGATACGATACGAATATTTTCAGAAAAATCCGCACATCCCAAACTACTCTTCACATGACACATTTTTTGACATTTTCGATTTTCCCATAAATAGCTGTAACAATTTCGTTTAAAAAGCTGTATGTTAAAGCTATTTACATGGCAAATAAAATGCATTTTCTGATGGGACCAATGTTTTCATTAGTATTTAAAAGTTTGAATTTTGGGCAAAATTATTTTTTTTCGGAGGAAGGGCTAGTTTAATTTTACTCAATTCACCCCTCACTTACCAATCCAATAGTCTCTTAAGCTCTCTTCGCTCCGGATGAATTTTGGATAACCGGTAACGGTAGAGAAAAATCTTTCACAAATAAAGTGTACATCCCGTTAAAACACACAATTTACGGCAGATACATTTTAAGTATTTGACCATTTTCGAAATATTCCTTGTTATACATTTCAATTTTAAAATACTTATGTTTTTCTCAAATGGGAAATCGACATTCATTTTTCTTTGTTTTAATCCTGGACACGGATAGAAAACCGACTTTTTAATTATCGCAGAGCGAAAACTTTTAAAATATTTGTGTACAGTTTTAGCCTAGTGTATTCGCTTAATTGCGTTTTATTTACAAGACACTAAGTAATAAGACCTTTTCTTTAATTCTTATTTCGTTTAGCAGATAGAACAATAATGGTTTCCAAAATAGTTTTTTGCAGTAAAGGTAGAGAAAATCATTGAAAGGAACACAGACTTTTTTACTTGCTGAACCCGCTCATGGGGCCGATCCCCATGGCCGCGCTCGCTAAAGCGTCTCGCTTTGGTGCTTCGTGGACAGGGGATTTTGGGTTCGAGTCCCGCCTTGGGCATGGGTGTTATATGTTTGTGCAACGTGTCTATGTTTGTAAAAGGAACAGTAAAAAAAACCAGTAATAGACAGTAAAACCTACGGGGGGGAAATGTAAATGGGGATACAGCGCCGGAGTCCTGATCAGACTCCGGTACTGTTTAAAATAAGAAAAAAAAAAAAAAAAAAAAAAAAAGGCAATGAAAGGGAAACGGAAGTGTGCAGAACTGGATTTCCTTCAAAAATCCGGTCTTTACAATCTCATTTTGCAATCTCTGTTATTGTATGTGCCTACAACCTAAAATACTAACTCTCCTTTTAAGGTAAATAACAAATTCACACGACTTTTACTTGTTTGATGCCATTTTTAAATGCCCATATCTGTAAGTTCTATTTAGGCAGTGATAATAAAGCTGGTACAATGCCCAAGCTAGAAGACTGCAATCTGTCAGTGTTTTAATTCGATGCGCCAAAATGCGAAATATCATACTGCACGAGAATAAGTATGTATTCTCCATTTAGTAATTTACACAATTCATTCCACGCGATGAAAAGTATATTTCACAATCATATTTAGTAAAATGATCTTAGTAAATGATTTTAGTAAAAAAATCTTAGCTTTTAGAATGATTTTTCATTAGAAATGAACTGGACTGTGGAAATAATGTAATCAGGCACTTTTCTGAACCTCACATCCAGAAAACTCAAGCCTCTCTTTTGAGAACATAAGGTACATTTCTGGAATTGAAGCGTTTCTCCTGTACATTTTTTTTTTATGAGTTTTTATTTTTACAAACTCGAGCTTATAGTGGCATATATTAATTAGCATTAAGCAGGGACAAAAAATTAATAATTTATTTTTTCTAAGTTTTATACTTTTAAGATAATTGAAATCTATAAAGTTCAGACTATACATTAATTTTATAATTTATTATTAAACATGGACAAAAATCTGCCAGAAATCTATTTTAAACTAATGAGTAAACCTACTCCAAGCCCTAAAGCTAATTAAGTAAACCTCTTTCAAACTCTTAAAACTGATGAATTAAATCTTCTGTAAATACTTAAAACTAATGTATTAACCCTATTCCAACCCCCTAAAACTAATGAAGTAAACCTACTACAAACCCTTAAAATTAACAAAGTAAACCTACTCCATACCCTTAAAACTGATGAAATAGATGGACTCTAAACCATTAAATCAATGAAGTAATCAATAAAATCAATGACTCCAAACTACTGAAAATAATTAAGTAAACCTATTCGAAACCCTTAAAATTGATAAAGTAGTACTCCAAAATATTAAATCAATTAAGTCAACCTACTCTAAAATCCTAGAACTAATGAAGTAAACTATTCCAATCTCTTAAAACTAATGACGTAAACCTATACAAAACCTAAAGAGTAATTATGTAGTAAATCTAATCCTAAACCTTAATCCAAAAACTTAAAACTAATGAAATAAACCTACTCCAAAATTGTAAAAATAAGGAAGGAAACCTACTCCAAACCCTTAAAAAAATTAAGTAAACCATTGTAACGCATTGTAACTGGTGATGAGACGCGGGTTTACGAGTTTGACACAAATCAGTCAACAAGCTTCCGAATGGCGCCTTCCAACTGAACCGAAACCTAAAAGGGCACGTCAAACTCGATCAAAACTGAAGGTCATGTTGACAGTTTTTTTCGATTATCACGGTGTCGTGCACTCAGAGTCCTTGCCAGATGGTCAGATGGTAAATAAAGACTATTATCTGAGGTTATGCGGCGTTTGAGAGAGCAAATACGGCGAAAAAGGTTAGATTTGTGGAACGACAACTCATGGGTCCTGAACCACGATAACGCACCAGCTCACAAGGCTATTATTGTGAACAAATTTCTGACCAAAAACTCAATAAATTTCATCGAACAGCCACCTTATTCACTTGATCTGGCTCCTGCTGATTTCTTTCTCTTTCCAAAACTCAAGTTACCAACCACTTCGAGGCACCGTTTTCAGTCGATAGAAGACATAAAGGTAAATTCGCGGCGACAATTGACATCGATTCCTAAAAGTGCCTACCAAAAATGTTTTCATGATTGGATTATTCGTTGGCATAAATGTATAATTTCAGAAGGGGCCTATTTTGAAGTCGATAAAATAAAATTGGATGAATAATTCATTTTTTGTGTTTTATTGGAAAATTCCCGGAACTTTCTTGACTTCTTGACTCAGTAGTACTTGTGTTTGGCATGTAAATGTCTTAAATATAAAATATTTTAATCATTACAGCACACACATACGCGCACACGCACACACATACGCGCACGCACACCCACTTTTTCTAAAAATACTTTTTATAGGATCAGGGGACCCAAAACATGTATTGCCGGTGAAAACTTGGTATCGAATTTTGGGTGGAATACATTACCTTCTGTAAACGCTATGCACATAGTACATGTAGAGAAGGTAAAAAAAAAAAGCATTATGGGAGTTACTAAATCAAAAAAAATAGGAGGGTAAAGAAACAGATATTTTAGAATTGGATATTGCAACTGCAAACGGCAAATGAGCTTCAATATCGCTATGCTTAACGTGTTGCATAGTGTACGAATGCAAACGATGAACTGCTGTGAATATTTTAATCTCTGAGAGTGTTATCAAGTCATCAGTCTGCGTGCCTGTGGCTGGGACGTGCTAAACGGAATTACAGATAGGCCATAATTGAATGCTTTTAGAGGAAAGCATAGTAAGCCTAAAGCAATGTTAATCGCCTACCTACATCACTCCGTGGAATTGTAGAGCTGCTATCAGAATAAAGATTATGACTTTGAGGCTTTACTCGAATTTTATGAAGTATTTAAGCTACCATTAATTAAAAATCTGATGTGCTCCATTCCCTTGACTTTCTCTACATCTCTGCAACAAATTATTGTTAACAAGCTAATGCTTCTATTTACTTCATGCCAATCGAGAAAAAAAAAATAGCAGAAATAGTCATCATTTGCTTTCTTGTAAGTGGAAGCGAAATAAGGGAGTACCATAGGTTATAGTAATAGTCAAAAGCTGGTTGGTATGTGATTGAAGGTCTTTTTTTGTACAGACAGGAGTTGACAAATTCCTGTATGAGAATAATATAAGTTTTTCAAAGCGGAATCGAATAACATTGACTATCTTAAAAACGATCAACTCCACGAAAAAACATTATATAACAAAATTGTTTGTTTTAATGTGCTCTACATTTTCTGCTTGGTAAGTTTTGTCCATCTCTTACGCTTTACCAGTTATGCAAAATTCTGTAAAATTCATCCAGAATAAAGTAGTCTTCAGAGGCTATTCCCAGAAAATTCAAGATATACATTTTATTAACAAGTAAATATCTAAAATATACGAGATTCTGATCAAAATCTTTAGAGCAATTTTTAAAAAAATTAAAATGTTCGAAATTTTTTTCCATGTAAAGGGTAGTTTGAGATGGGGGATTTTCTTGAAAATCTTCGTGTCGCATCCTTGGAATATATCAAACTTAAATACCAAGTTTGGTTTTTAACGGTCTTTTCATTTTTGAGCTGTGCTGCTCACAGACACACACACACATACACACACACACAGATACACACACGGACATTTTTCTGAAAATGCCCACTTTGGATTGAGGGGCTCTCAAAACATATATTTCCGGTGAAATCTCGGTAACCTTCTCTATACACTATGTACATAGTGCGTATAGAGAAAGTAAAAATGATACCAGTTTACACTGCTTAGGAACGAAGTTTAAAATGACTAATTCATAATTCACTGTTGACTTAACTTTCGATAGTGAGTAAAGCCCAAAAAAAAACTAATCTGGTGTGTTACACTCACATGACCTTCTCTAGCTGCTCCACAAACCTCCTACAAAAGATTCTTCTTCATGATACACAATGCTAATCTAGATAATCATTAGCAGAATGTTGTTACTGCTTAGTTCCTTACATGTAGAAAGAAAGTAAGGGAATACACTAGGATAAACCGATTGTCAATTGTTTAAATAGCTGTCGTTATTGGATTGTCATTGCAAATCCCTTCCTTGCTTGGACAAGAATAGAACAAAAGAAAAGTGGACACTTCCTGTCTGAGAAAAATTTAAGTACTTACAACTGAAACCAAAAACAAGGAATATCTCGGAAACGGTTACCTCCACAACAAAAATGCAAATGACATATATTGTGTGTTTTGATCAGACCAAGATTTTAAAATTTTTACTTTCTCTGTACGTGCTATGTACATAGTGTACAGAGGAAGTATTGTATTCCACTCAAAAATTCGATACCGAGATTTCACCGCAAATAGATGTTTTAGGACCCCCTGAATCCAAAAAACACATTTTCAGAAAAAGGTCCGTGTGTATGTGTGTGTGCCTGTGGACAGCATAGATAAAAAACGAAAAGACCATTAAATACAAAACTTGGTATTTAGAGTTGGTATCTTCCAAGGATGCAACACGAAGCTTTTCAGGAAAATCCCCTTACCCCTAACTACCCTTTACATGGAAAAATTTTCAAAAATTTTGATTTTCTTAAAAATGGCTGTAACGATTTTGATTAAAATATCATATAATGAAGATATTTATCTGACAAATAAAATGTATATCTTGAATTTTCTGGGAATAGCCTCTGAAGACTACTTTATTCTGGATGAATTTTACGGAATTTTGCATAACTACTAAACCGTAAGAGATGGACAAAAACTTCCGCTACAGAAAATGTAGCTCGCGACAAAACACACAATTTGGCATATACATTTTTTTTCGTGGAGTATATCATTTTTAAGATATTCTTGGTTTTTTATTTCCACTTTGAAAAACATACTTTTCTCATACAGGAATTTGTTGACTCCTGTCCTACAAACAAAGAAACTTCAGTTACATAGCAACCTGCTTTTGGCTATCATTTTAAACTATGGTACTTCCTGATTTTGCTTCTGCTTACAAGGAAGCAGATAAGACTATTTCAGCTAATGTTTCTCGATTAGCATGAAGTAAATAGAAGCATAAGCTTTTTAACTAAAATTTGTTGCAGAGAAGTAGAGAAAGACATGTGAATGGAACACATCAGATTTTACTTTCTGTACACGTACTATGTACATAGTGTATAGAGAAGGTATTGTATTTCACCCAAAAATTCGATTCCGGGATTTCACCGGAAATTCACGTTTTGGGTCCCTCTGAATCCAAAAAAAACATTTTTGGAAAAATGTCCGTGTGTGTGCGTGTGTGTGTCTGTGTGCCTGTGGACAGCATAGCTCAAAAACGAAAAGACCGTTAAATACCAAACTTGGTATTTTAGTTTGGTATCTTCCAAGGATGCGACACGAAGATTTGCAAGAAAAGTCCCCCACCCCCAACTACCTTTACATGGAACTTTTTTCGAGTATTTTGATTTTCTCAAAAATGGCTATAACGATTTTGATTAAAATATCGTATATTAAGGATATTTACCTGACAAATAATATGTATATCTTGAATGTTCTGGGAATAGCCTCTGAAGATTACTTTATTCTGGAGGAATTTTGCATAACTGCTAAAGCGTAAGAAATGGACAAAAACTTAGCACACAAAAAATGTAGAGCACATTAAAACATACAATTTATGTTATATGATTTTTTTTCGAGGAGTTGGTCGTTTTTGAGGTATTTCTTGTTTTTGGTTTCAGCTTTGAAAAACATAATTTTCTCATACAGGAATTTGCCAATTCGTGTCCATACAAACAAAGGAACTTCAATCACATAGCAACCAGCTTTTGACTTCACTTTAACCTATGATACTCCCTATTTTGCTTCTACTTTCAAGGAAGGAAGCAATAAGACTATTTCTGCTAATTTTTTCTCGATTAACTTGAAACAAATAGAAGAATAAGCTTATTAACAATAATTTGTGACACAGAATTAGAGAAAGTCATGTGAATGGAACACATCAGATTTTTAAAGATGCAATTATCGCCTTACACTAATGTACATATATCCATCTTTTTAAAGCATCGGTCTAAAAAGTTCACTGGTTTAGATGGTATTGGAGAAAATATCTTCAGATTTCCGTCCGGTTGCTCTAACCATCTGGAAAACTAAAGTAACATGCCTCACATTAAGGTTTAACGGGGAAAATTCCAGTCAGTTTGTAATTTAATGTCTTGTTTTGCCTAATGCTTTGTTAAACCATGAAACCCAGCACTTAAAGGTTATTTATAACATTGTAAGTCGCCTTTAATGCATCATCTCATAATGAATTTGAGATCTTCTAGTGGTTTACCGGATAACATACGTTTCAGTTGGAGCATTTAATACCGTATCGGTATGTTGTCGTGACAACTGAGTAGGTTAACAACGGAAATCGGAAGATCAGGTTTAATGACATTAAATTTGTTGGTCTGTTTTTACCCTTCCTAATTATTCAAAGATTTATCTCTTACTATAAAGTAGGTAGAAATAAAAGTTTTTGTAATAACATTTTTGTCTAGGCTATATGTAAGGTCAGTCAAAATGTGGACTGTACTGGTTTTCAAATTTCACATTATGTAAAGCAAATTAATTGTGACTTCAGAACTTCCAAAGTACTTGGTATTAAAACGTATTTATTATAAATAGTTTATTCCACAGAGATAAAGAAATTTGCTGTTTAGTAACTTAGGGTTAGCATTTATACAAAATTATCAGAAAACTCATTTGTTCACGTGAAGAGGACCTCAAGGGCTATTCACACACAAACACGTGTGTGTGTGTGTGTGTGTGTGTGTGTATACATATAATTTGTCCAAATATTTTACATCGCCTCCGCATCCCATAGCTCTCAACGCTTCAATTTAATAGTAGTGTTTAACGCCCGCTTTTACTACATATGGTACCGTAGACGATGACACTGATGAAAATGGATTGTGATGGTGGGAGTAACTGAGAAAACCTGCCCCTGAGTCCCTTTGTGATAATAAATCCCACATGCCTGGGATCGAACCCGGGCCTCTTTGGTGAGAGGTGGATGGTCTAACTACTTGGTCACTTTAAGTTAGAGTAGCCTTTTCTTGAACCTACCTCAAAATGCGAAACGGGTGACTCTATTGTACTCACTAATGACTTTGCACCAGGAAAGTAGGTTTTTTTTTTTTTTTTTTTTTTTTAGTGTTTAACGCGCGCTCTTACTACCATGGCACCGCAGACGATAACACTTGATGAGAAATGAAATGAAGATGGAGCACCGGTGGAATGCTATGGCGGGTGAAATCGGAGAACCCGGAGAAAACCTGTCCTTGGGCCGCTTTGTCCATCACAAATCTCACATGCGTCGCTTGGGATCGAACTTGGGCTGTCTAGGTGAGAAGCGAATGGTCTAACCACTTAGCCACGGCGCGGCCTAAAATGTAGGGGGGGGGGCATGGGTAAGTAAAGTCTGTTTGTTAAGATACTGTTCAGACAGTGGCGTATTTTCCTCAAATATATCACAAACATACAATATTTTGGATAGGTAGTGTCAGACTGAAAAATTCAGTGCCATAGCCGAGATTTGATCCACGGATCTCCCGGTCTCTAGCCGGTTGCTCTGCCACTGAGCTACCATGTCAACATTCCAGCGTAGCATTGAATTTCTCAACTGAGTCGCATGTTTCGCGGTAAACCATACAAGGTGATCTCAAATCATTTTGATATGACAACCCCAATGGCGACTTACAATGTTGTAAGTGCTTTAAGCCCAGGAATCATAGTATAGCCAACTATTATGGTCAATGACTCTACCTATCCAATCCCTGTCCTACACACGGCTTGTGTGAAAGAACAATTAAACCAATACAATATTTTACTCCAAATTTTAGAGTTTATTTTTTGAGAAAATCAAAGATGTGAAATACCTTCCATTGCCCCTTTATCAGGATAGTTTGATAATATTCGTGTTGCATCCATTTTCGGAGAATGTGGAACTTAAACACAAAATTTGGGGTTTTCAACCTTTCGTGTATGTCTCCACCCCACCCTCACACACACACAAGAAGATGTTTGCAGTTTTTTTTTTATTTTTTATTCGTGGACCTCAAAGAATGTTTCCGGTTTTGGAGATTCCCAATATGCTATTTTTGCTTGAAATACGCTATTTTATTTATTAGATACAGTGACAAAGAGAGAGCTGTCCTCTGTGGTGTAGTGGTTACCATGCTAACTTCATATACTCAAGGTCAGGGTGCAAGCCCGGTGGAGGCCATGGCTTTTTTCGGGCGTAAAAATCCATAGTATTGCTTACTTCGGAAGGGCACGTAAAAGAACCTCAAGCCTGATAGATAGGCCTCTGAGCAAAATTAAGAAATCTTTCACGTCCAGTTTAGAATGGGACGCTGAGAACCACAGCAGTTAAAGAGCGTCCATAAGTAACACGCCATTTACATTTTTATTTTGACAAAGAGAGGTCAAGTAGATAACCCATAGGTGTTCTCATTTTTCAGGTCCACATTTGCGATCCAATTATGGGAATCTTTGTCATTCTTAATAAAGACAATGTTTTAGTGACAACGCAGGCAAAGAGGCAAGCCTAACAGCTATTGTTTTGTCTGCTGTTGAATGTGTTAGTAAGCCTGTTGTTTTGAGAAGTGTGCGTGAGATGTACTCTAAGCCGCTATCTTATCTTGAGCAATGTTATTGCCCTTGAATCTAGGGATCTTTAAAATTGGATCGTGCTAACTGCTGCTGCATAAGATTCGATACCATTGTCTTCAACTTGATTATTTGCTGCAGTCAACGTGCAGTATCTCGAAGCACAGAATGGGCGATTAGCCTATCAAGCAGTGCTTACTTGATGGAAAAAACGTGTACTTGTAGTTGCAGAACAAAGACAGTAGAACTTCTCGGCTTAAGTTATCACATACCTTAGGAGCTGCTGTTTAAATAACCATTTGATGTGTTAGCTGCAATTCCTTCCAACAATTTTGAAGCACAGACGTTTCTTGGAGATCTTCACTGTTGAGGTGATTTACATCTACTCTTCCTCGAACATATCGATCCTCGTTTGTTAGACAAGAATATTAGCTGGTCAACGTTTCCAGGAAGTCCAATTAACATATTACATGATTTGGAAGTCCAACAGAGGTAAGTGCAGATTTCCAAGAGAATTGTAACTCTTAAACAATTCTAACCTCAATTCACAATTATAAGGCGCTTGAAAGTTGATTATCAGTTTCCGAGGTAAAAATAAGGTTTAAATAGTACACATAAAGCCTCGGTAGTCTGTCTCACATTCTAGAGGTCGCGAATTCGAATCTTGCTTAGGGGGAGTTACCGGGATGAAGTTGTTTTCAGGGTTTCCCTTATCATAAGAGCACAAATGTCGAGTAACATGGACCCGGAAGCAATCTGAGCATCATTTTACCAATTTCATTCGTCGTCCCATACAACCAACTAGGTTATAGGACGTTAAACTAAATAAAAAAAATAAATAAACCACACATATAAGTGTATTAAGTCTGCAAATTGTTTCTGAAACAAAATAAAAGCTATATTTATCTTCCGTTTAGTAAGAGTAAAGGGAGAAAACGTCTCCAAATATGAAACCTATTATCGTATGTATTTGTTAAAATAATGAAAACGTGTTATATTGTGGCAGTGATAGTAATTATAATAGTAATATTAATAATAATGAGTTATTTAAACGGTATATATAGACTACTAATGATGTTTAACTCTGTAGGTACCACTATTGTTGCAGTCAGCAGTGAATTCTTCTTTCAGATTAATCTCCACGAACAAATAAAATTAAGAGTTGGATAGATAGAGTCAGACTGAAAAGTGTAATGCCGTAGCCGGGATTTGAACCACGTATATCTCGATCTCCAGCCGGCTGCTCTGTCACTGAGCTACCACGGCAGCATGCAGGCCTACTCAATTGACTCGCATGTTTCCCGATAAAACACAAGGTGTTCTCAAATGTTTTTGAGATGACAACCTCAATGGCGACTCACAATGTTGTAAGTACTTAAGTCCCAGGATTCATAGTGGCTCAAATCCCAGCTATGGTATTGAATTTTTCAGTCTGAATCTACCTATCTAACTCCTGTCCTACACACGGCTTGTGTGAAAAAATAATTAATCCAAAATTGGGGAGTACCCACATACTGCACGCAGTTAAGACAGATGCTGACATAGGCTAATTGTAAAATAAAACAAAACAAATGAGAATTTGTATTATTACGAAAAATATCTTTGTAATACATTATTACCACAAAATCAATATTTCCTAGTTTTAAAGTTAAGAATATGTGAAGCAATAGGGTTGTCCACTACTCTGCTCCTACTTGCTAAGAGATCAGCGAGGTGCAGCCTAATAGCTTTGTTTGGATTAGGGCAACACTTAAGGCATCTACGAAATCCAAAGATTCTAGAACAGTCTTAATTATTGTATTACTGAAGTTCGGGCTGTGAGCCGGTTGGTATATTTCACCATTTAGGCTATATAAACATAGCTTTCATAATGGATTGCTTTTTTATATAGAATTCAGCTACATATGAATAACGCTGAGGATTTGGTGACGAGAGCAAATCTTTTACCCGGCTAAAGATACTGCAATATTTTATGTAAACTGGTGGGGCTAATACCTAGGGTTGCGTCTATCTCATAGTATGCAGTATGACTATTTTGCACAGTATCTATGTTTTTTGAAATAGTAACTAATTTTGGACGACCTTCACGAAGTCGCTATTGAGCGAACAGTGACCACGATTAAACTCGTTATATCAGCATTTCACAATGGCAAAGAATGGAGCTTCATCTGCAAATGTAATTGTCTGTTGATCAATTCACTCTTGTCTTGATAATTCGTGTCGAAAATCATACTAAATCATGGCACGACCATTTTCACGAGTTGATGCCATCTTTTCCCTGAGACACAATTTTAAAGCCACTGTAAACAACACAACGCTGCATGGACAAAATATCTGATGTAGGTTAAGGTTAACAATTCCAAAGTTTCTAGTGGAAATGCCAAAATGGCGCCTACAGCGATCAATGTTGTCAAAACTCAAAATACAAATAGTGGCCCTTGCAACGTCAAAATGTTATCTACAGCAGCTATAGTGTTTTTTATTTATCTAGAAAAAACCAAATTCGAGTGCCATTTAATTACGTACCTCACAATTTAAAGAAAATCATATAAAGATTAAAATAATAACAAAAATCTGATGTATTTCATTCACACGACTTTCTCTATATCTCTGCAATAAATTATTTTTAAAAGCTTATGCTTCTATTTACTTCCTGCTAATCGAGAAAAAATTAACAGAAATAGTCTTATTTCTTGCTTCCTTGTAAGTAGAAGCGAAATAAGGGAGTACCATAGGTAAAAGTGATAGTCAAAAGCTGGTTGCTACGTGTCTGAAGTTCCTTTGTTTGTATGGACATGAGTTCACAAAGTCCTGTATGAGAAAAATATGTTTTTTAGCTTCAACTAAAAACAAGGAATATCTTAAAAACAGTAACTCCACGAAAAAAATGTATACAACGTAAATTATGTGTTTTAATGTCTTCTACATTTTTGTGGGGTAAGTTTTTGTCTCTCTCTTACGGTTTAGCACTTATGCAAAATTCCGTAAAATTCACTCAGAATTAAGTAGTCTTCAGAGGCTATTCCAGAAAATTCAAAATATACATTTTATTTGTTAGGTAAATATCTTTAATATATGATATTTTAATAATAATCGTTAGAGCTATTTTTTGAAAAATCAAAATTTTCGAAAAAATGTCCATGTAAAGGGAAGTTTGGAGTAGGGAGATTTCTCTCAAAATCTTCGTGTCACATCCCCAGAAGATACTAAACTTAAATACCAAGTTTGGTATTTTACCGATTTTTCGCTTTTGAGTTATCGTGTTCAGAGTCACACGGACACACACACACAAACAGAACTTTTTCTGAAAATACTCTTTTGGCTACTGGGGACCCTAAGACATATATTTCTCGTGAAATCTCGGTATCGAATTTTTTGGTGGAGTGCAATACATTCTCTATACACTATGTACATAGTGCGTATAGAGAAAGTAAAAAACGTTCCTGTTACTCAAAGGCATACGCTTCTTGTAGTATTTACACCCACAAAGACTTACAGACCAATGCATTGGATCAGTAGCCCACTGAGGAGCAAGCAAATTTTGGATTATAAAATATCCAGGATGGTTGATAGCCCAATGTAAGGCAATGCAGAAGAAGAAAATGAAATGTATTGATGAAGCAGATAATGAGAAATTTTTCGGTTCAAATTAGCCTTTGTACTATTCACCTAGCGACCGAGAAAAACCGCGAAAAAACCTTACGTTTCATTGGTCTTCATCAGGGGTTTGAACTTGAAACTCCTGAATGTGAATCCCTCACGTCATCGCTGCACACCACACGCAGCTTAAGTATCCGCTTTGGTGCTTCGTAGCGCTGGGGATCGTGGGTTCGAGTCCCGCCTTGGGCATGGCTGTTATATGTTTGTGCTTATGTGTGTGTTGTAACAGTAAGAAAACAGCAATCCAGTAATAATACAGAAAAACAAGGTAAAAAGAAGAAGAAAAAAAGTAAATAAAAGTAGGGTATACAGTACCGGAGTCTGATCAGGAAAAAAGTATTAACTTATCAAATTAATTGACCGATCCGTTTCCATATACCTTTTCTTTTCTCTTTATGTTGTTTGGTTTGTGCTATTTAGATGAAGCTAACTTTGAATATGTTTACGGAAAACTAGCCAACACATGATAGGGACATGATAAAAACCGAAAAACGCTAGGCAGTGTTAAAATATGGGATAAGTCGTCTTGGTGAGTTGAAACACTCTTCGTTATTCATTTAAAAGTATTTTTAAATAATCTGATGTGTTCCATTCACATGACTTTCTCTACATCTCTGCAACAAATTATTGTTAAAAAGCTTATGCTTCTATCTATTTTATGGTAATCGAGAAAAAAAAAGACTGTCTTAATTACTTGCTGTCTTGTAACTAGAAGGAAAATAAGTGAATACACTAGACTTAAATGAGGTCAAATCTTTTAAAGGCCGGTTGCCATGAAAAAGACATTGGTTTCTATGCAGGGCCAGGAGTTGAGAACTTTCCGTGTGAAAAAAGTTTAGCTATTTTAAAGCTGAAACAAATAACAAGGAATATCTCAGAAATGGTCAATTCAACGAAAAAAAACTAATATGGTATAAAGTGTGGGTTTTAATGTGATTTACACGTTTTGTGTATTAGGTTTTTCTATAACATACGGTTTACTAGTTACAAAAATTCAGCAAAATTCATTCAGAATAAAGAGGTCTTTAGAGGCTATTCCCAGAAGATTCAAGATATGCATGTTATTTGCCATATTAATATTATAAATATACGATATTTAAATCAAAATCATTACAACCATTTTTGAGAAAATCAAAAGTTTCGAAAACTTTTCCATATAAAGGGCAGTTTGGGGTGGGAGGATTTTTCTCAAAATCTTCGTGTCGCTTCCATGGAAGAAACTAAAATAAATACGAAGTTTAGTATTTTACCGGCTTTTCGTTTATGAGTTATCGTGTTTACGGACACATGGACATACGGACACACTGCACACGGACATACGGATTTACACACATGGTCCTTTTTTTTAAAATGCCCTTTTTGGGTACAGGGGACCACCGGTGACATCTCGGTATCGAATTTTCGGATGGAATGCAATACCTTCTCTATACACTATTCATATAGTACGTGTAGAGAAAGTAAACTAACTCTAACGATTTTGATTACAATTGCATATAAACTTCGAAAAGCCTTTTTATTCTGGAAGATTTTTGCATAACCGAGAGAGAAGTCTTACTGCATAACATTTTTAGATATCGTTAATACACACAATTTATATCATGTCGTTTTTTATTTTTGTTAAAAAAATCAAAATGTTCTAGATATTTCTTTTTATAGCTTTTAATTTGACAATATTTATGCTTTCCTCAAACGTGTACTTTCATGCATTTAATATATGTTTTGTTCTGTCCCTGGCTATTGTCAGAAAACCCAATTTCAATTTCATCGCATAGCTATAGCTTTTAAAATATTTGATTATTGCCTTAACCTAGTGAATTACCTTATTTCTCTTATATTTAATTGGAACTAAACAATAAGGTCATTTCTGCAAATGATAATCTTTTGCTATAATAGTTTGTTTGCCCAACAGCAGAGAAAGTCATGTGAATGGAACATATCACATTTTTTAAAGAGTGAAAAATCTATAGATGTTAAATTCTTTCTCTCTTTCTCTCTCTCTCTCTCTCTCTCTCTCTCTCTCTCTCTCTATATATATATATATATATATATATATATATATATATATATATATATAGTATTTAAAAGAAGTTAGTGTTCCTAACCTCATACCACTAGCTACTGAATTTAGAGCCTTTTAAACCTTGGGTACTTGACTGGTGCATCATAATTAGCTATGCATATCAACATGCATGCGTAAGAAACCTTGGAAATGTTCCCTTTTCGTAATAATGACTTAATAGTATCAAACTTGAACAAAACTTCCTGGTTTTAACAACCGTCACTAACAACAATAATAATAGTAATAATCAACAGGGAAAAAACTATGACTCAATATGTGGAGGATATCGTACCCTTCGAGTTACGTCACAGGGTTTCTCACAGAATCAGCGTATTATTACTTTCATGAAAAGAGATATTGGTGCAGCTGATGATGAATTTTAGAGCTTCCAAATATCCAGTTCGATGCATCCTACAGTTGCAAATATTGTATTGATGATAAAATGCATTAAATGAGATGGTTCCAATACTCACAAAACTACAGTAATAGTATTCCCAAAATAACGAGCTTAGGAATAGAGAAAGCATGGAAAATGCTATGCATCAACACATTCTCAACATCAAGAAACTTTTAAATCGTAAACTTTATGAAAACTTATTCTACTCACATTAATATACATAAGTCATAAGCTGGTGCCAGTAGAGTAATCATGAGCCTGGGATACCAACCCGACTGCTGGGCTCATACTCACTTATGCGCGGCGCAAGAGTGTGATCATCCAACTGGTATGAGAAGGTGATGTGGCCCGGTAATTCTGAGTTCCGTGCGAGATCCCTAAAACCACCAGAATTCCGTGCGGCCAACCTGAAGGGTACTCCTGAATTCCGTGCAGCTACCTGCTGTCTGTCCGTTTTTCTTTGGAGATGTTGTTTCTAGTAAAGTTTAAATCCGATTATGTTAGAGTGCTCACATCTCCAATTTTCAGCTTCTGATGTATAATTGGTCTAAGGAACAAATCCTCAGCTGCTTGCCGTTTCAAAGAATTTGAAACTTTCTGCCTGTTTAAAATGCTTTCAGGAATTTTTTCGTGGTTGTGCAAGATCACTCGCTCAAGTTATGCCCTTCAAAGGTGATAATTTGATGTAGGATTTACAATATTTTTTAACTCAAGCCACCCACCATTATATTTCATGCGTCAGCTTCTTTTGGAAAAAAATGTATGATCGTCTATTAAACAAAGCAGTACATCACTTCCATTCCGTTCGCTGGATGACCCTTGATGTCGTTTGAATGTGTGACTAAAACAACAGCACGCACTGTATTGAAACGGCCGAGCTAATTAGCAGATAAACAAGTTTCCATTCAGTTGAGCGCCCTTAAGCACTTCTAGTTTCCATTCAGGTAAATTCAGACCATTAAAAGGGTCATCCAGGTAGTTGGCATCACATATCCCCAACAGAAATCTAGGCTCTCATGTCCGGTATCGCTGTCTATCGCAGCTCCTCAATTTCATCACGATGTTCAGGGGACACCGATTCTATACCCGGGACATAAAAGCCATCCTTAGATGACTCTAAGCCACTGTACCAAGGCAAAAGCCAAAATGCAAGAGTAGTTTTAAAACAAATAAAATTCAAATTCACATAATATATGTCTCGCTCTTAGCAGCCAAGTTATTTATACTTTCCTTAACTATAGTAAGTAAAGATAGTATTTTTAATTTTTTGCCCAAGTGCATAAAAGTGGGATCCAGCCAAAATTCCATATAGATATTTAACTGGAAATACACGTTTTGAACTAGACTGAATAAAAATGTTATAGAAACCAGTGTGTTCGTGTGTGAATGTGTGTCTGTGTGCCTTTGAATAGCATAATTCAAAAATGAAAAGTCCATTAAACACCAAACTTCACATTTAAGTTTAGCAACTCTTCAGCAAATTCCTCCACATCAAACTACGTTTTACATGAAAAATGTTTCCATAAATTGCATTTTCTTAAAAAATACCTAAAACTATTTTCATTAAAGTACCTTATCCCTAAGATATTTGCATGACTTATAAAATTATATATTGAACTTTCTGGAAATAGCTTCCAATGCTCATTTGTTTGGAAATATCTTTCCCTGAAAACAAAAAAACCGTAGCCATAGACAAAACTTTAATACACAAAAAAAAAAACAAAAAAAAAAAAAACAGATCTCACATTTTATATCAAATGCATTTTTTAAAAAAATGTTTGTATTTTAACCATTTTCAACATATGCGGTGTTATTCATTTTAATTTTCCAGTGTTTATACTGTTCTCAAATGAATAGTCACAAGGTTTTATCTTGATATTTAGACAGAACAAAATGATTTTGTAAGAATAGTTTTTGAGTGTCCGAGCAAAACACCTTAATATAATATAATATATCAGATTTTATATCTTCTGTCATGCAAAGAGAGCGGTATTTAAAGCCATTTCATGACGAATAGCACTTAAAAACATGACTCGCTTAAGCCTTTTATATATCCCTATTTCCACTGTAATAAAGCTATTCCTATAATTGCTTACCTTGATTAATATAAAATAGCTAGAAGAACAGGCTTCTGTAGGAACAGTTTTTTGAAGAACGGGTGTAGAAAGTCATATGAGTATAGCAATTAGTTTTATTGTAGAACAGCCTTGAGTTACTCATGCATTTATACTTGTACGGTTTAGAATACGAGGGCGGAGAAAGTTTGTTTTAATAATGGAAAAATCCTACAAGTTGACATTAAAAGTATTTTATACGTTGCATTTTACCTTCTATGAAGTTGAAGAGTGATATACGTTTAAAATAACGAGGAGTTAAATAGTACCGTTTTCAGGTACAAGATTCCAGGAAGTTCGTTCCCCTTTTCAGGGAAAATGCTATGAGCAATTAACTTTATGAACCAGTTTTTCCTTGCCTCTGCATCTGGGAAATCCTAGATTCTGTGGTTAGCCTCAACCATTGCCTCCTTTCAACTATTGAACATAAATTACTGTTGTAACAGTGAGCAATAACATTAAACGAATCAAAGCAAGATACCATTGATATCAATAATGATTATTTCAAAATAAACATATAAGGTGTATAGATGAAAACAATCTTATGTGTTAAACTCACATGACTTTCACTACTTATTATGCCTATGTTAGGCTATTTATGTTAGTCAAGATAAAGATCTACAAAATTATTTTAATATATACACACTTACGAGGGTCGGCTGATAAGTTCGGGCCTCTCAATAAACAATAAAACAGCATTACAATTTTTTTTCTTTATTTCTGAACATAATCTCCAGAAAGGCTAATACATTTGTCATATCGGTGTTCTAATTTAATTAAACCATCTCTGTAGTGCGATTTATCAATTACCTCCTCGTTGCTGTGAAATCTTCTTTCTTTAAGACATTTTTTGAGGTTTGGGAACAGGTGGTAGTCAGTGGGTGCTAGATCTGGCGAATAGGGTGCATGTTCTTGCAATTCGAACTTAATTCTCACATTTTCCCCATTGCATTGACTGAACGATGGGCCGGAGTATGTCGTGACGAAACAAGATTTTTTTTTTTTTTTTTTTTTTGCCAAATGAGGTGTTTTTCTTTTCACCTCATCACTCAAACGTTGCAGTAAGCTTGGGTAATAGTCACCAGCGATACCTTACCCTGTTCCAAGTAATCAATGAAAATAATTCCCTGTGTATCCCAGAAAACACTCGCCATAACCTTGTTAGCTGGCAAAATTGACTTTGCCTTTTTTGGAGTTGGTTCACCTGGCGCAATCCGATGTTTTGACTGTGATTTACTTTCTAGAGTGTAGTGATGTATTCAAGTTTCATCCATGGTAATAAGTCGTCTCTAAAATTCATTGGGATTTTTACGGTAGAACTCCACATTCTTAACGAAACAGTTATTCTTTGCAACTTTTGATCAGGTGTCAACAAACGCGGCACCCATCTTACACAGACCTTGTGAAAGTTCAAAACATTACTTAAAATATTACATGTACGTTATTTTGATATGTTTACAGTCTCTGCTATCTCAAACAACTTTAATCAGCGGTCTTCCAGTACTAAACGATGAATTTGTTCAATGATCTCTGGAGTTGTCACTTCTACAGGGCATCCAGAGCGAGGCTCATCTAGTCCTCGTCCGTCCCATTTTTGAAGCACCATTTGCATGTAGAGTACGCAGAAGTCAACCATAGTTTACGTCTCGACAAATATATGAGCTACTCTGGAGAATGCTAAATCAATTTGGGCTGAATAATATATTACTAGGAATAGGCCTGTTATAATTTGAATTCCTAAACATAATCCTAAAAGAGAACCAAAATTTAAACTCTGCAACCCACCTTTTAAACATTGAATATGAAGGGGCAGAGTCTTTCAATGTACTCTTTTCCATGTTGATTTCTTTAGGCGTTGGACCTTCCTAATGATAGTATTTAATCACTGCTTGTTTTTCCAAATCCTCCATTTTCTGAAAACTCTAAAGTTGTCTTGTTTAAAATACTGTCATTCGAAAACTAAACAAGCTATTGACCTGTAACTATGGATACAAGCTAGTCTAGAGTTAAAATATACGAAGCTAACTCGCCTAGTGGCGCCATATTTGTGTTAGGTCCGGGACTTATCAGCTGATCTTAGTATATAAATGAATGACTTCTCGTTAAGAAAAACTTAGTATTGGGAAATTTAAACCAAAATAAGAGGAGTGCTAGGATATGCTTAACGTCATAAACATGTATTTGACATATTTTTTTTATTTAACCATATATACATTTTCTGTGTGGTAGGGCGGTTTACGGTTTACTAGTTCAAACGTCATGAAGAAGGAAGAGAGCTTCAGAGACTATTCGCAGAAAATTCAAGATATACATTTAATTTGTGCAAATATCTTTACTATACGAAACTTGTACACGATCGTTAGTGTCATGTTTTAAAAAAAAATTAATATTTCAAAAAAACATCCATGCAAAGAGTGCTTTGGGTTGGGAAAATTTTACAAACGCACACGCGCGCGCGCGGCCCTCTTTTATAAATATCTTTCTGGGATTCAAGACATTTCAAAATATGCACATCCGGTGGAACCTTGCTACACAACAGTTTGTTTTGTCCAATCTGCACTGTCACCCTCGAGGTAGTCTCCTTGGGAGTTGGTACACTTATCCCAGCGCTTCTGCCATTGCTGGAAGCACCTCACGAAGTCCTCTTCTTCAGAGCCTTCTGCGATTCCGGGTGGATGACATTAATGTCCTCAAAACGGTGTCCTCTCGGAGCCGCATTTTAAGTCGCGGGGGAAAAAATCTGATGTGTACCATTCACATGACTTTCTCCATATCCCTGCAACAAATAATTCTTAAAAAGCTTATACTTCTATTTACTTTATGCTAATCAGAAAAAATTAGCAGAAATAGTCTTATTATTCGCTTCCTTGTAAGAAGAAGCGAAATAAGGGACAACCGTAGGTTAAAGTGATAGTCAAAAGCTGGTTGCTATGTCAATGAAGTTCCTTTGTTTATATGGATAGGAGATGACAAGTTCCTGTATGAGAAAAGTATACGTTTTTCATAGCAGAAACCAAAAATAAGGAATGTCACAAAAACGACGAACTCCACGAAAAAACTGTATATAACATAAGTTGTGTGTTTTAAAGTGCTCTACATTTTTTGTGTGGTAAGCTTTTGTCCATCTCTTACGGTTTAGCAGTCATTCAAAATTTAGTAAAATTCATCCAGAATAAACTACTCTTCAGAGGCTATTCCCAGAAAATTCAAGATATACATTTCATTTGTCAGGTAAATATGTTTAATATTCGAAATTTTAATCCAAATCGTTAGAGCCATTTTTGAGAAAATCAAAGTTTTCGAAAAAAGTTCCATGTAAAGGGTAGTTGGGGGTGGGGGGATTTTTCTCAAAATCTTCGTGTCGCATCCCTGGAAGATACTTAACTTAAATACCAAGTCTGGTATTTTAACGACTTTTCGTTTTTGAGTTATTGTGTTCACAGACACACGGACACGCACACACACACACACACGGACCTTTTTGTGAAAATGCTTTTTTTGCTTTCTCCATACGCACTATGTACATAGTGTATAGAGAAAGTATTGCACTCCACCAAAAATTCGATACCGAGATTTCACCGGAAATATATGTTTTAGGGTCCCCAATATCCAAAAAAAGCATTTTCACAAAAAGGTCCGCGCGTGTGTGTGTGTGTGTGTGTGTCCGTGTGTCTGTGAACACGATAACTCAAAAACCAAAAGTCGGTAAAATACCAAACTTGTTGGATATTGGGGACCCTAAAACATATATTTCCGGTGAAATCTCGGCATCGAATTTTTGGTGGAGTGCAATACTTTCTCTATACACTATTCACATAGTGCGTATGGAGAAAGTAAAAATCCACTGGTGCCAAATCTGGAGAACTGGCGGAATGGAAAACAGTATCCATCCTGTTTTTATCCAACAATTGGCAAACAGAAGGGGCTTTGCACGCGGGCGCCTACTCCTCCATTTCTCCGGCCGTTTGCGCCGCACATTCTCCCTTGATCTTTGCAGCACTTGTTTGTAGAACACTTGATTCACTGTTTAACCCTATGACACAATTTCCTTATATACAATGCCTTTAATGTCAAAAAACCCAATCATCATTGTCTTCATTTTGGATCGAACTTGTCTGGTCTTTTTCGACAGTGGAGATGAAGACTCTTCCGTTGTGAAGATTGTTGCTTTGTTTCTGGATCGTACACATAAATCATATAATCGTACGCATCTATTATTACCCAGTAATAATTTTTTCCTTAAACTGTGGGTCCTTTTGTAGCTGTTCTTTATGATCTGTGCAGGCAATCACACGGCTTTCCTTTCGGTCATTTGAAAGCAGGCGGGACACGAACTTGGCGGCAATTTTTCTCAGGTTCAAATTGTCTTTTAAAATGCTTTGAACACTTCTAAAAGAGAGTCCTAATGAATCAGAAAGTTCCTTTAAGACCACTTCCCTTGTCCGATTGATATTCTCATCAGTTTTGCTGGAACAGGGCCGCCCCGAACGATCTGTATGTTTAACTGATGTCATACCACTTTTAAATTTTGAAAACCACTTAAATGCTTGAGTTTTGCTATAATGTCCTCCTCATGAGCTGTTCTTAACATTTAACAGGCTTCTGTTGCAATTTTATCCAGTTTAAAGCAAAATTTGATGTTCGTTCTTTGTTCTTTGTAATGTGACATTTTTGCCACACATGCAAAACACGTGTTCACTTCAGAGCGTCTACCTCGTCACTGCATGGTCACAGGAAGTCACGTGACCACTCATTTTATCGGGAAGGAATGCTGCATGTGCAGTTAAGGTAAGAATTAAAACAGTCTCAGCGTCAGCATTGTTGTGAAACTTTTTGATCACACTTCGTATTATCGAATTTTCGGTGGAAATATACCTTACCAATCTACTTTGTACGTGGTAAAGAAAGTAAACATTTAGACGTCGATTTAGGATTGTGGTTATTTATCCTCGGTTTGTTGTGTCAACGAATCTCAACACTTTAACATTTTCCAATCGGTTACCTTGATGCCGTTACGCAAACTTTGCACTAACTTCCTCTACTATTTATTGTTTTTTTTTTTACACGTAGTATGTACATAGTGTATAGAGAAGTATTGCATTCCACCCAAAAATTTCATACTGAGATTTCATAGGAAATATATGTTTTGAGGTCCCCTGAGTCCGTAAAAAGTATTTTACTTTCTCTACATAGTACAACGTGCATTCCACCGATGATTTTATCAAAAATAATGTATACCTGTTTGAAATTCTATTTCTTGGTATAACTGGTGAACTATATAAAATAGTTAAAAATCGTACTACAAAACAAATGCAGAGTTCATTATTGCACACTATACCAAGTACGTGTTTTTTAAAATAAGAACTGAAGCTTTCCTGGCGACGTATTAATTCAAAATCTTCTCGGGCTTCTAAAAGGGAACTCTAAAAATGTATATATCCATTAAAGTAAATCATTTATCTTAAAAAATAAATCGTTGAAGTATAATTGCAAAAAGTCATGTGAATGTAACACATTACATTTTTTCTCTTTCTTCTTGTTATACTTCAATGAGGTAGCTACATACAAAGTGCAATAAATTTCTACATTAGTTCTAAGTCGGATTTTACATTTTAAGCCTAAAATTGAATTGGGGTTAAGCGGAGTTGAGTTTTAAATTATGTAGTTCAAGCTGGGCTTACCCGTGGCTTGGCTTGAACGTACTGAGCTGCGGCTTCAGTTAAGGAGTTCCATGCTAGAAAGAGGAAAACAAAAACAAGCAAAGAAAAACGTTTTTAGTTATGAAATGCAAATTATTTTAACCCAACTCTCGGGTGGTATAACAGAGAGTCTTAGAAAGATTTCGATTAAGTAAGCAGTAATTAAGGTGGTACCAGTGATACAAATAATACTAAATGAAATAAACATAAAACCTACTGATAAATAAAACTTAATTTTAAATGTATAAGTCACACCGTTATTCCTTGTCGCGTCACAACTATTATTACTTTATAATTTAGTACCAAAGAGTTACATCAGAAACAATTTTTCTCTAAATTTGAGGTTATATAAAGTGGAAGCATGTTAATTGCAGCTATACATTTTCCAGCATCTCAAAATCTTAGCATACAACGCAGCGCTGTCAAAACTGTTTCACGCCATTCTAATCCGCTCTTTGCATAGCAATTTTCGCCCATATTTAGTGTTTCATGCTCCACGGTCATTTGTCCGATTGCTTACAGTCTATTACATGATTATGCACTTCTAGTAAGATCCTGGCTTACTCAGAGTTAAATTTCGCTTCCTTTTGAGCTGAATTTTTAGTTGTTTTAACCATTTGTTGTTGGATAACTTACAACAGCTTATTTTAAAATCTGCGTCGCTATAAACAAACGATACAAATTCAGTCGATGCACATGCGAAAAAAGTGAAATGTAGTTTTATTTATAGACGTTCTTTAACTGCTGTGATTCTCAATGTCCCATTCTATACTGGGCATGAAAGACCGCATAATTTAGCTCTGAGGCCTCTTTTATCAGAGTCGAGGTTCTTTTTCGTGCAGTAAATCTACTACACGGGACCAACGGCTTTACTTCCCTTACAAACGAAACCATGCTAAGGTTTTTTATGCCCAAAAATGCATCGTCCTCCCCCGGGTTTGAACTCTTGACTTTGGGTATATGAAGTTAGCATAGTAATCATTACAGCCCGGAGGACGACAGCACATTCGAAGGCGTTGCCACAGTCACCGTCCCGTGGAGTTGCTCAGCTCAGTATAGTGAACTCCATAACTCACTATAACTTTAGCTTAAGCTTAAATTGGAAACCGAAGATAAATCGGAAGCAAAAGTTTTATACATTTTTATGGTTTCTAACAGTAACGATTCTCAACTATTAGATGTAAAATCTTAACTAACCAAAGACTATATTCCCAAGTTTTTCCCTGCTGCTACTTAAACCCAGGCTTGAGACATATTTTAAGACCTCATTTATTGTTATTGGGGCCTCATAGGCTTCCTCTTATTAGTTCTACTGGCTAATATTGATATACATACAAGATAATGTCTTTAGCTCTTTAATGAAAGTATACTCAGATACCTAGATTAACCTTTATACTCAGATACCAACGTGCAATTGGAGTGGCTTCCTCTTATTGGTTCTATTTTTGGCTTTCTCTTATTGGTTTTACTGGCTAATATTGATATACATACAAGATAATGTCTTTAGCTCTTTAATGAAAGTATACTCAGATACCTAGATTAACCTTTATACTCAGATACCAACGTGCAATTGGAGTGGCTTCCTCTTATTAGTTCTATTTTTGGCTTTCTCATATTGGTTTTACTGGCTAATATTGATATACATACAAGATAATGTCTTTAGCTCTTTTATGAAAGTATACTCAGATACCTAGATTAACCTTTATACTCAGATAACAACGTGCAATTGGATTGGCTTCCTCTTATTGGTTCTATTTTTGGCTTTCTCTTATTGGTTTTACTGGCTAATATTGATATACATACAAGATAATGTCTTTAGCTCTTTTATGAAAGTATACTCAGATACCTAGATTAACCTTTATACTCAGATAACATAACTCCATGGCACGACAGCTCACGGGGAGCCTTGGCCTACCGCCCGGCCGCTGCGTCCCCCATCTCGGTCCACTACAGACGTCATGGATGGGGTGCAGTATTGGAGGGTGAGACGTGGTCAGCGCCTCGAGCCCCTCCCGGCCGGTTAATGCGGTCCTCACGACCTGGAGCCGCTACTTCTCCATCAAGTAGCTCCTCAATTGGCCCCCCAGGGACCTCACGAGGCTGAGTTCACCCCGTTATACTCAGATACCAACGTGCAATTGGAGTGGCTTCCTCTTATTGGTTCTATTTTTGGCTTTCTCTTATTGGTTCTATTCGCTAATATTGATATACATACAAGATAATGTCTTTAGCTCTTTAATGAAAGTATACTCAGATACCTAGATTAACCTTTATACTCAGATACCAACGTGCAATTGGATTGGCTTCCTCTTATTGGTTCTATTGGCTAATATTGATATACATACAAGATGATGTCTTTAGCTCTTTTATGAAAGTATACTCAGATACCTAGATTAACCTTTATACTCAAATACCAACGTGCAATTGGAGTGGCTTCCTTTTATTGGTTCTATTTTTGGCTTTCTCTTATTGGTTCTATTCGCTAATATTGATATACATACAAGATAATGTCTTTAGCTCTTTAATGAAAGTATACTCAGATACCTAGATTAACCTTTATACTCAGATACCAACGTGCAATTGGATTGGCTTCCTCTTATTGGTTCTATTGGCTAATATTGATATACATACAAGATGATGTCTTTAGCTCTTTTATGAAAGTATACTCAGATACCTAGATTAACCTTTATACTCAAATACCAACGTGCAATTGGAGTGGCTTCCTTTTATTGGTTCTATTTTTGGCTTTCTCTTATTGGTTCTATTCGCTAATATTGATATACATACAAGATAATGTCTTTAGCTCTTTAATGAAAGTATACTCAGATACCTAGATTAACCTTTATACTCAGATACCAACGTGCAATTGGAGTGGCTTCCTTTTATTGGTTCTATTTTTGGCTTTCTCTTATTGGTTCTATTCGCTAATATTGATATACATATAAGATAATGTCTTTAGCTCTTTAATGAAAGTATACCCAGGACCAGACTACAAACATTATAACTTTTAAAACATTAAGAATTTCATTATTTAACTGAGAATTAAGAATAACCTAATGGATTCTTTTCTGGCATACTTGGAAATAAATCGCATTCGTGTTTAATAGCTAATCTAGAAAGGGTTACTTACGGGTAGAGGATGACTAATTCAGCAGAGTAGATATTTTTGCAGTTTTGAATTCATCTCCAAAATATTGATCAGGCATTTCCAACTTTCGTCTAATCAGTGCTTACATTCAATTACAATTAGCTTTATCCTTGCACCATGTCATACACTTTGAAGTCATCTTCATTTGGAATATTTGAGAACTCAAAAGAGCTCATGCTACAGTTTTTTATATAAGATTTGATTAAAAAATGTTATTAATTTTATTTTCATATTGTTCAAACTAGAACATGACATATATTCATAACCAAGTTGCTAGGGGTATAGATACATATATTTTGATATACGATACCTTAACGTGTCTCCAATTTGGTGTGTTAGTTTCTTTTTCAGCTTTCCCACTAAATAATTACATAATTTATTAACTTATGTGCTTTGCATAGCCTTAACTGCGCGGCGAAATGAACAATACCTATCAATATTTGCTTTCCGCGTTTTCACGCCCCAATACGTGACGTACTGCCCTGGGTAGTGTGGGTTATGGCCCTTGAAGAAAGCAAGCTCAGCTCCGTTTCAACATTCGTTATACCGAATCCTACCCACTCGGATTTAGGCCTTCCGGCCCGCGGTCTTAGGGAAAATAAACATGCTTACTTGGAGATACTAACCAGCAAGTGTCAGTTTAAGTCCGCAAATGAAACAAATATTGATGTAATGTTCATTACTCTGTTCTGTAGTATCAATACAAATATGTGCACTTATACCGCTAACATCATTTGTGCACACACACACATATATTCGCGCGCGGGAGCGTTAGCAGCTTTTATTCGATCAAGGCTACTTCTTAATTTGAACTTGCAATTCAATTTAATCCTCTTAAAATGTCGGCTTACCAACGAAGGTGGTGCTACGGTAATGTTTGCGACTCGCAAACTCTCGGGGCCGAACAACCTGACCGAAGGATTTTTCGTGGTTTTCCTCGGTGGCTAGGCGATTGCTGGATTAGATAATTTGATCTATGAAATTTTCCTATCATCCCTTTCGCCACTGCATTTCAATGTGCTCTTCTTCACCATTATACCAGGTATTGGATCGATCACCCATTTTGGATATACTGCAATTCGAAATTTGCTTGCTCTTCAACAGACTACTACCCCAATGTATTGGCTTGTAATTCCTTAAGGGTGTAATTCGTACAAAACGCAAATGATCTGTTGTGGAAGATGAATAAAATATATCCTTAAAATATACATAATTTATGTACAAATTAATTTATAGTTTTCTATACACAAACTATAAGAAAGTAAGTAAGTCTTAGATTTAAGGTTCTGGAAAATCTTAGTTTTAAAAAAATCTAGTCATTTTATAAGGATTTTTTCAAACATTGTAGACGATAAAAGTCATGTTCCTGTTTATAGTGTTGAACAAGATAAAGAATATGGCAAAAGGAATAATAGAATGTTCAGTAGACGAAGATTTTACGCTGCACTTCGTGCACCTGCTGATGACAATTCTTGAGCAAATACCGTTGTCCATCATGTTTCAGGGCGGTACTTAACACAGGAAATTTCAAAGTAATTGTTGGCAAAGAATTTCTGTAATTTAGAACACTCACATGACAGTTGAAGTATCGCTCCGCTATCCCTTTCTCTGGCTGGTATTATAGGTATTATACTGCCAAGACCCCTCCTCACTTGGTTGTGGTCTGTGGCTATGCATCATGTTTTTCCTCGAACTGCATTCCTTCCTGGGAGGTTATATCAAACTAGGTTGTCACTCTTCTTCAGGATCGCAACATTCAATTAGCAGAATATTGAAAGTTCTGAACGTACATGCCGGACCCCATGACCGCGCTCGCTAAAGTGCCTCGCTTTGGTGCTTCGTGGCGCACGGGAAATCTGGGTTGGAGTCCCGCCTTGGCCATGGCCGTTTGCGTGTTTGTTAAAGTATGCATGTATATTTGAAAGCAAAAAGCAAACGGTAAATCAAATAGATGACCTAAGGTAATGTAGGAAAACTGAGAAAAAAGGAATACAGCGCCCGAGTGCCAACAGAAACATTGCAGATTCTTGTTCAGTTTTAGATGTGACTCTACCATTGGTGGATTGACCAACATGGCTGCCCATACACAAGCAGACAGAACAAACTGAAGATTTTGCATTTCGCATTGGAAAGAAGAACGTATTTTGAAAAATTCCCTTATTTCGGTCCAGTTCATTTACATATACCTAACCTATCCCAAAGTAGTCTAACCTCAACGAAATCTTGAAATCTGACGTTCACCTGTCACGTAGCCATATTGTCTCCGTAACTGGGAAAGGCTCAGGAAAGAGCATTAGTCTAAAACTAAAATAGAATCTTCAATCTCGCGTGCTGACAAACCTCGGCAAGTGTATGTAATAAATCAAACAAAAACAAAACAAAAAACGGGTGTGACACACTTGAACTGGATGACAATTGGCCTCAGTTACATTTGACTTGAGCCATACTTATACATCAGTACTGGTTTCTCGCTAAAAATCTAGATTTCTCGCCAAGGATAAACATGAAGTCGCCAAATGTTTATCATTGTTATACAAAGAAGCTATGATTAATATTAATAATAATAAAGAGAAAGCTGCACAATACACTTATCAGGAAACACCGCGTAGAGGTTCTCTCTTTGCATTCCCCATTTTTACTTTCTCAACACGTAATATATGTGTGTAATCCATTCAAAAACTTGATGTAGAGATTTCACCGGAAATATATGCTTTGAGGTCTGTGTGTGTGTTTGTCAAGAAAATCCCTCCACTCCAAACTAATCTTCGCATGTAAAATTTTATATTTTTCAAAAGCGACTCCAAGGATTTTTCTGAAACCTTCGTGTCGCATCCTTGGGAGAACGTACATACCAAGTTAGGTATTTGAACGTGTTTTAGTTTTTGAATTATACTTTCACAAACATGCGCACGAGCACACACACACACACACACACAAGCTGATTGACGTACACATGGAAATGTATCCTAAATATTTGTTGAGTTATGGGTCCTCAAAACATGTATTTATGGTTAATTCTCTGCATAACATTTTTGGATGGAATCCAATATATTCTTTACCTATTATTACATGGTACATGTTAAAGAAAATAGAAAATAAAAGTCGAATATGCCTATGTAATATTTTAGTGGGTTATAGGATATAGTGATGTAACTAATTGTGCAATAAGATGTATAAGATGTTCAGAAAATCTCCCATACCAAAAGGTTGAATGGACTGCCTCCTTGGTCGAGTGGTCAGCAAGCTGACTTCTCACCGGGAAGTCCCCGTTTCGATTCCCTGCTGGGGCAGTAAATTTTCTTTAGACAGAACTATTCCCTATCACCCACAGAGTCTGGAAGTATGTATGTGAGAGTGAATGTGTGTGTGTGTTTGAGGGAAAATAAAATGATTTGAAACAAAGCGCAAATGAATCTACAGACAACGAGTTGTTTCAAGTGCAAAGCCCCCGAACTGACATTAAATATTAAAGGGGCTATATGAATGAAACAATAAAAAATGTTGAATGTATGAGGATACTTGGTTACTTTGACTAATATATATGGGCATACAATTTGTTTAAATTCGTACGTTAAGAGATGCGTAAATCAACAAGAAAGTATTTCTCATTAAACTATACGGTTTAAGCTTCTAATTATTTTCAAAATATGCAGTGTTGCTTGTTTGAATTCTGAAACTTTTAAGCAATTCATTGAAATTTTAGCAATAGTTATGCAAATGCAATATACTATGGGTGGGCCATAACTCCCACCCAATTTTTGAACCTTGAGTGTTTCCTGGGGCAGTACAAATACTATTGTTTTTATCTAATTCAATTTTAGTAAATATTGTCATAATTAACGAAAGGAGAAGGAAGAGTAGGTTTCCCTGTAAACAATTTGTAAAAAACAATACAAATGTATAGGGACATTTTTGTGATTACTATACCTGTATTAGATTTCACTTTGAATATAAATAACAGTGCGGTGTACAACAAGATTTATTTTATTCGCAAACGATAAAAATAAAAATCTAATGGAACTCACATGAGTTTCTCTACAGCTCTGCAGCAAATTATTGTTAAAAGGCTTGATTATGCTTCTATTTACTTCATTCTAACCAAGAAAAAGTAGCAGTCTTATTACCTGCTTCCTTGTAAGCAGAAGCGAAAGAAGGGAGTACCATAGGTGAAAGTGATAGTCAAATGTGGTTGCTATGTGACCTTTTTTTTTTTTTTTTTTTTTTTTTTTAGCTTAACGTCCTTTAACCTGGTTGGTGATTTCGGACGATGAGTGAAATTGGTCAAATGATGCTCAAATGATCTCAGGGTTCGTGGAGCTCAAAGTTACTAGACATTTGTCTTCTCAGGATAAGGGAAAACCCCGAAAAAAAAAAAACCTTATCCGGGTAACTCACACTAAGCGAGATTCAAACTCACGACCTTTTGAATATGAGGCACACACGCTAAGAAGTTTCCTTATATACATGGGCAGGAGTTGTCAAATTCCTTTATGAGAAAAGTATAAGATTTTCAAAGCTGAACAACTCCATAGAAAAATGCATATAACATAAATTATGTGTTTTAACGTGCTCTATACTTTTGTGTGGTAAGTGTTTGTTCGTCTCTTACGGTTTAGCAGTTATGAAAAATTTCGTTATATTCATCCGGAGTAAAGTATTCTTCCGAGCTATTCCCAGAAAATTCAAGATGTACATTTTATTTGTCAAATAATGCATCTTTAGTATACGGTATTTTAAACAAGATCGTTGGAGTCATTTTTGAGAGAGACAAAATTTTCGAAAAAAAGCTCAATGTAAAGGGTAGTTGGGGTGGGGGATTTTCTTGAAAATCTTCGTATCGCATTCTTGAAAGATACCAAACTTAAATGCTAAGTTTGGTATTTAACGGTCTTTTCGTTTTTGAGCTATGCTGTCCACAGACACACACACAGGCATACACACATACACACACAGGGACCTTTTTTTTAAAACGCTTTTTTCTTTTTTTTTAATTCAGGGGGACCCAAAACATGTATTTCCGGTGAAATCTTGGTACCGAACTTTTGGGTGGAGTGCAATACCTTCTCTTTGTAGAGATAGTAACAATGACGGCGGCGGAATCAAAATTCTGAAAACGTTCCACTTTGTTTTATTACTGCGAGTCATCGTAGCAATTTAAAGTTTGTATTTTAAACCTGTTCAGCTCCACTCAGGACGTGTAACTTTGTTCACAAGGTTAAGATTAACAGTGGAAAATTCCTAGAGAAGACTACTTCACTGAGTTCGAAAGTTTCCCCTTCCCACAAACAGCTGTGGCCGCAGCAGCCATTCATAAATAATTACGTCACTTCCACCTCATTATGAGCACAAAGGCGACAAGAATGTCATTACAGGTGTTTTCCTATCAAGCTGTCTACAGGAGTGCAAACAGTGAATGGTTCATTTCACCAGAAAATGAAACCTGCGCTCAAAACTAACCTACAAGTTTAGATCATGCTCTGGACTGGTCAAGGACAAGTTAGCTAGCCTTGGTGTTTGTGTGTTTATTTAATCGACGGGTAATGTAGAAGCTCACTGTCAACGTATTGGTTACAAGATAGTTAAATGTTGACTTTCTGCACTATAATTGTCCACTATTAACTTGTCAATCGATCTGAAATATTATTTCACGAAAAACAATCATGCACTACCTGACTGGCACATGAAATACAACTAACTTTAGAAGTTGCTTGAAAGCAATATATGTATTATGTGTGTATGTTTACATATTATACATATGCATGTGCGTATTTGCGTGTATAGTGCAATTTTTACTTTCTCTATCCCGTATGTACAACGTACATAGTATTCCTTCCAAAAATTCGATGTCGAGATTTCCCGAAAATATTATTTTCGGGTCCCTTGGGTCCGAAAAAATCTGATGTGTTCCATTCACAAGACTTTCTCTACATCTCTGCAAAAAATTATTGTTAAAAAGCCTATGTTTCCATTTACTTCATGCTATTTGAGAAAAATTAGCAGAAATAGACTTATTACCTGCTTCCTTGTAAGTAGAAGAGAAATAAGGGAGTACCATAGTTTAAAGTGATAGAAAAAAGTTGGCTGCTATGTGACTGAAGTTCCTTAGTTTGTATGGACACGAGATGAAAAATTCCTGTATGAGAAAGTATGTTTTTTAAAGCTGAAACCAAAATCAAAAATATCTCAAAAACGAGCATTTCCACGAAAAAAAATGTATATAACTTAAATTGTGTGTTTTAATGTGCTCTACTTTTTTGTTTCGTGAGGTTTTGTCCATCTTTTACGGTTCAGCAGTTAAGCAAAATTACGTAAAGTTCATCCAGAATAAAGTAGTCTTCAGAAGCTATTCCCAGAAAATTCAATATATACACATTTGTCAGGTAAATACCTAAAGAACGTAGTTAATTAAGCTCAGTGTCGCACTGTCAAGTGATTAGTTGGAGATTTTACAGATTTTTGCGACATTAAATCTTGAGAATGCTAGTAACGAGCTGTTAAAAATTGATATGTCAGTACTCGGGCAGCAGTTTTAAAGACATTCTAAGCCAGTTTGTCAACCTGCTTTGCTTTAACACCGACTTATCAGCACCTGCTACCCACACTTTTGACGCTATGTAGATGCGTTATGTTTATCCGGGGATCATGCATCGCCGATCTCAAATTACTTATATCAGTCACGAGCACAGTCTTGCAAATTATTTCGGTGTAGTTAATTAACACCCTGTATACTTAACTGCAGAAGTGCTAAACTCTCTCTTTTATGGCATTACCTTGACATCCCTGGTTTAGATAGTCGACGCAAAATATGGAGGTCATAGGTCATATTGTGGTAGGAGTAATACAAACTATTTGCAGGAAACTATGAGGAATAATTCAACAATCTCTTCTTTTTTTTTTTTTTTTTGTGTGGTTTAACTAAATATTTTAGAAAATTTCCGATTTTATTATAAGCACTAAAATTCATTACTAATTGCACATTTTAACGTGATGTCTTTTACTTATATTTCATTTGTGCTTGAACACTTACATGATTTCCAGGATTTTGGCCAATATTATTTCACAATTAATTAATATAATTATTGAACACTTGCGTGCAAAGTATAAAATGTGTATAAAATATTGCACAATAGTGGATGAATAGCACTTAAATGACCTTCACATTTTGAATAGATAAATCTTCACCTTGAAAGATTCTTTCAAATAAATATGGTGTTTTAATAGGCAGAAGCATTTGTTTTAAATCATTGCTCGCTTGAAAATGTTTCCACCTGACCTGCAAGTCAGTTGCCTGCCTATTGAGGAGCAGACAGACTGTTTTTTTTTTCTTTTCTTTTTTTTTTGCCCAAGTCGGGACTTGAACCCACGATCCCCTGTCCACGAAGCACCAAAGCGTGACGCGAGCGTGGCCATGGGGACCGGCGGGTTCAGGTACAGCAGACACCGTCGGGCACGGACCAGACTACTTGTGAGCTTGTCTGTTCAGTACATAAACATCCTGGAAGCAAGCGAAAAGCGTGGGGGATTGACGTCATTCATACACTCCCTCTTGTGAGTGCAGTGGCGAGTTGGGTATTTTTTAATTAATACTCAGCGAATTTCAACTTTTTTTACTTTCTCCATACGCACTATGTACATAGTGTATAGAGAAAGTATTGCACTCCACCAAAAATTCGATACAGAGATTTCACCGGAAATATACGTTTTAGGGTCCCCAATATCCAAAAAAAGCATTGTCACAAAAAGTCCGTGTGTGTGTGTGTGTGTGTGTCCGTGTGTCCGTGTGTCTGTGAACACGATAACTCAAAAACGAATAGTCGGTAAAATACCAAACTTGGTATTTAAGTTTAGTATCTTCCAGGGATGCGACACGAAGATTTTGAGAAAAGCCCCCCTACCCCCAACTACCCTTTACATGGAACTTTTTTCGAAAATTTTGATTTTCTCAAAAATGGCTCTAACGATTTTGATTAGAATTTCGGATATTAAACATATTTACCTGACAAATGAAATGTATATCTTGAATTTTCTGGGAATAGCCTTGAATGACTGCTAAACCGTAAGGGATGGACAAAAATTTAGTACACAAAAAATGTAGAGCACTTTAAAACACACAGTTTATGTCATATACCTTTTTTTCTTGGAGTTCGTCGTTTTTGTGACATTCCTTATTTTTGGTTTCTGCTATGAAAAACGTATACTTTTCTCATACAGGAACTTGTCAATTCCTATCCATAAACAAAGGAACTTCATTGACATAGCAACCAGCTTTTGACTATCACTTTAACCTACGGTTATCCCTTATTTTGCTTCTACTTGCAAGGAAGCGAGTAATAAGACTATTTCTGCTAATTTTTTCTGATTAGCATGAAGTAAATAGAAGTATAAGCTTTTTAAGAATTATTTGTTGCAGGGATATGGAGAAAGTCATGTGAATGGTACACATCAGATTTTTTATATATAACAAAAAACACAGTTCCGGAGTGCAACAACTAAAAAATACAAAGTCTATGGATGTAATTGCAGTATATTTTTATACTGTAATTATTGCCTTTGCTGAATCTTTTATTTTAAGCATGTTTGGATTCCTTATCTATTTGAAAAATTATTTTTATTAATGGATATGACCAAGACAAAGAAAAATTAGGTATAGCTATCAAAATTAAAATTTATGACTTGCGAGTTGAGCCCGCCTGGTCGGAATGGGGAATAAATTATGTCTACTTTCACGTACCTTCACCTCACATTCATCCCTCTGCTGGTCTCTAGAGCATGAGATTTTGAACGTCGTACTTCTCAGTCAGGGCGCGGTGCACATCCCGTTCACGTAAGCTCTAAGTTTATTTTGGGATTTGGGTTTTCCACATACAGACACCGTGAACACTTACAATTTCCAGTAATCGTTGTTTATTTTGATCCTTATTGAGACCGGCAGTCCGTTGGCAGGGCAGAGCCACATATTTAAGATCTATGTTTCTGTGGGAAACTCCGCGAATATAAAACCACTAGTTTCCATTTAGAAATGTTGTTACCGTAGCGTGGTGAACGTGTTTTAAAACTGCACCTTTGTAAGCAGCCACTGCACACTGTCCTACATCTGCACTGTTCTGCCGAGTACTGCCCGGGACATTCATACAATATCCAGGTATGCAGGTAAAACCCTGTTATTAACAGTCGATCACACCTGCACCTGGCGAGGCGTAAAAGTTGTTGGTCTGACCCATTGTTTCCCAACCTTGAAGTTCACGGCACCCTTGGGAATAACATTAAACACTAGGGGCACCCTTCCTTGAATTAAAAGTAAATTAAGCTTAATATGTTAATTTATTGAAATATTATATAATAATAACGTACACCATAACATAATACAGAAACTTTACTACAATCACTGAGTAAAAATACATCAATAAATTTTGTTCGATTAATGATTAATGTGAAATTTGTGATTGATGCTTAGAGCACAGATATGTGATGTCGGGTCTTACAGTTGACAGTGAAACACTCAAATCATTCTCAAGATTATTCAGTCTATTTCTTGCTTTGCGTTTTATTGTCACCATAGCAGAGAAGGCTTGCTCGCATAGATAGGATGTTGAAAAGGGCAAAAGTGCGTTAATTGCTTACTTCATTAGGTTAGGGTACCCCTCTCTCCGTTGAAGCCATAAACTAGCCACCGACGCCTCACTCTTGGTGAACTTACCTTTGAGTGTGGAATCAGCGCAAAGATCAATAAATTCATCTCGTTCGCAAGCAGTGAAATCTATTTCCTCTGCACTATCTACGAAATCAAATGGTGAGACATCCCAGTCGAGATTCGTAGTGGAAATAGTTGGAAAGTACGCATTTATTGCATCTTGCAATCTTGATAAGTGATCACAAATGCGGTCTTTCAGTTTACCCAGATCTTTATCTCCTGCGACATTAAGAAGAGATGGAAAGTTCGACAAATCTCCTTTTTGAACTGCAGACCTCCAAGAACTAAGTTTTCTTTTAAAACCTTTCATTTTATTGGTTGAGCAGATTATTGTTTCATGTCGACCCTGCATCGAAACATTCAGTTCATTCAGCTTATGAAAAATATCTGCCAGATACGACAGTTCAAAACACCAAGAATCACTTAGTAAGAGCTCATGAAATGTGTCTTGATATTCATCCTTAAAAAAAGTTTTTAGCTGTTCTTTATGTTCGAGAAACCGGTTCAATACACGACCCCGCGACAACCACCTTACTTCTGTGTGAAGTAACAAAGAGGTATGAGCTGCATCCGTTGCGCGACATAACTGTTCAATAATTCTGCACTTTGAAGGTCGAGACTTCATATAGTTCACCATTTTCACAACTTGGTTAAACATTTCAGCAAAATCTTCGTTACACGCTTTCACGACTAATGCCTCTCTATGCAGAAAACAGTGAGTTATAATAATGGATGGATTTTCATTGAGAGCTCTGGCAGTAAAGCCTTTAATTTTCCCAGACATAGATGGTGCACCATCTGTACGTATACCACAACAGTCTTTCCATTAAAGATCATGGTCATTGAGATAGGAATTAATAGCAACGAAAATATCATGGCCTGTGGTTGTAGTCTACAGAACAGAAACTGTTCACTAATATCTTTTTCATTAATATATCTGAAAAAACCAAGGAGTTGCGGTTTGTCACCAATATCGAGACTCTCATCTACTTGCAAAGCAAATGTTCTATAAGTTTTTATTTTCTCCGTGACTTATTCGTTGATATTGCATGACATTTCAGACATCCTGCGGCTGATTGTGTTGTTGGACAGAGGAACTTTCGAAATTTGATTCGCTGCTCCTTCGCCAAGTATTGTTGAAACTATAACTTGACATGCAGGGCCAATGATTTCCTCTCCAAGAGTATGAGGCTTCTTTTTTTTAGCTATCAGTTCTACTACTTTAAATGAGGCTTCAAGAGCACCTATGGTCATTCTCTTTACAATTCGCACAGCTGTTTTCTTCTCCCCTTCTAATATATGTGAAAAATACATTACACTTTTCTATGACACACTAGGATGCTTTGTTGTAAGATGCCGCTTCAGTTTGCTAGGTACCATGGCCTCGTTGCTAAGTGTTTCGCCACAAACTAAACACACAGGGTTTTCCTCGTTGTTATTCCACTTAAATCCATACGCTAAGTAACTGTCCTGGTATGTTCTTTTCTTTCGTTTGGCTTCTTTATGTGGTGAATTCGACGGTCCGGGAGAAACTGTAATATTTGGCTTCTTAAAGCAAGCAGTAGGAGCCGACTGTTCACTTTCACTGTCCTGGCGTTTACGTTTAACAATGAACTTATCCATAGCTAAACACTGTGAATCAACGCGAGGAAGACAACTGAAAGCGCCAAGCGGCGTACACTTTTATATATTCACCTGCCGAAGTCTCGGGAATGTTCGTGAGGAAGCGAGTAGTCTCGGGAATGTTGCTGGGTATAGCTGCAATGCCATCTGTGGGATACTAGTATAACTGAATTATTGAAATGAATCGACCACTATCACCATCTGCCGTGCATGAGGGTAATTGATTTGACTTATTTTATTTCAAGACCTTACAAGACTTAAGGCTTCAGTAGAAGGTATTTTTTTCTGTTTATCTGAATATCTCGCGGCACCCCTTAGCCAATCACACGGCACTCTAATGGGATCATCCCATTTCCTGTCCTTTGCAGAACTCCTTATTTACTGCATTTCCATCTTTTTGTTCCACAGCATACTTGCCGAAATATAAACTTTTAGTTTTCCTCTCTAACCCTATAATCATGTGCTTCACTTAAATAATAATAATATTTAATATTATTAATTTAATAGATTAATTATTATCTTCGAATATTAATTATACTCATTGTCTTACTTTTATGGTTGATAAAAACTGGTTCAGAGTACGCAAACAATAGTACCAAATTTTAGTAGAAGAGTTGGGTGTATTACCACGGATGGAATTAAATAGTATCTAATTAGCAGAAGTGAGTTAATGGGATATTCTTAATTGAAATCAGTTGGTAAATATATCAATGCACCAACCCTCAGCTTATTTGTTAGGGATCTTCGTACTTTACGACGTTTGCGGAGAGCCATTCAAAACAAATGAAAAGCAATGCTGACTTCAGGAATTGACAACGCTCGTCCATACATTGATGGCACAACCCATCGGCTCCTTGAACAATTTCAATGGGAAATTTTCGATCATCCGACCCAGCGACTTTCACCTTTTACCTGAATTGAAGACGTGGCTAAGAGGGCAGCTCTTTCAAACTAACGAAGATCTTCAAAACAACGTCAATAATAATTTGAAATCATTGGCGACAACATTTTTTGAAGCGGGTATTGCAAAACTTGTGTACAGGTACGATAAATGTCTGAATCTTTTCGGTGATTATACTAAAAAGTAACCATAAGTGTAAGAACTTTTAGTAATAAAATAATTGTTTTCTATGAGCTTGTCTTTTATTTATAGTCCATCAGAGCTTAAAAAGAAAGGCACTTGTATAATAATTTATTATCACACACGCACAAACACACACACACACACACACATATATATATATATATATATATATATATATATATAATTCGTAAAACGATATGATTATATCACCTAAAATCAACTCGTGTCCCGAAATTACTTCCCTACACCACGAAATTGAGAACCCGGTCTGCTGCTCAGCTTTCCTTGAGGTAAACGCTAACGGGATAAATTAAGTAAAGCTAGCTTACTTGTCCGCATTGACAATACCTGAGATAGAATTGGGATCATCCCAATTCCTGGTATGAACGTGAGGAAGTAGAGAGTATGAAAGAATTGGGGATCATTCCAATGCCTGGTATAGACGTGAAGAAGTAGAGGATATGAAATGATTGAGGATCATGCCAATGCGTGGTATGGACCTCAGGAAGTAGAGGAATGAAAGCACTGGGATCATCCCAATGCCTGGTATGGGCGTAAGGAAGTAGAGGATATGAAGGAATTGAGGATCATCCCAATGCCTGGTATGGATGTGACGAAGTAGATGATATGAAATGATTGAGGATCATGCCAATGCCTGGTATGGACGTGAAGAAGTAGAGGATATGAAAGAATTAGGGATCATCCCAATGCCTGGTAAGGACGTGGGGAAGTAGGGGATATGAAAGAATTGGGGGTCATCCCAATGCCTGGTATGGACGTGAGGAAGTAAACCATATGAAAGAATTGGGGATCATCCCAATGTCTAGTATGGACGTGAGGAAGTAGGGCATATGCAAGAATTGGGGATCATCCCAATGCCTGGTATGGACGTGAGGAAGTAGGGCATATGCAAGAATTAGGGATCATCCCAATGCCTGGTATGGACGTGAGGAAGTAGGGGATATGAAAGAATTGGGGGTCATCCCAATGCCTGGTATGGACGTGAGGAAGTAAAGAATATGAAAGAATTGGGGATCATCCCAATGTCTAGTATGGACGTGAGGAAGTAGGGCATATGCAAGAATTAGGGATCATCCCAATGCCTGGTATGGACGTGAGGAAGTAGGGGATATGAAAGAATTGGGGGTCATCCCAATGCCTGGTATGGACGTGAGGAAGTAAAGAATGTGAAAGAATTGGGGATCATCCCAATGTCTAGTATGGACGTGAGGAAGTAGGGCATATGCAAGAATTGGGGATCATCCCAATGCCTGTTATGAACGTGAGGAAGTAGAGGATTTGAAAGATAGGCTAGAAAATATGATGATGCAATTGGTGGAACAAATGGTAGGAGAAGGGGAAGGACCCGAAGACCCGCGTAGGAGGGAAACTAACGGCCTAACCACTCTGCCACAGAAGAAGACTTCACATACATTAAATAACCGAACAAGATGGCTCCGTGATAACGTGTCAGGCTTCTTTATAGAGCTGCAGAATCTGTTTCCTGGTGACGTCCACTCGATTTTGGGGTTTTCGTGGTTTTCTCTGTTCGGCAGAAAAATGTGTGGTTGATTCTCATCCACCAAGACTTTATTTTCGTCACTTCTCTTTCATTCCATTTCCTTCTCATATTTCACGTTACTTTCTTGACTTCGTAGCTGACTAATCTATTTAGGAAATTTTTCTTTTTTACCAAAATTGATAATTTAAGGTCTTATATTATGTATGCAGAAACTTATACATATGCACGGATAATTGCTCGAAGGAAAGAGTACTTCCCGTGGGTACTACAGATTACTTGTTTGATGAGTCGTTCTAGACAGCTCCAGCAGTGGTGTGGGTCTTCGAGCCTGGAGCTTTTTTTCTTCTTCCCTTTCATGTTGATTAGATGTTCATTATTTTCTTTGGTAATCTATCATCTACCATCGAACCGACTGATGTTTTTAATTCGTTTTATTTTCATTAATCTTGTCTTCTTCCGCAGACTATATATACGTAATCTCTCTCTCTCTCCATCTCTCTCTCTCTCTCTCTCTCTCTCTCTCTTATTATTGCACATGATTTGGAGCCATACAGCAGGTAAAGCCATACGAAAATGATGTATATTTAATTGGTTTAATTGTTTTTTCACACAAGTCGTGTGTAGGACAGGAGTTGAATAGGTAGAGTCAGACTGAAAAATTCTTAATAATTGCTCTCTCTTAAGCTACATGTAAGATACGGTTTAGGAAAATCATATATTGCTTATTCTCTATCCATCCTTACTTCACCGGTAACGTAAACAAAAGCAACAAGTTGCAACTGCTCTGATTGGTTGCTCAACGTTTTATCACTTTTCTCCACAAAAGCAGTTCTTCTTTAACTACTGAGAGATGTACACAATTATATTAAATTTGCAAAGTTGTCTAAATGACGCAAATGATTAAGGCACACATATTTACTGAATTTCAATCATTATTCCTTTATGTGATAATCCGCAAGCAATGTTCAGTTAGCACATAGAGAGCGTGAAGTTTTAAGTAACAGCGGACACATGTAATGCTGGAAAATCCTTAAAAAGCCCGTGAAAATAGTTGTTATATATAACGTTTTGTGTAAGGACGCTACTCATGCATTAGATCATTAGTATTAATAAACACGAGATTGACTTTAAACTCACGATTTCTGAGTCATGGCTCACTTTTGTAATAATAAAACTCAAATGCTCAAGATTAGGATGAACTCGACCTTTCAATGCTTCAACCCCTTCCTCTAGTATGTCACGGCTCTAATTGCGGTATGAATAAAAAGAGATTGTGACTTCATTTTAAGAGCCATGCCTTACGATTTCTTAAGCCACCTCAGTACTGTCTAAAACTTGAAGGCAATGGCTCAGTTTCTAGTAATCGTCAACCTCAGCAAAGAAAAATATAATAAATTGCTCCGGATTTCTGAAAACTACAATTTTAAACAACTTTAAAACATTTATAAAAACCCATATGCTGAAAAATAAACACAATTTATAACTGTAAATATAGTGATTCATCTTGTACGAGAGATGGTCGGAAACTAAGGTTACAAGCCTGCAGTGAAGTGAGCATATTTTATTTCGTACAACCATGTTTCGTATACTATGTTTCCCACATAGTATCGATATCAATTGAGTCACTTGTCGCTTCGTGGGATAAGTTTGAATATTGGTAAAAATCTTGTCCTTGCGTGTTCAACCAGGTTGTCGTGAAGAGTTGCGAATTGTCGGCCTCCTAGGTGTTCCTGTAAGTCAGGAAAAAGTTGAAAGTCGCTTGGAGCGAGATCCGGGTTGTAGGGAAGGAGGTTCATGATATCACAGTGAAACTGCTTCAACAGCGTGGTGGTCTTCTGGGTTGAATGCGGTATGCATTGTCCTGATTGCTTCGCGCAATGGTGTCATGGTCTCATAGTATCGGTTTGCGGTCACTGTGAGCCCTCTTTCCCAAGTATGACGACCGTGATGTGCAAAAATAGTTTGGCCCTCGCCTTCCCGGCAGATAGTGCCACTTTGGAGAAGAGGGCTGTTTCCACTCCATTGACAGCCGCTTACTGCTAGGGTACAGTGAAGGGTCCATATTTCGACACTCGTTACAATGTGGTGAAGAAATCTGTTCCCTTCTATAGAGAACCGTTGCAAAATTGGCAGACTGGCGACCATGCGCTTCTTCTTGTGTTGGTTGGAAAGACACCGGGAATAACCTACCGGTACTGCAGAATATCGTGATCAATGTGATGAATGCTTCTAAAGGACATTCCTAGTTTTACCGCCATATGTCCTAACGTGATCCTTCTGTTGTTCTGAATCAATTCCTCCATGTGAGCTGTGTTGAAATCTATTGGTTCAGCCACTGCGATTCTCGTCGGTTATGGTTTTTCAACTGGGGCAAACTTTCGACATCATTCCGCGACATGCTGGCGAGATATACAATCTCTCCATAAACCTCTATCAGCTGTCACGAAAATCAGTCGCGGTTGGATGTTTCACCCACAGAAATCGAATAACTGAGCGGATTTCTTTGCGAGATCAATTTTCCAAACGAGTCGCCATTTGTGTTTCTCTTGTAGTAGCACATTGCAAACCGCATGTATTAGAATTACCGCACATTACTGAGATCGTTCTATTGCTCGCTCTATTTGTTGTGTTTTTGTCTGTTTGTATTCGTACCTTAGACTTTTTTACTTTCTCTATACGTACTATGTGCATAGTGTATAGAGAAGGTATTGTAATGCACCCAATTCGATACCAAGATTTCACCAGAAATATATGTTTTGAGACCCCCTGAATCCAAAAAAAAAAAAAATAGAAAAAATGTCCATGGGTGTGTGTGTCTATGGGCAGCATAGCTCAAAATGAAAAGACCGTTAAAAACCAAATTTGGTATTTAAGTTTGGTGTCTTCCAAGGATGCGACACGAAGCTTTTCAAGAGAATCCCCCCCCTCAAACTACCCTTTACATGCACAAACAATTTTGATTTTCTTAAAAATAGCTCTAATAATTTTGATTAAAATTTCGAATATTTAAGATATTTACTGCACAAATAAAATCTATATCTTGAATTTTCTGGGAATAGCCTCTAAAGACTAATTTATTCTAGATGAATTTTACGGATTTTCGCATAACTGCTAAACCGTAAAAGATGGACAAAAACTTACCACACAGAAAATATAGAACACATTAAAACACTCAATTTATGTTATATACATTTTTTTCGTGGAGTTGGTCTTTTTAAGATATTCCTTGCTTTTAGTTTCAGCTTTGAAAAATATACTTTTCTCGTACAGAAATTTGTCAGCTCTTGTCCATAAAAACAAAAGAACTTCAGTCACATAGCAACCAGCTCTTGACTATCACTTTATCCTATGGTACTCCCTTATTTCGCTTCTACTTAAGGAAGCAAGTAATAAGACTATTTCTGCTAATATTTCCTCAATTAGCATGAACTAAATAGAAGCTTAAGCGTTTTAACAATAATTTGTTGGAGAGATGTAGAGAAAGTCATGTGAATGGAACACATCAGATTTTTCCTTTAAAAATATCACTTCTCGCCTGATTTTACTTTCTTCCTCTTGCAATTTTAACACGGCTGCTTGCTTCAACAACACAAATCGGTGCAGTTCTTTAAAACACATTATTGTATCTCCGTACCATAATCATATAAACTACTTTACAACAGGTTTACTGGGATCTACAGGCCGGCCATGCGAAGATTTCGCAATAGATATTGATGAGGTGTTGTGGTTTCCGAAGACGTAAAAATGTATACAGGAGAATAATCAGATACAATTTCTTCTCCAAAACTAAGGAAAGCAATTTGATTTACAGTAACATATAAATGGATTACTGGTAACTATTTATTTCAAATACAGTTTTTTCTTTAAAGTTAATATGTATTTTATTCCCTTATATACCGTGTACATTTTTAAAAATTATTTTACGTTGTTGTGACCTCTCAAAAACAGCACAGAGTTTTGTAATATTAAAGTATTTCATAAAAAAAGAGTTTTACCAGTAGCCTTAATAAATTGAACAAAATAGAAAGTCGTCTTTGTTATCCTTACCTATTAGCGAAACCTGTTGATCCCTATTTTTCCGAGTTCTTCAGGGCTTTGATCCTGTTGCCTATTGTCCCACGTGCCAATATGTCGCTGTTTTGCTTGTGCAGCAGCATGCCGCTAGCATGTGAGTCGACTTGGAGTTGGTCAAGGGTTAATTCTCGTGAAATTCTATACACTAAGAGTGTACATACCTTGCAGGTTCCCTTTGTTGCTCTGGCTAAGCTCGTTCTTGTAGACCATGCGTTGTCGTTGTTCAGGGGGGGGGGAAGGATAACAAAGTTGTCTAACACTTTTTTTAGACTCAAATAAAAGAGAAATTTCACTTAATTTCACCGACGACTTCTTTTATTATCTGTTGCTAGTTTGAGGCACTAACCCTGCGAGCGACTCCCGACATAAACGATCGCGAACTTGATGACATAATCTTTATAAGTGCTAGTTCCACTCTTACTGAGTCATTATAATTTTACAATCGCAACTTCTTTCACTGTGGTTCCGATTTCTTATACGTACATCACTTATACACCAAAAGATTCTAATATTGCCCTCTTTTTTGATTGGCTAAAAAAGGCGCGTAAAGTAGAGTTATCACGTGTCTGTGTGGGATTTTTCTTTATTTTCCACCCACGTGACCTTTTTCTACAATGAGAAATTCCCTCTATCCGGAATATAAGGGACAGAACCTTCCTTCCTCTTAGGGGTTGTTACTTGTGTCACTAATGCTCTAAAATCCTTGTTATTTTTAACAAAGCACGTAGCCTTGAAGAACACAATGCGAGCTTGTACACGATAAGGTTCTCCGTTCTACTGAGCAGATATTTCTTATATTAAATATGTACAAACTAATGATTGAACTAGTAATATATGCGTCATACTAATATACTGTCGCACTATCCATCGATGATAAGTCTCCACTTTTAGCGGCTCTTTATATTTCTTCCTCTGTTAGGCTAAGATTCAATTTTCTTTTAGTTTTCACTGCCCTTCGTTCATTAAAGAACTCCTCTCCCGTTGTTCTCGTGAAGCTGAGATTTTCTCAATATACGTATTTGCCATAATACTACCTCAAAAATACCTAAGCTGAACCGAAAGTTTACTGTCGCCTGACAACAATGCGTTTGCAATAAAGGAAGACATAGAGACAACAATACTCAGCGCATTATTTGCCACAATCCATGGCTCGTGAGTTATGGCTCGTCACCAAATATTCTCATTTTAACGGCGGAATTTGCTGATATTTCAGAAAACAATATAAAGTGTACAAAAGTTTTAAATTAGTCGAGGTGCGAGATCATGTCCAAGCAACTTTTCAACAAGCTACAACCGAAAAATGCATGTGTATCGCTTATTGTGGGATTTGAGGGGAATGGTCGACTGTCGTTAATCGAGAATTATCAGTTTCGTGATGACTATGACTAAGAGAGTTCGAGTATAACTACCCCAGATGACTCGTATCTTCAGATTAGCTCTTTTGGGTAAGTAATTGTTTAATGGCAATACTCTAAAGAAATTTGAGTAGTTGTCCATAGTTAACTTCAGCATTCACATATTATCTGAATCCTAAAACTAGCACAAAAAAGACAGTAAAGAAGTGAAGCAACATCAGCTAACTTCCAAAACAATCTGTCAGCATTTTTAATTTTACGGGAAATTTCACAGTTATTTGAATAAGAATTCGCTTACTTGTTTTATTGTGGTTTATTTATTATACATTTTATAACTTTAATTATTATATGTTCACTGTGAAAGTAGATAGCTATTTATTTTCTTATTAATTAGTAAAACGCAGGTACGTACTATTACAACTGAAAAGCAGAACAAATCATATGGAGGTCCTTGTAAAAGTATGTTTGCGGAAGAATACATTCTGGTTTGGTGACATTGCCGGTGAAGTAAATATTGATAGATGTTTTTTTGGTAGTGTTTAACGCCCGCTACTACTACTATGCTACTATGACACTGATATATAGAATGGAGATGGAGCACCGGTGGAATGTGTTGGCGGGGGAAATCGGAGAACCCGGAGAAAACCTACCCCTGCGCCGCTTTGCTCATCACAAATCCCTCATGCGGTCGCTTGGGACAGATAAGTAGCAGAGACGTTTGCATATATAAACCGCTCCTCTTCGTGATGCAGGAAGTTGTTACTTATATATGAGAAACGTGCAGAGATAATTGACGTCACCTTCCTAGCATCCTATTGGTGTCGGACAGGGGGGCGTACTTTTGTTAGCAACTTTGGTATTATTAGTTTGGTGTTCTGCGACTATTACTTTATGAAAAAGCAACGTAATGCTACAGCTCAACGCCCTTTAATGTAGTTGATCATATCGGATAATGAATGAGATTTGTAAAATGATCTCAAAGTCCAAAGTCCATGGAGCTTAAAGGTACTGGACTTTCGTCTTCTTATGCCCCCGCCGCTGAATACATGCACTTGACAATAGGAGTTAAGTTGGTACATCCACAGAAAACAGATGAAAAGCTTTACCCGTTTGAGTTTCTGAACCAATCAGAAAGAAGCATTCCAGTCGGTCGGACAGACAACGGAAACGCATCTAGATGTCGCACCGTTGTAATATCTAGCTATTTCCCACCACATCCTCAGTTTGTTGAGCTGTTCTGTGCAAGATACGAATTATTCGTTGTTATTTATGTTTGTTGATAGTGTTTTGGTGTTTGTTTGTACGTGCACAAGACTTTCACAATTATAGAAGTGGATAGACTTTTGCTGGGGGATGTGGCGAGGGTGGACGCGTTCTTCATGGAAGAAGAAAGTGAATCGTGTTCACGAAGTAATACTAAAAGCACAGGAATTAGACGGAATTATCAGTGAATGTGAACCGCTAATGATATGTCTTGATGAAGACGACGATGTTGATGATGACAATGACGATGATGCTTCCGAGAATGATAACAATGGAGACTTGGATGGAATTAATCCTTTAAAATTCTACACCGGTGAAAATCACAAGTTATTTTGCATTTTTGTTCAATATTGTCGTGAATACGTGATGTATGCTACATACGTTACAGTATCACTGTTATTTTCAGTTAACATCAATAATAATGAATTAGTTTTATTATTCATTGGCTTTCATTTACTATGTAAACTGTTTATATTCGTCGTTACACACGATAGAGGCATTTTTAACCAGCTGCTATTGTTTACTAGATACTCTGGCAACGCCGCAAAGGCATCATAGCTAACCTTATGCGAAACCACCCGAACTGTCAAGTGCAAGGATTCAGCGGCGGGAGTATAGGACAATGGAAAATCCCGAATTTTCTAAATAAAATTATCTAATCAAGAAACCACAGTAATACTGGCCCATATACGCCAATATGGCATGATGGGACTTGTACTGGATTGTATACGGATGGTTTTTAAAATGCCCATGCCCAGTGTTTTATTTAAACTATATAAATAGTTAAGATGTAAATGTGTTTTTACCATGAGTCTCACATCTGCTTCCTGCCCAAATTGGAGATCGCAGTATTTCTATTTAGACATGGCGTAGGCATCCCAATACACATGATTTTGTTTAGGAACCTTCTCAGAACTATTTACGTATCCAGTTTAGTAATTTTATTCTTATAGCCCTTTTTCTAATACCAAATACGCACTCTGGCCCAACAAAGTTATGGCACTTGTCTTGCCTAATTTATCAGCATTAGTTGTCAATTAAACCTAATTGGCTAGTGACCTTGACGCATATCTCCAGTCTCTCCAAGGGTTCTTGGCAATCTATAATAATCTTTGATCTGTTATTGATGTAGATGATGCCTCCAGGCTATATGGCTATCAGAATAAACGTAGACCACAATATCGCCTATACGGATTATCTGCTGTAAAGTAATTTGATCAGCTCCCTTAGAGAATAAGATTTCTGCAAGTATTCCCATGCCAGTAGAACTGTTCATCCTTGAGTCACCAATAAATCAAATAGTGCCCCCTGATTGCAGTTGATGCTTTTCTGTCAGTTCTACGCTTTCGATCTTTATGTCAAAAGATATGCTTGAATAGCGGAAAGGTTTAGTGCTGTTCGATAGTATTTTAAACAGGCCATTTATTTCCTTAATAAACAGCTTAAATAAAATGTTAACAAATCAGCACTGCTGAAGAAAACCTGATGTGTTCCATTCACATGAATTTCTTTATGTGTTCGACAAACAAACTTTCCTTACATAAGATTATTCTTTTATTTACGTCTTGCTCATCGAGAAAAACATTAGTAGAGTTTGTCATATTACTTTGAAGAAGAAGCGAAATAAGGGAATATGCTAAGCTAAAGCGCTAATTAATGTTTCATAAGCTGATCGCTATATGAAACAATAGAAGTTCGCTTTGCTTTCCATGGCCAGCAGTAAAACACGAGCGTCAAAACGAAAGGCGGCTTTCTGTTTGAGAAGAGTTAACATAGTTTAAAATTGAAACCAATAACCAGGAATATCTCGAAAATGGTCAGTTCTGCAAGAAAAACATGTATGGCATAAATTACGTGCTTTAACGAGATCTCACTTTGCGTAATAAATTCCTGACTATCTCTTACTGTTAACTAGTTATGCGAAATTCAGCAAAACTCATCCATAATAAAGAAGTCTTCAAACGCTATTCCCTGAAAATGTAAGATATACATTTTATTTGTGATGTAAATAACTTTAATATATGGTATTTTAATCAAAATCACTAGTTATTTTTGAGAAAAACAAAATTTTCAAATATTTTTCTATTCAAAGGGTTGTTTGAAAATCTTCGTGTCGCATTCTTGGAAGCTACTAAACTAAAATACCAAGTTTGGTATTTAAAGGGCTTTTATTTTTAGAGCTACGCTGTCCACAGACACACATATACTCACACATCGGAGTTTTTTTAGAATTACTTTTTTGAATCAGGGACTCTCAAAACATATTTTCGATGAAATCTCGACATCTAATTTTTGCATGGAATACAATAAATTTTCTAGATATTATGTAAGTTGTATGTATATACGTGCTAGAGAAAAGATGAATAAATATTGTGTAAATGAACTCAAAATATTATTAATAATCATCTTATTTTCTGTTGGGAGTAAAATCGATGCTCCTTAATCTGCATAAGAACCATAACAAAAGTGGTCAAAAGGCAATATGTGGGCATATTGCTGTTATGTTTGATGTTTCTGTGGTGTAAGACCCAATTGTACTTCATTGTTAGATTGAATATCTTTATTATTTAAGATTTTTGTAATATTAATTTCTTCAATCTCAGTCATTTTACCTGCTTTACTGCAACGATGATTATTCTCAATAAATCATAGAAATATCGGAACATTATATTTTATCTTTGGTGCATGATTAGGAACATCTTGAATAAAACGGAATACTATAACTCCATGACATGGCAGCTCACAAGGAACCTTGGCCTAACGCCCGGTCGATGCGTCCCCCATCTGGGTCCATGAGAGACGGTGAGACGTGGTCAGCGCCTCGGGCCCTCCCCCCGGGACCTGGAGCTGCTACTTCTCTATCAAGTAGGTCCTCAATTGGCCTCCAGGAACCTCACGAGGCTGAGTGCACCCCGAACCAGGTCTCCCAAAGGGGGAAAGATCACCATGCCGGTACCGGGAATCGAACCCAGATCTCCCGCTTGGTAAGCAGCTGCGCTACCACCACGCTAAGGAGATGACCAAAACAGAATACTAATGTTCTAAAACAACTAGCAAAAAATCGAAATGGCGTGTTATTTATGAACGCTCTTTAACTACTGTGGTTCTCAACGTCCAATTCTAAATTGGATGTGAAAGACGCCTCTCTATCAGGCTTGAGGTTCTTTTACGTGCCGTAAATCTACAACACGGGACCAACGGCTTTACTTCCCTTCCGAAGTAAGCCATGCTAAGGATTTTTACACCCGAAAAAATCCATCGTCCACCGCCGGGTTTGAACCCGGGACCTTGGGTATATGAAGTTAGCATGGTAACCATTACACCATGAAGGGCGACTAAAATAACTAGCCCTCTTGCTGATAGGGCACATACTTATCTTTTCAAATGCTAAACATGTTTTCATTTACAGTCAGTTCAAGTTAATAGTTATAAATGTCATAGTGTAATCTCTATTTGTTACAGGTCAGCTGTACGATGGATGTGGAATTCAGAAACCTTAGTTACACTGTACGTCGTTGGAAATGGAGAGGTAAGTGTTAACGTTAATAAACAGGGCTGTTATAAACAAGGAGCAGATGTTAACTTTTCACTTGAAGATAATTGTGAAAAGTCTGATATGTTTTACTCACATGATTTTCTCTATTTATACTGCAAACAAACTATTCTTATACAAGATTATTCAAGAATATTCCTGTGCCAGTAGAATTGTTCATTCTTGAGTGGTTGCTGTTGATGCTTTTTTGTCTGTTCTACACTTGAAAAAAAAAAAAAAAAAAAAAACTTGAAGAACTCAAAAGAGTAGCTTGAAAAGTGGAAGGTGCAAAGGTACTTAAACGGAACCATTTATTTCCTTCATAAACAGTTTAAATAAAATAAGAACTGAAGCTTTCCTGGCGACGTATTAATTCAAAATCTTCTCGGGCTTCTAGCCAGGTAAAAACTTGGCTAGAAGCCCAAGAAGATTTTGAATTAGTTTAAATAAAATTTTAACACATCAGCACTGCTGAAGAAAATCTTATGTGTTCCACTCACACGAATTTCTTTATGTGTTCGACAAACAAACTTTCCTCGCCGCCTGGGTAGTGTGGTGATAGCGTGTCTGCCTCACATTCAATATGTCGTGTGTTCGAATCTCGCTTAGCGTGAGTTACCCGGGTAAGGTTTTTTTCGGGGTTTTCCCTTATCCTAAGAAGGCGAATGTCGAGTAACTTGAAGCTCCGTGCACTGCAAGATCATTTGAGCACCATTTCACTAATTTCATTCATCGTCCGATATGACCGACCAGGTTAAAGGACGTTAAGCCGCATTAAGAAAGATTATTCTTTTATCTACATCATACTAGCCGAGAAAAACATTACCAGAAATGGCCTTATTACCTGCTGCTTTGTTAGTAGGAGGGAAATAAGGGAATGCGCTAGATTAAATCTACAATCAGCTCTTTTATAGGCTGGTCGCTATGGGATTCTCTTTCCATGACCAGGAGAAAACAAAAGAGATCTAAAATAGATATGGATTCCCCGTTTGAAATAAGTGTTTCAAGTATTTTAAAATTAAAACTAATTACATGGAATATCTTAGAAATGATTAACTCTATAAAAAAATGTAATTACAATTTTTAACGAGATTTACAATTTTTGAGCAGTAAATCTCGCTCTCTTATGTTTTATCAGTTATACAAAAGTCATATAGAATGAAGACATCCTCAGACGCTATTCCGATAAAATTCAAAATATGCATTTCATTTGCTACGAAAATGTGCTAAACATATAATATTTTAATCAAAATTACTAAAGACATTTTTGAGAAAATAAAAAATTCGAAACTGTTTAATGTAAAAGGTAAATGGGCCTTTTTTTGGAAATCTTCGTGCCACATCCTTGAAAAGGGTAAACTTAAATACATCAAGGTTGTATTTAACAGACTTTAGTGTTGTTTTTATGCTCTGCTGTTCACACACACACACACACACACACACACACACACACACACACACACACACATACAGACATACACACAAACACACGCTGACCTTCCTTTAATTTGTTTTTAATTCAGGTAGTCTCAAAACATGTCTTTGGGGTAAAAATATTGTATAGAATTTTTGGGTAGAATATAAAACCTTATCTATATACTATGTAAATTGTACATGGGTGCCAGAGATAGTAAAAACAGAGCACATGTTGCCCTAGATAGATGATTGTTTAAAGTTTTAGTTTTATGGTCAATTAACTATTTGTGGAACAGAAACTGCGAAACGATAGTTCCTTTATACTACAATGCAATTGGTTCTCTGCTTTACATTTCATATTAGATGTAATTTTACTAATGATGAACGCATGTTTGTTAAAATTACTGTAGAAGTGATGTGCTATTTCAATTCGCAGCAAACTGTAATTGTTGGCAATAGAGACGATAATATACGCACAAGCTGATGTTTATTTCAGGAAGCTCTGGTCTCCACCAGATTTTGTGGTTTTGTTTTTACTGTTTTGTATGTTGAAAGAGGTTAAATACACCAGTGTTGCTAACGAAAAGTAACGTATTTATTTCTTCTTAAACGTCAACAATTCCCAACTGTAGTGCTCAAAATTATTTTTTTTTTAAATATTTGATATGTAAGCTAACCATTCTGAACACATATAAGCTAAATTTACAATTCATTTATTAATTGCCATGCCAACAAGCACCATAAGTACTTACAGTAAGAATTTTAGAGGTCATTAATATAATACAATTAGGAAATGACGAAACAATCAAGAAGGAGTATAATCGTCCATCATTTAAGCTCAAGAACTAGGTTAGCAGCAAAATCAAACTTCAGGTTCTCCTTATATAGCACATGTAAATGGTAATTGGAAGTTGTTGCTTGTTTTACGAAGTTTCAATTTTGAATTTATTTTCGATATGGTGGGCTTTTCGGTACCAAGATGTTCTAATGGATCCCATAAAGGACACCGGTTATTTCGATTCGCTACTAATGATTCCAGAAGAGCAACTTGGCTTCAAAATTGCTGTACCCTTATTAAAATCTGTGAGAGATTAGGGTCAGCAGCCTTTGTTGTGTAGTCTAGAAGAAGTTTAGTTTGTCTCATTTTTTGAATAGAACATTAAGAATAGGTAATTAAAATCGTAGATGTGTAAACAACTTATTAAATTTAAGGCGATTGGTATAGAAAAGTATAATATTAAATACAGAATACAGTTAATACACTGCTGTTTTGCTTTTAGCTCAAATAGTTTTGTAGTTGCAGTAATTAGAATGTTAAAATGCTAACAGACTCCCTGTAAACTTAATGGGAAGCACAGTAGAAAAAACGGAATTTTTTAAATCAGTAGCTGCTACAACTTTAGCTCAAATAGTTTTGAAATCCCGAAGAAAGCTGCTAATAAATTAATTCCGTCTTGAGTTTCGCATTTTGCCGCCAAAAAAAGTTAAATACTTATGTTCAATATTTTTAGGATGAATAAGTAGACAAGTAAATGTAATGAATTTAATAAGTAAAAACACGAGGTTTCAGAATTTGTTTTTCAGATTTGTTGTGGCTGAAACAATTACTTTGATTTCTGCAGATAAATATATTCTTTCACGAAAAAGAACCTGGTTATGTTAACGGAATCACTATGCATATAATGCTAATACAAGACATGTGCTACTTCAAGTAAAGAGTCTATTGCAAAATTAATTAACAAAAGAATGTATAAGAAGGCTTTGTCCATATAATTTAAATGTAACCTTTCATTGCAATTGTTCACATCGAGAATTCATTTTTCTTAATGTTCAATTAAATATTGAAATGCAATTTTGTTTTATTATTGTTTTTTTACTGTTTTTTCAAGCATTTCAAAAAGCAATTGGCTAACCACGAACTATAAATTATTTATCAGATATCGAATGCTTGGGAAAACACGGCCCTACGTGCCTTGTATTCCTGATAAGTATAACTTACGGTTCTTAGTACTATTATACTATTCTGTAAAACAGAGCATGCTGCTTTATGCCTAATGAATAAACGCTTTCTTTTAAAAACGTTTCACTTTACTCTCAATTGCAGTGTGGAACGTCTTCCTGATTTTCAAGTTTTGTTTGGCATAAATATCTTAAATATTCTATTGCTTTCAGAATAATCTTATTGTTTACTTTCAAAGGTGCTTTATAAATTAAAATAACTCGCTTTAGCATACACAAAGAAAACGCAAAGTAAAGAAGAGTGGGTATAATTAAATAGTTTTAAATGTACGCTAGAATATACAATATACTCGCCATTGTGTCGCCCTCCGTGGTGTAATGGTTACCATGCTGACTTCATATACCCAAGGTCGCGGGTTCAAACCCGGCGGAGGACGATGGAATTTTTCGGGCGTAAAAATCCTTAGCATGGCTTCCTTCGGAAGGGAAGTAAAGCCGTTGGTCCCGTGTCGTAGATTTACGGCACGTAAAAGAACCTCAAGCCTGATTGAGAGACCTCTGAGCAAAATTAATAATTTAGAATGGGACGCTGAGAACCACAGCAGTTAAAGAGCGTCCATAAATAACAGGACATTTACTCGCCATTGCGTTTCCTACAAACAAAACAAATATATCCCGGTTTAATCAAGAGCAAGTTAAATGTTTTAATTGAATACATGTATAAATAATATACTATATATATAAATCTGATGTGTTCCATTCATATGATTTTCTCTATATCTCTGCAATAAATTCTTGTTAAAAAGCTTATGCTTCTATTTACTTCATGCTAGTCGAGAAAAAAATAGCAGAAATAGAATTATTACTTGCTTCCATGCAAATATAAGGGAAATAAGGGAATACTACGTTAAAGTGATAGTCAAAAGCTGGTTGCTTTGACTGAAATTCAGGAGTTGATGTACAGAAGTTGACAAATTCCTGTGTGAGAAAAGTTTCTTTAAGTTGAAACCAAAAACAAGGAATATCTCAAGAACGATCAACTCCATGAAAAAAATGTATGTAACTTAAATTGTGTGTTTTAATGTGCTCTACATTTATGTAAGGTAAGTTTTTGTCTATCTCTTACGATTTAGCAGTTATGCAAAATTCCTTACCATTCATCCAGAATAAAGTAGTCTTCAGAGGCTATTTCCAGGAATTTCAAGATATACATTTTATTTGTGAAGTAAATATCTTTAATATACGATATTTTAATCAAAATCTTTAGAGCCATTTTTAAGGAAATCAAAATTTTCGAAATTTTGCTCATGTAAAAGGTATTTTGGGGTGGGGGGATTTTCTTGAAAATCTTCTTGTCGCATCCTTGAAGGATACCAAACTTAAATACCAAGTTTGGTTTTTAACGGACTTTTTGTTGTTTTGAGCTATGTTGTCCACAGACACACACACACACGAACATTTTTCTAAAACTTTTTTTTTTTGGATTCAGAGGGTCTCAAAATATATATTTCCGGTGAAATCTCGGTATGGAATTTATGGGTGCAATACAATACCTTCTCTATACACTATGTACATAGGACATATAGAAAAAGTAAAAATATACAATACGCTATGTATAATAATAACAATAATAATTATTTACAGATAAATTAGCGCTGCTTTACGTATATAAGAAAATAGACATGTCGTCTGTTATGACCAATCAGTTTAAGTGCATTACGCTAAAAAAAGAAGAAAAAAAAAGACTTCATTAGAAAGTTTAATCGAGGTTATCAAATCGTAGGGAATTTGCATAAAACAGCTAAATTGATACTAACACCAACAACAACAATAATAATAATAATAATAATAATAATAATAATAATAATAATAATAATAATAATAACAACAATAATACACTGTCATTAATTCATTAAATTATTTTTCTGCTACTGATTACAATATGATATTATTATATTAGGCCTTTAAATGAAAGTAATGCCCTTTTTTAACCTCCCAGCATCTTTTTTCCGCTAATACAGCAAACTCACTTCGGTGAATGGATTGCGGTCACATAAAAATCAGTTCTGGTTATCTGACAATACTTATATTGTATCATTTATATCCGTCTCGGAAAGGTTGTGAAGTTCCAGGTTTTGATCTCACATCTCATTCCCAGGAATATACACTGCAGTTCTGGAAACCATTAATTTCTTTGTACACAGCATTCATGTTTTAAGGCGTGTCAGTAGTAGATTAGTTCTGCTGCGATGATTTCTTCTGTATTATTACTACTTAATGGAAAGCAGCAAGAGTAGAAGTTTAAACTTTATAGTCCAATATACAGGATGTTAATGAACTGCACCGAAATAATTTGCGAGATAGTGCACGTGACTGATATAAGTAATTTGAGATTGGCGATGCATGGTCCACAGATAAACATAACGCAACTACATAGCGTTAAACGTGTGGGTATCAGGTGCTGATAAGTCGGTGTTAAAGCAAAGCAGGTTGAAAAAATGGCTTAGAATGTCTTTAAAACTGCTGCCCGTGTATAGAAATATCGATTTTTAGCAGCTCGTTACTAGCGTTCTCAAGATTTAATGTCACAAAATCTGTAAAATCTTGAACTAATCACTGGATAGTGCGACACTAGTTCATTAAATACGTTCTTGAGTTACGTAGCCTATTCTGGAAGCGTTTTTTCAACTGTTTTGGTGGCTTAATGCATAACGCTGGAAGCTGCAATCCCAAAGGTCATGAGTTCGATTTCTGTCATAGAGTAAATGTTTTTTATTATAATTAATTTTTTTCATTTCAGACGAAGGGTCGCGATACGTGGCATACTGGCACTTCAGAAACTTATAGCGAATACTTCGAAATTTCAATAAACAGGCCACAAGTCTCCTATCTCAAATTATTTATTTAAGTAATCCACATATTCTGTGAAAATATTTCGGTATAGATTATTAATACCCTGTATAATTTATAAATTCCCTAATCCTTGAAATTAAAATGATATGGAATATTTCGGTTGTTGGCTGTTCCTAAAATATCTGTCGGTAGCATAATTAATTAATGTGAGCAGAATCTCTATTACGAATAATTGCGGCCTGTTTATAAAATTCGAGAAAATAATTTACTTAAAGGTTTGCCTATTGAATTTTCTTTGGCGCTGTAGAAGGCTAAGTATAAATTCAACACTTGGTGGTAAGGCATTTAAACACTACATGTATTACAGAAACACGTAAATAATTGTAGTAATAATAAAAACAATTATTACATTGACATGACTTTCTCTACATCTCTGCAACAAATCATTGTTAGAAAGCTTATGCTTCTATTTACTTCATGCTAATTGAGGAAAATTATCAGAAATGGTCTTTTTACTTGCTTCCTTCTAAGTAGAAGTGAATTAAGGGAGTACCATAGGTTAAAGTGATAGTGAAAAGCTGGTTGCTATGTTACTGAAGTTCCTTTGTTTGTATGAACAGGAGTTGACAATTTTTCAAAGCTAAAACGAATAACAAGGAATATCTCAAAAACGGTCAACCTCACGAAAAAGTTATATAACATAAATTGTGTATTTTAACGTGCTCTACATGTTTTGTGTTGTAAGTTTTTGTCTATCTCTTACGCTTTAGCAGTTATGCAAAATTCCGAGGCTACTACCGGAAAATTAAAGATATTCGTATTATTTGTCAGGTAAATATCTCTAATATACGACATTTTAATCAAAATCGTTAGAGCCGTTTTTGAGAAATCAAAATGTTCGAAAGAAGTTTCTATGTAAAGGGTAGTTGGGGTGGGGGATTTTCTTGAAAATCTTCGTGTCGTATCCTGGGAAGATACCAAACTTAAATACCAAGTTTGGTATTTAATGGTCTTTTCGCTTTAGAGCTATGCTGCCCACAGTCACAAACACACACACACACACACCAAAAATGCTCTTTTTGGTTTCAGGGTGACCGGAAACATGTATTTCCAGTGAAATCGAATTTTTGGGTGCATTACAATACCTTCTCTATACACTATGTACATAGTAAGTGTAGAGAAAGTAAAACATCAGAAGTCAAACTTGGTTGAAATCAGCGTTACAAGCAAATAGTCTGATGCCACCAAGGGATGTTTATGCGACAGCCTATCGTCTCCGTGGTGTAGTGGTTACCATGCTAACTTCATATACCCAAGGTCGCTGGATTTTTTCGGGAGTAAAAATCTTTAGCATGGCTTCCTTCGGACATAGATTTACGGCACGTAAAAGAACCTCAAGCATGATAGAGAGGCCACTGAGCAAAATTAAGCGATATTTCACACCCAATATAGAATGGGACGCTGAGGACCACATTAGTTAAAGAGTGACCATAAATAACACGCCATTTACATTTATTTTTTGGGAGAGTCTATCCGGAGCCGAAGCCCCGACTCTTGGTACCAAGGAGGTTATCTGCGTGGCTCTTTCCATAGGGTAATACCTGGAGTCTGAAAATGTTCCCCCGCCCCCGGCATGGGGTCGTACCGTGATGGAATGGATGTGCCATTTCCGCGCGTTAACCCCGTAGGGAAGACTTCCGAATACCGTCTACTTGTTATTTAGGCTAGTACAGGAGGACATTGAGGTGTCCCTCAACCCCATCCAAGTGTACCAGATCTCCAACAAGTATCGGGACCATGCCACGTCAAGTCCACCCCAATCTGAACAGCTCTCTTCCGGGAGAGGCACGTCTAGTAACGTCAAAAGTACCAGAGGTGTTCGGGTTCCGCAGAGTAGCTGAAGAGTGTGTTTTAACGACCTCTATATTTATTGTATTGTAGTTTTTGTCTATCTCTTACGGCTAACCAGTTATGTAAAAGTCCACAATATTCATTCACAATAAAGTAGTCTTCAGAGGCTATTCCCAGAAAATTCAAGATATACATTTTATTTGTCTTGTAAATATCTTTAATACACGATATTTTAATAAAAATCGTTACAGCCATTTTTTAAAAAATAAAAATTACGAAAATGTTTCCATGTTAAGGGAAGGGTGACGGGTTTTTCTTGAAAATTCTCGTGTCTCATCCTTGAAAGATACTGAACTTAAACTCCAAGTTTAGTATGTAACGGACTTTTGGTTTTTGAGCTATGCTGTCCAGACGCACACGGACCTTTTTCTAAAAAACTTTTGTTTTGGATTCAAGGGGACCCAAAACATGTATTTCCGGTAAAATTTCGGGGTGGAATTTTTGGGTGGAAAAATTCGATACCGAGATTTCACCGGAAATAGACGTTTCAGGGTTCCTGTATCCAAAAAAAAAAAAAGTATTTTCAGAAAAAGGTCCCTGTGTCTGTGAACATGATAACTCAAAAATACTAAATATCAAACCTGGTATTTAAGCTTAGTGCCTTCTTGGGATGCAACCCGAAGATTTTGAGAAAAATCTCTCCACCCCAAACTACCCTTTATATGGAAACATTTTTGAAATGTTTGATTTTCTCAAAAATGGTTCTAATGATTTTGATTAAAATGCCGTATATTAAATATATTTATATGGCAAATAAAATGTATATCTTGAATGTTCTGGGAATAACCTCCAAAAACCTCTTTATTCTGAATGAATGTTCCTGAATTTTGCGTAACTGGTAAACCGTAAGAGATAGACAAAAACTTACTATACACAAAATGTAGATGGCGTTTAAGCACAATTTATGCCGTATACGTTTTTTCGTTGAATTGATCATTTCTGAGGTATTCCTTGTTATTCTATTTCAGATTGAAAGTACTTACATTTTTCTCACACGAAAAATTGTAAACTCTTGGCCCTGCATAGAAACGGATTTCATCCACATGGCAACCAGCTTTTAAAAGATTTGACATTACAAATAGCTTTACGGGATAGCTATCCCGTGAAGCGATCTGTAATAATCAACACCGAGAAAGCTTTCAAATTTTAATAGATTTTACTTTCTTTTTAGCCTAGTGTATTCCCTTATATATGAGTAATGTCTGCTAATGTTTATCTCGAATATATAAAGTAGACAGAAGAATATGAATTTTAACAATAATTTATTACAGCTATGTAGAGAAAGTCATGTGAATGGAACAAATTAGATTTTTAGTATTTTAATTTCCAACGGGCTCATTTATCACCTTGTAGATATCTAGTAGTTACAAAATAAAATAATAATAATAAAAATAATAATAATTATTATTATTATTATTTTAGGCCCACAAGTCGTAGGTGAACAGTACAGACTCAGAAGCAAGAATGAAATAAAATGATATACAGCTATTCATAGTCATATTAGAAAACGAAGGTTAAAATGTTATGGACATATCAAACGAATGAATTCTAACAGGCTCACAAAACAAGTCATTGAATTTTATGAAAATAGAAGTAAAGCACATGTAGATACTATGAAATGGATTGGGGAAGTAAAAACTGATTTAAAATTAGCAGGAATTACACAAGAAGATATATTAAACAGAAAGCTCTTCAGAAACAAAGTTCATAAATGGCAAGTTGACCACGAGGACAGACCGAAGAAAAAAACTGGAACAATGTGGACAGACGAGAGAAAAGAAGCCCACAGCCAAAGAATGAGAGAAATATGGGTTCAAAGGAAAACAAAGAGACGTTTCTAAGTACTTTGATTAGTCCTTCATGGGCTCATTCGTGATGGGAAAAAAATAGTAATAATAATAATAATAATAATAGTAATAATAATAATAATAATAATAATATACAGTCTTAGAAGATTATTGTAGATATTTTAAGTAGAAAAATCACCGGATGGAACACAATTTGATTAATACAAAAGTAATTTAGCGTACTAATATTATTTAATTCAGTAATTTACAACAAAAATCGGATTCGCATAATATAGCTGGCTTCTAGTTGCTGCCGCGTCATTGTAATCTTCTGCCAACGTTTCGACTTGTTATTGAGACCGTCTTCAGGGCTACAGTCTCAATAAGAGGTCGAAACGTCGGCTGAAGCCCGCCATATTATGCACGACTCTGGTCACGGAAGCCTGCTTGAACAAAAATCAGATGTGCTCCATTCACATGAGTTTCTCTACATCTCTGTAATAAATTATTTTTAAGATACTTATTCTTCTATCTACTTCATTCTCTACTCACACAAGGAAATAAATCATAATGAGACCATCAAAATATGGGATGAAAGCGGTTCAAATCTACGCATATTTTGTGCAATTAGAAACTCATATCTTGCGAAATTGGACTCATAAGGCTGACGACAAACCAGCGCTTCAGCTCTCAACTATAATTCCGCTCACGTGACTATAATTATTTTCGTTTTCCTCATATGAGTTACCCATGCGTAGGCACGACGCTTCAGAAGTGATACTTATAACCTCAAATAACAGGGTATGGCATAATCCTTCAACCGTTTCCGAAAGAGTGCGTAGTGTGACCGAATCATTTCCTTTTTAAAAGTAGCCTCAAGAAATAATTAGTTGCCGACTTCATATGATCTCATACATCAAAGGTTTCACAGAGCGTTTCAGAATAAGTGCGTATTCCGCAGTGTTTTAAGTGTGTATCAAGATGCTTGCTCGCTAAAGCGCCTCGCCTTGGTGCTTCGTGGCGCAGGGGATTGTAGGTTCGAGTCTATTTTGTGTCTGGGTGTTTGTGTGAATGTGTACATGTACATGTGTGTGTATGTGTATTTATCATAAAACAGAAAACCGCAAACAAAGGAAAATTAGGGAAAAAAATAGGAATACGGGAAAAAAAAAATAAAGGAATCCCAAAATGTTTTTCATTTCTTGTTTTTATGCCATCATTATATCAGCTTCGCATCTGTTAAATTTGTTGCGCTTATAGATACTTATTACTCTCTCTAGCCCGCTTGTACAATGTACATAGTGTATAGAGAGGATATTGTATTCCACCCAAAAATTCGATGTCGAAATTTCACCGGAAATATATGTTTTGGGTCCCCCAAACCCGAAAAAAACAGTTTTTAGAAAAAGGTCCACGTGTGTGGATAACATAGCTCAAAAATAATAAAATACCAAACTTGGTATTTAGATTTGGTATTTTCCAAGGATGCGACACGAAGATTTTCAAGAAAATCCCTGCACTATAAAACTATCCTTTACATGCAAAATTTTTCGAAAAGATATTTACATCCCGTATATTAAAGATATTTACATCCAAAATAAAATGTATATCTTGAATTTTCTGGGAATAGCCTCTGAAGACTACTTTATTCTGGATGGATTTTGTAAATTTTGCTTAACTACTAAACCGTAAGAGATGGACAGAACTTACTGCACAAAAAATACAGATCTCGTCAACACTTACAATTTATGTCCTTCCCGTTTTTGCTGTGAAGTCCAAGATATTCAATGTTATTGGTTTCAATTGTAAAGTACTTTTCTCAGATAGGAAGTGTCCGTATTTCTTTTTTGCTACTTCGGGCCAAACAAAGAAGTGATTTGCAATGACAATCACATAACGACAGCTTTTAAAACATTTGACTATCAGTTTTGGCTAATGTATTCCTTTAGTTTTCTTCTACTTATAAGGACTTAAGTAATAAGAACATTCTTCTAACGTTTATCTCCATTACCGTGATGTGGAAAGAAGAATAATCTTTTGTAAGAAGTTTGTTTGTAGAGCAGATAGAGAGAGTCATGTGAGTGTAACACATCAAATTTTTTTTATACATATAAGATTCCCAATAGGGCAGGAGGAGCGAAAATATCTTCCCTCTGAGACTTAGCAAAGATCCAACACTACATTCACAATGAAATGCAAGCGCTTGCGTTTTGGGCCATAATTATTACAGGACAGTTCGTGCGGACCTCTGAGGAGGAGACACGGCAATTTTCGTGAAATAAATTGTGGTCCACCGACCTATACAGCTCCCGCCGCTTTTGTCTTTCTTTCTGTGTTAGTTTTCCCTTCGTTTTCTGTTCGCTGTCCTATTTTCAGCTGTACATGCTCAAATTTAGAAGGGCACAAGCACCCATGCCCAAGGCGGTACTCGAATCCGCGATACCCTGATCCACGGAGCATCAAAATTAGGCAATTTAAAGAGCGTGGCCATGAGGACCGGCTCGCTTCAAAGTCTGATGACCACGGCGTTTGCCTGAATCTCGGTGGTACGAAAGTCTTTCTGGTCTCTTTGTACCACGTATTTAGAAGAAAACCAAGCCAGGTAGCTCAGGCGTTTCGTTTGAGACTGGCCAATTTTTTTTTGTTTTGTTTTTTTTTCTGTTTTTTTTTTTCGGCGGATTTTCTGGGTCGCTATGCAAATTCTGGGGATATTAGTTCATTCTTCCGAACTTCTTTTCCCTTCACTAAATCTGCTGCGCTTCATCCAACCGGTCTATTTCAGGGATGTAAATGACGGCAAGGTGGCGCCTATCTGTGGTGGTGGCTGCGTTTTGGAAATACAGCTTTCAGCGGCGGGAAGGCGTTGGAAGTCGTCTGTAGATCTAGGGAGTTCAGGAACCTCCTAGTGCTCTCAACTAGTAGATGAAAAGCTACTTAAGACCCTCCACGGTGGCTCCTTCCCCTCCGTCAGGTCTCGCCTCTCGTAAATACACACGATGTTAATGAACTATACCGAAATATTTTCACAGAATATGTAGATTGCTTAAAATAAGTAGTTTGAGATAGGAGAATTATGGCCTATTTATTGAAGTTTCGAAGTAACGGCTATAAGTTTCTGAAGAGCCAGTACGCCACGTATCGCGACACTTCGTTTGGAATGAAAAAAATAATAAAAAAATATATACTCTATGACAGGAATCGCACTCATGACCTTTGGGATAGCAGCTTCCCGCGTTAAGCATTAAGCCACCAGAGCAGTTGAAAAAATGTCTGCAGAGTAGGCTACATAACTCAAGAACGTAGTTAATGAATGCTCAGTGTCGCACTGTCAAGTTATTAGTTCGAGATTTTTGCGACATTAAATCTTGAGAATGCTAGTAACCAGCTGCTAAAAATTCATATTTCTATACTCGGGCAGCAGGTTTAAACATTCTAGGCCATTTTTTCAACCTGCTTTGCTTTAACACCGACTTATCAGCACCTGATACCCAAACGATTAACGCTATGCATCCCCGATCTCAAACATGTGAAACATCAAACCAGATTTCTAGTTCTTAATTTTTTTTTATCTTTATTCCGGAGTCTTGTCGGGACCCTTTTCTTTTCTTCATTTTCCTAACATTTACTTTGTTTTCTGTTTGATTTCCATTTGTTTTTTTTCTTCTTCTTCTAATACTCACATACATATACACATTTTACAAACTTATAAAAACACATATCCAAGGTGGAGTCGAACCCACGATCCAAAGCGAAGTACTTTAGATTGCGCGGCCGTTGGGACCGGCACTAAACCGGCAGTTGTTTTTATTATGCATCTACGCTTGAATTTGCCTTTACAGTGCACACAGAAGATAAACAAGATCACAGGAGTATCTGTATTATAATTTAACCAGCAGGCAGCGCTTATTGCTCGCTTTAAACCTGTTAAATAATAAAGCTCTACACCATCCTCCCATAAAGCGACAGCTGTTGAGTCTAGTTTAGTATCAAACACCTTTCTGCCGGTAACATTGTCGGGAGTTCCCAAGTGCGGGTTAGTTTACGAGCGATGTTGTTATCAGTGCTGGCAACCTACACGAAATTAATGTGTAATGCCCGGAGAAGCCTGCGTAATGAGGAAGAACATGGCGATAAGGAGACAAAGCACAGTAATAGTGTTGCCGGATACTCCAAGAAGACCCTGTTAAACATTTTGCATGTGTAATCCTATTGTGGGTGGAGGGAAAGTCTGCTGCTTAATGCCTAGACCGGATGTGAAACAGGGCCTTGGGGATCTTACAGAAAATCTCATTCACAGGCAATATCCGTGAAGTTATTAAATGACTTTCCAAAACGACCTTTCTTCTGAACTTTAACAACATTGCTTGGTTCGTTATTGTAACAATAACCATTAAAATGGTCAACCATTTCCAAAAACTATTAATTCTATCTATAATCACACCTGAGGTGCAGATGCCGTCTTCTACCGGGTATTGAAACTTAATTCGGACGCTGTTAATAGAAGGTAGAATTCAGGGAATGAATGCAAATCTCGAAAGCTTTATTTCAATTCCAGTTCACTGTAATAAGCATTTAAAAGAAGCATTTTTACTTTCTCTACACGCGCTATATACATAGGGTATAGAGAAGGTATTGTATTTCACTCAAAAATTCGATATCGAGATTTCACCGGAAATACATATTTGGGTCCCCCTGAATTTAAAAAAAGCATTTTTGGAAAAAGAACGTTAAATGCCAAACGTGGTATTTAAATTTGGTATCTTCCAAAGATGCGACACGAAGATTTGCAAGAAAATCCCCCCACCTCCAACTACCCTTTACATGGAACTTTTTTCGAAAATTTTGATTTTCTCAAAAATGGCACTAACAATTTTTTTTAAAATGTCACATATTAAAGATATTTACATGACAAATAAAATGTATATCTTGAAATTTCTGGGAATAGCCTATAATGACTAATCGAATTTTACGGGATTTTGTATAACTGCTAAACCGTAAGAAATGGACAAAAGCTTACCACACAAAAATGCAGAGCACATCAAAACACACAATTTATGTTATATACAATTTTTTCCGTGGAATTGATCGTTTTTAGATATTCCTTGTTTTTGGTTTCAGCTTTGAAAAACTTATAATTTTCTCATACAGAAATTTGTCAACTCCTGTCCATACAAACAAAGGAACTTCAGTCAGATAACAACCAGCTTTTGACTATCACTTTTATCTGTGGTATTAGTTTATTTCGCTTCTGGTTACAAGGCAACAAGTAAAAAGACTATTTCTGCTAATTTCTTCTCGTTTAGCATAAAGTAAATAGAAGCATAAGGTTTTAAATATAGTTTGTTGCAGACATGTAGAGAAATTCATGCAACACATCAGTTTTTTTATAACAATGAAAAAGTATTTATCAATTTAAAGGGTCAATATACATTTATAAAGCTACTCAAATACTTAAAATAATGTTTTGGCAACTTTAGACATTTAGTCCATAGTGTCCTCTTAATATTCAGCGAGGATCCTCACTGTCCAATCTTTGAACTCATCAACGAATGAATGCAAATGATGCTGGAGATTATTTAACAGCTACTTGAAGAAACGCTTGGCATTGCGTCATTTCAATATCAAGGGAATAATACTTAAAATCTGCGCAATAAGGTAAATAAGGCAGAAACTAGAATTTCTGGTTTTTGTGCATACTGAGCTCGAACTTGTTATCCTCAAGGTCCTGGTTAACAAGTAAGAGACTAGCAGAAACTTAAAAAGTAAAAGCAATAAGACGTGATAATTAGAGTAACAGTAAAAACATTCTTACAAAAAGTATTGACGTTGTAAACAAGTCTGGTGATAATCTATAGACATGGCCTGTCACAGGCAAACCAACCATGTATGTCACATGATATTTTGGGTTTCTTAAGAGTATGCGTTGTTATTTTTCTCTTCAGGACAAGAGATTTTATGTTTTAACATTTTATTGTGGTTATAATTTTACTGTGGTTATAATTTTACTGAAGAGTCACTAATTTCTTTACAACATCTATATTCCTAACCAAAATATACAGACCGATTTAATTGGTTTTAATGCTCTTAATTTTTACATTAGTTTTAATCTCAACTTTCTGAATAAAATAGTCCACCACTTTCCTGCTTTCAATCCTTTACTACTATTTTAGTGTCTTAAAGTACGAGGGCAGTCCAGAAATTCCCAGACGTTTAGGCATATCGTGGCGTTGAGTAGGGCTAGAGTCTCCATTTTGGTGTCATAACGTTTCTCCATTCAATGCGAGATTACAGACTCTAGTGCAGTTTTAGACTAAGGTATTTCCTGAGCCTTTCCTATTGGTTACGGAGACAATATGGCTACTTGACAGGTGAACGACAGGTTTCGCGATTTCGTCGAGGTTAGGCTACGTTAGGTGTATATAAATTAACTGGATAGATATAAGAGGTAAAAATGGACTTTCTGAAAGCCGGTTCTGGTTTCCAATTCTAAATGTCGAGTCTTCTGTTCGTTCTGTCTCCTTGTGCATGACCAGCCATGTTGGTCAATCGACCAATGGCAGAGTCAAATCTAAAACGGAACTAGAATCTGCAATTTCGCTGTGAAAGGTAAGCAGAGTTCAGTTATGTAAGCATGATGACTGTGCCTTCCTTAATTTACCCTCTGTCAAAATGTGCGCTGGAATAGAAACTCCCGCCACTTATGAAGTGCGGTCTGTGATTAGGGTTTTGCTACCTAAAAACAACAAACCAATTGAAAGTTATCATGAACTTTTGTGATGTTTACGGGCAGGGAATAATGAGTGAAAACCGAGTCAGGCAATGGTGCAATTGATTTTGTAAATGGCCGTACCAATGTTCTCGACGAGGACCGCAGTGGTCAGCCTAGCCTTGAGACTGGTCAATTGGCAATGAAAATCAATGACAAAATTCGTGCAAATTGTCGTTTCACGATTACAGAACTTTCCGAACATTATCTCCAAATATCATGGAGTTTGGTGCACTTCACAAGTGGCGGGAGTTTTTATTGCAGCGCACGTGTAGACAACCCTCAGAGGGCAAAGTAAGTCATCAGGCCACCACAACTGGATGCGTACTGAATGTAGGACCATTATGACACCAAAATGGCGACCTAGCCCAAAACGTCTGGAACTTTCTGCACTGCCCTCGTATAAGTACATTCCATGCTTTCTTTTATCTTTCTCCGGCTACTGATTGGCCTTAAGAGGCTGCCTTCACCGTTCTACATCGGCGACTAGGGAAAGGTGAACGCTGTGTTGTCTATACCGGGGGTCACCAATTCGTTGCCCTTTGAGTAAAGTAAAGAGAGAAAATTTGCTCTACGGTCCTGTAAATCACCTACTCTGCAATGCGTGACCAACTGCACGGAAAGCAAAACCAGATAATTCCTTCAGTGCTGTGATAGTATGCGGCTTTTTGCTTTTGAAATACGTAATCCACCTTTCATCCAACAAATATTATTGGCTCAAGTTTAGTAGAACACTTAACTCTACTATGTCTCTTCGAATATGAGCACATACATATTCTCATATTAGATCACTTTTTTACTTTCTCTATACGTACTATATACATAGTGTATAGAGAAGGTATTGTAATATACCCAAAAATTGGATACCAGATTTCACCGGAAATCCATGTTTTGGGTCCCCCTGAATTAAAAAAAAAACATTTTTGGAAAAAGGTCCATGTGTGTGTGTGTGTGTCATAGCTCAAAAACGAAAATACCGTTAAATACCAAACTTTGTATTTAAGTTTTATATATTCCAAGGATGTGACAGATTTTCAAGAAAATCCCCCCACCCCAAACTACCGTTTACATGGAAAAAATTTCGAAATTTTTGATTTTCTCAAAAACGGCAGTAACGATTTTGATTAAAATATGGTATATTAAAGATAATTACCTCACAAATAATATGTATATCTTGAATTGTCTGAGAATAGCCTCTGAAGACTACTTTATTCTAGATGAATTTTGTGGAATTTTGCATAACTGCTAAACTGCTAAACCATAAGACATAACCTTAACACACAAAAATGTAGAGCATATTAAGACACACAATTTTTTTTTTTTTTTTTTTTTTTTTTTTTTTTTTTTTTTTTGTTTCAGCTTTAAAGAACATACGTTTCTCACACTGGAATTTGTCAACTTCAGTCACATAGCACCTAGATTTTGACTATCCCTTTAACGTATGATACTCCCTTATTTCGCTTCTACTTACAAGGAAGCAAGTAATAAGACTATTTCTGGTATTTTTTTCCCGACTAGCATGAAGTAAACAGAAGCATTAGCTTTTTAACAATAATTTGTTGCAGAGATGTAGAGAAAGTCATGTGAATGGAACACATCAGATTTTTAATACTACGTTTTTATACTCCTTAGCTTGGCTTACTGAGCTCAAGGTCGCGGGTTCGAACCCGGCTCAGACCGATGGTCTGATAGATTTATTGGCGTAAAAGAACTCATGCGGTAGGAAATTCCGGCACACGGGGCGCGCTGATATGATCCTGGCGATTGACGGCGTCTAGGTTGGCGGTTTTGCGAAAGACTGGTAGCATTTTTATATAAATTATTTATACTTATGAGCTTAAAATAATATAATAATAATGATAATAATAATAATAATAATAATAATAAGAAGAAGAAGTTACGTTTTTCACCCTAATGACAATGTGTGCTCTTCTGGTAATTAGCAGGCGTCCAATATAGAAAATCCCATCTACTGCGAACTAGAACCTTGAAAAAAATTGCTTAGCACTACTTACCTCATCTCGTAAATAAGACGTAAGTAAATTACGCTCATTATAATCAACATCAGCATCTGCATCAATTATCGTCGTCATTATGACCGACTTCTTTTCTCACATTACTTATATGCTTTTGTATTACCAATATATGTATGTAAAGTGTTTAAGTAACAATATTAGCATCGACAATAATAATATTAATTATTTGTTGTTTTTTTTTCACACAAGTCCCGTGCAGGACAAGAGGTAGACAGGTAGAGAGAGTCATATTGAAAAATCTGATCAGTTACAATCACATGACTTTCTCCACATCTCTGCAAAAATTATTGTTAATAAGATTATTTTTCTATCTGCTTCATTATAATCGACATAGACATTATCAGAAACAGTTTTATTATTTAGTTCCTTATAAGTAGAAGGGAAATAAGGGGATACACTAGACTAAAGCGACAGTCAAATGCTTTAAAATGCAATTGCTAAGGCATAGAAATCCGATTCTTAGCGTGGCCAGGTGTTGACAAGTTCCCGTATGAGAAAAGTGTTAAATATATCTTAAAACTGAAATTAATAACAAGGAATACCTTAAAAACGGACAACTCCAAGAAAAAATACATATAGCACCGTTTTTTTTTTTTTGTGAAGTAAGGTTTCGTCTATCTCTTACGGTTTACCAGATATGCAAAATTCCACAAAATGCTTTCAGAACAAAAATGTCTTCACTGGCTACTCCCATAAAATTGAACATATACATTTTATTTGTTATGTAGATATCTTTAATAAATTTATTAAAATCGTTAGAGCCATTTTTGAGAAAAAGAAATTTTTCGAAAGTTTTTCCATGTAAAAGTTAGTTTGGGCTGGGGAAATTTTCTTGAAAATATTCTTGTCGCATCCTTGGAAGATACTGAACTTAAATACCAAGTTTGGTTTTTAACGGTCTTTTCGTTTTTAAGCTATGCTCTCCACACACACACACATCACACACACACACACACACACACACACACACACACACACACACACACACACACACACGGACCTTTTCCCGGAAATTCCTTTTTTGGATTCAGGGAGAACCAAAACATGTATTTCCGGTGAAATCTCGGTATCAAATTTTTGGGTGGAATACAATACTTCCTCTATAGACTCTGTACACAATATGTGTAGAAGAAGTAAAAATGCAATGTCATTTGAATCCCGGATCTCTCGGTATTCAGTCAGTTTATCTAAGTATTGAGTTAACACGGCATGTCGACACGGCTTTAACATGCTAGTTAGTTAAGGAATTAAGTGCCGTGACCTTATGTTGTCACGGTAGCTCAGTGGTCAGAGCAACCAGCTGGAGATCCGAAGACGCGAAGTTCAAATCGCGGCTATGGCATTGAGTTTCTCGGTCAATTCAACAGTAATATTGTTGCTAAGTATACTTTGGTCAGATTCTTTTGAGATAATGAAGAGGTAGGAATGGAAGTCACATGGCTGCATTAAACTGGGAAAGAACAACCTACATGTGCCCTTTCCATTGTCTGAAAGATCTCTGACCAAAGAACATGCTCATGGCATCGCTCCAACCATGCACTCTTCTGTTTATTTATTTAAATATCTGACTCGAAATGGGGTTTCAATAAAGATCAGAATCTTCTTCTTTTGCGAATTACTCTCCTCAATGTAAAGTTGCAGCTCCAAGCAGAACAAGCCAATGCCAGGGCAGTAGCCTGTCCAGGAGTAAAGAAACTTGAATCCTAGCATTTCAAAACCTGTGATAAGCCTAATGCGTGATGTGGAGTCATGTCGTTGAGGGTTGGAAACGGAATAAACCACTATTCAAACGCTATTTACCAAACCTTTCCTACATTCCCGAACTCTCAAAAGAAGAGATCAAGTAATCATTACTCGACTCAGAATTGGTCACTCCAAACTGATGCATTATCTTCTGACTAAGGACCAACCTCCAAACTTTACGAGATGTGACAGGCCTCTAACCAATTACCACATCCTTGTTGACTGCCACTGCATAGCAGAAGAAGAAAAGAAGCCGGCATTTCCAGTCTTACTAATGCAGTCAACACATCCAACATGCTGAAGACGCTACAGTTTATAATGCACACAAAGCTTACTGATGTATTCTAAATGCTAACCTAACTGTAAGACTGTGTAACTGGAAATTGATATACAATGTATTTATGATCGGTTGTTTTAAGACCTTGTGACGTGCTCATTCACATGACTTTCTCTACATCTCTGCAACAAACTATTGCTAAAAAGCTTATGCTTCTATTTACTTCATGCTAATCAAGAACAATTAGCTTATTACCTGCTTCCTTGTAAGTAGAAGCGAAATAAGGGAGTACCATAGGCTGAAGTATTAGTCAAAGCTGGTTGATATGTGACTGAAGTTCCTTTGTTTGCATGGATAGGAGTTGACACACCCCTATATGAGAAAAGTATGTTTTTTAAAGATAAAATCAAAAACTATGAATATCTCAAAAGCGATCAACTCCACGAAAAAAAATGTATATAACATAAATTGTGTGTTTTAAAGTGCTCTACATTTTTTGTGTGGTAAGTTTTTCTCCATGTTTTACGGTTTAGCAGTTATGCAAAATTCCGTAAAATTCATCCAGAATAAAGTAATCTGCACAGGTTATTACTAGAAAATTCAAGATATGCATTTTATTTATCAGGTGAATATCTTTAATATATGATATTTTAATCAAAATTTTTACAGCCATTTTTGAGAAAATCAAAATTTTCGAAAAAAGTTCCATGTAAAGGGTAGTTTGGGGTAGGGGGACTTTTCTCAAAATCCTCGTGTTGCATCTCATTTCGTTTTTGAGTTATTGTGTCACACGGGCATACACGGACCTCTTTGTGAAAATGCTTTTTTTTGGATACAGGGGACCCTAAAACATATATTTCCGGTGAAATCTCGGTAACGAATTTTTGGGTGCATTACAATACCTTCTCTAAACACTATGTACATAGTACGTGTGGAGAAAGTAAAAACTATTCAAATGTTTACTTTTTTATTGGTATCACCACTGATCACATTTTCTCAAAACATGTTACACAGTCCATGTCTATCGTCCTCTAGCGGGAAAAGCTATAGTTATTTGTTTTCTGTGTTAGCCGACAGATGGCAACTGCTGTCTGCAATACTTCACACCTGATATGACGATGAGAAAGAAAATAAAATGTGTTGATGAAAGACTAATAGGAAAAACCGCAGATTAAATTATTATACCCAGGATTTACCTAGCAACCGAGGAAACCGCGACAAACCTTCAGTCCGATTGGTGGGTTTGAACCAAGCTTTCTAAATGTAGACCAGAGACCTTACACCTGAGCTATCCTTCTCGGTAAGACACAGAATAAAGCACAATTCTTAATAGAAAATGTACATTAAAATACAAAATGTGTTTTGGGTAAAATACCTTACTATAACGAATTAGTCAACACGAGGAAAAAGTTAATATTAATATTCAGTAATTAACTCTTAGAATAAAATTATCCTTCAACAACTAGGAGATACGTAGTTCAAATCCCGGTTACAGCATAGAATTTTTCAGTCTATCTCTATCTTTCCGAACTTAAAAATTTAAAAGGTAATATTTATATATGTTATTCATTTATTGAGTAGCATTAACGGTTTCAGCTTTTACTATGTCTTCACAATAGGTAATTTAATACTGATTGATTAACACGCACCACACACAAGCACAAGCACAAACACACTTACAGATATGATTTGTGTGAATAGAAATATTATTTAGACATATCTGATGTGTTCCATTCACTCGACTTTTTCTACTCTTTGTGACAAATTATCGCTAGTAAGCTTATTCTTCTATGTATTTCATGCTAATCGTCCTATTGCTTATTTCCTTGTAAGTAAAAGGGAAATAAGTGAATACGCTAGACTAAACCGACAGTCAAATGTTTTAAAATATGGTTGCTATGGAATTGAAATCCGTTTCTTTGCGTGGGCAGAAGTTGAAAAGTTCCCGCGTGAGAAATGTGTGTTTTTTAAAACTGAAACTATTAACAAGGAATATCTCGAAAACGGTCAACTCCACGTAAAAAATGTTTATGACACTAATTGTGTATTTTAAGGAGATCTACTGTTCTGTGTAGTAATTTTTTGTATATCTCTTACGGTTTACTAGTTATGCAAAAATCAGCAAAATTCATCCAGAATAAACAAGTCTTTAGAAGCTATTCCCAGAAAATTCAACATTTACATTTAATTGTGATGGTATGTGGTATTTAAATAAAAATCTTTAAGTCTTTTTTGAGAAAATTAACATTTTCGAAAATTTTTCCATGTAAAGGGTAGTTTGGGGTGGGGGGATATTCTAGAAAATCTTCGTGTCGCATCCTTACAAGATATCAAACATAAATACCAAGTTTTGTGTTTAACGGTCTTTTCGTTTATGAGCTATGGTGTCCACAGATACACACAGACACACACGGACCTTTTTCTGAAAATGGTTTTTTTTTATTCAGAGGGTCCTAAAACATGTATTTCCGTTGAAATCGAGTTTTTAGATGGAATACAATACGACCTCTATACACTGTACACACAGTACGTGTAGAGAAAGTAAAATGTACTCAAAGTATCTCAAAATGTATATTTCAGAAGGATATCGAATTAATGGTTCCGAGATGAGAGATGTAAAATTGATAAAATGAGAATTTCGGAGACCAGGATATTTAATTTCCGTTTTAGAGTTCAACTGTCCAAGTTGACTCATTTCTTGTGAACTATAGAGGCTATTCTGGCATGATGACCTAGAGATCAGGGTTTCATGTCCCAGCGGAGCAGAAGTGTATTTCATTACCCTTGCGTGTTATGTTCCGGGTGGAGGGGGTACATTGTGCTGACCCCATTACCAGGAGCCCGCCGTTTGTGTCAGTGTCAAATGTGTGGTTCCTCAGCCATAAATTGACACGGGGATCCGAAATGCAGTATAATACTAGTGACGGCAAGAAGGAGGAAGCGAGAAGATGGAGGAGTGAGGGAGACTAGAAATCTAAAGTTTTCTACGAGGGCTGTTTTGTTTTTCAACCTCCGATAGCCTATAAATAAAAGACAAGTTCATAGAAAACAATTATTTTATTACTAAAAAGCTGTACACCTATGGTTACTTTTCAACCTAATCACCGAAAAGTTTGAGACATTTATCGTACCTGTGAACAAGCATTGCAATACCCGCTTCAAAAAAAGTTGCCGCCAATGAACATTGATGTTGCTTTGAAGATCTTCGTTGGTTTGAAAGTGCTGCCCTCCTAGCCACGTCTTCAGTTCAGGGAAAAGGTGAAAGTCGCTGGGTGCCAGTCAGGACTGTACGGTGGATGATTGAAAATGTCCAATTGAAATAGTTCAAGGAGCCGATAGGTTGTGCCAGCAGTGTGTAGACGAGCGTTGTCATGGATCAACACAAACCCTGAAGTCAGCATTCCTCTTCGTTTGTTTTGAATGGCTCCCCGCAAACGTCGTAAAATACGAAGAACTTCAAACAATGTCAATGATATTTGAAATCATTGGCAGCAACATTTTTAAAGCGGGTATTGCAAAGCTTGTGCACAGGTACGATAAATGGCTCAATCTTTTCGGTGATTATGTTGAAAAGTAACCATAAATGTACACAACTTTTAGTAATAAAATAGTTGTTTTCTATGAACTTGTCTTTTATTTATGGCCTATCTGAAGTTGAAAAAAAAATGGCCCACGTAGTTTTTCCATCTTTTCTTTGAAAAATTTCCGCAAATCGTTCACTGGTCCTGAACAGTTTTGGGCATCCCAAGAAATTCTATTCGAAAAACTGTTAATGGGTGGATTAAACACGAGGTTCAGCTGATAAGTCCCGGGCCTCATACGGATATGGCGCTTTTAGGCCGGTTAGACGGTTGCATCGAATAGTTTAACTCTAGATTAGCTTGTGTCCATAGTTACAGAACAATAGCTTGTTTAGTTTTCTAATGAGAGCATTTTAAATAAGACAACGTTAGAGTTTTCACAAGAATGGAGGATTTGGAAAAACATCAGTGATAAATACTTCCATTTGAAAGGCTTAACGCCTAAAGAAGTCAAGAAGGAAATGGACAGTACATTGAAAGACTCTGCCCCTTCATATTCAGTCTGGCTGTCTTTATGATACAAGGTGAAGATTCTTCATGAATCAATGCAAAATAATCTTTGTGTGCAAATGTTTTTTAGCTTCTATTATTTTTATATTGATCAAGTCTACAAGTAATTTGAAAATATTTAACTGTGAAAGGTGAAAAGATACATAGTAACTTCCATAATTCCATAAATTGAGAGTTCATTATGTTATAGAAACAAAAAAAAAAAACAACATAAAAACATAAGAGGTGTATAAAAGCATTCTACAGGAAATATAGGTGTCATTAAATCGTGCAACTCTTATGAATTTTTTCATAAAATAGGTCACTTCCAAAATTTGATGTTATTAAAGATAAATGTAATTTGAAGCATTGCGTTCCATGGATGGTTTCTTATGATATTATGCTAGCACTCAATTATACTTAACTAGAATAAAGAGATTTTCAGAGGCTATTCCCAGAAAAGTCAATATATACATTTTATTTATCATGTAAATATCTAATATACCTACTGCATTTTAATCAAAATCGTTAGAGCCATTTTTGAAAAAATCAAACAATTTTAAAAGGTAGTTTGAAGTGAGTGGATTTTTCTCAAAATCTTCGTGTCGCATCCTTGGAAGATACTAAACTTAAATGCCAAGTTTAGTATTTTACCGAATTTTCGTTTTTGGTTTATGGTGTTCACGGAATGCAACACATCAGGTTCTTATTTAATAGCGGTGCCACGGCATGAGACATGCATGTCTTGCCACGGGGCTAAGAGTGATTTAATAGGGAAATATAAATTATAGAAAATAATATAAATCATACCAAGAGGGGAAAAACGTAGACATTTAAAATGGGAAAGGAAGAAAGATTTCAAACACGTCTAAGTAACCGAGTTGTCACGAGCTGATAGCACAGTATACCGTTAGGGGTAGAGCATTGACCCGAAGGGGGTATACTGCCCAGGGGAACATAACGGGAAAATAGAAAGCAATGCTCCCATTGGTCAAGCGACACTTTTTGAGGCACTTGGCATGGAACATCGGCAGAGCAAAGATGTGATATTTACGGTCCGTGGTGGAGCTGAACAACCTCCCTTTAGTTGTGAGGGAAATACTTAATTTTAATACAGAGCAGAGTACCGATGAATCACCGCATCAAAATTAATAAGTAATAATAGTGGCGATGGGTAAAGCATAGTTTCGCAGTAGAAAATTTAGGAGGAATGCGTGTGTGTTCGGCGGCAGAAAAAGACCAAACTAACTGAATAAATCACTTGTGTCATACCACACCCGAAAAGAGTTTCCATGCTAAAAAATCCTGAGCAAGGGAATCCGCAAATCCACACCATTCCGAATTGCCAAAACCTGCACCCGAGATACGAACCCGTAACCCCATTACGGCCCCAGGCACAATAGCACTACTCCAGGTGGCACCCCTGATCCTTAATAATTACAGCTATGCAGCTCTGTGCCGTGGGAAATACTCATTTCTTGAAGCAAACGCGCCGCAATCACCGAAGCACACCTGAAACATGAGGAGCAAACGAGAGGAAAGGAAATTGAAGTCTAGTAGCGAAAGCGAAAACATCCCAGCACTCTTACCAACCAGGAAAGATCACAAAAAACCAAGGTCAGAGAGGACGGTCGACAAGAATTACGAATCTCCCGAAGGCAAACGTCACATGTTTCAACGCAGCCATCTCGCTCGGCGCTGTGATTTTGCTTAAAAGGTGAACGTTTGACTGGGAGTCGGGTCTTTCCACGAATTTCATTGGTGCCATTCTGGTACAACTTACAACGCGAGTAAGAAAACGCAAAACCGATTGGGCAATCCACTCCTTCAACCCGCTCGACACTCCCTCAGAACTTGTATAAGCAGTGTATTAATTTAGTTTACCATGTGCGCGCATTACCGTGGCATTAGAACTTCAGTACCATACTAACTTCATATACCTAAGGTCGTGGGTTCAAATCCGGGCGTAAAAATCCTCAACATGGCTTTCTTCTGAAAGGAAGTAAAGCCGTTGGTCCCCTATCGTAGATTTACGGCACGTAAAAGAATCTCAAACCTGATAAAAGAGGCATCTGAGTAAAATTAAGCGGTATTTCACGTCCAATTGGGACGCTGAGAACCACAGCAGTTAAAGAGCGTCCATAAACACTAGTCCATTTATTTTAATTTTAGAACTTCTGTATGTAGCGCAGAGAAAGATTAACCTTACTTTGTAACACCCAGTGAGAGGGCTGAAGTATTGTTAAGTTCACAACTCACAACTTCGTTTGTCGCAAGTTACGTTTCATGTCCATCCTCTTCCCTTCGGTAACGTGACCTATTCAATACGCTTTTTTTTTTTTTTTTTTTTTTTTGTAGTGTTTAACGCCCGCTTTAACTACTTATGGCACCGCAGGCGTTGACACTGATGATACATGAATGATGATGGAGCACCAGTGGAATGAAATGGCGGGGGAAACCGGAGAACCCGGAGAAAACCCGCCCCAGCGCCGCTTTGTCCACCACAAATCTCACATGCGCTCGCTTGGGATCGAACCCCGGCCCTCTAGGTGAGAGGCGAGTGGTCTAATCACTCGGCCACGGCGCGGCCATGAATACGCTTTTAAGAGCATAGTAAACAGGTGAAACACATGGGCAGAGTCAGCGAAAAGACTCTGTCTTACAATAACTATTTTCAGGCGTATTTTTGAAGTCTTTGAATGTACTTACCGCTATGGACATAAATATTCGCAAGCATTTATGCATTTATGCGTATGAATTTTTACCAACAGGTTTTTCATCGAAATATAGTTTCCCTGCCTGGGATCCCATGGGCCTTTAGGGAAAATCACGATAAAATACAAGCTATAACTCTTAAAAAAATCTGGTGTGTTCCATTCACATGGCTTTCTCTACATCTCTGCAACAAATTATTGTTAAAAAACTTATGCTTCTATTTACTTCATGCTGATCGAGAAAAATTAGCAGAAATAGTCTTATTACTTGCTTCCTTGTAAGTAGAAGCGAAATAAGGGAGTACCATAGGTTAAAGTGATAGTCAAAAGCTGGTTTCTATGTGACTGAAGCTCCTTTGTATGTATGGACAGGAGTTGACAAATTCTTGTTTGAGAAAATTATGTTTTTCGAAACTGAAACCAAAATCAAGGAATATCTTCTAAACAATCAACTCCACGAAACAAATTTAGTTTTGTCCATCTCTTAAGGTTTAGCAGTTATGCAATACTCCGTAAAATTCATCCAGAATAAAGGAGTCTTAAGAAACTATTCCCAAAAAATTCAAGATATACATTTTATTTGTCAGGTAAATATCTTGAATATACGATATTTTAATGAAAATCGTTAGAGCAATTTTTGAGAAACAAAAAAGTTTCATGTAAAGGGTAGTTGTGGTTTGGGGGGAAATCTTCATGTCGCATCCTTGGAAGACACCAAACTTAAATACCAAGTTTGGTATTTAACTGTCTTTTCGTTTTTGAGCTATGCTGCCCACAGACACACACACACACACACACAGACAAACACGTACATACGCACACACACGACATACACATGGACCTTTTTCCAGAAATGCATTTTTTGGATTCAGGGGGACCCAAAACATGTATTTCCGGTGAAATCTCAGTATAGAATTTTTGGGTGCAATACAACACCTTCTCTGTACACTATGTACTTAGTACGTGTAGAGAAAGTAAGAAATATAATGGAAGTATATAATTAGTGTTTAATATATATATGTTTATGTATATATATGTATTTTATTGAAATTAGTAACAATTATTAGAATGCACATCTTATGTATTTATTATTCTGACCCTTTTCTATTTCTCGTGTAAATTATTATACTTTGTATAAATAAAGGTGTTAATTTATTCAAAAATGTTAAATAAATCTTACTAAATATCGGCTGCTTTTATAAGCATGGACTGTGGCGGTCACCCTTGGTAACAAAGGAAAAAATCCATGTAGCAGCAAAAGTTAAGCTCTACACCAGCAAAGTGGAATTGCAATCTACTGCCTCTTTTCATTCCATCATGCTGTAGTAACCCCATCTTATTTGCAAGTGGTTAAGCCCAAAATGGGCAAGTACAGTAATAACATTCTTCGGTCTATCCTCAGCAGTATCAATATTGACTGTTGCCTCAATATTCTATGGCTTTATACAATAACTTTGTTATTACCTACCTTCAAGTATTTATGGCGAACAATTGAACTAAGAGAAAATACCAACATTTTTTGTGGTAAGTCTCCTAGAACTGCTATAATAACAATGGATAAGTAGCATGATTTATATAATCCTTTACGACATTAATGATGTATGTTTTCTCCATTACAACTTACAAATCTGTAAAATTTGCCAAATATTTTCAAAAAGTGAAAAAAAAAATATTCTTCGTAATAATTTGATACGAATTCTGAATTTTAATAAAGCAACCCTATCATTTTGTCACTTCGCGGAATTTAGCTATCAATTAACTGAAGCTATAACTCTACAGGCGCCTACTCATTAATAGATACTACCAAATTTGAACCTGATTTTCTCACAAATCCTTTTTCAGCATTTTTCCATATTCAGGAATCTCCACACAATACACTTATTTACAAATATGTTTCAATTTTTGTTCTTCTCAAAAGTACAAAAAGAAAATGACTGTATAGTTTTTTTTTTTTAAATAGCGACCCAATTTTGAGAAATAACTTTTGAAAAATTAATAGTTTAGGCCACTACCAAAATTTATAGGTTTTTACAATAATAAACTCAATTTCTGTAAAACTTGAAATTTTATGTGCATATTTTAAAAATGTATCGTTTTATTATAACATACAAAAGTGTTATTTAAATAACTATGCAAGCTATAGTTTTGAAAACATGCCAAAAATTATCACTGTTACTCTGTGTGATAACTCGTAGAAATTTCATAAGATTTCTTGCATATTGTGGAATTTCCAAATGTCAGAGATGCATTATCTTAATGTTTTTGTAATGGAGAGGCATTTGCAAGGCAATATATTAGTTCAGTGTACGAAGGTTAATAGGAAGTTAGGTTATTTATTTACTTTTTACCAGCGTGATTCATGCAACTGTCATTGCCAAACTGATTTCCTGCTCCAACACCTTGATTTTTTGGCTCAGCAAGTTAAATTCCGCTAGTATGTTCTTTGACGTATTCTAACTATTGCAGTTAGTTACCTTGACATACAAACACGTTTCGGTGAGTTGAATATATTTCCGCAAGACTGCTGTCGCTGGGAAATGGTGAATAATTGTTCCGCAGTAAAATAAAAGAACAACACATTCACCTTCTGCAATTCTAAAGCCCGGAGAGAGGATTGGCATAATCTGTGAAGGGCATTTGTTTCAAAGATTTTATCGTTCTTGCTCGTGATCTAAGCTAAAAGTCAGATGTATCAGTTAAACCTCAAATATAATATGAAGTCTTCACAGAAATTACAAATATATTCATTCATCGAATAAGTGTGAAAATATCGTTTAGTCAAATAAGCAATAAGCTGTTGAAGATATAATACAATGAATTTTTAGAACAAATTATTTTGTCTGAGAAGGTCAACGTACATGATTGCCAGGCCACCCTGTGGCAGAGTGGTTAGACCACTCGCCTCTGACCTAGACGGCAAGGATTCGATCCCAAGTGACCGCATGTGAAATTTGTAGTGGACAAAGCGGCGCAGGCGCGGTTTTCTCCAAGTTCCCTGGCTCCCCCCCCCCCATTACATTTAATTGGTGCTCCATCTTTATTCCATGTATCACCAGTATCATCGCCTGCGGTGCCACAAGTAATAAAAGCGGCCGTTAAACACTATAACAAATACATTCTTGCCGATATGGATGTTAGAAGAGATACGTTTTATCGATTTTTGTTTTGTTTTAAATGAGTATTATCCATTATTTTTAATTATGTTGCAATGAATAAAATGCTAAGAAAGATTCTTAATCAATTAATTAAGAAATTTGTAATATTTTATGGAGAGCCAAAAACTGAAAAGAAGTTAGGCATCGCTTTCAAATTAAGGTTTTAATAGATAGTTTAATTGATGAGCGGGAAGTAGCTTTATTAAAATGTGGTTAATAATATATTGTCTATATCTAAGGCATTAACTTTAATTACTTTTCACATTTTTCCCCTCACTATTTTTATAATACTTTAAATTAATAAAAACGAGTTCCATATTAATAGATTAAAATAAGTTCATCTTATTGCGCATATAAATACATATTTTGATCATTTAAGCTAGACAGCATATTAACTACAAATTTCAGTATGACATATTCTGGAAAGTTTTCATAAAAAAACTGATGTGCTTCATTTAGGTGACTTTCTCTATATCTCTGTAACAAATTATTGTTAAAAAGCTTATTCTTCTATTTATTTCATGCTAATCGACATAAACATTAGCAGAGATGGCCTAATTACTTGTTTCTTTGTCGGTAAAAGGGAAATAAGAAAATGCACTAGGCTGAAGCAATAGTCAAATCTTTTAAAAGCTGGTTGCTAAGCGAAAAAATGATATGACATAAACTGTGTGTTTTAACGAGATATACATTTTTGGTAGTAAGTTTTTATCTATCTCTTACGATTTACCAGTTATGCGAAAGTCATCCGGAGTGAAGAGACTTCAGAGACTATTCAAGAGAAATTTCAAGATATACATTTTATTTGCCACGTACATATCTTTAATATGCAGTATTTTAATCAAAATTGCTAGAGCCATTTTTGTAAAATAAAAATTTTCGAAACGTTTTTCATATAAAAGATAGTGGAGGTAGGGAGGAATTTTCCTTAAAATCTTCGTGCCACAACCATTGAAGATGCTAAACTTAAATACCAAACGGCTTTTCGTTTTTGAGTTATCGTGTTTACTGACACACATAAAAATAAGACTGTACATTTTATTTGGTATGTGGTATTATAGTTTGTTTGAGCGTTAAGTTACCATGTTTGCTCACTAGCAAAACGTTTGAGATGTTGCTACAGTTGCAGAGATTTCATACAAATTGAAATAAAATTCTTAATTATATTATCATTTTATAATGTGTGATATGTTTGTCTTTCTTTTCAATTATGTCTTCTTTATTTTTATATTATCTTGTCTTTAACATTGAAAGTACTAATAACATACTTTTATTTAACAACAAATAAGGTTTCGTTCTCATACTTTGAAAGTGGATATATTCTCAAATCCATCTCAAAAATTTCACATGAGTAATTAAATACATAACTGCATAATTAGTGGTTTTCTGTCGTTACTGTTTGATACTTATTTACCATCGCTTCTTTCCATTTTTGAAAGTAAAACTGAAAAACGTTTATTAAAAACTAATGCCTTAATCAAAAGTTTATTGCACAGAATTTATCATTATATGACAAACATGACTACAAATGTTTTTACAATTTGCTTTGTTAGATTTTTAGAGAAAGCATAGAAAACTTTTTTTGTTTAATTTTGTTATTTTTGCGGTGCTAATAATATTCCAGGAAATTGATTTAAGCTCTAAATTACTGAACTTTTTAAATGTTGGTACTAAGTTTCATTGCATTATCTTCAGGAGTTATTGCCAATTCTTTGAAATCTTGTATTCTCACTTACGTCTCCACTTAAGTATTACTCAAATGAAAAATACTATCTTTGTTTTAGCAATAGTTTATTTTTTGGAATGGTACACAAACGGTAAAAGGTGCAATTTTTCATGTGCATTTCAGTGGAACCTGAGTCCCAGCGACCTATCTAACAAAGCATAACTGCGCAAAGTACGTTTGCAATTGTTTGCAGAATGCTCCCGAAAGCAACTCTGACCTCGTCTTTGTTTGCAGATTTGCGCCCCTTACGAAGTTTATTCAGGGCAGCAAAGGTGTGGAAGTCACAGCGTAAGAAGAACCACGTAATAGAACGTCCCAGCGCCCTCTTCACTTTCGAGTGGTCCTCACACCATACTCATTTCCATGCATATCCACACAACGATTGAGTTCCAAGTCATCTAAAACTGAGCAACTGCACGCTAAGCAGTTTTGGATGAATCCATCGCCCGATCTTGCTCCTGCCCGTTAGCAAAGTATCTCCTTCCAGCAAGATCAAATGGCTTTCTGACATGCGGAGTTTTCTATAGTCTTTTGTTTCAAGTAACGATGTTCATGCCTCAGTTTCATTTATGAAACCGTTGTAAATCTAAGGGGAGTGAATTATCACCAGAGAGAAGGATTTTAGTAAGGAAGCTGAACAATCGTGCTAACCGAACGAAATATAAGTGATGTCAGATATCTACTATAAATAACACTCCTCTCCACTTCTCTTCACAACAGCCGGTTTCGTTGCGACCGTTCCATTTATTCTTACTTGTTTACTCATTTACCCACTCTTAAAGAGTTAGACTATGTTCTGACCTCAACTTTCCTATCATTTCTTCTCTTACCATGAAATCTAAGGACAAGTTTCGGAACTCTGTTGTCCTCCATCCTGGAAATGTAGTTTTCCTAATTTCTTCTGTTATGGAAAATTCTGCCATTCATCGAGATAATATTTATTTGGTTCCTTATCTGTTCATTATATTTTCTGTCTTTTAGGGAGTGTCATTTCACTGATCTTTGTAACCGCATTTCAGAGGATTGTAATTTGTTTCGATAATTTGTTTTATTCACCCACATCTCTCTTTTAATATAAAGTTTAGCCTTCAATGTTTGCCGAATTGTTGCACACATATATTGAAATGCATTAAGTGTTTCCTTCACTTCGCCAACAATGTTAAAAGATAAACCACAAGAAAGATAAGAAAGCTTGAAACTTGTTCTATTGACTGATCGGCTTAATTACCTTAGGCTCCAATTAAATATTTCCCTTGGCATACAATGTTGGTCCTAGATAACCGGAAATATAGCTATTTCATTTGTTCTTGCATTTTTCACCATCGTAAAATCCACCAGAATATTCTCTTGAGGCACATCAATGAGGTTTGTTTTATGTAACAGGGATACCTGCCGTTTGTATAGCCCCATATCTATGTTGTGTTGAAATGAGAATTCGGATGTGATAAGTGTACATTATCGGTTATTTAATTACTGTCCATAGACAGGAATTTAGGTTTATCAATAGGCAAAAACTGAACACATGTGTAAAGTCACATATCAGTAAAATCATATGCTATCAATTGATCTACAAGGTTACCAAGATTACACAAAACACTATTTTATATACTCATGTTCCTTTAAGTCAAATTTGCGAGGAGGAAGTGTCGTGGACTCACATCTTGGCAAGATGTAGGGGTACAGAGGAATGGCGGGAAAAATAATTACCGCGATTCTTTACCACCGCGAATGTAGGGCTAGAAGCATGTTGGATGCTACTGGCAGACACGGAAAACATGGACGGGCTAGGTAAATTTATACTTAAGGCAAGACTACTGAGATCTGAAGAGGCTGCCAATAGAGAAGGGAGTGGGGAGGAATAACATCAACTAAACAAAAGTGACTACAATATTCTATAGGTCACTGGTGTGTTATGGTTTTATATATTTTGTATATCTTATGTGTATCTATTTCTTTTAAGTGTAATTATCTAGTATAAGAGGATGCATTTATGAAGGTGTACTCTTTGCTGTAAATTTAAATTGCTATAATTGAATATCTTTGTATTTTTATTTTCGGGTTTATTCTAAATTCTTGTTTTAATATTGCTTTTGATTGTGTATTATCTTTGTCTTTCTATTTTCGTGTTTACTCTTTTAATTATTTGTTATTGTTGTTTTAATATTGTTTTTAGTGTGTATTACAAAAGTACGTATGGTCTGTGAACCCGTGCGAATATTGAAATTCTATGTACATATGATATTGTTATGTCAATAAATACACACTGCAAAAATACCTGATCTATTCCATTCAAATGACTTTCTCTACATCGATGTAACGAATTGTTGTTTAAAAGCATATTCTTCTATCTACTTTATGACAATTGAGATAAACATTAGCAAAAATTAATTACTTGCTTACTTACTTCCTTGTAAGTAGAGGGAAAATATGGGAATACACTAGGCTAAAATGATAGTCAAATCTTTTAAAATCTGATTGCTATGTGCTTGAAATCCATTTCTATGTAAGGCCAGGAGTGAGAAAAGTTTAAATATTTTACATCTGAAACAAATAACAAGGAATATCTCAGAAAATGTTCATTCCACGAAAAAAAAAGAGTATATGACATAAAAGGTGTGTTTTAATGAGCTCTAAAATTTCGTGTAGTACGTTTTTGTCTATATCTTACGGTTTATCAGTTAGCAAAATTCACCAAAATTCATTCAGAATAAAAAAGTCTTTAGAGGGCAATCCCAGAAAATTCAAGACATACCTTTTATTTGCTATATGGATAGCCTCAATATACACCATTTCAATCATAATTATTAGAGGCATTTTTGTAAAAATTAAATTTTCAAACATTTTTCCATGTAAAGGAAAAACGCGAAGAGGGGGGATTTTTCTCAAATTCTTGTGTCGCATCCCTGGAAAATACTTAACTTAAATACCAGGTATGGTATTTTACCAACTTTTCGTTTTTGAGTTATCTTGTTCACAGACACACGGGCACACACACGGACCTTTTTCTGGAAACACTTTTTTTTTTTTTTTTGGTGCAGGAGAGCCTCAGACGTGTATTTCCGGTAAAATCTCGGTACCGAATTTTTGGGTGGAATACAATACCTTCTCTATACACTATGTACATAGTACGTGTAGAGAAAGTAAAATGCCAAATATACGCGGTAATCGAATAAACTACTCTAATGACCTTTCCCAGGTAGATGTCACGTCGGAAATCGTTCAGAACACAGCCTGCTCCTGAGCTTGTTTTATTGCATCTTCCCTTAGATCAGTGACCTCTCACTTCATACCTACTGCCACTTTGGAAGTTAGTGAACGGCTTCTTTTGTATTTAGATATGTGAAAAACATAAAACAGAAGAAAAAAAGAAAAAAAAAAAAAGGCTTTGGGCCATCTGATATTACTGTTTTATAATTACATTTTCCTTACAGAACCGAATTTCAATTGGTTCTCATTACGGCGAGATTTGACTATCGCTTTAGCCTAGTGTATTCCCTTATTTTACTTCTACTTACAAGGAACTAAGTAATAAGACCATTTCGGGTAAAGTTTATCTTTATTGGAATGATGAAAATGAAAGAATGATATCTGTTTGTAGAATAGATTAAGTCATATGAATAAAACACTTCCGATTATTTTTAAAAAAAAAAAAAAAATCTGTTGTGTTCCATTCACATAACTTTCTCTATATCTCTGCAACAAATTATTGTTATCAAGCTTAGCTTCTATTTAATTCATGCTAATCGTGAAAAAAATTAGCAGAAATAGTCTTATTACTTGCATCCTTGTAAGTAGAACCGAGATAAGGGAGTACCATAGGTTAAAGTGATAGTCAAAAGCTGGCTGCTTTGTGACTGAAGTTTCTTTGTTTGTATAGACAGGAGTTGAAAAATTCCTGTGTGAGAAAAATATGAGTTTTTGAAAGCTGAAACCAAAAACAAGGAATATCTCAAAAACCATCAACTCCTCGAACAAAATGTGTATAACATGATGTGTGTGTTTTAACGTCCTCTACATTGTTTGCGTGGGAAGTTTTTGTCTATCTCATAAGGTTTAGCAGTTATACAAAATTCCGTAAAATTCATCTAGAATAAAGTAGTCTTCAGAGGCTATTTTCAGAAAATTCAAGATATACATTTTATTTGTCAGATAAATATCTTTAATATACAATATTTTAATCAAAAGCGTTAACAGCCATTTTTGAGAAAGTCAACAGTTTCGAAAAAGATTCCATGCAAAGGGTAGTTTGGGGTGGGGGGATTTTTTTTCAAAATCTTCGTGTCGCATCCCTGGAAGATACCAAACGTAAATGCCAAGTATGGTTTTTAATGTGCTTTTCGTTTTTGAGCTCTGCTGCCAACAGCCACACACATATAAACAGAAAGACAGTCAGACAGACACACTTATGGACTTGTTTCTAAAAATGCTTTTTCTGGATTCAGGGGGACCCAAAACATGTATTTCCGGTGAAATTTGGGTATCGAATTTTTGAGTGCATAAGAATACCTTCTCTATACACTATGTACAAAGTACGCATAGATACAGTAATACAATTTCGGTTATTTCTATTCCTATAGCTAAATGTCCACAGAGAATGTAGAATGGTATCACACTATTTGATAACACGACAATCAAGTTTTAATGCTGTAGGCAGTCACTGTCATCTTCGTTACTCTAAAAGACCTTGCAACAAGACCATGAAACCAATAGCGTATTCCTCCGCCTTTCTTTCCATTGTTAATACTGCTGCGAATAAAGGTGGGCACACATTGTTATTAAACTTTGCCGGCCAGTAATAACTCTGAAATCCCCTGCGGATTTCGAAATGGGCTCTTTTAAATGTTGGAGGCGAGAGTTATCAATGCCGGAAGCGGACCCATCGAGAAAGTTTTTTATAGTTTGTTTTTGTGACGCTGAAAAATCGACTTCAGCTGTAGGAGGATCGCGAAAAATCAAAGCACGCGAACGTGGTGGAAGTTTCAGCTTTATAATAATGTAGCTCTTTTTCTTTTTCATTCCATTTGTGTCGCCCCCTTTAACTTCTATGGTCATATATCCTTTGACTTGAGAAACCACTGCTGGTATGTTGCTCGTTGAACTTAGGGTTTCTTAACTTTGGTTTTGCAATTCTATACTATTGCAGGCATGCGTACACACACACACACACACACACACACATACACACACACATGCGCACACATTCATTCTTCTAGACTCTGTTAGGGTACGTTTAAAGAGAATTCCCCGGCCCAGCCGGAAACGGACCCAAGACCTCTCTTTCAGAATCCAGGATGTAGACCACTTGACCGTCCATGTAGCTTTTGTGTCTTAATATCTAGATAGAAAGAGAGAACTCACATTGCTCCTTTAGTATTTCCATCAGCTACTTCAGCCTCTACCTAGAAAGCGTAGTAATGCAAATAATGCAAAATAGTTGTAAGAATTGTTGTTATTATTATTATTAATAATAATAATAATAATAAATACAATAAGTCGCCTCCTTAGCGTGGTGGTAGCGCGGCTGCTTACCAAGCGGGAGACCGGGTTCGATTTCCGGTACTGACATGGGGATTTTTCCCCCGCTGGGAGACCTGGCCCGGGGTGCACTCACCTCGTGAGGTCCCTGGGGGGCCAATTGAGGAGCTACTTGATGAAGTAGCGACTCCAGGTCATGAGGACCGCATTTACCGGCCGGGGGGTTCGAGGCGCTGACCACCTCCAATACTGCACCCAATCCATGACGTCTGTCATAGACCGAGATGGGGGATGCAGCGGCCAGGCAGTAGGTCAAGTTCCTTGTGAGCTGTCGTCCAATGAAGTTATGTTGATAATAACTATAATAATAATAATAATAATAATAATAATAATAATAATAATAATAATAATAATAATACAATAGAATACGTAACGCCACAAAAGAAAGTGAACTGCGTAGTACGTGTACACAAAGTAAACGTTATTAAAAATTAACAAATGTATTTATTTCATAATAAATAATACGAATTCTAAAATTAAAGATATAATATAGCTTTTATCACTTGAAGTATTTAACTATCAAATAACGTATCCTACAAATGGGTAGTGCATGTTTATGAACAGGCACCCCAAATTTAAAACCTTATTTTGTCGCAATTTGTTTCAGGAATTTTAGTGCCTATCGAAAGCACGTTAATTAAAATGGTCATATTATTTTTTCGAAACAATTCTCCCTTTTTCTAAATTAAATTTTGAAAAATGAAGTTTTGGAGAGTACGAAAAGTAATAATTTTCCACCACTAATTACGTCTGATATATAAAAATATAATAAAGCAGATCTATTTTTAAACTCATTTGCTGTAATCCTGGATTGTTGTATGTGATTTTTTTTTTAAAAATGCATCAATTGACTCATTTTTACTTTCTCTATACGTACTATGTACATAGTGTATACAGAAGGTATTGCTCTCCAGCCAAAAATTCGATACCGAGATTTCACAGGAAATATATGTTTTAGGGTCCCCTGTATCCAAAAAAAAGCATTTTCAGAAAAAGACCCGTGTGTGTGTGTGTGTCCGTGTGTCTGTGAACACGATAACTCAAAAACGAAAAGTCGGTAAAATACTAAACTTGGTGTTTAAGTTTAGTATCTTCCAGGGATGCGACACGAAGATTTTGAGAAAAATCTCCTGAAACTACCTTTTACATGGAACTTTTTTCAAAATTTTTATTTTTTTAAAAATGACTGTAACGATTTTGATTAATATCTCGTATATTTAAGATATTTACTTGACAAATAAAATGTATATCTTGAATTTTCTGGGAATAGCCTCTGAAGACTACTTTATTCTGGATGAGTTTAACGGATTTTTGCATAACTGCTTAACCGTAAGTGATGGACAAAAACTTACCACATAGAAAATGTAGAGCACATTAAAGCACACAATTTATGCTATATATTTTTTTTCGTGGAGTTTTTAAGATATTCCTTATTTTTAGTTTCAGCTATGAAAAACTTACTTTTATCATACAGGAATTTGTCAACTCCTATCCATACAAACAAAAGAACTTCAATCACATAGCAACCAGCTTTTGACTATCACTTTAGCCTATGGTACTCCCTTATTTTGCTTCTACTTACAAGGAAGCAAGTAAAAAGACTATTTCTGCTAATGTTTTCTTAATTAGCATGTGGTAAATAGAAGCCTAAGCTTTTGAACAATACTTTTTTGCAGAGATGTTGAGAAAGTCATGTGAATGGAGCACATAGAATTTTCTAAATAAATTACTAAATTTTGAAAAAATCAATATTTTTGGAGTACGAAAGGTAATAATTCTTCACCACTAATTAGGGCTAATATACATAAATAAATATAATTTCATGATCTACTTTAAACTCATTTGCTGTATTTCTTGGTTTTTTGAATTTGAATGTTTTAAAAACTGCAGCAATTGGCTCATTTTTATTATAATAATGAATTTATGCAATAAAGCATTATTGTTTTAAATACCTTACAAGCTGGAGTTTTGACACATGGCAGAAATATCACTATTATTGTGTATATTAACTGGTATAAACTTCATTTTACTGTGGATTTTACAAATTCCACATAGGCGTTTAGTTTAAACGACTTACATGAGGTCTGTATTGTACATTACAGAAATGAATTATTCCGATTGTCGAGGAGCGTTTAATTCACCTTGTTTTCTCCCCCTCGTTGGCGTTAACTATTTCTTCACTGCTCATTTGTGTAGGAACCACAGGAGGTCTTGGTTGAGTGCCAGTTTATTCTCGTTGTAATGCTTTTACTCATGTTCTTTGTCCAAATATGAATAATTATCTATTTCATTTCGTGCGTGGCAGTAAGCTTTGGGTGTGTCTATAGTAATCTGGACATATGTTTTTAACTATGTAGAAGGTTATATGCAAATCAGACACAATATGCGTGTTTTAGGAGAGTACAACAAGCTTACTGCGCCTAATCTGTCCAGATGAACTCTTGCAGGCACGAAAACTTGCCTAGCTTTGGTACTTCATGGCGCAGGAGATCGCGGGTTCGAGTCCAATCTTGGGCATGGGTGTTTATGTTCCCTGTAAGTCATTCTCTCTTCTCTGGTGACCACTTAGGTCCATGTCTAATAATAGTAATAATAATAATAATAATAATAATAATAATAATAATAATTGGATGGATGGAGCCAGACTGAAAAATTCAATGCTATAGCCGGGATTTAATCCAATACTAATTGATCATAACAGTTGGCTATTCCATGAATCTTGGGTCTAAAGTACTTCCAACATTGTAAGTCGCCATTGGGGTTGTCATCTCAAAATAATTTGAGAACACCTTGTGGTTTACAGGGAAACATGAGAGTCAGTTGCTACCTTCAATGCTATGCCGGGATGTTGTCATTGTAGCTCAGTTGTAGAGCAACCGGCTAGAGATCGGCAGCTCCGTGGTTCAAATCCCGGCTATAGCATTGAATTTTTCAGTCAGACTCTATCTATCCAACTCCTATCCTTCACATGGCTTGTGTGAAAAACAATTAATATAATAATAATAATAATAATAATAAAATAGCGTTTTGTATTTCCAGTCTGATACTGTTTAAGGCACTCCCCACGCCTGTTTTCGCTAAAGTGCCTAGGATTGGTGTTTCGTGGCGCACGGGATGCAAGTTCGATTGTTTTTTGGCAATAATATTAATAGTAACAATAATAATAAAAATAATAATAGTAATAATAATAATAACAACAACAACATGCCGGCGCCATGGTATTCGACTGCTCACCTCTCATCGAAGTGGTGCCAGATTCGATCCCACGGGAGCGCATGTAGGATTTGTGATGTACTAAGCGGCATCTGGACGGGTTTTATCCGGGTTCTCTGATTCCCTCGCTATTAATTTCACTAAGTGCTCCCTCATCACATTTCTTTTTAATCAGTTTGTCTTCATTTTATATTGTCTTCTTCCTCATTCTCATTCCTGGCCTTGCGCTGTTTCCCCGTTTGAGTTCTTCACACTCTGATTCGATGTTCATCGATGATCTTAGTACTCGCGTGTGGATTCTAGGAGAGCGTAAGCCCTACACGACAAGAGTAAAGTGTGCGTGAGTGTGAGTGTGTGTGAGATCTAGGAGGGGATTCCACACTGCAGCCACTGACTTATTATACGTCAGACTTCAGGAGGATAGGATGAGATAAGCGTAATTACTACGGGCGGCCAAAACCGGAAGTCGGAGAGGGAACCATCGATGTGGGGAGCGATAGGAGCCTGCGCCCGAATTTACCAAACTTCTTGGGTATACAGATGACTTTCCAACGCTATCCCGCCGGTGAAAACAGTATTTTCATAGAGCAGCCTTCACCACGGAAGGGCGCCACCACCGCGGACCTCGCCTACACTTACAACTCTGAAAGAGACCTATTGAATGAAATGGAGATGAAATGAAGGGACAGGAAATTCGGCTGAATGAATAAATATCCATAGCATTTGCCTAGTGGCTCGGTAAAACTCCCGAAAAAATCCTTGTTCGGCGACAGGAATCGATCCCACGACCTTTGGAATGCCAGTTTTAGATGAAACGCCTGAGGTGTTTCATCTGAGGCTCAGAGTGACTACGTAAATTATCAAACATCATTCTTCTCTCTCAGTGTCACAAACTCACTCAGGTGTACAAATGCGCAACGTTAATATCAAAAGAACTAGCCGACGTGTCTACTAAACCCAGGTTTAACAGTGCACGGCAACAATTAGCTATGATGCAGCCTCGGTAGTGTGAGAGTAACATGTTTGCCCAACATTTAACAGGTCGGGAGTTCGAATTTCACTTAGGGTGTGTTACCCGGATAAGGGTTTTGTTTCAGCGTTTTCTCTTATCCGGAGAAGATGGATTTCGAGTAACTTTAACCATTGAGTATAATTTCAAGCATTTCATTTATCGTCCGGTATGACCAACCAGCTTAAAGGACGTTTAACCTAAAATGAAATAAAAAAATAATTTAAAATTTCATGTGTATCATTCACATGACTTTCTCAATATCTCTGCAACAAATTATTGTTAAAAAGCACATGTTTCTATTTACTTCATGCTAATCGAGAAAAAATTAGCAGAAATAATCTTATTACTTTCTTCCTTGTAAGTAGAAGCGAAATAAGGGAGTACCATAGGTTAAAGTGATAGTCAAAAGCTGGTTGCTATATGACTGGAGTTCCTTTGTATGTATTGACAGGAGCTGACAAGTTCCTGTATGAAAAACTATAGGATTTTCAACGCTGAAACCAAAATAAGGAATAGCTCAAAAACGATCAACTGCACGAAAAAGAACGTATATGACACAGATTGTGTGTTTTGACGTGCTCTACAATTTTTATGTGGTAAGTTTTTGTCCATCTCTTACGGTTTAGCAGTTATGCAAAATTCCGTAAAATTCATCCAGACTAAAGCATTCTTCAGAGGCTATTTCCAGAAAATTCAAGATATACATTTTATTTGGCATGTAAATATATTAAATATAAGAGATTTTAATCAAAATCGTTAGATCTATTTTTGAGAAAATCAACATTTTCGAAAAAAGTTTCATAAAAAGAGTAGTTGATGTGGGGAGGATTTTCGTGAAAATCTTCGTGTCGCATCCTCGGAAGATACCAAACTTAAATACCAAGTTTGGTATTTAACGGTATTTTCGTTTTTGAGTTATGCTGTCCATAGTCACACAGACGCACACACACTACCTTTTTCCAAAAATGCTTTTTTTTTTTTTTTTTTGGATTCAGGGGGACACAAAACATGTTTTGCCGGTGAAATCTCTCAGTATCGAATGTTTGGGTGGAATACAATACGTTCCCTATACACTATGTATATAGAACGTATAGAGAATGTAAAAATCAGCTATTATTTTCGAAGTAAGCCTACTCAGGTGATTATGGCCGGAGGGTGTAGTCACAATATTAATTGGTTCATAGGTTATGAGCTGGATTTGATTTCCGAAGCGCATATAGTTACGAAAACACAGAGCAGTCAGCTATATAAAAAGAGTGTAGTGGGGGGGGGGGAGTTTGTGGTGTGAACATGCACATGTTGAGATATATTCTGTTCCAAAAGCATTTCATTACATACATCTCTTTGACATATGCATCGTTCTAATTTTTTAGTGAAGGCAATAAAACAATTATTTTATAATATGATTAGTAAATGTAAAATCCTTGTACTTTTACAAATAAAAATATAGAGCATGATACAAACATTCAGAATAACAATGTGCAGAGCCTTGAAAAGACAATGAACACTAGTCAAGCAAACTCATTCAGAATTCATTGCAGTGAATTACAAGCTACACATTTATTGTATCGAGAAATGGTTCTCCTCTAGTCATTCAAAATATGTTTGACTTACCCACAAGTTTGTTCAGTGTCGAACGGCTAGCCTGCCATTTTGTATTTTCGACATTTTACAATCTGCGTCCTCTTTCACTGCTCGCTGCTTTATCTACTAGCAGGAACTGAACGAGGCCAGGCAGTAGGCAATGCTAGGAGGTGCAACACGTTTCGAAACTGCTTGTAGACACCATGCCTAATCTATCATAGTTATACTCTGTGTGCAGCGAATCTCAACCCGGTTCTAGCTGAGAGAATACAATTTTAAAAATTCTCTTCGAATATATTGAGGCAAATGATGATATTAAATAATGAAGTAAGTTGTACGGTACAACACCCTATTTCAAGACAGTAGCCAATGAGAGGTGACCAGTTTACTTCACCGTTAAGAGATACGGGGTAGAGTTATCGGAACAAACTTTAAAGTTGTTTTCTTTATCTTTCCATTTCTGGATTGATATCTGTAACCTTGTATTCGTTGCAGTGAAGTACGAGTTATAGACTTCCCTTAATTGCAAAAGATAGAGATAAAAACCTAAAGAGAAGCGATTGTTGGAGGCAATGACTGGCACGTTCATGGCGAAACGTGTAATTTGGAGACAAGTACTTAAATTATATAACCTACAAATTATCTCCTTGTGAGAACAGCCTGCGGTAAACGGATACACCATTTGAGATGCCATTTAATGTCATTAGACTCCGCGTGAAAATTTCATCCAAAAGAAGCACAAGATAAAGTTCCAAAAGTCGTTTTGTTTCAGACACAATGACACTAATAAAAATATAATGAGGATACGCTTATTTCGTGCAGTTCGGTGATAAGAACACACACACACATGTATATATATATATATATACCACAGCACTTTGTACTGCAATCAGAAAACAAGACAGGGCAGTAAATATTAAGGACAATGAGACTGATGTTTACTTTCTCTGCACTATGCACATGGAATATAGAGAAGGTATTGCATTCCATCCTGAACTTTGATACAAAGACTTCACCGGAAATACACGTTTTGGGCTCTCTATATCCCAAAAATATTTTTAGAAAAAGGCCCGTGTGTCTATGAACACGATAACTCAAAAATGAAAAGTCGGTAAAATACCGGTAGTTAAGTTCAGTATCTTCCACGGATGCAACACGACGATTTTGAGAAAAATTATCTCAACCCAAACTACTCCTTACATGGAAAAACTTTTAATTTTCTCATAAGTGGCTGTAAGGATTTCGATTAAACTACCATACATTAAAGGCATTTAGATGATAAATAAAATGCATATCTTGAATTTCCTAGGAATAGTCTCTAAAGATATCTCTACGCTGGATGAATTTTTCGTAACTGGTAAACCGTAAGAGAGAGACAATAACTTACTACATAAAAATGTATATCTCGTTAAAACACACAATTTATGTCATATACATTTTTTTCTTGGAATTGAACATTTCTGAAATGTTCCTGGTTACTTATTTCAGATTTAAAAGACTTAATCAATATAATATATAATACTCAAATAATGACATTGTGTTTAACTTGGATTGGTATTTAAATATTATTGCCAATATAGTTTTAATTTATTTCAACAAAGGGGTAACGTACCTAACGGGGGAAAGATTTACCCCTGCCACTGCAAATCGTTAGGAAGTAATAGGTTCAAGATAGAGCACAACCTCTCACTCGAGAAGAGGGAGTTAGGAGACATCGGGGTTTATGCTCAACAGGGGTGCATTCGTGCAGAGACTGAAATAAGTACATCGAACTTTGCCCGGAGGCAAACTGCTTTTCATAGATATTAAAGAGATGTAGGGGACATACAATGGATTACTTTAATTACCTTAATTCCATAAAACTCACTTTGAACATTTTACACTAGTTGAAAGACACATGTAAAATTGAATCTGATTCCATGACTTAACGTCGACCAGCTACGAGTCTTTCGCGGCTATATTGCTGACGTAGGACTACTCCTGGCATACTTCTTAGTCCATGTTTATGCGAGCATTTTGTTACTAAGCCAAGCTGTGCCATAATTAGCATCTTGTCTACAATACCGGTTACTCAAACTGATGCAACATTACCTCTTGCTTCCTGAAATATCTATTTATCCCCTCCCCCTCTTAGGCAAGCGTTATGCATTTTTTCGAAAATATTTATTTTTTCAAAATGACTCTAATGATTTTTAATAAAACATATATTATGCTCAATATATTTTCATGAGAAACGAAATGCATATCTTGAAATTTCTGGGAATGGCTTCTGAAGAGCTGTTCATTCTGGATGACTTTTTTATGTATAACTGATAAAGCGTAAGAGATACACAAAAATTTACTACATAAAACATATAGATCTCTTTAAAACATACAGATTATACCATATACATTTTTTGTTGAGTTAGCCGTTTAAGAGACTTCCTTGTTTGTGGTTTCATTTTACTTCATCTACACGTACTATAGTAGATAGAAAAGGTATTATATTCCAACTAAAAATTCTATTTGAGATTTTACCGGAAACATGTTCTAAAGTACCTGAATTAAAGAAAAGCATTTTTAGAAAAGACCAGTATGTGTTTGTCTGTAGACAGTATAGTTCAAAATGAAAATATATTAAATACCAAAGGATCCGACACGAAGTTTTTTAAGAAAATCTCTTCGGCTCAAACTACCCTTTACATGGAAAATGTTTTGAAAATTCTGTATTGCTTAAAAATGGCTATAGCGATTTTGATTAAAATATGTGCATTAAAGATATTTACTAGAGAAATAAAATTTTGAATTTTTTGAGATGAGAACTCTTCATTGTGGATGAATTTTACATAACTGGTAAAGCGTAAGAAACAGGTAAACTTACTGTAGATCTCGTTGAGATTCACAACTTGTCATATACACTAGAGTTAACCGTTTCCGAGATATTCCTTGCTATTGGCTTCAATTTTAAAGTAATTGAACATTTTTCAAACGGGAAGTCATGTTTCGTTTCGTTTCTATTTTGTTTTACTTCAGGACCTGCAAAGAGTACCGAATTTCAATATTTAACATGCTGACCCCTTTATAAAATATTTTACCATTCTACTTAGAACTAACACAGTAATTTCTGCTAATGTTTATTTCGATTATCGCGATATAGATAAACGAATAATCTTCTGTAAGAATAGTTTGTAGAGAAATTCATATGAATAGAACACCTTAGTTATTAAAACACTTAAATTTTTATGAAACGCGTAAATACTTTTCGTTTCGTATTCCTTTTGTTTTACTTCTGGCATCAAATTTCAATCTTTTATATAGCGACCTGTTTTTTTAAAGATCTACCTATCGCTTCAGCCTAGAGTATCCCCTTATTTCCTTTCTACTTATAAGGAAGTAAGTAACAAGACAACTTCTGCTAATGGATAGGTAGAGTCAGAATGAAAACTTCAATGCCATAGCTGGGATTTTATCCACGGATCTCCCGGTATCTAGCCGGTTGCTCTTCCAATGAGCTACCATGCCAACATACCGGCGTAGCATTGAGTTTCTCAACTGACACATATTTACCGTTAAACCACAAGGCGATCTGAAATTATTTTGAGATGACAACCCTAATGACGACTGACAATGTTGCAAGTACTTTAAGCCCCAGGATTCATAGTTTTAGCCAACTATTATGGACTATTGTGATAATTTTAATTGTTTCCTCACACAAGCCGTGTGTAGAGCAGGAGTTGCATAGGTAGAGTCAGATTGAAAAATGCAATGTCATTGCTGGGATTTGATCCACGGATCTCTCGATCACTAATTTCTGATAATGTTTATCTTGATGTTTATCTATCATAATGGCAGAAGAATAGTAAGAATAATTTATTTGCAGAACTGTAGCGAAAGTCATGCGAATAAAACACGTCAGATTCTTTTTACTTTCTTTACACGTACTATGTACATAGTGTATAGAGAAGGTATTGCATTCCACCCAAAAAGTCGATACCGAGATTTCACCGGAAATACATGTTTTGGGTCCCCCTGAATAAAAGAATAAAAAGCATCCTTACAAAAAGGTCCATGTGTGTGTGTGTCTGTGGACAACATAGCTCTAAAACGAAAATCCCTTTAAAAACCAAATTTGGATTTAGGATTGGTTTTTTAAGGATGCGACACGAAGATTTTCAAGAAAATCTCTCCACCACTAACTACCCTTTACATGGAACTTTTTTCGAAAATGTTGATTTTATAAAAAATGGCTCTAACGATTTTGATTAAAATATCGTATATTATAGATAGTTACCTGACAAATAAAATGTATATTTTGAATTTTCTGGGAATAGTCTCTGAAGACTACTTTATTCTGGTTGAATTTTAAGGAATTTTGCATGTCTGCTAAACCGTTAGAGATGGATAAAAACTTACTACATAGAAAATGTAGAGCACATTAAAACACACAAGTTATTTTATATACATTTTTTCTAGAAGGTGATCGTTTTTAAGCTATTCGTTGCTTTTGATTTCAGCTTTGAAAAACTACTTTTCTCATACAGGAATTTGTCAACTCCTATCCATACAAACAAAGGAACTTCATTCACATAGCAACCAGCTTTTGACTATCCCTTTAACTTATGATTTCCCTTATTTTGCTTCTACTTGCAAGGTAGCAAGTAATAAAACTATTTCTGCTAATTTTTTCTCGATTAGCATGAAGTAAATAGAAGCATAAGCTTTTTAACATCAATTTGTTACAAAGATGTAGAGAAAGCCATGTGAATGGAACACATCAGATTTTTTCCTTCAATATATATATGTAATTATGTACAGAAACTCGAATAAACAAAAAACTTATCACAAATTTCATTCACTCCTCGTTTTTATACACATGTTCTTGTAACTTATTGCACACTTGTGGCGCTCTAAGCATGACATACTTCAGCGGTTAGTTCTTGCGGTTAGCCAACGCTTAAGCATGCGCTGCCTTGAAAATAATGAAGGTGCTGTGTTACGCAAAAGATCTAAAGGTGTTCGAATAGCAAGAGAACTGCATTAATCAAAGGATCTTATTTTCTTTTTATTAGGCCTTTGTCCTCTTCCATCCAGACTTAAAGAGTCCCTCCATCATTTTCTTGGCCTCCCAGATAGTTTTCTGTAATTTTTTTTTCCTTTTTGTTTTTATTTTTTAACTATACTAAATACGAAACGAAATGTAGATAAAATACTAAATTTAATGCTTATCTAGTTTAGTATCTTCCAAGAATGCGACAGAAAGAGTTTCAGGAAAGTCCTAACTAACCTTTATATTGAAGAATCGAAAAAGTTGATTTTCAAAAAAATGTCTCTAACGATTTTGATTAACATGCCGTATATTAAAAATCTAATGTGTACCATTCGCATGGCTTTCTCTACATCTCTGCAACAAATATTTCTTAAAAGGCTTATACTTCTATCTACTTCATGCTAATCAGAAAAATTGAGCAGAAATAGTCTTATTATTTGGTTCCTTATAAGTAGAAGCGAAATAAGGTTAAAGTGATAGTCAAAAGCTGGTAGCTATGTCACTGAAGTTCCTTTGTATGGATGGGAGTTGACAAACTCCTGTATGATAAAAGTATAAGTTTTTCATATCAAAAACCAAAAACAAGGAATGTCTCAAAAACGATGAACTCTGCGAAAAAAATGTGTATAATATAAATTGTGTGTTTTAACGTGCTCTACATTTTTTGTGTTGTAAGTTTTTGTCCATCTCTTACAGTTTAGCAGTTATTTAAAATTCCGCAAAATTCGTCCAGAATAAAGTATCCTTCAGAGGCTATTACCAGAAAATTCAAAGATATACATTTAATTTAATTTAATATAGATTTAATATAAGATATTTTAATCAAAATCGTTAGTGCCATTTTTGAGAAAATCAATGTTTTCGAAAAAAGTTCCATGTTAAGGATAGTTGGGGTGGGGGAATTTTTCTCAAAATCTTCGTGTTGCATCCCTGGAAGATACTAAACCTAAATACCAAGTTTGGTATTTTACCGAATTTTCGTTTTTGAGTTATCGTGTTCACAGACACACACACACACACACACACACACACACACACACAGACCTTTTCCCGAAAATACTTTTTATAGATAAAGGGTCCCTTAAACATATATTTCCGGTGAAATCTCGGTATCGAATTTTTGGGTGGATTGCAATACCTTCTCTATACTCGAATATATATCTGCAAGGCAAATAAAACCTTTATCTTGAATTTTCTGGGAATAGCCTCTGAAGACCTCTTTATTTCGGAAGAGTTTATCTAAATTTTAAATATCTGGTAAACCGTAAGAGATAGAGAAAAACTTACTGCACAAAAATGTAGATCTCGCTGAAACACGCAATTTATGCTATCTACATGTTTTTCCGTGGAGTTGACCATTTTTGCTTTCTCTATACGTGCTATGTATATAGTGTATAGAGAAGGTATTGCACTCCACCAAAAATTCGACACTGAGATTTCACCGGAAATATATGTTTTAGGGTCCCCTGTATTAAAAAATGTATTTTCAGAAAAAGGTCCGAGTGTGTCCGTGTGTCTGTGAACACGATAACTCAAAAACGAAAAGTCGGTAAAATACCAAACTTGGTATTTAAGTTAAGTATCTTTTAGGGATGCGACACGAAGATTTTGAGAAAAATTTCCCCACCCCAAACTGTCCTTTACATGGAGCTTTTTTCGAAAATTTTGATTTTCTAAAAAATGGTTCTATTGATTTTGATTAAAATATCGTATATTAAAGATATTTACATGGCAAATAAAATGTATATTTTGAATTTTCTGGGAATAGCCTCTGAAGACTATTTTATTCTTGGTCAATTTTACGGAATTTTTCATAACTGCTAAACCATAAGAGATGGACAAAAATTTACCACACAACAAATGTAGAGCACCTTAAAAACACACAATTTATGTTATATATATTTTTTTCGTGGAGTTGATTGTTTTTTAGATATTCCTTGTTTTTTTTTCCAGCTATAAAGACATACTTTTCTCATACAGGACTTTGTGAACTCGTGTCCATACAAACAAAGGAACTTCAGTCGCAGAGCAGGCAGCTTTTGACCATCACTTTAACCCCCTTATTTCGCTTCTACTAACAAGGAAGCAAATCAATAAGAATATTACTGCTAATGTTTGCTCCATTAGATGAAGTAAATAGAATAATTTGTTGCAGTGATATAGAGAAAGTCATGTGAATGGAACACATCAGATTTTTGAGAATAATCCTTATTATTAATTTCAGTTTTAAAATACTTCAACTAATCTCATGCAGGAATTTGTCAACTCCAGGCAATGAAAAGTACCGCATTTCAATACATGGCAACCAGCTATTTTAAGGTTTGACCATCGCTTTAGCCTAATGAATTATTCGGTTTTACTTACAAGGAAGCAAGTAGTTATACTTCTGCTAATGTCTGTTCGATTAACATGAAGTAAAGAGAAGAATAAGCCTTTAACAATTACTTATTGCCGAGACGTAGAGAAAGTCGTGAACACTCAAGTTCTTTTGTTTTTTCTAGCCTTATTTACAATTTTCCTCAGAACATTAATTTTTTGTTTTGCGTTTTAGTAGTCTTCGCTCATATTTCAGCATCACAAGTCAGTATATATATATATATATTATACAGGATGTTTCAAAACGACTGCAAAGGAGATGTGGAACTTGTTGGTTATTCCGTACGTGATACGTGAATATAATTTTCAGCTCTAAATTCGGCAATACAAAAACTGTCATAAATCACCATGGATTAGGCAGTTGTACATAACCAAATGACACCTGCCTGGCCCACTCCAAGAGAGATGCCGGTTGGTAACGATGGTCCCGGTAGCGTGGTGCAGGCGTGGTTTGATAGATAAGCCGGCGAGGTCACCTTAGTAATGGAAAAGTTAGCATATAGGTGTGGCGTATGACAATCGTTGTTCATTTGCTGCCTAATCCCAAATGTGTACGATTGTTAACACACATAAAACGTTAAATAGAAGAGTTTGAAAGTTGCGATATCAAGTTTCGGACAAGTCAAAGTGTAAGCTAATCACTGCTAACTTCGTTTGGTATCGTTTTGAAACGCATTGTTTTCTTGTGTCAGAATCTTTATTTAAATTCTTATCTTTTGGTATAAACTTATTCTTATAATACAACCACTCTTGCTGTTTTATTAACCTGGTGAGCAACTTCATTATCCAGTGCTCCTCAATTGATTATATTCACACCTAAGTATTTAATTACCAGAACCTGCTGAATTACTTTTTCTTTTTAATTATAATATTTATCTTAAACGATCTTTACTTTTTGTCATAACTTTAGTGTTTTTAATATGTTAAACTTTCAACAACTAAGATAAAATCCATATAGTAATCTTTGTAAATCATCCTCAGTTTTCGATATCTAGATCACATCAACCGCATAGCATTCAATGTTAATATATTTTTATTCTATATCCATCGTTAGCTTAGATAAGAGACCATCAGTTATATTCCATTCCGTTAACTATGCTATGGAATGAGAACACCAATGAATGCCAAACAAACGATTTTAGCACTCAACGAAATACATACAACATTATACTTTAATTGGTGTTGTCTCAGAACAAAAATAGAACTAATCCTTCGAATCAAAATTATAAATTAACCACTGAATGAACAGTTATTTACGGTTAATGACAGGGACTCTTTGGTTTATCCGCAGTGCTAAACTGCACGCTACCTTGGTATTCCGGAGGTTGCCACTGTCCTCCGCGCCATCTATAAACGATTACTCCGTTCCTGCACTCATCATTGCAAACCTGCTCCGCCTGTCAAGCGACTGAAACGGAAATGACACTCCGACTTACGATTATGTTGAGATGTTAGCTATGAATTCTCCTGAACATATTTATTTTAGGACTACCGATGTACACGTTTCATTTTATTTTTTATTTTGAATTTCTTTGTTTCTTAATGTACCCTTGGTACAGTAATGTTTTCAATAAAAGGTGGAGAAAAAACGTACAGAATCCCAACTCACGTCTGTCCACAGTCGTCAGTTCTATAACTTTTGAACTAACTGCAGTTCTTGACTGCCCAACCGACCTTAGTCGGTCCCTCATATAAAACCCATAGAAAATGCAGAATGTTCTGGAAAAAGAAATTACTCGAAACTGCCGCAAGGAACCTACTGGAGCAGTAGATGCCCAATTTGTGGGGAGTATTGCAATGGGCTTTGTGTTGCTATTGTGTTTGTTACGTAGTATTATTCTAAGGAACCGGAAGTATAGCCGCGCCTTGTGGGCCAGGTAAAAAGAGCCGGAAGGGGCTCTTCTACCGACCTATAGCTATCTATGCGCTGCGTTCGCAATGCAATATTTGCATCACTTTCATTATGATTGTCCAAAAATAAATATTTCAGAGAGTTGGCAATAAAAGTAAGGTTTAAAATAAGGCCGAATATATCGATGACTTAAAAATGAATTTTATGGAACTAAAGGCATAATAATAATGATTATAAAAATAATAACAAGAAGAATAAGACAAATATAGTTAATAAAAGTATTTTTCCCGTAGCTATTGATTTATTTTCTACATATTATGGAATATTATGCTTGTGTACAATACTATAAATGTCAAACAACATAATGTAGATCACCATTGAGCTGTACTTTCACACAAATTGTAGCTGGATATATTATTATTTGAAACTTAAAGCTGCATATTCTACTTTTTGTAGACTAAATATTGTTATTGTTTTTTAAAATAGTCCAATTCCTACTTTATTTTTAATTTATATTACTGTTATCATCTCTTTTAGCAGGAGATATTACTAAACTTTTAACCGACCAAAATCTTGCATAATTTTTTATCCAAAAAATAATATACGACAACATATATTAAAAGCTGCTGTACCTTCATTGTTACTCACAAAATGTACTCGACTTTTTAACAGTTGTGTCAATAATAACTTTTACCAAACTTCTAAGATGAATAATGAAGGTATTATTGGTGGAAAATATGATCAGAGGGACACTAAAGTAGCCAGTTACGTATGGAAACATTATTCACAAGGATACAGATGGTCAACGTGATTATGGTATGATGGATTTCTGAATAGGAAATTCATGGTTCGAATGCCTCCAGGAACATTCTCTCGAGTGATGTTGTTTCCAGATTTTAGCCAATCCTCATGAATGATTAATGCCTGGAATATTTCCTTCGCAGAACTCCTTTCTCAATTATGGATTCATTTTATGACTCATCACGAATCGGTACCCATCATCTCTGGTGCCTGTGCAATAACGAGATGAAATATCGTATGTGACATTTATAGACTCCTAACCGTAATATCATAATCCCTTATATATCATAGTATTCATATAAAAACTGATTCTTCTACCCATGACACGTAACTCATGTAACGTTACAATATATTTTATGCTTAAATAATTTCAAATTAAGTAATATGGACTTGGTTTCAGGCACATTACGCAAAAAATAAAAAGCAAGCATTCATTCGAATATCTAAACAACTTTTTATAAATAATAACCCATGTAGAAAGAAAAATAAGAATTGCTGAAGATACAATGACAGTTCAGCCTGGTAAAAATTAAAATACTGTAGGTAAATTGTAGATTGTAGAATTTATAGTTTTGACGTATGTGTCATACTTTAATATGTTAATCCCATATTTTAAATACACAAATATGCTTAAAAATGTCATATTTAATTTAAAATATATACATAACTGAAAATATGAACATTCTTGAGAAAATAAATAATAACATATATGGATTGAGATTGGTTTATTTTCTTAAAAGCATAATGCCTCGTCCTAAAGTTAAATAGAGGAAGTATCCTACTTTTAAATAAAACATTCAATATCCAAATAATGCCGAAAATTCAAATGTTGAGTCCCCTGAATGAAAACGTGTCTAGCATATGCTCGGCGTGCCTGTGTTTGTGTGTTCGGGTGTGTCACTGTGCATAGGATAGGCTAAAACGATAAAATTAAATACCCAACTTAGTAAATAAGGTCAGCATCCTCCATTAATACGAAACAAAGAATGGCAAGAAAATGCCCCTACACAAATCACCCCTCGCAGGCAAACATTTTTAGTAATTTTCTCAAAAATTTATCTAACGATTTTAACTAAAATTTGATGTGTTTCAGGTATTCTTATGAGAAATGAAATACATGTCTTATACTTTTGGAGTCCTCTTCATTCTAGATCACATTTGTATAACTAAAATCCAGTAACAGTAATAGCCCCGTTGAGTTATGCAGTTCTACAAACGTATGAAGGGATAAAGGCAAACGTCAAATACGGAGCAGTTGGGCCACCGGTATATATTTGAGATTACTGTTTCCTTGATACTCTTGTTATTAGTTTGAATTTTGTTGCAGTTATTTTTTGTTAAATAGGAAGTGTTTTTTTTTATTTTAATTCGTTTTTTATTTTCTCTAGCTCCATACGTACAATGTACATAGGGATAGAGAAAGTATTGTAATGCACCCAAAAATTCGATACCGAGTTTTCACCGGAAATATATGTTTTGGGTTCCCCTGAGTCCGAGAAAAGCATTTTTAAAAACAGGTCCGTGTGTGTCTGTCTGTGTGTGTGTGTGTCTGTGGACAGCATAGCCCCAAAACGAAAAGACCGTTAAATACCAAACTTGGTATTTAGGTTTAGTATCTTCCAAGGATGCGACACGAAGATTTTCAAAAATATCCCCTAGTATAAACTACCCTTTACATAGAACAAATTTCGAAAATTTTGATTTTCTTAAAAATGGCTCTAACGATTTTGATTAAAATCCCGTATATTAAAGCTATTTATGTCCGAAATAAAATGTATATCTCGAATTTTTTGGAATAGCCTCTTAAAAACCTTTTTGTTCTGGATAAATTTTGTTTAACTGCTAAACCGTAAGAGATAGAAAAAAACCTCACTACACAAAAAATGTACATCACGACAAAACACACAATTTATGTCCTTTACGTTTTTGTTGTGGAGGTAACCGTTTCTGAGATATTCCTTGTTATTGGTTTCAATTGTGAAGTACTTAAAACTTTTCTCACACAGGAAGTATCTGGTTTCCTTTTGTTCTACTCCTGGCCAAGCAAAGAAGTGATTTGCAATGACAATCGCATAATGACAGCTTTTAAAACATTTGACAATTTTAGCACAGCGCATTCCCTTATTCTCTTCTACTTATTATGAACTAAGTAATAACATTCTGATAATATGTATCTCGATTAGCATTGTGTACAAAGAAGAAGAATCTTTTGTAGGAGGTTTGTAGATCAGCTAGAGAAAGTCATGAGAGTGTACCACGTTAGATTTTTTCTGCTGGTCATGCAAATAGAACAAAATATTAAGTTCATAAGATAGCTTGAGTCTAATGAATTCTTCATTCCCATTCTACCAGGAAATATGTAATGAAATAAAATATATAAAATATGCTTATCTGAATATAAGCTTAACAAAGAAAAGTTAGCTGACGAAGCGGTAGATAAAATTATGTAAATGTAATACATCATATTTAGGTGTAAATACTAAAATACTAAAATTGTTCCATTTTATCTCAATTGCTAGAGCATACACTTTCAACAATGTTAATGTTTTCTCTTAGTTTTATTTTACTCCTTTCTTTATCTTTTCTTTTTGATCTGTTTAAGCAGCTGCTTGTTATTTTCATTAGAATGTTGTTCTTGTTAAGCTTAATTATAGGCACACCTGCAGCTTGCACTGCTGATAGCTAAACAGTACACCTTTATTTTCCATCAACCGAAGGCCTTTTCTTGCCGTTCTTTTTCTTCTTCTGCTTATTATTACTACTCTTATTGATTATAATCATTTGAACAATAAATGCGATAAACTGAGCTTTTCCCGTACAAAGTTTATTTTCCTTGGTAGCTATTGTTCCTATACCACTTAGGATACAAAACAACTTTGAGAGAAACATTAAGGAATTGTGGCATAAATTTTATTCAGTAAAATATTGCAAGTTTTCATGTAATGTCACTGGTTCCAAAGATAATGTAATAGTTATTGTAATAGTTCACATTTGGCTTTTACAAGCATATAAGCAAATTTACGAGAAGCATTACAATGCCTGTTTTTAACGAACTTAATGATGATTTTCGCCCAAATATAGTAAAAAAGTTCCTGTTTTAATTGAAATTATTTCAGTGAAGCATATTTTATATCCAAATACCTCTTGTCACCTCTACCACTGAAAATCCGACAACGTTTTCACTTAGCTGTATTTTGGACTAAGTACCAAGTGTTTTGTTTTTTGTTTGTTTGTTTTGAATGTCACAAATTTAGAAAAATGTAAGCAGGAAAATGAGAAAATAAACGTCATTTTAAGTTTTCATGCCCCATATGTTTATCCAAACAACTATAAATCCTGATTAATACATCAGATTCTGTTATCAACATTATTTTAAAAGGGTTTTAATAGTTTAATAATTTTAAAGGGGTTTTTAAAAGGTTTAATAATGTGAAGGTTATTTTAAATTTATACCTAAAGTTCTAGGCGTACTTTTCATTTGATGTATACAGTATTTCATTGCCTTTTTAATGTTATATATTTCCTTCTGACGGCACAGAATTTATTTTAAGCGGAAATTGAAAACCATATCTTGACAATGTTAAATAATTATGGCATATATAGTACGCATTTTCTTCTAAATTATTTAAGATAACAGGGTGACATGTTTCTAGAATGTAGATGCGTTTTCTCTAAGGTTCACTGATCTTCTCAATTTGGTTCTTTTATTGTTTTAAGGGAAGGTCTATTTTTCTAATTCTCCAAGATTAAATTATCGGTAATTATTTATTCAGACAACCAGTTTATTAACATCGATGTAGATACACAGCAGCACTTAAGAGACAGTTTTTATCTTAAATTTAATGTATATCTTAAATTATTTATGAGAAAACGCGCATTTCTACCAACAAATATCATTCACATAAAACTATGTTCAAAGCAAAAGTGGTGAATACAATATATACTTGCAAAGAGAAATTACACATCTTAAGTGCACATGAGCTGTTTTCTGCTTCCAATTTAAGAGCAACATTTCCCCTACAAGTTGGGCTAAAGTTTACCTGTCCAATCCAAAGGATAGAGAAACTATGTTTCTTCTGTAAAGGTGAAATTTACTAAAATCATAGATGCGGTTCCGCCATTAAAATGCGTTTAAAATATAAACGCACATTCAACAAATACCTACATCACATAAAGAGGAAAGTCTAATGAATGACAGTGCATAAAATACTAAAATATCGCTTCTCTGGCAATTTTAACCATTTGGACTCTCCTTAAGGTACTTTATTCATTCAACTTCTCTTCTAGGTACGCTTGAATATTTTTGCTGACAGTTTAGGGCCGATATATTTAAAACTAAACACATGTTCATATTTTATTAGAAGCAATAATATTTCTTTTAGTAATAGATATATTTTTAAATTTATACATACTTCCACATTGAAAGATTAATGAAAGAGTAACACTAACATAAATGTGTATCTGTAAACATTAGAATTAGCTAATATTAATAAAACGCACCAAGAAAGGAACTGGATAATATCCTCAGCCACTCATTTGGATTCAATCTGGACTTGAACCAATATGCGAGGAGCACAAGTATATCATTATTACTTTCTCTACACGTACTATATGTATAGTGAATAGAGAAATTATTGTATTCACACCCAAAAATTCTATACAGAGATTTCATTGAAAACATATGTTTTGGGTCCCCCTGAATTCAAAAAAAACATTTTTGGAAAAAGATCTACGTGTGTGTGTCTGTGGACAGTATAGCTCAAAAAAGAAAATAGCGTTAAATACTAAACTTGACATTTAAATTTGGTGACTTCCAAGGATGCGACAAGAAGATTTTCAAGAAAATCCCCCACCCCAACAACCCTTTACATGGACAAATTTCTAAAATTTTGATTTTCTCAAAAATGGCTGTAATGATTTTGATTAAAATCTGTTATATTTAAGATATTTGCATGACAATTAAAATGTATATCTTGAATTTTATGGAAGTAGCCTCTGAAGGACTCTTTATTCGGGTTGTTTTTTTATTTAATTTTGCATTACTGGTAAACCGAAAAGATAGACAAAAACTTATCACTCAAAAAATGTAGATCACGATAAAACATACAATTTATGTCATTAGCATTTTTTTCGTGGAGTTGGCCGTTTTACTCCTTGTTATTGAATTCAGCTTTAAAATACTTAAACTTTTCTCATACTAGAACCTGTCAACTGCTGGCCTCACAAAATACGGATTTCAATCTCATAAGGACCACAGTTTAAAACATTTGATTGTCGATTTATCCTATTGTATTCCCTTATTTCCCTTCCACTTATAAAGGAACTAAGTAATAAGACCGTTTCTGCTAGTGCTTTAGCATTAAATAGATAGAAGAATAAGCTTTTTAACAATAATTTGTTATAGAGATGTAGAGAAAGTTATGTGAACGGAGCACATCAGAATTTTTACTATTATTATTATTATTATTATTATTAACAAGAATACGTTAATCAACAAACCAGTTTTATACAATTACACCACACAATTGTTATTTAAACTCAAATATACATTCAAATATTTCATGTTTTCTGACTCATGTCATAAAGAAACGATTAGTCATAATTTAAAAATGATAGAAAGAACTTTAACTCAACGAGATTGCTATGTGATACTTCTAAGATGAAAATGCTACTACATGTAAAAATTTTGATGTGTTACATTCACTTAACTTTCTCTGCTCTCTATCATTTTATTAAAAGATATAAAACTTTTCTTACGAAAGCTTATCTTTATATTCACTTAGTTTAAATTGAGATAAATTTAACGAAATAGCCATTTATACATTTCTTGTAATTCTAAATGGAGTAGCGATAATCAAGTGTTTTAGAACCACACGAATATGCTGTTAAAATTACGTACTCCTCTATTCAATCACAGGGAACAAATGAAGTCGAAATGATTTAACAAAAAGAATAAAACCATTCAAACCATTAATAATGGATATGTTGGAAATGCTTATTTTTATGTATTTATTCTCCAAAAACTTTAGCCCTAATTTACAAAATATTGCTAGGGCTTTAGTTTATAATATTATAACAAATATTCAGAATTCACATATAAATTATTAGATAAATAAATATATAAATAGGGAAGGCCCAAAGCTAAGTAACTCTTCCACTTCTCTCACAATTTAACCACTGTCCTTAAAGTTAATGATGTGGATAATTAAAGGAAATGTTTTTTTCACAAAAAAGTACTTAAAACAACCTGTGTGCTTTGACTCTTGACTCCTTGGCACAGCTCACTAAGAGCCTTGGCCTACCGCACGGTCGCTGTGTTCTCCATCTCGGTCCTTAACAGACGTCATGGGTGGGATGCAGTATTGGAGGGTGATACGTGGTCAGCGTTGCCAGTTAATGCTGTCTTCGCGACCTGGAGCCGCTACTTCTCCATCAAGTACCTCCTCTATGGGCCCCCCCCAGGGACCTTACGAGGCTGAGTGCACCCCGGTCTAGGTCTCCCAGAGGGGGGAATCCCCACGCCAGCACTGGGAATCGAACCCAGGTTTTCCGCATGGCAAGCAGCAACGGTACCACCACGCTAAGTTTGGCATTTAGCTGTCTTTTCGTTTTGAGCTATACTGTCCACAGGGGAACTCAAAATATATATTTCTGGTGAAATCTCGACATCGAATTTTTAGATGGAATACAATACCTTCTCTACCCACTATGAATATTGTACATGTGGGCCAGAGAAAGTAAAATGTAATAAAATGAATACACATAAAGCCAGACACAAATGGAAGAAAAAGTAATGCTGTACAGCTGTCTAACCTCTAAAACGAAGTTCCTATCAATCATTGACCTCTGTCGCTCTTCTCTTTTTTCACTGTTAGCAGAAACGAGTCACACTTTAGCTATGTATTTTAAACAAATGACCTGCTCCAGTTCAGTGGACTGATAAGACGTGTTGATGACCTGAATTTGTTTACTTAAAATGGTAAGTGTGATAAGTTGCATGCACGAGACACATGACTCAAACATTTGAGTCCCTGGGGCGGTAACGGGATATCGGGTTCGTGTTCCGCTGCGGATTTTGGGTATTAGGAATGCTGTGAATTTGTAGGTACCCTAGCTCAGATTTGGCTAGCATGGAAACTCTTTCAAAGTGTGGTGCTTTATTCAGTTAGTTCGGGCTTTATTCGTCGTCGAACACACACACACATTCCTCTTAATTTTCTCTTATGAAACTATACTTTACGCGAATGCGACTATTGTTGCTTATTACTTTTGTTGCAGTGATATCGCCCGTACTCTGGTCTGTATTACAATAACTATTTCCCTCGCAACTAAAAGGTAGCCAATACGGCTCCACTACGGACCCTAAATTTCACATGTTGGTCCTGCCGATGCTCTACGCCAAGTGCCCCCGTCGCCTGACCAGCGAAGAGAACTGTTTTCTCTTCTCCTGTTTTGTTCAGCTTCGAGCAGTTTAACCTCACCCCTCGGTTCCATGCACTACCCCTAATGGTACAGTCCTAATGGGGTCGCTCGCCAGCTCTTGACAACTCGGCTACTTAGACGTGTTTGAAATCTTTCTTCCCTGCCGATTTTAAATGTGCATTTATATTTCCCTTCTTGGTATAATTTATATTATTAGCTATGATTTATCTTTCCCTTCTGAATAACTCTCTGCCCCGGGACAAGATATGTACTGTCTCATCCTCCAAAACCTTCAGGTCTTCTTTCTTGTTCAAATGATTTGTGGGACAGTTATAGTTTACTGCATGTTTTGACGATATAACTTTACATAATAAGAGAGTCATGATCTCCTGGCAGACCATTCCAAAGGTCTACACGCGGGTTACGAGGTGGGTAAGATGTCAAGGACTTTTGTTGTAAGCATAGGGCTTTTAAGAATGCACTCCGAGTTCTTGATTGTACGAGCGTCATTTCAGAAGTCATGGCAACTACTTTATACAGGATGTTTCAAAACGACACCAAACGAAGATGTGGACCTTATTGACCATGGTACGTGAATATAGTTTTCAGCTCTAAATTCGGCACATACAAAAACCGCCATAAAATCACCATGGATTAGGCAATCGTACATAACCAGATGGCACGTGCCTGGCCCACTCCAAGAGAGATGCCCGTTGGTAGCGAAGGTTTCACTCCCGTGGTGTAGGGAGGCTTGATAGACACGCCGGCGCGGCACTGGTCACCTTAGTAATGAAAAACGTAGCATGAGGGTTTTGTCATGAGTTTCGTATAACACATTGTTCCTTCACTGCCTAATCCCAAATGTGTGCGATTTTTAAACATACATAAAATTTGAAAGTTGTGACTTCAAGTTTCGGTCAGGACAAAGTGTAAGCCAATTGACTGCTATCTTCGTTTATTGTCGTTTTGAAACAGCGTGTATTTCCAAATATGCTGTTATTGCAATATATAAATATGAAAACATGTTGTACACAGAATGAGATATCACCACCTGATGACGACTGAGTGCATTAGTAGGTGCTAGTAGACACATGCAAACGTTAGTATCCAAGATGAATGTCAGTAAAGTTAAACAGCGAGAATACATAAAAATTGTATTTCTGAGTGGCAGAAAGGTGTGGAAGCCTTCAGGGATTACTTTGAAGGTCGTTAGCTCGCGTACTCTTTTGTACATATTGTCACGATTGCTGTTGAGAGGTGCAAGGATTCACATATGATTTGGAACATTCTTATTTTTGGACACTTTAGGGCTAAATTATATATTGATCTAAATTATGCTATTCTTCTAAATTATACATTTTATTACGTTTCGCAATATTCCGTAGCGAACGGATGGGCACGGCTAGTCTATGACGGGATTTTAGCGGCTAACCCCTTCCGCTGGGGGAATTCTATGAGGACTCACATCTCATAAACTTCCTGAGTCCTACGTGCCGATTTAAGGGATGTGCGTCAGATAGAACATCCTGTTATGATCAATTCCATAGGAAATGACTAGCTTCGTATAGGAAATAATTGGCTATATAAAGAGCTGGGACCTCGGCTTTTCGCTCTCTGGTATAGTCTGGTTTTGACCTGTCTTGACTTGCGTTACGGTCCCTAAATTGGACCCCACCACCGGCAAACATCTTGCGGCAACAGCCATCGTGACGTCTCTGAAAGGTAAGCTCCATTAGGAGTTTGTTTGTTCTTTACCAAATAAATTGGACCATTACTCTAAATTTCGAGTTGTCTCATTACCATCTAGTTAAACCCCCGTCATCACACTTTTCTTGGGTGACAATATGTAATACGAATAAAACAATGATCACTATTTGTGCATCTTTCAATGTCCTGTACCCATAACCCCTTGTACCCGGATCCCAATTTAGTACCAATATTGAGAAGAACATTCCAGCGACTTTCAATCGTATATCCTGAGTTTGTTTCTTGCAGTTTTGTTGACTGATAAAAATAGAGCCATGACTTTTGAAATGACCCTCGTATGTTCATGCATTAATAAGAAAAAATTTAAAAGGGTTAAGCTTTGCTTTGTTTTAATTTCAATGGAAAAACATTCCTAATGTATGGTTTAACCAAGTATAGAACTATATTTGCCTAATAGAAGCCCTGAAATAGACATCAACAGAAATATTGCAGTGGCATAAGAACATGATTAGGTCTTTGGACAAGAACATTTCTTGTTGTCTGTGCCATATTCTTGTCAACTTTAAGTATTACAGAAAATAAGAACTCAATAAAAACAAGGTGGCTCCTCTGGGATGGACACTTTTTTATTTTTTATTTATTTATTTTTTACAAAAATACAATTCCGTAGTCTGGTTGAGACTCCGGCGCTGTATTCCTTTTTTTTTTTTTTTTTATTCCTCTTGTTTTCTTCCTTGTTCCTCAAATTTCCTGTATTTTCCGTTTTTGTTTTATGACAAACACACATACATGTATATATTCACAAATACACAAACACCCATGCCCAAGGCGGAACTCGATCCCATGATCCCCTACGCCAAGAAGCACCAAAGTGAGACGCTGCCGCGAGCGCTGCCATGGGAACCGGCAAAATTGATATTATTAGCAATGAATATTTCAGAAAGTTTTGATGCCTAGAACTGAATTGTTTATGTTAACATCAGTATTTTATATAAAATATTTTTTTATTACAACGTCCTTTAGTCAAATTCGGGAGGTCGTGGACTCAGTTTCCGTGGCCGATTTTATGGCCTATGGGTTTTTTTGGAGGTTTTCCCAGGCCACTAGGCGCATGTTGAGGTTTCTTCATTCACCCGAATTTCTTGTCTCTTCATTTTTCTTTGCAACCGGTCTGTTTGTGTTTTAAGTGTCGGTGACGACAGCGGTGGTGAAGCCGTTTCGTGGCAATGAATATTTGGAGCCAGGGTGGCTTTGGAGTCGCCTATGGGACCAAGGGTATTCATTCAGTCGGACCTAGAAAGCGGTCTCTTAGCGCTCCCCGCGTCGAGATGAAGTATTGCTTGGACTATGTTAAAGAATCATTCCCCTGTTCCGGGTACCGCCGCCCGTCGATAATACTCTCATATCATCTTATCTTCCTGGGGTCTGACGCACAAAAAGCTTATTGTGGCTGCACTGTGAAATCTCCTCCAGAATATACCAACCAACATACAATAAAAACATTAATTTTCTGGAACCATTATTTTCGGAATTGGAGAAGTGGCCAACAATTAACAAATGTTAGCAAAATATGTGTATACGAAGGCAGTTCATTAAGTTCTTAGAAAAAGATGGAAAAAAAATTATTTTTAGTGATTTTTTTTCAACATAATCTCCTTTTAGCTCGATACACTTTACTCAGCGTTTCTCTAACTGTTTTAGCCAAAAGTAGGATTTTCCAAAAAGTAGGATTTCGGAAGGTCCTCAAAATAGGCATTTGTTTGGGAGATGACATCTTTATTACGCATCAGTCGTTTTCCGCCTAGACACTTTTTAAAGTTTAGAAATAAGAAAAAGTGACTGGGGACCAAATCTAGTGAATACTGTGGAAGTTGTAGTAATTCGGATCTTAATTATACAATTTCGAAACTGCGCATGTGTACACCCTTGCATTGTCTTGATGAAAAAGAATATTTTGTTTTGCCAGTTGAACGTGTCTTTTATTAATTTCTCCAATCAACCGGTGCAATAATGTTGGATAATACTCTCTATTGCAGATCACTTCCACAAAAAATAGAACAAAGAAAAGGGCGGAAAAAGAACAAAAAAGGGATTGTACATAAAGAGCTTTGACGACTTCTACATTTTTATGTAGCAGGATTTTGTCTATATTTTACAGTTTAACAGTTATGCAAAGGTCATTCAGAATGAAGAGGGCTTCAGAAATCATTCCCAGAAAATCCAAAATATACATTTTACCTGGCATATTATGGTACGAGTATATTATAAAATCGTTGAAGCAGTCTTTGAGAAAACAGAACATTTCGCAAAATCTTCCAGGTAAACAGTAGTTTGGCTGAGGAAATTTGGTATTTAAGCAACTTATTGTTTTTAATTATGTTGTTCATACATACACAAATAGATTTTCAGAAGATTCTGTACTCCACCTAAAAATTCTATACTGCGATTTTACCCGAAATACATGTTTTGAGACCCGTGAATCCAAAAATTAGTTTTAGAAACAGGTACATGCATGTCTGTTAGTTTGTGTGTGCCTGTGGACAGAGTAATTAAAATACGAAAAATCGGTTAAACACCAAATTTGTCATTTAAATTCGCATTTTCCAGGGATACAACAGAAAGGTTTCCAGAAACTTCCCTGACCCCAACTATCCTTTTTTTAATTTTCTCAAAAATGGCTGTAAAGATTCCATTAAATACACTATATGTAAGATATTTTCAATTTATACAAACGGAATGCATGTCTTGAATTTTCTGGGAAGGCCTCTTCATTCTGGATAACTTTTGTACAACTGTGTACAGATATATAAAAAGCAATAAAATTACTTTTAAATAAACAAATAAATGTATCTAAGTCTAAATCATAAGAAATAGACACAAACTTATTCCACAACAGCACAGATCTCCTTAAAAGACACCATTTTTGTTATATACAATATTGTTATCCCACTATTTTCCTTCTACTTACAAATGAGCAAGTAATAAGTCAATTTTTTCTAACGTATCTTGATTAGCATGGTTAGATAAGGAATAATCTTTGATAAGAGTAGGTCTTTTGCAGAACAGGTAGAGAAAAATACGTGAAAGGAATACATCAGTTGTTTTATCTTTATAAACGTTTCCTTTAATAGTAAGATAACTGTTCACAACATATTATGCTGCATTATTTAAAACGAATCTAGTTTCTACTACAAAAAAAAAATCTCATCTGTTCTATTCACATGACTTTCTGTACATCTCTGCAACATGTTATTGTTAAAAAGCCTATGCTTCTATTTACTTCATGCTAATCAAGAAAAAATTAGCAGAAATAGTCGTATATATGTTTCCTTGTAAGGAGGAGCGAAATAAGGAAGTACCATAAGTTAAAGTGATAGTAAAAAACTGGTTGCTAAGTGACAGAATTTCCTTTGTTTGTTTGGACAGGAGTTGAAAAATTCCTGTATAAGAAAGATATTAAGTTTTTTAAAGCTGAATTCAATAATAAGGAACATCTCAAAAACGTTTAACTCCACGAAAAAAGTGTGTATAACATAAATTTAGTGTTTTGTAATGATCTACAATTTTGTTTAGTAAGCTTTTGTCTATCTCTTACACCAGTTATGCAAAATTCAATAAAAACCATCCAGAATAAAAAGGTCTTTAGAGGATATTCCCTGAAAATTCAAGATATAAATGTTATTTGAGATGGAAATGGCTTTAGTATGTGGTATTTTAATCAAAATTGTTAGTAAAATTTTTAAGAAAAACAAAATTTTCGTAGATTTTCCATTTAAAGGGTAGTTAGAGGTGGGGGGATTTTCTTGAAAATCTTTGTGTCGCATCCTTGGAAGATATCAAACTTAAATACCAAGTTTGGTATTTAGCCGTCTTTTGTTTTTTAGCCATGCTGTCCACAGACACACACATGGACCTTTTTCTAGAAATGCTTTTTTTGGGTCCAGGGGATCCTAAAACATGTATTTCCGGAGACATTTTGGTATCGCATTTTTGGGTGGAATACAATACTTCCTCTATACACATGTATGTACATAGTACGTGTGAAGAAAGTAAAATTTGTTAAAAATGCTTTAGGGTTATATACCTAATGATGCATTACATATTTATATGAGGAAATTCTTGTTTCAGGGCCAGAGAGGAAAATTCTGAAATCTGTGAGCGGACGCTTCAAACCTGGAGAATTATCTGCAATTATGGGGCCTTCAGGGGCAGGAAAGAGCAGCCTTCTCAACGCTTTGTCGGGATACACGTAAGATTTCCAGTCTATATTAATAACAACTATTCCAACATAAAAAATGGATATACAGGGTGATAATGAACTATACCGAAATATTTTCACAGAATATGTAGATTAAATATGTAGATTACTTAAGTAAGTAATTTGAGATAGGAGACTTTTGGCCTGTTTATTGAAATTTCGAAGTAACAGCTATAAGTTTCTGAAGTGCCAGTATGCTACTGGCTAATTTATCAACCATTCGAGACCATAACACGAAAAACGAAGGGACATATTACAGCGCACCTCTCTAGCGTAGTGGTTCAAGTGAAAGATAGTTTCCGAGTTCGGGTCTCGTTCACGTATCGCGGCTGGAATGAACAAAATAATAATAAATAACATTTACTCTATGACAGGAATCGAACTCATGACCTTAGGGATAGCAGCTTCTTACGTTACGCATTAAGCCACCAGAGCAGTTGAAAAAATATGTAGCCTAACATAACACAAGAACGAGTTAATGAATGCTCAGTGTCGAATTGTCAAGTGATAAGTGATTAGTTGGAAAAGGGATTTTCAGATTTATGCGTTATTTTGAGAACGCTAGTAACGAGCTGCTAAAAATCGATATTTCTTTCGAGCAGCAGTTTTAAAGACATTCTAAGCCCTTTTTAAACCTTCTGTGCTTTAACACCGACTTATCAGCACATGATAGCCACACGTTTAACGCTATATAGTTGCGTGATGTTTATCCGGGGACCATGCATCGCCGATCTCAAATTACTTATATCGGTAACGTGCACAATTTCGCAAATTATTTCGATGTAGTTCATTAACACCTGTATATCTAGCACTGAAACAGGCTGAAATTTGCAGAACTAGGTCACATATTAAAAAATCTGATGTGTTCGATTCACATTAACTTTCTCTACCTCTCAGCAACAAATTACTCTATTTGCTTCAGCTAATCGAGAAAAAAAAAACAAAAACGCAGAAATAGTTTTATTACTTGTTTCCGTGTTAGTATGTTTTTTATAGCTGAAACCAAAAACAAGGAATATCTCAAAAATAATCAACTCCACAAAAAATTGCATTTAACATGAACTGTGTGTTTTAAAGTACTCTACATTTGATGTGTGGTAAGTTTTTGTCCATCTCTTAAGGTTTAGCAGTTATGCAAAATTCCGTAAAATTGACCCAGAATAAAGTAGTCTTCAGAGGCTATTCCCAGAAAATTCAAAATATACATTTTATTTGTCAGGTAAATATCTTTAATATATGATATTTTAATCAAAATCGTTAGAGCCATTTTTTAGAAAATAAAATATTTCGAAAAAAGTTCCATGTGAAGGGTAGTTTGAGGTGGGGAGATTTTTTTTCTTTTTCAACATTTTCGTGTCACATCCCTGGAAGATACTAAACTTAAATATCAGGTTTGGTATTTTACCGACTTTTCGATTTTGAGTTATCGTGTTCACAGACACACGGACACACACACACATACACACACGGACCTTTTTCTGAAAATACTTTTTTTGGATACAGGGGACCCTAAAACATATATTTCCAGTGAAATCTCTATATCGATTTTTTTGGTAGAGTGCAATACATTCTCTATACACTATGTACGTAGTATGTATAGAGAAAGTAAAGATATTACATGAACATGAAGATTAATATAAAGATAATCAATTTATTGCTTGCCTTGCGTTGTGCCGTTTGTAACTGGTTCTGTTCCCCCTAAATGTTCCATCCTTTCAGCGTCTGGTTAGTGAGATAAGGCGACACAGAAGTCCTTTTTAGCGATTTTGGTTGAAATATTGATTTTTGGAACCAAAAATGCACCATATTTTAAGGTGCATACTTGCAATGTTTCTTTCTCTTATGATTCATACTTTGTATGTCATTTTAAATCGTGGTGCTGCATAGATGACTCTATGTTGACCTTTAAAGCTATTTTCTCAGATTCAATTTTATCTTACCATATTCAAAATCTATCTGTCACAACCTTATTGCTAGATGTCTGAAAATTTCCCTCAAAAACCGCACAATGTGTGTGCAATAAAAGTGTGGTTGATTTTTTATGTTTATCTCAGATTAGTTTCAAAACATTAATTCATATAATCGTTCACTGTTTTTGTATTTCTTCCTCCTTGTAATATAAAATATCTTTAAAAACTATCCACTATAAGAGAATTTAAACCATATACATTCTTATAAAAGGAATACAATTTAAAGAAAAACGATGCTTGTAGTTCAATATCTTAGGAGAAGGTAACATTTTGAATTAATCTAATCAAATCGAATGGATTAATTAATGTATTCACAATAAAAGGAATATATTTCCACGAAATTTGGTATAAATGCATCTTTTGTTGCCAGTAATATCTGCAAACGAAATTAGTGATCAAAAATATCACCTTTATTACTCAGGTATCTCCTTAAAATATAGTTTTTGTGTTGTATAGAGTCTGATACGTTGTAAAATCAAAATTTTCAGTATCTTAAAACTGATATGCCAAAACTTCGTATACTTTAACACATAGAAACTCTACCAGTAAGTACAACAACATTCAGGCAGGTTTTCAACCGTTCGTTCACCTCCCTGAGAAAGGGTTCGTAACATTTCGAACAGATTTAGATGTACGAAAACGGTATCTATTGTTGTTAAAGTGAAATTAAGTAGTCGTGTAACTTATACAGGTATTAGAAATTTCGCAAACCTTGACTTTTTATTTTTTAGTTTAAGGTTTGTTTCACCTCATAGATCAGCTGACGATGGATGAAATGGGTGAAATGTTGCTCAAATCAGCCTGGAGTTAGGATTTTAAATAAGTCAATGTCTAGAAATGCTATGAATAGTTTTACATTAAACTTATTTATAATTGCAGTTAACTTGAAATACTAATTCACGTTATATAAAAATTATCTAAAATATATTCTTAAACAATTTTCTTTATTCTTGTATTTAATTTTATGGATATCAATGCCGTAGAGTTATCGGGAAATTCCCGAGAAACCTGTATTCGGATAATTTATCCTAAACGAAATTGGAAGTATGGATGATGTAAATATACTTAATCTCTGCAATTGTGCATTGGATATTTTAATTAATTATCGCTCCATTGACCAGCATTTACTTTTTTCTTACGACGGAAACATTGCTTTATTCATACGGCTGTATAGCGAAATTTAACAATAGATATTAGGCTTTCACGGCCGGCGTTAATCCAGTAGAGTGTAGAGGTTTTCGGGTTTGTAGACTGTGGTCGATTAGATGAGATGTCACTGACGTTTCGCCCGTGACTCTGCCAGGCAGCTTCAGAGAATGACTTGCTGGTTGAAACTATGTAGCATTTCATCAAATCCACCACGGCCTACAAACCCTCTAAATTCTATTGGAATAGATATTGGACTATAAAAAAAATATTTGTTCTATTCACATGAATTTCTCTATATCTCTGCAACAACTTATTGTTAAAAAGCTTATGCCTCTATTTACTTTATGCTAATCGAGAAAAAATTAGCAGAATTAATCTTATTACTTGCTTCCTTATAAGTAGAAGCGAAATAAGAGATTACCATAGGTTAAAGTGATAGACAAAAGCTGGTTGCTATGTGACTGAGGTTCCTTTGCTTGTATGGAAAGGAGTAGACAAGTTCCTATATGAGAAAAGTATGTTTTTCATGGCTGAAACAAAAAACCAAGGAATATCTAAAAAACGATCAACTCCACAAAAAAATGTGAACAACATAAATTGTGTGTTTTAATGTGCTCTGCAATTTTTGTGTGGTAGGTTTTTGTCTATCTCTTACGGTTTACCAGTTATACATAATTCCGTAAAATTCATCCAGAATAAAGTAGTCTTCAGAGACTATTCCCAGAAAATTCAAGATATACACATTATTTGTCAGGTATATATCTTTGATATACGATATTTTAATCAAAATCGTTAGAGCCATTTTTGAAAAAATCATAATTTTCGAAAATATTTCAATGTGATGGGTAGTTTGGGGTGGGGGATATTCTTGTAAACCTTCGTGTCGCATTCTTGGAGGATACTGAACTTAAATACCAAGTTTGGTGTTTAACGGTCTTTTCGTTTTTGAGCTATACTGCCCATAGACACATACACACATGCACACACAGTTAGACTGACACACACACACACACACACACACACACATGTTTCTAAAAATGCTAATTTTATATTCAGGGTGTCTTAGAACATATATTTCCGGTGAAACCTCAGTGTCGAATTTTTGGATGCATTACAATACCTTCTCTATACACTATGTACGAATGCTTGCAGAATTACATGGTCTACATTTTTCGAAGATGCACTGGTATAAGGATAACACAAGCAATCAATGTACACTGGCATTTTTCAACAAAATTCCATTAAAAGCCATATAGCTGATCTTTCGTTAAAATCAACTGAGGAAAACATTGTAAGATAAAACCATTAGCAGGAGATTACGACTAACGCCGTCTCCATTCGTCTTCGTTTATGAGGTTTCTTTAAAATAGTGAAGATATTGAAATAACCTGCATACATTGAAAGAACTATGTGGTAAAAGAAAAGAAAAGAAATTTCTGCTACTTCGGAAGAAGTATTAATAGCATAGGATAGGATACGGACGGAGAGGACCTGGCAACGTGCATGAGCTTATTTTACCTATGCAATACGAGGGGGCGCCCCCGGGAGAGGAGGGGACGGCGAGAAGGATCAGAACCAGGAGCAATGACGTGGTCCCTACAGCTTTCAGTTTGAAGCACCCATGCATTCGGACAGGTAGACCGAAGTCCTCGCCCCAGTTAGGGTAGCAGCGATCCTTCACGTCTCAACGACCACCATCGCCGACACTTCCAACCTTGAAAGATACCAACGGGATGAACGATCAATGAAATAACAATGAAAACAGCAAGGAAGAGCAGGAAATTTAGAGATTAAAGTAACCGACTCAGCATTCGCCTGGCGACCCGGGAAACCTCCGAAAAAAACATGGGTCAGTGACTTCCGAATGCAAGTCTCTTGAGCCATTTATGTATTAATAAATATTAATGCAAATTTTCTTAAAAGGTTTGGGATGTGTGGTGGCACAGGGCATGTGGTTATTGCATGATAAATCTGTCCGCTTGACTTTAAGAAGCTATAAATATATCACTACTCCGCCTTAAATAGCGTGCTTCCAGGTGCTAATCAAACCAGCTCCTAAGCTAAGATGACCAGCTCCAAATGAAGGCCCCTGTAATTTTATGTCTATGTTCTGTTTTTATTGGGCATTTCCTCTGGAATGTCATTACTATTGATTTCGGCCATGACATTTTGAGCTTATAATTTTTTCGATGCCATAAATATGTGCACTAAATGTTGAGTTTATGATTTGAATTTGGTATCATACTTGGCCGAGTGTTTAGACCGCTCGGCTCCCAACTAGGCGGCCTGGATTCGATCCCAAGCGTCCGCATGTGGGATTTGTATGGACGAAATGGCGCATGGACCGACTGCCGGGCTTCATACTATAGCCAACTATTAATGTTATTTTAATTGTTTTTTCATCGGGACTTACGAACAGTGTAAGTCTCTATTGGGGTATGTCAGCTCAAAATAATTTCAGACACCTTATGGTTTACCGGGAAACACGTGAGTCGGTTGAGGAATTTAATGATATTTTCGCATGTTGGTATGGTAGCTCAGTGGTTCAAATCCCGGTTATAGCATTGCGTTTTTCAGTCTGACTCTTATTATCCAATCTTTGGGAGATATTTATAGAAAATTTTAGAAATTATCTACCCCCTGTATAAGATATTCGTATCATTCACTACAAGTTACTCGTTTGAAGAACTGTGATGTCGATACCTTAATCTCTGTTCTTTAATTGGCTCAATATCTGAGTGTGCGGTAGAAATTCTATGTTTCAAGTAACTCCATAGGAAGAAATCCATGCAAATCAACAGATCTTGTTGACATAGTTTCTTTTACTAGGTGATCTAACTGCCCCGTATTTGTCGTGTGCGCATAACTTTGAATGCATTAAAAGTGTTTTAGAACTCAACGGGGTCATTTCAAGTAGAAACCGGTCATTGGAGAACCAGCGAGAGCGAATTTCAATTTATCCCTCTTGTTATTAACGAGTACGTAATTGGGTCGCCTTTGCCAGTTTTTCTACTGGCTTCTTTTAATTTGAAAGAATTCTTTGAGTTCTGCAACTATTCTGATGCCCAACTGCCCCAAATTTGACATGTGCAGATAACGCGCACTTCAAATACGGTGTAAATGGGCCACGATAAACCTGTCGTCAAAGAAACTTTCAACAACTGGTAACGGAAATCATTGTGGCATTAAATTAATAATTATCTTATGGAGAACAAATGGGGTGGGAAATACAGAAATAATTGTGAAATAATGTCATGTATGTTAAAGCATAAGTCACAATTCTGCTACTATGTGGAAGTCATTAAGAAGTTGAGCTGGAGAAAACAATTAGGCAAATGCCAGAAAATCGAGGGTAATTAGGTTCCGGAAAGCACAGCAAGCAAGAACTCCATCAGTTGTTGATGAAAGTGTGCCTAGAATATAAAAGGTGGCTGGAAAAGGATCGTAGGCCAATTTGTGGGGATTATAGAGGTTTAAGAATACTAAGAATCACAGTCATAGAGCAAAATGTTGTCTTAGATACTAATATGAAGTGAAAGATTTAGCCACAGAGAGAGTCGGAAGTTGATGGACAGTTATTGATGTAGACGGGATGTTTGTTAATAATAGAGTTGTATTCTGATAATGTAATTACTTCCTCCTACTATGCTTCTTACAGTTACAAGTGTTATCGGGTAGTTGGTAGCATTTAACTACTCCGCAAAGCTTTTCCCTGGTTAGCGGTGATCGTTAGAGGATTCGCCGTCAAGCAGTTTAAGTTAACTTAAAGTTGTTGAAAATAAATGTTGCCTACAACATAAAGTTCTTAATACTCTTGAAGTTAGGTGATTTAATACGACGCATCTATAATTCGTGCTTAAATTCCGGAACAAATGGTTATTCATTTTAAAACAATCGTTTTAAATCGATCAGCAATAAGCCCCCTTTAAAATAGTAAACTTAAGTGGTAATTTCCGTTGTCTCAACTATCTCTCAACCTTTGAAAAGAACTTACTGGAATAGCTCGCTGCCAGATAGACAAGATGACTTTAGGTCCCAAAAACTGGTTTAGTGTAGGACATGTTGCGTCATTTTTTAAATATATACCTATGACCCAGTTCTACGTTATTATATATTAAAACATTTATTTTACTATTCTATGTGCTAAAATTACACACCAACTCTTACTTCATCTAGGTCCATGCGTTCTTCATGAATAGCTTGTGGAGTTTGAAAGACTCAGTGACATTTGTTCTGGGGGTTAACATAGCCGCATAAATGGGCTGGTAAAGGAAGGAAATATATAACGCGTCCCCATTCCACCTGGAGTTGTTATCGAGGTGGTTGCTCACCATGCAAAATACAACAGTGGCGGGTTCAAGTCGGCGAGTTTCCGAGTATCAAAATATATCTTGCAGTCTTTCTTCCTCAAATGAAGCTTTACAAACCTTTTGTTCGGTGAATAGTAGAACGCTGACACCTGTATTCTCGACCCTAATTTATCACCGCCAGGCTTAATTGTAAATCCAGTCACAGCAGTATTGATATAAAGGTATCAAAATTCAAATAATAGCGTGTGTCACTCTTAATATAGTTCAATTCAGAAAATAATTACTCGTATGTACATATGGAACCAAACATTGCAAAAATACGACCTGCAAAAGCTCTCAATTTGGGATATGTATTGGCTGGCAAGAGTGAAGATACAAGCCGAATTCCCTATTATTCTAAAGGAGTTCTGCTGATGTATTTATTTATATTTTAATTGAAATGGGGCATGCATTGCATTGCAAACACGAGTTGCAATAATAGTTGCATATCTTTTTCCATACTGATAGTTTCTTCAATGAAACCTTGCTGGCTGCCCGGTGTCTGTTGTTATTCGTCATGTACACAACTAAGCATTCACATTAGATTCGACAAGGAAGGAATGGCAATGTTTGCACTCTGATGACAGAAAGTTCCCCAGGTCTGTTCATGTTAGTAGATTTACTTCATATAAAAGAATTGCTATGAGACAAAATCCCGGTACAACTGCGACGCTGATATAAGCCTGGCAGTTAACACCGTCGTTAACAAACAAAATTATTAATTAATTGAACGTCCAAACCATCCTAGAAGAACGATTTTTTTCTCTTTTCACTCACCAGTTGTTTCCACTTTGTTCCCAAAGCCAAAATTGTTTCTTTCGTGAACAGTAATTTCTCTGTGGTATCCCCTTCAAATATTCCAGAATTCCTGATAAGCATGTAGTGAATTTTACAGCATTTAGAACGTAATATTGAAAAGGTGTCAACCATAAAAGTCATTAATAAGGAATAAAGAATAGATATCTGCCCATCTCGTGATGAGAACTCCCAACCAATAAATATTCCGCTTCATTAGAATTAACCTCTGGCCGAATAAAAAAGAATGTGTTAGTTTTGCATAAATCATTGTGTATAAGTTGAACACTCAATCAATGCATATTCCTTAATTGAAGATTATACATAATTTTGCTTCTTTCATTTTTATCGTTGAGTAGCAGCTTAGTATAACAGTAGTATTTTGTATAAATACATGAAATAGAAAGTTTAATTTGTAATTCAGTTAAATTAATTGAGAGAACACATCTAAATTTTAAATATATCTAAAACTTCCCTTCAGAAGAAAAAAGAAACAGAAGAAATTTTTGACAGAAGTTCAACATGAAATGTTTGACACTGCTAAAATGTTTTGTTTCTTTCTCTAGCCCCGTATGTCCATAGGGGTTAGAGAAGCTAGATATTGTATTCTACCCAAAAATTTGATACCGAGATTTCACCGGAAATACTTGTTTTAGGACCACCAGAATTTAAAATAGGCATTTTCAGAAAAAGGTCTGTATTATGTGTGTGTGTGTCTGTGCTCAAAAACGAAAAAAAGCAAACTTGGTATTTAAGTTTGGTATCTTTGAAGGATGTGAGACGAAGATTTCAAGAAAATCCCCCTCCCCTAACTTCCCTTTACATGGGACTTTTTTTGAAAATTTTGATTTTCTAAAAAATGGCTCTTATATTTTAATCAAAATCATTAAATACATTTACCTGATAAATAAAATGTATATCTTGAATGTATTGGGAGTAGCCACCGGTGCTCAATCTCCATTCCATGTATCTTCAATGTCATCACCTGCGGTGCCACAGTAATACACCTAATTGTTTGCATTATTCTTGTATATAGCATCTCTAGTATTTGTATAAACTAAAAGAGAAACAAATGTGTGTTACATTTGACTTACATGACTTTGTCTATCTGCTCTACAAACAAACTTCTTACAAAAGATTATTCTTCTTTCTACACCATGCTAATCGAGATAAACATTAGCAGAATGTTCTTATTACTTAGTTCCTTATAAGAACGAAACTAAAGGAATACGCTATGCTAAAGTGATAGTCAAATGTTTTAAATGCTATCGCTATTGTGATTGAGATTGTAAATCGCTTCTTTGCTTGTTCAGAAGTAGAACAAAAGAAAAAGGACACTTCCTGTCTGAGAAAGGTATAAGTACTTTACAATTGAATCCAATAAGAAGGAATATCTCGGAAACGGTTACCTCCACAACAAAAATGTAAAGGACGTAAATTGTGTGTTTTTACGAGCTCTATATTTTTGTACTGTATGTGTTTTTTCTCTCTCTTACGGTTTAGCAGTTATGCAAAATTTACTTAAATTCATCCAGAATAAAGTAGTCTTCAGAGGCAATTCCCAGAAAATGCAACATATACATTTTATTTGGGATGTAAGTACCTTTTGTATACGATATTTTAATCAAAACTGTTACAGCCATTTTTGAGATAATTTTTTTTTAAAAGGTTCCATATAAAGAATAGTTTGAGATGGGGGGATTTTCTTGAAAATCTTTGTGTCATTCTTGGAAGATACCAAACCTAAATGCCAAGTTGAAATCTCTCTATCCTCTATATACATTGTAATGCGGATAGAGAAAGTAAAAATGTCATTATTTGCATTATTCTTGACTAAAAATGTTTCTTAGAAACAATATGTGTATAAAGTATAATTACAAAGTATAAGATAAGAATTACAGATGTTACAAAAGGTTAGTTCAGCTAGCGTACAGTAAATATGTGAAAAATGCAACCACGTTTTTGTTTTTGTTTCAGTTCTCAAGGTGTGACAGGGACGTTGCTGAACAACAACAACCCGCGAGACAGTCGCAAGTTTCACAAGCTTTCGTGCTACATCACCCAACAGGATCTGCTGCAGCCATTGTTAACTGTACAGGAAGCCATGATGGTAGCAGCTTCGCTCAAATTGCCTACTCATACGTCCAACAAAACACTACTAAGCAAGGTGCTCAATTATCTCGTTTGTTTCTGTACATTATAATTACTTTAGCGGAAGTTTTAGCCTGTTATTTATCCAGTAATCTCTTCGATGATAATGACACAAGGTTCCGGCTTGAATGTCACGCACATGTTCGTGCATTCCCTTGGACAAGATTGCACGCTCTCTGGTGGCGCTCCAATACATTACATTTGTTAGTTAACACTGCGCAAGTGTGAAGCATTTGTATGTTACAGTGTGCGAAATAATGCTAATTGTACGCAATTCCTCTGTGCCAAACAACGTTATTAATTATACAGGCCGTTTCAAAACGACACCAAACGAAGATAGCAGTCGATCACCTTACACTTTGACTTGTCCGAAACTTGATGTCGCAACTTTCTAAATCTTTTATTTAAAGTTTTATGTGTGTTTAAAATCGCACACATTTGGAATCAGGCAGCGAAGGAACAACGGTTGTCATACGCCACACCCACGTTTTCCATTACTAAGGCGTGTCGATCGAACCATACTTACACCACGCGACTGGGACCTTCGCTACCAACCGGCATCTCTCTTGGAGTGGGCCAGGCACATGCCATTTGGTTATGTACGACTGCCTAATCTATGTTGATTTTATGGCAGTTTTTGTATGTGCCGAATTTAGAGCTGAAAATTATATTCACGTATCAGGCACGGTAGGACCAACAAGGTCCACATCTTCGTTTGGTGACGTTTTGAAACACTCTGTATATGAGAAGCATTTATGGTGCTCTAAAATGCAGGTGTAAGCACTTGGGTCCTTTGAAACAGGAAAAAAATTCATGAAAAAAATCTGATGTGTTCCATTCACATGATTTTCTCTATTTACTTTAAGACAATCGAGAAAAAATAGCAGAAATAGTCTTATTACTTGCTTCCTTGAAAGTAAACGGAAAATAAGGAAGTCTTATAGGTTAAAGTGATAATCAATAGCTGGTTGCTATGTAATTGAAGTTCCTTTGTTTGTATAGACAGGAAATGACAAATTCCCGTATGAGCAAAGTATAAGTAATTAATAAACAAGGAATATCTAAAAAACGATCAACTCCACGAACAAATGTTTGTAACATAAACTGTGTGTTTTAACGTGCTCTATATTTTTTGTACATCAGCAGTTGTGCAAAATTCCGTAAAATTCATCCACAATAAAGTGGTCCTCAAAGGCTATTTTCAGCAAATTCAAGATGTAGGTACAATTTATTTGTCAGGTAAATATCTTTAGTACACGATATTTTAATCAAAATTGTTAGAACCATTTTTGAGAAAATCAAACTTTTCGAAAAAAGTTCCATATAAAGGGTGGTTGGGTGTGGGGAGATTTTCTTGAAGTTCATCTTGTCGCATCCTTGAAAGACACCAAACTTAAATACCACGTTAGGTATTTAACGGTCTTTTCGTCTTTGAGCTATGCACGCACAGACTTTTTCTAAAAATGTTTTTTTTATTCAAGGGGACTCAAAACATGTATTTTCGGCAAAATCTCGGTATCGAATTTTTGGGTGCATTACAATACCTTCTCTATATACTATGTACATAGTAGATGTAGAAAAAGTAAAAAATTCGGATGTGTTCTACAATGTAATCTGTTCTCTAGCTATTCCAAAAATAAACTTTCCTTAAGAAAGACCATTCTTTTATCTAAATAAACTAAACTCCCTAGCACAATGGAACGAGGTCGCGCCAAGGCTAATAGCCCAGCCGCTGCGTCTTTCATCTCTGCCCATTACCGACCTCATGGATGGGGTGCAGTACTGTAGGGTTGCACGTGGTTAGCGCCCCGAGTCCCTCCCAGCAGGTTATAGCCGTCTACGCAACCTAGGACCGCTACTTTTTCCACAAGTAACTGCTAAATTGGCCCGCAGGGATCTCCATGAGTGAGTGCACCCAGTGCCAGGTCTCGGAGTAGAAGAAAATCCCCACACCGGTACCGGAAATCGAACCCGAGCCTTCCACTTGGTAAGCAGCAGCGTTCCACCGTGCTAAGGAGACGACACATTCTTTTATTTATGTCGAGATAAACATTTGCAGAATTGTTCCTATTGCTAGAGCTCGTTCTTGGGTTCCGGAGCGCACATAGTTATGAACACACAGAGTAGTCAATTCATAAAGAGAGGTTAGTGAAGAGTGGTTTGTAAAATATACATACACACTTTGAGGTATAATGTTCCAAAAGTAGTCATTACTTGTATTGGCATTATATGTATCATTCTAATTAATATAGTAACTTAAGAAAACAATTATTTCATACTATGATTAGTAAATAAAATACCTTGTACTTTTACGAATAAAAATATAAAGAATGAAAAAATTCAGGATAATAATCTGCAGAGCTTTGAAAAGAATTAGCATAAATTAACCAAACTCACTCAGAAAATTATTGCAGTGAAATTATAAAATACATCTTTCTGTACCGAAAGAAAGGGCTCTCCTCCTGACACTCAAAATATGTTTGAATCATCCACAAGTTTATTCAGTGTCAAAACGCCTACCCTTTCGTATTTTAGACATTTTTCAATCTGCGCTCTCTTTCAGTGTTCACTGGTTTATCTACTAGCAGGAAGTGAACTAGGACAAGCAGTGAGCAATACTAAATAGTGCAACACATTTCGAAACGGGCTGTAGAGACCACGCCTACTTCACATCATAGTCATACTCTGTGTGCACGGAACCTCAATCCGGCAATTTCGTGACCGCGAACCGAGTTCTACTTATTACTTGCTTCCTTGTAAGTAGAAGGGATAGCGATAGCCAAATCTTTTAATACCTATGTGAAACAATTGAAATCCAGTTCTCTTTTGCATTCTCGGAGGTAAAAACAAAAGAGATGAAACGAAAGTTGATTTCACTCTTGAGAAAAGATTAAATATTTTAAAACTGAAACCAATAATTAGAAATATCTAAAAACTGGTCAACTCCACGAAAAAACAATATATAGGACATAAATTGAGTGTTTTAACGTGATCTACAGTACAATAGGTTTTTTTTTACAGTACTTTTTTGTCTATGTCTTACAGTTTACCAGTTACGAAAAATTCAGCAAAATTCACGCAGAATAAACATGTCTTCCGAGGTTATTCCCCAAAAAAATCAACATATATATTTTATTTGTGATGAAATATGTTTAATATACGGTATTTTAAACAAAATCGTAAGAGCCATTTTTATTAAAATCAAAATATTCCATTTTTTTCATTTAAACGGTAGTTTGGGGTGGGTAAATTTTCCTCAAAAGCATCGTCTCCTATCCGTTTGCTGTTTTAGCGACTTTTCTTTTTTGAGTTATCGTGTTTCCAGACACAGGGACACACACACACAGGGGACCCTAAAATGTGTATTTCTGGTTTAATCTCGACATCTAATCTTTAGGTGGAATGCAGTGCCTCCTTTTTACGTTATAGTATGTGTAGAGTAAGCAAAAATAGGTATTGTTTCTGGCATGCTCAATAATAATTCTGGAATATAGAGACAGAAGTTCTTGCAATATACGTACCTCCATTGTACCTATTGATCATTTACTATACATATCTCAGTGAATGTAGAAAATAATACTTTTTTCAGATTTTTTTTTAATAAATATGTGTAAAGCATTAAACGTGGCTCTGCTTTGTTACTGCTCCAAATGTTGCTGCAACAAATACTATTTTTGGAAAATGGATTTAAAAAAAAAGGAAATTCCAATGTTTTAAGGTGTTCTTAACAAAAATAATTTTAACATTGGATAAACACACAAAAGGTTTGTAACCAAGCTAAGCTATGACTATATAAAAGAATCGTATGTGTTCTATTTACATGGTCTACGCCTGTTCCACAAATAAAATATTCTTACAAAACTTTTTCTATGGACATCATGGTAATAAAAACAAACAGTATCAGATTTGGTCTTATTGTTTGCTTAAGTAGAAAGAAAATGTGGAAAATACATTATGTTAAAGGGATAGTTATATATTTTGATGCTGTAGCTATGTGATTATGATTAAAATTAGGTTCTCTTTGCATGACTAGGTGTAAAAGGTATTTAGGTATTTTAAAATGAAACCAATAGCAGGGAATATCTCGGAAATGTTTAAATCTACACACACACACATTATATATATATATATATATATATATATATATATATATATATATATATATATAAATGGTAGTTGGGGTGAAGAAATGTCCTAAAAACCTTTGTGTCGCACCTTTTGGAAGAAGCTGAACTTAAATATCAAGTTTAGTATTTAACGATGTTTGGTTTTCGAGTTATGCTGCCCACAGACACACACACACACACACACACACACACATATACCTTTTTCTAAAACTAATTTTATTCGGCGTCCTCAAAAGTTGTATTTCTGATGAAATTTCGGTATTGAAGTTTTGGAAGAAATACAATACCCTCTCTACCTACTACATATATATACATATCTACTATATAGTATTTGGTAGAGAAAGTAAAAATGGTGTGAAACGCGGACCATAATGTTCTGGCAGAACTAAGATAGTGTTCTAATAACACAGAAAACAATCTCGATGGAGGAAAAACATATTGTTGTTCAAAGTACCAATAAAATCTTGATTTAAAACTCACAAGTTAGCCTCTTCTCCTTTAGTTGCATTTGAGTAAAATACTAATTTATATGATCATCATTTCTAATGTTTCTATTGTAGATTCTCATTACTATGGTTAAGAACACAACTGAAAGCAATACTTTCATTCCAGGTTGATGAAGTTTTGACCATGTTGGGTCTTTCACAATCAGCTAACACGAGGATGGAGAAGTTATCTGGAGGCCAGAGAAAAAGGTTATCTATAGCTCTAGAGCTGATCAACAATCCACCAGTGTTCTTTCTTGATGAACCAACAACGTGAGTTTAAAATTATAATAATCAATTATTATTACCTTTATTGTTATATTAATATACTTCTGACACAGTTTAAAAAAAAAAGTGGGAATAAATTTGAAGAAAAAATTACAATAAATTATTAGTAGTATTTCCTGTATCTCCTAAGTGGAACAAAGGGCATCGCTAGGATGTTTCCATGACTGGATTTCAGATGTTTCTAGTTTGTGAGTTCGTCACTATGTGCCATGGTAACGAGGGATCAGCTCTTCGTCCACAGGAGGCACTGTAGGACGAAATCCCGATTTGCGGGATATCGCGAAATGGCGCAGAATTTTGCCCAGACACTATCTTCTTTCAATTCAATTCAAGGTATTGGGATCCTTTGCGTGTAAATAAATACTGCACGGGACCACCGGCTTTACTTTCCTTAGATAGTTAGCCATGCTAAGAATTTTTGCTTCCTAAACAAATCCACAGCCCACCTCCAGGTTTTAACCTAAAATCTTGGGTGTTAGAGACTAGCATGGTAACCACTACACCACGGAAGGTAACACAACTAAGCTAATCCTATTTAAAAATATGTTTTGTACATTTTTTTTGATACCATTTGAAGGAGCTTGTAATAAAAGTTCCCCTTACATTCTATACGTTAATATTAAGCTATAGCCTCCACATTGTCATCTGTCACTAAAAACTCATTTCTGTCACGCGGCTTTTGTTATCCACCATATGTAAGATTCAGCATCGACACCCTAACTAGTGATGAGGAAATTGTGTCAAGAAGTGCTGAATTCAGTTCAGGAATTGGTTACAGTGCAATACTGGTATGCTTTACTCAGCATGGAAAAGCAATATCGGCTACCTCTAACTAGCGATGAGGAAGTTGTATCAGGAAGTGCTGAATTCAGTTCAGGAATTGGTTACACTGCAATACTGGTGTGCTTTACTCAGCATGGAAAAGCAATATCGGCTACCTCTTAACTAGCGATGAGGAAGTTGTATCAGGAAGTGCTGAATTAAGATCGGGAATGGGTTACACTGCAATACTGGTGTGCTTTACTCAGCATGGAAAAGCAATATCGGCTACCTCTAACTAGCGATGAGGAAATTGTGTCAAGAAATGCTGAATTCAGTTCAGGAATTGGTTACAGTGCCATACTGGTATGTTTTACTCAGCATGGAAAAGCAATATCGGCTACCTCTAACTAGTGACGAGGAAGTTGTATCAGGAAGTGCTGAATTCAAGTCAGAAATTGGTTACTCAGCATGAAAAAGCAATATAGACTACCCCTAACCGGATTGCGGCATGCAGTCTTAGCGCACAATATCCCAGTCGTTCCGTCGCCGGAGTCGTTGTACATCTATTTTAATGAACCTCAAGATCAGCCACAAATCTGAGCTCTTATTAAAGTGGCTAAACTGGGCCATTATGGCCTGTGACAGAATACATATCTTGAGCATAAATTAGACGGATTCAGCATTCTCCCTTTTGCGATTATCGTCTATCTCTCAGCTAACTTCCTTATGTTCCAGGTTATAACAGCGCGGACTTTTGTAGTATTCCAACATAATGTGAATCATGCTGCTTCGTTTCGCTACATCAGCACAGTAGGCATCAAAATCACTGAGTTGCCTAAGGAAATGAGAACAATACTGTACCCACAAGAGTGCAAGGCTTGGGCAACACTAAATCATTTTATAACGAAGGCGAATCATGTACAGCGAATTCGTTTGAATATCAATTTTGGGATGCAATTTGTACCGATTCTTAGTTTTCTACGATCCGCTATTAAACTTATGCTACTGAGTATACCGGTAGGTTACAGCTAAACTCTTACGTTTTAGAAATTCTATATATATAGTAGTGTTTAACGCCCGCTTTAACTACTTATGGCACCGCAGCCTATATATATATATTTGAGAATATTTTCTACTTATATGCTCTATTTTTATGATTAGAAGCCTTTTGTTACTTACCAATTTATATGTTGCATATAGATAAAGATGAGATACGGTAAGTTAGAACATTTTGGAACGGTGAGGTTTGTTGGACTCTTTATGTTTTAATGTATCACTTCGCCACTTACGGCAACACATCCCGCTAAAAACCAGTCGCGGAAGTAGCTACGACTGAAATGATCACATAGAATAGAGAATCTACAAAGAAACTTTAAAATATACTGCGGAGGTGAGTGAAAATATAATACATGTGTTCTAATGTATCTAAACAACCAGTTGTTACAACTGAAATGCTTTTGAGTTATTAATTTGCAGTGGTGAAGATATCAGATGATAAATGTTAAGCTTTCACGTGGTAGCGCGACTTGTTATGCTAATGGTTTGTAAAGCTGTAGTTTACACTGTCGTTCAAAAAACTATTATTCAACTGCCGGCTTGGGCACTGTTGGATAGTGCGTATTTCTGCTTTTCAACAAACCCTATTTAAGTATATTTTAAAATGTTATACTAAAAGAATGTTTCTCTGTTTTAGTTGCATAGTATAATGCATTCACACACAGAACACACTATTGAAGACATAAATATCTAAAACTTTAATGAATATTAGTTTCGCATCTCATCAGCTTTGCAGGATGAAGTTTACATCAGCGAAGAATTTGGTATCCCTAAAAATACGCTGGTAGAAAGGCACAACGTTGTGAGGAAGATGACAGGGCTCTGTTGACATATCGGCTACAGGGATTTGTGATATTGGAATGAAAGCAACCTCAAAAATACATTCTAAAGTTACAAGCCATGGTTTGGTCTCACATTAAGTCAGTTACTGTGCTCAATATCAGAAATATCAGAAAAAGTATGGAATGAAGACCAACTTTAATACTGGAAAGGGAATTGAAGGTTATAACTGGGCAATGGGCTTCCTTATCCATCATTAATATATCTCATTAAGGAAAGCTAAAGTGATATATTATGAGAGAGCAATTTGCTTAAATCATAACAAAGTTTAGAAACTTTTATTGGTTACTAAGCCACTGTTGGCAATTTACATTTAAGAAGTAAATTACAGTGCCTTTAAAACCCAGACGAAACTGTCTACAGAATAGCTTTAAAATTAGAGCACTTTATTGTGCTAAAATTGTACAGTAGGTCACAAATGCTCAAATAGGGGTTAAGAAAACGGAAGAGCTTGTTTTAATGCCTTAGGAAATTATATTTCCCCATTTTAATTTTTAAAGCAAGAGAAACAAACAAAGTTCACTGATGGAATGTCATCTGGATTTGTGGTGAAAATATTCAGCTATCCACTCTCTGGCTACATCTTTTCATAGTCATCGAACTCCTGGATTAGCGATTTTCATCCCCATGGTTCCCATGTCAACAATGAGGACGCACTGTTGTTTGCAGAAGAAAACCATATCCAACTTATTTGCCTACTCCCATAAACTACTCCTTTCTGCAGCCGTTGAATCGTGGTTTCTTCAAACCTTTGGAGACACTTTAATCAAACCTCGGAAAAGAACCATCCTGGCAGAGGTATAATGAAGCTGCATTTTGGTGCCCTATTTGCTGAAGCATGGGGAAGAGTAGCAATAATTACCACAGTTGTAAATGATTTTCAAACTTGTGGCTTGTATCCAATAAATTCACACGTCATTCCGAAGGCTGCTCACTGGAACAAGGTAATAGCAACGTTACAGGTAACAAACATTGCACCTGTCCACTATCGTGCAACCTCGCCCATGAAGAGGAATGATGTTTTGATACAGAGCACAAATTTAGCAACAGTAAAACCTTTTGGAGATGTTCAACAATATCCCAAATTGAATGAAACACTTCAGAGAGAAAATGTAACTACAGAGCCATTTTGTCAGATAAGATCTCTCAGAGGCTGCCATTAGGAAATTTCAACCAACATCCAGAAATGAAAGTGACGCACTGAAAGTGACAAATGACCCTGAAAACAAAAGTGAAAGTAAGGATTATTGCATAGAGTGTGGAGGACATTGTTATCACAAGAATCGTAAAAAATGGGTACTGTGTTAGAAATTTAAAGGATGGCACCAAGAACCTTGTGCTGGAGGAAGAGAAAAGAAACGCAACATAAAAGATGCTTAATGTGACGACAATATGTCGAAAAGAGTCTTTCAGACTGACACTGTTTAATTATTTGTTCCTATGCTCAGGAAGGCGTCAAAATGTTTTGTCCTAGAGACCCAACCAGAGAGCCTTTTGGTCACTTTTATAGCATTGAAGTGAAATTGTGAAACTCTTGTCATGACTTCCTAACAAGTCTACAGTCAGACAGTTTGCTAAGAGTTCTAAAACTTATATTGAGAAGAAAAGTGTCCAACTGACCCACATTTTTCTTAAGAACCAGTAGAAATGACACCAGAATATAGGAATTTAGCTTTTCTTTTTGTAGCTTAATCGATATGTTATACTTGCAAATGAACATATTATATTTACATATGCCTATATACAAATTAAAACTAGATACTTAATTAAAATGTCTGAATATTTTAAAAAAATGATTAATCCTCTATGCTGATTTAAATATACACTTCATGATAAATAGCAACCAAAATTAACAATTTTTTTCACTATTAAGAGTATACAAGCTTGTGCATAGCAGTAGAAAAACCAATTAGAACTCAAAACGGTTTCAAGACATCTGTTAGTTATATTTTAATAGGTATTTCTAAAACGGATTGCCATGAAATCCAAGCTCTAATGGCTTTATAGACTATCAGATTTAAGTAAGCGTGGTATAAATATATAAAATAAATTATGTCAATAACAGACTTAATTCCTAAATGCTCCAATAAGAATTCACAGTTGAATTTTTCCATTTGAAATACAGAAAATAAATAGTACTTTTAGAAATTACAGGATAACACCAGAAAAAATATAACTTTATATAACCACTAAACCAAGACAACATTATAATAACTGCAAAATTCAATACGGGATCAATGAAGCTTAAAATATTGCAATGAAAACAAATTTGTCATTAATTAAAAATTCTAATACTGTCTGGAATATAATAAAACTAAAAAATAATAAATATCACTAGAAAATAAAATATTAGAAATAATATTAAATAAAATCAGGAAAAATAATCCAGGGAGAATAACAAACCGTTTAACGAACATTTCGTTCTGGTAGCAAAAAATATAATGGAAAAGAAAAAGCAAAAAAAACGACTTAATTTAATTTCTAAATGCAAGGGGTTGGAAGTATTACTCATCTATAGATGGTAGTCACAAGTACAACTATAATATAACTAATCAATTGTCCAAAGCAACAATTTGGAATATGACGAAATATATCCCAATATTGAAATCGTAAGTTAAATATTAGCATACCCTTAAGTGGCATATGCAATGTTTTCGTTTTATCAGTACATTTCCAGACACTATATAATAAAGGACCAAATCATTAATATTGAACTACAGATTTCTATTCATTCAACTGTAAAGGAGCAGAATACAATCAAAACAAATTAGGTATTTAAAATTAAATTAGGAGGCACCTGGTCGAGTGGTAGGCCGCTGGCTCTCACCCAGGCGGCCTACCAAGTGCCCGCATGTGGGATTTGTGGAGGACGAAGAGGAGTCTGGGAGGGTTTTCTCCGGATCCCCCGGTTTCCCCCGCCACTCATGCCGGCAACTACGCCATCATCGTCTTTTCAATTATCCATTTCGCTTGCATTTCATATCATCCACTTCTTTACGCTCATGCATGGCTAAGGGTCCACCACTCGTTCCAGGTTCTTTATTCTGCGGTTCCATGCCGATTCTCCCCGACAGGCTTCTGACCCCCAGGTATCTGCACACCGAAGGCGTCGTTGACAAATTGCCAGATTTTATCAGTGCTGCCAGTGTGCCGGAATTTCGTCCTACAGGAGTTCTTTAACATGGCAGTAACTCTACTGGTTGTCGCTTTTAAGCACATCTAAAAATCATCGGTCTGGACCGGGTTTCAACCCAGACCTGGAGATCAGAAGGCCTGCTCCTAACCAACTGTGTTGAATAGCCCAATAGAGATTTAAAAGATACCCTGTTACTCATATCATCTCAGAAGAGGGAATCTCCATTTAATCACATTGATAAATTAGTATTTGCTGCATCAAATTATTTTAGATGTGTATGAGTATGTAAACTAAATATTTAAAATTAAAATGCACAGATATTACCAATATAAGTACCAATGATGTGCAATTTATTCAAGCTAGCAAATAAATAAATTATTTAAATAATAGCTCTCCAGGGTGCAAATTTGTGTATACTAATATGTTATCGTCATATTTACACAATGTAAGTAACATCTAAACCGATCTGCGTCCTATAGGTAGGTTAGGACTTTTAGAATTCGTAAAACTCGCTTCAGAATCCGTGGATTGAAATGTCATTTTATGTTATGGAAAATAGCAATAAGTATTAATCACAATGTAAATTTATATAATCACAATATAAATAATAGTTCAAACAGATTATATTGTTACTTTTTGCTTTCTCTACACGTACTATCTACATAGTGTATAGAGAAGTTATCGCACTCCACCCAAAAATTCGATACGGAGATTTCACCGGAAATATATGTTGTAGGGTCCCTGTATCCAAAAAAGGAATTTGTAGAAAATGGTCCGTGTGAGAGACAGTGTGTGTGTGTGTGTGTGTGTGTGTGTGTGTGTGTGTGTGTGTGTCTGTGAACACGATAACTCAAAAACTAAAGTTGGTAAAATACCAAACTTGGTATTTAAGTTTAGAATCTTCCAGGGATGCGACACGAATATTTTCAGAGAAATTCCCCCACCCCAAACTACCCTTTACATGGAAAAAATTTCGAACATTAGCTCTAACGATTTTTATTAAACTACCGTATATTAAAGATATATTTACTGCAAATAAAACGTGTATCTTGAGTTTTCTGGGGATAACCTCTATAGACCTTTTTACTCTGAATGAATTTTGCTGAATTTTGCGTAACTGGTAAACCGTAAAAGATAGGCTAAAACTTACTACACAAAAATGTAGATCGCGTTAAAACACACAATCTATTCATATACTTTTTTTTCTTGCAATTTACCATTTCTGAGATATACCTTGTTATTTGTTTCAGATTCAAAATACTTAAAATTTTTCTCACACGGAAAGTTGTGAACTCCTGGCCCTGTATAGAAATTGATTTTAACCACATGGCAACCAGATTTTAAAGAATTTGACTACCGTTTTAGCAATGTATGCCCTTATTTTCTTTTTACTTACAAGGAAGCAAGAAATTAAGATACTTTCTGCTAATGTTTATCTCGATTATCATAAAGTAGACAGAAAAATATGTTTTAATAATAATTTGTTACAGCGATATAGAGAAAGTCATGTGAATGAAACACATCAGATTTTTAGAATTACTTTTTAAAGTAACATCAGAGCATGATGAAGTAATTAATTCCGGGAAGATTTTACATACTAGGTTAGCCATGCAAACCTTGAAAGTGGATTTGCACCTTCTTTTCTCACCTTCTAAGCATGTGGGATTTATGGGGGACAAAGCGGCGTAAGAGCGGGTCTTCTCTGGGTTCTTACCCACTACAGCATTCCAGCGGTGCTCTTTTTCACTCTATTTTATCAGTGTCATCGCCTTCGGTGCCATGATAGTAAAAGTGGGCGCTAAACACTATAAAAAGTCTTTCTTTCTCCTTGTACAGTTTCTATAAACAGTAAGTAAATAGAATGAATTAGTAGCAGTAAAACTTATGACCTGAAACGCTACAAGTCCTATTGTATGTAAGGAACTCGGAAAAATGCGTATCTTAGCTATGTGATTAAACCTAAACTGTTTTCTAATCCAAGCCAGCAGAGGATCTAAATCCTACTTTGTTAAAATTTAAGCATATATTTCGAATTTGTTGTAAATTAAAATTGCTTCAACAGTTACCTAAGAAGAAACAAGAAAGCCTTTGTATTTCATGATATACAGATTGTTATTGAACTACACCGAAATATTTTCACAGAATATGTAGATTACTTAAATAAGTAATTTGAGATAGGAGACTTATGGCCTGTTTATTGAAATTTCGAAGTAACGGCTATAAGTTTCTGAAGTGCCAGTACGCCACGTATCGCGGCACTTCGTCAGGAATGAAAATAATAATAATAATAATAATAATAATAATAATAATAATAATAATAATAATAATAATAATAATAATAATAATTATAAACATTTTTCTACGACAAGAATTGAACACATGAGCTTTGGAATAGCAGTTTCCCGCGCTACGCGTTAATCCACCACACCAGTTGACAAAACGCCTTCAGAGTAGGTTACATAACTGAAGAACGTAGTTAATGAATGCTCAGTGTGGCACTGTCAAGTGATTAGTTCGAGATTTTACTGATTTTTGCGACATTAAATCTTGAGAACGCTAGTAACGAGCTGCTAAACATCGATATTTCTATACTCGGGCAGCAGTTTTTAAGACATTCTAAGCCATTTTTTCAACCTGCTTTGCTTTAACACCGACTTATCAGCACCTGATACCCACACGTTTAACGCTATGTAGCTGCGATATGTTTATCTGTGGACCATGCATCGCCGATCTCACATTACTTATACCAGTCACGTGCACGATCTCGCAAATTATTTCGGTGTAGTTCATTAACATCCTGTATATTTGTTGTACTTTATTGTTACAGTAATGCTTATTAGCATTATGAAGTATGTTGCTCTTCGTGATTTTAAAATGCCGTTTATTCGATTTTTAAGAAAAATTAAAAATTGTAAGTGTTTTTCTCATATTTTATTGTCATTACCTACAGTTATATCATTCAATTAAAGAGAGTGTAAAAGTAGTACCCTTAAGATTTCAATAAAATTTCACCACCGCATATCTGTCTTCACGCCAGGTTTTGTAGAAAACTACTGCCCGTTTGCTGACGATTCATTTTGTTATTCTTATATATTACATTTAGTGATTTGAGTACTATTAGTGAGTTATTTATAGTCCTATTTTGTAAAACACAATGTTTGATAATTTACGAAAGGATTTTATGTCAATCAAATTGATTCACAACCTTTAACATAGACTTGGGTAAATAAAACATAAAACATTTGAGTCTCCTGTTTACTTACTGAGCAAAGTGGCGCCACCGTACCGGAAGTCCTGGGCTCGATTTACGGTTCATTCTGACCCACGGTTTCCACGAGGTTGGTAGGCGAATGCTTGGGGATCTGTCACAGTATTTTCCATTCTTTGCTCTTTGTTCCGTTTCCTTCTCATCTTTAAGATGTCCTTCTAGCTTCGTAGTGTATGGCAATCAGGCAGAGATGCATGCTCAAAGGAAAGTGTATTCCCCATAAGGGCTCCAGGTCGACGGGTAGCTAATCACCGCCTCTGGCGACTCCAGTAGTGAGTTTGGTCATCAGGCGTCAATGTGTTTTATCTGCCCTCGGCCTGTTGCCTTCTACTTTTTTAATACAATTCCGGAGTCTGGTCGAGACTCCGGCGCTGTATACCCTATTCCCTGTTTTTGCATTTTCCTAACATTTACTTTGTTTTCTGTTTGATTACTGTTTTGCTGTTTTCTTTCTGTTATGATTTTTTTAGGTGATCATAAATGTACTAAACATATTGACATTTAACTAAAAAAGCTAAAATTATTCTAATATATAAATATAAATTTATTAAATCATGTATATACAATAACGAAAATACTAAATAATTTAAATTATTATATAAACATATAATACCGAATAATAATGGTAAAGAAGCAAATACACACTTTACAAACATATAAATACCCAGGCCCAATGCGGGACTCGAACTCACGATCCCCGACACCACGAAACACCAAAGCGAGGCAATTTAGCGAACGCGGCCATAAAAAAACAAGCCAATGTCTAGCGGTCAGAAGCTTGTCGAGGAGCCAACGGCACGAAACCACAGACGAGGGGTCGGCCCGTAGCCTGACATGGATATGAGGATGTGGATGGTACTAAATGTAAGCGAAATTGATGATTGGAAAGGTGATAATGGAGCAATTAGTGGAATGAGTGGCGGAGGAAACAGGAGGACCCGGAGAAAAAATCCGCCCAGACGCCGCTTCTTCCACCACGAATCCCACATACGGGAGCTTGCGAGAGGTCTAACAATTTATCCACGGCACCGCCATCTATGGTTCCCTCATTTCATGCCTTGCTCCTTAGAGGAGGAGGCGGAGATGTTAGCCATAATACATATGTTCAGGTCACAGTGAGTGAGCTGTCATCCTCCGTTGTACACATTTTTCCCCTTTACCTGAATATTGAACTTAAAAAGACCCACAGAACTTCTTTGTTTAACTTCTCTTCGTTACGAAATGTCAGTGAAAATTAATACTCGATGAGCTCATGATGAAACTGTCAAAACCAGCAGAGATAGCTTATATTTACGATAATGACTTTCCTTTTCAATTCACCTTGGCATGCCCACCGTGACGTTTAAATCTCGTTTAGAGTCTTTAAATGCAAGAAATTAATTATCCGAGTCAGGACTACTTCTTGTTTTATGACATCTGAGTTCAGGTATAATTAATAGCGCGGAAAGAGCTGCAACTAGTATGGAAGCATATTTTTGTTTAGCTCGAGCAAGATTAGTTCGTGACAGAAAGAGAATAAATTAACTGTATGTCTCCGCCCGGTAGACGTCATGAAGGGATCACTGATAGCAGCTTAACCTACTTGGTTATGTTTCTTAATACGTTCTTGACAAACAAAAGAGCGTTATCAGTGGGATCTTTAATTTGACTGGAATAATTCACCGATCAATATTTTTACTCAGAATGAAAACTGCGCGCCACAGTGCCATCAGATCCGAATTAAAGAATGATCAGTGCAGAATATCAATTTGAACGCTAAGCAAACATCTCTGTTTCATTTTAATTAAATTGGTTAAATATATATGTTTTTTTCTCTCTTTGTCTTCTTTAACAGTGGTTTTCACGTTCGCCTTAGCAAGTGAATCATTGTACCGGATGAATAAACAGAAAAGGAGAGTGGTGCAGCGTAACAGGAACCTTTGGAAGGCGAGACGCCATGATTCTTCTCGTTTTTCGAGATGTTTCTCCAGGCATCGGCTTACAGAAGTTTTTATCTATAAAAGAAGGCAGAATTGCAGTGCAGTGAATTGTACTGAGTCATGAGTATCTGGAGTGATAGCGCGCAGTGGTGCGCGAACCATGATGGTGTGCAGCCGTAAACTGTCTACGTGTCGAAACATCGAATTATTTGCAATAGTGAATTTAAGGCTTTATTTGTAAACAATTCTTAAGTCAATAAAGACATTTGGTATTATCGTGCTACTTATAAGGTTAACATAGGCTTTATCTTCGTTAATACAAACCTCTCACATAACGCACTGTTTATTCTGTGAAATCGCCGACGTTTTGCAGAGCATGCAGAGTCAAAAGAAATCACAAATGACAGAAAGACATGGAGTGCGCGTGGACTAAAACACGTCTTATCGCAGCCCTCGAAGCCGACATGTTAACCTTTTGAGTATATATGGAAATATATATATTTCCATGTATCCAGTGGAGAAACAAAATTCAAAACTCGATAGTGAATAATTGTTATTGTTTTTACTGCAAAAGGACTTTAAAATTGAAACAACGACAACCAAAGGCTTATCGATTCATTTTATAATTGTCTATTAGAAAAAGTCGATAGCTTTGAGAAATAGACTGGCAGCTGACAAATATATTGTGATACGACACAGTATGACATTTTTACATTACTTAATAAATATATGGCAATCGTGCTTAACGAATTTTGGTTTTTTTAAGGTCTGAAAAATCCCTAAATTTATAACATATTGTATAATGCCCCGTACTCTCTTAAAAACCTTGAAACTGAACAGTATTAACTTGAAATAAAATTCTAACAATTAAAACGTAGAGTTAAATTAATGCATTTATGCAAATAATGACCCATATTCTATTTCTAATAGTTCAAAGAGCACCTTGTCATCATTGGTTTGATAAACCACACAATATGTTTTTACGTAATAAACTTCATCCACTAAAAACCACAGGTTGAGAAAACAACACACAGAAACTTGTATAGAAGAAAGCATTTTAGGTTAGCAGATGCAGTAAAATGATAGACGCAGTGTAGAACCTGACTGAAATTGAACTTTATGAAACGTCTTCATTTTCCAGTCAAATAAATGTAACTCACACTACTAGTGTACGTACTCGGTGTTGCCAATTCTTTGTAATGAAAAGTGGCTAAGAGAGATTCATAAAAAGGACAGAAATGGTTATATACAGTGCAAGATCTGTATCTGCATTATTGCATGTATTCAATCCAGTTCACATACATGCTTATTAAATTTTAATATAATTTGATCAATCGTTTTGATACCTTTAATAATTTTAATTTAAAAGTCAGACAAAGGAAATTGAAACAGCTAGAAAATGCTGACTAATTTGAAAAATGACTAAAATTGGAACAGTCAATTAGTAAAATGGCTGGAAATGTCCTAACAGGTTTTTTTTAACAAAGTAGTGGTAGATTTAATCATAAAAAGACTAAATTGGCATCACTGCATCTATAGTGTTATTATTGACGATATAAAATAGAACGCTCCGGACCTCTAAGATTACTGACAAATGAATGTAGAAAGAAAAGGAGAGGAGATAACTTCCTGACATTATCAAATATATAACAGAAAGCTTGACAAAAGTCATCGTTTAACCGGGGGAACTGTTGATTACTGATGACAATATGTATACATGATTATTATAATAAGAATTTTCTACATTTCAAAATGGCCACATATGCCTAAATGGAGAACAAAAAGTAGCTAAAGGCCGCGCTGTGGTCGAGTGGTTAGACTACTCCCCTCTCATCTAGACGGCCCGGAATCGATCCCAAGCGAAAGGCATGTGAGATTTGTGGTGGACAAAGTGGCGTGCGACATTGCAGACTCTAGTTCTGTTTCAGATTTGACTCTGTCATTGGTCGACTGACCAACACGGCTGCCCATGCACAAGCAAACAGAATAAACGGAAGACTGAACATTTCACATTAGAAAGCAGAACCGATTTTCAAAAGGTCCATTTTTACCCCTTATTTCGATCCTGTTCATTTACATACACCTAACCCAACCTAACGTAGCCTAACCTCGACGAAATCTCGAAACCTGTCGTTCACCTGTCATGTAGACATATTGTCTCCGTAACCAATAGGAAAAACTCAGGAAAGAGCTTAGTCTAAAACTCAACTAGAATCTAAAATCTCGCAAGCGGCTCAGGTGCGGGTTTTCTTCGGATTCTTCGGTTTCCCCCGCCATCGCATTCCACCGGTGCTCCATCTTCATTTCGTGTATCACCAGTGTATTCGCTACGGGCTTTAAACACTACCAAAAACAAAAAACCAAAAAAACAAAACAAAAAATGGTAGCTAAAATACCACTTATGGCTTTTTGAAATATTTGTGGTTCAGGGGAGTATTTCAAATGGTCAATTTAACCATATTTAGGCAACACTGTTAAGTACTGTGTCAACGAATGAGCAGAGTCATGCATTCGGAGAAAGCAGTTGAAGCACTGCTGTAAATAACTGCAATAAGTGTGGGCATTGAATACGCGATCTCCTCGTTACATGGCCGAATGTCACGGAGATCGAAAATATTTAGAATGATTAATAATGTTATAGCACAGTTTTACTCAGACAGTCGATTGTTTTCATTCGCGAAGCATGTATAGCAGGATTTGTGATGCAGCTTCTCGTTCCGCTGTGAGCCGAAACTAGACACTCTTGTGCTGATCAGCTGGCTTGAAGGTCATTACTATTGAAACATGATTCACGTGTATTTACGGATTTAGTTTTGTCGCTATGCTGCTCTTCAGCGTGATCGTTCAAATGGTGAACTTGATTATTGAGTCAGGGTTCTAATATGCATTGTTAGTTGGAAGCCAACTGCCGTTTCCGCTGTGAGTGATTCAATTTTAAAATGTGTGCACTAATTATTTCTAATTTCAGAAAGTGGTGATTTACATCGTTAATATTTTCAAAATAATTTTATTCAGACAAATGCTTTCATGTAGGATTGAAGTGAGGAACTAAAGATATAGTTATACATTCCGCTTTTTCTTTCTATTCACGTTGTACATAATGTATAGAGAGGGCATTGTAATGCACCCAAAATTTGATACCAGTTTTTCACCAAAAATACATGTTTTCGGACCCCCTGAATCCAAAAAAAAGTGTTTTAGAAACAATTATGTGTGTCTGTGTGGTAAGTGGTAATCTGTGGCCAAAAACTAAAAGTCCATTACCTACTAAACATGATATTTAACTTCATAGCTGCGACGCGAAGATTTTCAAGAAAATCCCTTTACATAGAAATAATGTCAAAAAAGTTGGTTTTCTTAAAAATAACTGTAACGATTTTGATTAAAAGATTGTATATTACAAATATTTAAAGCATAAAAACATATATATTTATCTTTTTAAATGCCAGTTTGTCACTTAAAATTGCATTGAGAAGGTTTGTTTCTTAATATAAATAGATAGCATTGGATATTTGTCTTTCCATAAAAAAAAATCTGATGTGTTCCATTCACATGACTTTCTGTACTTCTGTGTAACAAATTATTATTAATAATCTTATTCTTCTATTTACTTCATGCTAATCGAGAAAAATTAGCAAAAATAGTCTTATTACTTGCTTCCTTGTAAGTGGAAGCTAAATATGGGAGTATCATAGGTTAAAGTGAAGTCAAAAGCTGGTTACTAGGTGAATAAAGTTCTTTTGTTTGTATGGATAAGAGTTGACAAATCCTGTATAAGAAAAGTACAAGTTTTCAAAATTTAAACGAAAAACAAGGAACATCTCAAAAACGATGAACTCCTCGAAAAAATGTATGTAACATAAATTGTGTATTATAATGTGCTCTACATTTTTTGTGTGGTAAGCAGCTATTCAAAATTCCTCCAGAATAAAGTAGTCTTCAGAGGCTATTTCCAGAAAATTAAAGATATACATATTATTTGTCAGGTAAATATATTTAATATACGATATTTTAATCAAAATCGTTAAGAGCCATTTTTGAGAAAATCAACATTTTCGAAAAAAGTTCCATGTAAAGGGTAGTTGGGGGGTGGTATTTAACGGTCTTTTCGTTTTTGAGCTATGCTGTCCACAGACACACAGACACACACATACACACACACATGAACCTTTTTCCAAAAATGCTTTTTTTGGATTCCGGTGAAATCTCAGTATCGAATTTTTGGGTGCATTACAATACCTTCTCTATTCACAATGTACATTGTACGTGTAGAGAAAGTAATAAGAGAAAATAAAGTATTACTTTACAAAAATAAAATACAAACTTCTGCAAGAACTATGCACAAGTTTATCTCAGTTAGAAGTATCAAAAGTATTTCTGCAACTTGATTAGTATTACAGAAAGAAAGTTCGCACTGCCATAAGCAATTCCTAAAAATCCAGAACTTTAAAATTAGTATGGTTTTAGTGATTATTCCTGACATATCCGTATACACAAATTGTTATGGATATGTATCTCATGTATATTGAAGGAAATATTGAATATGGATGTGCAATAATAATAATTCTAAAACGCTTCTGTTTGTTGTAGTGGACTGGATGAGGTGGCAGCTAATCAGACCATCAAACTATTGCGAACTTTGGCCCAACAGGGACGCACCATAGTCTGCACTATTCACCAGCCCAGTGCATCCAGTTTCCAGTTGTTTGATCACGTGTACGTAGTGTCTCAAGGGATGTGTGTGTATCAGGGTTCCACAAGGGAGCTCGTATCTTTCTTCGCACACATCGACATGCCTTGTCCAATACACTACAATCCAGCAGACTATGGTAAGTAAAGACAAAACTTATATATATCTATCACAAGCTGAATATTTAATGCATGTTTTACACATATCAGTTTAAACGCTGTTGTAATATAGGAGATCAAAATAATGAAATGACTCATGAAATAATTGCTATTCATTGCATCTTGCATCAACAGAACTTATGGACCAAAAGTGTCACTCTTTATAATGTAATGGAGGTGGTTGCTAAAACTAGAAACATTATAAGGACAAGAGGACTAAAACATCGTCGATTCAAAGAATTTCTAGAAGACTTAAGCAGCGAACATGGCGTAAAACAATGGATTTTTTTCGGGTGCAAAAATCCTTAGCATGGCTTCCTTCAAACGGGAAGTAAAGCAGCCGTTGGTCCCGTGTCGTAGATTTACGGCACGTAAAAGAAACTCAAGCCTGAGCAAAATTAAGCGGTCTTTCACGCCCCATATAGAATGAGACGCTGAGAACCACAACAGTTAAAGGGCGTCCATAAATAACACGCCGTTTATATTTTTTTCAGCCGTGGTAAAGTGCTTCTTTGAATTGAGAGATGAAATTAGATTGTTTATGGAAATGCAAACAAAACCAATGCCTGAAATTGAAAATGAAGAGTAGGTCTGTGCCTTAGTCTTCTTGACAGAATGTTACTGCACATTTAAATGAACTAAATATTTCTATGCAAGGAGAAGATCAATTCATCACCAATGGCTATGACAGTGATACCACGTGGTCCAACTTCTCTTAAATGAGGTGTGCAGATTGGTTCGTTGAAATAACCCCTTTGAGTTCTGCAACACTTTTAACGCAAGAAGGGAAATCTGCATACGCCAAATGCGGAGCAGATGGGCCACTTGTATAGTATGGCTGAGAAGCATAATTTTAATGCAGGAGAGCACCCAAATGTTGGCGTTTTATAGTCGGTTAAAACAATTACACTTACTTTACTTTTTACTTTCTCTAGACACATACACATGCCCACACACGGACCTTTTTGTAAAAATGTTTTGGGGGGGGGGTTCAGGGAGACCCAAAACAGGTATTTTCGGTGTAATCTCGGTATCAAAATTTTGGGTAAGTATATGACAAATTATAGTTTTAACAGATCTGCATTTTATGGGTAGTGAGGTTTTGTCTATCTCTTACAGTTTACCAGTTATGCAGAATTCAGCAAAATTCATCCAGAATAAACAGGTTTCTAGAGGATATTCCAAACAAATTCAATATATACATTTTATTCGCGAAGTAAACATCTTATGTCTATCTTACCAAAAATCGTTAGAGACATTTTTAAGAAACATAAACATTTCAAAACTGTTTCCATGTAAAGGGTAATTAGGTGTGAGTCATTTTCTTCGTGTCGATCCCTGGAAGTTATTAAACATAAATAGCAATTGGTATTTAACGGTCCTTTTGTTTTTGAGTTATGCTGCTTATAGACACACACATATGGACCTGTTTCTAAAAATGCACTTTTGGGACTCAGGTACTTTAAAACATATATTTCCGATGAAATCCCGACTTCGAATTTTTGGGTGAAATACAATACCTCCTCTAGCTACTATGTACACTTACGTGCTAGAGAAAATAAAAGTTGACTTCCTAATCTGAATGTCCGTGGATCATTATCAATGTATTCTGAGTCGCGTTTTAGGGGGTAGTCACCCTCCGTGGTGTAATGGTTACCAGGCTAACTTCATATACCCGGGTTCAAACCCTGCGGAGGACGATGGGGTTTTTTTGGGCGTAAAAATTCTTAGCATGGCTTCCTTCGGAAGGGAAGTAAAGCCGTTGGTCCCGTGTTGTAGAATCTCAAGCCTGATAAAAGAGTCCTCTGAGCAAAATTAAGCGATTTTTCACGCCCAGTATATAATTGACACTGAGAACCACAGCAGTTAAAGAGCGTCCATAAATAAAACCACATTTACATTTTTTGTATGGGGTATAAAAGAGACAGCGAAAATAATGTAAATCCTTGGCTAAGCACATAAACAAGAATCCTTTGAAATTAAACTCAAGGAAACTGAAGCTAACCAGGAAACCTTGCGTTTAATGAAAGACTACATTAACATAAAATGGCCATTTACAGCAGTTATTAGCATTTATAACACACTCATATCAGAAGAATCAGAATAATTTCCGGAATAAACTCGCTTTGGTAGCTGTCTGTCTCACATTCTAGGGGTATCGGTTCTCGGTTAGGATGAGTTATACAAATAAGCTTTTTCCAAAGTTTTCCCTTATCCCGAGAGCTCTAAGAACTCTGGACTCATTTGAGCATCTTTTAACCATTTTATTCAGTCATCGACCAAAATGGCCTATCAGGTTTAATAACGTAAAACACAAATTTTTGGGGCCTATTAGCTGTACTCTGTGTTACAGTAAGAACATTTAAAACACCCAAAAAGCTAAAGACATGTAATTTCAAAAGGTTGGAGTTTTTCAACAGATTAAATGATTTACTGAATGGAAAGCAGCGTCGAAAGAAAATGCCGGCTTGTGGTCAGAAGGCGTAAAACTTTGGCAAATGCCCAGAATTATGTTAGAAATTAATAAAGATAGCTGTATTATAGAGAGAGAAGAGTGTATGATTGAAGATTTGCGATAAAAAATCTCATTTGTTTCATTCCCATTATTTTTTCTACATCTCTGTAACATATTATTGTTAAAAATTTTAATGTTCTTTCTACTTCATACTAATCGAGATAAATATTAGCAGAAATGGGATAATTACTTGTTTCCTTGTAGGTAGAAGGGAAATAAGGAAATTGCATTGAGTTACAGTGATCATTAAATCTTCTATTTGCTGTTCCGTAGGGTTAAACTCCTTTTTTTATGTTGTTTGTTTTTTGCATGGTCTCATAAGTCCACAAATTTCCGTATGAGTAAATGTCAATTATTTTAAAACAAGAATACCTCAATAGGAGTTGAAAAAATTTGATAATGACAATTATGAAAATTAAATCACAAATTCATCCAAAATAAAGAGGTCTTCAAATTTTATTCCCAGAAAATTCAAGAAATGCATTTTATTTGTATATATACACTGTATGTGTGTGTATATATATTCTGGGAATAGCTTCTGAAGATCCCTTCATTCTGAATGACTTTTATATAATTAGCAAACCAGAGATATGCAAAAACTTACTACACAAAGATGTAGCATTTAACCGACAGAATACAGTCACACACGGACCTTTTTATAAAAATGCTTTTTTTGGACTCAGGAGGCCTCAAAACATTTATTTCCGGTGATATCGGGGCATCGAATTTTTTGATACAATTCAATACCTTCTCTATACACTATGTACGTGCAGAGAAAGCAAAAAGGCTATCTCCAGAACGGCGGCACATGTTTTCTCCGGTCCAGAACAAGTTCAAGGCTCAACTCTCTACCGGAAAAGAGGATTTCACCCTCTTAAGACATATGAATGGACAGAATTTGGAGCACTAAGAATGAATGAATAAGTGTATTTATTAACATAGCAATATCATACATAGAATTTCAACAGTCGCACGGGTCCACAGACCGTACGTGCTTTTGTAATACACATTACAACCAATATTAAAACAACAACCACAACAAAGAATTAAAAGTGTAAACAGGAAAATAAAAAGACAAAGGAAATACACAGTCAAAAGCAATATTAAACAACAATAAAAATTAAGAGTGAATCCGAAAATAAAGATACAAAGATATTCAAATATAGCAATTTAAATTTACAGCACAGAGTACACCTTCATAAATGCACCCTCTTAAAATAGATAATTACACTTAAAAGACATATATACACATAATATATACACCCCTAGCACAACAGTGACCTAAGTATGACATAATATATATGTATGTAGAACATTGTAGTCACTTTTGTTTAGTTGATCTTATTCCTCCCCCCCCCTCTTCTCTATTGGCAGCCTCCTCAGATCTCAGCTGTCTTGCCTTAAGTATAAATTTACCTAGCCCGTCCAAGTTTTCCGTGCCTGCCAGTAGCGTCCAACATGCTTCTATCCCTATATTCGCAGTGGTAAAAAATACACAGCAGTCGTGGCCGAGTGGTTAAGGCGTCTGACTAGAGCACTAACAAGAAAAGGGATGAAACAGTGTCCAGTACAACGTCATGTTGGAGAAGGTGTTAAAGCCAACAATGCGGGGCCATTGCACAGGACTTTTATGTAGAGGGGTTCTTAACCTTCACAAGGCCCTCACACCTCCAACATCTATCTATAAAGGATTGGATTTGTGGATTTTATAGCATTCCCTCAACAGTCCTGATTTCTCTCCCTTTGAACTACTTACCATTTGTTTGAAGCTCTGAAGAATAATTTCTGTGAATTCAGTCTTATGTAGGACAAAAGTTGGAGAAATAGCGTCAGACTGAAGAATTCAATTTCAGCCGGAATTCGAACTATGGATTTCCTGGTTTCCGTTCAGTTACTCTGACCACCAAGCTACCGTAACAAACATGCCCGCACAGTACTAATTTCTACTTTCTCCATACGCACTATGTACATAGTGTATAGAGAAAGTATTGTACTCCACCAAAAATTCGATACCGAGATTTCACCGGAAATATATGTTTTAGGGTCCACAATATCCAAAAAAAGCATTTTCACAAAAAGGTCCGTGCGTGTGTGTGTGTGTGTGTCCGTGTGTCTGTGAACACGATAACTCAAAAACGAAAAGTCGGTAAAATACCAAACTTGGTATTTAAGTTTAGTATCTTCCAGGGATGCGACACGAAGATTTTGAAAAAAATCCCCCGCCCCCAACTACCCTTTACATGAAACTTTTTTCGAAAATTTTGATTTTCTCAAAAATGGCTCTAACGATTTTGATTAAAATTTCGGATATTAAACATATTTACCTGACAAATGAAATGTATATCTTGAATTTTCTGCGAATAGCCTCTGAAGAGTAGTTTATTCTGGATGAATTTTACTAAATTTTGAATAACTGCTAAACCGTAAGAGATGGACAAAAACTTACTACACAAAAAATGTAGAGCACTTTAAAACACACAATTTATGTTATATACATTTTTTTCGTGGAGTTCATCGTTTTTGTGACATTCCTTATTTTTAGTTTCTGCTATGAAAAACGTGTACTTTTCTCATACTGGAACTTGTCAACTCCTATCCATATAAACAAAGGAACTTCATTGACATAGCAACCAGCTTTTGACTATCACTTTAACCTACGGTTGTCCCTTATTTCGCTTCTACTTACAAGGATGCGAGTAATAAGACTATTTCTGCTAATTTTTTTCTGATTAGCATAAAGTAAATAGAAGTATAAGCTTTTTAAGAATTATTTGTTGCCGGGATATGGAGAAAGTCATGTGAACGGTACACTTCAGATTTTTTCAACTGAGGTCCGTTTTTTTCTGGTAAACCGCAAATCATTTTGAGATGTCATACTCCAATGGTGACTTACAAACTCTATAAGTATTTAAAGTATAGATTTATAGTTAGCCAACTATTAAGTCAAATTCCCACTATGACATAGAAATTTTCAGTCTGATTCTACCATTCCAATTTTTTATCTCTTCTGATAAAATGTGAAGCTTGGTGCAACGGTGTGAGAAATGTATTGAAATGCAGGGACAAATTATTTTTATCATCATTTTAAATATATAATTTGAAAGAATATAACTACTATTACTTATTGAAATACCTTCAAATGTTAGATTCCATTTAATTATCCATAAGAGAAAGAAGTGGTATAATAAAGTAAGATTACGAAAATAATGTAATAGATACAAATTAAAATGGTTTTTCTATCCACTACCTATTTTCATATGTTGTGGTATTCATATAAAAGACGCTTCTCTATTAGTTTACCTTAATCATGATAAGTGTCTATAAATGTTTACAAAATATTCAATGCAAATGTTACTATTTATTTAACTAACTTTTAAAAGAAAAACTATAATCCCAAATAAAAAAAAACCGATATGCGAAGCAAAATCTCACCTCTTTGCAGTAAAACTCAAATTTGTCTTACTAATGTAAGAGATGGAGATAAACTTACCACACCAAAAATGTAGAGCACTTTAAAATACACAATTTATGTTATATATATTTTTTCGTTTTTGAGATATTCCTTGTCTTTGGTTTCAGCTTTAAAAAAACTTGACTTTTCTCATGCAGGAATTTGTCAATTTCTGTACATACAAAGAGAGGAACTTATGTCACATAGTAACCAGCTCTTGACTATCACTGTAACCTATGGTACTCCCTTTTTTCCCTTCTACTTACAAGGAAGCAAGTAATAAGACTATTTCTACAAATTTTAGCATGAACCATAAGCTTTTTAACAATAATTTGTTCCACAGATGTAGAGAAAGTCATGTGAATGGATGGACCACATCAGGTTTTTTGTTTAGGTACCTCGTAAATGCATTGTGTTTAGAATTACTTTTCATTGTTTCTTTACATCTTTTTAGTTTGAGCTATCAGCTACAAAGCCAAGCGAAATATATTTCACATTCTAAACCGTGATTCATTTCACTGTGGGAACAAACATTTTACGTTTTACATTGTGCAGAATTCACATGACAAAAATATTCATATTTCGTATTATTCAAAATCATGGTAAAATCTTCATATTTTATGCATTATATTTATTCATATGTTCCAAGATTTCGGATTTTTGTCTTTTAAAATAATTTCCATTAGCAATTAAACGGGTTCTTTATATATTCTATTCAGGGAGTTTGCCTGAAACACGTCTAGAAGAAACAATTGACTTCTTCCAAGACACGCAACATCTTTTCCAACAAGTTAGTATAGAAGAGAAAACGTAGCATTGTGACGTCACGTGAGAAATTAAACGCCCTCCATTCTTGAAGCACTTTTATTTTCACGGAATACTGTTTTTGCTGCATATGCTAATTAAATCAAGGTCAAGGCAACCAGAAACTTTTTCTTTTTCTTTATTATAACGCTGAAGGTTACATAATAATTAAAATCTTTACACTCCAAGTAATTTTAATTTGATATTTTGTATTGACAAAATGGCATTTTATTATTAAATATGAACAAAATATGTTTTAACTATATATTATGTATCAATAATATTAAAATAAATTATAAAATGAAAAATTTACATTTTATTATAAAATATGAACAAAATTATTTTGTTAACTGTATATTGTGTATCAAAATTTATTAAAATAAATTATAAATTTGTGTTTACTCCATTTCGTTCTTTCATTTATTGGTGCTGCTGTAGTTCACTTACTTTTCCTTTATCAAACTGCATATACATTAATTTTTAATAGTAAACAAAACATCTTTTAAATCAAAACCAAGTCTTAGTATACAGCGTACTTGTTAAACAACTGAAGTGAACCTTGTAAAGGTTGTTTTTGATTTGAAATATGTTCTTGATAATATATATTGTTAATACTTTAGTAAAACCTTAAAATGTTTATGTTCTAGCAATTTTTTTTTCAGTTTTTGCTTTATCTAGTTTTGCAAAAGCTTTCATTTTTTGTAAACATGGAGGTAAACATATTGAGAAAAATGTTTTTGTATAAATGTCTGCAGCGAAATGAACCTCCTTCTGAAATAGGACATAAAATGGATTTTGTTATGCCACCATTGAAAATGTAGATATCAAAACAGGTTTTGAGTAGAGTGGCGAACGCAACCAAAGTTTGCTTAATGACTCATAGGAAGAAATACAATATTATTATATTTCATTTTTATTCAGTTAGTATTTAATACCCACTTTTACTACAAAGGGCACCGCAGGCGATGACAATGATGATAAATAGAATAAGTGGAATGTAATGTTTATATAAACATGGAATTAAAAACCTCAAATCCTGACCTTGAGCTGGAAAATTATGATCATCTTCTCTGTTACAGTAATTGAACTCACTGATGGAACGGATGACACTGTTGAGAAGATGTCAAATGCTATCATGAACGGCGAAAAGGTTTGGAAGGAGGATGTTGCCCTGGAATCGGATGAGACCAAAGAACCATGTAGAGTACAAGCCTTTCTGATGGAGCCGGTACCTTCCACAGATAAAGGTAAGTGAAACTGTTTTTTTGTTTGTAATTTTTTATGTAAAATGAGAATAATACAAAATCTGCATGTGCTATATAGTCCTTTTAACCCTCTACTGAATAATCTGTTTATAGCATAAAGAGATGGACTAAATTAATTCTGTGCAGACCACAGAATGAAATATTACTTTATTAAAACCTAGTCCGAAACAAATTTCCTGTTTGGCTTTAAAACAAAAATATTTAAAAGGTTAGAGTTGTGTGAAGCGAAAAAATAGTTATTATGCTGGTTTGTTGTTCATTGTGCTTACATTTTTTCAGTTTAAGTTCTAGTACAAATAACTTTGCACTATAAATATAAATATATTCTCAAAAAATACAGTTTCATTAAAATTCTTTCATTGAATTTCATCAGGAACCGACTTTCACTCGTATTCATCCTATTCATTCAGTGGTCATAGAGAGACCACATTGCTAAAGTGTCTGAATGTATGGGTCCTGTACGCTGAATAATAATAATAATAATAATAGGTTATATGTGCGTAATCCAAAATATCTTCATTAATTCTCAGTAAATTCTTATTTTAAGTGGATAACATGTGTATTTAAAACAATGTTATTTTATCATTAAAAATTAAATCATATTGTTTTTATTCAAGTTTACACGCTCTCTTTAAAAAAAAAACAAAGACATTTCTTGCAATTTAACAGCACTAGCAGTTCTCACAATTCAAAAGCAACTTCGCAGCTACATCGGAGAAAGGATAGCGTGTTCTACTCTGCGGCGGACCTATTTTACCATCCATCAGCAAATGAAAGCACTCTATTGCTAAGCCTCGGCAAGGCCTTTTCCTGCAAATTCGTGAAATATAAAATGTTTTCATAAAGTGTTAATATGGTCATCGAGATCTACCAGGTGGCCCAACAGTCCCATATTTGACATTTGCTGCCGGCAAGTGTGGAACTGGCAGGCGCGATCTTCATTTACCCCTCTCAATGAACGCGACCCACCGCAAGAGGGGTAAAACGAAGGACTCTCAACCAGTTACGGATATACCGGTTTCAACTTGAAATGGCTCCGTTGAGTTTCGCAACTGTTTTAACGCTCAAAGGTATATCTGTACACCTTAAATTCGGAGCAGTTGAGGCAGCTGATAGGTACTTCGAAGATTTACCGCGTAGTAGAGGCTCCTCGTTAACATGCATGTTTTCCACTCGGGATCTCTGTTCGATTACTATCAGTAGGTTACTCTATGTAATTTTTCTAGTTTTCTCCGAGTTGGCTGGCGAATGCTAAGATAGTTCCTTTTCTATCGCGAAATTCCTGCATTTTGCCTGTCCCGACCACTACTGTCGTAGCATTAAAGCAGACTGCTCTGTGGCCAAGTGGTTAGACCATTCGCCTCTCACCTAGATCCCAAGCGACCGCATTTGAGATTTGTGGTGGACAAAGCGGCTTAGGGGCGGGTTTTCTCCGTGTTCTCTGGTTTCCTCCGCCATGGCATTCCACTGGTGCTCCAACATCATTCAATGTCATCGCCTGTGGCGCCACAAGTAGTAAAAGCGAGCTTTAAAAAGTATATGAAAAAAAAAAAAAACATTGAGTTGGTGTGTTGCGCTGGCGATTGTGCGCTTTAGAAAGGTACTACAGTGACTGCCTGATGGCACGAGGGTAGGGCATCATTATCAACCGCCAGAATCTGCTGTATCGGGAATAGTTTGAGACTCCAGCCTTGCCAATGCGCGGGATCTGGTTGCTTTTTGGATCTCTCTCAAATTTTCTTCCCGGGGTTCATGTTAAAATCATAAAAGGACCATTGTGACCCAGTTGAGGTTCTATGCTCCAGTTTAGGAAGAGCCTGTGCATTCCCACTCTTACCATGACGATATTTATTAATGCTGCGTTTCTGTTACACCAGATACCGATTGGAAATGAATCTACGAAGAGAAAAGTGTGAAAATTAAACGTGTGTTTTACAAAAGAAAAAGCTTTGGAAAAAGTTTTAAAGTTAATATTTCATTTATTATGTCAAGTATTATTAAAAGCGATATTGAACCAAGCATGTCATAGAGCAACAATTATTAAATAAATAACTGATATAATTCTTAGTATTTTTTTACTGAATATTAAAATAAAATTATCTATTTTGTTTATTTGCAAGGCACTCAAGTGTTCGGTTAAGATATTGTGACGAATGGGTATTATGAAATTATAACATTTAGTCTATTTTATCCATAATATTAAATTATGTTTATCATGAAATTCGTTCTTTTCTCTTAAGAAGTCTAGAGTAACACAGAAAAAAATTTCCCGTCAGGAAATACGCAGGTAGTTCTTCTCAGGGAATCTAGGCCTAGGTTTATCCCCTGAGGTTGCAGCGCATCCGGTAAGGACAGATATTTCAAATGACAGAAATTAACAAGTTGACATGATTTCCCAGTTTTCGCCCTGACAGGGAATCAAATATTATAAATAAGTATTTCCCCGCATGAGTAGGGGAGGTCGAATTGGGTCGTTCACGTGAGTAGTCGGATATGGTTGCGTGACAGTGAAAGCCGTCGAAGATCATTTGTATCGGCGGTAATCGTACTTTGCAGAGCGGCGAACTATGCAACACTTCATAAAGCCATGGCCAAGCTGTCTGAGCTTGTACTTGCGAGAGTCGGCTGATAAGTTACGGGCTTCTCAATGAAAACAGCATTTTTTCTTTATTTCTCAACATAATCTCCAGAAAGGCTAATATATTTGTCATATCGGCGTCCTAATTCAATTAAACCATCTCTGTAGTGCGATTTATCAAGATCCTCAAAATAGCAATTTAAAAGCATCACTGGGTTCTAGATCTGGCAAATAGGGTGGATGTTCAAGCAATACCAACTTTAATTCGCACATTTTTCCCATTACAGCGACTGAAGGATGGGCCGGAGCATTGTCCCCCCCCCCAATGAGGTCTTTTTCTTTTCAGCTCATCACTCAAGCGGTGCGTAGTAGTCACCAGTGATACTTTTACCCTTTTCCAAGTAATCAATTAAAATAATTCCCATTGCATCCCAGAAAACACTCGCCAAACCCTTGTTAGCTGACAAAATTGACTTTGCCTTCTCTGGAGTTGGTTCACCTGGCGCAATCCACTATTTTGACTATGATTTACATTCTGGAGTTTCATCCATGGCAATAAGCCGTCTCAAAAAATCTCAGGGATTTTTACTGTAGAGCTCCACATTCTTAACAGAAACAGTTTTTCTTTGCAGCTTTTGATCAGGTGTCAACAAACACGGCACCCATCTTGCACAGACCTTGTGAAAGCCCAAAACATTACCTACTTAAAATATTACCTGCATGTTCTTTTGATATGTTTACAACCCCTGCTATCTCAAACAACTTTAATCTGTAGTCTTCAATTACTCAATGATCCCTGGAGTTGTCACTTCTACAGGTCATTCAGAGTGAGGCTCACCACTAGTGCTCGTACGTCCCATTTTAAACTCTACAAACCCCTTTTAATCATTGAATGTGAAGGGGCAAAGTCTTTCAATGCACTGTCCATTTTCTTCTTGATTTCTTTAGGCGTTAAGCCTTTCAAATGTTAGTATATAATCACTGCTTGTTTTTCCAAATCCTTCAGTTTTGTGAAAACTCTAAAGTTGTCTTGTTTAAAATGCTGTCATTTGAATACTAAAAAAGTTATTGATCTGTAACTATGGATACAAGCTAGTCTCGAGTTAAACTAAATTATGCTACCGTCTAACTGGTCTAGTGGCGCCATATCTGTGTGAGGCCCGGGACTTATCAACCGACCCTTGTATGTACTTATATGAACCATGACTTGAAGCTTTCTTAGCGGCATAGGAAAAGAACTTTTCTCGGGCTATCAGCCCGAAATCATTCCAGAATTCATCTGGCTGTTAGCCCGAGAAAATTTATTTTTATGTATTTATATGTTAGCAATAAATTCAAAATCTGCAAACGCTCGACAAGTGATTACCATTATTTAAATGTGACTACAAAGGAATATTTCCACCCTCAACAGATCCCATCGTCACAATATTGAATTTGAATTTAAAATTTTCTAGGAAAGCACATGAACTTTCGGTATCTGGTACCTATAAATTAATGTTTTATATACTTCTTTATTTGTTTTATAGTAAATATGTGTCTTTAAATGCATAAATGACATTTTTAATTTTTTTCAGCGTTCGATATTAAGAGTTTAGCTGCAGGACTAATCTATCTTGGAAATAAAATAACGCTAGCAAAAGTTATTCGATACCGTAATGCAACAACAACCGTCTACATAGATCAGTGTTAGTGCCTGTGCCTATCACGGGGAACCCGGGTTGGATTCCCGGTGGTGGCATGTGGATTTTCCAGACTAGGTTCTTCGCCGCTGCTTCCGAGGTCTGGATATTTTCCAACCCGTGGAAGGCACTGACAAGCTACCGCGGTATCATCCTGCCTAGTCGCCCAGGTCGGATTCTGACCCCTAATATGGCTCCATTCTTGTTTAAACCAACTTGTTTGATCATTATTAGCAGCAGAACTCAGCGTGCATTTTACTCAAACCACCCTCGAGCATGATGTTTCAATCATATGCAAAATGAAAAACGGCTTTGCCATACGGCTTTGCCATACGGCTCTGCATTTAAAGTATTTTCCTGAATATAGAAATGAAGTGCTAAGAATGTTTTTATTATTCACATAGATAACTATGTAGTTTATACTCGTTTCACCCATACAGCAAATATTATGGTAAAGCCAAAACTAGTGTTATACCAGGTGACCCAACTGCCCCGTGTTTCACAATTACAGACGTTAAATGGTTAAATAGTTGCAGAACTAAAAGGAGCTATTTCAAGTGGTGAACTGGCTATTTATTATTTGAAGAAAATGTAATACGCTATTATTTATATATATTTACATCACTACAGTATAAGATGCACAATTTCCTAAATGATGATGTCAGTTAAGACTCACCCAAAAATTCGATACCGAGATTTCACCAAAAATACATGTTTTAGGTCCCTCTGAATTCAAAAAAAGCATGCGGTGTGCTCTAAGGTCCAAGTGTGTGTGTGTATGTGTGTGTCTGTGAACAGCATGACTCAAAAACGAAAAAGCCGTTAAATACTTGGTATTTAAATTTAGTATCTTCCAAGGATGCGATACGAATATTTTCAAGAAAATTTTCCCAACCCCAAATTACTGTTTACATGGAAAAAAATTCGAACAATTTTATATTCTCAAAAATGGCTGTAATGATTTTGATTAAAATCTCTTTTATTTAAGATATCTACATGCCAAATCAAATGTATATCTTGAATTTTCTTGGAATAGCCTCTAAAGACCTCTTAATTCTAGATGATTTTATTGAATTGTGCTTAACTGGTAATCTGTAAGAGATAGATAAAAACTTGGTACACACAAAATGGAGATCACGATAAAACACACAATTTATGTCATATACATTTTCTCGTGGAGTTGGCCGTTTTCAAGATATTCCTTTTTATTGATTCTAGTTTTAAAATACTTACTTTTCTTATACAGGAACTTTTCAACGATTGGTCACGCAAAGAAACGGATTTCAATCCCATAGCAACCACATTTTAAAACTTTTGACTGTAGGTTTAGCCTAGTGTATTCCCTGATTTCCTTTCTACTTATAAAATAATTAAGTAATACGACTGTTTCTGTTAATGTTTTAGCACTAAATAGATTGAAGAATGAGCTTATTAACAATAATTTGTTACAGAGATGTAAAGAAAGGCATATGAAGGAACACTTAAGATTTTTCTTCGTTTCATTGATAGGATAAATGGCTATTATGATATGGTGTTTAAGAAACCTTTCTTTGTATTTCAGACTCCACCGACCAGTACGGTTCAACAGTGCTGTGCTCTAAATCTACTGGCCGCGACTACTTGGATTTTCCTACCTCTTTTTGGTATCAGTCCTACGTTCTGCTAAAACGGATGCTGCTTCAAATGAAACGTAACAAGGTCTGTGTGATATCTGAGATAACGCAGTTAATATTCCAGTATTATAAGACTTAACACTTTGATAATAAATAACCAAACAATCAGACACTAATCCTAAACGATCCTGCAAAAATTCCCTCTTTAGTAAATTTTATTGTCTAATGTTGACTTATTAATTGAATTAAATGTAATGTACCCAGTTTATCTAACATGAGCACATAGAGAGAAAATAAGTTTTTTGGATCAAAATTTAAAAATAAAATCTCACATGCTTCATTCCAATTACGTTTTATAGTCTTTCTGCTGTCACAAACTATTGTTATAAAACTATTCTTTTAACTACCTCATTCTAATCGATGCAAATATTAGCAGAACAGGTGTTATTGCTTGCTTTCTAGTAAGTAGAGGGGGACATAAGGGACATAAAGTGATACTCAAATGTTTTACAAGTGTTCCAAAGCGATTGACAAAATTCTGTTCTCTTGCAGAGCCAGGAGTAAATCAAAAGTAATATGACACGAATAGCGACTTCCAGTATGAGAGAATTTCAAGCATTTTAAAATTGAAAAAAACAATCATAAACAATATTTCGGAAATGGTTAACTTTACAACAATATGCGTATGATATGAATTATACGTTTTAACGAGGTTTAAATGTTTTGTGCTAAGCTTTTGCCTATCTTTTACAGTTTACCAGTTACACAAGTCGCCCTAAATGAAGAGGTATTCTGAGACTATTTCTAGAAAATACGTGAGATACATTTCATTTGACATGAAAATATATTAAGCATATAGCATTTTTATCAAAATCATTAGAGTCATTTTGAGAAAATCAAAATTTTCGACAAATGCTACATGTAAAACTACTTTGGAGTGGAATATTTTCTTGAAAATCTTCGTGTTGCATCTTTGTAAGGTTCTAAACTTAAATATAAAGTATGCTATTTAACAGCCGTTTCCTCTTTGAGGTGTGATGCGCGCACACATACACACACAAACATACGCGAACATTTTCTAAAAAATGTATTTTAGGGGTCCTCAAAATATGTATTTGATATCTAATTTTGGGTGGAATACAATACCTTCTTTACCTATTATATACGTTTTACAGGAAATAATGAATGTTCCCATTGCCTATATATAGCTAGAGTGAGAAAACAATAAGAGAAGCAGATAAAATACATACATTCATTTTTACTTTCTCTATGTACGTACTATGTATAGAGAAGGTACTGTACTCCACCAAAAAATTCGATACCGAGATTTCACCGAAAATATATGTTTTAGGGTCCCCTGTATCCAAAAAATGTATTTTCAGAAAAAGGTCCGTGTGTGTCAGTGTGTCCATGTGTCCGGTGTCTGTGAACACGATAACTCAAAAAGGAAAAGCCGGTAAAATACCAAACTTGGTATTTAAGCTTGTATCCTCCAGGGATGCGACACGAAGATTTTGAAAAAAATCCCCCCACCCTAAACTACCCTTTATATGAAACTTTTTTTAAAACTTTGATTTTCTAAAAAATGGCTCTAACGACTTTGATTAAAATATCGTATATTAAAATATTTACCTCAAAAATAAAATGTATATTTTGAATTTTCTGGGAATAACCTCTGAAGACTACTTTAATCAAGGTCAATTTTACGGTATTTAGCATAACTGCTAAACAGTAAGAAATGGACAAAAAATTACCACACAACAAATGTAGAGCACTTTAAAGCACACAATTTATGTTACATACATTTTTTTCGTGGAGTTGATTGATTTGGAGATATTCTTTTTTTTTTTTTTTTTCAGCTATGAAAAACTTATACTTTTCTCATACAGGACTTTGTGAACTCGTGTCCTTACAAATAAAAGAACTTCAGTCACATAGCAACCAGCTTTTGACTATCACTTTAACCTATGGACCCCCTTATTTCGCTTCTACTAACAAAGAAGCAAGTAATAATACTATTTCTGCTATTTTTTTCTCGATTAGATGAAGTAAATAGAATCATTTGCTGTAGAGGTGTAAAGAAAGTCATGTGAATGTAACACATCAGATTTTTATTTCAAGATTTACAATTCTTATTCCTAATAATAATGTCACAGTCTTATTTCTCAGAGCATTTTCAAAAACAAGGCCTGTGATAACTAATATTTTTCTTACCTGATTAAGAGTGATTTTTGATTGAAACTGATAAACTAGGGCAGGCATACAAAATAGTTATTTCATTCGAGATTTCATCTAGGATATTTATTATTAATACACTTTTATTTTTGCTTTATGAGTGTCACTACTCCATTGAACTGTTTATTAAAGAGGTATTGACTCATAGTCTTTTCCTATGCGTAATTATGGGTATCTATATGCATCTATAGGTAAATAAGGATAGAATGAAAGCATAATAACACTTTTATGAATTAGTTTCCTCTTTACTTTAAACGGTTTGTGTGTCCCAGGAAATAAAAGCAAGAATTTGGTTTATCATTTAAGTTTCCTATTTCTTCAGTTGATTGCTTTAGTATATTCAATATAAAATTATACAGATAAGCAGTTAAAATTATGGAGGGAATATTTATGCGACCTACCACAAGATTTTACAACTACTGCACTATTCTCCCAGCTCCGAGAACTGCCTAAAGTCCAATTTGCCACCTGCTCATCTTGGATAATTTGCTCTCTAGCAATGCTCTCACGCACAGATTCTTTAGTTATTAAAATGCTAAAAATTGACAAAAAATCGGCGCTTGAAATGAAAAAGTAGGCTTTAATATAAAAGAATAGTCATAGGAAGCCCGTGTAAACTAATATAATAATATATAGGTAAAATTTAAAACAACGCTTAATGAAAGTGTCAATCGCTCTACTCTGATACCATTACTAGCTTTGCTATATATGAATACACACAACTAGAAAACAATGGACCGCCATACTTACTTTCTCTATACGCACTATGTGCATAGCGTATAGATAAGGTATTGCACTCCACCCAAAAATTTGATACCGAGATTTCACCGAAAATATATGTTTTAGGGTCCCCTTTATCTAAAAAATCTGATGTGTTCCATTCACACGACTTTCTCTATATCACTGCAACAAATTATTCTATTTACTTCATCTAATGGAGCAAAAATAGTCTTATTACTTTCTTCCTTGTTAGTAGAAGCGAAATAAGGGAGTACCATAGGTTAAAGCGATAGTCAAAATCTAGTTGCTCTCCGACTAAAGTTCCTTTGTATGGACACGAGTTGACAAAGTCCTGTATGAGAAAAGTATAAGTCTTTATAGCTGAAAAAAAAAACAAGGAATATCCCAAAAACAATCAACTCCACGAAAAAAAATGTTTATAACATAAATTGTGTGTTTTAAGGTGCTCTACATTTGTTGTGTGGTAAGTTTTTGTCCATCTTTTACGGTTTAGCAGTTAAGCAAAATTCCGTAAAATTGACCGAGAATAAAGTAGTCTTCAGAGGCTATTCCCAGAAAATTCAAAATATACGTTTTATTTGTCATGTAAATATATTCAATATACGATATTTTAATCAAAATCGTTAGAGCCATTTTTTAGAAAATCAAAATTTTCGAAAAAAGTTCCATGTAAAACGTAGTTTGGGGTGGGGGGATTTTTCTCAAAATCTTCGTGTCGCATCCCTGGAAGATACTGTACTTAAATACCAAGTTTGGTATTTTACCGACTTTTCGTTTTTGAGTTATCGTGTTCAAAGACACACGGACACACTGATACACGGACCTACGGACACACACACGGACCTTTTTCTGAAAATACTTTTTTTGGATACAGGGGACCCTAAAACATATACTTCCGGTGAAATATCGGTATCGACTTTTTTGGTGGAGTGCAATACCTTCTCTATACACTATATACATAGCACGTAAAGAGAAAGTAAAAAAGCATTTTCGGAAAAAGGTCCGTGGGTTTGTACAGGTGTCTGTGAACACGATAACTCAAAAACGAAAAGTCGGTAAAATACCAAACTTGGTATTTAAGTTTGATGTCTTCCAGGGATGCGACACGAAGATTTTGAGAAAAATCCCGCACACCCAACTACCCTACATGGAACTTTTTTTCAAAATTTTGATTTTCTCAAAAATTGCCCTAACGATTTTGATTAAAATGTCGTATATTAAAGATATTTGCCTGACAAATAAAATGTATATCCTAAATTTTCTGGGAATAGCCCCAGAAGAGTATTTTAATCTGGATGAATTTTACGGAATTTTGAATAACTGCTAAACCGTAAGAGATGGACAAGAACTTACTACATAAAAAATGTAGAGGACATTAAAACACACAATTTATGTTGCGTAAATTTTTTTCTTGGAGTTCATCGTTTTTTAGAGATTCCTTGTTTTTGGTTTCTGCTTTGAAAAACTTATACTTTTCTCGTATAGGAATTTGTCAACTGCTGTCCATACAAACAAAGGAACTGCAGTGACTTAGAAACCAGCTTTTGACTATCACTTTAATCTATGGTACTCTCTTATTTCGGTTCTACTTACAAGAAAGCAAGTAATAAGACTGTTTCTTTTTTTTTTTCTGATTAGCATGAAGTAAATAGAAGTACAAGCTTTTTAAGAATAATTTGTGGCACAGATGTAGAGAAAGTCATGTGAATGGTACACATCAGATTGTTTTTACTTTCTTTATAGTGTAAGTGCAATTTGCATATTAAATAGAAATGCTATTCGACCCAAAAATTCGATACTGATATTTCACCGAAAATACATGCTTTGATGTGATCGTCTCCTTAGCGCGGTGATACCGCTGGAGGCCTGAGTTCGATTCATAGCACTGGCGTGGGGAATTTTCCCCCGCTGTGAGATCTGGCTCGCAGTGTACTCAGCCTGAATCGTTTTGTCCACTCTGACATCATCATTAAAAGCTAAATCATAAACGTTATTATCGTTATTATCCATACATGTAGTTTTCTGTAGTTACACAAGTCTTCTGATTTACGAAACACTTGCACGTTAATGAGCAACTGCATTTTAATGAGGTACATTAAAGTGCACCCACCAAACATATAATTGTGTTTTGATAAGGTCAAACATAAAATAAAGTATGGTAATTGGAAGCAAGTCTCTTCTAATAGCCCGAGTGTAATCATCTGAAGTGAAGGCAGGTTGTAGAACGTAGTTAATATAATCGACCTAGCTCTCAAACATGACCGATACACAAAAAGTTATGACGAGAGCTAGGAGTAAATCTATTCTTCATATATTTTAAGAAATAGCATAAAAGGCCTTCTTGGGGATACAACAAATAAATGTGCAAAATAAATATTTAAATGTATGATATTATGCTGTTCACCACGTCCATATCATGCATTATAATTCTTAAACGTTTATTCTAAAGCAGTGCTATAATGTGAAACATTATGTGTTCATCACTGCATATTAAGTAATCTGAATTAAATTACGATTTAAAAGAAAACCAGCATTATGCAATATTCGCGCCGGAATAAAAATGACATTCAAAAACATTATATAAGTAACATGTTATAATACGCTTAGTTAAGTGGTTATGATATAGTTTATGCAACACTTTAAATTACGATGGAATGCTAAACGTGTTCAGCAAACCGCACGCTCAAGATGTGTAATTAAGAAAATAATCTGACGTGTTCCATTCACTTTCTCTAGCCGTTTCAAACACCAATATTCTTACAAAAGATTACTCTTTTATCTAGAATCATGCAAATCGAGATAATTAGCTCAATTTCTCTTATTACTTATTTAATTTTAAATAAAAGGGAAATATATTATGCTAAAGCGATAGTCAAGTTTTTTCAAAGTTAGTCGCAATGTGAAACAATTGAGGTTCGATTAGCTTTGCATGGACTCTTCGAGAAAGTTTAGGTATTTAAAACTGAAACCAATTGTAAGGAATATCCCATAAACGGTAAACTATACCAGAAAGACGGGTGTGACATAAATTATATGTTTTAACGAGATCTCCATTTGAATAGGTAGAATCAGCCCGAAAAATTCAATGCCATAGCCGGGATTTGGACCACGGATCTCCCGGTCTCTAGCCGGTTGCTCTGCCAGTGAGCTACCATGTCAACATGCCGGAAAAGCATTGAATTTCTTAACTGACTCGTATGTTTCCCGGTAAACCACAAGGTGATCTAAAATTATTTTGAGATGACAACCCCAATGGCGACTTACAACGGTGCAAGTACTTTAGTCCCAGGATTCATAGTATAGTCAACTATTATGGTCAATACAGCTGCTATGTATTAAGTGTTTGTCTATCTCTTACGGTTTAACCGTTATGTAAAATTCTGTAAAACTCATCTAGAATAAAAAGATACTCAGAGGCCATTCCCAGAAAATTCAAAATATACATTTTATTTGTAATGAAAATATCTTTCATATGCGGTATTTTAACCAAAATCATTAGAGCCGTTTTTAAGGAAAATAAAATTAAAAAAAAATCCATGTAAAGGATGGTTTGTGGTAGGAGAATTTTCTTGAAAATCTTCGTGTCATATCCTTGTAAGATACTTAACATAAATACAATGTTTGGTATTTAATGGTGATTTTCGTTTTTGAGCTATGTTATCCACAAACACATGGACTTTTTTCTTAAATGCCACCTAGTTCTGTTCGTCATTCTGGGTCATTGGTCGGAGGTTCAGCAAAAATGTGTGTCCCTCAAAAAAAAAAAAAAAAAAAAAAAAAAAAGGCCACTGCATTGCTGGTAGAATCGGTCGCCTGGAGAATCTGATGATATCTCGAACTCGCTGACCAAAAATCTGCAGCAACCGTTGCAAACATTTCAGCAAGTAGTCCGAGAGTCATCTCCAGGTGTGGCTTGAGATTTGGGGTTGATGATGAGAAAACGATCCCTCTGCCGCTCTTCCCGGGGGACGCGGCCGTATTCGGTGACTGCTGTTTCTTTATTACCAGTGCTGTGATCATTTTGAGCATGGTGACTTCAGAAGGAACGCATTTCCGACGACCGTGCACTAGAACACAATCAAAGAATTCTTATACTATGAAACTCTCTGAAGATGACTAGAAATTTTCCTCCAAGTGGACATGAATTTTACCCGATACATAAGAAGGATGTCATATTTCATTAAAATCCTATACCATAAATTCTAAGTACCTTCGGATGCTGAGTCGTGGACCATAACTTCCCTATCTCATAATGTATATTTATGACCCCTCTACAATCCCACTTTGAGAAGCAGAATTCTGAAATAATGTATATATTTTTGTCTACAGGTGGCTTTATACCTACAACTGATACACCACATTATCTGCGGCATCATGTTGGGAGGTGTGTATTTTAAGGGTGCTGACAACGCTAAGGAGATGTACACGCACTTCAAGTTCTGCATCTGCCTCATTCACTTCTACACGTACACTTGGTGTATGACCCCTGTCCTTATCTGTGAGTATTCGGATTGTTATATCATAACACAAATAGTACCTATTTATTAGTGGCAATATCCTCGTTAATTACCAGCACATCAAACGTCTCAACTCAGACCCAAAGGAAGAAGGTTTTTGCAAATGCTCTATGAATTAATAGGTCTTATCGCTCATCCATGATACTCAAACATACTAAAATATTTCAAAGCAGAATCATACTTTATATGGCCCTGACAACTGTTCACCTTTTGCAGCTGTGTTTGCCCACTGAAATAATTTAAATTGTGGAAGGTACAAAAGACAAAGAACACCTAGAGGAGGGATCCACACAGGAATAAAAGGCATATAATAGGTGAACTTTTGGAAATTAAGTCAAATTCGATTTCAATACATTACTAAATAAAGGAACACTGCATTAACGATTAAAATAGAAGTATTAATTCCCCACTTGTAAAAACTCAAGAATACTAGCTTTGAATAATAAATTAGAATTATAGATTTTAATTTCCATTGTCATTTAGCTGTTTCTTGCCGATCAAAAAAAATTAGCAATTATCTGGTTACGAACAATGTGTGATTTAAATGAATAATGCAAAGAAAGGTTATACAAAATAGATTTAGACAAACCGAGTTGTACCCGCATTAGACTTACGCGAGACGGCCAACCCTATGCTGCTGTCATAGTCGTTGACCCCTAAGTTCCTCCTGGAAGACTGAAGTGAATGCCCACGCTTCAGAGAGCTCTTGCATCGTCTTCGCCAGGTGTCTCTGGGCATGCCCAACTGGTCGCTTACTCCGCCCTATTCTAAGGATGATGTATTCAAAGAGCTGCTCCATGGAGATCGAAATAGCACTAGCGCTACGGCTGGGATTTGACCGTACTACGCTGAAGTCGAAGTACTTGGCTTGTAGTCGTAACGACACGTTACACAGCTTCAGTCCAACCTCTTCTAACATAATGACATGCAATTTTTTGTTACAGTAATAAAATATCCTCAAATGTTCACATTCTTTACATCCTCTGTTGTATCCTCAACTTTGGTTTCCTTTTATTATTTTCAATTTTCAGAGCCAAAATCTCTTTAAACTACTACAAAAAAGAAATACTTCTAATGCTTGATTGGACCTGGCAGTTTAAAAAATATGTTGGTAGCCAGAGGGGAAATGAATCGTGTGTTCTCCGTTCCAAACGGGGAGGTCCCTCTGAAACCAATAATTTACCTATGTGACCCTCTTATGCCGCATAGGAGCTCTTACACAAATGTCAAGATACATTTCGAATGAAAGGTTTGACTTAACTTGTGACTTCTTGCAAACTTTTAAGCTTGCATTTCAATATAATTACTCCTTATTCAATGTATATATTCATTCATATTAATGAATTTCCAAACCACATTGCATTTCAATATCTCAAACAGGTAAACTTAGCCATATGTTATATTTCGTAAGCTTAACTAAACCTACTTTTCTGACACTAATTCTAAAATATCTGTAGCGCAACGTCAACTTCCTCCATGCAAACAATATTTGGCATTTTGTGACCGTATTCTCGATCTAAATGAGCTTTAAATGACACCAGATAGCTGTTAATATTATCAGCTCTATTTGAAATTTTAACAGCACTGAGTGTTTTTGGACAGATACTCCACATCCTGTTACGGGAATTACGTTGCTAAGAAACAGAGGATCCAATGGTATGTGGAAAACGAGCTAAGATAAACCATAAGCTCTAATTTGGGAGGAGTATGCCAATATTCTTTTTACCATTTATCTATGGCTTCTTTACTTTCTCTACACGTACTATGTGTATAGTGTATAGAGAAGGTATTGTGATGCACCCAAGAATTCGATGCCGAGATTTTACCAGAAATATAAGTTTAGGCACCTCTGAATAAAAAAAAAAAAACATTTCTAGAAAAAGGTCCATGCATGCGTGTCTGTGTGTGTCTGTGGACAACAAGCTCAAAAACGAAAATTTCGTTAAATATCAAACTTGGTATTTAATTTCAGTTTCTTCCAAGGATACGAAACAAAGCTTTTAAAGAAAATCCACTCCCCCTACTACCTTTTATACGGAAAAATTTTCGAAATTTTTGATTTTCTGAAAAATGGCTCTGAAGATTTTGATTAGCATATCGTATATTAAAGATATTTACATGAAAAATGGAATTGATATCTTGAATTTTCCTGGAATAGTCTGTGAGGATGTCTTTATTCTGGATGAATTTTGCTGAACTTTGCATAACTGGTAAACCGTAAGTGATAGACAAAAATTTACTATACAAAAATGCAAAGCTTGTTAAAACACACAATTTATGTCATATATGTTTTTTTCGAGGAGATGATCGTTTTTGAGATATTCCTTGTTAGTGGTTTTATCTTTAAAATACGTACATACTTTTCTCATACGGGAATTTGTGAATTCCTGTCCATACAAACAAAGGAACCTCAGTCACATAACAACTAGCTTCTGACTATCACTTTAACCTATGGTACACCCTTATTTCCATTTTACCTACAAGGAATTAAACAATAGGACTATTTCTGTTGATTTTTCTTGATTAGCCTGAAGTAAATAGAAGCATAAGCTTTTTGATAACAATTTGTTGCAGAGATGTAGAGAAAGTCGTGTGAATGACTCACATAAGATTTTTTAAATTCTTTTTTCACTGTCACACAGATAAATGCAGTTTGATACATATAAATACCCAAGTACAACATGCCAGAAACAGGGAAGCAACCAAGCTGAACAATACAATTTAAGAAACATAGATCCAGTCACTTTGGTAGAAATAGATGGTTCTGCAAGCGAATCTAAGGTTATGTGTATACCAATAGCGAATTATTTCCCACAGCTGAATTCAAGTATAGTAAAAGAATGTAACAATATCATCTTGAAAGTATGAACAATAATAAATAATTGCTAAAATAAGAAATTTGAGTAGGTACTATATGTGTGAGCAGAAGTCATATCAATCATTTCATCGGCATGCGACCATCTACTTTCTGTGGATAGTAGAGAATTCTACGTCAGAAGTCTGCTAAATAAATATAGATTTAGAATATAGCTAGATGGATTATTAACTGGAGATAAATCCTAGTTAGTTTATGCAAAAAGCGCAGATAAACCATGTCTTATTGCCCCTAAAACATTCAGGCGTAAAAGTTTGTCAAGAATTGGGTTTCTATATGAGAGCCAGAACTCATGACCATGCTGCTAGACTGTTTGTGCATAAAAATAAAACTAGAAAACAATAAAAGAAAAAAACTACAAAATAAAAACGAATATAAAAGGTGACAAATGTATAACACTGTTAACAAAATCTGAACTAGTGGCTCTAGGTGCTGGAAGGATGAAATAATGCAAAGAAATCTGTCCTCCGTTGTAGTGATTTGTCTTCGGTTTTCCTTACTTTGTCATTGTTACATACACAGCTATATAATGTAACAAAAATCTTATGTTACCTTCACATAGATTCTCTACCTGTTCCAAACACAAAGTATTCTTAGAAAATATTATTCTTTTATCTATATCATGCAAATCGAGATAAATATTAGCATAATTGGTCTTATTTCTTCCTACCTCTTAAACAGAAGGGAATAAATTAACTTAAAATATAGTCAAATCCTTTAAGAACTCATCGTTACATGAAACAAATGAGGTTCGGATGGCTTTGTTTGATTAAAGTGCATTGTAAACCTAAAACCAATAACAAATAATATCTCAGAAATGGTCAGTTCTACATAAATAATGTATATGACATGAATTATGTGTTTTAACGATATCTATATTTTTTGTGCAGTAAGTTTTGTCTGTCTCTTACGGTTTACCAGTTATACAAAATTCAATCAAATTCATCCAAAATAAAGAGATCTTTTGGGACTATTCCCGGAAAATTCAATATATATAATTTGTTATGTCAATATCTATAATAATAGGATTTTGATCAAAATCGTTACAGACGTTTTTGAGAAAGCCAAAAGTATCGAATTTCTTTCCATATGAATGGTAGTTAGGGGGGGGTTCTTGAAAATCTTTGCGTCGCATCCTTGAAAAATACTGCAGTTATATATCAATTTGGTATTTAACGGAATTTTCGGTTTTGAGCTGTGCTGTACACACACACACACACACACACACACACACACACACACACACACACACACACACACAGGCACACACGAACATTTTCTTTTCTTTTTATTCAGGGGCTCCGAAAACAAGTATTTCCGGTGAACTTTAGTTTCGAAATGTTGGGTGCAATAAAATACCTTCTCTATAACTATGTACATAGTACGTGTAGAGAAACTAAAAGAAAACAAATTAACGTGGCAATTCTAATTTGGAGAATGGCTTAAATTTGAAGTACGCTTTGAACATGTGTTGGGCCTATTGACGTGTACAACAGTACAGGATATAAAATACAAAATAATTACTTTGTTGTAATTAAAATACTACATACAAATGTTGAAATATGTGTCAGTAATTTTTTGCAAATGCTTCCCAAAATTATTAAGTGTAATGGTTACCATGCTAACTTCATATACTCAAGGTCGCAGGTCAAACCCGGCGGAGGACAATGGATGTTTTCGGGCGTAAAAATCCTTAGCATGGCTTCTTTCGCAAGGGAAGTAAACCCGTTGGTCCCATGTCGTATATTTACGGCACATAAAAGGACCTCGAGCCTGATAGAGAGGCCTCTGAGCAAACTTAAGCGGTGTTTCACGCCCAGCATAGAATGGGACGCTGAAAACCACAGCAGTTAAAGAGCGTTCATAAATAAAACTCCATTTCATTTTTATCTCCAAAATTACGAGAGAAATAGAACCATTTTAGTGTCTCCAAAATATCTCTAAAGGCAAGCGCTGAGTACAAAATTAAACAAGAATGTCTTCATACAAGTCAAAAATCAAAACAGAATGCTTGAGTTTATAAATGTCCACTAAATATTTTGAACAGGTGAAGGCGACTGCACCCAAACATGGGAATATAAATCAGTTTGGCTGCGCACAGCTCTGACTGTCGGAGTACTCCAGTATTTTGTCTCCGGCGTGAAACGTTCCTTTTCTTGTGGCAACCCTCTTCACGTTTATGTCTACAGGAAACATAAATTTCCACAACATGATTTACCTGGGTCACCTGGAAATATTGCTGCTGTCATGTGCAGAGGGACTGGATTTCAGCAACTTAACTTCCTTAACCCTTTTAGTGCAAAATGCTAACTGAAAATGCCAAGCAATTTTGGAGGAGAATGCAGGGTTTTAAATTATTTTAATCAAATGAGTACCAAATGGCATAGAGAGCTGAATCTTTTCACATGTGTAGTAAACCCTATTGTCTACCACATAATATGTATTATATGGATGAGAAGGCTTAAATATTTAAAAAGCAAAAAACAAAATAAGAATGTGAAAATAAAATTAAAAATCCCAAAACAATCATTAATTAAGCATACAAAATCTTACTACATAGAAAGTTCAGGCTAATTAACAGAAAGTAGAAGCATTTCTTTATTAAAATAACATCCTATTTTGGTCTGGGGTTTTATGTTTTAAAATACAAAAAAAAAAAAAAAAATGAGTTCAAGTAACCTGAAAAAATCACAAAAAAAAAATACCACAGACACACACTCACACATACCACACAAGCATGATACTAATATTAATGAAAATGGCATAAAGCAATAAGATACCTTACAGTGACAGTTTACCTTACAATTCAATTCTTGTGTTATTGCGTAGCTGAATGTTTGATTCACATTGTATTCGTGAAATGGTTACACCTCCGTAAATCCATTTTGATGAGTACACCGAACATTTGCATTCATCGAGGGCCGTTGCTATTGGATGCATTTTCATCGCTAAAGCTAGAATATTCAGTGTTTTTCAAAACGACACCAAACGAAGACGTGAACATTGTTGGTCATACCGTACGTGATACGTGAATATAATTTTCAACTCAAAATTCGGCACATACAAAAACTGCCATAAAATCACCACGGATTAGGCAGTCGTACATAACCAAATGGCACGTTCCTGGCCATCTCCAAGAGAGATGCCGGTTGGTAGCGAAGGCCCCAGTTGCCTGTTGTAGGCGTGGTTTGATAGACACGCCGGCGCGGCACAGGTCACCTTAGTAATAGAAAACATAGCATGTGGGTTTTGTTATGTGTTTCGTATAACACGTTCTGGGGTTGTTTACGTGGCGTATGACAACCGTAGTTCCTTCCCAAATGTGTGCGATTTTTAAACACATAAAGCTTTAAACAGAAGAGTTTGAAAGCTGCGACATCAAGCTTCGGACAAGTCAAAGTGTAAGCTGATCGATTGCTATCTTCGTTTTGTGTCGTTTTGAAACGGCCTGTATATCTTCCTCTTTTACATCGATGTCAGAAATGTTTTAATCAAGATCTGAAAGTTCAAATCACTCGATTTCTTCTAATACATCGCAAACTGCAGCTCTTATTTCCTCTTTGGTTCCTTTGGCTAAACGACGCCATGTTTCAACCAACTGAAACGCTCTAGAAAACCTTTCTCATGTTTCAACCCCCTGAAACGCTCTAGAAAACTTTTCTCTATAGCTATGACATAGAAAGAACACTGACTTTCCTGCTGGAAAGAGTTAAAACGCATGAAAATGACATCACGATTAGATCGTGATTGGCACTAAAAGGGTAATTGTGCCTGGCACAGTTTGTTAATAAAAGTTGTCTCTTACATAAGGATATTTACCTCATAAAGTAGTCTAATGCTTTAAACACGTTTATAAACATAACTGAGAAACAGGATTCTTAAGTTTTACTCACTGACGTACCCTGACTTCATTTATGAGCATAGATGTGTTCATAACCAGGCTGAACAACTTAATTTGGTGTTTACATTCTCTAGCACGTATGTACAATCTACAGAGAGAAGGTATTCTTTTCCACTCAAAAATTCGATACCAATATTTCACCGGAAATACAATTTTGAGAACACCTGCATTATTATGAACATATTTGCGCGTGTGTCTTGTGTGTCTGTGGGCAGATAGCTCAAAAACAAAAAGTCGGTTAATTACCAAACTTGGTGCTTAAGTTCAGTAGCTTCAAGAAAATCTGCCACTCCTTACTACTCTTTACATGGTTTCGAAATTGTTGATCTTCTCAAAAATAGGTCTTACGATTTTGATTAAAATACCTTATGTTTAACGAAATGTATATTTTGAATTTTTCGGAAATAGCTTCTGAAGATCTGTTCACTCTAGATTAATTTTGCTGAAGTTTGGGTTACTGGTAAACGTCAGAAATAAACAAAAATTCACTACACAAAGGATGTAGGGCTCATTAAAACACGCAATTTATGTCATATACATTTTGTTGTTGTAGAGTTCACCGTTTTCGGTCAACTCTACATAATTCCTCTTTGAATAAAAATTGTTTGTGCACGTTTCCATTGGTGATTTACATTCATTAGTTGAACGACTGTCTTGAATAAATTGCTTTATTATCTTATCAATTCAAAAAATTGCTTCATCTGTTATTGATTTCAATTTTAAGGTACTTAAAACTTTTTCAAACAGTAGGGCATCTCTTATTTCCCTTCTTCTTACAAAGAATCAAGAATCAGACCCATTCTGCTAATGTTTATCTCGATTAGATTAATGTAGATAAAAGAATAATCTTTTATAAGAAATATTGGTTTGTGGAACAGCTAGGGAGCGTCATGTGCATTGATCACATCACATGTAAGAAATCTACATATACATGACTGACTAAAGGAAGCTCAATTATGTTTATTTTTGTTTTGCAGTTCCAATGGAGATAAAGTTAATGCAGAGAGAGCATTTCAACCGTTGGTATGCCATAACACCGTATTACATCGCGGCTACCTTATCTAAGCTACCTCTGCAGGTATGTAATACAATGACACTCTTACTGTGTAAGAATAATTACAATGCAGAAGTATTAGTAAATGCTTACTTACCACAATAATATGATCTATAAGATCTACCATGAAGACCAGAAAGAAGAATGAATCCTTTACATATGAATTCTCTTACCAAACCATGTTTTTCCAAGGAAAGTGTTTATATTATTTTGACTGTGATTTAAATATTTTTAAGGCGATATTTGTAATAGGTAATATACAATGCTCTGAAATTAAACTTTGAGAATGATAAACCCAATCCATGATCATAAAGTATCAATAATGAGGAATAAATATCACTGTATGTCACGACAAGAATCGACTCCCAATTACACATTTCACATTATGATATTTGGGTAAAATAAGACTGCATAAGAAGTGAATTCGGTAAAAGCTTTATAATAATGTGCTTTATTTAAGATTTAACAAATTTATAGATATTATATTTCACTTTTACTTTATCTACTTAGAACATTCACGTACCAAACCAAAAAAAACAACAAGATTTTAAACGTTTATGTACTTTTACATCATTATTTTACAGGTAAATTTGAAGTTATGAGAATAATTTAATAGATTTTTAATTAAACATTATATGTATAAAATCTATAGTTAAGTTTAATTTTGTTGCCATAAGAATGTTTTGGTAATTAGCTTTTAGTAGCATTAGATAATGTTATGTGTAAATAATATGTGGGATTTGTGGTGGACGAAGCGGCGTCTGGCCGGCTTTTCTTCGAACCTTCCGGTTTTCCTCAGCCACTCATTCCACCAATTACTCCATCATCACCTTCACATTCATCGATTTAGCTTACATTTCAAATCTTCCACTTCCTCAAGTTCATGCTGACCCCTCGTAACAGATTCTCCATTCTGTGGTTTCGTGCCGTTGGTTCCCCAACAGGCTTCTTATCCCTAGGCATTGGCTTGTAAGTCCAACGGAGGTGTGAGTCCTACAAATGCGGGGAGGGTAAGCCGATTACCAAACGAAACGAAATTAAATGAATGATAAGCATTAGGAATGTATACCCTGGTTTAAGGAATTAGGATATTAATGCACATTTCCTTATTTTTATTTTTTGTTAAAAGTCTGTAGTAATTTGAAATATACAACATATAAACCTACCGTAATACCCCCCTATAAATTCGATGAAACTAGGAAACAGGGTAGCTAGCACATCTTTATTTGTGCAGTTTAAAGAGTTTCTGCGCAACTTGTATGGCTTAATTACATTATAAAGCCAAATACATCCGGGTTGTGCACGTTTGTTTATTTTTCGGTATAAACAAAAAGACTTTATATTTTCTAGCTCACCCATATTTCCTGTTTATGTCTTCTATCCTATTTCCCGCTGACTTCCAGAACCGTTTTTTTATTTTTTCTCTCTTCCTCCATATGTCTCCTATCCCTATTTCCTCAATATTTCCTCTGATAAATCTCCTTTTCTATTTAGTGATAACATTTTGGGCAATAATTTATATCTTATCTGTAATCAATAAAATGCTCTAGGAGAATATGGTTAGTAAATGTACCTACCAGTCTTTATAACTTGGCCGTATCGTGCAAAATGTAGATCATACTCGTATATTATTGTAGACACTTATGTCTCACGGTTGATGAATATATATGAGATATATAGACACCTAATATTTCAAAATACTTAACGTTTGTTTCAGGTTGGACTGTCAACACTGTTCATGTCTGTAGTGTACTTCCTTAACGGCCTTCCCGCAGAGTTCTACAGGTTCTTCTGCTTCGCATTTGTGTGCATTCTGGTAGCACTTGCTGGCGAGGGCATGGGTTTATTCATCGGTTCCATATGCACCATCAGGGTGAGTATAATAAAATTCTGAATTTTACCATTAAAAATTGCATTCTTTAAGTATATTATCTTAGGGAGTCACAAGAGAAAGAATATGTGTATGTGTGTTCATCTTGGTTGGTCGGAGGGGTTGAAGGACTTGGAATGCCATAAACACAAAAAGCAACCCATCCTTGAAATGTGACAGAATCTTTTGCTATCTTCGACTAACTTTTAGAAACGCTTATGACGCGTGTATGTTCGTGTGTGTTTGTGTATATAGTTAATGAAAAAGCCTCGTTAATATCTGAGAACCAAGTCGTGCTGAATCGGTTCTCATTTGGGAAGTCATTGGTATCCTGAGGAAGTAGGACATGGCATCAGTGACCTCATTTAATTTTGTCCACGGCGTTCCTCTTGTAACCAATGGTAGCGAACCTGTTTCATAGAGCAGTAATTTGACGTCCCATGGAGTTATACTCAGCTATCCTTTCAGAAGTTGTGCTGAAAGTAGGGAAAGGCATCAGTGACTTCATTTAGTGTTTGTTCAATGCCGTTATTCTTGTAATCAATGTTAGTGTATAATGCTAACCAGGTAAAGGGCCAACTACAAACTACAAACTTGTAGTAAACCTACCACTGTTACCGTAAAATAATGTTAACATCATCAGCATAATCCAACTTAATGTTATACCAGTTAATCAAATTCTTTTATGCCGTCGTTATCCAGTTCAAATATCCCCTGCTTGCTCATAAGATATGTAGCTGCTGTATCTCTTCGGTTACCACAGCAACTGAGACATCTTTTCATCTCTGCTAAATGAACTACATTGTGGACAAGATTTAAAACAATGTGGTTAACGTCCTGAATAGTTTGTATGAGTATAATGTTTTTGCTGATCACGAAGGCATAAAGAAACAGTATATACTTTATTATTTCCTCTTCAGTGCTTAAGCTTACACCTTTTATATTGCTTAAATTTCATTCATAATACAATTTTTTTTTTAATTGTTTCATTTATATAGCCCCCTTTAACATCAATGGTCATATCGGGGGCTTTCACTCGTGAAACTGTAGGTTCAGAACATTAGGTTAAACTTTATATTACTAAACACACGCACATTCATACTTCCAGACTCTATGGGGGATAGGGAATAATTCCGATTAAAGAAAAATTCCCCGCTCCAGCCGGGAATCGAACCCGGGACCTCCGGATGAGAAGTCAGCTCGCTGACCACTTGACCACGGAGGCAGTCTATAATAAAATTTGTAAACATTAAATGTTAATTTTTATACTTATTCAATAACGGACCATTAAATAACTTAGCGTATATACGAGCATAGAATGCACAGTATTCATATAATACTTTCTACTTGTAGAGTATGAGCTATTGCAATGATGACTATGGCATAAAAACCACCAACCTGTAACGTAAAATGACAACAAAATTATTGACCTCTCCAAAAAGTTTAGGGTACGCTTCTGCTCATATTTTGTCTCATTCGTAACGAGAACAAAATAGTAAAAAGACTGCCTCCGTGGTCGTGTGGTCAGTGAGCTTACTTCTCACCCGGGGGTCCCGGGTTTGATGGGGAATTTTTCTTTAACAAGAATTATTCCCTATCTCCCACAGAGTCTGGAAGTATGTATGTGAGAGTGAATGTGTGCGTGTTTGAGGAAAATCGAACTATTTAAACTCAACGTAAAGAACTCACAGACGAGCTGTTTCTAATGTAAAGGCACCGATATGACCTCAGATGTTAAAGGAGGCTATATAAATAAAACAATTAAAAAAAATAGTAAACTTTTAAATACTTAAAGTCTGAATATACATATTATCAAGTAATTTCGTTAGATGGTATAGTGGACCTATAAAATAGCGTTGCTGTAGATTCTTGTTAGCTTTCCAATTAACTTTAGAATATCAGAAAGCACAGAAACCGATCTCTGATCTACTAGTCTACATATAATGCAACAGCAACAATCCAAACATAAGAATCGTATGGATGCCATTGGATCTTATTTTAGATAAGCAAGACTTGTGATATTTACTGTCAGGGCATGATTCTATGTAGTTCCTATGGCAGTCTCCGCTCTGCTGATGCTCTAGCCAATAAAGTTCATCTTAGTAGGTTCTCCGGACTGATATTACGTACGCCTGCGAAGTCTGGGGGCGTCGTCGCCAGAACTCATCTAGGCCGCCTTGAAACCCTGCAATCCCGCTATCTGCAAATAGCCACCAACTCCCCATGGTACCTTCCTAACCACACAATCCGTCAGGATCTAAACATCCCGACCCTGATGGATTATATCCTGCGCTTATCCCGATCCTTCTTTAAAAACCTTCCAAATAACTTCAACGCCCTAATCCGTACCTTTCTAACCTCACAATCCGTCAGGATCTAAACATCCCGACCCTGATGGATCATATCCTGCGCTTATCCCGATCCTTCTTTAAAAAGCTTCCAAATACCTTCAACGCCCTAACCCGTACCTTCCTAACCTCACAATCCGTCAGGATCTAAACATCCCGACCCTGATGGATCATATCCTGCGCTTATCCCGATCCTTCTTTAAAAAGCTTCCAAATAACTTCAACGCCCTAATTCGTACCTTCCTAACCTCACAACCCGTCAGGATCTAAACATCCCGACCCTGATGGAGCATATCCTGCGCTTATCCCGATCCTTCTTTAAAATGCTTCCAAATACCTTCAACGCCCTAACCCGTACCTTCCTAACCTCACAATCCGTCAGGATCTAAACATCCCGACCCTGATGGATCGTATCCTGCGCTTATCCCAATCCTTCTTTAAAAAGCTTCCAAATAACTACAACGCCCTAATCCGTACCTTCCTAACCTCATAATCCGTCAGGATCTAAACATCCCGACCCTGATGGATCATATCCTGCGCTTATCTCGATCCTTCTTTAAAAACCTTCCAAATAAATTCAACGCCCTAATCCGCGGTATAGGCGAGTACGACATTGACCCCGAAGAGCGCTACAAACACCCCAGGCTCCTTCTCGGCACATAAAGTAAAACAAAAAAAGCCTTTCTCTACATCTCTGCAAAAAAATATTATTAAAAAGCCATTGCTTCCATTTTCTTCATGCTGATCGAGAAAAAAATTAGCAGATATAGCCTTATTACTTGCTTCCTTGAAAGTAGAAACGAAATGAGGGGTTATCATAGGTTAAAGTGATAGTCAAAAGTAGTTGCTATGTGACTGAAGTTCCTTTGTTTGTATGGATAGGAGTTGATAAATTCCTTTATGAGAAAAGTTAAGTTTTTCATAGCTGAAATCAAAAACAAAATATCTCAAAAACAATCATCTCCACGAAAAAATGTATATAACATAAATTGTGTTTTAAATTGCTCTACATTTGTTGTGCGGTAAGCTTTTCTCCATCTCTTACGGTTTAGCAGTTATGCAAAATTCCGTAAAATTCACCCACATTAAAGTAGTCTTCAGAAGCTATTCCCAGAAAATTCAAAATATACATTTTATTTGTAAGGTAAATATCTTTAATACAGGATGTTTTAATCAAAATCGTTAGAGCCATTTTTGAGAAAATTGAAATTTTCGAAAAAAGTTCATTATAGCATGGGTTTTCGTACTCCTTATACGACTAACCGGCAAAGCTGTTGCTCCACCTTCCTGTTAAACTGGTCCTACATCCGTTAACATTTTAGCCGAAATGCATGCTCCAATATGACGCCATCAAACAAGCCTGAAGGTCCCGAGGATATTAATGAAGAATTTGGAGGTGCTGCCCTATTCAGCCTAAAACCGAGAGCTGATATCATCGATATTCCATCTCTTTAGACCTCTTTGATATGTTTTGCTTGAACATTGCAAACAGTAAAATAAAATAAATAAATAAATGGAGTGTTATTTACGGACGCTCTTTAACTGCTGTGGTTCTCAGCGTGCCATTCTTAATTTTGCTCAGAGACCTCTCTATCAGGCTTGAGGTTCTTTTACGTGCTGTAAATCTATGACACGGGACCGACGGCTTTACTTCCCTTCCGAAGAAAGCCATACTAAGGATTTTTACGCCCGAAAAAATTCATCGTTCTCCGTCGAGTTCGAACCCGCGACCTTGGGTATATGAAGTTAACATGGTAACCATTACACCACGGAGGGTGACAATAAAATAAGAGGACCAATAGGGTAACTCCATATGAAAAGGTTATATACTCTTTTTGAAAGTTTAAGCTCTGATACCAAATGTTGGAATATATCAGCCTTTAATATTATTTCTTATGCTAATTTCATTTTAGAGCTGCTTATATTTATATCTTTGTATAAGATGAATAAGACTAAAAATGAAGAAATATATGTTTTGTCAACTGATTTAAGATACAGCTGTCATAAATTTACTGGTACCCATGGTCACACTCGCTTAAGTGCCTCGCTTGGTGCTTCGTGGCGCATGGGATCATGGGTTCGAATCCCGCCCTGGGCATGGGTGTTTATATGTTTGTAAAATGTATAAATGTGTGTGTATTGGAAGAAAACAGCAAAACTGTTATCAATCAGAAAACAAAGTTAACGTTAGAAAAAGAGGAAAATTGGTATGCAGAGCCAAAGTTTCGACCAGACTCCGGAAATGTATTTAAAAAAAAAATCTGATGTGTTCCATTCACATGACTTTCTCTACATCTCTGCAACAAATTAGTTTTAAAAAGCTTATACTTCTATTTATTTCATGCTAATCGAGAAAAAATAGCACAAATAGTCTTATTCTCAAAATCTTCGTGTGGCATCCCTGGAAGATACTAAACTTAAATACCAAGTTTAGTATTTTACCGACTTTTCGTTTTTGAGTTATCGTGTTCACAAACACACGGACCTTTTTCTGAAAATACTTTTGGATACAGGGGACCCTAAAACATACATTTCCAGTAAAATCTCGGTATCGAATTTTTTGGTGGAGTGCAATACCTTCTCTATACCCTATGTACATAGTACGTGTAGAGAAAGTAAAAAATAGTTAATAACTAAAATACTATTTAATCATTTAACAGCGTACCTTGCGGGTTTCTTCTGAGAAAGTATAGCGATAGTAACTCGGTCACTGAAATGTTTATATTAAAAGTTAAAATAGGAGTAACAACAATACTGGTCCGTGCCGCGGCCGAATGATTAGACCACTCTCCTCTCACCTAGTGACCGCATGTGGGATTTTTGAGGACAATGCGGCGCAGGGGTGGACTTTCTCCGGGTTCTCCGGTTTCCCCACCATCGCATTCTACCAGTGTATCATCAGTGTCGTCTGCGGTGCCATTTGTAGTAAAAGCGGGAGTTAAACACTATCAAAAATAAAAGAAAAACAATACTAATTATCATACACGTAAACATATCACCCTGGAAGGAAAACACCATTCTAATAAACCCTCCATGTATATAAGAACTTTCGATTCATTTGCAATTTATTGTTGTGCTTTACTATTGTATAATATTCAATGCAACCAAGAATTGTCATCTGAACCAATAGACCGTTTTCATCGACTACGGGGTAATAATATCAGGTTGTATATTTTTTAATATATTTAAAAATTCAGCACATAGATCTATGTGCTCCAATCTATCTGTATATGCTAAAGAGAATTAGAATCTTAGGAAGAAAAATAACCTTACATTATAGGTGCAAAATGGCAGAATATCACGCAGACTAAAGGTATTCAAATAAATATGTCTGTCCTTTTAAAAGAAATTCTGTGTTAAAACCACAATATTGTATTTCAATATCCATCTTTTGTATCTGTAAAATGTAAATGTAAATGGCGTGTTATTTATGGAGGCTCTTTAACTACTATGGTTCTCAGCGTCCCTTTCTAAATTGGTCGTAAAAGACTGCTTAATTTTGCGTAGAGGCATCTTTATCAGGCTTTTACGTACCGTAAATCTACGACACGGGACCAACGGCTTTACTTCCCTTCCGAAAGAAGCCATGCTAAGGATTTTTACACCCGAAAAAATCCATCGTCCTCCGCCTGGTTTGAACCCGCGACCTTGGGTATATGAAGTTAGCATGGTAACCATTAACACATTTATATCTCTAAATTAATTTATGACGAAAAAAGTATCTAATCGCTTCATGTTTCTACTGGTGTTGCTTCTTTAGATGTTTGCAGCTACCAATTTAAGATTTATCTCGTTATCTTCAATTAACAGGTATCCTTAACGCCTTGCTGAAAACTAGGCTTCATCGTTAGCTTCCCAATGAGGATTTTGTTGTATTTCCTTTCCTTTCAAGCGTTTGGAATCTATCAATGTGCAAGTGAGTAAGTCTCCCAGTGTTTAAAGAACAATGTACTCAATCTATAAAACTTAAGTAAAACGCCTGAACAGTTATTTAAAAGGCAAGAGATGATGAAGATGGTGAAAGATCGGTGTATAAATTAAATATTTTTTTTAAAATTATTTTTGTACTGTCGTATCATGTTCGACTATATATGTATATAAATATCTGAAGAATGTCATTAAGAAAAATATTTATTGTGTATCTGTAGACAGTTACTTTCAATCATCTGATTGACAATCAACTAAAAAAGTCGTTAGTTGTAGTACTAACAATTAGCCAAATATTTCTATTGAAATGTGTTATGTAATGTTTACTTCTTCTTACCCTTTTTTGCTGTCATCTTCCCAGGTCCATATATACGATTAATTAATGTTTTATGTAATAAAACAAATTATGATAATAATAATAGTGGTCGTGATGTTAGTGGTCGTCTTCGTCTTCGTCGTGGTGGTGGTAGTGGTCTTGGTGATAGTGGTGGTCATGGTGATAGTGGAGGTCATGGTGATAGTGGAGGTCATGGTGATAGTGGTGGTCATGGTGATAGTGGTGGTCATGGCGATAGTGGTGGTCTTGGTGATAGTGGTGGTCATGGTGATAGTGGTGGTGGTCATGGTGATAGTGGTCTTGGTGATAGTGGTGGTCGAGGTGGTCTTGATGATAGTGGTGGTCATGGTGATAGTGGTGGTCATGGTGATAGTGGTGGTGGTCATGGTGATAGTAGTGGTGGTCATGGTGATAGTGGTGGTCATGGTGATAGTGGTGGTCAGGGTGATAGTAGTGGTCATGGTGATAGTGGTGGTCATGGTGATAGTGGTGGTCATGGTGATAGTGGTGGTCTTGGTGATAGTGGTGATCATGGTGATAGTGGTGGTGGTCATGGTGATAGTGGTGGTCATGGTGATAGTGGTGGTGGTCATGGTGATAGTGGTGGTCATGGTGATAGTGGTGGTCATGGTGATAGTGGTGGTCATGGTGATAGTGGGTCATGGTGATAGTGGTGATCATGGTGATAGTGGTGGTCATGGTGATAGTGGTGGTCATGGTGATAGTGGTGGTCTTGATGATAGTGGTGGTCATGGTGATAGTGGTGGTGGTCTTGGTGATAGTGGTGGTGGTCATGGTGATAGTGGTGGTGGTCCTGGTGGTAGTGGTGGTGGTCATGGTGATAGTGGTGGTCTTGGTGATAGTGGTGGTCTTGGTGATAGTGGTGGTCTTGGTGATAGTGGTGGTAGTGGTGGTCTTGGTGATAGTGGTAATGGTCATGGTGATAGTGGTGGTCGTGATTGTAATGGTGATCGTGGTTGTAGTGGTGGTCTTGGATAGTGGTGGTCGTGGTGGTTTTGGTGATAGTTATTGGTGGTCATGGTGATAGTGGTGGTCTTGGTGATAGTGGTGGTGGTCGTGGTGGTAGTGGTGGTGGTCGTAGTAATGATGGTGGTCGTAGTTATTGTCGTGGTCGTGGTGATGTTGGTGGTCGTGGTGTGGTGGTGGTGGTAGTGGTGGTGGTCGTGGTAATGATGGTGGTCGTAGTCATTGTCGTGGTCGTGGTGAAGTTGGTGGTCGTGGTGTGGTGTTGGTAGTGGTAGTGGTCGTGGTCGTGCTCGACATCGTCGTGGTGATGATGATAGTGGTCGTAGTATTTGACGTGGTAGTGGTGGTGGTGGTCGTCGTCGTCGTCGTGGTCCTGGTCGTCGTGATAGTAGTAGTAGCAGCAGCAGCAGCAGTAGTAGCAGTAGTAGTAGTAAATAATGCATCTACCTTATCAATTTTACCCCTCGCCCTTCCACGGTTCGCTTTATGCAAACGGAACATGTTGACAATTATCTAAGCACAAAAATTACGATGGACCTTGAGTAACTACAGTTCTGTTTTGTTTCCACAGAGCGGTTCTGCAGCGGGACCCTGCACTATGGCACCACTCCTGATCTTCGCTTTCTATGGCTTCGACTTCGCGAAAGAGCTCTCATGGGCGATGAACACATTATTAAGCACGAGCTTCATCCGCACCGGCACGATGGCCATTACTATTGCAATGTTCGGCATGGGCCGCAAAGATCTACACTGCGATGACATCTACTGTCACTACACCCAACCCAAGACTATCCTCAACATGATGAACATTGAGGATGACATCTGGCGGCAGATTGCCACGCTTTGTGGCTTTTTGGTCTTTTTCCGACTTCTGTGGTATATCGTCCTCTGGTGGAAGACGAGAGCGTGAGCAACTTCTAGCTTCTGTCAAAGCATTCTTACATTGTTGGTGAAAATGTTGGTCTCCAAAGAATAAGGAAGTGCCCGGAAAGTTTATTTTTAAGCGTAAATGGCACAACAGGAAAGCTGAAACAGCCTCTGTTCAATAACGAATGGTTTCTGTTTTGGTGCGTTTTAATAATGAGATATTAGAAATCAGAATCACTTCTGGAAGTAAATTCTTACTTAAAATATGGTGAGTTCTTAAACTATAAATCTGTCTCCTGAAAGAGATGAATTTCTTTTTGTTAAATAAAGAATGCATCCACATATTCCGTATACATGCGTATAAGTTCTAAAGACTATCAAAAATATAACTGCCATGCATAATGCATTCATAGCTTATAGATTATGAAAACATTCTGAGATTAGTTATAATCAACACCAAATGTCTTAAATAATTACTAGTTGAAAGCATTGTATTTGTAAAGCATTTTGGTTGAAACGAAAAATTCAAGCAAAAGCCTTTATTGTATCCAATTTTGGATACAATTGCCTTCACGTTGAACATAGCACATTAAAAACTTTCCCTGTATATAATCAACTGTGATAGAATGTGATACATGCTTTTGTATCGATTTGAATAGACATGTTTTATTATTTAACTCATAGTTTAATAAACAAAGTTACATGTATTTAATTATTACTGCATAAACTGCTCAAAGAAACAATAATAAGCAATCTCAAGAATTTAAAAATGAAGTAGAAATATAAGCATATAAAATAATATAATGCCTATTACTGTGACATATAAATAAGGAAGAGAAATCAGAGAAAATACAGATATCTCTCTCCAAGATTTAAATCAGCTATTGCTATAGGTAGTACGTATATTTGAAATTCGTTTGTGATCTTAAGCCTCTCAGATTTTTGTGGCCCAGAAAGAGTTACTATTTTAATCTTCAAGATTGTTGCTATTTGCACTATAATGTCTGCAGCATTAGGGACTATCACGTGGAAAGCATAAGTTATTCTTTATATAATGCAATAGTGGCATCAATTCTGGATACTTTTTAGTTAAATTGGCTTGCAAATTTGAATGCTACATTCAATTCCTTCAAGATCATTCTTATCTGATATTTCTAGCCGGGATGTGTTACCATAATGAAAAGTATTGAACGTTTTATCATATAATGGAGATAATTATTTAGATCCAACTTTAGAGCATATATTATTTTATAAAGGTGCACATCTATTTTTTTGTTATATACTGTATCCAATATAAAAATTGCATTTATTGCTCTCATAATACATAGATGTGTTCAACGGTTGAGAAGTCTATTCATTTTGGGATTATGACAATTCAATGTCATGAACACAATAATTTAAAAATACCAGATTCTCCTAATTTTGAGCCCCCTATTATATGAGAGTAATAATTCATTGTATATCGTATTTGATACAGTATAAAATAAAAAGCATAACCGAAATATATTTTTCATTTTATTGTGTATCCAATATGAGATACACTATATTGTTACTCTCATATAATAGGGGGGCACAAAATTGGTGGTCAGCTTCCTTCATCCTTCAGCTGAAGGACTTCACATGGAAGTCTTTCTCCATGCTAGCCAATTGCTTGTAAATTTTTTCTCGATATCTCAGTCTTCATCTTCTCCATCGCAGATTCCATTTATCTCCATTCCAGATTTCATTTCTGCCTGAATTTTCTCGGAGATTGGGTATTTTTTAGTTGTATAGTGTTTATAGCGTTGCTCATGGTATTGAAATGCCATAATCTTAAAATTGCTAAATTTCCCAAAATTTGACCTGATCTATGTAATATGAGAGCAATAATTCCGATTTTCACATTGAATGCAACATAAAATAAAATATATCCTTGTAGATTTAAAAATAATATATTTTCCAAAATTGGTTCATAGTGGCTCATTAATGGCCAAATTATCTCCAGTTTATGGTAAAAGGTTCAATGTATTATGGAAACACTTCCCAGATCCGGTTTGGTGAAGAAATAATAAATTGACTATAACTGTGGCTGCTACAATAAATGGGAGTACAAAATTGATTTAAGGTTGCATTATCAACAGCGAAACCTATAATTTATCAGGTAAGAATAATCTGGAATGATAATTGAATGCAATATTCAAATTTGAAAGTTAATTAAAGAAAAGGTAATAAAGAAAGTGTCGAGAATTAATGCCACTACGTATAATTCTCTTATAATTCTCCATAACATCTAAAAAAAAACAAAAAAAAAAAAACAAGAGTATCCTTATGCTTTATGAGAACATCATCTCAGAGATGAAAAACCAAGTTGTGGACAGTTTTGATACTTATACCTAATAAATATTGTAAAACATTAAAAAAAGAAAGAAATTCATAATGAACAATGAAGCAAGATAGTTAATAAATAGTATTTTACCGCAAATGATGTAGTAGTATTTTAAGAGGCTCTTCAACTGGATTGCCTTTTTCTGTTTAAGTTCACGAAAGGATTTCCAATAGTTCATACTTAACATTCTAGAAAGTATGCTTTATATATATAATATAAAAATATTGACAATGAGAAACTATGTTCACTCCTTCTCGTATTTGGTGTCTATTGAAGCAATAAACTGCCAACCTTTTTTTCTTTGTATACAACAATATAATTAACTGTATAACTTATAAAAGACTGTTACATACTAGTAGCATCAACAATTGTTTCATCTCACAATGTCAACTTTCGTTTTCATCTTACAAACTTGGTGCTTACTTTATCATAATTATTGTGTTTTGAAGATTTCTCAAGATTTCATTATGATAACAAATCATATTAAAAAACAGCCTTAACAAAAATTTTAAAATTTTTTGTCATGTAATTGATAGTTATTTTTAATATATGGAAATTGTCGCCCTGCAAGAAGTACTAGTTATGAAAGGCCAACTTTCGTCCTTCAGGGAACATACTGCATTTGAATATATTTTCCAGAAAATTAAGGATGTAAAGCAGGAGACAGAGCTGTAACACAATTCCATTCTAGGACTAGATACCGGTTACGTCATCCAACCTATTCAAAAAACCTGTCTTTGGCCACTCTCTTGTATACGTAAGTAAAATGAATAATATACCATGGAAGGAAAACCGATGCTCTTTCCTCTATGCCAAAAGATTTGTTCCAATTTTACATCCTGTTTTAAGAAAGGATGTACGGCCGATTTGGAATAGCGAGAGAGGTTTCAAAGTAGGGAACGTACTTTTGGTTACAAAACCAAGAATTTCATTTCTTGTTATTTGCTCATCCGTTTCATTTTTTCCTGGTTATTTTTCCAGAAACTGCAGGGACTTGGGCTCTACAAGTTCATAAATTCCCGTATCCTTCCCTTTTCTTTAAAAACGAAATTTTCGGATTAAGAAATGTTACTTCAGTCCATATTATCGTTTAATACATGAAATGAATTTGAGTTAGCTGAAAGCTTGAGAAACCTTCAACTGAGAAATTGTGTATTTGTTATTTGTTAAATTGTAAATACAAACATAAACTTAAATATGTCTCATACTTTATTCAAATAAATGTTGTATAATAATATTTCTTTTCCATAGTTGTGTTCCCAGCCTTACACCTTATATCATACGCGTAATGTCTGTGAATTTCGCTGTTATAATACTACCAAAAAGAGGCCACCACAACATTGATGTTCGAGATGGCACTTTTTTATGAAAGTAAATTGAAAATAAATATACCTGTGTCTGGATGTTCTCTCCCATAGGCCTAAACGAAAACAATTGGCGCTTAGAATAGTAACGGCAGGTCTCAATCAAAGTTCATTTTCAGATAAACGTCATATTTTGATTTACGATTTGATATTTTCTGGGAATTTAAATTAAAGAACTTCAAGTCTATGTGCAAATTCTTGAACCATTGTGATTATTAGTTTTCCTGATTTTGTGTTGTTTATTGTGACTTTTACTTTATTTAACATCTTGAAAAACTTAAACCAACTACATTAAATTAAGCAAATAGGTATTCTGCTTATTGTAGTCACCAAGTTAATAAAATTCTACAAACACTATGTCTTTTACAGCGCGAGAAAAACGTTGAAACACACAAGCTGAAACAGGAAAGCTACAGCATTTATTTAATTATTCACGTTTTTATTTTCTCCACACGCACTATGTACATAGTGTATACAGAAGGTATTGCATTCCATCCAAAAATTCGACACCGAGATTTCACCGGAAATACATGTTTTGGGCCTCACTGAATAAAAAAAAAGCATTTTTGGAAAAAGTCCGTGTGTGTGTGTGTGTGTGTGTGTGTGTGTGTGTGTGTGTGTGTGTATGTGGATATGGACATCATAGCTCAAAAACGAAAAGTCCGTTAAATACCAAACTTTGTATTTAAGTTCTGTATCTTACAAGGAAGCGACAAGAAGATTTTCAAGAAAATCACCCCACCCCCAACTACCCTTTACATGGAAAAATTTTCGAAACTTTTGATTTTCTCAAAAATGACTCTAATAATTTTTATTAAAATATCGTATATTAAGGATATTTGTCTGGCAAATAAAATGTATATCTTGAATTTCCTGGGCCTCTGAAAACTACTTTATTCTGGATGAATTTGACAGAATTTTGTATAACTGGCAAACCATAAGAGATGGACAAAACTTACTTCACAAAAATGTAGAGCTCGTTAAAACAGACAATGTATGTTATATATATATATATATATATTTCTTTTTCGTGGAATGGATCGTTTTGGAGATAGTAACCGTGTGCTTCTGATTTCAAAATTGGTATATGGGTAATATTCGCTCCAATTAATACGGTAAATTAAACCCACTTGGCCGAATTGTCTATTAGTATTAACTTCTTGTAATCACATGAAATTTGTTATCCACTAATGAGTTTTATCTTTTGCTTACAAAATCATTAGCTCTACTTATAGTTGAGTTATATACTTTAAAATCTTTAACAATATCTGTTAAAAAACAACATCAGATTCGGTTCGTCACCAACGAAACGAAGAACTATTTGCACTTTTCTTCAATGTTAACCCACTTCCCCACGTTTCCTCACCCTTTTCCAGCATGTTTTGCGAAATGAACTCGTGTTTTCCTCGCCGAATTCATATAAGGTTTTATATACATTCTCTCTGTAATGTCGTTTAGGCTATTGTCTTCCTAAACTTTGTGAAACACGACACGTATCAAGACTTCGCTAATAGAAATTCAGGTCATCGTCTAATTTAATTTGAAAAATTTAAGATTGATCCATCAGAAATAGAGCGTTTCCTGTTTTTATATATTAGATTTAAACTTAAATCAAGCAGATACTCGAAAATTCAAGCCTGTTTTAGATAGAAAAATATCAAGTGCTACATTCACATGACTTTCTCCACATCTTTGCAACAAATTATTTTTGAAAAGCTTATGCTTCTGTTTACTTCATGCTAATCGAGAAAAACTAGCAGAAATAGTCTAATTACTTGTTTCCTTGTAAGTAGAAGCAAATAAGGAAGTACCATAGGTTATAGTGATAGTCAAAAGCTGGTTGCTATGTGAGTGAAGTTACTTTGTATGGACAGGAGTTGACAAATTCCTGTATGAGAAAAGTATAGGCTTTTAAAGCTGAAACCAATAACAAGGAATATCTAAAGAACGATCAACTCCACGAAAAAAAATGTACATGGCATAAAGTGTGTGTTTTATCGTGATCTACATATATATATTTTTTTTTTGTCTAAGTTTTTGTCCATCTCTTACAGTTAACCAGTTACGCAAAATTCAATAAAAATCACCCAAAATAAAGAGGTATTTAGAGGCTATTCCCAGAAAATTCAACATATAACTTTTATTTTGTATGTAAATATCCTAAATATAAGAGATCTTAATCAAAATCGTTAGAGCCATTTGTAAGAAAATCAAAATTTTCGAAATTTTTTCCATGTAAAGGGTAGTTTGGAGTGGGGGATTTTCTTGAAAATCTTCGTGTCGCATCCCTGGGAGATAGCAAACTTAAATACCAAGTTTGGTTTTTAAAGATCTATTCGTTTCTGAGCCATGATGTCCAAAAACAAACACACATGCACTGAGACACACAAACGCACACACGGACCTTTTTCCAGGAGTGCCTTTTTTAGATTCAGGAAGACCCAAAACATGTATTTCTGGTGAAATCTCGCTGTCAATTTTTGAGTGCAATACTCATCTATACACTATGTACATAGTACGTGTAGAGAAAGTAAAAAAGTCTGACGAAAATTCAAGTCAAAGCAAGTATTTATGCATTAGAAGCCTAGATTACACTTGAAAACTGCCTAAATACAGCATACATGCAATTCATTGACTTATACATACTATTTAAAAAGTTCCTGGAATGTAAATACAACTGAAATAAGTTACCATAAATTAAGGTACACAAATTTCCTTCTGGAAGCACTCATGTAAGCCATTTTCAGATAAATATCAGTCGTAGTATCCGTGTACAGTAATTTCTTCAGCGTTCGAAAACCTTGACTGAAACGTTTATGCCATTCATAAATCCGGGTAATCATCGCTGCTTCACAAAAAGCTTCTTCCATCATTCTCAATCATTATTAGTATGAAAATTGAAATGAGGTGTTGTCATGGCCGTTACCAACACCTAAATAAAATATACTTTACTTTAAGTATACATTAAAGAGAAAAGAAACTATTTTAGGGACTTTCTGTATCTAGGGTTATATATTTAAGATAACTACTTGAGATTTGCTTTTGTCTCTGTGTCTCTGTAGGAGTTAATTGAAGCAGGGGTCAGGGGTAACTAGTTTGCACAATAGAGTCATTATTATAATAACCTTGTTATCGCTTAGTGAGTAATATGACAACAAATTATCTTCACCTCTTTAGCAGTGTTGATTTTTTCCGCTGTCTACATGAAGTCTTAGGATAATGGCTTGTGTAAGGTTAAGGTTGTTTGCCTTGAGCAGTTCTGTGTTGTGGTAATTGTGCTAATTCTTTCTTTAAGCTCATTATAACACTGCCCCTTTGCTTAATTATACACTTAAACGTCTCATACGTTACTGCACATGACTTTCTCCACCCATATTGTTTATTAGTGCATATACAACTATTGCTAGAGAGCATGTTTTTCTATCTACTTCAGTTTAATCTATATAAACGTTTAAAGAAATGGCTCCATTAACATTTCTTATTTTCTGACACTTTTAGCCTCTCTTGAGAGCGTTATAGCCTCCATAACACTTTATTTAGTCACATTTATTAACTGCTTTTTCTTGTTTCTTCTTATTTAATTATGCTTTAGCATTGGTGACGATATTTCCTTGTGAGGTCATATATCAATCTTTATATGAGACTATATTTTTGTTCCTTGTCTTTTTCTTCACTTTTATTAATTTTTTTCATTAAGTATTTTATTTACTCGCTCAGTTATTTACTTGTGCTTATTGACTTAATTTTTACTGCAAATGTAATTTTTTTTCATTGTTACAACGTATTTCTTCCTTCTTTTTTAAATGCCTTATATCAATTTATAATATATAACACAATTTCACTTTTCAAGTTGCATTACAACCTTCCATTAGTAGTATTACTCGAGCCCTTACTGGTGGTAAATTAATAAACAAATGAGTATCCTAAAGCTTTTCTTGCATCAACGACCTTATACGTTATAAATAAGAGTATTTATTTACAAAAGTTACTACACCGCCTTTTATATTAATTTTTCACACTTGATAAATTCTTGTTTCTCATTATTCCATTATTTAATTTCGAAAATCAAATACTTACATTTAAAAAAATCTGACGTGTTCCATTTAGATGATTCTTTCTACATCTCTGCAACAAATTATTGTTAGAAAGTTATGTTTCTATTTACTTCATGCTAATTGAAAAAAAAATTAGTAGAAATAGTCTTATTACTTGCTTCCTTGTAAGTAGAAGCGAAATAAGGGAGTACCATAGTTTAAAGTGATAGTCAAAAGCTGGTTGCTATGTGACTGAAGTTCCTTTCTTTGTATAGACAGGAGTTGACAAATTCTTGTATGAGAAAATCATAAAATGAAAATCTTCGTGTCGCATCCTTGGAGGATAAACTTAAATAACCAAGTTTGGTATTCAACGGTCTTTTCGTTTTTGAGCTATGCTGTCTATAGACACAGATACACACACACATGCACACACGAACTTTTTTTTTTGGATTCAGGGGGACCCAAAACATGTATTTCCGGGAAATCTCGGTATCTAATTTTTGGGTGGAGTGCAATACCTTCTCTATACTCTATATACATAGTACGTGTAGAGAAAGTAAAAATGTGATCACCTTTAAAAAATTTAACTTCTGGCAAGGTTTACCCGGACCTCACTGACATTGCACGTTTTGTTATACACGGTGGGTTAAAGTAGGTAGGTATACAGTTGTATAATTGGTGCATTTGATGGACTGAAATGAGTAATTTTGATCTTTCTAGTTACTCCATTCATTATCAAGTGTCCAGGTTTGTTCTGCTTGTCATCTGTTTAATATTTGGTCTAGCTCACTTATTGTTTCAGTCTCTTGTGTTAGGATGGCTGTGGATTTAAATACAGATCAGTGAATCCGGATTTTGGAACATTGTGAATGAGATCGGGAGAAACCTATTGAAGAATTAGATACTCCTCCAGCATCCAGGAATGGAAAGTCACAATTTACACGTTAGTTAAGAAACAAATGTCATCCCAAAGTTTCCGTCGGTAATGCACCAAAAATGCTGCAAGAGACGTTACAACGCCTGAAAGTGAAATGCTAGTTGCTCAGACGTTTGTCCAAAGTCCACAGAAATCAAAAAGCAAAGCAGGCGTAAAACTGAGGACCTCACTGAGCAGAACTTCGTCCTATGATGTCACGTATAAAATTCCGTACTCTTCTCGAGTAATCGCCAGAGACAATTGAAAATCGATTGGACCTAAAAAAGAATGACAAAAAAGTTTAAAAATTCGAACAGCTAATAACGGACATACCAGAAATAGGTGCATCACAAAAAAAAACAAAAAAAAAAACATTGATTGAAATAAATTAGCTACAGTTTTTGTTCATTACGTTTCTGTCTATAGTCTAACATTCCAGGTGGACCAACTGCTCCGTATTTCACGTAGCAGATACCAGTCAGGCGGTATCGAAAGTACAAGTACTTGAAATACGTATTTTCTGTATTATTATTTTTTGTATTTTCCTGACCAACTTTTTTTCCCCGTCGTGATTAAGATCAGGTTGTTTGGAAGCATGTGCATTTTGATTTCCTCTTCGGAGTAGGAAGTTTCGGACATTGTTTGCCTTGCATCACCAAAGCGTCATTTCCGGTTTTGCTCAACTTGCACTTGCAGCGTGGCGTCCGGAGGATTGATTTGAACACGTGTTCTTTTTGTTGATTATTGTACAGTGGACTGCTGCAGTTTATTAAATATTTCATCTGAGGAAATGAGTGCGAGTGATGCAAGATGCCTAATTTTGGATAGAAAGTATTTTTCGGGAGTGGAAAACAAGATGTAAAAGTGAAAGGGAAATGAGAGTTTTGTTTCTCGGTTAAGATTATGTACATAAGTAGTTCTTACACTACCGCAACCAACTTGAAGACTCATATAAAAGTAAGCTTTATAATTAGAATTAAGAAAAATAACATTTCACTGTAGTGTTTCATTGTCGTTAGATAAGATACCGTTGTGAAGTTTAGCCTACATTTACAAATTGTACATAATAGTTAGTATCTACATTTTTATGGTGTGTTGGTGGAAGATTAGTATAAAATTATGTTAATATTTTCATTTAGTTTTGTTAACTATTAACGAATTAACCTTAGTAACCCTCACAGCCATTATGGCTCCCTCCGAGATCAATGGTTACCACGTTAGGCTTAAAAAATTAAGTAATCCAATCTTTTTTGACGGGATTTTCGTTTCAAACGATATGTTAATACAAAATGTCATCATGTCACACCAGGTAACGTTTCGTTCCAAAAACAAATGAGGAAAATCATGTAGGAAAAACACATGCCGGAGATAAAACTAATTTTGCGATAGGTTTGCGCTATGTTATCACTCACGATAGGAAGGAAACGACTCATACCACGACCGTGTTAGCAAAGAGCAGAACAGTATATGTGCAGAGGTAAAAGCGACATATTAGAAAATTAATTGTGGTTAGAGGACCCCAAAAAAGTGATTGAAGAATCCTCCGCCTTCCACAATATTAATACGTTGCTGCAATTGTTTTACTTCGGGATGTTGTTAGAAAGTATGTATTTTCATATTAATGGTGCCAAGACAAGGGTTAAAAGTAGAATAAGACAGGGAAAAATTAATAAAGTTGTTTAATTAACTATTTTCTAAAGCTTAGTGAAAATCAAAGAAACAAGAAATAAATCACATAGAAGATGTAATTCATTCAGGAACAATCTTTAGTATTAGAATAAAAACTTATGCTACTCTAAATCGATTAAATCAAGCAACCTTTAGATTTAATCGTCCTGTAGTATTTTATGGACAATGCTCAGAAATCTATGGCGCCAATCATAGATTTATAACTATTGTAATTGAATCTATTACTGCTAATGATTTCATTAACTGAATTACTAATTAATTAAAAGTTAAAATGTGTTTCAAGTGAGAGCTGCGAAACAGATATTGAGGTTGAGTTTCTGGCAATTGGTGATGGTGATTCATTTTTTTTTAAATTTTTTTTATTAGAAAATGCATTCCTCCATACAGAGTGGCACATTTCTAACATTAATCCAGTTCAAATTATGAAGTGTACAAATAATATATCCGCAATACCACGTAATAAGTTGCATGTTCAAACAAACACAAAATTAAGATCACATATCTAGTTGCTGTCAGAATATTACTTGGCTAAAACAAGGAAAAATGTAAATTACATGCTTTATTAATAATTGTGATGAAATACTAGAAAAGTCCAAATTATGCAAATGAATCGAGCAAGAGTTGCCCATAACGGTGAATCTCTTTACTCCGCAATGCTGATGACGGACACTGAAATACAGGCACCACCAGATAATGTGCCACAAAGAATGCCCTAGGGAGATTCAAAATTCTAAGGATGTCATCCTGCGCATGGGCCCAAAGAGTAGAGGACGGGCAGGTTTCGAAGTGATGCATCTACGCTGCTGGAGCTGCCACACCACAATCAATGCACAACCAACACATTGCATTTGATTGTCACCTTAGATTCAAATAAAGTATAACGAGCACATCATCCATTTCACGCATTCACCACCTTGCCATCGCCTGTCCTGTGGTATGCTTCAGGAGGGCCAAAGTCTTGCGAAGAAAATGAAAATTGTGTATCCCTGTGTAACCCACTGGAATTCATTAAGTGATTCACTCATTCAGCTGTTGAAATGTCAGGAGCAGCTGCCTGAAGTTTTGAACGATTGAATTTGAAAACGTTCAAGGACATAGACACTGAATATCTATACTCCCGCCGCTGAATCCTTGCACTTGACAGTTCGGGTGGTTTCGCGTAAGGTTGGCTATGCTGACTTTGCGGCGTTGCCAGAGTAACTAGTAAACAACAACAGCTGATTACAAATGTCTCTATCCTGTGCAACAGTAAATGAATGCAGATGAATAATGAAACTAATTCGTTATTATTGATGTTAACTGAAAATTCTATAACGCATGTAGCATATATTATGTATTTACGACAATATTGAACAAAAATGCAAAACAGCTTGTTACAATGAGAGAAAGATATAACAAATTGATTTTCACCGGCTTAGAATATTAATGGCTCAATTCCATCAAAGTCTCCGTCGTCTTCATTCTCTGAAGCATCATCATTGTCATCATCAATATCGTCTTCGTACCAAGAAATATCAAAGTGGTTCACATTCACTGATGATTCCATCTAATTCCTGTGCTTTTCGTATTATTTTGTGAACATGATTCACTTTCTTCTTCCATGAAGCCGCGTCCACCCTCGCCTCACCTCCCAACAAAAGTCTATCCACCTTTATAATTGTGAAAGTCTTGTTATGTTCCTTCACGTACAAACAAACACCAAAACACTATCAACAAATATAAATAAAAACGAATAGTACGTATCTTGTACAGAACAGCTCAACGCACTTGTTAGGAATTAACAAACTGCTGCATCTAGATGCGTTTCCGTTGTCTGACCGACCGACCGGAATGTTTCTTTGTGATTGGTTCAGAAAGTCAACGGGTAAAGTTTTTCGTCTGGTTTCTGTGGATGTATCAACTTAACTCTTAACTGTCAAGTGCAAGGATTCAGCGGCCGGGCTACAAAAGAACATGCAGTTGTTTTAAACCGCTGCCTATAGCACTAGATCGCCTATTATGGCCAGCTGTTACCAATCCTATTTACTTTAAGAATGAAGTTGAGGGAACTTGAATTAACAAATGTAAGATACTATGGCTGTCTGCTGCGAGGAATCAAAATGAATTCTGAAGCAAGGTTCCATAACCACTTTTCTGTTAGTTCTTAGGTAAATGAGTCATATACGCAACCAACTGAGATGGTTGCCTATGGATACTGAGGAAGACACAAAAAAAGAGATCTCCTGATCTCCAATCAGTTTCTTTAACCACTGAGCTACCATGGTAACATGCCAATGCAACTTTAAATTCGTTGCCTCCTGTCCTGCATACGACTGGTGTGTAAGAAACAACTATTTCACAATAATTATCATAATATTGGTTAACCTGTGAATCTTAGGATTTAAGATACAATATGGTAAGTCACGAAAATAAATTGAGATCTTATGATTTACCGGGAAAATTTCAAGTCATATGGGGAAATTAATGGTGTATCAGTATGCTGCAATTGTAGTTCAGTAGTTAAAGCACTTGGACGAAGACTGGGAGATTGGTGGTTCAAATCCCGGTTGTGTAATTGAATTTTTCAATATGATTACTTTTCCAAGATATACCTATTCTTATTTGTTTTATTCCATTATATCGCTTATGTAAAAGAGCTTCTTAGCGTGTAGAAACTACCTTTGTATTTTTCAAGGCTTCGTGATTTGTTAAAAATAACACGAATTTTAGAGCATTAGGGACACAAGTAACGACCCTTGGGAGGAAGAAAGGTTCACTCCCTTAAAATCTAGAAATAGGGAATTTGTCATTGTAGAATAAGGTCACGTGGGTGGAAAATAAAGCAAAATCCCCGTCAGTCACGTGATAACGCTATTTTACGCGTCTTTTTTCAGGCAGTCAAAAAAGGAGGGCAATACTCGGACCTTTAATAGGGTGTTCATGTGGAATAGTAATAATAGGGTGTTCACGTGGAATAGCAATAATAGGGTGTTCACGTTAAATGGTTAACCAGCTTGTCAAAAATTCGAAATGAATGAAGACTAATGTCTCTGTTAAGCTACATCAGCATGGAAATTAAACATGCAATAGAAGAAGGAATAGAAGGAATGCGTAGTCTTTTGTAGTATCAGTCCTACAGATTCTGATAGGAATCAAAATATAAAAGTGGAATTAAGAACAGATCTACAATTCAATCTTCCCTTCAAGAGTAAATTATAAACATATTTTGTGTTACATTCAAAAGAATTTCTCTGCCCATTCTTTACAAATTATTTTTTAAAATATCATATTCTTCTATGTTCTTCCTGATAATCAAAAGAAACATTTACATAATGGCTTTATTAGATAGTTCCTTGTATGTACAAGATTAGTAATAATAATCAAATCTATTTAAAGCGGGTCTTTACTGATAGCCTTAAAATTCTGTTCTCTTTGCATTACCAAGAGAAAAATAAATATTAACTCCTTCCCCTTTGAGGAAATGTAAGTACGTGTTTGAAAAATCAAACCAAAACAAGGAATATTTTGTGAGCGGTCAAGTCTATAAAAATGAATTCATTTGCTTAACCAGGTCTGCATTATTTGTAATATAATATTTAGGCATCTCTTAAGTTTTGCCAGTTATGTAAAAGTCATTCAGAATAAAGACCAGTTAAGAGACAGTATCCAAAGTTCAATGTATAATTTCATTTGTCATAAACATACTTTAACTATGTGATATTTAATAAAAATCGTTGGAGCTAGTTTTAAAAAAAATTTTGATAAAGTTTTACTTTCTCTATACGTACTATGTACATAGGAAGTATTGTATTCCACCCAAAAATTCGATACCGAGATTTCACCGGAAATACATGTTTTAGGACTCCCTGAATCCAAAAAAAGCATTTTCAGAAAAAGGTCCGTGTGTATGGGTGTGTGTGTCTGTGTGTGACTGTGGACAGTATAGCTCAAAAACGAAAAGACCGTTAAATACTAAACTTGGCATTTAGGTTTGGTATCTTCCAAGGATGCGACATGGAGATTTTCAAGAACATCCCCCCATCCCAACTACCCTTTACATGTAAAAATGTTCGAAAACTTTGATTTTCTAAAAAATGGTTCTAACGATTTTGAATAAAATCCAGTATATTAAAGATATTTACATACCAAATAAAATGTATATCTTGAATTTTCTTGGAATAGCCTGTGAAGAGCTCTTTATTCTGGATGAATTTTGCTAAATGTTGCTTAACTGCTAAGCGGTAAGAGATAGACTAAAACTAACCACACAGAAAATGTTGATCTGATCAAAACACACAATATATGTCCCTTACAGTTTTGTTGTGGAGGTAACCGTTTCCGAGCTATTCCTTGTTTTTGGTTTCAGTTGTGAGTGCTTATATTTTTCTCAGACAGGAAGTGTCCGTTTTTCTTTTGTTCTATTCCTGGCCAATCAAAGAAGCGATTTGCAATGACAACCGAATAACGACAGACTTTAAAACATTTGACTATCGGTTTAGCCTAGTGTATTCCCTTATTTTCTCTCTACTTATATGGAACTAAGTAGTAAGAATATTCTGCTAATGATTATCTGGATTAGCAAGGTGCAGAAAGAAGTATAATCTTTTGTAAGAAGTTTGTAGAAGAGCTAGAGAAAGCCATGTGAGTGTAACACATCAGATTTTTTATCTAAATGATAGTTTGGAGAATTTCTTGAAAATCTTCTTGTAGTATCCTTAAAAGATGCTGAACTTAAATAGATACTACTCTGTTCATAGACACAACACCATATTCACATGAACCTTGCTTGGAATACAATACCCCAACTTCTTACAATTAGCAGTACAGTAAGTAAACGTTGCAAATATTGAAGATCAACAGAATGAATATGGTTATCAGAAACTGAGGATATTTCGGTGTTAAGCGCACATAAAGTACTTCTGAAACCTCTCTGAGGAGGGATTGAAAGTCTCAAGAGTGCAACCAGTTTCAGAAATGGCAGGTGAGATCGTTTACATCCTGGTGATATACCCCCACAAAGATCTCTGTGGACCTATCCCACATCCTATGCCCAGACAAACAACTCTTCAAGGCAAACGCTTTGCCCGCCGTAAACTTCATTAATCCTTTGATCCTTAAAAGGAAATAAAATAACGCGAAACGCGGTACAGAGAATTTGGAGCACTGTATAATGCACTCCAGGATTCGACTATCAATCAGGGAAAACCGCTAAAAATTCAAAGTCAGAGAGCTCAAACCAACAGGAAAAAACCTGGGACCTCCCTTATACCTTACTGCGTAGCCATCTTATCGTGTGTGGAATAGATGAATAGCGATTATGAATTTCCAAGCTTATATTGCTAGACGGAGTTGATTATATTCGTGTACAAATTATATCCCCAAAGGAGAGGAGTTTCGATTCCTTCAGCTGCCTTAGTGTATGTGTTAGCACTAGTGGGACCTCTTGCCTTACTAGAAGGTACATCGGGCCAAACGTCTGAGCTCCTCCCGTGAGGGAATTGTTCGAATTGGGTAGATCTCTATTCTCGACGGGACACTGGGAGATTGGCTGCGTTTGAGCGGCAATTCATAGGTGAGACACTCCTTTTGAGACACAAAAATGTCCTCCGACACCAAACTGAATACTAGTAGATGGCAAGGTAGATAACTATCTACACGAACGAGGTTTTTGGTAGAACAAATGGAATCTGTGATTATAAAAATATACTAAAAGTATTATTTATAGAACCAATGCTTTATTTTGTTTTTAAAAGTTTGAATTTTGAGCTAAAATTCGTTGCTGGGGAGGAAACGCCTTTGTCTTCCCTTTGGGTTTGACGCGCTTGTGCGCTTTGTTTCCTGTGTGCTTTGCATCTTGGAGGGAAGGGACTGTTTAGACTCAAAATATACCCCCATTCGGTTGGTATTAGAGAAAGTCCATAGTAATAAAGGGGAAACTTAGGCTCCCGGATAGACTTCGAAGAAACTTATATAAATCATATTGGAAATCAACATATCAATCAACAATCATAAGAAAACTGACCACAACGTATTATTATCTTGCGACGTTATGTCATTTAAAACTTTCTATCAATTTCACATGTTCTCCATTTTGACAACAAAATTCTTGTTTGACATGTCACAGTGAATGAGCAATTTCTAGAGTTTCGTGGTCACCGTAAATTCAAGCAGCAGTTATACCTACCAATTACGCTATTAATGCATAGGGTAATGAAATGGACTTCATGCGATTCGAAGCACTACTTATTTTAAGAACGCACATACAGGAGGATGACGTAATTTAAGTGAGACAGTTTCATTACTTCTTATAAAGGCGATCAACTACTTCTCATTCGAAAATTACTGTTTTGGCCCTATAAGAGAAAAACTACAGATACTCGTAACTGTGTGATAGTATTGATTTAATTGTTTTTTCACACAAGCCACGTGTAGGATAGGAGTTTAAACAGATTCATACTGAAAAATCCATATAACTTTTAATTTGAATTTTTCGGTCTGACGCTACCTGTTCAACTCCTGTCCTACACACAACTTGTGAGAAAAAACAAATCAATTCTAATTGACGATAATAGTTGGCTACACTAAGAGTCCTCGGACTTCAAGTACTTATAACATTGTAAGTCGCCATTGGGGTTGCCATCTCAAAATAATTTGAGATCACCTCGTGATTTATCAGCGAAGTTGAGAAATTCAATGTTATTCCGGCATGTTGCCATGGAAGCTCAGAGGTACAGCAACCAGCTGGAGACCGAGAGATCCATGGTTCAAATCCCGGCTATGATATTGAATTTTCGAATCTGACTGTACCTACCCAACTGTGTAATAATTTAAAAGTGTATGCACATGGATATGCACACTATCAAACCCATGGAAATGAATTATTATTTAGGCTCGATAAAGTACTGATTGAAGTTAAAATTTAGACATATTAATAAATAAAAACTGATTAATCAAATATTTGAAATCCAATCAATATTTCTTTTCAATTTAAGATTAAAAAAAAAGTATTTTACTAAATAGAACTGCAGCAGGCTTATACTCCTATACCTTGAAGAAAAAAGTCTTTCTTTACTCCTTATCTGTATTAAGTGAAGAATGAATGAGAGTATGCATGTGTGCATGAATTTGATTTAATGACCCAAAGTAATATGCTATTGTAAAACAATGACCATCATTACTGATATGCAATTGTTCCAATATGTCGCCAATGTGACCTGAGATGTTATAGGCGACATATAAATAAATAAACAAATGGAAAGAAAATAAACTTGCACGCTAATATACAAATCATATATCTAACTATATGTTGAGTGTAAATTAAAAAAGTGTTAGTTTTTGTATAGATTAACAGTTTACATTTGGTTAATATGCAGTTTATTTTCGGATTATTGCAGTTTCGTTAATCGGAATTACTTCCGGTCCCCCCTGTCTGGATAAACGAGGTTTTCGTGCATACGACACAAATATTTTCAAGAATATCTCCTCACCCCAAACTAATATCAGTATGTAATTTCTTAAAAGTAGCTCTAAATATTTTGATTAAAATTCTGTAATTTTTGGATATTTTATTACAAATAACACATATATTTTGAATCTTATCGAGTGAATGTTATGAATTGGTAAACCGTAAGGCATAGGTAAAATCTTACTACTCTTCTCTCGTTATCCTAGGCAAGTAACTAACGTACAAAACCCTGGGTGAGTTAAAAAAAAAGTTTCGCTAAAGACTTAAGGATAAAAATTACAGAAAACAGCAAAGAAACCTGGCAGAGCTACACAATTTATTTACATAGTAGCCTTCAACTAACAGCCAGCAAAGATGTAATTGATTTTTTTTTCTGTTAATGTATGTTGTTTAGAATAAATTCATATTTTATAAGTTACAGGACTTGAATTAACACTTTGAGAAGTAAATCTTGTGATCGAAGAAACGTCTGATTGTGCCGATTTGCAAAGTGGGTCTCTCAAAATAATAATAATAATAATAATAATAATAATAATAATAATAATTAAGACTTACAGAAACATATTGAATCACATAATTTTATCCAAGGTGCCTATTTTTGGCAGCTAAACAGTGAAATTTCACTGTGCACTTAAAGACCATCTGTCCTCGGCGAATTTTCAGCTATACTGAAGCTCTCTCTCACACGGAGCTCGCTGAAGAGCGGAAGGAATGAATGAATAGTTCGAACTTTTGCCACCGAGCCGCGGCTGAATCTCGTTGCATACCTCACTATGAAGATGTTAGGAGATACTACTTGAGGAATAGGGCAGACCAACAGTTCACTGCACCTAAAAATATAAATCTCAGCTCCAACTTAGTACGAATAAATTAAATGTAGAATACCTATAGGAAAATAAAAATGTTAAAGATGTAAACCTGGTTTAAACATATCTAAATGTTAAAGTATGTCTTCTATTCAAATACATTTTATGGCGTTAACAGTTTTAGATATATTCTTAGTTGTTGGTATGAATTTTTACTTTCTCTAATTCGTATGTAGAACGTACATAGTGGATAGAGAAAGTATGGTTTTCCACCCAAAAAGTCGATATCGAGATTTCACCTGAAATATGTTTTGAGGCTCCCTGAGTCCGAAAAAACAATTTTTAGAAAAAGGGCCATGTGTGTCTGTGGACAGTAGATCAAAAACGAAAAGATTGTTAAAAAGCAAACTTGGTATTTATGCTTAGTATCTTCCAAGGATGCGACAAGAAGATTTCAAGAAAACCCCTCCACCACTAACTAATGATTATTTTTTTAAATTTTGTTTTTCTCAAAAATGGCACTAACTATTTTGATTACATAGCATATATTACAGATATTTACATTAAAAATAAAATCTATCTTAAATTGTCTGGGAAGCGTCTCTGAAGACCTCTTTATTCTAAACGAGCATTGCAAAATTTTGCAAATCGGTTAAACCATAGAAGATGAACAATAATTTATGTGATATATGTGTTTTTAGTAAATTTAACCGTTTTCGAGGTATTCCTTGTTATCGGTTTCAATTTTCAACTAGCTAACTTTTCTGAAACGGGACCATGCAAACCAAACCAAACCTCAATTGTTTCACATGGCGATCGGTTTTTAAACATTTTTAGTAACGCTTTAGCTTATTGTATTTGCTTCTATTTACGAGGAAGCAAGTAATAAAACCAATTCTGATAATGGTTATCTCGATGAGTATGATGTAGATAAAATAATAATATTTGGTAAGAATAGGTTGTATATAGAAAAGCTAGAGAAAGTTATGTGAATGTAACACATCATATTTTTATTTTTTAGATTCACTATCACTTTAGGTTATTGTATTATTGTATGCCTGCGATATAAAATATATAAAATGTAAAAGAAGATTTATTGTATTAAGAAGTAAATAGTAAAACAAGCTTTTGTAGGAAATATTTGGGAAGGAAAGAATAGAGAAGACCATGTGTGTGCACATCCGACTGTTCTTGTATTAACGTTTAATTTTAATAATCATCTTAAGCCTTTCCTTAATATTTCAGTAAACCAGTATAAAAGAATTTTATAAAAGTTAAATTTAGTTTTAATAAACATTAAGTGGTTGTATATCTAAATCGGATCTTAATAGCCCGAACATAGTTTGTGTATAGACAGACAGTGTATGTATGTATGTGTGTGTGTGTCTGATCTGGAGGGGGAATCCACACTGCACCCATTGGCTTATTGTAGTCAGACCCTGGGAGGATTGGAAGATAAGAGTTATTACAACGGGCAGCCGAAACCGGACGGCTGGAAGGAACCATCGTAAAGGGTCTCTAATATAGTCCAAACAGTTAGACTCCACGCGGGGAGCGCTAGGACCCCACACCTCAAGTCTGACCGAATTTTCTGGAAACACATTTCCGCCAATAACTGTATTTCCAAAGCGCAGTCACTACCATGGTAGGGCGCCAGCACTGCAGTGCTCGCCGACAAATGCAATTTTTTTTACAAGATGTTAAAAATGTTTAAATCAAAACCATTTAGGTCACTTTTGAGAGATCATACAAAAACGAAAACATTTGCATGTTTGTTTTTTCTCTCTGTTTTTATTTGACTTTTTATTGGGGGGGGGGAGTGAATGGAGAGAGGAAGATCCAGTAGAAAAGGCGGGACCAGGGGAGGGTTATTTGTATTATTATTTTTGTTTATGTTTATTTCATGTCATTTTATTGGGTTTACTTCGCCATTGTGGACCTTGATAGAGAGCTGTTGGATGAAGTGGAGCTAAAATTAAGAGACAGGATGTTCGGGGAATTAAGAAATCTCCCCAGCATTCACCTAGTGACCCGCGAAAAGCCCCGAAAAAACTCACGGGTGGGAAATCGGCCGCGGGAATCGATCCCACGATCTCCTAAAGACCAGTCTGAGCGAGCTGGCTCGGTTTGTGCTTAATGAATATGAACAGACCAGCAAGAATAGTCCAAATATATAGTAAAGTTTAGTGGAGTTGTAGCAATCCATTAGCTTTTGTGAAGGTGAGATCACTTTCTCGTTTATACAGTTGAAATGCAAAAGTAGTACAAGTGGTAGCCATGCTGTCTAGTTGACAACCGGTAGCTAAGATATGATTAATGGTTAGGAAAAGTTGTCTGCCCGCAATTCTAAACGTTTCAAAATCAATGCGGCTATTCCTGAATCATTCGTCAGTTTGTCCTTGGGTTATACAAACCACGTTTAATATTGTTGACAATAACGTAACATTTGCCATAATTAACAATTGTAAATATAAAGTCAATTAAAGTGTTTTATTCTAAAACCGATATAAACCTGGCTTAAGCAGACCATAAAAAAGAGAAACAGATTTATTCACATGACTTGCTTTACTACTAGTTTTTATTACTTTACCTGGTATTATGCACAAAGTACGTAGAATATAATAATAATAATAGTAATAATTGTATTGTCATTGAGCTCATACAGTAATAGACAAAGTCAGGGCGGTACAATCAAATAATTACAAATAACATCACATTTTCAATACAGATTATGTACAGGAATAAAAGATACAATATAATACAAAGTAATACATGTCAAAAAATTAATAATTATACTGATTACAACAAAGTCCTAATATATATGTATATAGTGGTACAGCAGATGTAGCTATTATATTTAAAAAAAAATTGAAGAGAATAAAAAGGCGTTGCAACAAGCCAGTCAAACAATTTATGCTTAAAAATTGCTGCAGGGCATTGTCTTAAATCTAAAGACAACTAATTATACATTTTAGAACCAAGTACTTTAAAACTCTTCTGTGTTGTATTCAGTCTGCAGTATAGAATATCATTGTGTTGGCATGATCTAGTATTATAGCAATGTAGATATTGTCTATTTTGTAGTTCTGATCTTCGGTTTTTTATTTACAATAATTATAAACAATATATAAACAATTACAATATAATTATAAACAACGCGCTGTATTCCAAAATTCATGAAAATATTTTGGGAAACTCTTTTAAATAAAGGTCCACGTGCGTGCGTGTGTGTTTTGGACAGCATGACTCAAAAACGAAAAGTCCTTTAAATACCAAATTTGATATTTAAGTTTAGCATCTTTCATATGCAATGGAGGAGAATACGGTTAGAAGATTTTCAAGAAAATACTTGCACTCTAAACTTCCCTTTAATTGGAAAATGTTTTCAAAAATTTTAATCTTTTCAAAAATGGCCGTAACGATTTTGATTAAAATATCAGTGCTTATGATAATGTTATCATAAATACAATTAATATCTTGCATTATTTGGGTATTTTTCATTGTGCAAGACTTGGCATAAGAGATGGACAGAAACTTACCACACACAAAATGTAGATCTTAGGCAATGTATCGCATATAACATTTCTTTCCGTAGTCTTACCCTCCCCGTGTTTCGGATTGACAACCGAAATAGGACTTACAAGCGAATTGCCTAGAGGTCAGAAGCTGTCGAGGAGCCAACGGCATGAAACTACAGAATGGAGCACCCGGAACTAGTAGTCAGCCCGTAGCCAGGCTTGAGTGTGATGAAGTGGATGATATCAAATGAAAGCGACATGGATGATAGGAAAGGTGATGATGAAGCAGCTAGTTGAATGAGTGGCGGGGGAAACCGGAGGGCCCGGAGAAAACCCGCACAGACGCCGCTTAGCACAAAACAAGTTCCACATGCGGGCGCTTGGGATCGAGCCCGGTCCGCCTAGGTAGGAGGCGCGTGGTCGAACCATATAAAATTTTGATTGAGTTAAATATTTATGAAATATTCTCTGTTATTAGTTTCAATTTTGAGATACTCATACTTTTCTCAGACGGGAAGTTGTCATATGTTTTTCTTTTGTGTTACTCCCTGACATACAAAGAGCCGCAAATTTCAATCTTCACATAGTGAAGATCTTTTAAAATTCTTGACTATCGTTTTACCTACAAGGAAATAAGAAATAACACTTTTAGATTCCTTTGCATCTTACGTGATCACAAGGAGGGGGGGGGGTGAGCGGAAAGACCCAATCAGATTCGGATAACAACGGCATGTACGAGGTCCCCGAAGTTATGCCTCCATGAGCTCCTTATCCCACTAACGGGCCCCGAGTATTTTCTGAGGAGCCAAACCGAAAACCCGAAGGCAGCCGGTCCCCATGGCCACGCTCGCTAAAGCGTCTCGCTTTGGTGCTTCGTGGGCAGGGGATCGTGGGTTCGAGTCCCGCCTTGGGCATGGGTGTTATAGGTTTGTGCAATGTGTATATGTTTGTAAAAGAAACAATAAAACCAGTAATCAGTAAAACCTACGGGGGGAAATGTAAATAGGGATACAGTACCGGAGTCCTCATCAGACTCCGTTACTGTTTATTAAAAAAAGAAAAAGAAAAAAGAAAAAAAAAGGGGGGGGGCAAGTTCCGATCGAGCTGTACCGACAATGACCCAGGAACACAAAGTGCGCAAACCACCTTCAGCCGCAACTCACCGAATATCGTTACCTGGTCCTTCAACCCTGGAACAAGGATAAGGAAATGATGGCAATAGGGAATGACAGACTTGAAAATTCGTGTGATAAAATTAACTTTCCCAGCATTTGCCTTGACACCCAAGGAAACTTCCGAAAAAAACCATGGGTCAGGAAGACTGAACATGGGAATTGAACCCATGACTTCCAGAATGCGGATCGCACAAATCACCGCTGCACTACCTCGCTCGGTATTATATTCCTACAAAAAAACTCACTGGAAATTGACGTTTTGAGATACCCTGAGTATAAAAAAACCCATTTTAGAAAAAAGGTTCGTGTGTGTGTTCACGGGATGTGAACAGCATAGCTAAAAATAATACATAAATTCGGTTGAATATCACATTTATTGTTTAAGTTCTGCATATTCCAAACATGCGACATGAAAATTTTCCAGAAAATACGCCAAACATGGCATATTTTTCACAATCTTGAATTTCTCCCAACTGGCTATTATGAATAGATTAAAATAACATTTAATGTATTTTCTTGGAAAAGTAAAAATGTATATCTTGAATTTTCTGGAAATAGCCTTTGAAGTCCCATTCATTTTGAATTATTTTTACATAACGAGTACACTGCAAAGGAAAGAAAAAGCTTACCACAAAAATATTGATATCCTTTAGTACACAACTTATGAAAAATACTTTTTTTTTCTTTTTTTTCTGTTGATCATTTTCGAGGTGTGTTTGATTAAATGTTTCCAGTCCTTATACTTACCTCAATTGGGAAGTTGTTATTGGTTTTCCCCACCTGGTCATGCAATAGACGGCATCAAATGGCATGCCGTCAAATAGCAACCAGTTCTTAAAGGATTTGACTAGTTCTTAAGTCTTCTGTGTTCCTCCGTTCACATTGTACCTAATTAAAAATTTCGTTCAGAAAGGGCTCTGAGGTCAATTTTGCCGTATTTCAACCTCCTAATAAACGCCCTTTGGCATGCATATGACACTGCAGTTTTACTTTCTCTACAGTACTATGTACATAGTGTATAGAGAAGGTATTGCGTTACACCCAAAAATTTGGTTCCGAGATATCACCGGAAATATACGTTTTAGAGTCCCTTGAATCCAAAAAAAAGTATTGTCCTAAAAAGGTCCGTGTGTGTGTCCGTGTGGCTGTGAACACGATAACTCAAAAACGAAAAGTCGGTAAAATACCAAACTTGATGTTTAAGTTAATTATCTTCCAGGGATGCAACACGAAGATTTTGAGAAACCCTCCCCTCCCCAAACTACCGTTTACACGGAAAAAAATTCTCTTATAATGTTGAATCACAGATGTAGAGGATAAAAAGTTCATCTCCTCATGTCACATTTGAATTTTTGTTGTTGTTCTGTGTCTTGTAACCAATTAAACAGCAAGTATTAATATATTACCATTTTATTTTCTCTACACGTATTATGTACATAGTGTATAGAGAAGGTATTGCACTCCACCAGAAACTTCGATACCGAATTTCACCGGAAATACATGATTTAGGGTCCCCTGTATAAAAAAAAAAGTATTTTCAGAAAAAAAGTCCCTGTGTGTGTGAACAAGATAACTCAAAAACGAAAAGTCGGTAAAGTACCAAACTTGGTATTTAAGTTTAGTATCTTCCATGGATGCGACACGAAGATTTTGAGAAAAATCCCCCCACCCCAAACTACCCTTTACATGGAACTTTTTTCGAACATTTATATTTTCTAAAATATGGATCTAAGGATTTTGATTAAAATATTGTATATTAAAGATATTTACCTGATAAATAAAATGTATATTTTGAATTTTCTGGGAATAGCCTCTGAAGACTACTTTATTCTGAGTGAATTTTGCATAACTGCTAAACCGTAAGAGATAGACAAAAACTTACCACACAAAAAATGTAGAGCACATTAAAACACACAATTTATGCTCTATATATATACATTTTCGTGGAGTTGATCGTTTTTGAGATATTCCTTGTTTTTGTTTTCAGGTTCAAAAAACTTAACTTTTCTCATACAGGAATTTGTCAACTCCTGTCCATACAAACAAAGGAAATTATATCACATAGCAACCAGCTTTTGATTATCACTTTAACCTATGATTCTCCCTTATTTCCCTTCTACTTACAAGAAAGCAAGTAATAAGACTATTTCTGCTAATTTTTTTCTCAGTAGCATGAAGTAAACTGAAGCATAGGCTTTTTTACAATAATTTGTTGCAGAGAGGTAGAGAAAGTCATGTGAATGGAACACATCAGATTTTTCATCTTCATCCAGTGTGTATTGCGAGGCTCTATTGTAATCCTTCGTTTATAGCAGCAATCTGTATTTGTCACTGGAATATAATGGCTTCACTGAAGTTACACTGTCCAAAAATAAGATTATTCTCAGAGGATTTCCTTAAACTGAAGTACTTTAGCAGCAGCTGAGAAAAGAACATTAATCTTCTTTATGATAGCATTAACGGACAAGTATTTTTCACTTTTCATATGGCCAGTGCCAGTCGCACGAACTTTTATGGCCCCCCAGCATTTCAGTTGTTCCGGCAGCCATTTTTAAATGTCTGTATTCCCCTCTGCAGTCCATTTCGTATGTTCATACACATTCCTTTCCTAGCAATTATCGTTTTCCCAGTTCCTACACCTAGAGATCCAAAATTCTAAGAAATTGCCTTTTTCAGGGCCTTCAGCCCCGAATGACCTATCTTGCCAATGTTAAAGCTTAACCCATTATCTCAGCAACTTTTTAAGATAATGAGATAGATTTTTCAAGGTATATTCAGCAATACCTTTACAGTTGATTGATGAAAAATAGAATTCTTCTGTTCATTAGAAAGAAAGGTATGATATTTTTAAAAAAGCTCTAAAAATGCTATTGAAAAATTATGATTTTTAAATTTAAAAAATAATTAATCCATTTAGATAAAAACTTTTTCGTCAAAATAAAGCCTGTTTAGCTTCAAATGTGTAGTAAACATTTCAGCCCTTTGTGTCAGTTAGTTTCTGGGATAAAGGGACATCTCTATAGAAAATTCTACTGCTTCAGAAACTTCTTTCAAACATAACATTAAAAAAAATCTGATGTGTTCCATCCACACGACTTTCTCTCTATCTCTGCAATAAATTATTGTTTAAAAGCTTATTCTTTTATTTCATACTAATCGAAAAAAAATAGCAGTAATGGTCTTATTACTAGCTTCCTTGTAAGTAGAAGCGAAAAAAGAGAGCACCATAGGTTAAAGTGATGGTCAAAAGCTGGTTGCTATGTGACTGAAGTTCCTTTGTTTGTAAGGACAGGAGTTGACAAATTCCGATGTGAGAAAAGTATATTTTTTAAAGCTAATACCAAAAAGATGGACTATCTCAAAACCGATCAACTGCACTAAAAAAAAGTATATACCATAAAAATGTGTGTTGTAATGTGCTCTGCATTTTTTGTGCGGTAAGCTTTTGTTCATTTTTTACAGTTTAGCAGCTATGAAATGTTTTAAAATCCATCCAAAATAAAGTAGTCTTCAGAGGCTATTCCCAGAAAATCCAAGATATACATTTTATTTTACAGGTAAGTATATTTAATATACGATATTTTAATAAAAATCGTTAGAGCCATTTTTGACAAAAACAAAAAATTTAAATTGTTTTCCATGTAAAGGGTAGTTTGGGATGGGGACATTTTCCTTAAAATCTTCGTGTCATATTCCTGGAAGACACTAAACTTAAATAACAAGTTTGGTATTTCATCGACTTTTCGCTTTTGAGTTATCGTGTTCACAAACACACGGACACACACACATATATATATATATATATATACCCACACATACAACTTTTTCTGAAAATGTTTTTTTTGGGATACAGGGAACCCTAAAACACATATTTCCGATGAAATCTCGGTATCAAATGTTTGAGTGGAGTGCAATAACTTCTCTATAAACTATCTACATAGTACGTGTAGACAAAGTAAATATGTAACCTAACTTTCCAAACGCAACTGGCAATACTTCGAAACTCTCACATGAATGAAATATGAGCTGGATGCTAATGTAGCCAATAGCTAAAATAAAACTTTCGAAACGAAATAAAAAAGGATTTCTTCTCTAACACTAATATTTACAAACTTGATGTTTTACCAAAATGTTATAAAAGTTACTCTGCATGATTATTTACAACAATATTTTTAAACTGTTTACATTAGCGAACCTCTATGAAAATTCAACCAAAATGAGGGGAGACTCGAAATATTCATATGCAATTATAACATTAAAATGGAAAAAGATTAACAAAACTGCATTTCGACTCCCTTTAAGCATGTCTATTTGTTTTGATAGCATATTTTATTGTTATTTTAATTTGGAAATGGAAATGTGTTATTTATGGACGCTCCTTAACTACTGTGGTTCTCAGCGTCCCATTCTAAACTGGGCGTGAAAGACCGCTTAATTTTGCTCAGAGCTCTCTCTATCAGATTTGAGGTTCTTTTACGTTCTACGACACTGGACCAACGGCTTTATTTCCCTTCCGAAGGAAGCCATGCAAAGGATTTTTACACCCCATCGTCCTCCACCGGGTTTGAACCCGCGACTTTGGGTATATGAAGTTAGCATGGTAACCATTACACCATGGAGGTCGACTTTTTAATTTGGTTTAGGTTTTATCACTTTAAGAATTACATTTCTATGAACTATACAAGTTTTTGGAAACCAGGAGTGTTTATTACCTGGTACCTATAATTAAGTATATTTCTTAGGTATGTTTCAATCCTCAGAGCGTAATATAAATTCTTAAAATGTGGATGAAATACAGATTCTATGAATAAACCTTTCGTAATTTTTGCTTTTGTTCTTTTAAACTGTTTTAATATGTATTTCCTAATAATTCCGGCTGTATCTTAATACATATTATCGAATGGGAAAAAGTAAAATTGGTCGATACACATTTGCAATAGATTTTGAGATTCGAATTTCACCGGTCATGGAGTTCAGCTTCCTCTCATCTGATTTATGTGTTATGAGCCTGCACAAAATTTTATTCCTTCCAGGCGACTTTAATGTTTCAAGTTTCTAGCTGGTGAACTAGAATGTTAACCACGTTCGAATAATTCATGACGATAGTTCATAGATGGAGCATTGACATGGAAAACCGAAGATCCGTGATTTAATTTCTTCTCGATGTTGTTGGCTCTGTATTGCTTTCTACTTATACTAGCGACTCTTTTGAAACCACATGAGGCCATTTAAACTTACATGCAGCAGCAGTAGCGACAACATATTCTGTACTCGACAGCATTTTGATATACTTTGCTCATTACATAACTTGCTAAAAAATACGTTGAACGCAGATCAAGTTATTTAACACGTGATAAGAAACGCGTTATATAACGCAATTATACAGCGAATCAGTTCTTCCTGGATTAAAATACGCGCCTCTGTTAAATGTTCTTAGAGGTGCAAACAAGATGGCTGTAACATAGATAAGTCGTGTTTCATTTTTGGAAAATAGCTTATGCATATCTGCCAGGAAGGGTTTTTTGGATAATCTATTAATTGCTATGTAAAATAAAGACTTTCAGTGTTTACATGGCGTACTTGCATTTGTGTCAGATACCTATATTTCAAGGAACGTAATATTTCAAAAATCATATGAGTATGGGTCCGAAAATAATTTTTAGAGAGTTATTAAAGAACATATCCCTTTGGTGACACCAATAATGGTTACCTGAGCAATGAAGTGATAAATAATTGAATTAAATTATGGTCCATAGATTCATATTTTGCTTTTGTTTGGCTGTTTCTGTAGAGCACGGAAGCCAAAGAAAAAATGTATTCTGTGAGTGAATGAATTAGACGTATGCTCCTGTGGATGGAAATGTCTCACGGGCACGTAATTTGTATGAGGAGAGGTACTTCGATAGACAAAATCGTGTGAGAAAACGAGTTCTTCGCGATGTGAACGCAAACCCATCAAAAAGTACAAAATCCAAAGAGAAGGCAATAGTCGCATCTTAGGAATTTTGTATGAATATCTGCTGTGCCTGTATCACCTTATAAGGATTATATGTGGCAGAATTTTAGAAAAGCATTCTGTCATCGCATCTTTAGTGTTGATGGAGTTTTACTTTCTCTACACGTACTTTCTTTCTACTCGCTTTCTCTACATAGTGTATAGAGAAGGTATTGCATTCCAGCAAAATTCGATACTGAGATTTCACCGGAAATACAGGTTTTAGGGTCCCCTAAATCCAAAAAAAGATCCGCGCGAGCGCGCGCGTGTGTGTCCGTATGTATGTCTGTCAGTGTGTCCGTGTATCTTTAAACACGATAACTCAAAAACAATAAGTCGGTAAAATACCAAACTTGGTGTTTTTGTTATGTATCTTCCAGGGATGCGAGACGGAGATATTCAAAAAGATTCCCCATCCTAAACTATCCTCTACATGGAAAAATTTTCGAAAATTTTGATTTTCTAAAAAATGGCTCTAACGATTTTTGTTAAAACATCGTATATTAAAGATATTTATGTGGCAAATAAAGTGTATAAGTCGAATTTTCTGGGAATAGCCTATAAAGACCTCTTTATTTGAATTAATTTTACTTAATTTTGCCTAACTGGTAAACTGTAAGAGTTAGACAAAAACTTACTGCACAAAAAATGTAGATGAGGTTAAAGCACACAATTTATGTCATATACGTTTTTCGTGAGATATTCCTTGTTATTTGTTTCAGGTTTAAAATACTTAAAACACTTCTCACACTTTTAATTTCCTGACGCTGCAAAGAAACGTACTTGAATCACATGACAACCAGCTCGTATATGATTTTACTGTCGTTTCAGGCTATTGTATTCCATTATGTTCGTTTTAATTACAAGGAAGCAACATTTCTGTTAACGTTTATATCGATTACATATAAAGTAGATGGAAGAATAGCTTTTTACTTTCTCTACACGTACTATGTACATAGTGTATAGAAAAGGTATTGCACTCCACCAAAATATTCGATACCGAGATTTCACCGGAAATATATGTTTTAGGGTCCCCTGTATCCAAAAAAAGCATTTTCACAAAAAGGTCCGTGTGTGTCCGTGTGTTTGTGAACACGATAATTCAAAAACGAAAAGTCGGTAAAATACCAAACCTGGTATTTAAGTTTAGTATCTTACAGGGATGCGACACGAAGATTCTGATAAACATCTCCCACCCCAAACTACCCTTTACATGGAACTTTTTTCGAAAATATTGATTTTCTCAAAATTTGATCTAACGATTTTCATTAAAATATCATATATTGAAGAAATTTAACTGACAAATAAAATTGAATTTTCTGGGAATAGCCTCTGAAGACTACTTTATTCTGGATGAATTTTACGGAATTTTGTACAACTTCTAAACCGTAAGAGATGGTAAAACACTCACCCTACAAAAAATGTAGAGCACTTTAAAACACACAATTTATATTATATGCATTTTTGTCGTGGATTTGATCGTTTTTGAGATATTCCTTGTTTTTCCTTTCAGCTTTAAAAAACAGTTATACTTTTCTCATACAGGACTTCTTTCAACTCCTATCCATACAAATAAAGGAACTTCAAGCACATACCAACCAGCTTTTGGTGTCACTTTAACCTATGGTACTCGTTTATTTCGCTTCTACTTAAAAGGAAGCAAGTAATAAGACTATTTCTGCTATTTTTTTTTTCTCGATTAGCTTGAAGTAAATAGAAGCATAATCTTTTTAACAAAAATTTGTTGCAGAGATGTAGAGAAAGTCATGTGAATGAAACACATCAGATTTTTTTGTTTAACTTAAATTAAATTTAAATAAACTGTTATTTACACTAGCAAAACTTTGAAAGAAAAGCCCTGCATGTTAAAATCACTGCATAACTCCATTGTTTTAGGATAACAATTGTTGCCCAGAGCGTGTTTACTTTCTGAAGGTACTTCTGCTGGTGTAAGCTCTTTGGTTAACTCAGTTACTTCAGCGAACGAAGAGCAACGGAAAACAGCAGATTTAAAGTAGGCTGCCGTATTTTGAAAGCCATTATACAATGGCTTTCTCTGTTGAGTAACACGTCCATTTGTAGATGGAAGAGAGGTGAACAACACCAGGTGTGCTAATGAACTGAGACGGGAACCGTGAACTTGACTGGCACTCAGTTTCAGGCCGATCCCCTCAAGCTACACGTAATGGCTGTCTAACTTCTCCACTCCACTTCCCAGCTCGCTTCCTGCATCGCGTACCGTTACATCACACACACGACAATGCACAAGGCGTATCTCAGGAATGCTTCTACTGGTAGTGTCACTAAGAACACTGAAATGAACCGTGTTTTTTACTTTCTCTATACGTACTATGTACATAGTGTATAGAGGAAGTATTGTATTCCACCCAAAAATTCGATTCAGATTTCACCGGAAATACATGTTTTGTGTGTTTGTGTGTGTGTGTGCGTGTGTCTCTGTGTGTCTGTGAACACGATAACTCAAAAACGAAAAGTCGCTAAAATACCAAACTTGATATTTATGTTTAGTATAATCCAGGGATGCGACACGAAGAATTTGAGACCAATAACCCCACCCCAAACTACCCTTTACATGGAACTTTTTTCGAAAAGTTTGACTTTCTAAAAAAATGGCCCTAATGATTTTGATTAAAATATCGTATATTAAATATATTTACCTGACAAATAAAATGTATATTTTGAATTTTCTGGGAATAGCCTCTGAAGACTACTTTATTCTGGATCAATTTTACGGAAGTTTCCATAACTACTAAATCGTAACAGATGGACAAAAACTTACCATACAAAAAATTGTAGAGCCCTTTAAAACACACAATTTATATTATACACATTTTTTTCTTGGAGTTCATCGATTTTTAGATATTCCTTGTTTTTTGGTTTCAGGTTGGAAAAACATAATCTTCTAATACAGGAATTTGTGAACTCCTGTCCACAAACAAAGGAACTTCAGTCACATAGCAACCAGCTTTTAAATATCACTTTATCCTATGGTATTCCCTTATTTCGCTTCTACTCGCAAGGAAGCAAGTAATAAGACTATTTCTGCTATTTTTTTTCTAGATTAACATGAAGTAAATAGAAGCATAAGCCTTTTAACAATATTTGTTGCAGAGATGTAGAGAAAGTCATGTGAATGGAACACATCAGATTTTTTACTTTCGCTATACGTACTATGTACATAGTGTATAGAGTAAGTATTGTATTCCACCCAATATTCGATGTTGAGATTTCACCGGAAATACATGTTTTAGGACCGCCTGAATAAAAAAAAAAGCATTTTCAGAAACAGGTCCGTGAGAGTGTGTCCGTCTATCTGTCCGTCTGTTTGCGTCTGTGGACAGTATAGCTCAACAACGAAAAGATGATTAAATACAAAACTTGGTATTTAAGTTTGGTATCTTCCAAGGATGCGACACGAAGATTTTCAAGAAAATCCCCCACCCCTAACTACCCTTTACATGAAAAAAATTTCGAAAATTTTATCTTTCTTGAAAATAGCTCTAAGGATTTTGATCAAAATACCACATATTGAAGCCATTTCTATCACAAATAAAATGTAGTATGTCTTGAATTTTCTGGGAATGACTTCCAAAGACTTGTATATTCTGGATGAATGTTGCTTAATTTGTCATAACTAGTAAACCGTAAGAGATAGACAAAAACGAACAATACAAAAAATGTAGATCTTGTAAAAATACACAAGATATGTCTTATACAATTTTTTCGTGGAGCTTGACGTTTTCGAGGTATTCCTTGTTATTAGTTTGTAAAGTACTTATACTTTTCTCAGACGGAAGTGTCCGTTTTTCGTTTGTTCTACTCCTGGCCAAGAAAAGAAGCTATTTGCAATAACAATTGCATAACGACAGCTTTTAAAACATTTCACTATCATTTTAACCTAGTGCATTCCCTAGTTCCATTCTACTTATAAGAAACTAAGTAATACAATTCTGCTAATATTTATCTTGATTAGCATGGTGTTGAAAGAGGAATTATCTTTCGTAAGAAGCTTGTTAGTAGAGAAGCTAGAGAAAGTCATTTGAGTGTAACACATCATATTTTTTTAAGGGATTGTACACTTACCAAACAATGCAGTAGAATATATTATTTTCTCTACCACCTACATAATACGTAGGGAAGCTATTGCGTTCCACCCAAAATCCGATATCAGATTTCACTGAAAATACACGTTTTGGAGTCCCCTGATTTGTTTCATTCACATAGCTTTGTCTAACTGTTCCAATGGAAACTATTCAGTTATCTACATTCTAGTGAAATCTTGGTATCAAATTTTTGGGTGGAGTACTATATCTTCTCTACACACTATGTACATAGAACGTGTAGAGAAAGCAAAAATACGTCGAATTAGATTTTGAGGGAGAAGCTTAATTGCATTTTAGGTTTTACTCCCTCGCTCAAAATGTAATTCTTGTTCTTTGTTGAGGATTTTAATTGTTATTTTACTTGTAAATTAAAATGTGAACTGAAATTCAGCCACGTGCATTCACTACATTAATTTAAGAACAGCTTATGTGAACTACATGGTTCGTACAAAACACAGGTTAACGTTTGACAAAATAGTTGTGCAGGAGCACACCAACATTGTGCTGTGTCAACAAATTCAAAAAACCATGGTCAAAACAATGAGGAAGGAAGTGTGGTGATGTTATCGCCACTACGCCAGTTGTTGATTTCCCAAACATACTACCCCCTTGATCTGTAAGATCAAAACAAGACTTGTTCTCTGGCAGGGCACGCAATTTTACTATGGGTCGCTTGAGTTAACACTTGCTCAACACCATCATTGCCAGAAAATACCTTGGACGCTCTACACAGCTTGCAACGCAGAGGAGGGATGTTGTCTTTCTCCAGTAGTACCAAATCTCTAACAGGTACGCCAGAAAAAACTTAATGGTGTAGTTTAATTATATAAAACAGTAATAATGGATATCGTATACTAAACCTCAGGATCCACTGATGAAAATGTGTGCACTACTGTACCATTTTTTATCATAATTTGTAAGAAAAATCGGATGTGATCCATTCACGTGACTTTCGCTACATCTCTGCAACAAATTATTGTTAAAAAGATTATGCTTCTGTTTATTTCATGCTAATCGAGAAAACTTTGGCAGAAGTAGTCTTATTACTTGCTTCCTTATAAGTAAAACCGAAATAAGGGAGTACCTTAGGTTAAAGTGATAGTCAAAAGCTGGTTGCTATGTGATTGAAGTTCCTTTCTTAGTATGGACAGGAGTTGACTAATTCCTGCACGAGAAAAGTAAGTTTTTTAAGGCCGAAACTAAAAATAAGGAATATCTCAAAAAATATCAACTCCACGAAAAAAATGTATATCACATAAATTGTGCATTTTAACATGTTCTACATTTTTTGTGTGGTAAGATTTTGTCCATCTCTTACGGTTTAGCAGTTATGCAAAATTCCGTAAAATTCATCCAGAATAAAGTAGTATTTAGATGCTATTCCCAGAAAAATCAAGATGTACATTTTATTTGTGAGGTAAATATCTTAAAAATACGATATTTTAATCAAAATCATTAGAATCATTTTTGGGAAAATAAAAATTTTCAAAAAGTTCCATGTAAACAGTAGTAGTAGGGGGACTTTTCCCAAAATCTTCGTGTCACATTCTTGGAAGATACTAAACTTACCGACTTTTCGTTTTTGAGCTATCGTGTTCACAGACACACACGCACACAGAGCTTTTTCTGAAAATACGTTTTTTGAATACACGGGATCCTAAAACGTCTATTTCCGGTGAAATCTCGATATCGAATTTTTAGTGGAATGCAATACCTTCTCTATACACTATGTACGTAGTACGTGTAGAGAAAGTAAAAATGAAACTTACACAGTAGTTCTACTTGTATGAAGGTCTAGAAAACAGTGTCGAGCAGATGTGAAACAGAAAAACACTTTACATGTGGTACACTTAACAAAAGTTAATCCTTTGCACCCAGGATTCCTGCACTTTGAGCTATCTTCTACATACGATCCATCATCTATGGCAAATACATGTCGTACTGTATTCTGCTCTGGAGAGGAGGCAAAGGTACAGGTGGTCGGGAATTTTTGCAGACTGGAGCATCATCCACTGCATATTTCTTTTTCATTCTCCTGTTTTGCTTCAAAGATGTTTGCTTCTTTGAAATGCATTACATTTTCAGCAACTTCCAATTTGAACAAAAAATAAGGAAATACATTCTTTCATCGTCAGCCCAGCAGCTTCTCGGTATTCTTGCTCTGTTGCAGCAATGCCAAAATTAATGAAATGGTGAATAGCTAAAACACTCCACTTTTTGTGCGATGTTTTATTTCATATTTAGCTATTACTCGATCTAATAACTCTACTCTAGCATGTTGATATTATATTACTTTAGCAGGTGAGGTCTTGGTACGCTGATGTATTTGCTATCCTTATTTGACCACCTTTGACAGTTTTCTATTGAATGAATGTCAAACTCACTGGAAGCAAGACAAATAGGTATATTATCATTCCACTTTACTATGCACAACTCTTCCTACAACTTGGTCATAAAATTCCCTATTTTATTTTTTTTTCAAATCTATATTCCCTTTTCAGATCAACAACACATGATATTCTATTACACATGATGGTACCATTGACCAGAATACTTCTGAGTTTCATATAAATTTCTAGCAGCACTAATGAAGTAAAGTATCTATTCATGAAAATGGAAGAACCGGATGGAAGAGTATCTGCCTGCTTTAGTACTACTCTACCACCAATTTCAAGTTTATCAGGCAGTGTACTTTTTCAGGAATTATACTTTTTTTCCTTTCTCTCATACATGGAAAATCTAGTTGTAAACCATTCGGTGCTGCCATTACAAAATTCTTTAGTCCCAAGAGACGTGGTTTGCCCTTAACATACTGTCGCATGTTTACTTTCCCATGCAATGGAATCATTTGCTCGTCTATGTTTAGGTCTAGAGTTATTTAAAGTCCATCTCTTATTATATTAAGCATTGGTCTTAATTTCCAATAATTATCATCTCCTTTGTTTATTTTTCATAGTACTTCAAGCACCGCAGGCGATGACACTGATATTGCATGGAACTGATGGTGAAGCACTGGAGGAATGCTATGGCGGGGGAACCGGAGAAAAACCGCCCTTGCGCCGCTTTGACTCTCACGCGGTTCATCTTCTTTAGTTGTTTCAGAAACATTATCGTCTACTATCTTCTAATATATATCACGAGATACATTACCTGCCACCAAAGGAAATCTCGTTTCACTTTCCCAACACATCCTCTGTTTAGAAAAGCCTAAAAGAGCTACAGTTATGCTGACACTTATTATTATTACTACCCCCAGAACAACCTAAAGATTTTCAAGTTATGTAATGATATATGTTTTAAATGTATACAGGTGCTCATCTCTTTAAAAAAAAAAGAAAAGAAGACTTAATGTATCTGCTGAAATATTAGACGGCCTCTTAAAACTTTCATCAGATACTTCAGTCACATTTGAAAGAGTCATCTGAGAAGCAGGTCTAAATCTGTAAACAGAAAAAAAAATAATGTTCATACTAATATAACTTACATTAAGAATCTTCCACTCAGCATCTTTTATATTTGTTTAAAAAGTAATAATAAAACCAGGAACTTGCTTATCTTTACTCAGCCACCCTAAGCCTCTGTTTCGAGAAGTTGGTTGTGTTCCAGGGCAAACTTCATTTACCTTGTCTGAATCACCACTTCAATCGGCAGCTAAATCATCATTATTTATGAGGACTTTGAGTGCAATATATCTCATCTACATCCTCATATTCTTCAAATTTATCGAATTCAGAATTGTTTTAATCCAACCCTGTGAGTAGTAATTGTTCAATCTCAGCATCAGAAAAAGCTAAAATCAAATTATAAAACAAAATAAGCAACAATGTTAATTTAAAATGTATTAATAAGACATGCCAGAATTCTGCTCTATAAAGGGTCATGATAGGCCGTCCCTGCATTACACTATCACATTTCTGTGTCACAGAGTGTGATAAAACTTTTTTTAACACATGTTATGAACAAATTTAAGCTGTCAAGTATATTACGCTATGTCAAACCTTTCAACAAAGTTTTGAAAAGTATAACCTAAAGTTAGAAGCATGAGCTGTAGCAGTGGTTCCTATTTTGTTCTGTTTAGGATGCGAATTGAGTCATTATAATGAATATTTATAGATAAATTTACTTTAACTTTTGTTTAACCTAACCTAAAACTTAACCTAAATAACACAAAATTTTAATGAATGTTAATGAATACTACATTCATGAGTATTATTAACAAAGACAGCAGCAAAAGTAATAATTAATGGTTGCCATATTAACTTTAATTCTGTTATTCTAAATATTGCCTTCGCAATCCACTTCTATCCATACACCATTTGCCGAATATCGTTCATGTGCTTTACAAATGGCTTTTTCTATGCTTTTAAATATTTTCAGTATTTTGTTATTGTTTTTATAATAATTATGTTTTGAAATGTACAGCATTTCATGTGATTTATAATAGGAAATGAGCAGTTTGGTTGTAGCCACTGAATGTGTGCAATGTCTGGCATTTTCTTTTCTAATCACAAACTATGTAGTATAGGTTATGTATGGAAAACAGTTGTTGGGTCCCTTAGTATCACATTTGATACCACGATTAAAAATACCCTTTCCTACGCGAGATTAATGTTTTGGAGAACTTCATTTTATTACTGTTTATCCCTAATAACATTAAAAATATAAAATGAGTGATTTTTACTGTTCAATTCTACTTTTAAATGTATATTTACCTTTATTTTATCCAGCCATGTTGTGGCTGCTACCATCAGTTATATTCTTGACGTTACTGCGCTCTAGCGGTCAGTGCTGCAACTGTGTCATAAATCGGCAGGTTCCGCAGTACATAAAGCATACGATACCGCAGACAGAGTGCGGTTTGAAGCAATAGCATCGGACAGAAAAAACAAAAACCGGAGGACTAAAGAGGCTACTGTGATTAGGATGTGTTACATTCACATGATTATGTCTAAACATTTGTCAATAAATTCTTAAAACAAAGCTTTTTGATCCATCAACTACATACCATCGATGACATTGCGATAAAAAAAATGAAGGGTGCTAAAGAATGTGATATCTCCACTCATATAACTTTCTCAATCTATTCTTATTATCTAATTACACACAAATCGACATAAATATGATCAGAATTGATATTATCTACTTTATTGTACAGAGAAGGGAAATAAAGATTCAGTAGGGTAAAGCGTGAATCAAATCTTTTAGAAGCTGGCCCTATGTGATGACCTTGATATTTAGTTATCTTTGTATGGCCAGAGTTAAAAAAATGTAAGGTTGGAAAATTTAAGCTGATTACACGAAATATTTCGAAAATGGTTAATTCCATAAAAATGTATCTGACATAAACGGGATCCATATTTTTGTGTAATAAGGTATCTTATCTCTTACGGTTTACCAGAATGAAGAGGGCTTCAGAGGTTATTCCCAGAATAATCAAGATTCACCTATATTTTATTTGTCTTGAAAATATCTTAAAAATATGGAGTTTTAATGAAAATCGTGCAGTCATTTTCGAGAAAATTAAAATTTTCGAACAATTTTCCAAGTAGAAAGTAGCTTAAGGTCGGTGTATTTCTCAAAAATCTTTGTATTGCATTCTTGGAAGACGCTGAAATTAAATATCATATTTGATATTCAACGAATTTTTCGTTTTTTATTTTTAATTGTGCTATTCACAGATACCTCATGGACTTTTTACTTTTTATTCAGGGATTCCTAAAACATGTATTTCCACTGAAATATCGTATAAAATTTTTAGACACAATGTAATACTTTCTCTTCTTACCAAGTGTGGTAGAGAAAGTGTAAATAAAGCATTGAAAATTTGAAATCAATAGCAGCGTGATTGTTAATGGATGATACTGCAAAAAAAAAAAAAAAAAAAAAAAAAAAAATAGAACTTCAAGTAAGCTGTGCATCTTAAAGAGATCCACATTCTTAATGGTACATTTTGTCTATCCTAAAACGAGGTGTAGCAAACTAGGAGTTTTGAGGGCTCTAACCTCCTTTGCGAAAAAATGTAAAACATATTAGAAAAAGTTAATCTATTTTACTTGCTGCAACTTTATCTGTGAGTGTAAAATCTTATTTTTTGAAATATTTCCACTCAGAAGTAGGACACAGGTATCATTCGAATTTATACAAATTGTTTAAAAATTAAATCCCTAACGCTACCCTTATTCGAAATTGCTTCATAATTAAGAGTACTTCACAAGCTCTTCATAAAACCCTCAGGATATATTTTTTCTGTGATATAAATATCATAGTCTATATCTTTTGAGTCTTTTGTCAGAAACTTACAGTTTTCGATGAGCTGATGAAAATTTTGGTTAAATATTTTTGGAAAATATTCAACTTACACACTAAGTTGAATATCTTATATATCTTCTGTTTTGAGTTATCTGTTCACAGACAAGAAGAATATATTTCTATAATGTTCTTTTTTGGGTTCTGGAGGCCGTTTCCAAACATATGTTTTCAATGAATTAACGTCACATTTACAAAAGTTGTTTTATTCCTCATTTCAAGGGGAGTGGACTAGAGTCAAATCGCTCTTTTAATACGGGTTGCTATGCAATAGCTATGAAATTAATTCTCTTTGCATGTATATGACATAATGAATAAATAACCAAAACTGAAGAGCCTCTTAGCAGTTCAAAAAACACAACATATACTCTATAATTCAAAACAATAATAAAGAATATCTTCGAAAACGTAAAGTCCTCAGGAAAAGAAAAAAAAATTATACATTGTTTTAAATAGATTTACATTTTTTGTGCACTAAACTTTCTATCTCCTCCTCCCTTTCAACCTCTCTCCCTCTCTCTCTCCCTCTCCCTCTCTCTCTCTGTGTCATGGCTTACAAATTGTACAATATTCTATCACAATGAAGAGGACTACACAAGCTATTGCCAGAAAATTTCAGATATACATTTTATTTTCCACATCAATATCTTAAATATGTAACATTAAATCAAAGTTTTACAACTATTTTTGATAAAAATGAAAATTAGCAAAACTTTTACCACATAAAGAGTAATTTGGTGTGGAGGATGTTTTGTAAATATTGAACTCTCATCCTTGGAAGACGTTAAACTTAACTACGAAATCTAGAATGCCTCCTCTCTCTCTCATACACACACACGCACACACATACACAGTTTATAAAATAAATATTTTTAGAGATGAAGTCCATGTGACTCTGAACGGCATAACTCTAAAAGGAAAAGTCCATTATACATAAAACTTGATATTTAAGTTCAACATCTTCCATGAATGTGACACAAGATTTTCAAGAAGATTCGCCCATCCAAAACCATCCTTTGGTGCCACTGCTATATAAAACTATAGATTCTATTCTATAGTCACACATTCTATTTATGTCACACTTCTTGTGAAACGATTTCAGAGATATTCCTTATTATCAGTTTAAATGTTCTAATAGTTATATTTTATCAAATGCTAACTGGATATTGGTTGTTTTTTCCCCCTGATCATGCGGGATTTCAAATTCATTACATGGCAGCCCGTTTTTAAAATATCTGATTATCACTTTGGATTAGCGTAATTCCTTAATCAGTTTGTACCTACAAGGAAATATGCAATAAAACTTTAATTCTACTAATACGCATTTATCTCGATTAACATGAAGTAAATAGAAGAGTAAGTTTTTGCTTTTTCTAAGACTTTGTTGCAAATCAGCCACGTTGGATTATTTTTAAAATTTACTCAGGTGCTCTCTAAAAATATTTCCAAGAAAACCTCTATATAAAAGTTTTGATTGAAATGCTGTACTTCCTCTGCTAGTATTAGAAAAAGTAAAAAGATTGTATAAATGGCAAAGCAAGCGTTCTTTAACGGTGCTGGAGCATAAAATACTTTCATAGACATTTTCATTATCAGCTCTCAAAATTGCCTTTACGTCACAGCGTTACAGGTTTTTTAAATCGACTTAATAGTCATAAAACGAAAGGAAATAGTTTGCTCATAGAAAGTATTTCTTAAAGTCGAGGAAAAAACGAAGAATCTGAAGGAGCTTATTAAAGCTTTAATTTGTTGTTAGCCTTTAATCTTTGAGACAACTTAACAGACACCGATCGGAATAGCCTAAGTGGTAACGTCTTTGCTCATATTTGAGAGGTCCCGGATTCGATCACTGACGACCGCCGGTTCTGACCCATTGGTTTTTTGTGGTTTCTCCGGATCGGCAGGCGAATTCCACGACACCCTTCTCCATTATTTCTATATCCATCACTTCTTTATCATCTGTTTAGGGTCAAAGGATGTTAGATGTGCTCCCTGAAGAGGTCTCTTTCTGGAGTTCTTGCGGATACCTAGTTAGGATTCGCCTCCGTGATCCTTTGTCAACACCACTGGGGACTCTGGAGATTGTTGGAGTGCGGTGGGCAAAGTCATGTGCGTTCTATCTGGAAGTGTTGGGGGCCCCGTCCATTCTTGCACCCGGTCATCGGAATATAATCCCCCTTTGGGTCTTTTCCTTCATTATTTCCAGGAGTTACGGTAGAAGCAAACTTGCTGGGAGCCTTCTTGCAATGCTTTGTCCCGTTCCGTTACCTTCATCGCAATGATTGCAGATATTTTATTTTACGGTCGGTTGTTACTTCTTAAGGGTCAAAAATGGTTTTTAATATTTCCTTCCTTATTCTAATTTCCTCCAGGAAATTTATAAAATATCTGTATCAATTTGTTAAAATATTATAGGCATATAATAAAATACATTTAAGAAAAGGGTCTCTAAACCTTAATAAACCAATTTCACGACTTTTTCGGTATTTAAAATTGCTTTTCATATAGAAAAATCGATTGTGCTATATTTATTTTATCTATCAGCTTATTTGTATATGCTACTACAAACTTTTCCTAAGAAAGCCTAATTTGCTATTTACCTCTTAGAGCTCCGTTATATACTGCCTTTGAGATGCAAATGAACGTAACTCAGGTAGGGTATATGCTGTTCTTGAGATTCTATGCTCTTTCCATGATATTGTGAGAGCCAGCTGAATAGCGAATTTAGAATGATCAAGTGTCAAGTTTAATAATAACGGTATTTCGTTGTGATGCCACAGAGAAAGTTATTTGAGATTTCTTTAAAGAGAACCATATTTTACGATCTTAAGTTCTTGTGTTTATCCTTTGCATGAAAATATATAAACTCTTCCGGAATCAAGAACTTCATATACTGAAAATGTGAATTTTATTTGTAATATAAATATCTTATATATGCGACACCTTAATCAATCATTAAACCCATTTTTGGGGCAACAAAAGCATAGTGTACATGAAAACGGTAACAATGTGGGAAATTTTCCTTGAAAATCTGCGCTTCGTATCTCTGGAAGATAATGAACTAAAATACCAAATTTGGAATTTATCCGGAATTTCGCTTTTCAGCTTTGTTGTCGACACAAACCACACATACATACCCACATATATACACACATAAACACACATACATGATCCCAAATGACCGCATATGAGATTTGTGGTGGACAAAGCGGCGCTGGGGCGGGTTTTCTCCGGATACTCAGGTTTCCCCCGTCATCGCATTCCACCGGTACTCATCATCATTCATGTATCATCAGTGTCACCGCCTGCGGTGCCATAAGTATTTAAAGCTGGCGATAAACACTACCAAAAAAAAAAAATACACACACATATACACAGTTGCTCCTTTTCAGAGGTTCTGAACACATAGGTATATTTCAATAGAAATCTCAACATCGAGTACAATACTCCTTATTTTCTGTAAGTAATACCGAGAACAAAACTATTCTTCGGTGGCAGTGCTTTTTATCCACTTCCTGCTCTTGCTGTCATGCGCGGGCTGTACTCAGTGTTTTGTTAATTAAATGCATTTAATCCTCAAAAAGATGCATGTGCATATATTTTATTGTTACAGAGATACATAATCTACTTGATAGTTGAATTTTACATTAAAATATTTATTTCCCTTTACTTGTTACAATTTATTTACAATTTAATGCATGCAGCATTTATAACCGGTTGAAAGCAGCCATCTCACTATCAGTTGTTGACTAACTTGGTCAATACTATAATTTGTTGATCACCGGTTCACAGAAGCTAGTACATTATACTACTTTTGAACAGCAGATAGTAATTAATCTTTTTTCGCATAGATATGTCTATTGCCCATTATATTCCTCCCTCTTACACTTCCCTTTATTTGTTAAACTTGTTAGTACTAAATTTACTTACATTTAAGTAAGTTATTTTACATAATTATTTCTGTTTTCCAGTATGGTACTACCACATTTCTTTCTTTATTCGTTAAATTTATTATGATTTAATACAGAAGCATTTTTATATAATGCTCGAGGAAGCAACCATCTTTCCATCAGCTGTTGTTTGGTGAACATTACCAGTCGATCACCAATTCCAGGGTTATCGCGGTCTTTCCTGATATTATTGAACAGGTAACAGTAATTCATTTTATTTTCGTCTAAATATTTCTATTACTTAGTGTTATTATTTCCCTTTATTTCTTAACATTTACTTACATTTAATTCATGCAGCGTTTAAAAAGAACAGTCTCGGCAGAGAAGTCATTCCTGACACTTGGCCAACAGAACATTATGGGTTTGGCATTGATACTACACTAACTAATATTATTTTAGTCTAGATATTTCTAGTACTCAATACTGTAAGAAAAACAGCATGCAGTTCTCATTCTTATATCCGGCCCAGAAACTCAGAGATGAAAGTAACCCTCGTTCTGCGCCTGCCACACTTGCGTCGCAATCACTGATTATTAAATATTGCAAGCTAGCGTATTCTCGTTCCTGAATGGCACCTTGAACTTATTTACACTTACTGTCGGTAGGATCGCTTGTGTGCTGTCATTACTGTATATTACGGAATTGTCTAAGTGAGCGTTTAATTACAAACTGTGAAACTTAAACAAGAAAAGGTGGCATATTTTGTTTTTCTAGGATTACTATTCCTGTTAAGGCAAAATACCTTCCTAAGTTCTCTGTATCCTGATGTATAATGGACCTAAAATTTAAGAAACATGTTTGGGGGTTAAAGTAGCTTGTAAGCATTTCTAATGAGCTGTGTGCAGAACATGAAATTTACAACAACAAAAAACAGATTTTATGTATTAATTTTAACATTATTAGCCGTGTCCGAAAAAAATAGTGATGTATAGTGGACATATATAAGTGACATTTAGATGTTAAAAACTAACTTAAGTGTCTTTAACTTTTCAATACTTTGATATACTTTAACTTCAACACTTTTCTGCTTCTGCTCTTGGTGTGACACATCTTTAGCAATGTTATAAGAAGTTGCCTTGAAAGTCTTTCTAAAGGAATAAAGAAAGAATATTCTAATAGCTGCAAATGCATACTTTAGTTCTTCAAGGAATGGAAATTTTGCAGTTCTTGTTACACTATTTTACAATGTAAAATGGATGAGATTAGATAGTTGATAGATTGTAAATCTATTAAGGATATTTTTCTCTTTTGGTATTATCTTTCATAATATTTATCATGTTGTAGCTCTCTTTCAATATGCACTTTCTATAGGAGCTGTATTTGTTGTTATAACCGATAGGACTTTTCAGCATCAACAGTGAAATTGTATATTATTTACACCAAGATGCAGGAAGCTGCATTTGCTCCTCTATCCTGGAAATGAAATAACTTCAAAAGCTCAAAACAATGTGTTTATTTCCCTCAGTTCACTGATTTGCAAATCAATTGGTTAGGAATAGCAAGGAGAAAGGTACAATTTCTTGGAGAGTGGATTTCCGTGTCTATATTTACGTCATATTTTATAACATGGTAGTGTCAACAATCGATTATTGTATAAATCGAATCTACAACCAAAGGTCCAGCTAAGGGATATATAACATCTTGAACATTAAGTATATAAACAATATTTGAAATAATTCATCACCACTTTATTGTCATTATAGTATGTGTGCTACTGCCGCATGGTAAACATGTGCGCCTCTGCCAGCAGAATTTGGCGTTACACAGAACGTTTTCACGGTCAATTATCACACGATGCGCCAACTTATAATATGCTGTAAGCAGTGATCGCAAATTCTGATATTCCTTTTTGGAGACGTGTTTTAGATTGGCTCCCAAGCTGAAAAGATTAGCATCCGGCCGGTTTAGATTGACAGATTCCATTAATATTTTGCAAGCACTCATCTCACTTGATTGCTATCTTATGAGATTTTTAGGAAGAAGCAGATGGTCAATCTGCAAACCAGTATTAATGTTACACTGTTTTTTGTTTTTTTGTTTTTTTTTGCTGAAAGTAGAAAATCAGTTCGGAACTGAGGGATAGGATGCAGGAAAATTTGAAAATGTGCGTTATATTTGGAGGAGTCAGGGTTGGAATGACACTATCTGGTGTTGTTGGATCAATTTCCATCTCTTAGTGTATAAAAATTATCATATTTTGGGCAGTATACATTAGCGGGATTGTTCAATGAATGTAACCGTTGAAATGTACCCATTAACAATCATAGAAAGGAATTGTGCAATTGGGGGCTTAGCATCGGTAGATTCAGATGCAAAATGTCGATTGGTGAAGTCTTCTAACTGCGACATTTCCCCAAACCCAAGCCCATATCGCTACTTTACCGGAACATTCCAGTCTTCGATGTGGAAGGAAATCTGGGCAGTTGCTGGAGATGGTCATCCGGTGGAGATATAATTTGTCTGCCGTAGGAAGAATTTCATTAACTACCTCATATGTTTCCGCTTCCATTCCACATTAATATGCGGAAGGCCAAAACAGCTCCAAATACGTTTCCAAAGCACTTGTGAGTATTTCAATTGGGATAACAGTAGCAGCTCGCCGAAGAGAAGCATAAACATTCTTCACAGAAGGAAAACCACCACTGTCAACTTGTGGCTTCAGCAGCACACTAGAAACCAAGATTTATTTCGGTCATCAGCTGACAGCGTTTTGTTAACGGTGAAGCTAGCGAAGTTGCTGTTGTGTCTCACAGCACTGATTAAATGCTGGACCTAGTCCGAAGAACACTGCTACAGATGTTGCCCTAGAAACTCGGTCACTCGGCCAACGTTTGTCTACTTCCGCGTTATGAATCCATAAAGCTGTCCCAGACTGACCTTGGACATTCACGACATCCTCACGATAACATCAGATTCTATCCCTTTAGCATCTTGGCCTTGTCAGTTTTGCCTTAAAAAGTCCCTGAACAAAACAAATAACTCATTTCAAGCCAGAAATAAATTCAAATTTACCTGGAGTCCCGAGTTGGATTCCCGACTGGATAGTGAGAACTTTTCTTTGGCCAGGATTATTTATAAAGTCCTGAAATATGAAAGACAGCGCCAATAAAACAAGCCATAACTAAACACAAACAATAAACAAATGAAGACAACTATCTCAGGCTATTGTTCTAAAGCCAAAATCCGTCAATGTGATATAGATGTTAAAGACGTCTTAAAAATGGAACAAAAAATTCAAATTTGTCATATTTTATAAAACCAGTATTCAGGATATTTGTCTGACAAAATATTTAATTGCACCATTCAGTCGACTTTACTTTGTTTTAATTCCACGTGTATTCTCTAAATCATTCATATAAAAAGGTCAATGAGTGTATCTCCTTCCTAATAATTTTGATAATATTTCACTAGGAGCTGTTTCGATACACAACGTGCTGCAGAAATATAAGATCATATATGTGGCTGAAAAGTCTGTCAGCAGCTTAGAAAACAGACTTCTTAGAATGCTACACTTCACACAAATAACAACAAATCATTTCGCAGTATAGTCTTTTTTTTTTTTTTTTTCTTTATTAAAGAGATTTGATTCCTCAGTACAAAGTTTTACCTCCAGCCTAATAACATACGCAGTTTAATTCTAATTTATCTTTTCATTTCTCTATTCTAAACATAATTTTTTGAGACACCAAAATTCTCTATGGGCATCTGTATATTCTGTTCTCAAGAAGCCTGTAGCTGTACTCTTCTATCGGATTGATGAATTTGGCGACGTAAAACTGTAAAATACCAAAAAGCCTAACATGAAGTGGTGGAAGTGGTTAATGCTAAAAATATAAGAAGTATTTTGAAACGTCTACAACGGCTGTGGACGTTTTTCTGTACTTCTCTCATGCTTACTTATTTGCATAAAATAAAATACATACAGGCTATTAATGAACTACACTGAAATAATTTGCGAGATTGTGCACGTGACTGGTATAAGTAATTTGAGATCGGCGATGCATGGTCCCCGGATAAACATAACGCAACTACATAGCGTTAAACGTGTGGGTATCAGGTGCTGATAAGTCGGTGTTAAAGCAAAGCAGTTTGAAAAACATGGCTTAGAATGTCTTTAAAACTGCCGCCCGAGTACAGAAATGTCGATTTTTAGCAGCTCGTTACTAGCGTTCTCAAGATTTAATGTCGCAAAATCTGTAAAATCTCGAACTAATCACTTGGCAGTGCGACATTGAGAATTCATTAACTACGTTCTTAAGTTATGTATCTACTCTGAAGCCGTTATTTCAACTGCTCCGGTCTCTTAATACGTAACGCGAGAAGCTGCTATCCCAAAGGTCATGAGTTCGATTCCTGAAATAGAGTAAATGTTTCTTCTTATTATTTTTTTTTCATTCCAGACGAAGTGCCACGATACATGGCGTACTGGCACTTCAGAAACTTATAGTCGTTACTTCGAAAAGTCAATAAACAGGCCATAAGTCTCCTATCTCAAATTACTTATTTAAGTAATCTACATACACATACATGCTTCCTTGTAAGTAGAAGAGAAATAAGGACGTACCATAAGTTAAAGTGATCGTCAAAAGCTGGTTGCTATGTGACTGAAGTTCCTTTGTTTGTATGGACACGAATTGACAAATTCCTGCATGAGAAAAGTAACATTGAAAAGCCCCAATTAAAACGAAGTCAGATACGTTTTAAGGATGAGACTCAATAATTTTGCAGGATATTCTCCAACTCAATACAAGTTTACATGCACACAATTTCTTTTCTTTTCTTAATGACCTTCTGTAATATAATAACTTTGTGTTGCTATTTTTATTATTTTTACTTTCTCTATACGTACTGTGTACATAGTGTGTAGAGAAGGTGCTGTATTGCACCCAAAGATTCGATACCGAGATTTCACCGGAAATACATGTTTTTTGCCTCCCTGAACCCCCAAAAAAAGCTTTTCAGAAAAAGGTCCGTTTGAGTATATGTGTCTGTGTGTGTATCTGTGGGACATTGGACAGTATAGCTCAAAAACGAAAGTACCGTTTAGTACCAAACTTGATATTTAAGGTTGGTATCTTCCAAGGATGCGACACGAAGATTTTTTAAGAAATTCCCCCCGCCCACAAATAACCTTTATATGGAAAAACATTTCGAAAGTGTTGATTTTCTCAAAAATGACTAACGATTTTGATTAAAATATCGTATACTAAGATATTTACCTGACAAATAATATGTATATCTTGAATTTTCCGGGAATAGCCTCTGAAGACTACTTTATTCTGGATGACTTTTGCGGTATTTTGCATAACTGTAGGAGATAAAAAAAAACTTACTACACAAAAAATGTAGAGCACTATAAAACACACACTTTATGTCATATAGTTATATATTTTTTTTCGTGGAGTTGATCGTTTTTTTGTTTTTTTTAGATATTCCTTGTTTTTGTTTCAGCTTTGAAAAGCTTATACTTTTTCATACAAGAATTTGTCAACTCCTGTCCATACAAACAAAGGAACTTCAGTCACTTAGCAATCAGCTTTTGACTCACTTTAACCTATGATGCTCCCTTATTTCGCTTCTACTTAAAAGGAAACAAGTAATTAGAGCATTTCTGCTATTTTTTTCTCGATTAGCATGAAGTAAATAGAAGCGTAAGCTTTTTTACAACAATTATTTGCAGAGATGTATAGAAAGTCACGTGAAGTTATTGCATTCCGCCCAAAAATTCGATACCGAGGTTTCACCGGAAATAAACGTTTTAGGGCTCCCTGTATCCAAAAAATCATTTTTAGAAAAAGATCAGTGTGTTTCCGCTAGTCTGTGACCAGGAAAACTCAAAAACGAAAAGTCGGTAAAATACAAAACTTTGTATATAAGTTTAATATCTTCCAAGGATGCAACACGAAGATTTTGAGGAATATCTCCCCATCCTAAGTAACCCTTTACAGGGACAATTCTCAAAAATGTATCTAACGTTTTTGATGAAAACAGAGTATATTAAAAGACATTTACAGGGAAAATAAAATGTATATCTTGAATTTTGTGGGAATAGTCTCTGAAGACCTCTTTATTCTGAATGAATTTTGCGTAACTGATAAACTGTAAGAGATAGACAAAAACGTTCTATATAAAAAATGTAGATCTCGTTAAAACACAAAAATATGTCATATAAATGTTTTTCGTAGATCTGACCGTTTCTGAGATATTGTATGTTCTTTGTTTCAATTTTAAAACATATACGGAAGTGTATGAACTCCTGGCAATGTATAGAAATGGATTTCATCTTCATGGCAATCAGCTGATCATCCCGTTAGGGATCGGAATAGATCAGGCTAGGGAGGATATGAAGGATTTCAGACAGCAGCTGCCATCTGTTGGGTAACACAACTAAAAGTACCCTCCTGGGTAGTGTGTTGGTAGCGTGTCTACTTCACATTCAAAAGGTCGTGAGTTCGAATCTCGCTTAGGGTGATTGAGGTATTTTTCGGGGTTTTCCCCTATTCTGAGAAGACGAATGTCGAGTAACTTTAAGCTCCATGGATCCCGAGATCATTTGAGCATCATTTCACGAATTTCATTCATCGTCCGATATGACCAACCAGGTTAAAGTACGTTAAGCTAAAAAAAAAGTTTAAATATAGCTTTTTCCCGCTAGACAGCGATGGACAAAGATAATGTGTCACAATGATTAAAGGGAGCCGGTCCCCATGTTTCTTTTTGTTTTTTTTTTTTTTTGTTTTTTTAACAAAACAGTACCGGAGTCTGATCAGGACTCCGGCGCTATATCCCCCGTTTATATCCCCCCCCCTAAAGGTACTGTATGATTACTGGTTTTACTGTTCCTTTACACAAACACATTGCACAAACATATAACATCCATGACCAAGGCGGGACTCAAACCCAGTATTCCCTGCCCACGAAACACCATAGCTTTTTTTTAACTTGTTTTTCTGTATTATTACTGGATTGCTGTTTTCTTACTTTTACAACACACACATAATCACAAACATATAACACGCATGCCCAAGGTGGGACTCGAACCCAAGATCCCCAGCGCTACGAAATACCAAACCCTTGGCAAGCGCGGCCATGGGGACCGGCTGTTTTGGTCGTTCTTGGCGCAGGGGAACGTGGGTTCCATTCCCGCCTTTGACATTGATGTTTATGTGTTTGTGTATGTGTATTTCTCACAAAATGGTAAACAGGAAATTTATGGATAAAGGGAAAAAAGAGGAATAAGAAAAAAGTATACAAAAAAGGGAGGTGTACACGACGGTGATACCAATAAAGAAATATAAACGTGAATAGTATTTATATAGTGGTTTATTCCCCTTCCAGTACTCTCAAAGATACTGTGTGTGTGTGTGTGTGTGTGTGTGTGTGGACAGCATAGCTCAAAAACGAAATGTGCATTGAATACCAAACTTGGTATTTAAGTTTAGTATCCCCCAAGGATGCAACACGAAGACCTTCAACATTTTCGAGAATTTTGAATTTTTCAGAAATGGCTCTAACGAGTTTCATTAAAATGTCGTATATTGAAGATATTTACAATATAATGTATATCTTGAATTTTCTGGAATAGCCTCTTAAGACCTCTTTATTCTGGAATAATCTTTCTAAATGTTGCATAACTGTTAAACCGTAAGAGATAGACAAAAACTTACAAAATATGAAGATGTCGTTAAAGCACAAAATGTGTGTCATATATGTTTTTTACTTTCTCTACGCGAACTATGATCATAGTGTATAGAGACGGTATTGAATTCCACCCAAAAATTCCATATCAAGATTTCACTGGAAATACATGTTTTGGGTCCCCCTGAATCAAAAAAAAAAAATTCTGGAAAAAGGTCCATGGGTGTGTGTGTGGGTGTGTGTATCTGTGGACTGCATTGCTCAAAAACGAGAAGTCCATTAAATACCAAACTTGGTGTCTTCCAAGCACGCGACACGAAGATTTACAAGAAAATCCCCCAACTGCCCTTTACTTGGAAAATTTTTAGAAAATTTTGATTTTCTCAAAAATGGATCTAACGATTTTGATTAAAATGTATATTAACGATATTTATCTGACAAATAAAATGTAATTTTGAATTTTCTGGGAATAGCCTCTAAAGACTAGTTTATTCTGGATGAATTTTATGAAATTTTGTATAACTGCTAAACCGTAAGAAATGGACAAGAACTTACCACACAACAAATGTTGAGCACATATAAAACACACAATTTATATTATATACCTTTTTTTGTAGAGTTGATTCTTTTTGAGACATTCCTGGTTTTTGGTTTCAGCTTTAAGAAACTTATACTTTTCTCATACTGGGATTTGCCAACTCATGTCCATACAAAGGAACTTCAGTGACATAGCAACCAGCTTCTGTTTTAACTTATGGTACTCTCTTATTTCGCTTCCATTTATAAGACTATTTCTGCTATTTTTTTCTCGATTAGCATGAAGTAAATTGATGCTTAAGCTTTATAACAATAATTTGTTTTACAAAGATGTATAAAAAGTAATGTGAAGGGAACACATCAGATTTTTTTATTTTGTTTTGTCTTATAGAGCTGACAGTTTCTAAGATATTCTTTGTTATTGGTTTCAGATTTAAAATACTTTATATTTTTCACATAGTGATACAAACACAGGAATTTAAATCACATAGCAGTTAGTTTTTAAACCTGACGATCACTTTTGCTTATGGTAGTCTCTTATTTCCTTTCTACTTACAAGGAAGCAAATAATAACACCAGTTCTGCTAATTTTATCTCGATTAACATGAAGTAGATAGAAGAGTGAGTGAGTGAGCGAGTGAGTGAGTGAGTGAGTGAGTGAGTGAGAGAGTAAGTGAGTGAGTGAGTGAGTGAGTGAGTGAGTGAGTGGTGTTTAAGGGCCCGTTGACAACTAGGTAATTTTGGCCGGAAGTTATTAAGAATCTGATGTCCATTCACATGACTTTCTCTACATCTCTACAACAAATGATTTTTAAAAACCTTATTCTTCTATTTACTTCATGCTAATCGAGAAAAAATTAACAGAAATGGTCTTATTTTCTGCTTTTTTGTAAGTAGAAGGGAAACAAGGGAGTACATTAGGCTAAAGTGATAGTCAAAAGCTGGTTACTATGTGACTGAAGTTCCTTTGTTTGTACGGTCAGAAGTTGACAAATTTCTGTATCAGAAAAGTATATTTTTTTCAAAGCTGAAACCAAAAACAAGGAATGCCTCAAAAACGATCAACATGTATATAACATAAAATGTGTGTTTTTAAGTGCTCTACATTTTTTGTGTGGTAAGTTTTTGTCCATCTCTTACGGTTTAGCAGTTATGCAAAATTCCGTTTAATTCATGCAAAATAAAGTTGTATTCAGAGATTATTTCCGGAAAATTGAACATATACATTTTATTTGTCAGGAAAATATCTTTAATATACGGTATTTTAATCAAAATCCTTAGAGCCATTTTTGAGAAAATCAAAATTTTCGAAAAATGTTCCATGTAAAGGGTAATTAAGGGTGGGGGAATTTTCTTCAAAATCTTCGTGCAGGCATAAAACAGGTCAGATGTCTTTGTTGAGGCTAATAAAGGCAACAAACAGAGCACTTAATCGACGAATTTGAGTATTATGTGTCGTCACTTAAAATTGCATTTGTAATAAATTTTTAACAGAGGTATAGAAAAAGTCATATGAATGGAACACATGACATTTTTTACTTTCTCTACACGTACTATGTACATAGTGTATAGAGAAGGTATACCGAGATTTCACCGGAAATACACGTTTTGGGTCCCCCTGAATCCAAAAAAAATTTTTTGGAAAAAGGTCCGTGTGTGTGCGTGTGTGTCTGTGTGTGTGTGTCTGTGTATCTGTGGACAGCATAGCTCAAAAACGAAAAGACCGTTAAATACCAAACTTGGTATTTAAGTTTGGTATCTTCCAAGGATGCGGCACGAAGATTTTCAAGAAAATCCCCCCACACCCAACTACCCTTAATATGGAACTTTTGTAATAATTTTTTATTTTCTCAAAAATGGCTCTAACGATTTTAATTAAAATATTGTATATCAAAGATATTTACGTGACAACTAATATGTATATTTTTAATTTTCTGGGAATAGCCTCTGAAGACTACTTTATTCTGGATGAATTTTACGAGATTTTGCATAAATGCTAAACCGTAAGAAATGGACAAAAACTTACCACACAAAAAATGTAGAGCATATTAAATCACACAAGTTATGTTATATAAATGTTTTTCAAGGAAGTGATCGGTTTTGAGATATTCTTTGTTTTTGGTTTCAGGTTTAAAAACCTGTACTTTTCTCATATAGGAATTTGTCAACTCGTGTCCATACAAACAAAGGAGCTTCAGTCACCTAGTAACCAGCTTTTGACTTCACTTTAATGTAAAATACACCCATATTTCGCTTCCACTTACAAGGAAGCAAGTAATGAGACTATTTATGCTAATTTTTTCTCTATTAGCATGAAGTAAATAGAAGAATAAGCTTATTAACAATAATTTTTACACAGAAGTAGAGAAAGTCGTGTGAATGGAACACATCAGATTTTTTTAATCATATTTGCAGATATACAAATTCATTCTCCCCACAATACACAAACACAGTGCTCATATATCTATATCTCAAAACGAGGATAGCTTTACCCTTAGGACATAAAATGTAAAGTGCTAGACAGTATTTTAGCAAGTTTCAGTCATTTTTACTTTCTCTACACGTACTATGTACATAGTGTATAGAGAAGGTATTGCTTTCCACCCAAAAATTCGATACCGAGAATTCACCGGCAATACATGCTTTGGGTCTCCCTCAATCCCCCCCCCAAAAAAAAGGTCCTTGTGAGTGCGTGTTTGTGTGTGTCTGTGTGTCTGATTCAGATCTTTTTTTAGTTATGGCTGCTTCAAAATCAAGATAATGATCTGTTGGGTCAAAACTGAGATTATGCACAAATTGAGGAACGGATGGTACCGCTCTTATTTTATCTAGTACATAATGTGCATACACATAGAAACTAGAGAAGGTATTGTAGTCCACCCAAAAATATCATGCCAAGATTGTACCTGAAATGTATGTTTTGAGGTCCCTTGAATCCGAAAAGAACTTCAAAATAGGGTCCTTCTGTGTGTGTCTCTGGAGAGCATAGATCAGAGTGGAAAATACTGTTGTATACTAAGCTTAATACCTTTCAAGGATTCAACAGGAAGATTTAAAAAAGATCTCTCTATCACAAATACCCTTTATATGGTAAAGTTGTTGAACATTTTCTTTTTCTCAAAAATGGCTTTAACGATTTGGATTAAAATAGCGTATATATGAGATATTTGCATCACAAATAAAATAAATATATACCTATATATATGTATTGTGTGTGTGTGTGTGTGTATATATAAAGACCTCTTTATTTTGAACGAATTTTGCAGAATTTTACATAACGGTTAAACCGTAGGAGATAGATAAAACTTACCTCACAAAACTGTAGAGCTCGTTAAAGCACACAATTTATGCCATATACACTTTTCTTGTAGATTTGACCGTTTTCGACATATTTGTTGTTATTGGTTCAAATATTAAAATACCTAACTTTTTCAAACGGAGCCATGCAAAGTGAACCGAACCTCAATTGTTTCACATTACGACCAGCTTTTAAATTGTTTGACTATCGCTTTAGTATAACGTATTCTCTTATTTACCTTCCACTACAATGAAGGAAGTAGGTAATAAGACGAATATTCTGCTAATGTTTGTCTCGAATAGCATGTGGTAGATAAAAGAGTGCTCTTTTGTAAGAACAGTTTGAATATGGAACAGCTAAATCAGATTTTTCAAGCATTTAACGTCGTTAGCGTAGCTGAAAAAGAATGCCGGCAGCTTAACAAAGAGAAAGCGTTATGGATGACGGTATGTTAACATTCAGGGCATGCCCTGGTGTGATCTATTGTATTATTGCCGCAGAATCTCGTCGAAGTGTTCTTGTGAAAGCATTAATTAATGATACAGCATAGAACAAACACTTCAGTAAACAAACCTATAATTCTCTGTTACTGCTGCTGACGGAACACTACTAGGAACGCTTGGAATATAAATGGTCATCAGAATTACGGTTACGAAAGCGACTGTATATGATGCTTGACATGGATTCTAAAACTCTATGTTTTGTGTAATTTACATTGGTATTCAATTCAATTTCCAACATGGCTTGTATTTTGGCATGTATATATTCATATTATTATAATTACATTTTTGTATGAGTGATTTAATTTATTTTCTTGTATTTAGTTCATAAGTTTTAACTTTAGCTATGTTAACGTTCTGCAATGCATGAGCTGCTAGAAACTACGCAGTTAAGTTTAACAAAGGACACCCTTTAGTCCTCAAAAGCCTTATAATTTGTAACTTTCCTTTATTTCTTGTGCGTTTATTAGGATAAAAGTCTCTAATATTTAGCAATCAAGATATTTTTCTTTATGTCCATGTGTCACCAGACCAGAACCATGTGATATGCTGAGACTAAGAGCATGCTCTTGTGGCAAAAATGGTAAAAATCATAAAGCAGACATCTTGCCTCGTGGACTATATAAACTGATCTAATTTGAGAAATTACACTGTCTGCTCTGTCACTTCAACGACGACTCCACGTCACTCGGTGGAAAGATCCCGCGCCGAAATAATAAAGTACGATGTAACAGTTATATTCAACAACAAGTCTTTTCTGTCAGCCAAACGACGACTCCACGCCTCTCGGTGGAAAGATTCCGCACCGAAATAATAAAGTACGATGCAACAGTTATATTCAACAACAAGTCTTTTCTGTCAGCCAAACGACGATTCCACGCCTCTCGATGGAAGGATTCCGCGCCGAAATAATAAAGTGTGATGTAACAGTTATATTCAATAACAAGTCTCTTCTGTCAGCCAAACGACGACTCCACGTCACTCGGTGGAAAGATTCCGCACCGAAATAATAAAGTACGATGCAACAGTTATATTCAATAACAAGTCCCTTCTGTCAGCCAAACGACGATTCCACGCCTCTCGATGGAAGGATTCCGCGCCGAAATAATAAAGTGTGATGTAACAGTTATATTCAATAACAAGTCTCTTCTGTCAGCCAAACGACGACTCCACGCCTCTCGATGGAAGGATTCCGCGCCGAAATAATAAAGTGTGATGTAACAGTTATATTCAATAACAAGTCTCTTCTGTCAGCCAAACGACGACTCCACGCCTCTCGATGGAAGGATTCCGCGCCGAAATAATAAAGTGTGATGTAACAGTTATATTCAATAACAAGTCTCTTCTGTCAACCAAACGACGACTCCACGCCTCTCGGTGGAAAGATTCCGCGCCGAAATAATAAAGTATGATGTAACAGTTATATTCAATAACAAGTCTCTTCTGTCAACCAAACGACGACTCCACGCCTCTCGGTGGAAAGATTCCGCGCCGAAATAATAAAGTGTGATCTAACAGTTATATTCAATAACAAGTCTCTTCTGTCAACCAAACGACGACTCCACGCCTCTCAATGGAAGGATTCCGCGCCGAAATAATAAAGTATGATGTAACAGTTATATTCAATAACAAGTCTCTTCTGTCAGCCAAACGACGACTCCACGCCTCTCGATGGAAGGATTCCGCGCTGTGGTTTTAAAATACGATGTAAGCTTGATGTTAATACGTATTACAACGTAGCGAGTATTATTGCTCAAGTGTAAACGATCAGTTTATATTAAAACTGTAAAGAGAAATGTTCGACGAGGTTTGTCGAGGTGACTTCACCTAAGTGTTTGATGTTTCGACGATTATTAAATATCTGAGTGAAACAGGATCTGATACTATTATCAATTCTAAACCAGTGTCCGTAACTAAATCCTTTCCTGAGAAACTCAACAGCTCTACTGACTCCGAATCCTGAGATAGCGACACCGAGGCAGAGAAGGATCAACATCTTCAGAAAATAAATGTACGTTATATATTATATTCAGGTTCTGGCATCAAACATGGTGAACTCATTCTCAATTTCTGTATGCAGTCAGTTCTCACTCGACTGACACTTCTACGAGAGCATAGGAAGTGTCTTGCCCACTCCATCACCAATCAACGAAAATTAATCAATACCATGTGAACCAAATATAAATAAACATAAACTAAGATACACAGACGCACATACAGAGAAACGCGACATGATGTTGATTTAAATACCCTATATAAAAGATATTTTCATGAGAAATAAAGCCTATTTTTTTAATTTTCTAGAAATTGCCACTGTTATCTGTATACTCTCAACGACTTTTGCATACGAAACTGGTAAATCGTAAAAAGTAGAGAAAACTTACAGCACAAAAAATGCACAATTTGTGTCAAAATCACTTTTGTTTTGTAGCTGACCATTTTCGAGATATTGCTTATTATAGATTTCAATTTTTTCATCGATAGGCCTTTAAAAGGTATCGCTTTAGCTTATTATATTTTCTTATCCTCCTTGTAAAATGAAATGTTTTTGTAGCTAGACCATCTCTGCTAATATTTAACTCAATCACGATAAAGTAGATACAAGAATAGGATTTTGCAAGAATAATTTGCTTCAGCATACGTATATAAATTTATGTGACTGTAGCACATCAGATTTTTAAAAAAAAATATTTAGTTTAAGATCCCTTCAACATCCAGGTCATTTGCGACCAATACAGTAATTTTAACACATCTTTTAAATTTACAGGGATATTACAGATACTTTACAGATACCTATTAATATACAATGTGTAAAAATTGATAATTACATTTTAAAACATCATAATGAATGCCACATTCCAATATTTTTAAATATGAAAAAAACCAAGTTTAATATTGTCCAATTGGCTAGCTTACATCTAATGTTTTGAAACGTTGTAATTATTATCTTATTAATAGGACACCTGTGAAAATTTCAAATTTAATGTCTCTTAAGTAATTACGTTCATTTTTTATCAACTACCTATATTTTTATGTGAAACTAATTCTGAAATTTTGAGACAAACACATCAAGGAGTTTATGAGCGAGAAAAATATTTTCAATTACTCTACTCAAAAAAAAAGCATGCTCGGTATTTAAAAAATGTTGTAACAAACCGTCATATTTACATACCAGAAATATCGCTTTAAAATTATGGGATGTGTTTGAAATTAATTAAATATTATTGCAGGGAAAGTTGAGACAAATTATTCGTTCGTACATTTTTCATTATTTTTGTGGAATAATCAAATTTGTTATTACAAATAAATAATTAATTTTATATACTTAGAAAAATACTTGAATAATATTTATTTATTATAAAATAAAGGATCTCTGGTAGAAAAATGAAACTGATTGGTTCAAATGCGCACCGCAAGGAGCAGCTTGAATATTTATGCGAAGAAAAATGCATATACAGAGATACACGCCTGTTTATATCTGTCATTTGTTACCATTAAAAAGTTAATTTAAGAGGTCACACGTTTTTAAATTGTAAATGCCTTAAAATAACTTCGGCATATTAATCAGTAAGGGCCAGATATATTAATGTGTTAAAATCCTCAAAAAATCGGATGTGTTCCATTCACATGACTTTTTCTACAGCTCTGCAATAAATTATTGTTAAAAAGCTTATGCTTCTATTTACTTCATTTTAATTGAGAAAAATGTAGTCTTATTACTTGCTTCCTTGTAAGTAGGAACGAAATAAGGGAGTGCTATACCTTAAAGTAATAGTCAAAAGCTGGTTGCTATGTGACTGAAGCTCCTTTGTTTGTATGGACAGGAATTTGTCAATTCCTGTATGAGAAAAGTATAAGTTTTTTAAATCTGAAACCAAAAGCAAGGAATATCTAAAAAAAGATCAACTCCACGAAAAAGATGTATATAACGAAAATGGTGAGTTTCAACGTGTTGTACATTTTTCGTTGCTAAGTTTTTGTCCATCTCTTAGGGCTTAGCATTTATGCGAAATTCTGTAAAATTCATCCAGAATAAAGTAGTCCTCAGGGGATATTCTCAGAAAGTTCAAGATATACATTTTATTTCTCAGGTAAATAACTTTAATATATGATACTTTAATGAAAATCGTTTAGAGAATTTTTGGGTGGGAGTTTGGTATTTTACCGACTATTCGTTTTTCAGTTATCGTGTCCACAGACACACGGACACACATACACACACTATAGGGTCCCTATGCTACAAATGCTTTTTCTGGATACAGGGGACCCTGAAACATATATTTCCGGTGAAATTTTGGTATCGAATTTTTTGTGCAATACCTTCTCTATACACTATGTACATAGTATGTGTAGAGAAAGTAATGAATAATTCAAACATGTCGGTCAAATTTCACAGGTTGCTCCCATTAAAATGAATTCGAGCTCGCTCAGAAGAAGATTCTAAATATTTTGGTTATTAAAACCTGGAATTCCATGTAATTAAGAGTGTAAGTGCGGGTGTGGCAGATGAAAAGGGATGTTTGGCAGATGTGGCACATTGAATTCAAATGACCGGAGAGAAGACGAGAGTGAGTAAAGGCCGGTTCCCACTTATCGGATGCTTCGCGAAGGAAAGCGATGATAGCATTAACTTATTATTTATGTGAAGACGCAGAAAATGAAGAAATTAACACAAATAACATCAGAAGATTTTCATGAAATCTGTTTAACCATATGAGATTGCAGTTTTTCCGACATGATTCCAATTAATTCACTGATTTCTTTCCATGCATTCTCAAGAGCAATATTATTGCACTAATATTTATGACGCTTATCGTACAATAATGAGTAATATTGAACTAAACTTATCAATTTATCTTCATAATATCATATGCGCGTGGGCCTACTAAAACATATACCTTAAGGTTATTTTACTACTCTAAATTATGTTTATGTGTCAAAAACGACGCGGAATTTCATAATCGATGTTTCTCCGAATTGCTTCCGAGACCAAACGATTACATCCGAAACTGAAGTTCCGCACTTGCGTCGGAACAAATATTCTAGCTCTAGAATTCTGTGCGCGACGCTTCTTGCGCCTGCAATTTTCTCTCCCATTTAAATACACTGTGAACAAAATTCTCTTCGCAACGCTTCCGATAAGTGTGAGCGGGCCTTAAGGTGGAAATAGCCAATTTGACGTCGTATGAGGAATAGTTGTCTTCTATTGCGTAACGTTGTGGGAAGAGGGGCTGTGGAGCCCTTTTTACATTGCACTACTACGTACATGTTGCAAAGAGAAGATTTTGAATTTCACCAAAAATTCCACGCCGAGATTTCACCGGGAATATATGATATTTTGACGTCCCCTGAATCCAAAAAGCATATTTAGAAAAACTTCTGTATGTGTGTGTGTCTCTCTATCTGTCTGTCTGTGAACAGGATAAACAAAAACGAAAAGATGCTATCTTCCAAAGATGCGACAGAGATTTCCAAGAAAATGCCCTATCCCAAACTAACCTTTACGTGAAAAACATTTTCAAAATTTTGATTTTCTTGAAAAGACAAGGCTCTAACGATTTTTATTAAAATACTATATATTAAAGATACTTTTCTATATGACAAATAAAATATTAACTATGAATTTTCTGGGAATAGCCTCTGAAGTTCTCTACATTCTAAATTATTTTTGTATAACTTATAAATAATAAAAAATAGATAAAAAGTTACTGCACAAAAATGTAGAACTGCTTAAGACACACATTTTGTATCTTATTCAATTTATTGTGGAGTTAACCATTTCCGAGATATTCCTGATTATAGATTTAAATTTTAAAATACTTAAAACTTTCCTCTTTCGGCAATTCATCAACTCCGGGCCATGCAAAGAGAACGAATTTCAACCCTGATTATCCTTCTGCTTATAAGGAACTACGTAATAAGACCATTTATGTTAATTCTTATATCAATCAGCATGAAATAGTTAGAAGAATAGGATTTTGTAAGAATAATTTATTACAAACTAATGTGAATGGAGCACGTCAGATTTGTAAACTGTGCAATTTCCTGGCCGTTATTAACTTCACTCCACTTCCATTTTGGCATAGATAATTTACAGAAATAATTAATACACCGTAATGTGGTGTTTGATTTTTGTTTTCTCTAGCCCGTATGTACAATGCACATAATGGATAAAGAAGGTATTGTATTCCACCCAAAATTATATACCGATATTTCACCGGAAATATATATTTTGAGGTGCCCTGAGTCGGTAAAAAACATTTTTACAAAAAGATCCATGTGTGTGTGTGTCTTTGGACAGTATAGCTCAAAAACGCAAAGTCGGTTAAATACCAAACTTCTATCTTCAATATCTTAGGTTTCAAGAAAATCCCCACCCACGCCAACTACCATTTTAATGGAAACGTTTTCGAATATTTTGATTTTCTCAAAAATGGATCTAACAACTTTGATTAAAACACCGTATTCTAAAAATATTCACTTCAGAAATAAAATGTGCATTTTGAATTTTCTGGAAATAGCCTTTGAAGAGCTCTTTATTCTGGTTGATTTTTCTAGAATTTTGCATAACTGTTAAACTATAAGAGATAGAGAAAAACTTACTACACAAACATGTAGATCTCATTAAAGCACACAATTTATGTCGTATACTTTTTTCTTGTAGATTTGATCGTTTTCGAGATATCCATTGTTATTGATTCCAATTTAAAGTAGCTTTTCTCAAACGAATCGAACTTCAATTGTATCACATAGCGACAGACTTTAAAAGATTTGACTATCCTTTTGCCTAATGTAATCCCTTATGTCTCTTCTGCTGACAAGGAAGCAAGTAATAAGACCTATTCTGCTAATGTTTATCCAGATTAGCATAACTAAGATAAAAGAATAATCTTTTGTTAGAAAAGTTTGTTTGTACAACAGCTAGAGAAAGTTATGTTAATGGAGCACATCAGATCTTTTTTCTTTGGAGGTTGCCTCCATAGTAGTTTTATCTATTTCTTAGCTACTTGCCACGCCTTAATGAGAATTACCAGCACAAAAGGTGACATTGGCATAACTGTATACCCTAACATTGGTTAATCAATTGTTGACATTAGGATTTTCATACTAATAGGCACTACTTATACAGGTTCCTATATTATATGCGATAATGCGTTATAATGCTACATTCTCAATGAGATGCAAGCGCAGATGTAACGTAGCATAATCGCAGACGCAAGGAGACACCATTCACAATGAGATACAAGCGCAGACGTAACGTAGCATAAGCGCAGACGCAAGGAGACACCATTCACAATGAGATACAAGCGCAGACGTAACGTAGCATAAGCGCAGACGCAAGGAGACACCATTCACAATGAGATACAAGCGCAGATGTAACGTAGCATAAGCGCAGACGCAAGGAGACACCATTCACAATGCAATCTAAGCGCAATGCAAGAAGTTGGCACGGGTTTCTAGATCCACAAGTTACATGCGAATATCTTCCAAGCGCTCCGCAAGCTACGAACTGAATAACATCACCAACAATTTCACACAAGAAAATTCACTCAATCGTTTACAAATAAATGTTATAAAATTACATACTAACAACTGACGCTCGCGCAGTGACGTCACAATAATTGCTCATTCAAAACTATTAAAAATAATACAAGCATAGAGACTTCAGAGAGTGATAAAGCTACACATTTAATGAACTAAGAATTATCTCTCTGCGTCTTAGATTTATGAGAACCAAGAAATCTAGACGCAGATTATAGTTACATCCATTAAATCAAAGAAGGATTCGCAAGGGGCCGCGCCGTGGCCGAGTGGTTAGACCACTCACCCCTCACCTAGACGGGTTCGATCCCAAGTGACCGCATATGAGACTTGTGGTGGACAAAGGGCGCTGGGGCGGGTTTTCTCCGGCTCCTCCGGTTTTCCCGGCCATCGCATTCCACCAGTGCTCCATCTTCAATCATGTATCATCAGTGTTACTGCCTGCGGTGCCATAAGTAGTTAAAGCGGATGTTAAACACTACAAAAAAATAAAACAAAATTCGCAAGGAGACTCTCATAACCTCTCAGAGATGGCGTGGCATTGCACGGCCAAGTAGAAGAACATGCATGTACAACAGGCCCTGTAAAAGCTTGCAATGCGATCGTTTTTTATTGAATTCATGGCAATGCATAGAGAAAATAAGCAGAATTACTCCTTATTACTTCAGTTCTTATTTTAGAATTACTCCTCTTTGCATTGCGTCTTGAGTGTTTTATGTGAATGCTTCCATTAAATAACATGGGTCCAAACTCCTGGCTTACGTTGCGTCTGCGGTAGCATTTCATTGTGAATGTAGCATTACTGTGTTCACGCTAATAGGGAACCTTTCATGTTGTAAATGAGACATTCCCTAAAGAATACGTGAAATGATATGTAGGAGAAGATACTTGTATATCAGATATAGAATACATAAATTTAGAGGTATACATGCACTTACTAAAGAAAACGTGAAGAGAAACAATGAACACTTCGGCTCTGTCTTACATGAATGTGGTGATCCTAGTTTCACTGAGCAGTATTAGCATCCAAATGGCATTCCGTATCTGGAGAAAGTGAACTATCGCCGTGCCCGAGCATCATCGTCATATGCTTTGAGCAAATATCTCTTGTAACTGAATAACTACATACGCTTTGGTACATATAGCGCGTCTGATTACAGAATTGACCTGATGTATTCAATATTCACATTTAAGATAAAATAAGTAAAAATAAAATTAATTTAAATCACTTTCGAGTTTCTGAAAATCAAAATTAAAGTATAGTTGACTTAAGAACACCTCTTCTCCTTAGTAGAAACCTCTGCAGGCACACTGAAAATGCAATCGTAGTTTTGATATAACCGACGCCGTGGCCGCGTGGTTAGACCGCTCGCCTCCCACCTAGGTGGCCCAAGTTCGATCTCAAACATCCGAGGTATTTGAGGTGGAGGAAGCGGCTCTAGGCGGGTTTTCTCCGGGTCCTCCGGTTTTCCCCACCACCCATTCCACCAATCCCTTGAGACGTTAATATATGGAAGCCAAGCGCTTTCATATCAAGTGTTCATTTTTTGTTAATGGAAGGAAATTGATGTCATATTGATTTATTGATGCAGTAAAGGAAAAATTAATTACTGAAATTAATTAACCTGTAAGTGTTCTGTGAATATTAGAATATTGAATTTAATGTGTGTTTTAAGTTTAATTTCATTTATGATCAGACCTAATTATTTTAAAAAAATCAACTATGTTAGTTGCATTGCTATGTGCATGAAAAAGGAAGTTGTCCTATCTAGTATACCGCATCCCCAAGCTTTGTATACCCATAGTTAAATATTCACTAAGCGCAAATAGCTTATGAAACAAATATTATATGTACCAAAAGTAACTTATTTATAAATAAAAGGATGTCTGTATTATATACTTGCTTAAAGAATGTTTAATAAGGAGAAACATGTAGAATAAGCTTTGAGCCTATATAAGAGCTGAATAGACGCTCAACCTTTGCCAATCCTTATTGGTCAGTGTTCATGTGATCATCATTGCTCGGCGCAAGGGTAGCGTCCTATGCATTTGGCGGGAACGCGTGTTGTTACCTCGCTAGCGGAATGCAATCTTAATTTATCTGTGCCATCCTACAGTGTTAATAATTATTGTATCCAGTGATATTGATACAATAACGCCCGCTTTTACTACTTGTGGCCCCGCGGGCGATGACACTGGTGATACATAAAATGAAGATGGAGCAGCGGTGGAATGCGAAGGTGGAGGAAACCGGAGAACCCGGAGAAAACCCGCACCTGCACCGCATTGTCCACCACAAATCTCACATACGATCACTTGGGATCGAACCCGGGCCATCTAGGTGAGTCAATGGTTAAATATACAAAGTAAAACATGTGATGTGTTCCACTCACATAAGTTTCTCCAGCTGTTCCACAAACAAGTTTTTCCTACAAAAGATAATTGTCTTATTCTATATCATGCTAATCTTTGTGTAGATAAACATTAATGGTCTTACTATTTGCTTTCTTAAAAGTACAATGAAATAAGTTAATACACAAGGTAGGCTAAAGCGATAATCAAATCTTTTAAAAGATGGTCGTTAAATGAAACAATTGAGGTTAGGTTCGCTTTGCATGGCCTCGTTTGAGAAAATGTAATTAGTTTACAATTGAAACCGATAACAATGAATATCTTAAAAACGGTAAATTCTAAAAGAACAACGTATACCACATAAATTATGTGTTTTAACAAGGTCTACATTTCCCGCCTAGGTAGTTTGGTGGTAGCGTGTCTGCCTCACTTTCAACAGGTCGTGAGTTCGAATCTCGCTTAGGGTGAGTTACCCGAATAAGGTTTTTTGGGGGTTTTCCCTTGTCCTGAGAAGACAAATGTCGAGTAACTTTAAGCTCCATGGACCCCGAGATCATTTGATCATCATTTCACCAATTTCATTCATCGTCCGATATGACCAACCAGGTTAAAGGACGTTAAGCTTTAAAAAAAAAAAAAAAAAAAAATGCAAATTCAACCAGAAGAGAGAGCTCTTCAGAGGCTATTCCCAGAAAATTCACAGTATAGATTTTATTTGTGATATGAATATCTTTAATAAAAAATATTTTAATCAAAATTGTTAGTGCCATTTTTGAGAAAATCAAAGTGTTTGAAAAATATTCCTTGTAAAAGGAGTGGGGGAATTTTCTTGAAAATCTTCGTGTGGCGTCCCTGGAAGATACTAAATTCAAATGCCAAGTTTGGTATCTAACCTACTTTTCGTTTTTGAGCTATGCTATTTTTCTAAAAATTTTCTTATTGGACCCCGGGGGTCCCAAAACACGTGTTTCTGATGAAATCTTGGTATCAAATGTTGAGTGCAATACAATACTGTCTCTAGTACGTATAGCGTAAGTAACATATGACAAAAAAATCTGATGTGTTCCATTCACATGACTTTTCCACATCTCTGCAACAAATTATTATTAAAAAGCTTATTTGCTACTTACTTCATGCTAATGGAGAAAAAATGAGGAGAAATGTTCTTTTACTTGCTTCCATGTAAGTAGAAGGGAAATAAGGGAGTAGCATAGGCTAAATGATAGTCAAAAGCTAGTTGGTATGTGATGGAAGTTCCTTTGTTTGTATGGACAGGAGTTGACAACTACCCGTTTGAGAAAAGTATAAATACCTTAAAGCTGAAACTAATAACAAGGCATATCTAAAAATGATCAATTCCACGAAAAAACTTGTATATAACTTAACTGCGTATTTTTTAATAAACTCTACATTTTATGTTCAGTAAATTTATGTCTATCTCTTACGGTTTACCAGTTACGTCAAAATCCGTAATATTCATTCAGAATGAAGATGTCTTCAGAGGCTGTTCCTAGAAAATTCAACATATACATTTTATTTGTTAGGTAAATATCTTTAATGTTCGATATTCTAATCAGAAGAGCTATTTTTGAGAAAATCAACATTTTCACTTGCAAAGGGTAGTTGAGGGTGGAGAATTATATTCAAAATCTTCGTGTCGCATCCTAGCAAGATACTGAACTTAAATACCAAGTTTGGTATTTAACGAATTTTTCGCTTTCGAACTATGCTCCCCACATACAGACATACGCACACGGGTATTTTTCTATACATGTTTTTTTTTTTTTGGATTGAGGAACTCAAAACATATATTTCCGGTTAAATGTCGATATCAAATTTTTAGGTGCAATATAATACCTTCTCTATACACTATGTATATAATACATGTAGAGAAAATAAAAAGTTTAAAACTGAAAGCAATACCAAGGAATATCTCAAAAACAATCAACTGCACGAAAAAATGTATATAACATAAATTGTGTGTTTTAATGACTCTACACTTTTTGTTAAGTAAGTTTTTGTCTATCTCTCGGTTTACTAGTTATGTAAAATTCCTCAAAATTCATCCAGAATAAAGATGTGTTTAGAGTTATTCCGAGAAAATTCAAGATATACATTTTATTTATCATGTAAATATATTTAATATACGATATTTTAATCAAAATCGTAAGAACCATTTTTTTAGTAAATCAAACTTTTTGAAAATGTTTCTGTGGGTAGTTAGGGGCATGGGATTTTCTTTTAAATCTTCGTGTCCATCCTTGGAAGATGGTGAACCTAAATATTATGTTTGGAATTTAACGGAATTTTCGTTTTTGAGCTATGCTGCCAAACAGACACACACACATTAATATTTTTCTAAAAATGCTTGTTTTGGATTCATGAGATCTCAAAACATAAATATATTTGCGGTGAAATCTTGTAATGAATTTTTGGGTGTAATACAATATTTTCTCTACACACTATGTACATAATAGGAGTAGAGAAAGTAAAAATTGAGCATCCGCGTTAATTAACAGAGTTCAACTAAATGCCAAATGAATGAAATCAAAACGATCTTGGAATATACATTATATACATCTGGTATATTAACTGTCTATGGTTGCTATTGTTTTATATCGCCCTTAGAGCGGAATACCTTAATCACAGATAAATGAAACCAACTCAAAATGAGCACGCTCGCTGTTGTTAATTACAAATCGAGTTAGTCTATTATGTTCATCTCTACGCAGAGATCGATGGTCCGAAGGTTATATCTGAACTAGTCTTTTGTCTATTTTTCTCCTTCCTTCCTAGAAGCTAAGAAGTTAGTAATATAATTAATTCTCTGCTTATTTGGAATGCAGAATGTAGTAGAAGTAGCGTTACGTAATGACTTATTCTTCGTCACCTACTGAGCCTCCTAAATGGACGATTTATACCCTGCAGAATTTGCAGCTAATGCCCGGGGTCAGATGCCTGTGGAGGAGTAGACCAGCACTGGATCAGATAGAGTATCCAGGTATCGTGGATCAGCACTGTGTCTAGTATGAAAAGAAGTAGTTGTTTATGTAGACGAAATGAATGATAAGAAAGGTGATAATGGAGCAACTGATGAAATGAATGGCGGGGGATACCGGAAGTCCCCGAGAAAACCTGCCTTGCAATTAAATCTGGGCCGCCTAGGTGGAAGGCAAGCGGTCTAACCATTCTTGCATGACGCCCAAGTAAGGTCCTATTCTAGAGGAGACAATTATTTTCGCATTTCTTTTATATAACAGTGATTGCATTTATCAAATATTACTATGTCAGTTTAAGCAATAAAATAATGTAGTTTTTAAGGTAGATATAGAATAATTGTTAGATGTATGTAATGAGCCTATGCTTGGGTTTTGGAAAAGGAAGAGTCTAACACTGGTACTCTTACATTTACTGCAAGATTTATTTATTTGCTTTGGTAGAACATTTCACCTCCAGTAAAACACAGTAAGAAACTTAAACTAGTATTTATGAGTTCGTTACTCTTGAGAGAAAAGTAATGGTTATGAACAATCTAATTGACCATAATTTAAATAGCAGCTAAAATTTATACTGGAAATGTAGGGTCAGAATGAAAGATTCAATGTCATAGTCGGGATTAGAACCACGGATATCGTGGTTTCCATCCTGTTTTCTAACCATTGAGCTAACGTGGTAGCATGCATTAAACTCCCCAAGTGATTCGCGTTTTTCTGGTAAACCTAAGGAGAACTCAATTGCATTTTGCAACGACGTATCCCAATGGCGACTAACAATGCCTAGGTTTCATTGCGTAACTAAATAATATATTAATCGTTGTGAAATAATTGTTTTTACACACAAACAATGTATTGGGCAGGAGTTGGAGAGAGTGAGACTGAAAATTTCAATGCCATAGGCGGGTTATGAACTTGGATCTCCGACCGGTATCTCCCGGCTGGACGACGTCTTACGCACTATATTTCTGGTTTTGTTTTAGTACCACTCCATAAGGACCCACCTTACAATGTTGGCGGGCTATGGTCGTTTCGAGGATCCTCGAAGACACAAGGAATGTGGTTTGGGCCCGGGCGAGGTAAGATACGTTCAATCTGGCATCGTTAAGGCCCCCGTTCATGCTGTCGCTGTCGTCTTGGATCCTCTCCTTTTTCTTTGTGTCACGAGTCATAAAGGGCTCCAAGTATCTTCGAGCGTTGCTCTGCCCAGTACATCCACGTGTATTCCTAGTCCTAATGCCATATAAGGAAATGATCTATTGTGTCACTTCCTCATATTCACAACCATAGCCGGGGATGGAAATGGAAATGGCGTTTTATTTATGGACGTTCTTTAGCTGCTGTGGTTCTCAGCATCCCATCTATATTGGGCGTGAGATACCACTTAATTTTGCTCAAAGGCCTCTCTATCGGGCTTGAGGTTCTTTTACGTGCCGTAAATATACGACACGGGACCCACGGCTTCACTTCCCTTCCGAAGGAAGCCATGCTAAGGATTTTACGCCCGAAAAATCCATCATCCTCCGATGAACCTTCGGTATATGAAGTTAGCATGATAATCATTACACCAAGTAGGACGATATAGCCGGGGGTGACGTTTAACATATGTAACAGGGAGTTTATTCTTAACACTGTGAGTACGATTGCAGAGGTAATTTCGGTTCGAGGAAACGCCCGGAAGATAAGCGATATGGCACTTCAAGTCAGCTAATTAAATGCAGAGGGGTTAGGGCAATTACAAGAATAATTCCATAAAATGTTAGTTACTTCGTTCTCTCAGTTGGTTGAAGACCCTTTCTGATGTGTTTCATTCACATGACTATCTCTAGCTGTAACACAAACAACTTTCCTTACAAAAGATTATTCTTTTATTTACGTCATTCTAATCAAGGCAAACATTAGCAGAAATTGTCTAATTACTTTCTTACTAGTAAGTAGAAGAGACATAAAAAATTACGCTAAACCAAATCGATAGTCAAATCTTTTTAAAGCTGGCCGTATGCGAAATAAATGAAGTTCGGTTCACTTTGCATGGCCAGCAGTAAAACAAAAGAGATAAAACGAAACATCACGTTTGAGAAAAGTATAAAGAGTTTAACATTGAAACCAAAAACAAGGAATATCTCAGAAACGGTCAGCTCTATATAAAAATGTATATGACATAACTTATGTGTTTTAACGTGATCTAATTTTTGTGTAGCACGATTTTGTCTATCCGTTACGGTTTAGACGTTATGCAAAATTCTGCTAAACTGATCCAGAATAAAGAGATCTTCAGAGGCTATTCCGAGAAAATTCAAAATATACAGTTTATTTGTGATTTAATATCTTTAATATACGGTATTTTAATCAAAATCGTTAGAGGCATTTTTGAGAAAAACAACATTTTCAAACATTTTTGCATATAAAAGGTAGTTTGTAGTGGGGAGATTTTTTTGTTAATCTTCGTGTCGCATCCTTGGAATACTAATGTTGGTTTTTAACGTAGTTTCGTTTTTGAGCTATGCTGTCCATAAACACACACACGCACACCTTTTTTCTAAAAATGTTTTTTTTTCCGACTCAGGGTATCTCAAAACATATATTTCCGGTGAAATCTCTATATCAAATGTTTTGGTGGAATAAATACCTTCTTTAGCCACTATATACATTGCACATACAGGTTAGAGAAAGTAATATGTGTTAGAATCTCACTCTCTGACGTAAGCAAGCTTTAATATACAAATATAAAATAACTACTACCAAGGAAAGGATTTGTTTTATGAACTGATTTAGCGTTTATATTTCCTGCATTTATTGTATAGGATGTAGGGTGTTTAATTGGTACAACACTTTCTTACACGTTTTACAGACTGTTCACGCGGATTAATGTGTATTTATTTTTGGACACTCATCCAAATATCAAAACATAACATCTGTAATTCGTAGGTGAATAAGATAAGAGTCATTTGTTTGTAAATAATTATATACTTGTTTTCCTTAAGCGCATAGCTAAAAACAAAAGAACAGGATCTTAATTTTTCTCCTTGAAGTTATGTGCAAAACGTGAACAAACTGTTAATCGCTACCTACCTATTATCAATTAGTATAACTTGAATAACTCATTTTCTTCATCTGAATGGAGAAGTTTCCATGGAGAAGACAAAGAATATCAATTACAACAAATAGTAATAATATTAAATAATAATAATTAGTTAACAATAAAATTAAACCTTAGGAAAATGAATAAAAGCAAAAAGCAATAAAAATAACAAAGAGTGACAAAGCGAAACAATTGCATAACAAAAATTTAGGCGTAAAATAACAGAAAGAAGATAAATGTTGTTTTGAAGTGAAAAGTACGTAGCAAAATTGTCGTTTCAAAATTTGCAGACTGTAGAAAAACATTTCTTAGAAGTTTTTACGACCCTGAAGATTGGTTTCCTTGAAACGTTTATTTTTCATTCCAATGTTCTTGAGTTAGCTTATTATTTTTCCGGGAATGATCCCACTGGCTGTCTGTCTGGGTAACTCATTGGTTAGGCGCTGGCCTTCTGAAATCAATGTCGGGGGTTCAAACCCGGCCCAGCGTACTTAAAAACGACAACCCCATGCCAGTAGATATAATAACTCCATGGCACGACAGCTCACAAGGAACCTTGGCCTACCGCCCAGCCGCTGCGTCCCCCATCTCGGTCCATGTATGGGGTGCAGCATTTGAGGGTGAGACGTGGTCAGCGCCTCAAACCCCCCACCGGCTGCGGTTCTCATGACCTGGAGCCGCTACTTTTCCATCAATTGGGAGACCTCAGGAAGCTGAGTGAACCCCACGCCGGTCCTGGGAATCGAACCCAGGTCTCCCGCTTGGTACATCCACTCTAAGGAGATGAGCTTGTCAGTAGTCATGTTAAAGAACTACTGTGGGACGAAATTCCAGCAAACTGGCGGCGCTGATATGATCCTGGCAATTGACAAACAAGGTAATTAATAATTCCTCTGGTTCCAACCATGTCTTCGAAGTGGTCAAGTTGGTGTACAGTCTTATAATAGGATATGAATTGTGCGTAATTTATTTATTTTTTTATTTTTATTTATTCTTGAACCTCATTGATTATCATGGCTCTCAAATCTTGAAGTAGGATCTAACAAATATCTATACTATGTCTATGTCCTCGATTGAAGTTCACTTCACCTTTTCGTGGACTATAAAACCTTTGACTCCTATGAGATTGGTATGGTGGTTCTTATTTTGGCGATCGGTATGCAGCATTAAATGGATTGTGTGAATGATTTACAGAATTAGGAATGAAGAATACATTTTACTTTCTCTAGCACGTATGCACAGCGTACATATTGGATAGAGAAGGTAAGTGTTATATTCCACCCAAAATTTCGTTATGGAAATTTCAACGGAAATGCAAGTTTTAAGACTAAGAATTTCAAGGAAATCTCCCTACCGTTTACATGGAACATTTTTCGAAAAATTTTATTTTATCAAACCAGCTTTAAGAATTTATATTAAAATGTACATAATGTATAGACAAGGTATTGCATTCCACCCAAAAATTCGATACCGAGATTTCACCGGAAATATATGTTTTAGGGTCCCCTTTATCCAAAAAAAGAATTTTCAGAAAAAGGTCCGTGTGTGTCCGTGTGATTGTGAACACGATAACTCAAAAACGAAAAGTTGGTAAAATACCAAGCTTGGTATTTAAGTTTAGTACCTTCAAGGGATGCGACACGAAGATTTTGAGAAAAATTCCCCCACCCCCAATCACCCTTTACATGGAACTTTTTCGAAAATTTTGATTTGCTCTCAAAAATGGCAATAATGACTTTGATTAAAATATCGTATATTAAAGATATTTACCTAACAAATAAAATGTATATTTTGAATTTTCTGGGAATAGCCTCCAAAGATGAATTTTACAGAACTTGCATAACTGCTAAACCGTAAGATGGACAAAAACTTAACACAAAAAATGTAGAGCACGTTTCACTTTAACCTATGGTACTCCCTTATTTCGCTTCTACTTACAAGGAAGCAAATAATAAGACTATTTCTGCTAATTTTTTTCTCGATTAGCATGAAGTAAATACAAGCAATAATTTGTTGCAGAGATGTAGAGAAAGTCATGTGAATGGAACACATAAGATTTTTAAGATATTTTTCATACAATGTACAATTTTGGGAATAGTATCTGAAAACCTGTTCATTCGGATGACTTTTGTATAAGTGATAAATCGAAAGAGATAGACAATAATTTACTATACAAATATATAGATCTTACCAAAGCACACGATTTAAAACATATACATTTTTTGTAGAGTTAAGCGTTTTAGAGATTTTCCAAGTTATTGGTTTCAGTTTCAAACTACTTAAACTTTTCTCAAACAAGAAATTAATCTTTCTTTTCGCCTCTCATTTCTTCACTACTACCAAGCAAAAGAAACTGGCTGGCTTTTAAAAGATTTGACTATCGTTTTAGACTGTGCATTCATTACTTCCCTTCAAGATACCAAGAAGCAAGTAATATTTTGATTAGCATGATGTAAATTTGTTCTTAGAACAGATAATGAAAGTCATGTGAATGGAATACATTAGAGTTTTAAAGGATTCTGCTTTCTTTGAATTTAAAAAATAAAATCTTAAGTACAAGTTCCTGTTATTGAAGTATAACTACCTGTGGCTTGATTGCCTTGATTTTATTAACTTACAAATTACTTCCGACTACTTCCTATACAAAAAAGCAGTATACGTAAGCTCAGATTTTTCAAAGCAACTCTTCTGGGGTATTTACGTCATAACGGCGTTTCCCCTGACTGCAGCCAAGTAGGGGAATGTTTGAGTCATACATATTGTAAAATATATGTCCAGTGGTCGGTAGCGGGCTGGTGTCTGAAGCTTAAAAAAAAGAAAAAGAAAATTCTGATGCGTCACACTCATATAACTTTCTCTAGCTACTCTATAGAGAAACTTCTCACAAAAGATAACTCTTCTTTCAACACCATGCTAATCGAGATACATATTAGCAAAATGTTATTACTTAGTTCCTTATAAGTAGAATGGAACTAAGGGAATGCACTGGGCTAAAGTCAAATGTTTTAAAAGCCGTTATGTGATTGTTATTGCAAATCGCTTCTTTGCTTGGCCAGGAGTAGAATAAAAGAAAAATGTACACTTCCATCTGAGAAAAGTGTAAGTACTTCACAACTGAAACTAATAACAAGGAATACCTCGAAAACGGTAAGCTCCACGAAAAAAATGTATATGACGTAACTTGTGTATTTTTACAAGATCTATATTTTTTGTATTGTAAGTTTTTGTCTATCTCTTACGGTTTACTAGTTATACCAAATTAAAAAAAATTCATACAAAATAAACAGGTCTTTAGAAGCTATTCCCAGAAAATTCGAGATATACATTTTATTTCGGATATAAATAGCTTTAATATACAGAATTTTAATGAAAATCGTTAGAGCCATTTTTAAGGAAATCAAAATTTTCGAAACGTTTTTCCACGTAAAGGGTAGTTTGTGGTCGGGGGATTTTTTTGAAAATCTTCGTGTCGGATCCTTGCAAGATACGAAACTTAAATACCAAGTTTAGTATTCAACAGTCTTTTCATTTTTGAGCTATGCTGTCCACAGACACACAGACTGACAGAGAGAGACACACACACACGGAGCTTTTTCCCAAAATGCTTTTTTGGATTCAGGGGGACCCAAAACATGTATTTCCGTTGAAATCTCGACATCAAATTTTTGGGTGGCATACAATACTTCTCTATACCTATGTACATTGTACATACGGGGCTAGAGAAAGTAACAATGTCAGCCTTGAAACGCAGGAAGACAATTTTCATATCTATTCAGAGGCTCCATAAGAACTTCTACTGGAATTACTTCCTCTACAAAATTCTAAAACACTAAAATGTTCACAAGAAAGAGGTTCGGAGTTATTTAAATCATTGCCAAATGATTCATTTTTCAAATTGAAATTTTTACTTTCTCTACACGTACTATTTACATATTGTATAGAGAATATATTGAAATGCACCCAAAAATTCGATACCGAAATTTCACCGGAAATGCATGTTTTGAGAACCCCTGAATTTAAAAAAAGCATTTTTAGAAAAATGTCCTTGTGTGAGTCTGTGTGTTTGTGTGAATATTGGGTCCCATACAATACTTCCTTATACACAATCTACATAGTACGTGTAGAGGAAGTAAAAAGATTCATTCGGAGTTTCATGACAGTAGAAAAGGGAAAGAAAGGAATAAAACATAAAAGTAAGAAAACTTTGTGAAATTTTATAGGAAGCTATTCATAAAACACTAGCTACAGAGAAATGTCACACTTCTCTATATCATTTTTACGGGCAAATGTGAGGGAGTGATGTAGAGAGCACATGTTTTTTTTAATATAAAAAGGGTTAGTACTTTAAGTTCCGGATTTCATAGTTAGCCAACTATTATGGCCAATTATGTAGTGTAAATTTAACTAGTTTTTTATTTTCTCTACACGTAGTATGCACATAGTATATAGAGAAGTATTGCATTCTACCCAAAAATTGATACTGAGATTTCACCGGAAATAGACGTTTTAGGGTCCCCTGTATCCAAAAACATCATTTTTAGAAATAGGTCCGTGTGTGCCCTTGTGTCTGTGAACACAATAACTCAAAAACGAAAAGTCGTTAAAATACCAAACTTGGTGTTTAAGTTTAGTATATTACACGAATGCAACACGAAGATTTTGAGAAAAATCCCCCTACCCCAAACTATCCTTCACATGGAAAAAAATTTCGAACATTTTGATTTTTATGGCAAATAAAATATATATAATGAATTTTCTGGGAATAAACTCTAAAGACCTCTTTATTCTGGATGTTTTCGCTGGATTTTTGCATAGCTGGTAAACCGTAACCGATAGACAAAAACGTACTGCACAAAAAAAATGTAGATGTGACTGAAATACACAATTTATGTGATATACATTTTTTAGATATTACTTGTTATTGGTTTCAACTTTAAAAAATTTAAAACTTTTCACATACGGGAATTTGTCAAGTCTTGGCAATGCCAAGAAATGGATTTCATTCACATAGCAACTAGCTTTTAAAATATTTGATTGTCGCTTTTACGTAATGTATTCCATTATTTTCCTTCTACTTACAGGGGAGCAATTAATACGAGCATTTCTGTTAATGTTTATCTCGATTAGCATGATGTAGATGAAAAAATAAGCTGTTTAACAATAATTTGTTACCAGGTGTAGAGATATATGATTGAAACACATCATTTTTTTTTTTAAATTTTATTTTACCACTTTGCTGTTCCTTATCTTTAGTAGTCGATCTACCTCAATATCTAAATAAAGTTCGGAAAATCGGTCAATATTTTCTTTCAACCTCGTTCAACGGGGATTCAAAGAGAAGTTAAAATATTGGCAAGTTATAATTTATTCCCAATTTATCAAAGACAGCGGAAATATTGGACAGCTGAGGTCATCCTTGTGTAGTGGCCAGAGCAAACTCGGGGGCAGAAGGAAGTACACTCACATTGCATTTAAATGCTTGCAGGTCAACATGTTTTCTAAGAGCTTCCTGCTAAAGGTAAAGCAAGAAGGCCTGAGCTAGAAGGAACCAGTTATCATGCACACCTAACTGTACTCTGCAACTTTGTTTGTTTTTATTACGCAGGGTCAGGACTGTGCTGCCCCACTCTACCCTTTGCTTGCTATACCACAATCCAACCCTTAAGTCGTAACAGGTATAAACAAAATAACGTCGCATTCGCGCGACAAACAGCATACATAAATAAACAAAATCCTGTGTGTTCCACTGCATAACTTTCTCAACCTGTTTGTAAACAAACTATTATTAAACTCGCCTGCGTAGTGTGTTGGTAGGGTGTCTGTTTCACATTCAAAAGGTCGTGAGTTCGAATCTCGCGTAGTGTGAGTTGCTCGGATAAGGGTTTTTTTTTTCGGGGTTTCCCCTTCCTGAGGAAACGAATGTCGAGTAACTTTAAGCTCCATGGACCCCGAGATCATGTGAGTATGATTTAGTCAATTTAATTCACTGTCCGATATGACCAACCCGGTTAAAGGACGTTAAGCTTAAAAAAAAAAGAAAAAAAAAATCTTTCATCCACATTACCAGAAATAATTTCAATATTTAGTTGCTTATAAGTAGGAGGGAAATGAGGGAATACACTCAAGACGTTACACTGTTCAAGCAGACACACATTTGTAATCAAACATCATCTGTTACTATATTAAAATTAATATTTTATGTGCTGGCAAGTAAAATGCATTTCAATTGTAAATATGACTAATATCTGTTTCAACCTACATGAATATTTCACTTAAAATAATTTTGTTTACGCTTCTTTTTTTTCTATTCATTTCAGTATACTGCCCTCAGAAACAACAATAAATTATTTATATCTAATAATATTAGCTTAGAAACTAGGAAGAATGTTTTGAAACCATATATATGGAGCATAATTTTATAGCGAAGGCCAAAATCAAAATCATAAATGAAAGGAGTAGAATCATTTGAAACATGGTGTTACAGGAAAGTACCGAAAATTAATTGGACAGATAAAATTAACAATGAAGAAGTTTATGATACGGAAAAGAAAAACTAGAAACTTGGATACAAATAAGAAAAATAAGAATGCAATTCATAGTACATTTCTTAAGGTAGCAAGATATTTTGAAAATTATAATCGAAGTTACAATTTTAAGACTAGAAGAGCAATATTGCAATACCTAGAACAAATTAAGAACGACATGAACTGCAGAATCTACGAGTATGTAGAATTAAAACTCTAATGTGTCCCATTCATATGACTTTCTTTACCTTTTCTACAAACAGTTCTTTCAAAGGATATTTTATCTATCTCATGCTAATTGAGATAAACATTAACAAAGGTGGTCATATAACTTGCTTCCTTGCAAGCAGAAGGGAAATAAGAGAATACGCTATTTGAAACAATTGAAATTCAGTTCCCTATGCATGGCCAGGAATAAAACAAAAATTTATGACACATATATTTTGTGTTTTAAAGAGATGTTCCACAGGAAGTCTTTGTTTATCTCTTATGGTTTATCACTTAAACAAAAATCATTCAAAATAAAGAGGACTTCAGAGTTATTCCCAAGAAATCCAAATTATACATTTTATATTGTCAATATCTTTAGCAAACATATGGTGTTTTAATAAAAATCGTTAGAGCCGTTTATAAGAAAATCAAAGCTTCAAGAAATGTTCCATAGAAAGAGTAGCTTGGGAAGGGAATATTTTCTTGAAAATGTCGCATCCTTGGAAGATACTAAACATAAACACCAACTTTATCAGAACGTTTCTATGGGTTATGCCGCCCATAGACACGCGCGCGGACTCTTTTCTAAAAATCATTTTTTTTATTCAGGGGTCCTTAAAACACATATTTCCGATGAAATATCGTATCGAATTTTTATATATATATTACTTTCTCTACACGTACTATGCACATAGTGTATAGAGAAAGCATTATATTCCACCCAAAAATTCTATTCCGAGATTTCACCGGTAATACATGTTTTAGGTCCCCCTGAATCCAAAAAAATGCATTTTCAGAAAAAGGTCCGTGTGTGTGCGTGGACCGCATAGCTCAAAAATGAAAAAACCCGTTAAATACCAAACTTGGTATTTAAGTTCAGTATCTTCCAAGGATGCAACAAGAAGATTTTCAAGAAAATTCTCAAACCCCCAACTACCCTTACATGGTAAAATTTTCGAAAATTTTGATTTTCTCAAAAATGGCTCTAACGATATTGATTAAAATCCCGTATACTAAAGATATTTACAAACTAAATAAAATATATATCTTGACCTTTCTGGGAATAGCCTCTGAAAACCTCTTTATTCTGGATGAATTTTGCCGAATTTTACTTAACTACTAAACCATAAGAAATAGACAAGAACTTACTACACAGAAAATGTAGATATCGTCAAAACACACAATTTATATCCTTTACGATTTCATTGTGGAGGTAACTGTTTCCGAGATATTTCTTGTTATTCTTGTTTCAGTTTTGAAGGATTTGTATTTTTCTCAGAGAGGAAGTGTCCGTTTTTCTTTTGTTCTACTCCTGGCCAAGCAAGAAGTGATTTGCAATGACATCGCATAACGACACCTTTTAAAACATTTGTCTATCGGTTTAGCCTAGTGTATTCCATTATTTTCTTCCTACTTACCAGGAACTAATAAGAACATTCTGCTAATGATTATCTCGATTAGCAAGGTGCAGAAACAAGGATAATCTTATGTAAGGAGTTTGTAGATCAGCTAGAGAAAGTCATGTGAGTGCAACACATCAGATTTTTAATATTAGAATGGAGAATCGCTTCAAACCAATCCAAAGATTGAGCCAAATTTAGGTTTCGGGGAGGTTATGTTTCGTTTCTGTTTACTCAACATTCCTTCTCAAATCGATCCAATTATGGCTAAAGAAAAGAAGAATATAGAAACGCGTTTCACACACGTGATAGAAAGTTCTCAGTTACAACAACGCAATTACAAGCCAATTTTCGCACCAAAAAGTAAACATTTTAACGAACTGGATCTACAAGTTTTATAAAAAGATAATTACGCAATGATATGTGCGCAAGCATGCTTCAATTCAGCAACTTGTAAGAAGATAATAACGTTGTTCAGACTCATGCCAGTTGCTGGTACCGGTTGCTAACCAGAGGCAAGGGCGGCAGCAAACATTTTTGCTTTTTGAAGGTTGTTTAGTTGATATCCGCCTTAAATTAAAGAAGAACCTGGTTCACCCTCAGATCCTTTCCTGCTTTCTGTAATCGAAAGTGGTCTTGTTTATGCAAAAAAGACTAACTATTTGCAATGCGTTGCAACACCATACTAATCAGCTCTATTAAATCTTTCGGTGACGTAGTAGGTAGAATGCTGGTTTTCTGATTCCAAGGTTGCGGCTATGATTCCGGTTCAGGATACGACATTTTAGTGAAATGCGAACAATGACTGTGAATTTAAGAGCACGTTAATAGCTCCTGCTGCATATAAATTCGCCTTGTTAGCCCCAGAAGAGAGAAAACCCCAAGAAAAATGGCAACCCTTAAGTCAAGGATTGCCAAAAAGTTACAGCCTACTTATCAATCTAATTGGGTAATGGTAACAAGAGATAAAATTATTCTATGAAATTAAACGAGTTAAATATAATAATTATAGCTATTTATTGAGAATGATTGACTAAGAACAGGCCCTTACGGAGAAATGTATTTGCAATAATTTAGTTAAAATGTTTATTATAAAAATTATTTTACAGTGAATAATAATTTTAAAGTAGATATTTAGAGATATAGATTGCAATTTTGAAAAACCAGTATTGAATTTCCTAAATGCAATTATTATAATTTGTAATTGTTTCTCGAGCTCTAAAAATAAACCAATTACTGCTCAGTTTGAAATAATATATTTTTACTTTTTTCTACACTTATTATGTATATAGTGTATAGAGAAGATATTGTATTCCACCCAAATTCGATACCGAGATTTCACTACTCTCATCTGACCCTCTGCTCCTCAAAACAAAAAAAAAGTCTGATGTGTTCCATTCACATGACTTTCTATACATCACTGAAACAAATTATTGTTAAAAAGCATATTTTTCTATCTACTTTATGTTAATCGAAATAACATGTTCTTAATTACTTGCCTCCTTGTAAGTAAAGGAAAATAAGGGAATATGCTAGGCTAAAGCGAATGTCAAATCTTTTAAAATCTGGTTGCCAAGTGGTTGAAATCCGTTTCTATGCACGGCCAGGAGTTTACAACTTTCCGAGTGAGATAAGTTTTAAGTATTTTAAATCTGAAAAAAATTAGCAAGGAATATCTCTGAAATGGTCAATTCCACTAAAAAACTTATATGGCATAAATTGTATGTTTTAACGTTATCTACATTTTCTGATTAGTATGTTTCTATCTCTTACGTTTTACCAGTTACGCAAAATTAATCAAAATTCATTCAGAATAAACAGGTCTTTAGTGGCTACTCACAGAGAATTCAAGATAAAAATGTTATTTGTTATATGAATATCTTTAATATACGGTACTTTAATCAAAATCGTCAGAGTTATCTGTTCAGAGACACATTCCAATGCTGGTGGAATGCAATACCTTCTCTATACACTATATACATAGCACGTGTAGAGAAAGTAACCATCAATGACTGAGGTGCGGAATCCCCTCCGGTACACTACACTTTGTGGTAGACAGTCGGACAACTACGAAAAACAAAACTTTCAGAACTTGTTTAACGTTGCAGTTTGCTGACTGATATGTTAACATTTGATTCTATTCATTATATTGATTTGAAATAAAATGTTTGTATTTGGAAATATGGAGTTTAATCGAGAATGCTCATTTCTTAGGAATAAGAAACATTTCAATACAATAAAGAAAATAAAACTAATAAACAAACGAATATAAAAGAACGGGGCAAAAGAGATTGGAGTAACTAAATAAGTGATTAAAAATATTAAAAGGAAATACATTAGAATAAGCAATAAAGTTAAAAATTGTAAAAAATATTTATTCTGTACATGAAAAGAAGTTACTGCTGAAAGGATAAACCAGAGCTTTAGGAATATTAGCTGCAAGGTTTGTTTGGTAACGTGGGTGAGAAAGTCATTAGCAGAAAGTAAATACAATAGAATTGTGGAAAGTTTGTGTTCACATTGTTTTTTTTTATTTGTTTTTTGTTGTTTTTTTTTTTCTTTCTTTCTTTTCCCGAGTGGAGTGGAAAACCCCAATCTAGAGGCGACAGAGGGGATAACTGCCAAGTGTGGGGGTCGCCATAAACTGACAATACCCACTAAAAAACCACTCCACCGGAGAGAATTCGGGTGTAGGAATGCAGCAGTACCGCTTGTTGCGCCTGCGGATTCAAGGAGTGGGTGTTGTTATGGCTGGCCAGAGGCCATAGCCAGGAGAGAGTGAGAGCCAGGACGCAAACATGACCGGAGCCCTGATTGCGCCCTTGGAAGATTTGTGGTGAGGAATAGATACATATTACATGTGTATATATCTCCAGCTCTGTAACAAAAAGGACATAGTATAACATTTGCTGCCCTTTCGGGTAAAGTCGTTGGTGTATTTCGTTGTGTCTGCAGTCCTGTAACATGAGGACATAGTCATTTAAAATATTTCATTTGGTATATATTCTAAGCTAGTTATATTTTTACAACTACTGCTGCCCTGTCTGGTGTAGTAATTAGTTATTAGTTGTGTTCAGCCCTGTAACAGAAAGGACGTAGTCATTTAGTAGAGACTTCATTGGTTCCTCGTGGCCTACTTTAGTGTTCACCCATCCAAGTGATGGTCATGCCCAATGCTCCTTTACCTTTGAGTGTGACCAAGGAGAAACATTAATGACCTAGGGTACTATGGACCTGAAGGGAGCAAACTGTAGTCTAATGCTTTACCTACGGTGCCAAGCGTATTTCGTGAGCTGAGACCGATTTGGAAAAACCTTTGACAAAAAATAGTAACCAATAGAAATTAAGAAATATTTAACTTCGGATCTATTCGTGTCAGATCATAGAATACAGTAGGAGCTATAAGATATTTGTCTAGGCCTGAAGGGAGTTTACGGTGACGAATGGAGATTGTGAGAAGTTACATTCGTCAATGGTGCTGAGCAGACATGTTGCATGTTGTAAAATAAGTTTTAACTTCAGTGCTACTATAACAAGTATGTGAGTTTTTATATGGTGAAAGTGAGTGGTAGACAAAGATATTCCTGCGAGTTCACATGGGAATTAGAGAAGGGGAATAGTTGGAAAATAGGGTAAATCTGGGGAAATTTACAAAAGTTTATTGTAGAAACTTATTCAGTGTGGGGGAATAATATGAATAAGTGAGGGAACGGAATTCAGACGGAACAAATAGGTTAATGTGCGAAAATAGATAAACTGGGGTATTACGAAAAAAAATACAGTGATTTTTTTCTTCACACGTAGCGTGAGGAAATCCCTAAAAGAGATCCTGCTTTCAAACCCTTCTTATCCTTCCAAACCTTGCCATAAAATTCCCGCCACAAGTTTTAACAGTAGTATTACTTTAGTTACGAGTCAATTTTCATTTCAATGAAGTCAATACCATTAATTGGCGCAAATTATTGAGAATTTATGTAAAATATTCAACATTAAAATGATTAATGTAAATTTTCAATTACCTGTTAACACAAAATGTTGGATCTGTTAACATGTATGTATAACTTAGTAAAATGAATTATCATAAAATGTTAATACTCAGGCCTTTTCGTTCAAGATTACTGGTCACCACATTCTTACATTGAACTTTATTTTTACTTTCTCTACACGTACTATGTACATAGTGTATAGAGAAGGTATTGTATTGCACTCAAAAATTCGATACCCAGATTGCACCGGAAATACATGTTTTGGATCCCCCTGAATCCAAAAAAAAAGCATTTTTGGAAAAAGACCGGTGCGTGTGTGTGTGTGTCTGTGGACAGTATAGCTCAAAAACGAAAAGACCGTTAAATAACCAAACTTGGTATTTAAGTTTGGTATCTTCCAAGGATGCGACACGAAGATTTTCAAAAAATCCCCCCACCCCCAACTACCTTATACATGGAACTTTTTCGAAAATGTTGATTTTCTCAAAAATGGCTCTAACGATTGTATATCAAATATATTTACCTGACAAATAATATGTATATTTTTAATTTTCTGGGAATAGCCTCTGAAGACTACTTTATTCTGGAGGAATTTTGCATAACAGCTAAACCGTAAGAAATGCACAAAAACTTACCACACAAAAAATGTAGAACACATTAAAACATTCAATTTATGCTATATACATTTTTTCGAGGAGTTGGTCGTTTTTGAGATATTCCTTGTTTTTGGTTTCAGCTTTGAAACATCTGTACTTTTCTCACACAGGAATTTGTCAACTCGTGTCCATACAAACAAAGGAACTTCAGTCACCTAGTAACCAGCTTTTGACTTCACTTTAACCTATGATACTCCCAAATTTAGTTTCTACTTACAAGGAAGTAAGTAATAAGACTATTTCTGCTAATTTTTTCTCAATTAGCATGAAGTCAATAGAAGAATAAGCTTATTGACAATAATTTGATACACAGAAGATGTGAACCGAACACATCAGATTTTTATTTCAGTGGTGTCAATAGCATTAATTGACGCAAATTAATGCGAATTTATATAAAATATTCTACATTAAAATGATTAATGTAAAATATCAATTAACTGTCAACACAAATGGTTGGGTCTGTTAACATTTATATAACACTTAGTAAAATAAATGATGATAAAATATTAATACTCAAACCTTTTCTTTCAAGATTACAGGTCACACATTATTACATTGGACTTTATTTTTAACCTGACGTTTTAAAGAAATGTCTACTATCAAATGATAATTCATTGGAAGCTTTGCCCTTCTCTCCCTTTCTTTTCTCCTCATTACAGAGTCCTAAACGTTTTTTACCCTTTATAAAGCACATATTCAAAAAAGACTAACTTAATTTTACACCTCCTATTACCTAACAATGAATCTTTGCATTTAAGTATTGTTTCTTGTGCACTGCATTGCACAGCACCAGTGTCATTATTCGCCATTAACCTTGAGACCATTGAAACACAATACATTTTCCATCTTATTCTTTCTTCTCCTTCACGGGTTAGGCCTTTTTAGCCAGCTCCGGCTGCAAATTCTCCTTTTTTTTCGTCCTTTTTGTATATCCTTGGGGTCTGTAATTGTATGCTGCTTGTGGTACTCTGTTTGCTGTCATTCTTTCCAAGTGCTGTTTCCAATTGCCTCCATATTCTCCTACTCTTGCATTTACTTCTTCCCTTAGTGCTTTTCTCTTATAGAAAATACGACTTTTTAATATAAAAAACCTGATGTATTCCACTCACATGCACATATTTTTTGCACCTTACACCAAAATGTAGAAACTGTTCCATAAAAGTGTCCTTATTAAAGATTTCTACTTTCTTTACACTACTATAAAAAGGGTACAAAGAAGGTATTATATTCCACCCAAAAATTCTATACCAAGATTTCACCACAAATACATGCTTTATGACCCCTGAATCCGTAAAACAAATTCATAAAAGGTCTGTCTGTTTGTCTGTCTGTCTGTGAGACTGTGGGAAGCGTAGCTCAAAAATTAGTAAACTTGATATTTCAATTCAGTAACTTCTAAGAATACGACAAAAAGATTTTAAAGAAAGAAACCCACCCCAACTACCCTTTACATGAAAAAAACTTCAAACATTTTTCCCTAAAAAATAGCTCTAAATATTTTAATTAATATCTCGTATATTTAAGATATTTACATGAAAAATAAAATATCTTATATTTTCTGGGAATACCCTCTGAGAACTCTTTATTCTGGAATATTTTTTCTGAATTTCGCATAACTGGTAAACCGTAAGAGATAGACAAAAATTATTACACAAACTGTAGATCTACTTAAAACATATAATTTTTGTCAAATACATTTTTGTCCGAGATTTTTCTTGTTATTGGTTTCAGTTTTAAAATAATACATGCTAATCAAGATAAACATTGCCTGAATTGATCCTATTACTTTATATATATATATACATTTTATTTCTCTTGTAAATAACTTAAGTAAAGGATATTTTAATCAAATTTTGTACATTTTTCCATTTAAAGGGTAGGTTAAATTTCGGAGATTTTCTTGAAAATTCTTGCGTGTGGCATACTTGGAAGATGCTGGACTTACATATCAGTTTCGTATTTAGCCAACTTTTCAGTTTTGAGTTGTGCTGCTCAGACACACACATACACACAAGCGTGTGCGAACCTTTTTCTAAAAACGTTTTCTGTGACTTTTTTATTCAGAGTAGCCTAATACGTTTATTTTCATTGAAATCTTGGTATCGAATTTTTGGGTAGGATACAATACCATTTCTACCTATGTTCTACGTATGAAGTAGAGGAAGTAAACATGTGTTAGTAATTGGATTTATAGTTGCAAATGTAATTTATTCAATCTCGGACATGATATTTATATAACTGGACTCTCTTTAATTACTGAGATTTTCAGTGTCACATTCTATACTGGGCGTGAAAAACCAATTAATTGTCCTCGGAGGCATCTTTGTCAGGCTTTTACGTGTCGTAAGTGGATTCCGGAAGAATGTATTTACATTGTAAAATCGGATAACGACACGGGTTCTGTGCAATGCAATGCACAAGAAACAATACTTAAACACAAAGATTCACTGTTAGGTAATAGGAGGTGTAAAATTGAGTTAGTCTTTTTGAATATGTGCTTTATAAATGATAAAAAACGGTTTAGCATAAATAGTTTCTCAGAACAAATGTGCTTTATATATCGATAAATTACTCTTCGAAAATACTCATACAAAAAAGAATGAATAACTAAAAGCTTAAAGAATTCTAAATTTTATTTTGGTATAGGAAAAATGTTAATGGCATTGTTGTATTTGTTTATTTTTCGTCAAGTTTCCGTAAAGAAAAAATCTGATGTATTCCATTCACATGACTATCTCTGTTACAAATTATTGTTAAAATTCCATTTATTTCATTCTAATCGAGGAAAAATTAGCAGAAATAGTCTTATTACTTGCTTCCTTGTAAGTAGGAACGAAATAAGGGAGTATCCTAGGTTAAAGTGATAGTCAAAAGATGGTTGCTATGTGACTGAAGTTCCTTTGTTTGTATGGACAGCAGTTGACAAATTCCTGTATGAGAAAAGTATAAGATTTTCAAAGCTGAAACTAAAAACAAAGAATATCTTAAAAAACGATCAAATCCACGAAAAAAAGTTATATAACATAAATTGTGTAGAATTCATCCAAAATAAAGTAGTCTTCTGAGGCTGTTCCCAGAAATTTCATGATATACATTTCATGTGTCATGTAAATATCTTTAATATACTATATTTTAATCAAAATCGTTAATTATTTTTGAGAAAATCAAAATTTTCGAAAATGTACTATGTAAATGATAGTTGGGGAAGAGGAGTTTTTTTTGAAAATCTTCGTGTCGCATCCTTGGAATATACCAAACTTAAATACCAAGTTTGGTATTTAACGGTCTTTTCGTTTTTGAGCTATGCTGTCCACAGACAGAAACACACACACACACACACACATACACACACATACGCACACACATTAATCTTTTTTCCAAAAATGCTTTTTATGGATTCAGGGGGACCCAAAACATGTATTTCCATGAAATCTCGGTATGGAAATTTTGGGTGCAATACAATAGCTTCTCTATACACTATGTACATAGAACGTGTAGAGAAAGTAATAATCATAATGAAATTTGAATTATTCTACCGTTCTTAGTAAGAATGTCATTGGCTTTCTTTTGTGTTATTAAATTTTGTTAACGCGTGATAAAAGCAAGCTATGACAGAATATTTATTCCCGTGATTTGAACTCAAGTGGTTTTTATACATTTTTTGATTACTTAATTTTGTATGAGATTCTCTTCACGCCAATTCTTTGAGGTTTAAGAATCAGCTTCATAATAATTATACTAATGTTAGAGTTTCATTTTGAGCTACATTTTACATTCTTGATTCCCCCAGGTGATACGCATTCTCGTTGGAATTATTTATTGTAATACTGGGTAATTCAAAAAGTCTCAATGGTTTTACAACATGATGCATTTTGGAAAAAAAAAACTGTTTGTATATATTTTAACAAATTTATTTATGTACTTGGCTGATGTTGACAATTGTTGTTTCTCCTTACGTTGACATTCGAACACTCAATTTTGACTGACAATCCTCTAACAGAATGCACTCCTAAAAGTCGCCGTCAAAACGGCGCTGGACCATCTAAGTCTAGCTACCACCAGTCTCTTTCCATGGGGCAGCTTCTGGGTGCGGTAGATTACGCCATTAATCCTCATTGCCACCTTGTCATGGTTGCTGAAACTTGGAACACTATACCTGTCCAGTTAGGTCAACACAGCCACATCAGATTACCCTACGTCTGAGCTTATCGTAACGGGTCTTCAATCGCTCGCTTGCTACCTTAAGGTATCAACGGAACATCTCATGCCTGCCGTGAAGTCGGTCTACGATAATCTCGACGTAGTGGACTATTGGTTGTTCTGTCCCACTGGGACTCCCAAACATAGGTCGCAGGGCAAACGTAGCTCCCTGCCAAAGACCAAGCTGGCTGGTGATAACCAATGGTGTCGTGCGTTAAAGAACGGTAGGTCAGCAAGAAAATTGACAAGATGACACCCCATATTTCTGATGACTGGCTACAAACTTCCTCAAATGTTCCTCTAGAGTCTTGATATACCGCTGAACCATGACGTCTGACTGTGGGTGGAGAGGTGTTGTCCGCGTTTTGTGAACTCCTAGTCGCTCCAGTGTTCCCCTCATCATTTTAGACTCAAAGCTATTGTCTGATTGCCGAGTGGCTCCCAAAGCGGCAGAACAGTTCCTCTAATAGGCAGTTCGCAATGATATCAGCCTCCCGGTTAGAAATATCGTACGCCTGCGGCCACTTGGTGAAATAATCCATTAATAACTTCATGGTACGACAGTCCACAAGGGATCTTGGTCTACCGCTCGGCTGCTGCATCCCCCATCTCGGCCTGAAGGGAGGATGAGACGAGTCTCCGGGCCGGTTGATGAAAGTAATCTATTACCACAGCAATATGCCCACACAGGGGATGACCCAGCGATACGTTCCAAGGGTGCTTCCACTGCTGCATACGACCATGCTCTGGTCTGTGGAATGCGACTTCCGCACACATGCCATAGTGGTATCATCTTTCAGCGTCTGCCAGTATCCTCAACCAGTAGTACCGTTATCGGAGCTTGTCGTTCGGTTGGGTACACGATGTGCTCCCCTATGTCCCGCATGTAATTCCTCTAGGAATTATTCTTCTTCCTCCACTTCAGGGATAGACTATATTGCCCGTTCCGGCTCCAAGGCATCTTCCCATCTGATTCTAGGACGCCCTATTCAACGCCGTCCTTTTGGTCTATAATCTAGTGCCTGTTTTGTTATTCTATTGTCACACATTCTCTTTATGTGTTAGAACCATTGGTAGTTAATATCATTTATCTGCTCCTCTAATTTATATATGTTTAACTGTTCCGTATTTGTATATTTGGTATGTGATCTTTTAATGTGTAACCTGATATCCGTCTAGGAAATTACATCTCGGCTGTTTTTAATCTTCTCCTGTTTGATCTACTTAAAGTCAACTTTTCGTTGCCTTATAAGAGCGTAGGGATAGCCAATACCTTATAAAAAGTCATTATTGTTTCTTTTCTGGATTTATTTCTTAATCTTCTTTGTATAGTTCCACATGTGTGTTGGAATTTCTTTAATTTTTATTATATTACTTTTTTTTGCTCATAGGATATCCAACATTCCAAATAGTTAAAGGTGTTTACTTGCTCTATTATTTCTCTGTCTATTACTATTTTTAATTTTACGGGGAACTTCACTTTAAAAGCCATAGGAATTCTATCACCTTATTCTGAGGAAGTATCAACTGGTCTCTCTAAGTATTTCCGTCATGTGGCTCCCAAACTCTAAAGAGTACTCCTTCCTTGGGCTTCAGTGAGTCGCATTGGGTCCAGTAGGATTTGTGCATCCTACTTCTGTGTGCAATGTTTTCCCAGTCCGGTCTAGTCCCTGCCTTCACTTCTCTCATAAAAGGTCCAATGTCGGCGTCAACTAGCTGCCCCCTCCATTGGCCTGCGCAATCCCATCCATCTGCAAGCCGAAATCACGCGGACAATTGCGGTAGGTTTGTTCTCCTACACCTGAGTGCAGTGGCCGCATTCTTCTTGACTGGGTATTCTTGACGTATCATTTGCATTTGAGTAGCTCCCCCCACTCGAGACACGCAGATCATTCGAGGGGTTCCTGTCCACACAGGTCTTCGGATGTAGAGGTCAGATGAAAAGCTGTCCATGTGCTCAGCATGTGTCTTTATGTTACACATTCGTCATCCTCTGTCACCTTTGTAGCTTGTTGATAAGTGGCCTTAGTTTTGCAGTTTCAGTAGGCCTCGGATTTTTAGGGACTTAAGAGCCAATAATAGGACACCTAAAATAGTTTCTAAAATTATAAAGGCACGGTATTAGGCACCAAAATACAGTTTACAGTGTATTTCTACTTTCTACCTTCTAGAAGTTCAAAATGCAGCTAAAGAATATGGATCAAAATTACAAAATAAAACATTATTATGAGCAGAAACATTCTATTCATATGCTAAATTATGAATGAATTGTTGGTAACACATATGAGCTTATAAAGCTGAAAAAAATACCTCTTAAAACGTCTTGAATAAATAACAGTTGAAATGCGCCGTATACTGTAGATATGTCATTGTGACCTAAGTTGTACCAAAGTATGGTTTTTAAAAGAACATATCGTTAAGAAGAATAATGTAAAAGAAGTATTGTAAAGAGATTTGAAAGAAAAAAGAGAAAACAAGAAGAATCTTGTAAATGTATCATGTCAACAGTTAATGAAGCGGTCGAGGTATGCGAATCACGAAACAATGGACGACATGACATTGGAAAGCGATTTTTTCCGTATTATAGTCACTGACATATACCAAAGAGTGCCGAAATACCTATAGGGTGCAAATATTCTGTTTATCTTTCTACAAAACGAATGATTTTATCTTCAATCTTTTTCCAGAATATCCTACTCCTATTACCAGAGTATTAGAAGGTCTATGAATGAAACTAATTCCATAATACTATCATTTTATCTTTATTTACAGCATGAAAAAACAATACAATCATTTAAATAGTAAATTAAGCACTTTTAGGATCTAAAAGCTTACAGTAGGTGTCAATGGTCAAAATAGGCATTTTAGGCATTAAAAAGAATGTTTTCGGAGATTTAAATGTTATATAATACTTGAAGATATATAACTAGGTTAAGCTTAACGTGCACATAAAATTGGCATTTAACCTAAAATTCGAGGTCTAAATGTCCTCTATTTTACCTTTTTATATCATCTAGTTTATTTGTATGCCTTTCACTCTGGACTGGACCTTGAATAGCGCTATTTGAATGTCGTTTCGTTTATATCTGGCGGCTGAAATACATCATGCAGAAACAACAAGAAAAACTCATGTGTTCCATTAATAGAACTTTCTCTAGCTATTCCATAACCAATTTTTTCTAACAACATATTGTTATTTTATCTACATCATGCTAATCAAGATAAACATTTGTAGAAGCGGCATTACTACTTGCTACCTTGTATGTAGAACAGAAATATACGAACACTTTTTAACTAGAAGAACATAATAAGATGAAAGAGATGAAAGACGATAAATGTAAGCTATTTCTATGCATTGATGGTTAATAGCCTTAAGTGTATTTGGCAGAAAAAAAACATTTTAAAGGGGGATAATGTTGTTTTGTTATTATATTGTTATTTTCTCTACACGTACTATGTGCATAGTGAAAAGAGAAGGTATTGTATTACACCCAAAAGTTCGATGTCGAGATTTCACCGGATGTTTTGGGTCTCCTTGAATCCAAAAAAAAAAGCATTTTTGGAAAAAGGTCCGTGTATGTGCGTGTGTGTGTCGGCGGACAGCATAGCTCAAAACAGAAAAGATCGTTAAATACCAAACTTGGTATTTAAGTTCGGTATTTTCCAAGGATGCAACGAAGATTTTTCAAGAAAATCTCCCAACCCAAACTACCCTTTATATGGAAAAAATCGAAAATTTTGATTTTCTCAAAAATGGCTTTAACGATTTTGATTTTAATCTCTACAGTTAAGATATTTACATATCAAATAAAATGTATATCTTAAATGTATATCTACAGACCTCTTTATTCTGGATGATTTTTATTCAATATTGCATAACTGGTAAACCGTAAGATATAGACAAAAACTTACTACACAAAAAATGTAGATCACGATAAAACACATAATTCATGTCATATACTTTTTTTTTTTTTTTGTGGAGTTGATCATTTTTGAGATATTCCTTGTTATTGGTTTTAGCTTCAGAAACTTATTACATTTTTCATACCGGAATTTGTCAACTCGTATCCATACAAACAAAGGAACTGCAGTCACATAGCAGCAAGCTTTTGACTCATCACTTTAACCTATGGTTCTCCCTTATTTCGATTCTACTTACAAGGGGGCACGTAATAAGAATATTTTTGTTAATTTTTTCTCGATTAGCATGCAGTAAATGGAAGCATAAGACTTTTAACAATAATTTGTTGCAAGGATGTAGAGGAGTTTATGTGAATGGAACACATTACATATTTCTTAAACAATTTATATAAAATCAATTGATAAAAAAATATAAAATATATACTATATGTAAATGAGGCTGTTCTGCTATATTATCTGTATCAGGCAGATACCTGGTTAACCACTTCTGTGGGCACGTCCTAGGATCTTGTCGACGGGGAGAACTATTGAGAAACACGCGACACATGCCATTAGGTCTTACATCGCAAACGAACTGGGGAAAAAATAATTCAATGTATATGAAGAAGTTAATGGCACGGCAATTAGCGGCAGCTCATCTAGAATTTACATGATTGCCTTAAAAACAACAGTTCTACAGGGTGTATTATAGATCAGGCATCAACAACTGGTTGCCCTTTGAGAAAAGCAGAGAAAACAAATTTGATCAATGCTCCAGCAAGTCGCCAACTGTGCACTGCGTGACCAACTGGACAGAAAGCAGGATGATCCTTTCAGTGCTGCGCTAGTATGCAGCATGTTGCTTTTGAAATACGTAATCCACCTTTCATAGGTTAATACACCTATTGTAGGTTCATGATTAATAGATAATTTTATATTTTTTTAAATAATTTATTTTTGGGTATTGCTTTACAGGTCATTAAGGACAATTAACAATATAACAATAACAAATTACATGCTGAGGTTGACCTATAAGGCTCCTCTATAGTAAAAAAACAAAATGTGTATCTTACATAACATATTCACTGATATGTTAAATAGTATCTGCTTATAAGTAACAATGAATAGTGCACAATAAGTAAAGAATGAAATACAACACTGGCAGTTATATTTGGTAACAAATTAAGTAATTAAAATAAAGCTATATGTACAAAACGTATATAACAATTGCTGCAATATAATTTATTCAAGGTGAGAAAATTCGCTGTCATCAATTGGATGAATAACTGTCCTGGGGTAATTTCCTTTTTAACTTCGTTCTCTTTTGGGTTTTTGTTCCTGTGTGATATGTCTGAGCTACAGAGACCTGAGGAAGTTTGTTGTAGAAATACTTTGAAGTTTCCTGACCTTAATGCAGTTGATTGTTTATTACGAACCAAGGAAAATTTGTGGCAATTCGAATGAAGCACCTCTAGTCGACGAATATGTGTTTTGCTGGCTGCACCCCACACAAAAGCTGCATATGTGATGAGTGGACGTATCAATGATTTATATAACAACGTTGAGCATTCCAGCCCAAGTTTGGAACGACTGTTGACCAACGGATATAACTTCGTAATTCGAGAAGAAGTAAGTGAGACTGCGCGAGTAATATGTGCATTCCATTTCAGTTTTATGTATACTTTGATCTATTACGTCTCATGTTATACTTCGGATAAGAATATATACACTGGGGTGTAAAACTTAAGGATGAAAGTAACATTTGTATGCTGTAGTAACATTTGATGGATTAAGGATGGATTAAGAGCGAGGGCGGTAAGTTTGAGAAAGCGCCGCGGGAGGATTAACGTTAATCCGGTTGGATAATCCGGGGCTTTTTTTATTTTCTAATACATGGTAGAGATTAACATAGGATTTATTGAGAAGATTAACACTATGAAATACGTACTTTAAAGAACAATACATGAGATTAGCATAGGATTTATTGAAAAGAAGACATAAATGAGATTAACACTATGAGATACATACTTTAAAGAACAATACATGAGATTAACGTAATGAAAATGAGATTAACATAGGATTTATTGAAAAGAATAACACAATAAGATACATACTTTAAAACCAATATATGAGATTAACATAGGATTTATTGAAAAGATTAACACTATGAGATTAACACTTTAAGATACACTTTATGAGATTAACACTTTAGCATTGTTTTTGCACAACGTTTGTGATTGTTTTTAAGGCGCATCGCGCGTTAGGATAATTTTAAAATACGTGGTGCACTTTTTTGAGTCCTCGTCATCGCTGCTGCTGATCTGTGTGGTGACGCAGGTGAGTAGCAGGTGAGAAAAGATTTCATTCACTAACTCTGTAGATGGGGATGGCCAAGTCGTTGATATGACTGGTTGAGAAGCACCCATGGGAAGTGACTTTGTGGCAGAGAGCAGGAGTTTCACTGTTGTTGATGTATATGGAGCAGAGAGCGTCTTGTTGACTGTGTTTTTTGGTAGGTACACACCTGACGTGGATGGTGTTAACATTTTGCATATCGATTGAGACGGTGATGATCTTGTTGGCTTTGAAATAGGAGGTGGAGATGAAGAGGATGCGGATATGAGATTGTGCGTTGAATTGGAGTTGAAGGTTGAGGTTTTTGCCTACGTCGACGGGATAAGTAACTTCGGACATTATTTTGGAATGTAGGGGATGAACTTGACGACGAATCTTTTGAAACCGCTGCGAAGTTTTTCTTCTCCTTGGTATATGATGGAGAAAGAAGTGGAGTTTAATTTGCTGATGAGTTCGGGAGTGGCTTTCCCGAATCTGGTTGGTAGAAATACATCGGGCTCGTTGTCCAGTTTGGCGACGAGTTTTGTTCCATGTATGGTGTCTACGGTTTTGACACCGATGACACGGTATGGGACGTTTTGTTGAAGCGAAGACACGCTGAGTGTATCGCAGCTGCGGGATAACTCTTCTAGTTGGCTAAGCACGTCCTGGGACATGATCACTCTTAGAGCACAAGTGGCAGTGTTTGACAAATGGGGGAGAGCCGTTGAAATGAGTGGATTGGGTGGGGAGGTTATAATGGTGTTTGCACCTTCGGAAAGGTGCGCAAACTTGTTGTTGGTCTATGGGAAGTTGATTCCACACAACGACGTCGTACGTGGGTAACGACTGAGGATGGGGTTACCGGTGTGTAGTAGCACTTGGCGTTCCGCGGGCAGTAGCACCTGGATTTGACGTCCGTTTTCGAGAAACTTCAACAGTACGGCGAAATACTGGCAAATCATGCGTTGTTTCTTGATGTGTACTTACGAAGGAATTCTTGGATTTGCTTGTTGAGATGTGCGAGGTCTTCGTAGAATCCGAGCTGACAGCGTGTGCACAGGTAGGTGAGACGGTGAGTGAGATTGCAGCTGCTGGTTCGGTCGAAGCAAAACAAGCAGTGGAAGTCCTTACACGTCGTTCTGGCATTCCCGCACGACGGCTCAGCACAGACTGAAGTGAAAGACGGGCGTGCAGATATGCTTAGCTGGCGGAAGGGCTAATTGGTGTGAGAGTTATCACAGGATATCCGCAGGAAAACATTGATGGGATTTACAACATCCGCCGGAAGCGAGTTATCACAGGATATCCGCAGGAAAACACTGGTGTGGTATCATCCGGAAGCGAGTTATCACAGGATATCCGCAGGAAAACACTGGTGTGGTATCAGCCGGAAGCGAGTTATCACAGGATATCCGCAGGAAAACCTGGTGTGGTTAATCACATCCGCAGGATGCGAGTTATCACAGGAAGCAGGATATCCGCAACACTGATAAGGGTTTACCACATCCGGCGCTTGGCGAAGCTCCGTGGGAAACCGTCTGTTTTACCACCAACGGTTGCTTTTCAAATATTTGATGCCGATGCTTTCGTCTTGCTCTTGGACGAGAACTCGGTTTTGATCGACGCTGAAGATCCAGTCTCCGTATATGTGATCGGGCAGGATATAGAATACATCATTGCCCAAATGCGCCGCTAAGCATCTTCCGTAGCACTGACGATCTTCGTTTAACATTTGCAGCATCTTAGCTGCGGTGATGTATTGTTGTTCGTAAAAAACGATGTATAGCCCTTTTGCTGGGACAAATTGGAACCATTGATAGTGTGCGTCGTTTTCTTCCTCTTCGCCGCCGAGACCTTCATCCCTGGAACGCCAAGAGTCTGCTTTGAAATGGATGTCGTTGAAACTCATGTTGGATAGCACAAAATGAATCTTGTTTTCGCAGCTGTGCACTTTGACGGAGATGACCTTACCGTCGTAGGTGCTGTCGATGAAGCGAAGTGCGTAAGGAGCATTTTTGTGTGGGTGTCCTTCCGCTTCGTAGCTTTCAAACACCTTGATGCCTTCGCAGTACACCGACAGGTAATTTCTGTATCCCATACTGGACAAACTCGCTGATGGAAGGGTGACGAATGACTCAGCGAGGTGGGAGTGGGGCACAAGTAGAAATGGACTAGGGACTATTTTGTGATATGCGCAACGCGAAATTGGTGTTGAGGAAATGATGTACCTCGAGGAATGTTCTAAAATTGGCGCATCGTATGTACTTGGTGAATTGTGGGTAATTTAGGTTATGCAAAGGATTGCCGGAGGCGTGGTTGTGAAGCATGTACTTGTAGTATGCCATGATTTGATTTTGCACGTCCGTTTCTTCTTTCTTCTTCTGGTACATGATGTAGGCGATGATGCGCTGCAGACTATCGAGCATGTGCCACTCTTGCAGGTTGAGATTGACGGAGACGCCTTGCTGGTCTTTGAACGCTAGTTTTAGGTTTCGGAATACGTTCTTAAACACGATAGTGAAGCTGCTGGAGAGCTGATAGTGTTGAAGACGTCCATCGGAGCGATGCATGCGGTTGTGGATGATGGGTATGGCGTCGACGAGTTTCTGCCACTCGGCGGAACCCAGGACGACCGCGTTGCGTTGCCCACATGTTGCAATGGTGACTACCACCTGGTGTGGTGACAGGGGTGAAAATCCGACACTGGCGAATTTGGTCTGCTGTGGGTTGAGGAAGTAGATGTCCGTCAGAGGGCCACCCACCGCGCTAGATTGGATGTGCTGAGGTTCAGCAGAACTGCCTGGCTGCCGTGCATGATCGTCATCGGGGATGTGAAGCTTCCTTTTAGCTCTGGGTTTTGCGGCTGCACTGAGACAGGGATAGAAAAGGCATGTGAGGGAAACGGGTAAAATAAGATGGATTAGACGAAGCGAACGAATATAAGCGTGCACTGACCTGGATGGCGTGGCTGTCTCAGAGTTCTGCATGGCTCACTGTGAATGAGACGAGCGGTGACGGTAGTTTCATATGAGCTGGAGCGCGTTCTGAAACGATATGCATAAAGGTTAGGTTTGGTTAGGTTAGGTTAGTTGTGATGTATGTTACAAAATTGTACGTACTTACCCTGAGCGGTTGGCAAGTTTACTGAGCATCTGAGCGCTTTGCACGACATACGTTTTTGTAGGTTTTACGAATGACGTCATCGTTATGAATGAAATTGCTGACGTGAAATTTGGAAAAGAATTTATGCTTAGACAAGCCTGAGCAGCGGTGGGTGAGGTAGTCAATGACGTAATGACCGCAAGTGGTGCTGTCGAAACCTTGCAGTCTTCTGGCGTTGGTTGACCAACGCGTCCCGCATATTGAATTTAAGAATTGAAGAAAATGTGGCGAACGAGGTCCTATTCCATAAGTGTCGAAATATTCTCCCTGAGAGTTTCTGTCCACAAAGATGCAAACCCAGTGTTGGCCCGTTTTGGTGCTGGGGTCGGTGTTGGCCACCAGTCCCAAGGGAAGCGTTTGAATGCCGTGAAGTGTGGGTAGTCTATCACAGGGGTAGACGCCTAAAAAGTGGGATGAGGTAGAGGGGTATGTGAATAGAAACCGTTGGATTTGGAAGGTGTTCATGATACCAAGACGAATCTGTTGGCGTCAATTTCGACGGTGCGGTGTATTTCCGCCAGTACCAGAAGAATAATGGGTTCTGTCAATTTTTCGGCAAAACCGATGCTTATAGACACGGTGCCGTGGCGCTGACCCGAGATATGAGACTCGTTTGCGCTCATGTCTGCAGTGAGATCGAAAGCCATGATGGTATAATCTTGCGGGTAGCTTTCTCTAGAGATGGAGTGAACCTCGTCGTTGAAATGAATGCCTAGTCCGTCTTGCAGGGTTTGAAAACACTGCAAATAGTGTCCCTTTGTAAAGTCAGGTTGAAGAGGTTGAGAGGGAACGGGTTGTCCGTCCATATAAAGCTGAAAAAAGTTCATTTTAAAATGTCGCAAATTGTACGGATTTGTGTTAAAATGACCGGAATAAGCCTTGTCGGAGACCATGGCAACGACCACTCTCCTGGGAATTTGTCCAATGAAGACGTCGCTAAATGTCTTTGCTCTCGACTCTTTTGGGATGCTGAGGGCGTGAAAGCTGACATCCTTGAGATGGAATTTGGCGTTGCTCTTTGCGAGCACGGCCTGTTGCGCAAGCTTAATGGTTGGCGAGGGGCGTACGGATTTTAAGCGCAGGGTGGCCGACACGATGTCGACGTAGCCCTTAAACGAGTCTACGTTGGAAAACATGTAAAACTGGGGCGAGGCATGAGTGAGTTTGACGGTCATGCTGACGTTGTTTAAAAGCAGCTTTTCCTGTCTAAACAGAGCATTGGACAGAGGACCTAAGAGTTGAACGACGTTCCCACCTTTGGTAAACCGTGTCGCCACTGGAAACCCGCATTGGCGATAAAAATGTTCATGATGCCGGCTGTGTCCTTTCTCCAGAGAGAGGACTCTAGTATCGTGCTCATGGCATCTTCCGAGTAATTGAGAAGAGTTTCGAGGTAGGTTCTGTAGGGGTATCCAGCCTGCGGCATGGAGACGATGACGTTATTGAAGGAAACCTCTACCTGTTAAATCAGGGAATTTAAGGCATTGTTGACCAGAGTGGCGTTAACCTCGTCCTTTATCGCCTGACCGTTGTCATCGACAAGGCGGACCATGAGTTTGAGGACGACGTAAGTCAAGTCCAGGTAGTCGTCTGCATTTGCGGAATAATGAAATGTGATGGGGGCATTTTTCATTAACGTGTTTTGAGGGTTTAGGTATAAGAACCGCGACTCCTCAATGTTCATCTGAACGGGGAGTCTTGAAAGAGGTCCAGTTCGGAACTCATGTGCACGGTTGCCATTACGAGAAAACGTCTTGCACCTTGCGCCTACGGTGTTTAAGTTTCGACTGTTTGCTATTTGTGGGTTTGACGCGTTTTATTCTCTTGAGTCGTCTCGCGCCCGAACCAAGCATGGCATCGAGCTTTTCGTTGGCCCTTCGCTTTAAATTGGACCCTGCCTCCTTGAGCCTGTGCTTAAAGGCTTCCTTTGGTGCCGTTCCCGCGGTGACCACACCGGAGATCACGTGAGCACCCACCTTTAGGGCCTCCTTTCCGAGCGCCATAGCCCCGCTCTTAAAAAACGGCAGCACCGTCCGAAACAGTCCTCCAAGCGCTGAAAACAGCCCGCTACCTCTTTGGCAGCGCTTGCCCCTGTAAACAATGAAATCGCGATCGTCAAATGCGCCACCAGCCTGATTGAAGTAATACTGTGTCACGTCCATTATGACGGTTTCGGTCGAAAGGTGAGAACTATAGTGGAGGAAAATCCGTCTGCGAATGGCAAGAGATCGCCGTAACCGTTCCTTAAATCTATGTCGACCGTCTTGAAGTCTTGCCGAATCAAGGGTACCCAATTCTGAGGAAAGAACGTCTTTTCATCGCTCATGTATGTGTTGTTGCTTCTTTCGTATTCAACGGCCACGCTCTCTATGACTTGCGCGAAGGTAACGCCCACCACTTGAGGGGCCATTAGATTGCAATAGATGAACATTTCGTAAGGAAATCCCATATACGGATCTACAGGGTGTTTAGGTTCTTTCTGAAGGACGATGTTGGTGTAAGGCTCGAACCCCAGCATTTTCGCCATAAAGGGTGTTAAGAGCATGCTGTGTATGCAGTGTAGCGGTTCCACTGGGTTCTCCGGGTTCGAAGTTTCCCCCTGACCCTCTTCGACCTCGCCCTCCTCTTCTGTAGATTCGCCTTTGTGCGGTTGCGAACTCTCGACGGGTTTTGGTTTCGAAGAAGAAGAAGGTTTTAAAGGGCGAGACGCACCCTGGTTGGGTTTTTGCTGCCCCAAAACTGCGGGTTTAGGTTTCGGTTTCGGCTTCGGCTTAGGTTTCTGGTGGGGTGCATCGTTCAAGACCGTGCCGATCGTGCGCACGACATTCTCTACACAAGCCGTCGAATTCAGTGTCGGATAATTGTTTGGGGTGCGTGACGGCTGCGTTTACGCTCGCCATTTTCTTGCGCTCGTCGAAGAGGAAAAAGTTTTCGACGTGCAGGTGCTCCAGTATGACCGCGTTGACGAGGTTCACGAGGTATTTTGGATTGTGCACGATGCCCCTCGGCATTTCCAAGCTAAATTTGGAGTGCGTGGGCAGACGCGTCATGGTATACTTGGTGCCCACCAAGCAGGAAAGAGGTTATAACATTTTACCGGATACCTGACCTTTTGCAGAGGGACTTCCCATTCCCCCTGCAGAACGATTCTCTCGGGCAAGATGTTCGAAAATTTTGATGTGGTGTTATCCGTAAACTGGTCCATCGAAGCATTGCTGACCAGGGTGGGAGAAAAGGGTTTTGTCTTAATCATGCCGAATCGATCGTCGAAGTCAGGACCCACGAGTTAAATTTGGTCGGATTCCCCTTCCACTTTACGAAGACCTGTTTGTTGCATCCGCGACCTTTGGTTTGTAAGACGCGTTCGGTCTTGAAGGTCTCGGGAAGCGCAATCTTCTGTAGTTCTTCGGTGTAAAATATTCCGTCTATGGCTTCTCCGGCCAGATCCTTCAACTTATATACCACGGGTCCACCGCGCACCACCTCGGCTATCTGGAAAATTTCGTCATTCCAATTTAGTTCGTATCCCTTGTCGAATGTCATTTTCTCTTTGGAAATGCGCACGTGATCGCCTAAGGAATATCTGGGCGCTTTCGCGCGAGGGAGGCGTCTATGGGCGTAGAGATTGTGGTACACCTGTAAAATATTGGATTCGTCCACGTCCGTCGGCGCCATTTTTATGGACCTGTGATGCGAGCTGTTGTACGACTCGAGTAAGGCTGGAAGCACCTCCACGTATCTGTAACTGTTTTTAAGCGTGAAATATTTTCATATATTTTGGTTTTGAAAGTGCGGTTAAAGCGTTCCACGACGCTGGCTTTCACATTATTTTTGGTCGTGTAGTGCTTCACATTGTGTTTCTTTAGAAAGTCGCGAAATATGTTGTTCGTAAACTCCGTTCCCCGGTCCGTTTGCAGGACTCTAGGAACCCGCTAAGAAAATATGGAGCGAAACGCTCGCACAACTTCGGACCCCTGCTTCCATTTTAGCGTGACGGCCCAGACGTATTTTGAAAACACGTCCACGACGGTTAGAATGTAGACGTACGGTTGGTTATGCTCCCTCACGCTGTTCATGACGTTCAGATCGGCTTCCCAAAGATCGTCCATATTGGTCACGTGATAATATCTGGTGCGAAACCGCTTTCTCACCGGTTTGTGCAAGATGTAACTGTCCTGAGTTCGAAGGAAGGACTCAATATTAGCCCTCGACGCACCCGTGGCCTTGCGAAGGGCCTTCGCCGTTCCCAAACCGACGTAATGTTCCGGTTCTTCATAGTTTCGCCTTAACGCCTTCCATTCCTTCATCCTTCACTTGTACAGTGGTTGCCAGAGACGCTTGCGCAACAGGTATCTCGCGGGAGGCGTCTTCGCTTTTCTCTTTAAGGGCGATAGGGGGTTCGCCCTCTTGTTTTTGCGAGGCGAGAGCGGCTTGATCTTTATGGTTCTGGGTTCTACCTCTTTTTTCACCGGTAAGATGTCCTCGTAATCGTCGTCGTCGACATCATCGTCGTCAAGGTACGGTCGACTGACTTGTGTCACCAGATCGAGATAGTGTCCCAATTTATGTTTTACGAGACGCCACTTTTCGTCCGCAGAGAGTTTTGCACGCTGCACGTTTTCGATTTCTTTGGAAAGCCTCGAAATAGTTTTGTCGATGACGTGAAGCTTGTCTACGGTTTTTGGCTGCGGTGCAACGACGATCTGTCTTGCGTATTTCATCCTGCGAGTTTGGACACCAGTGTGCTACCCAGCGTAGCTAATACGGGGAGCAGAAATGCGGGCAGAAAGCCCCCTTTTTGAACCAATATTTTCTTCGTTTTCTTCAGCGGGACTCGTTTGTCGACCAACTTCCTCCACGACGCTTTATGCCTCTTTAATCGACCCAAGCATTTTTTCGGTAGTTGCATGTGACCTCTGCACACGTTGAGCATACATTCGCAAATGGCCTTTACGAGATCTGCATCGGCATTTTTTAATAACTTTTTGCGCTGAGGAGCTTTTGCCTTGGCCGAAACGGTCAAATTGCCGTGCTGTCTCGCTATGCGCGGGCTGCTTAGTTCAGCAATGGTTAACCTGCCTCTAGCCATGTTTGCACGACAATGACCACCGCGTCCAAATGAAGCGTTATTTAACGCCCCCAGCATAGTTAAAAGAACCGGGGATTGAACCCGTGACTTCTGAAAGTGGTCCTTGTGTAAAATAAAATTCGCGTTAAAAGCGGTCTGCGTTGAGTACGAAATACGACGTTTCATCCAGCAGCACCCCGGTTCGATACCTGTATCGGTTAGGCGTATATTGCGTGCAATTGAGCACCAGATATTCGTGCGGATGCTCGGTGGCCTTTTTGAAAACCTCCAAGAGAAACCTAGAGTATCTGGGTTCGATCTGCTGACACAGTCTTTCGATCTGCATCTTATCCCTGTGGTTTATGAAGACCACGATGTAGTTTGCATTCAGAGAGATGTTGCGATACTTCTGACCCTGCGAAAACACATTTTGCAGAATGTACACGATGCCGAAACGCTTGTGATGCGAGTCCCTGGTGAAAAAATTCGCCACGTTCGAACCGCCACCTTCCAGCATCAGGTCGTCCAGGATGACGAGGTCGTTCTCGTCCACCGAAGCCAGTTCGGGGACGCCTGCGTGGGTCTTGCACTCCAGAGGCAGGACCTCGAGACTCGGCGAATACTCTAGCGGGTGACACCACATCACCTTTCTCGGACACCTGTCGAACATCTCGCCCGCGTGAGGGATCAGGTTCTTCACAAAGGTCGACTGCACGCATCGCGACGGTCCCGCGATGAGAATCGTGTTTGGAAAATTGAATCGCCTCGGGGCACCTGGCATCGTGGAGCCCTCGGTTCGAAATGACTTTGGGCTGTCATTGCTGTCCTCATTTATGAACCCTCTTGTAGCCATAGGGAAGGGAGTCGTGGTCGTCGACGAGAACGCGCTTGTTCACCACCGTCTTGAACGTCTTTACATAGGGTTCCGTGTCCACGCTCGAAGAGGGCTTTCTTGAGATCTGCGTGCCCGTCAGCGTCACCGTCCTTGCGGGGTCCCTCAGCACTACGTCGCGAATGACTTCTGGATTCACCAGCTGCAGGTTCCTCAAATTCAGGGTAATTCCCTTCACCTTGCACACCGAGAAGGTCTTCCCGGTCTCGGGGCAAACGATCTCCATAGAGTAACTCTTGGACCCCGTGGAGGCAAACCGGGAGATGTAGCATCCCCGACCGTACTTCTCCAGCTCGTCCGTCATGTCTCCGAGGAGTCGTCCCACTGACGGAGTCCACGCACGCGCAGACGCGACGGCGACGACGGAGTCGGTGTCGAAGTAGCGCACCGGCTCTCTATTTTGCTCGAGGTAGGAGTACAGCACCAGGCGCGCCTGTGCCATGGTGCAAGCTGCAAGCACGGCGTTGGCCGTGGGGTTCACCCTGGGACTCTGCTCGCAGTACCCCCAGACCACGTACATGACGTCCTTCATCACGGGTACGTAGCACTGCACCTCTACCGCCGGGTCGTTGAGCAGGTCCTCCAGCTCGCACGTGGGAGTCCATCGCGCTGACCTAGCTTACCCCAGAAGCTATTCAGCATCAGCTTAGCTAGTTCCCGCCGGCCAGATTTGGGGTCGATGGCCTCGGCATCTAGGGGCACGTCTTCGTGCTCCGAGAACTCCCTCACCTACCGTTCCTTCGCTGCAGGCGTGTCGCAGGCCTTTGGCCAGCCGGAAGCTTCGGTTTTGACTTTGAGGAACTGGTTCACGTAGTCCTCGAACAGCCCCTTGCCTCCAGTGGCTGGGTCGTGCTGCACAACGTCGTACTCCCAGATCTCGTAGACCCTGAGCAACCGGTAACCTGCCTGCAAGGCCACCTGCATCTCGTCGATGACCCAGGTGCCCGACAAGGCCCTCTCTTCCTCGTCGTGTCGACATACTTCCTGATTCTCCGCCTCTGCACAAGCGCGAAACAGCGGGAACATCAACTTTCCGCCGATTCGCGCCGGCAGCACCGGGTGATACAGGCTCTGCGGCGGCAGAACCTTGCACTTCAGAAGGCCGCCCCGCACATCCTCTAGGCACGGAAAGCGATCCACGTGGATGTTGGGGTGACCCACGGGATAGGGCTTCGTCTTGTTCACGAACGGGTACAGGCTGCACACGTCGTAGTAGAACATCTTGGTGTCCCCTTTGGACTCGCAGTAGGTCTTGGTGCAATTAGTGCGGCCGCCATAAAAGGCGTCTCTCGGGTTCAGGGGCTCGGGTATCGGGAAGTGTTTGACATGGCTTGCGAGGTCGTGGTTGGCCTTCGTCATGGCGACGAACTCGCACTCCCACATCTCCACCACGGTGTACCCGGCATCTCTGATCCTTTCGGTGACCTTCTCGGTGCTTTCCAATCTGGAGGCCATGGTTTCGTTCCCCGTGCGGTATACCGCGGCATGGCGATTCGTAAAACATCGCCGACAGCCAGGGTAGAAAGAAATAGATGTACTGCTCATCTCCATCCAGCCTGAACCCGTCCACCTTGTGGCCGAAAATTTTGACTTCTCGCCCTCTCATCGCGTGATCAATGATCACGTGGTCTTGTAACTCCATCCAAGTCAACCACATGCAGGCTATGCGCGACTGCTTGTCCGCCAAGCGGTAACCCCCTGCGGGTAAGAGGGCAATTTTTTTTCGGCGGCATGAATCACTTCCTATACACGCACATGCACGCCTGCGAGATGGTGACGCATTCTCTTACCGGTCTATACCGTTCTCGTCTAAGAATTGCTTTCGGAATTTGGCAACTCTCTGACTAAGCAAAAATACGTCCATCTGGCAATACTTCACCATATCTGCCTTCATGTCGAAGACGTATGCGCAAGCCACTTTTTCATCGTGCCACAGTTCGAAAGCTCTTCGATCCTCTACAGATATGCCTCTGGGACAATAATACTGTTTATCGGGAATCGTGCCCACGTAGTTCTCGTTTTCCTTCGTATTAAAGAGGTAGGGAAAATACCCTTTGCACTCGTTCAATGCGAAAGTCTTGGAAAAGCGAGAGGGGGCCAGGGTATGAAGTTCAGCGAGTCAAGAAACGTGACGTCATCATACCTCATTCTGTAGATCTTGCTTCCGTTCATGATCAGTTCCAGCGACCAGCCTAAATGCTCCACCATGTACTTCAATAAGAACTGAACGTCGTACCCTCTCAGGTTGTGGGCCACCAAGAACACGTCCCAGGCTTCGAACCTCGCCTGCAGCATGTGCTCAAACAGTTGTTTCACGGGGTCGTCCATAAAAACCCACTCTTTCACGCCACACTCTGTACAATACGCCATCTTGCGCGGCTCGTCAATACAAAGAACGCACGCTTGATACAACACGCACAAGCTTGGGACATGCTCGTACGTGTTTTCTTTCCCACTGTACTTAGTGTTTTGAGTACACTCAAAGTCGATGATTTTTCTTTGAAGCGTACGGCTGCATGTAGCACATATGATCGGCGTTCACGTGAGTCTTGCAATGGCTATAGTGCTTTTCGCCGCACTTATGAACGGTTTTCCTGCACCTCGAATTCACAAGCTTGTTGCAAGAGGAACACACTTTCTCTACATCGCACACCGAGAGGACCTTCGGGTAAAACGCTCCTTTCTTCAAGTGGCTAGCATAGCATGTCGGACCCTTAAAATCTCGGCTACACGAACTACAGTGCATGTACTTGTAAGAATGAGTACCGCACTGTTGGTGACATTTTGTACAGTTCAGGTCGCACCGATGATGTTCCTTTTTGTGTGATGAGGGATGATAACACTGACAGCAATACCACTTACATTTAAAACATTTGTGTAGGTCTACGACAGCGTTAAAGTGCCCTTCGTGATACATCAGGTCAATGTGTTTATCGCTTTCTTTTTGTGACGCGTACAGCACGAGCTTACCCGTATGATCGTCAAACACCGTCAAAGCGTAGCCCTTTAACGCCTTATCTATATCTGATACGTCCTCTATAGAAAACAGGCCTTCTATTGATCGGCCTATGCTATCGCACAGTGTCACGGCCTTCTGTTTCTGCAGATACTCGGACCGCGGCTTCGTCCTATAATTCACGTCACCACCCACCCTCGCTTTACCCACGACAATGGCTCTAGGTAAGCACACGTAGTATTTGTTACGAATTTCTATAATTCCCTTATTACCCTCTCAATCACTGCACGGTTTGTAGCACGAACCCGAGACTCTCTTTGTCCATACAATCGTGACTTTAAGCGGTCCTCCTAGCAAGAACTCCTGGTTACTCTGCATCACTTTTTCTATACATTGTACAATCGCCTCGGCGTTCACCTGCTCGACGTGCCTAACGCTCATATTGAAGGCTTTGGACGTCTGCTTGTCGACCGATATGGAAAGTCCTAAATAACCGGGTTCGTTCTCCAGTATCTTCTCTTTGGCAAAATTTAGAATATCCTTAAAAAGTGACAACACCCATTGCTCCGGGTTTGCATCTCTGGGCACCGGGTTCACGGGAATTTCGGTTTCAGTATAACCAGAATAGAGCTTCTTCATGGTCCTCTGTTTGTGACTTATGATGTCGAACCCGGACTGCAAGGTTAAGTTTTCACTCACCCCATCTCCCATTTTGCTATGAAAGACTTATAAACACAATGCGCACAATCACTCGACCTGCAAACTACTCTTTTTCCCTGCGTCTTTTAAGATATATATTCTCAAACAACATCTAAAGTCAACTGTGCTGTTTCTTTATTGCGTAAATCAAACGCATTGCTTTCACACGAAGAATCGTTGGTACAGCGTAAAGTCATTAAGGTGTAAGAAAGCTAACCAACACTCGATATTCCTAATATTCACTTTTTAGGTAAATTCTGACTCCGGGCAGCGGCTTATCACCCACTGCTTTTATACTCGGCTTATCGTGCCAGCAGTTTCCGCCTGCGCACTCAGTTAAAGGCCTCATTAAAATTCCCAACGCGTTATCGAGCCGCAGTTTCCCAAAATGTAATCGCTCCATTTTCCGGAGTACTTCCAAACTAACCGTCTTGTCACCGCTGCATCCGGTTCTGATGTGAACCAGTTTTTCCAACCATTGACCACAATACCGCATTTAAAAGATTTCGTGCTAATGAGACTTCCGTTCGCACGGTGATTTAACAAGCCCACGTTCATTTCGCAACCATTTAATCAACGCGGCCATGTTGTGACGCACGTCCCCTCCACTGATTATGGATCCTTTAAAACTTGCCACTTTGGCTCTCCGGCTTCACTCTCAGTCTTGCAGCACCACGCGTACTCACAACATGGAAGGTTTCTCTGCAGTAACAGTCAGCGAAGAAGTTTTTTTTGTCTCCCTCTTCGGGATACATCTACCGTGAGCTTGTCACTCGACAACCTCTTCACTTCATCCACTACAGCCATCCTCAGAACAACATACATCAGTTCTGGCAGAACGACTGGCAACAGCTGCCACCTATAGAGCCTCAGCCGGCGCAGGCATATCTTCATCTGCCAGTTGTTAACCAAGGCTTACAACATCAAGCTGCTTGGCCTCAGCCGGTAAAGGCATACCATCCTCTACCAGCTTTTAACGAGGCCTTCCAGAACCAGCCTGCTTGGTCTCAGCTCCAAGAAGAAGAAGAATCTTGGTCTTCGGTGGAAGTGCTGCCCAACTCCATCGACGCTGACAGCGGGGTCTTTTCGGCCGCTGTTGCTTCAGCAGACACCATCTTGGCGCCACCTACATCGGCCTACTCTCCTGCTTCCTCCTTCACCCCTTCTTCGAGCATCTTCCGCTACTCCTTTTCTCCTCCATATCACCACGTTCCACAACCCATCCATCCCCTAACCAGCTCCTCGTCTTCCAGCGACTCTGAAGTGACCCCACTTCGCCGCACCTCGACTCCTCTTGCTTCTTCATCCCTTCCTTCTTTCAGCTGCCAATTTTCTCCAGTGACGCACAGCGACCAACAACAACACCCCCACTTTTAACCCCATTCCCCTTACTATCCTCCATCTCCTCTCAATCACTCCACCACCCCTATTCTACTCAAACGTATTTTTCCCCACCCATTCAATCCTCACCATGCCCGCTACTAAACCCTAATTACTCCAACTTTTCCCCACCACCCTCCTCGCTGGTAGGGGTACTCTCTTGCTCACTTAGCAAGTTCGCGAGGAAGTCAGTTCGCCGAAACCTGTTCCCCCAATGGGACAAGAGTTCTATGCTGCTGCAGCACAGTGCTGGATGATGCCGCTTCGCCCCCTGCAAGCAAGACGGATACGGTCATCTGCTGGCCAGCATCCCGGAGGTTGTCCACGACCAGGAGCACTTGGCCGATTACGGGGTGCCACTGCTGGTTCCCGTCACCCAATAGGCACGTCTGCGGTTGGCGCAGAGTCGGAACGATGCTTCCACACCAGCACGACACGCCAAGAAGCGTCGTCTCGCCGACTCGTAAGTGGTGGTGATTTAAGTGTAAGGTTTGTGCAGTATTTTTTTCCTTTCATGTAACAAGCCATTTTTTTCCCTTATTATTATGTTTTATGCCCTATACCATCTAAAATACTTTTCGGACAGCACAATATAAAATTGTTCATTCTTTTATGCTGTTTCATTCAATCATAATTTACAGCATGAAAAATAGCACTTGCTGTGCTTTGTTCGATAAATGTGCAAAAGATGAAGAGAAACAGTACATTGTAACTCGTTTGCCTTATATGTGCGACGATAGTCTTGTGGATATATTTCTACATAACGGGTCACCGCAAAAAGATGTGGATTATTTTGTTATCCCTAGCCTTATTTATCGACCACGATGCTTATTTTGCCAAGCCTACAAACAGTGTGTTATATTGAACCTTCCAAACCCGTACAAACATTTACACACATTTCTCTGTAAATGTAAACCATCCGATGTGCGTCATCACTTGTGTTAAAATGCCTACTTTCAACTGTACAAAGTGTGGACATTCTAAGCACTCCGTACAACACTGTGCTATGTGTATCACCAAACATTTTACTGTTTGGTATGCTACAAACACTGACAGTGATATATACAATCCTCGATGTTTAAAACGCTTAGCGCTGCGTCCGTGTATAACAAATAATAAACCGAACCCGCACACATACGCACACAGTATGTTTCTCTATATGAATGCAAACGCTGTTCATAGTGCTGTCTGTAAATGTTCCTGTATATCATGTAAATAGTGTGATATTTAGTGCTGCTTAAAAAAATGTTACCATCCCTTGTTTCAATAAAAAAATGGTATGTTTTTGTTATGTGTTTTCTCTCTCTAGGTTTATTTCTATTCATGTTTAATTTTTGCACTGCACACTCTCAAAATACACTTATAAAACCATTCTTTGTGTCTCATTTAACCTAATTTTCATTATACCTAGTTAGGGATCTTCCTTTCCTGCTCCTCATATTTTTCTTAGCAGTCCTAGTAGTTCAATTAAAAAAGTGAGATATTTCTAAAACAAATATCGTAATTTCAGATATCAAACTACTGCTATAGCAATTCAGAAATCTTCCTCTCCCACCTCCTCATCATCCCCTCCACCAACTTCCTCTCCTCCCTCCTCCTCCTCCTCCTCCGCAGGGCCTTCATCGTACGTTTCCTCATAATTATGAAATTCCTGCTCGCCGCGAATACATGCATTTTCCAATTTCCCAATCATTTGCTTTAATGCTTCAAACTCGTCGTTCAGTTTCACCACATTAGCTTTTATTCTGTCCACTAATTCCTGCTGCCTCATCACATTCTGATTTTTCTCTTCCAGTTCTTTTTTCATCTCTCTCATTCCTCTTGAAATCTGCTCACATTCTCGCTTCTCCTTCTTTGCAAGGTCCATCTCCCTTTTTATCACCTTCACCTTGCTATCGCATTCATTTTTCATCTTCTGTTTCGTATTCAACCCCTTCTTACACCTCTCTGATGCCGCTTTTCTTATACTATTCACCGAAACCTTCCCAGCTTCCCCACCATTTCCATTCCATTCCAAATGTATTTTCAAATTCCCCTCCACAGACCACCTACAAACTCTCTTCACCCTTCCACTTACTTTCATCCCCCCAAACAGAGTTAACTCCCATTCGCCATTCCCACGTTCACCAAATATGTATACACAATTTTCAGAAAAATAGGAATTCATCTCATTCACAACGCTATAAGACATGACCAGCTCCGTCTCCTCCGGATTCAATTTCCATTCCAAGTCCAACCCTTCCGGCAACTCTACTGTATCCATCAACAAACTACTGTCTATCATCTCCACAAGAATCCAACTGTTGTCGCTAGTATACATGCTCACCGGATTTTTATAAAATTTACACCTGTCCGCCTCCTCACTCTTCCTACCTTTCTGACACCCACAAGTTCCATTTACAACGTACCCCTCCGGACACCCCATCTGGCCAATTTTACACCCCTATACATCATCCCTGAACACCTTCGCCCCTTCTGACATCTCGTTATCGGCTTTAAACAATTATACACGTTCTTAAGTGTCCCCAGGTTAATAAAATCAGATCCAAACCTACACCCACTACCCCTCCGGTATACGCACGTGCAATTAGGCAACAATTCGTAATCCTTATCACACCTCGTCACATTTTCCAAATGCCCCGTCTCGTCATTCAACTCGAACCCACACCTCCCGAAACTAACGCAGCTTTTCTCAGCGCTACCTAACACCGCCGTCACCAACACTATCACAAACACAATCATGTTTGCCATCTATCACCTTACACCCTCGCATTACACCCCTTGTATACCTTTATCACCCACTACACTCATCCACCCAATCACATCGCGTCTTATTACCACTAATCACAAGCTTCCATTTCATTCTCTCCACCAATCACAATACTTTTTATTTCCACCAATCAAATGATGCCACGTCACTTCCTCATACCATTTTTACAGCGTTCTTGCTAATCATTCCCTCTTTCCCTTCCCAACTCCCGAGCACATCACTTCGCTGCTCCCACGTCACTTTATCTTCATCATAAATCCTCCAACCAATCCCTACCACCCATCTCATTCCTATCCACCAAACATAGCCCGTCTTATTTTAACCAATAACACATCCTCATCCCATTTTTACCTCGGCCCACCATATCAAACCCTCTTTCCTACCCAAACTTCCATCCTCATCACTTCTCCAAGTCACGTTACCTTAATCCACTTCAAACTTGTGATAATCCACAACCCAAATTATCCCATTCCATTAATCCTTCCGCTCTAACGGCACTTTTCAAACTTAACACCCTCACTCTTAATCCATCCTTAATACAGCGGATTAAGATCCATTCTTGCGGTAATCCGCAACCCGGATTATCCAACAAGGATTAACGTTAATCCTTCCGCGGCACTTTTTCAAACTTACCGCCCTCACTCTTAATCCATCCTTAATCCATCGGATTAAGGTGGATTAACAGCGACACTAGCGCCTCTAGCGGCAGGATTAACGTTAATCCACTTGGATAATCCGGGACTAATACTACTTACGTCGTATGATGGTTCTCTAGATTTACACAAATAAGAGACATTATGCTTAAAAAGCTGTTTTTTTTATAATCCTTTATTAGCGCATGTTTCATTACAAATATAGTAATAATACTACATGCTTACGATACTTAATTAGTAAACTTCCTGTAGGTTAGTAGTAACATTTTTTTAACTATGAGACGTTTACAATTTATATAGCTATGGTTTAAAGTAATTCAAAGTGTATACAATCTACGAATTTATTAAAGTATTTTTAAAAGTTTTTAACCACTTCCTTCTTTTGTACTGATTACTTTCCACCTTTGAGCTATATTTTTTTAAAATATTTCTCTTCCACTTTTCAATTTGATGCACTCAGAGAGGTTATGGTCTACTACTTGGTATCCATGATTACTGGGAAACATGAGCTGTCTGCTATCTTAAATCGGTGGTATATGTTAGCAGTTTTCCAAGCCCAGTTAATGTACTTGTTATGTTGGTAGTGAGATTTATTTTAATTGTAATTCTTTCTTTAACCATGAGAAAACATGACATTTTAGTTGTCCGTTTGAACTGTTCTTCTATTCCCTCTTCCACTTGTTGGTGCTATTCTCTCATTTGCTGTATAATTTGACTTTTAGGAATGGGGGTATGAGATTCGAAGATTATTTAGCCAATCTATCCGCAAGTTCGTTTCCATGGTGGTCCTATGTGCCTGAGTCCACATCAAGTCGATTGACCAGTGTTAGCTTTCTAATCTCCTCTATTAGTACTTTAAGAGTATATTTTATTTTATTGAATATATGGTAATTTGTCTAAGCGTGTATATTACATTATTTTTATTTGTTCTGATTAACCTTCAGTTTCTTTGAATTTTTGTAATGATTTAATGATGGATAGTTGTTCAGTCTGATTATTTGTGCAAATTGAGTCCAGCTTATACTTAAGTTTATATACAGGTTTAGTTGTCAAATGTTCTACCACTGAGCCGACACCTAGCTCTCTCTTGCTACCGTCAGTGTAGATCTCGAAGTCGTAATCTTTATTCATGTTAATTTCTTTAATGTTTTTAAAACATCCAGGATGACTCCAGTGCTGAACTTTCACATCTTGTTGTGAACTTCTGACTTCGATTGATGTTTTTATTGTAGTATAAGGTGTGGCTATTTATTCCAGATTTATGATTATAGGTGTAAGACTTGTTATAATGCAGCAAGATGTACGGTATGCTTTGGCAGTCTCAATGTTTATCAGCCTCTGTACACTTTTTAAGATATTTTGATTATGCTTTTCTTTAATTACCGTTTTCCATATTAGAACTCCGTATGAGAGAAGGTGAAGAACAGCTCCCTTGTGTCGTAGACTCCAGTTTAATTAATATGATCGTGAGTGTATGATCACCACAAGTTTGGTAATGAACTCCATTCCTTCACCAGCGCTGACGACAACAGTTCGTTGGTCGTTGATGCATGTGGACGTGCTGCAATTTGTCTCCCCAAAGCACCCATACGCGTTCAATGGGATTTAAATCGGGGAAACGTGCAGGCCAGTCCACTCGCCGAATGTCTTTCGTTCCTAGCTACGCTGTTCGATGCGGTTGCGCTTGTCATCTATAAAAATGAAGTCAGGGTCTACTGTCCCCATGAAAAGGAGCAGATGAGGAAGAAGTACAGTAGCACAACAACGTTGACTAGTAAGAGTTCGGTGTTCAGAGGTTTGTAGGTCTGTAGGACCATGCAACATTATGCCTCGCAGACATTATAACATCCAGACGACCAAAATGATCAAGTTCAAGGAAGTTCCTGGATGCATTACGTGTTCCCATCTCACGCCAGATGAGGGTACTCAGTACGTGTTCCCATCTCACGCCAGATGAGGGTACTCAGACTGAATTTGCTCTCATCCTAGAATAGCACGCGACCCCATTCCTCATTGGTCCAATTCTGATGCTCATGGGACCATCGTAAACGTGGCGTCGATTTGCGGGTGTTAATGGAACTTATTGAACTTCGGATAGAAATACTACATCTTTGCAGTCATCGTGCCACAGTGTAGTCGCGTGTTAGCAGTTCTGAAAATATGGCTGCAATTGCACCCACTGTTTGACATGGATCCTTTCTTGCCTGTTCCATAATGTAGCGGTCATCTGTTGCAGTAGTTGGCCGTGGTCGACCAACTCCTTTCCTTGGAAAATTGTGGTTTGGAAGGCTCCCCATACACGTGAAGCAATGCTGTGAGCAATACCAAACTCATGGGGAACACTTGTCACACTTCGTCCTTCTAGTTTCCTGATGATTCTTCCCCGTGTGAAGTCATCCAGATGTTGTCTACTTACCGTGTTGTACCTTTGTAGTATATCGTAACAGGTCGCTGATTGATACTCACTGTCTCGTTCTGTTTTTTTCAACTGCCCTTGTTCGGAACCAGACATATTTGATGCTATAGTCTGCTACACCCACTCCATGTGACGTACAGCTTTCTGTGTACGTGTGAGAGACCTCTGGCAACATGCTCCCGCACTTTCATTCATTTCCATTAAGTAACTCGTGTATTATGATAATTTATCCATCTCGTTCTTAGTTTTACTTTTTATAGTGTTTAACGTCCTCTTATATTACTGTGGCCCCGCAAGATTGACACTAATGATACATGACATGAAGATGGAGCACCGGTGGAATGCGATAACGCGGAAACCGGAGAGCCCGGATAAAATGTTGCCCTGTGACGTTTTGCCCACCACAAATCCCACATACGTCGTCTGGGATCAAACCCTGGCCACCTTTGTGAATCCTTAGGTTTTGTACACCAGTGTATATGTATATTAAAACAGTTTCTCTTTAGAATTTGTCAAGAAAATTCAATTTACCTCCATATGGTATATTTAGTTATGCGCTGCGTATACAAAAACTATAATTTTGTATTTGGAATGACACTGAAGAAAAATTAAATTTGAGGCAGCTGTAAAACTTCGAATTTTTACTTGTCAATTTCAAAGGTTATCAACTCACAATTTTTCAAAGATATTGAAATTGCTCGAGTTGAGACCTTGAAGATTTTACATGGAATAACCCGTCATACAATATTTTTCCGCAATGAAAGTGTGTTGTCTGTGTTTTGAAACACATTACAAAACTGTAGCTTTGAACACTAAATACTGTAAGCAATCCAGCCGACTGCGACCAGCAATACTTAAAAATTTGTTCAGCAGCCACATCTATTTATTATCACCTCTCCACTAATTCCATAGGTAGAGCACCAAAACCGGTTCGAAAGCACACAAAGGATTCATTCCTCAAAATTTAGAATTGAAACGTATGCGTACGTTTCTGTGTTTGAGAAAGAGATGAAAGGAGAGGAGAGAGAGAGATTGTAAAGCCACAAAGTTGGCTTACGTAATATAAGCTAACACTACCGTTCAAGAATTAGCACCTGTGCGTGTATGTCTATAACAGTCACTTATTTTGTGGACGGAATTTTGTATTCTGATGGGACTTCAACTCTTAAATTTGTATTTAAATTAAAACCTAGATTTTATGAAAGCGATTTACAAAAATAAAAGTTGTAATAGTTCAATAAGAATAACATAGATGCTTTGGCTGAAATAAGTTTTATTTATTTATTTGGTTATGTGATAGATCAAAACATGAATATATAATTTATACCATTTTAATCAAATGAGAGTCACATATTAATTTAACATGAATGATTTAAATATATTTATTTCAGGAATGATTTAACTATGTAGATAATTTTGCTTCCCAAGAATTATATCACCGAACTCTCTTCGGTAGAGCTATTTGGATTCGGTACACACTCCTTTCCACATTTAATCACACTCGAACTAAAGTGTACCATAAAGTTTCAAGTTAAACACTACAACCAAAGCGCACTAAACTATAAACTTTGGAAACTGTACAAGTTAAATAGCGCAGTGTTGACACATGTACGGCAAGTACGTTAGAACGTTGGCTCAGCTGCAATAGGTCTTCCAATTCTATGACATCAAGACTGCCATTTAAGACCAATGTAAGACATTTATTTTTCGCCTTCATTTTATCGTTCCTTTTAATAATTTTAGTATTTCGAAATAGTTTTTATAGATATAAAAAGCTATGAAATGTGGAGATAGAAAATGAAAAAAAATTTAATTCTGTAGGGCTTCAGAATTGTTTGCTCATGACAAAATGACGTTCAGAGGGGTGGAATGTTTTAAGCCTCTGTTGCTTTTTGCCATTTGGTAGCAAATCTGATTAATCAAAGCACAAAGATTATTAATGAAAAAGAGAAAATACTTGCAATTGCAGTCAAATGTAACCCCTTCGGTATCCAAGCGTGACATCACACCAGTTATTTTACTTGGGCCCTCCCCTTCCTTTGCCTCAGACACATTTGACTGCAGTCGTTGGTACGTTCCGCTTTGAATGGGTGGCTAATCCACTTCGTATCGCATTAACGACCACGGCTATTCATCGCTTGAGTTGTGGTTCCAATGAAAGGGATATACAAAACCGGACTGCGATTTAGAGGAAGAACAGCATATGTACAAAATAATTCAAGCAACAGAGGGTTAAAACACCAAAAAATGAGCGAACCGCCGCAGCGTACTTTACTCTATACAGTTATATTGCATTAATTTAGCTTGTTTTTGTTTTGAACTGACTGTTTTCGCTAATGATGGTAATTGTGAAAGGCCAATAAAAAATCTGATGTGTACCATTCACATGACTTTCTCCATATTCCTGCAACGAATAATTCTTAAAAAGCTTATACTTCTATTTACTTTATGCTAATCAGAAAAAAATGGCAGAAATAGTCTAATTACTCGCTTCCTTGTAAGTAGAAGCGAAATAAAGGACAACCGTAGGTTAAAGTGATAGTCAAAAGCTGGTTGCTATGTCAATGAAGTTCCTTTTTTTATATGGATAGAAGTTGACAAGTTCCTGTATGAGAAAAGTATGTTTTTCGTAGTAGAAACCAAAAATAAGGAATGTGTAAAAACCGACGAACTCCACGAAAAAAATGTATATAACATAAATTGTGTGTTTTAATGTGCTCTACATTTGTTGTGCAGTAAGTTTTTGTCCATCTCTTACGGTTTAGCAGTTATTCAAAATTTAGTAAAATCCATCCAGAATAAACTACTCTTCAGAGGCTATTCCCAGAAAATTCAAGATATACATTTTATTTGTCAGGTAAATATGTTTAATATACGAACTTTTAATCAAAATCGTTAGAGCCATTTTTGAGAAAATCAAAATTTTCGAAAAAAGTTCCATGTAAAGGGTAGTTGGGGGCGGGGGGGTTTTTCTCAAAATCTGCGTGTCGCATCCCTGGAAGATACTAAACTTAAGTACCAAGTTTGGTATTTTACCGACTTTTCGTTTTTGAGTTATCGTGTTCACAAACACACTGACACACGGACACACACACACACACACACACACACACACACACGGACCTTTTTGTGAAAATGCTTTTTTTGGATATTGGGGACCCTAAAACATATATTTCCGGTGAAAGCTCGGTATCGAATTTTTGGATGGAGTGCAATACTTTCTCTATACACTATGTACATAGTGCGTATGGAGAAAGTAAAAAGTGTTAAAAACCCAGGCAGTGCCGAAAAATCAGTTATTTGTGTGATAATTTCCAAGGGCAGCGGGGTAGTGCAGTGATTTCGTTCGTGGCTCTAATGCTGCGGATCTGTGGTTCGATTTACGGAAAAAACTGTAGGCCCTCTAATTTCACCGCCATCCGCAATATCACCACCACCGGGGGGTCGTGCCATGGCCGAATGGTTAGGCCACTCGTTCATCACCTAGACCGCCTGAGTTCAATCCCAAGTGACCGCATATGGCATTTGTGGCAGGGACGGGTTTTTCTCCGGGTTCTCCGGTTTCATTAGTCTCATCGCCTGCGGTGCCATTTGCAATAAAAGTGGGCGTTAAACTCTATAAAAATCACTACAATTGGAACAAAGGGCACCGTGCGCTGGTTATCTCCACCTCGGAAAGGGGTCTAATCATCGCTTGGTGGAATGGGGTAACCCTGAGATCGCAGACGACATGGGAAGCGTTAATAACTAACTTATATGTTAATTTTATTGTTATTCGGAATAGAAACTAACACGAGGTGTGTGAGTGGGTGCTCACACAAACGCAAACCACATAAGAAGAGAAATATACACTAGTGGCATTGATCCTAGACATTTTATTAAATTGAATTTCAAATTTGTATATTACATTTAACTCTCATTCAGAACCATTCTTATCAATAATGTATTGCTAGGAAAGGATTATATAGTATAATATTGAGCTTTCATCATAAACTGGAGTTAATTTCGTCATATATGGATTACTTTGCCCCAACTTTGGTAAATATATTATTGTTATAAATACACCGCATACTATTTACTTTATATTCTTACTAAAGTGAACATTAAAATTATTTCTGGCATATTATTATAGTGAAGCTAAAACATTGAAGAAGTCTATTGAAGCTTTTACTTTTTAAAAGCTGATTACTATGTGACTGACATACTTTTGTTTGTGTGGACAGGAGCTGACCAATTCCCGTTTGAGAAAAACATAAATATCTTAAAGCCTGAATCAATAACAATGAATATCTCAAAAGCATTAACTTCAGAAATACATACATATATATAACATAAACTGAGTGTTTTAACGAGCTCTACATTTTTTTGTGTGGAAAGTTTTTGTCTGTCTCTTAAGGTGCACCAGCTATGCAAAATTCCGCAAAATGATCCAGCATAAACATGTCTTCAGAGGCTATTCCCAGAAAATTGAAGATATTCATTGTCTTTGTCATGTAAATATCTTAAATATAAGAGATTTTAATCAAAATCTTTTGGGTACTTTTTGAGAAAATAAAAATTTCGAAATTTTTCCCATGTAAAAGTTTGGGGGGGGGGTATTTTCTTGAAAAATTTCGTGTCGCAACCTTGGAAGATACCATATTTAAATACAAAGTTTGATATTTAACGGACTTTTCGTTTTGAGCTGTGCTGTTCACGCACACATACTCATGGACCTTCCAGAATTTTTTTTTTTTATTTAGGGGGACCAAAGACATTGGTTTTTCCCGTGAAATATCGGTATTGAATTTTTGGATGCAATGCAATACACTATGTGCATAGTACGTATAGAGAAAGTAAAAATGATAATGAATGAGAGTTGAATATAGGTAATATTCAGATTTGAAAATTAATTCAACGAAAAATGTTCAGAATTAATGCCACTACTGAATAACATAATTGAAGATTTATGATGCATCAAACCAGCGTATAAGATGTTATAACGAATAAGAATAAAATTGCCCAGAAAAGCAGATTTAAGGAATGATTTAAACTCTAAGTCTTAATAAGTTTGAATGAAAGGGCTAAATTATAAATGGAGGTGGTGATAAAACATTACTCATGGCTTTGATAAACACAATGCCAGTTGTTGACCGTGTGTTTTGAAACTCGATGACCTGTTTCCATTAGCGAACTTATCTCCATACAATCGTAGAGCATAGGTAACAGTCAGTGCTGTTTGCATTAGCGTTTAACTTTTTGTACTCTGTAGCTAATAAGGTAAGTTTTAGCATGCAATAAATTATTACTAAATTGGCAACTTAGTTCCGCTGTTATTACCACTCTTCGTAGTGTTTATACAACGTGAAGGTCAGACCTTATTCATTACTCATATAGAATGACAGAAGGCTGTGGTCATCCGCGACATGCAAAGTGCATGTGCAAGTCGTGCAGGTGCCATCATGTATATCTCGAAACTATTTACTTTTGAGTAATACAAAGGATTTGAATTTTACTTTCTCAATACATACTATGTACATATGTATTGCACTCAAAAATTAAATACCGAGATTTCACCGGAAATACATATCCCCCTAAATAAAAAGAAATCCATTTTTGGAAAAAGCTCCGCGCGTGTGTGTGTGTGTGTGTGTGTGTCCGTCTGTCTGTGGACAGCTTAATTCAGAAACGAAGTATTTTTATTGGTATTTAAGTTAGGTATCTTCCAAGGATGCGACACGAAGATTTTCAAGAAAATCATGGAAAAAAATTCAAAAATGTTGATTTTCACAAAAATGACTCTAACGATTTTAATTAAAATCTCTTATATTTAAGATATTTACACGACAAATAAAATGTGTATCTTCAATTTTCTGGAGACATGATTATTCTGGATGAATTTTCCGGAATTTTTCAGAACATGTAAGACATGGACAAACATTTAACCACAAAAATATAGATCTCGTTAAAACATACAATTTGTGTATACATTTTTTTCGTGAGGTTGGCCGTTTTTGAGATATTCCTTGTTGTTAATTTCAGTTATACTTTTATCCTACATGTGTCAACTCCTGTCCATACAAACAAAGGTACTTCAATCATATAGCAACCAGCTGTTAAAACTTAATCTATCGAGTTGGCCTATGGTACTTCCTTATTTCCCTTCTACTTACAAGGAACCAGGTAATAAGACTATTTATGCTAATGTTTTCTCGATTAACATTAAGCAAATAGAAGAATAAGCTTTTAAACAATAATTTATTGTAGAGATAGTAATGAGAATGGAAGATATATATTTTTTCAAGTTGCAAAGGATTACATTTTACAACAGCAAGATATGTGTTAAGTGCCAGATGAATTGATGCAAAGAACAGATATGCATACGCATTACTTTTTAACGATAACTGAAAAAATTGTTAAATAAATTATACGTGTTCCATTTCTCTATCATCTCTACAATAAGTTATTATTAAAAATTTTTTTCTTCTATTTACTTCATGCTAATCGAGAAAAAAATAGCAGAATTGTTCTTATTGCTTGCTTCCTTGTAAATAGAAGGGAAATAAAGGAAGTACCATAGGCTAAAGTGATAGATAAATCTTTAAAAATCTGTTTGCTCTGTGATTAAAATTTCTTTGCTTGTATGGCCAGAATTTGACAAATTCACGTATGGGAAAAGTGTAGGTATTTTAAAACTGCATCCAACATTTCAAAAACAACCAACTTCAATAAAAAATATGAGGAACATAAATTGTTAGTTTTAACGAGATCTGCATTTTTGTTAAGTTTTTGTCCATCTCTTACGGTTTACCAGTTATGCAAAATTCCGCGAAATTCATCCACGAAGAAGATGTCTTCAAAGGCTATTTCCAGAAATGTCAAGAAATAGACTTTATTTTTCATGTAAATATATTTAATACACAATATTTTAATCAAAACATTAGAGCCATTATTGAGAAAATCAAAATTTTTGGTATTTTTTCCAAGTAAAAGGTAGCCTGTAGTAGGGGATTTTCTTGAAATACTTCGTGTCGCATTCTTGGAACACACTGAACTTAAGTTTGGTATTTAATGGACTTGAGCTATGCTGCCCATAGACACTCACACTCACTGACAAACAGACACAGAATAATATTTTTACTTTCTCCATACGCACTATGTACATAGTGTATAGAGAATGTATTGCACTCTACCAAAAATTCGATACCGAGATTTCACCGGAAATATATGTTTTAGGGCCCCCAATATCCAAAAAAAGCATTTTCACAAAAAGGTCCGTGTGTGTTTGTGTGTCCGTGTGTCCGTGTGCCCGCGTGCCTGTGAACACGATAACTCAAAAACGAAAAGTCGGTAAAATACCAAACTTGGTATTTAAGTTTAGTATCTTCCAGGGATGCTACACGAAGCTTTTGAGAAAAATTCCCCCACCCCAACTACCCTTTACATGGAACTTTTTTCGAAAATTTTGATTTTCTCAAAAATGGCTCTAACGATTTTGATTAAAATTTCGGATATTAAACATATTTACCTGATAAATGAAATGTATATGTTGCGTTTTCTGGGAATAGCCTCTGAAGAGTAGTTTATTCTGGATGAATTTTACTAAATTTTGAATAACTGCTAAACCGTAAGAAATGGACAAAAACTTACTACACAAACAATGTAGAGCACACCAAAACACACAATTTATGTTATATAAATATATATTTTTTTCGTGGAGTTCGTCGTTTTTGAGACATTCCTTATTTTTGGTTTCTGCTATGAAAAACGTATACTTTTCTCATACAGGAACTTGTCAACTCCTATCGATATAAACAAAGGAACTTCATTGACATAGCAACCAGCTTTTGACTATCACTTTAACCTACGGTTGTCCCTTATTCCGCTTCTACTTACAAGGATGCGAGTAATAAGCCTATTTCTGCTAATTTTTTCTGATTAGCATAAAGTAAATAGAAGTATAAGCTTTTTAAGTATTATTTGTTTCAGGGATATGGAGAAAGTCATGTGAATGATACACATCAGATTTTTATAAAATGCCTTTTTGGATTTAGATGGTCTCCAAACACACATTTCCTGTGAAATTCGGTATCGAATTTTTGGGTGCAATACAATACCTTTTCTATACACTATATACATAGTGCATGTAGAGAAATTAAAAATGTATATCTCGCTAAAATTTATCTCGAAATTTATGTTATAACATTTTTTTTTAAAGATAACTATTTTCGATACATTTCCTGTAATACGTAGCAGTTTTAAAATACTTAAAATGTTTGAATCGAGAAGTCCTCATTCGTTTTATATCTCTCTTGTTTTACCTATGATCATGGAAAGAAAACCAAATTTTAATATCAATCGCATAGCGTCAGCTTTTAAAAGACTGTCGCTTTGGCCTAGTGTATTTCCTTATTTCCCTTTTACTTACACTGAAGCGTGTAAAAAGGCCATTTTGTTAACGTTTATCCCGATTAGCATGATGTAGATAAAAGAATAATATTTTGTAAGAATAGTTTGCTTGCAGAAATTCCATCCTACCATTTCCTTACAACTAGATCGGTTTAGTAGTACTTTTGAGCGAACAGATAATATTCACACATATCCTTTTAAATACGACTTTTAGCTTCGGGGTAAATTTTTATGCAAGCTAGTATCGTTATTCACTCAAATACAAAATCAGTAGCTTTGCTACAGGTAGGTAGGAATCACAATGAAATTCGAACACTGAGAGATGTGTTGGTATTATAGCTTTTCTTTGAGAGAATGTCAATGCCAAAGTGCAAATAATAAGTGCAAATTATTTGATGTTTAGGAGAGATAAATACGTATAAGACATAGGCATATCTAACTCTGTCCAGTTATTAATAGCGTCGTCATAAACGAATCACAAATTCCGGGATCATGTTTTGAATGTCCCTGCCGTGTTTACATACATCACTCCACTATAGTCGTACAGGGAAAGAGGCAAGGTCAAAGGAGTTGAACCGTGTGACCTCTTACGTAAGCAACCAAACATCTGAGAGAGGGAATAATAGTCATCTTAAAACTATTGTGAAATGTTTCTAATGAACATAATTTTAGAAAATGGCGAAAAAAACTGAAAATATTGAATCATCATATTGCCCTCAAATGCTGATACAAATATTTCCATTGTTTAATAAAGCTTCCTCGTTTCAGACTTCTGAAGGTAGTTGTAATTATGGGAAAATAAAAATAATTACAGAAACTGACACCCAGCATGCTTCGAGCAGACACGAACTTTCCTGCGAAATAATTTTCTTCGCCATGTAAGTTGATAACCAGTGACTCATATTGCTTGTACTTCAATGATCATGTTACTGACACACGAGTGTATACGCACTAACATTCCTTTTGCATCTCAGTTTTATTGCATAGTTTGCTAACAAGATCTATGGCTTAGTATTTCATTTGTTTCCTTGTGCTTAGAGATATATATTTGTATCAAAATGAAACATGGGTCTTCGTTGTGTTGTCAGTAGTGGACCAAGTGGATTTGGGGAAGGTATCCAGATGAGAGAACTAAACGTTGTTTTATTTGCTTTTTCATCATCCACTTGACCATCGCTTCCTGAAGACAAGCCTCACTCTCAAGTCTATAAGAATGTAAGGTTAAAATAAACAAATGGAAGGCCACAAGTATGTAACAGGAGAGGATAAGTTCATTGGTACGTTAAAGAGCGTGCAATACTCGAAGCTTTTTTGATAGGATTCCCTCCAATCATTAGTCTACTCACGTAACCACATTTTACTTTCTCTACACGTAATATGTACAGGTATTGTATTGGACACAAGAAATCGATACCAAGATTTCACCGGAAATACATGTTTTGGGTCCCCCTGAATCCAAAAAAAAAATAATTTTCAGAAAAAGGTCTGAGTGTGCACGTGTGTGTCTGTGTGTGTGTCTGTGGACAGCATAGCTCAAAAACGAAAAGACCGTTAAATACCTGGTATTTAAGATTGGTGTCCTCCAAGAATCCGACACGAAGATTTTCAAGAAAGTCCCCCCTCTCCCAACTACCCTTTACATGGTACTTTTTTCAAACATTTTGATTCTCTTAAAAATGGCTCTAATGATTTTGATTAAAATATCGTATATTAAAGACATTTACCTGACAAATGCGGCGGGTTTATTGGCCTCATGTGATGGTAGCCAAGTATAAAGCTCGATTTCTGCACCAGGTTTCGGTGCCAAGTATACAGCATTGTTTAACACCCCGTTGAAGATCCAAGTATGAAGGTGATGTTGCTCTTATGTTGGCGGGTGCCTCCAGACTCACTCCACTACCAAAAGAGTAGATCTCCACGTACCTGTTCAGAAGATCCACTACCGGTGGTTTGCCTCTGGCTCAGCTCAGTCGGGTTTGACTTACTCGGGTGGTAGCAATAGGGGTAGCTTGGGAGTAGTCTTATGAAATATTTAACACACATTTTTATTTTTTATTTTCGATTTATTCCTGACTAGAAGACATGTCGACAAGCAATTTGCTTTACAATCTAACTAGTTATAATTACTTCTAGGAGCTTTCCTTCCTTGACGAAGTATATTAACTTCACTCAATAAACTTATTACTTTCACTTATTGTTTTCACACCGCATTAATAATCTTATAACAAGCAAGCACCTTGAACTTAATTGTTACGCGTACATAGGGACTGAGTGTTGATGAGTATAATTGCGTGTGCCTTGATGCGCATAACTGAATACCTTGGTATGCGTAGCTGACTGCGTAAGTGACTGTAATTGACTGAAATACATCAGTACGTGATATGAATGCCTAAATATCCATAACTGAGTGCCCCGATATGCTACAATCTCCTACTTCTAAAGTAGATTTACTGTCATGGCAGCTTCTTTCAGTTGGTCAGAAAGTCCGTGAACTTGGCGTTGATGTAGCCCCTAATGCATCATTTTCTATCCAGAATGCATCATAACACCCACGTGACAAACATCATACAGTGGAAAAAGACTCATTTCAGTACAAGTCGGGTCTTCACCATCACTTATTTCTCGATTGCACTAAAACGCTCCATGTATTTGCCTAACAAAAAATAATTTTCTCACAAAGAGCGTTCCCCTTACCAATATCTGAGTAAACAACTCTGAACTGAGCTTGCTAGAAGCTTTAGACTTTTAACTATATGAAATAATTTATTATTAACACTCTTAAATACATTAACCAATTAACAATTGATGGAAATAACAATAGTCATAATAGCGAGGCCGACTAACGGTCTCATACTGCCCCTATGAAGTAGACATTGAACTTTCATGTTTACATAAAACTCTTCATATCTTCCTTCAATCTATCCTTCTGGATAAGGCTACTTCTACCTGAACTCATTCATCGCTTCTATTTGCTCTCGAGATATTGTTTGTAAACACAACCCCTAGTACTTTCACTTTCATATAACAACCTTCTCCCTCTTTCCTTTTCTCGTCAGCTGTTTTACCATAATATTATGCTATTTACATTTGTTAACCTTCTCTAGCGCAGTGCTTGTCTTATTTAATTGGCATAATCTAAACAAAAGAAATATTACCAAATGCATGTCCACACAAAGTATATACATACATACAAACTACAAGATATAGATAATATTGATTTATCCACAGCATTAACATTGCCATTCACACATATTCTACATAAATTATTCTACATATTGAAATACCTTTGTTTGTATGGACAAGAGTTGACAAATTCCCGTATGAAAAACGTGTAATTACGTTAAAGCTGAAACTAATAGGAAGGAATATCTCAAAAACGGCCAACTTCAAGAAAAAGATGTGTATACCATAAATTGTGTGTTTTAACGAGCTCTACATTTTTTGTTAAGCAAGATTCTGTCTATCTCTTACGATTTACCAGTTATTAAAAAGTCTGCAAAATTCATCCAGAATAAAGATGTCTTCAGAAGCTATTCAAGATATGCATTTTATTTGTCATGTAGGTAACTCTAATATACAGTATTTTAATCAAAATCGTTAGAGCCATTTTTGAGAAAATCGAAATTTTTTAAAAATTTTCCATGTAATGTGTAGTTGGGGGTTGTCAGATTTTCCTGAAAACTTTCTGTCGCATCCTTGGAAGCTACTGATCTTAGATATCAAGTTTGATATTAAGGGACTTTTCACTTTTGAGCTATGTTGCCCACGGACACACACACACACACACACACTGACAGCCAAACAGATAGACACACACAGAACTTTTTCTAAAAGTGCTTTTTTGAATGCAGGCGGTCTCAAAACATATATTTCTGTTGAAATTTCGGTATCAAATTTGGGTGCAATACAATACCTTCTCTATACGCTATATACAGTATAAAGTACGTATACAGAAAATAATAAATCTATAACTTTTAACTTTAACAAATGTGTTTGGGCTGTTATACTGCTGTACCAGTAATGATATAAAATTCTATACTTCTTCACTAAATCTACTTCTAATTCTTCTAAGTTGCAGAAAAATACAAACCAGCTTTGTCCAAACAACTTTTACGATACATGTATAATTTGGATCTCATAGTGTTCAAAGATAAGCTTCTTGCGGAAGTACTTCATCCAGTCTTTCTGTTCTCTGCATCAAGGAAAAACTTTCATTTCTGAAGCACATGGTTCATGGACAGTGTGATATCTTTTCTCAGGATCTGAAAGACATTTATAGTCACCATGGCCTCAACTTCACACTTAGCAATTTACTTAGGTCAAGAGAGCGTCATGAAGGAGGGAAATCGTGGGAAACGAAAGCAAAATAAAACCACAGCAGTTAGTATTTTAGCACCAAATGCACTAGAAGGACGTTTATGCATATTATTTATGACTGATCAGCATTGCAGTGCTTTACAGATTATTGTGCACAAAAAATTAGAAATTAGATATGTAAGTTGTTGTGAATGGTCATAACGACTCCTGGAATGAACCTTAAAGATAATTGAATAATGAAACAATTTTCCGGGGTTGTAGGTGGTCCATTGGGTCTTGAATTTCCCGACATTTCGCCAAGGGTTGCGCTTGGCATCTTCATGGGTGATCCGGTGACTGGTCAGCGCAGTCCTTGACGTAGGGTTGCCAGAATGTACTCGAGGCAGGCCCGGAGACCAACTAATGGGTAACGGATATTTCAGTAAAGGATTTTTTTTTTTTGTAAATTATGACGGTAATAATTTTTACTAACATAATAACATTAACTTCTTACTACTTCTACGGCAACGGCCACGACGACTATTACTACTACTATAGCGGGCGCGAGGTCGTCTCCATCGCGCGGTGGTAGAGTTGCTGCTGACCAAGCGGGAGGCCTGGGTTCCATCCCCTGTACCGGCGTGGGGATTTTTCCCCCGCTGGGAGACCTGGCCTGGCGTGCACTCAGCCTCGTAAGGTCCCTGGGGGGCCAATTGAGGAGCTACTTGATGGAGAAGTAGCGGCTCCAGGTCATGAGGACCGCATTAACCGGCCGGGGGGGGGGGGCTCGAGGCGCTGACCACGTCTCACCCTCCAATATTGCACCCCATCCATGACGTCTGTAGTGGACCGAGATGGGGGACGCAGCGGCCGGGTGGTAGGCCAAGGTTCCCCGTGAGCTGTCGTGCCATGGAGTTATAGCGGGCACAAAACTTCTGGAATCGTGACCCAGACCACCAACCCAGCTGCCGAGCCTAGTTTACTCGGAATTTGCGATATGATACCTTTACGACTGCTTACTCATAACGAGTAAAACGTTATACAGTCTGCATCGAAAGTGCATCTGTTTGTACTTTCAGAGACGGCAGTAAATAGTGTTTATTTTATGTTTGTAACATTAATAACTATGGCTCCTAGGCTTTCAAAATGAAGTAGCAAGGTATTACATAGTCAAAGCAGAGAAGTAACTGCAACTTCACGAAACAAGAGGCAGAGATGAAGGAAGAAAATATATGTTCACCTGGTCTCCAAAACTCTGATTCTCGGAAATCAATAGACACAATAGCTTTTATTCATCGTCCGATATCACCAGCCAGATTAAGGGACATAAAACTAAATAAATAAATAAAAGAAAATAATACCACATACCAGGACCAGAATGTGTGTCCAAACGTTGTGGTGAAGTGTATGGCATATCACAACACGTGATGTGTTGTAAACAAAGACACACTGACAAAGTTTCAAGTGAGGAAACTGATTCATAAATATTCGCTCTCTTTTATCAATATCCTCGTACTATCGAACTTCAAAAACGATGGAATTGTATAAACTCAATTAGAATGAATTCTCATCTAGGAATAATCCAGAACGTAGCGATAGCAACTGCTGATGACAATGATTTGTGATGGAGGAAACTGATTCATAAGCTTGTGTATATTATGCGTTCTTCTATATTCAATACTCTCGTACAGTGAGTGAAGAGGAAGGATTGTCAGGTGTGGAAGAATCTGATTGATACTGTTTTTATGTTATTTCCTTTGTACAGTGGTATTTGTAGATAAGCGGACAGATATTTGACATTGCCTGTGACACGCACTCCCCCAACATGCATGCAGTCGACTGGTGAACTAATCTAGTAATAACAGACATACAACTCTTACATTAAGATGTTCATTTGTTAAGTAACAGCTGTTGCGCTTGTTGTACAGGTGTTAAATATACCGAAATATTTTCACAGAATATGTAGATTACTTAAATAAGTAATTTGAGACAGGGACTTATGGCCTGTTTAATGAAACTTCGAAGTAACGGCTATAAGTTTCTGAAGTGCTAGTACACCACTGGCTAATTTATCAACCATTCGAGAGCATAACACGAAAAACGAAGGGACTTATTACAGCGTACCTCTCTAGCGTAGTGGTTATGATACTGGCTTTCAAGTGGAAGATAGTGTCCGAGTTCGGGTCTCGTTCACGTGTCGGGACTTCGTCTGGAATGAAAATAATAATAATAAACATTTACTCTATGATAGGAATCGAACTCATCGAACTCATGACCTTTGAGATATGAGCTTCCCGTGTTATGCATTAAGCCACCAGAGCAGTTGAAAAAAAAAAAAAAAACTCCTCCAGAGTAAGCTACATAACCCAAAAACGTAGTTAATGAATGCTCAGTGTCGTACTATCAAGTGATTAGTTCGAGATTTTACAGATGTTTGCGACATTAAATCTTGAGAACGCTAGTAACGAGCTGCTAAAAATCGATATTTCTATACTCGAGCAGCAGTTTTAAAGACATTCTAAGCCATTTTTTCAACCTGCTTTGCTTTAACACCGACTTATCAGCACCTGATACCCACACGTTTAACGCTATGTAGCTGCGTTATGTTTATCCGGAGACCTTGCATCGCCAATCTCAAATTACGTGCAGAATCTCACAAATTATTTCGGTGTAGTTCATTAACATTCTGCATATTACTACTACTACTGCTGCAACCATTTTTCCAGGAACGAACATTTCACTGTAATTACTCACAATCACAGAACAACAAACTATAACTATTTCGAGTAATGAAAGGTAGTGGTAGCCTATGCACGCATCATAGTCGCCCTCCGTGGTGTAATGGTTACCATGCTGACTTCATATACCAAAGTTCGCGGGTTCAAACCCGGATGGATTTTTTCGGGTGGCTTTCTTCGGAAGGGAAGTAAACCCGTTGGTCCCGTGTCGTAGATTTACGGCACGTAAAAGAATCTCAGAGGCCTCTGAGCAAAATTAAGCGGTCTTTCACGCCCAATTTAGAATGGGACGCTGAGAACCACAGCAGTTAAAGAGCGTCCGTAAATAACACGCCATTTACATTTCTATCCACTCATGATTCGAGCGTTTCAACAATTGCCGTTAAACGTTAACAAGCCACGACTTGCCAGTTTTTCTTTAATAATGTGAGCCGAATACTACAGACGCAACAATGAAAAGTTGCCAGAATAAGAACAGAAATATAGCGTTTTGTTACTATTAGAAATTAACATGCGAACCAAATTATTCAAGCCTGTAGATTAAAGTCATTGGCCTATATACCTGGAGAATTCATTCCAAACCCGGGCACTCCGAGCGGCTCGCGAAGATCTGATCTGACAACCCTAGCTTGAGGAAAAGTCGGGAACTTCAAGTTCCAATGGACCATGGCCTACAAGCCCGGAAAATAGTTTCATGTTCCAGACGCCGACCGTGAAAGCCTCAGTTTGTAATTAAAAAGAATTAATTTCACACGATATTGATATTTATTACAACCAGATTACAATATCAAGCTTTAAGACATTTGACTATCGATTTAGCCTAGTGTACTCCCTTATTTCCCTCCCACTTGCAAGGAAGCAAAAATATCTGCTAATGTTTACCTGAATTAGCAGGATGTAGATAAAATATTATCTTTTGTAAGAGTAGCTTGTTTGCAGAACATAAAGAGAACTTTATGAGAATGGAACCTGTTTTATTTTATTTTTATTTATTTATTTATTTTTAGTACTTACAAGCCAAAGGGACACTTGGCATTTAGTGCAATGGCCGATGTTGTAAATGATATTCCTTGTTGCGTTTTCAAACCTGCTACCAAACAAACAATCCGGTTTTTTACTCGGTGCACTGAGGCATATGATGCCACAGTATAAATCGACTTGTACCGAACCGTCTTGAGTCCTACCGCCAAGATCAGGGAGCGATGGATTTTATTTTTGGACGCTCTTTAACCACTTTGGTTCTCAGCGTCCTATTCTATACTGAGCGCGAAATTCCGCTTAATGTTGCTCAGAGGCCTCTCTATCAGGCTTGAGGTTCTTTTACGTGCCGTAAATCTACAACACGGCTTTACTTCCCTTCCGAAGGAAGCCATGCTAAGGATTAAAAATCCATTGTCCTCCGCCGGGTTTGAAGTTAGCATGGCAACCATTACACCACGGAGGGCGACTCTTAAATGGTGTTAAATATCACTTTGTGTAGGAGCTTTTGCAAATTAATTTTGGGTTTACCGAGAACTCCACTTAATATGATTACACAAATGGAGTTAGGGAGATTTGGAGGTAAAGCAAAAATTATGGAAAGAGTAGTGAAATGCTGGTAGAGAATTTTGGAATTAGAAAGTAATAACATACTAAAGCAATGCTTAGAGGTTCAAGGAAAGGTTAATAAAGATACCATACTTGATATATGCGAGTAAAAAGAACTTTAGACGAAATAGGATGTGGGGATATTTGAAAGGACACATAGGCAGGCGAGAAACGATGTTGGAAAAGAGTTATTGTGAAAATTGAAGATAAGGAAAGACAGGACATAATTGGTAGTTGCAGGTCCAAAAATTCACTCTGAGTGTGTGTATGGAATTTAACACGATATGGAGGAGAGAAACTTATGTTAATATTTGTAACAAACCTGCATGAGAGGGGTGGTGAAGTTAAAAGTCTTAAGGTAAGGAGCAAACCATGGTCTATTGTGTAATAAGAAGTCTGGCATGTAATTCAAGAATGAGAAGGAACAATGAATATGACAGAAACATTACGAAAAAACAATTGGTCTAATCTACCAAATGAAATTATAGGTAAAAGGATGTTAAGAGCTAAATCAAAAGAAAGTTTAACATAAATAGGAAAACATTTAACTGTAGTAAGAAATAGATGAATGAAGGAAACTAGAAACAAAGAATAGGAGGAAATGTGGATGGTGAAAGGAAGAAGTAAATAGGTCCCAAGAGCTAGATAGACATGGTGTTGGATAATATGGGTCCTCAGAAATGCAGCAACTCAGTGAAGTGAGAAAATGAGATGTAATAGGTGAAATGTAAGGATAGAATTTAGGTATTATACAATTGTAGGTGTGAATTAAACCATGTAATTACTGAAGTGAAATAAATACCTATCTATCACAAGAATGTCGTCACGTTGCACTTCATAACTTATTCGCGCACTAACCTTATATTTCCAACCTCAACGTAGCAATGGTAATTAGGAGTTTCGTGGCAACACTGCACAACGGCTTTTGAGAATAAGATTCTTGTACTATATGAAAAGTAACTTGGTAAAGGAGTAAATCCATTACTCCGGGGCAGCAAAATGCAGTATATACTATGCGAACACTTTTTATAGGCACTCGGCTCTTTGGTCTTTATTCGGAAGGTTTCGCCCAATTTTGGTAGCAGACCAGATTACAACATGGAGACAAATACGTGATATTACTGCCTCAATGCTAAGGTTTCATTCTGTCTATAGATCCCAGAATTCACACAAATGCACGTTTGTTTAGTAACTTAGCTAGTTTGCGATAAATTAGATACACATTCACTATAATGGTGTGAGCCTCAAAGAAAGAAACGAGATCTCTGTTCTTGCCCCGGCTCTTGCTTTCTCGTAAAACTAGCGCCCAAGAAAAGATGGCGCTCTTAGTACCACTGTGTTATCACTCCTTAGGATCTAAGGACATACACTTATCACGTGCACAATCCTTGGCACGAACCAGGCACAGATTGACAGTTTTCTGTCCAAATGTGGCTGACGAGTATATTTCTAAACACTATTTAGATATCAAATGATCATGGTTTGCTTATATTCTTAAAAGGTTTAGAATATAAATGTACATTATCAAGATAGTTCCATTGAAATTATACTTTACATGCCACATTAAGGATAAATCTAATGTTAATTTAATTGTTTTTTCTCACAAGCCGTGTGTGGGACAGGAGTTGGATAGGTAGAGTCAGACTGAAAAATTCAACGCCATAACCAGGATTTTAACCACGGATCTCCCGGTCTTTAGCCGGTTGCTATATCATTGAGCTACCACTAAGCAGTTTGCCGGCATCTCATTGCATACTTTAACGTCTCTCCTCTACGCAAAAGAGGTGATCCGAATACCCCGGCAACCAGGCGAAGGCCGAGGGACAGAAAAATGTCCAGAGTATTCATTTTCCCTGCCATGCTGCACCGAAATACTACCGCCGGCACTTCCTAGCCTGAAACAGGTTGAAAGATTAATGACAATATTAAGAAGGCAATATGGAGGGACAGAAAATTAAGAGGGTGAGAGAAATCACGCCAGCATTCGCCTAATGACCTGAGTAAACCCAAAAAAATACATTGGTCAGAGGGGACGCTCGCCGAGAATCAATCCGGGACCTCTAGAATGTGAATCGAATGCGTTATCGCACGGCACTCCAGTCTTTTATGAGTATTAGTAACTGTACCAATAAAGTTGCTGAACAGAGCGTAATTCCTGATACTGTGTACATTTGCATAACCAGTGTATTCTCTGCAGGCATACGACCTGTGAAATACTAAATTAAGATGTAAATATCAGGTTGAAATCAAGTTGCATTAAGGTTTATATTAAAATATATTTTAAAAGTTCCAAAGTTTCTCCATCTTAAGGTATTTAATAGGTAGACCTGCAACGCTGGTAAAATTCTCTAAATCTGTAATCTCTGCCTTTACAGATAGAGCACAATGAGTTTAAAATCCTTTTAGAGACAGTGAAATATTTCTTATTCCTAAAGTCAATGCACTAACTACTGAAGGATCAAATCAAGTTCGCTCCAATTGGCAACTGAATCCGTTATCCGCTGAATGATGTGTATAATTATGCTACAGGTTTAGTGTGTAGGCACGTGGAAAATTCAAGGTTAGACAGTACAACCATTTGTTAATTAAAGTGGTACATGTTTTGTTGAGCAATGTATCATTTTACTTTTTTTTCACTTTCGCTACACGTACTATGTACATAGGTATTGTAATGCATCCAAAAATTCGATACCGAGATTTCATTAGAAATATATGTTTTGGATCCCCCTAAAAGCAACAAAAAAAAAACATTTTTGGAAAAAGGTCCGAGAGTGTATGTGTGTCTGTGGACAGCATAGCTCAAAAACGAAAAGTCCGTTAAATACCAAACATGAAATTTAAGTTCAGTATCTTCCAAGGATACGACACGAAGATTTTCAAGAAAATCCCCCCACCCCCAACTATCCTTCACATGGAAATATTTTCGAAAATTTTGATTTTCTTAAAAATGCCGGTAACTATTTTGATTAAAATATCATATATTAAAGATATTTACCTGACAAATAAAATGCATATCTTGAATTTTCTGGGTATCGCCTTTGAAGATTACTTTATTCTGGATGAGTTTTACGGAATTTTGTATAACTGGCAAGCCGTAAGGGATAGAGAAAAACTTACTAACAGAAAATGTAGAGCTCTGTAAAACACACAATTTATGTTATACAATTTGTTTCATGGAGTGGATCGCTTTAGAGATATTCCTTGTTATTGGTTTCAGCTTCAAAAGACATATTCTTCTCATACGGGAATTTGTGAACTCCTGTCCATACAAACAAGGAACTTCAGTCACATAGCAACCAGCTTTTCACTATCACTTTAGCCTATGGTACTCCCTTATTTTCCTTTTATTTGTACGAAAGCAAGTAATAAGACTATTTCTGCTAATCTTTACTTTCCCTACACGTACTATGTACGTAGTGTATAGAGAAGGTATTGTATTGCACCGAAAAATTCGATACCGAGATTTCACCGGAAATACATGTTTTGGGTCCCCCTGAATCCAAAAAAGCATTTTTAGAAAAAGATCCCTGTGTGTGCGTGCGTGTGAGTTTTGGTATCTTCCAAGGATGTTATTAGTTTCAGCTTTAAAATGCTTATACTTTTCTCATGAGGGATTTGTCAACTCCTGTCCATACAAACAAAGGTACTTCAATCACATAGCAACCAGCTTTTAAAATATTTGACTATCGATTTAGCCTATTGTACTCCCTTATTTCGCGTCTACTTACAAGGAAGCAGGTATAAGACCCTTTTCTCGATTAACATTAGGTAAACAGAAGAATAAGCTTTTTAACAAGTATTAATTGTGGAGATGTAGAAAAACTCATGTGAATGGAACACTTGATATTTTTATAGATATTCCGATAGTTCCCGACCAGCGATCTTCCACAGGGCGTGTTAGCAGGTAAAATCATAATGATGAAAAATGTATTTAAAATGGCGGAATAATCACGAAATGATTTGACGCAGGCCTTAAAGGTTATATTTTGCGAGTTTCTCTAAGTTTACTTTTAATTCAATGTTTATTTTACGTTTACATGATTCATTGTGGATGATTCCGTTACAGCACAGTATTTAGCTTCTAAATGCTACGTTATTCAAGGTGAAAGGTCCCTAAGGCGAATCAAGAAATATAGTCGAAAAAAATTACAATTACTTATAATTCATATGGAACTAAAATCCGGTGTATGACTTCCACATTACTTTCACTACCCACTAAAGGAAATGCAGAACATCTATGAACATATTGCGGATTATGAAAGTCCTTAACCAGCGGATAGTCCGTAAGATTATCGCAAACTGGCTTGGTTAAAGAAACGTAATAGACCGCTGTGGCATCGCCCTTTGCTTCATTCTTTGCCCACTTAGCATTTCTTTGCCAACGTCATTTAGAGCAGGAATGCCCAACCACAAATCGGAAGAGAGGAGTGTGTGTAAACCTTTGTTCACCCGTTCCGACATGCTTTATGAGCATGTAACTTTACTTTACATTGCAATTATGGGTTGTTTGCCGAGTTTTATGGTAGCTTGAGTCCTCTGTGATATCAGGATGTTAATGAACAATACCGAAATATTTTCACAGACTATATAGATTACTTAAATAAGTAATTTAAGATAGGAAGTAACCGCTATAAGTTTCTGAAGTGCCAGTACGCCACTGCTAATTTAGCAACCACTCGAAAGCATAACACGAAAAACGAGGGGACATATTACAGCGTACCTCTCTAGCGTAGTGGTTATGATACTGGCTTTCGAGTGAAAGATAGTTTCCGAGTTCGGGTCTCGTTCACGCATCGTGGCACTTCGACTGGAATAAAAAAATATAATAAAAAAATTTACTGAATGACAGGAATCGAACTCATAAACTTTGGGATAGCAGCTTCCCGCGTTACGCATTGTCACCAGAGCAGTTGAAAAAAACGCCTCCAAAGTAGACTACATAACTCAAGAACGTAGTTAATGAATGCTCAGTGTCACACTGTCAAATGATTAGTTCGAGATTTTACAGATTTTTAAGACATTAAATCTTGAGAACGCTAGTAACGAGCTGCTAAAAATCGACATTTCTATACTCGGGCAGCAGTTTAAAGACATTCTAAGCCATTTTTTCAACCGGCTTTACTTTAACACCGACTTATCAGCACCTGATACCCACACGTTTAATGCTATGTAGTTGCGTTATGTTTATCCGGGGAACATGCACCGCCGATCTCAAATTACTTATATCAGCCACATCCATTATATCGCAAATTATTTCGGTGTAGTTCATTAACACCCTGCATATCTGTTGTTTGTACGTCACATTTCTCTTCGGGGATTTTCTGAGATTATTTTTAACAAGCGTATCGATATTTGCCACCAATGATGACAAACCAGATGATCATCATCTATCTTACCAAGGTTTAATATTTTAATTTTGTTTTTCTAATTTCGAATTACACTACCCTTCAACAGTAAATTGGCCTATTTATAGAGATGAAATGCACGCTCTTTAGCTACTATGGTTTTCAGCGTCGCAGTCTGTTATTGGGCGTGAAAGACCGCTTAATTTTGCTCAGAGGCTCTTTTATCAAGCTTAAGGTTCTTTTACGTGCCGTAAATCTACACACATGACGAACGGCCTTACTTCCCTTCCAAAGGGAGCCATACTAAGGATTTTTGCTCCAGAAAAAATCCATCGTCTTTCGCCGGGTTTGAACTCGCGACCTAGGGTTTATGAAGCTAGCATGGTAACCAATACACCACCGAGACTGATGCTATATCTATATGTTTTATATTGTAAAACTTTAATTATTTTTGCAATCAAATTGTAATGTTTTTACTTTCGCTACACGTACTAGGTACTTAGTGTATAGAGAAGGTACTGTAATGCACCCAAATATTCTATATCGAGATTTCACCGGAAATACATGTTTTAGGACCCCCTGAATCCAAAGAAAAGCATTTGAAACATATCCGTGTGTGTCTGTCTGTCTATCTGTGTATCTGTCTGTCTGTGGGCAGCATAGCTCAAAAGCGAAAAGTCCAATAAACACCAAACTTGCTATTTAAGTTTGGTACCTTCTAAGGATGCGACACGAAGATATTCAATAAAATCCCCCCACCCCAAACTACCATTTACATGAGAAACATTTAAAAACGTTTGATTTTCTCAAAAATGGCTCTAACGATTTTTATTAAAATATTGCATATTACAAATATTTACCTGAAAAATAAAATGTATATCTGGAATTTTCTGGGAATAGCCTCTGAAGACTACTTTATTCTGGATGAATTTTACGGAATTTTGCATAACTGTTAAACCGTAAGAGAAGGACAAAAACTTACCACACAAAAAATGTAGAGCACTTTAAAACACACAATATTTCTGAATATGCATTTTTTTTCGTGGAGTTGATCGTTTTTGAGATATTACTTGCTTTTGGTTTCAGCTTCCACAAACATACTTTTCTCATACAGGAATTTGTCAACTCCTGTCCATACAAACAAAGGAGCATCAGGCACATAGACACTAGCTTTTAACTATCATTTTAGCCTATGACACTCCCTTATTTCACTTCTACTTACAAGGAAGCAAGTAAAAAGACTATTTCTGCCTTTTTTTCTCGGTTAGCATGAAGTAAGTAGAAGCATAAGTTTTTAACAATAATTTGTTGCAGAGATGTAAAGAAAGTCATGTGAATGGATCACATCAGCTTTGTTTTAATAAAAAAGATTAAAATCCGTGCAACTGCAGTAAAATATAGCCCCCTTAAATGTAAGTAAGCGTGCTATCACACTGTTTATTTTCCTTGGGCCTCCCCATCCTTCACCGTAGGCACATTTGACTGCAGTTGCTGGGACTTTTTTTTTCTTTTTTCTTTTTTTTAAAATACAGTACCGGAGTCTGATCAGGACCGTATTATTACTGTTTTCTTACTTTTACAACACACACATATACACAAACATACAACACCCATGCCCAAGGCGGGACTCGAACCCACGATCCCCAGTGCTACGAAGCACCAAGGCGAGCGCGGCAATGGGGACCGGCACTTGAACTCGCAACGTGTGGCTGTGAATGGATGGCCACGCTACGTTATATTGCACTAACGATCACGGTTATTCAAACTGCTTCAGTAGTGGTGTGGGTAAAAGGGATACAAAAGCTTGTTTGCAAATCAGAGGAAGAGTGGCATATGTAATAAAATAATTCATGTAATATACCGCTAATATGATCTTGGGTTTTAATTTAATTTATTTTGGAAAAATGTTTCTCGCAAATGTATGCATTACGTTTACTGCAATCACAAGTAACTGTGGAAGTTTATTACAGGATAATGGTTTAAAGAATTCCCACCCCCCTTTAGTAAAATATTTAGATGTTGTATACTTTTTTAATTCAAGTAGCTCCAAACGTCGTTAATATTTTATTCAGACCTCAATTTAAAATATGTTGCAATTTACTTGTTTGTTTTCTTGTATTCAAAAATATTCCACTTCCCATGAGTGGTTATCAGGACATCTTTGGATATGTCAAGGCAAAACGTAAACTTACAAATCCACCACCCTTCAACTGAACTTCGTGGATAGCATCATAAATGCTACAAACAGGAACAGGCTATAGAAATACCGTTTGACTGTTTTTTTACTTTCTCTACACGCACTTGTACATGGTATAGTGTATAAAGAAGGTATTGCATTGCACCTAAAAAGTTAATACCCATATTTCACTGGAAATATATGTTTTGAGACCCCCTGAATCAAAAAAATGTGTTTTAGAAGCATGTCCGTGTGTGTCTGTGGACAGCATAGCTCAAAAACGAAAAGTCCGTTTAATACCAAACTTGGTATTCAAGTTCAGTATCTTCTAAGGATGCAACACGAAGATTTTCAATAAAAATCTCTCACCCCAACTATCCTTTACATGGAAACATTTTCGAAAGTTTTGATTTTCTCAAAAATGGCTATTTTAATTAAAATATGGTATATTGAAGATATTTACTTGACAAATAAAGTGTATATCTTTAATTTTCTGTGATAGCATCTATTGAACTTTTTATTCTGAATTAATTATGTTTATTTTTTCATAACTGGTAAACCCTAAGAGACAGACAAAAACTTAACAAAAAATGTAGAGCTCGTTAAAACACACAATTTGATATATACATTTTTTTCGAGAGTTGGCCGATATATTGCATATTATTGAATTCACTTTTAAAATACTTAACACTTTTCTCATAGGGAATTTCTGAAGTTCTGGTAATGCAAAGCAACGGATTGCAACCCGGTTTTAAATGATCTGACGGTCGTTTTATCCCAGTGTGTTCTCCTATTTACTTTCTACTTCAAAGGAAGCAAATAATACATCCATTTCTGCTAATGTTTATCTCGATTAGCATGAAGTAGATAGAAGAATAAGCATTTTAACTACAGGGTGTTACAGAGATGTAGAAAAGTCAACGTCAATTGAACACATCAGGTTTTTTTTTTTTTTTTTTTTTTTTTTTCAAGCTAATTACCCAACAGGGGAGAGAGAATGATTCACATATAACACACTCACAACTCTGAACATCCATACCCAAGTGGAATTCGAGCCCGCGGCCTTTTCGCGGCAGAGCGTCAACGCCAAACGCGCCAACAACCATGGCTACGGGCCGATACTATTTGACCTTTCCTCGCACGTCACAGAAGTGGAGGGGTTCAGAGTCCAGAGTTTACTGACTCGCACAGGTCATGGTTGCGCCTGGCTGGTCCAATCCCAATGTTTGTGCGATGTTCCGCCGAAGAGCCCCGCTTTGGTGCTTCGTCCCGCCTTGGGCATGGGTGTTATATGTTTGTGTTTATGTGTGTGTTATAAAAGTAAGAAAACAGAATAATACAGAAAAACAAGGTAAAAACAAAAAGAAAAGACAAAAAACAAACAAAAGGTAAATAAAAGTAGGGTATACAGTACCGGAGCCCGATCAGACTCCGGTACCGTATTAAAAAAAAAAAAAAAAAAAAGAGAGAGAGAGAGAGAGAGAAAGATGAACTTAACGAATACCACCCATTGATTTACAGCAATGAAACATTCTAGGTAATTTTACTTTCTCTACTCGTACTATAAACATAATGTATATTTCGATACCGAGATTTTACCGGAAATACGCAATTAGATCCGCATGAGTCTGTGAGCATGATAACTCAAAAACGAAAAGTCGGTATTTAAGTTTACAATCTTTCAAGCATGCGACACGAAAATGTTGATGAAAATCCCCTACCCATCCTAAACTACCGATTAGTTGGAAAAATTTGAGACAATTTTGATTTTCTTAAAAATGGCTCTAACGATTTTTATTAAAATACCGTATATTAAAGATATTTACATGATAAATAAAACGTATATCGAATTTTCTGAGAGTACCATGAGAAGGCCTGTTTATTCTGGGTGAATTTTGCTGGATTTTCCATAACTAGTAAAGAGACAAAAATTACTACACAACAATTGCTGGTGTCGTTAAAAACACACAATATACGTCATACATTTTTTTCGTGGATTTCATAATTTTTTAGATGTTTATTGTTGTTGTTTTCAGTTTTAAAATACTTAAAACTTTTCAACTCCTGCCATCCACATGCCAACTAGTTTTTAAAAGATTTGACAATCGTTTTAGCCTAGTGTACTCCCTTACTTTCCTTATACTTACAAGAAATAATGTCGTGAACATAATTCTACGACGTGGGGATAGCTATTTGAGGGTGGTAAAAGGAAGGCAGATTGATAGCAACGCAAAGGAAATCCTGATAATATAAATATATTGACAAATAGCGAAAGGCAAATATACTTTACAATAAAATAGTAAGATAAATTACAATAAACAAGACTTAAGCGTGTCAGGCGTTCTGTGTCGAGCGAGAACTAATTCAGAATACCAAAGGCAAGAATTGGTGAAATAGTTGATATACAACAAAAGGTTCTTATTTTTTGGGTTGACGAGCTCGACGAGAAGAAAGATGTATGTCGGTATGGTAGCCAGTGACTCGGGGTGGGGCCTCGGACGTCCCTCGGGCAGCGAGTCTGCCTCTGTCAAGTACTGAGTATCAAAAGTGTCCGGAATTCAAGATTCCAGACAATTTTATACTAGACAATTGTCTCTAGGGGATTCTTGAGAATCTACGCCCTGGCTCTTAATAAATCCACCAATCAAAATACAGTATTTAAAAGATAGACAGGGCTTTCTATATGACGTGCTTGGGATTAAAGTCTGTCATAGCCTACGAAATGTCACGTAGGTTCTGGGAAGTGGTTGAAAGCCCACGCAAGCCCATTAGTTGCAAAATGTGATAAAATGTTCCATTAATCAGAGGAAGGCACATCCGGTTATAATAACAACGAAAACCATAAAGTTTCCTCTTATTCAACCCAGGAATCCGGTTGTTAAGAAATACAGAAATTTATAAGAAAGTGGAATTGTAAAACATTCTCAATAATGTGACTTAAAACAAACAATAAGCTAATTTAAAAATAATCGTCAACCACATAATTGACAATAAGACAATTTCTGATAATTTTTATCTCGATTAGCATGAAGTAGATAGAAGCATAAGCTTTTTAACAATAATTTGTTACAGAAATGTAGATAAAATCATATGATTGGAACATATGAGATGTTTTCTGTAAAATATCCCTTATATTTGAGTTATATGCCTTTAAAGAGACCGTAGAGACCTAGGTTGCGGAAAGTGTTGTTTTAAATTTTGCTATTAGTTTATAATTGCCTTTACCAAGTCCAACATCAGCAAATCGCGTGATTGTGGTGTTGACATTAGAACAAAGCGTTGCATAAACAATCAAGAAATAAATTGTTTTGTTATTCTTCCATTTCTATCTCACCTTTAACATCAAGGTCATATCGGCCACTTTGCCTTTGGAATAATTAATCGTGGAGTGCTGTCAAATGTTCAATCATTTTCTATTTGTATCAGTCTTTGGGTGATTTATTATTTTTATTTTTAATTTCTCTATATATACTGTGTACATAGTGTATAGAAAAGATATTGTATTGTGCCCAAAAATTCGATACCAAAATTTCGAGATACCTGTTTTAAAAAAATGTCCTTGTGTCTGTGTGTTTCTGTCTGTCTGTGTATGTGTGAAGATTTTTAAGGACATCTCCAATCCCCAAAATACCCTTTACATAGAACAATTTTAGAAAATGTTAATTTTCTCATAAATGGCTCTACGATTTTGATTAAAATCTCTTATATTTAAGATATTTATATGACAAATAAAATGTATATCTTAAATCTTCTTGGAGTAGCCTCTAGAAACTTCTTTTATGATTTTTATTGACTTTTCCATAACTGGTAAACCGTAAGAGATATATAAAAACGTACGACACAAAAAATGTATATCTCGATAAAATACACACAATTTAAGTCCTACACATTTTTTCGTGGAATTATTGATTTCAGTTTTATAACACTTGAACTTTTAATACGGGAACTTGTCAACGCTTGGCCACGCAAAAAAAAAAAAAATTCAATCCCATAGCAACCACATTTTAAAACAATTGTCTGTCGGTTTAGCCTAATGTCTATGAACAGCATTTCAATAAAAAAAATTCGTTAAATACCAAACTTGGTAAGCCAAGGATGGGACACAAAGATTTTCAAGAAAATCCTCCCACCGCATCTCATGGAAGATTTTTCGAAAATGTTGATTTTCTCAAAAATGGTTCTATCGATTTTTATTAAACTTTTTGGGCATTTTTATGACAAACGAAATATACATTTTGAACTTACTAAGAATATCCTCTGAAACCTCTGAAAACCTAATCTTTTATTTAAGTGGTAACCTAAGTGATAGACAAATACTTATTGCACAAGAACACGGACATACATTTTTGTTGAACATATAACCGTTTCAAAGATACGTTTCGTATGTCTTTTTTTTTTTTTTTTTTTTTTTTTTTTACTCCTAGCCACGCAAAGGGAACCGAGTTTCAATTGTTTTACATTGCGATAATATTTAAAACATTTGACTATCGCGTTAGCCTTGTCTATTCCCTTATTTCCCTTCTACTTACAGGAAAGCAAGTAATAAGACAAATGTTACTTTCTCTGTGCATACTATGTCCATAATGTATACAGAAGGTATTGTATTCCACCCAAAAATTCGATACCGAGATTGCACCGGAAATATATGTTTTGGGTCCCTCTGCATCTAAAAAAAAAAAAAAAAAAAAAAAAGCATTTCTGGAAAAACGTCCGCGTGTGTCTGTGGACAGCATAGCTCAAAAACGAAAATACCGTTAAATACCAAAATTGGCATTTAAGTTTGTTGACTTCCAAGGATGCAACACAAAGATTTTGAAGAAAATCTCCCCTTCCTTACATGGAACTTTTTTCGAAAATGTTTATTTTCTCAAAAATGGCTCTAACGATTTTAATTAAAATATCGTACATTAAAGACACCAATGACAAATAAAGTATATATTTTGAATTTTCTGGGAATAACCTCTACAGACTACTTTATTCTGGATGAATTTGATGGAATTTTGCATAATTGCTAAACCGTAAGAGATGGACAAAAACTTAGCGCACAAAAAGTGTAGAGCACAGTAAAACTCAGAATTGATGTTATATACATCGTGGAGTTGATCCTTTTTTAGATATTCCTTGATTTTGGTTTCAGCTTTGAAAAACACATAGCAACCAGCTTTTACTATCTCTTTAACCTATGGTACTCCCTTATTTCGCTCCTACTTGCAAGGAAACAAGAATAAGACTATTTCTGCTAATCTTTAGCATGAAGTAAATAGAAGCATAAGCTTTATAACAATAATTTGTTGCAGAGATGTAGAGAAAGGCATGTGAATGTAACAGATCCGGTTGTTTTCTGAAAAAATCTCAAAAATCAGATAATATGGTGGTATACACTCCTCCAGTAGATTTAGGACTGGTGACCAATAATATTCACAGGTTATCTTTGGAACTCATGCTCTCATTTGTGGTGTCCTTGGTGAAACAAGTTCAATGATGTCATTTCGTTGATTGGAGTATCGTTCTCGTACACATCGCCCACAACACGACCTAGATTTACTTGCTAGGGAATTCCTGACATTGTACTTAGGAAACCATGTGTTTGTCTCTTTTATCTCTCAGCTACAGAGAACACAGAATATCTCTATGGTTTTCGATAACAGAGACCAAATGGTGTTTTCCAATTGCCTTATTCATACGACGTGCGTTGTGGTAAGATAATTTAATAATTACTATTTTTACTTTCTCTACTATGAACAATGTACATAATAGGAACCCAAAATAGATCCCGAGATTTCACCGGAAATGCACGTTTTAAGAACCCAAAATACAAAAAATTAGAAAAAGGTCAGTGTATGTCAGTGTATCTGCGAACGACATAACTAAAAAAAATCGAATACGTAACATTCATTACATATCTGTAACAAATTATTGCTCATACGTTTATTATTCCATCTGCTTCCTGCTAATCGAGATAAACACCAGCAGAAACGGTCTTATTACTCAGTTCCTTATAAGTAGAAGGGAAATCTCGAAAACAGTCAACCCTAGCAAAAAAATCTGATGTGTTCCATTCACATAACATTCTCTTTACCTCTGCAATAAATTATTGTTAAAAAGCTTAATTTACTTAATACTAATCGAGAAAAAAATGGCGAAAAGGGTATTATTACTTGCTTCCTTGTAAGTAGAAGGGAAACAAGGAGTGTCATAGGCTAAATCGATAGTCAAAGCTTTCAAAACCTGCTTACTATGTGATTGAAGTACCTTTGTTTGTATGAACAGGAGTTTACTAATTCCCGAATGAGAAAAGCATGAGTATTTCAAAGCTGAAAATAAGGAATATCTAAAAAAAACGGCCAACTGCACGAAAAAATGTATATAACATAAAGTGTGTGTTTTAACGAGCTCTACATTTTTGTGTGGTAAGTTTTTGTTTATATCTAATAGTTTACCAGTTATGCAAACTTCCGCAAAATTCATCCAGAATAAACATTTCTTCAGAGGCTATTCGCAGAAAACTGTAAATATACGTTTTATTTGTCACTAAATATCTTAAATATATGAGATTTTAATCAAAATCGTTACTCATTTTTGAGAAAATAAACATTTCCGAAATTCTTTCAATGTAAAGGGGAGGGGGAATTTGTTGGGGATGGGGGGATTTTCTTGAAAATCTTCGTGTCACATCCTTGGAAGATACAAAAAGTGAAATACCAAGTTTGGTATTTAACGGTCCTATTGTTTTTGAGCTATGCGACCCTCAACACACACACACACACATACACACACACATACACACAGATACACACAGTGACAGAGACCCACGGCTTTTTACTAAAAATGTTTTTTTTTTTTTTTTTTTTTTTTTTTTATTCAGGGCGTTTCAAAACATTTCTGGTGAAATCTCGGTATGGAATTTTTGGGTGCAATACAATACCTTCTCTATACACTATGGACATAGTACGTGTAGAGAAAGTAAAAATTATGTGACGTAAATTGTGCGTTTTAAGGAGATCTACACTTTTGTGCAGTAGGTTTTGGTATATCTCTTACGGTTATTAGTTATGCAAAATTCAAAAAAATTATCCAAAATAAAGAGATCTTTAGAGGTTATTCCAAGAATGTTATTTGTTATGTAAACATTTTAAATATAAGATTTCATTTTAATGAAACTCATTTGACCAATTTTTGAGAAAATAAAATTTTTCGAATTTTTTTTCCATGTAAAGGGTATTGGGTTGAGGAGATGTCGTTGAAAATCTTCGTGTCGCATCCTTGGAAGATACTAAACCTAAATACCAAGTTTGGTATTTAATGGTCTTTTCGTTTTTGAGCTATGCTGTCCACTGACATACATACGCTTTTTTTCGGACTGAGCGGACCCCAAAACATATATTTCCGGTGAAATTTCGACATCGAAATTTTGGGTGGAATGTTTGATAATTAAAGTTAACATTGTGAAGTAATTAATATTCTCAAAAACTGTTCTGTAACTACGAATGTTGAGGCTTTATACTTCTTATTAGAATGCTGGTAGTTGTAATTATACTGATTAGTAAGTAGTTAGATATTTCATAAACCATGTATATATATATATATATATATATATATATATATATGCTTGTTGTATTACTATTATTAATTTGTATTTACTATTATCAATTTTATTACTATTATTGACTAAAGATTATTATTTTAAATGAATTTTGTTCATTTAACTTGTCACCGGGTAGAACCCAATTGCATGCATACATACATACCTACATACAAAAGAAAGAAAAGAAAAAGAAATGGCCCGTTTTTATGGACGCTCTTTAACTGCTTTGGTTCTCAGCGTCCCATTCTATATTGGGCGTGAAAGATCGCTTAATTTTGCTCAGAGGCCTCTCTTATCAGGCTTGAGATTCTTTTACGTGCCGTAAATCTACAACACGGGACCCACAGCTTTACTTCCCTTCCGAAGGAAGCCATGCTAGGGATTTTTATGCCCGAAAAAATCCATCGTACTCCGCCGGGTTTGAACCCGCGACCTTAGGTATATGAAGTTAGCATGGTAACCATTACACCACGGAGAGAAAATTACATACATTACATACATACATTATATACATACATACATACATACGGAACTTATCTTAAAGATACCTTTTTTAAATTGGGTTTTTGGGTCAAATATAACGCTTCCTCTGCCTTGCGTACCAAAGCGTTGGTGAAAGTGAAACTATATCACTGAAGCTACGAAAAGTTTGCTGTTACATTTGATACCTTCGTTGTGTGTTATTGAAGAACAATCTAACTTGTCCTGCACTGCAGGCTTGCAGGATGTAGCTAATGTTTTGAGAATAGAGTTAGGATTGGTTTGAAAGGCGTAAGTAGCTTATTATTTTCGCTGATATCGAAAACCTAAGTTTGCACTCTTTATGCATATTAGTCAAATGAACAGATTTGAACGTAAGATGTTAACAAGTTTCAACAAGGATAACATTTAATAATCTGTTTTCTCACAGAAACCGTGTGTATGACAGGATTTGGGTAGGTAGAATCTGACTGAAAAGTTCAGCCTATCTAACTCCTGTACTACATGCGGTTTCTGTGAGAAACCAATTAAATTATCATAATTGTCCATAATAGTTGGGAATATTAAGAATCCTGTGTCTTGAAGTACTTACAAAATTGTAAGTTTCCATTGGGGTTTGCCATTTCAAAATAATTTGAGATCACCTTGTGGTTTACCGGGAAACATGCGAGTGAGTTGAGATATTTAATGTTGTACCGGTATGTTGCCGTGGTAGCTCAGTGGAAGAGCAACCTGCTGGGGATTAGTCTGGATCTACCTATCCATGGACAGTTTCTTTTTTTTTTTCTAGAAAAGTTATTGCATTCCAGCCTAAATGATCTCGAGATTTCACGGAAACACATATATGTTTCGAACCCCTTGAATTAAAAAAACAAAAAAACGCATATTTCAAAAAAGGTCCATGTGTGTATGTAAATGTGTCTGTGAACAGCATAACTCAAAAACGAAAATTTTGTTAAATGCCAAAGTAGCGTCACGAAGATTTTCACCCTTCGCATGGAAATCTTTTCGAAAATTTTGATTTTCTCAAAAAAGCCTCTAACATTTTGATGAAAATATCATATGTTTAAGGTATTTAGATCCCAAATAAAATATATTTCTTGAATTTCCTTAGAATATGTTCTGAAGCCCTATTAATTCTGTACGACTGTTACGTATAGACCAAAACTTACTACAAGAAATTAGATCTTGTTAAAATACACAATGTCATATTCACACCTTTGTGCTAACAATCTCCGATATATTCCTCGCTATTAGCTTTTTAACTCTCAATACTTATGTGACGTAAATGTGTAATTGGGGCTCAATGGAAATAGTAATATTATTTCTAGTAATTATTTCCTTTTTAGGGCTGCTTATACATTATACATTATATTTATGTGAAAATTTTATTATGGAATTTATAGAAGAGGAAAACCAAAGCATTAATTTTATAATATAATTATAATTTAAATTATATCAATTCTAAAATTGCAGAAAATATTTCGGTTTTTCTTACTCTGCGGACTTTAATTACCAATTAATTGAAGCTACATATGACTTCCAAATTATTTAAAACTTATTTTCTTGCGAAATGTTTTCCAACATTCTTCCATATTCGAAATGTTCCACTCAATGCGTTGTTTTAGAAATTAGTTAAAAAAAAAAAGCATAATAATGCCTCTCAAAAGCACTTAAATTAAATGGAATTTTCCAAAATAATTCTCCAATTTTGAGAAATAAATTATTAACGTTTGAAAAATAAAAAGTTTTGAAGAGCACGTAAAATAATAATATTTCTTCTGTATAACATATATTATGAAATATATAATTATAAATTCATTTTTCTTAAAACTGGGGCTTTTTATTTGAATATTTTTAAAACTTCATCAAGTGGCTGATTTTATCAGAATAATGCATTTAGACAGTAAAAGTTACTATTTGAATTACCATGCAAGCTAAAATTTTTATATATGTAAAAAATATCAACATTATGTATAATAAATGTTATAATTTCAATAAGACATCCAAGGTACTGTAGGCTTTCTAAAAGTCACAGACGCATTCCCTTAACGCCTTTTTTCAAATGGAAGGTTGTTATTCGCTTTTTCATCCTTGTCACGCAAAGAGAACATTATTCCAAGTGCATCATATTGCGAAGGATTTTAAAATATTTGAATATGGCTTTAGTCTAGTGTATTTCCTAATTTACTTTGCATTGACAAAAAGCTAAGTAATAAGACCATTTATATTAAAGTTTATCTCACCAGGATTTGATTGTCATGTAGTAGATAGAAAAATAAAGCTTTTCAAAACTAATTCGTTGCGGAATAGACGAGAAAATTATGTGAATGGAACACGTCAACTTTCTAAAGTAACAATCCTACAAAATAAGCGCATTAATGTGCATTCTAAGTGAGGTTCAATTTTATGCATAGCCTGTTGAATAAAGATAGGAATAGTTTTTAAAAATACAAGGTGTATAGGATTGTGAAAAAGGGTTGGAGTAAATTTTGGAAGATATGATTTTTGCTAGACCCTGTTGCCTAGTTGTAAATTTTGATCAAATGGGTTGAGTATTTCAGATTTTTGCACGAGGGGGTAAATTATGATGTGTAGTTTCTGAATTATGTAAGCTACTTGTAATTATGTGAACAAATTTGTGTTTACTTGCGTCGCAAGCATATTGAATTATTCGTAAGGATTGTAAATAAGACTATTAGAAGTATCTGGAAATTGTAGAACAGTTTATTTTCCGGATTCGAAAACCAAGAACCAGTTTTGACAAATTTATATCAAAAACATATTCCTAAACGCCTAAAATTTTAGAATTAGGATTCATACGGATGGATTACCCAGACACTGGGACAGAGCATCGCACGTAGACCCTTAGGGCTCTTTGCGTCTAATAGGAACTCTGAGAGGGACGAGGGGAGGGGCGCAAGAAGAGGACCAAATGCGGATTATGACGGGCACATACATGGACAGGATCCCTTACGGTTACAGATGAAAGACCTCCGCCTTTCGGTCCAAAACTCCGGACAGACCGAAGAAGCCCGAACCCGAAAGCAACGAAAACTGGCCTAGATCAGCATTTCCACAAGTCGCATTTAAATCACAAGGAAAGAAAAACAGGAAATATTCGGGAGATGTGAACCTTCCCAGCATTCTCTGGTGATCCGGGGAAACTCCCGTAAAGGGTTAGGAAGTCCAGCCTCGGGAATCAAACCTACGACCACCTAAATGCGAGGCGCAGACGATACCATAGCACCAATTCGCTCGGTATTAAAATATTAAGCACGTTCACAAATATTAGAATGCTAACAGCTGGGGTCATAGAACGCACCTAGTAAGCAGGCTTTGACTTTGCATTGTTGCTGTCACTTCGCAAAACAAAAGATCGAGTATGTTTTTCTGCAAGCATTACACAATGCCGCATAACAACTGAGCTATGGAGCAATGCTAAATAATACTGAGCGAAACAAAAAGCAATCGGCTGCTGCTTATAACGATACCATAAGCATGCGATATTTCATTCTTTATTTGATGTAATCTGTGAGGTCAATATCCTACTCTAATTCCAGAAATGTATTCAGCAAAGTCCATGGATACTAAAACAATTTAATAAGAGGGTTCTCTGATATGTAAATCTTTATTGTTGATATATTAAAGGTTTTTACTTTCTCTACACTTACTATGTACATAGTGTATAGAGGCAGTATTGTATCTCACCTAAAAATTCGATATCAAGATTTGAGTCGAAAAAAAGCAATTTTAGAAAAAGGTCTGTATGTGCGCGTGTGTGTCTGTAGATAGCTTAGCTCAAAAAGGAAAATTCCGTTAAATACCAAACTTAGTATTTTAGTCTGGTGTCTTTCAAGGATGCAAAACGAAGATTTTGAGGAAAATCTCCCAACTGGCCTTCAAATGGAAAACATTTTTGAACGTTTTGATTTTCTCAAAATTAACTCTAACGAATTTTATTAAAGATATTTACATGACAAATAAGTATATTTTTTTAATTATCTGGGAATAACCTCAGAAGAACTCTGAATTCTGGATTTTTTTTAAATGTGCATAACTAGTAAACCATAAGAGATAGAAAAACAATCTTAGTACACAAAAGCTGTAGATCTCCTTAAAAAACACAATTTATGTCATATACATTTTTTCGTGGAGTTCACCGTGAGATATTCCTTGTTATTTGTTTCAAGTTTAAATTACTTTTCTCATACAGGAACTTGTCAAGTTCTGGCCACGCAAAGAAACGGATTTCAATCCCATAGCAATTACATTTTAAAATATTTGACAATCGTTTTAGCTTAGTGCATTCCCTTATTTCCCTTCTACTTATAAGGAACTAAGTAATTAGACTATATCTGCTAATGTTTATCTCGATTAGCCTGAAGTAGATAGAAGAACAAGCTTATTAACAATGTAGAGAAAGTCATGAGAATGGAACACGTCAGATCTTCTTATTGTAATATCAAAGCTGGTTCTAATAATAAGTTAAGAAATATATATCATGATTTTCCCTACATATCTGCAACAAATTATTGTTAAAAAGCTTATGCTTCTTTTTACTTCATGCCAATCGAGAAAAAAAAAAGTAGCAGAAATAGTCATATTACTTACTTCCATGCAAGTAGAAGGGAAATAAGAGAGTAGCATAGGCTAAAAGCTGGTTGCTATGTGTGTGAAGTTCCTTTGTTTCTATGGACAGGAGTTGACAAATGAGAAAAGTTAAATGTTTTAAAGTTGAAACCAATAACAAGGAATATCTCAAAAACGATCCACTCCACGAAAAAAGTGTAATTAACATAAGGTGTGTGTTTTAAGGAGCTATAGATTTTATATTAAGTCAGTTTTTGTCTATCTCTTACGGTTTGCCAGTTATGCAGAATTCCGTAAAATTCATCCAGAATAAAGTAGTCTTCAGTGGCTACTCCCAGAAAATTTAACATATACATTCTATTTTTCAGGTAAATATCTTTAATATATGATTTTTAATCACAATTGTTATAGCCATATTGAGATAAAGGGTAGTGGGGGATAGGGAGATTTTCCTAAAAGTCTTCGTGTTGCATCCTTGGAAGACACTAAACTTAAATACCTCGTTTGGTATTTAATAGACTTTTCGTGTTTGAGTTATGCTTCACACACACACACTACTTTTTTGGGCTCTGGGAACCTCAAAATTCACATTTCCAGTGAAATCTCGACATCGAATGTTAGGATGAAATACAATATCCCCTCTACCTACTATCTCTGGGAGAAAAACGAAGGGAATAGCCTGCTTCGCTTCTATATTCATTCTGTTTGGAGGAAATGTTTGTGGCGAATGTATTACAGGAAGAAATCAAGAGACATTCACCCAAACACAGGTAATGACCAAGCAACTTGTCAGGGACAGTTTGCTCTAACCAGTTCTCCACTTACTTTTATGACGTATCATACAATGCTGGTTTGAGATGCAGTTAGATCAGAGCGGAGTTGATAAATAACCTGTTGAAGCAGTCCGCCACTTTTAAAATCACTTTGCCTGCTTTCGGGTTGGATCTTTTTTTTTTTTTTACTTTCTCTGCACGTACTATATACATAGTGTATAGAGAAGGTATTGCATTCCCCCAAAATTCGATATCGAGATTTCACCGGTAATACCCATTTTAGGACCCCCTGTATCCAAAAACGCATTTTTGAAAAAACGTCCGCGTGTCTGTGAATACCATAACTCAAAAACGAAAAGTCGGTAAAATACTAAACTTGGTATTTAAGTTTGGTATCTTCCAAAGATGCGACACGAAAATTTTCAAGAAAATCCCCCACCCCTATCTACCCTTTACATGGAAAAAAAAAACTCGAAAAATTTGTTTTTCTTAAAAATGGCTTTAACGATTTTGATTAAAATACAACTTATTAAAGCCATTTCTATCACAAATAAAATGTATATCTTGAATTTTCTAGGAATAGCCTCTATAGACGTCTTTATTCTGGATGAATTTTGCTAAATTTTGCGTAACTGGTAAACCGTAAGGGATACACAGAAACTTACTACACAAAAAATGTAGATCACGTTAAAGCACACAATTTAGTCATATACTTTTTTTTTCGTGAAATAGGCCATTTCTGAGATATTTCTTGTTATTGTTTTCAGTACACGAAAAGTTGGCAATGTATAGAAACGTATTTCAATCACATGGCAACCAGCTTTTAAGAAATTTGACTATCGTTTGAGCCTTGCACATTCACTTATTTACCTTCTACTTACAAGAAAACAACTAAATAAGACAATTTCTATTAATGCTTATCTCAATTATGGTATAGCAGATAGAAAAATATGTTTTTAATACAATTTTTACAGCAATTTATACAAATTCATGTGAAGGCAAACACACTAGAATGTGTTTTAACCCGTTCCTTTCCCCTGCACTGCTTATCATGACGAAGGTCATAGACTGCAGCAAAAAGGTTGACGAAGACAATTTGAATGAGGAACTTTCTTTTCCATGAACGACTTCCGATCCATGTTGGGTCGAGAGTAGGGGCAGTATTGAGAGTGGTGGGGACGAAGAAAGTTTGTAAGACTTTTCTCTTGAACTGGGCAGTGTTGTATAGAGTGGGGATGAAACTAGGATGATGCTGTGGCGAAAAGACAGCTTAGTATTGTGTTGAGGCTGCAAGTGGTCCGTATTGCGGTCACAGGGCTTGGTGATAATTCAGTGAGTACAAGCAGATCACCAAAGTGTTCCACGGCCCTCGGAAATATAAGTGTTTTATAATTATTCTTTAAAACATATTTAACTGATCTGTGTTTTAGTTCTCCCCATAATAAGCTAGTGCTATTTTTTTTTTCCTATACACATATATTTTTTAGAAAAAAAGTTTATTCTATCATCGAACATCATTTTTACTGCTGGTGTATAATTCAGGTAACAATTTATTTTTAAATAATTATTTAGTACTTTAATAAAATATGTAATACTATTAATTAATAATATTAAAGTATTACATGTGAACTAAAATTCTATCCACCCAGTGTCTAACCAAACAAGTGTCTCTAAATACTATATACAACCATTATTTTTGGACCAGTTTTTTACTTTCACTACACATATTATGTACATAGTGTATAGAGAAGGTATTGCATTCCACCAAAAAATTCAATTTCGAGATTTCACCAGAAATACATGCTTTGGTTCTCCTTGAATAAAAAAAAGAAAGCATTTTTGGAAAAAGGTCCGTGTGTGTGCATGTGTGAGTGTCTCTATGTGTCTTTTGACAGCATAGCTCAAAAACGAAAAGACCCTTAAATACCAAAAATGGCTGTAACGATTTTGATTAAAATTCCTTATATTTAAGATATTTACCTGATAAATAAAATGTATATCTTTTAATTTTTGGGAATAGCATCTAAAGACATCTTTATTCTGGATGATTTTTATTGAATTTTGCATAACTGGTGAACTGTAAGATATAGACAAACATTTATGATAAAAAATGTAGATCACGATAAAACACAATTTAGGTCATTCATACATTTTTTCGTGGAGTTTATCGTTTTTGAGATATTCCTTGTTATTGGTTTCAGTTTTAAAAACATACTATTCTCATACAGGAGTTTGTCAACTCCTGTCCATACAAACAAAGGAACTTAGTCACTAACAACCAGCTTTTGAATAATACTTTAACCTATAGTATTACCTTATTTCACTTCTACTTACAGGGAAGCAAGTAATAAGACTAATATTTTCTCGATTAGCATGAAGTAAATAGAAGCATAAGCTTTTTAACAATAATTTTTTTCCCTATCCCCCCCCAGAGTCTGGAAGTATGTATGTGAGAGTCAATGTGTGTGTGTGTGTGTGTGTGTGTGTGTGTTTGAGGAAAATAAAATGATTTAAACCTACAGACAACGAGTTATTTCAAGTGCAAAGCCCCCGATATGACCTTAGATGTTAAAGGAGGCTATGTAAATTAAACAATAAAAAATAATAATAATAATTTGTTGCAGAGAAAGACATGTGAATGGAACACATCAGTTCTTTTATTACTCTTTTTAATATACCTGCGTTTAGCTATTCATATTCTCCATAGCGTGGTGTTTTCTTTCTCTACCACGTACCTAATAGGTAGAGATGATATTTCATTCTATTCCAAAAATTATTCCTTAGGAAGTGCCACTAGAAATTCATGTTTTAGAATCACCTGAATGCACAAAACAAAAACAAAAAAAAAAAAAAAAAAAAGGATGTGTGTGTCTTTGAACAGGATAGTTTAAAAACGAAAATTACAATAAATAGGAACCTAACTTGATCTTTAATTTCTAACTTCCAAAGAGAAGTTTCTAGAAAATTTCCCCGATACGTAAAATGTACCCTCTAGATAGGAAACGGTTTAACATGATTAATGTTCTAAAAATTAACTCAAATGGCTTTTATTAATGTACCTTATATTTGAAGTCCTCTTATATCAGATGGAGTATTCTATAATAATGCGTAACATATTAATACATATATTATTATTATGCATAAACACGAAGGAAAAAATGTAAATGTCCTGTTATTTATGGACGCTCTTTAACTGCTTTGGTTCTCAGCGTCCCATTCTAAATTGGGCGTGAAATTGTTAATTTTGCTCAGAGGCCTCTCAATCAGGTTTGAGGTTCTTTTACGTGCCGTAAATCTACGACACGGGACCAACGGCTTTACTTCCCTTCCGAAGGAAGCCATGCTAAGGAGTTTTACGCCCGAAAAAAATCCATCGTCCTCCGCCGGGTTTGAACCCGCGACCTTGGGTATATAAAATAGCCTTTATTGTGGCATATACGCTTTCGAGATATTTGCTGTTATTGTTTTGAATTTTTCAATATACAGTGCTATTGCCATTCACCTGTTTCTCACGATGCCACGGAAAGAACAATTTGCATTTAACATCTGATTAACGCTTGGTTTCCTACATCCCCTCAACTTCTATAACATCTTTAACCGCAGCGGTCATATCAGTGTTTTATTTATTTACTTATTTATTATTTAAAACATATCCTTTATGGCAGTGGTGTTAATCCATGTACAGTAGACATTCAGTTTTATTTCTTCAAGGTTATGTACACTTGATTATGCACACATAGACTCACGTTCTCATTCATATGTCAATATTCTGGGTAGATAGTATCTTGGCTAGAGAAATTCTCACCTACAAGCGGGAAGCCATCCGGGACACCGACAGGTTCTCTACCGAATGCGCTATGAACTATGTACTGGAGGTAATTCTGTAAATGTTTCTGATGTGTTCCATTCACATGACTTTCTCTACATCTCTGCATCAAATTATTGTTAAAAAGTTAATGCTTTTCTTTACTGTATGCTAATCGAGAAAAAAATAGCATAAATAGTCTTATTACTTGCTTCCAGGTAAGTAGAAGCGAAATAAGAGAGTACCGTACGTTAAAGTGATAGTCAAAAGCTGGTTACAATGTTACTGAAGTTCCTGTGTTTGTAAGGACAGAAGTTAACAAATTCCTGTATGAGAAAAGTATAAGTATTTTAAAGCTGAAACCAAAAACAAGGAATATCTCAAAAACGATCAACTTCACGAAAAAAAGTTATACTACATAAATTGTGTGTTTTAACGTTCTCTACATGTTCTGTGTGGTAAGTTATTGTTCATCTCTTACGGCTTAGCAATTATGAAAAATTCCATAAAATTCATCCAGAATAAAGTAGTGTTCAGAGACTATTCCCAGAAAGTTTAAGATATGCATTTTATTTCTCAGGTAATTATCTTTAATATACGATATTTTGATCAAAATCTTATATCCAGTTTTGAGAAAACCAAAGTTTTCGAAAAAAAATTGCATATAAATGGTAGTTGGGGTAGGGGGATTTTCTTGAAAATTTTCGTGTCGCATCGCTGGATGATAGTAAACTTAAATACCAAGTTTGGTATTTTATCGACTTTTCGATTTTGCTATGCTGTCCACAGACACAGAGACAAACACAGACACACACGCACACACGTTGAATGTAATACTTTCTCTATACATTATGTATATAGTACGTGTAGAGAAAGTAATAAAGCTTTGTAAAAATAGTTATAGAACCTGTACAAAATTAAACGATAGTGGCTAATTATTGTTTCTTAGAGATATCCTTTTCTAAATTTGTTTTACACGGTTTTTAATATTGCTTACACTGATTCTACTGCTACTTTATAGTACTGTGATGGCATTTATATCTTGTTTAGTTGCTATCAGGAAACATTGGTTTATATCCATGACACAGATAATATCCTTATTTCTTGTATAATAATAGTATATAATGAAGATAATAATCTTGTATTTCTAATTAATTTTCGTTAACTAGTAACAATACTTAAATCACTTTCACATTAACAAATCTGAATCATTTAATCAAAATTGTACAATGAAAAGTATTCCGAAACATTTAAAGATAACTGTTTTTGATTCGTCTCTAATGTTCTGTATACATAAAGCAATAAATGCTTATGTGTACATATTTGAAAAATAAAGCCTCCACATATAGTTTAATATCTATAGTTCAAGCCTCTTTGGATTTGATGAAAAATTAACGCAGTTAAAGGGATATTCTATAACGATTTAAATTAAGTTTCCTATTTTAACTAAACTCGTAACTTGTTATATTTAAGAGACAAAAGAAATATGGACAAAACTTAAAAGTGTATAAATAAATACAAAATTAACATCAATTTATTTGAACGGCCTCCTAAAAAGTTCAAATTTTAAGAAACCACTACGTGCCCGGTGTTTAATTTTTATGAAAAAGGTTTGAAGAATAGAGATCGAAATGCTATTTCAAGCTGTCTCAAAAAAGACAAGTTTACAAGGAGAGCTTGTTAAAAATGTACTGTTTTTAAGCGATCCGTTAGATTCTTTGGATTCAAATTGCAACTGCTTTTATTGTTTATATAAAATATTATAGTTCACTGAAATTATATAGAACATCAAAGAGAAGTTTCAAGAAAATTCCCCCGATACGTAAAAAGTACCCTCTAGATAGGAAACGGTTTAACATGATAAATGTTCTAAAAATTAACTCAAATGGCGTTTATTAATGTACCTTATATTTGAAGTCCTCTTAAATCAGATGGAGTATTCTATAATAATGCGTAACATATTAATACATATATTATTATTATTATTATTATTATTATTATTATTATTATTATTATGCATAAACACGAAGGAAAAAATCATTAAATCATTTATCTTGCTGTGTTACAGCATCAATTTGGCTACAAGGCGAACATACCTATATGTGTTTGTATTCACCATTTAACTTAGTTTTTAGGCGCTTAATATTGCCTGATTTTAGATTTTAATTCCGTACAGTGGATAATAACTTTCTGATATTACCTCGTGTTTGTATCACAATGCACAATGTCTGTTATTATTTCGATTGCATCAAATGCACAACGTGTATAATTTTATTTCAATTTACCACTAGACGATACAAAACGTATTTCTTATTCCTCCAACTATTTTTCACAGAAGTGCTTTTGTTTGGTTATATTTAATAACTGCACGAGTATTAAAATGCATTTAATGTGTTGTTTTCTTGTGTGACCATTATTTGAAAGTTCATTAAAATGTACTGCAATGTTAAACAGGGTCAGTTAGATTGTGAAGTAACATGGAGTAGCTTAAAAAGCAGAAAGATGTAAAAGTTTCTTTCTGCTTACGGCGTTACTTAAGACGTCTATATTCTTTACTTATGAGATTCTTCTTCTATTTATCTTCAGTGTCTACTTCTGAATTGAATTAAGGTTTGCAAATTACAGATTTACTCCTTCCCTGAATCACATTGCAAAGATGAAATCATTAAATCTGTGTAGAATAAATTGACCCTCTTAAATCAAAACAAATTAAATATGGAGTCTCTCTTTCATCAGCCAATGTCCTTCTCAGGAATTCATTCCTTGACTAAGGATTTACCTGTACGTGAATGAATGTGCTGTAAGATTTATTGCCTGACTATTAAAATTGTCGGTTGTTTCACTGGGCTATCCCATTCATAGATACCGGTTTTCAACTTTCTCCGAAGAGGGAGTGGAGTGCTCATGAAACATAGCAATAACTCAGATTACTAGTCATATCAGTTTCACTATAACACTGAAGTACTAAGTACCATGGAAACGGTTTCGTCTAACGGTACACTGTTCTTTTCATGAGCACTGCAGTCAGCGAGTTTAAAGTCAGAATCTATCTCTGGAACTTGAAAATCACAAGTTTGCTTTATTAAAGCTATTTCAAGAGATATATAAATAGTATATGTTATCATTATCCAATGCAATAGTATGATATGTTGTTTAAAAACTGAACTGTCAAGCGACAAATAGATAATGCCAACAGCTAGGAACGAGAACATGTCTAACCTCAAAAAAACTTGTCTTGCCATATTTATTTCCTTTCACACGAATATATTTATGTGGAGGTGAGTGGTGTGAGTTCTTAAGCAAACGTACTGTTCAGCGAGTAACAAATCACCGATTACTTCTCAAATAAAAGCCTCCGACATAACCATTAAATGACTATATAAATCAAAACATAAAAGTCTAGTACTTTTAAATAATTTCACTGTTATTTCCAGACAGTCCTTATGTATTCTACATGGAGCATAAAATGTATAATTCTGAACCATCATAAAAGACAGTTATGATATTCCGATTGCACAAATACATCTTTTTGCAGTTTAAACTATTTAACCAGCTGCAAGAAGCCATTGCAACTTAATGGCGAACTAACAATTGATAAATTATGTATGTTTCCGAACAATCACTGCATGAATTCTTGCCTTAATCAGTACAATGTTTGCTAAAACAGCACGATTATTCATAATTTGATATATTATATCACTTCCGATGTTTTCTAAAGAAGTAACATTTTTGTTGCAAGTTGGAAGTATTTTGTAGCAAGGGATAAAAGAATCTTTGGAGATTACATTTCAACACATCACAGCATGTGTGTGTGTGTACGTATACGTGTGTGTGTGTGTGTGAATGCGTGTGTGTGGCGAAAACTGACAGTAAATTACAAAGTTCAAGGACAAAACATAAGAACATAAATAACCGATATCTAAAACCACTTATGTCACTGCGGCCACTACCTAGTTATTATAAATAACTTGAATAAGTCGTAATATGAAACCGATAGTTGGTTTCTTTGGTATTTTAGCATTCCACGTATGACTAAAATTTTCTTTAGAATTTAGAAACGTTTTTATACTCCCAATATATTGCTCACATGAGGAGATTTTGTAACATAAATCATTTATATTAGAAAATATATCAATGAAAATCATCGTCTTTAATTAAGCCTTTCTCACGGGCAATATTTTATGAAGGCACCAACCTCCTCAATTAACTTTAATTAAGATGGAAAAACTCTTTTGCAGTTACTTTTAGTTTGTCTCTTATAAATGAGTTACGATACATTTGCATATAGCCTTTCAGCATTATTGTTTTCTTAACATTTATACCTGCTCGAATTTTAACTTCCTCTTAAACTGATTAATTTCAAAACCTTATTCAATTAAGTCACATCGAGTGCGTTTAGTCTAATGATTAAGAATCGAATTTTTCATTTATAAAAATATGCAATATTACATATAGCTATCATAAGTTAAACCTTGATTATCAATACAGTTTACTTGAAGGTCTTTCTTCTATAATCCTAACTTCGGAAGCAATGAACAGTTAATGAAAAATTCAGCAAATTATAATTACAATACAAAGAACTATCTGATATATTCCAATCACATCATTTCTCTAGTTGTTTCATAAACAAACTATTATTATTTTACCTACTTCATGCTAATCGAGCAGATGGTCTTATTATTTTCTTCCTTGCAAGTAGGAAGGAAGTCAGGAAATACACTAGGCTAAAGTGATAGTGAAATCTTTTAAAAACCATCGGTATGTGAAAGAATTGTAATTCGGTTCTCTTTTGCATTTCCAGGAGTAAAACAAATGAGAAGAAAAGAAAGATGACTTCTCGCTTGAGAAGAGTTTAAAATTGAAACCAATAATAAGAAATGTCTTGCAAACAGTTAACCCTACGAAATATGTATATATCGTAAAATGCACGTTTTGACGAGGGCTATATTTTTGTACCTATAGCAAGTTCTTGTGTAGATATCCCTTACGGTTTATGAGTCATTCAGAATAGAGGTCTTCAGCGGCTAATCTCAGAAAATTCAAGATTTAAATTTCGTTTGTCATGAAAATATTTTAGCCATATGGTATTTTAATCAAAATTGTTAGCCATTTCTCAGTAAATCAACATTTTTGAAAAATGTTCCATTTAAAGGTTAGTTGGGGTGGGGAATTTTCTTCGTGTCACATTCAATACCAAGTTTGGTATTTCACGGACTTTTCGTTTATAAGCTATGCTGCACATACACACACAGATATTTTTATAAAATTGATTTTTTTTTAATTCAGGGGTGTCAAAGCGTATATTTCCGGAGAAATTAGGGTATAGAATTTTTGGGCGGAATATAATACCTTCTCTAAACTACTATATGCGTTGTCGTATGTGCTAGATGAAGTAATTATAATTGATTTAATATTTTCTACTTTCGCCTTTCATATTGTTTAATTTAATTTTTTAAATATTTTAGAGATTTATATATGTGATATTAAGTATTTAACAATCTTAGTTATTTATGTATAACATACATATTGCATATCCTTTTAAAAGCACAGTTACGTATATAAGTATGTTTATAATAAAAGATCGTTATAAAATGTTGTGTATACTTTGTGTTATATTAACACTTTGAATATTAAAAGGTTGCTTACTTTTGTATGGATTATAACTTATGTGTACAACCCATGGATATGCAAAATTATTTCAAATGAATCATAAAAGTATGCTGCTGTTAAATAGCTATCGTTGCTCTTGCTGCTACTTCTACTACTTGGAAAATCTGATTTTTCAGTTAGTTAATAACGGCTAAATAGAATATTTAAATAACTTTCAGCCCCTGCAATAAATGTATTAATTAAAAGCCCAGATATGTCTAAAACAATTAAATCTCATTACCAATTAACTATTATATTCATGATACAATACCTAGAATTCTTAGATTAAGTCTTACAGATTTTGGAATCAGAGTAGCTACACCTAGAATTAAACTAATTCTGATGACGACAGACTTTGTTAGTAAATATAGGTCTATTCATTTATAGATTTCTTTTCTAAGTTGTTATACTAGGATTTACATGCATATTTTTATTTAATAATAAAATACTGTCGCTTTTGAAATTTTGTAATACTTGTTCGAATGACATTCATCCAGATTGAGCTTTTATTTATATATGTATTTGTTTAATTTATGAACGCTCTTTTGCTACTGTTGTTCCTAGGAGCCCATATATTGGGCATGGAAGATGGGACATTTTGCTCAGAGGATTGAGGTTCTTTTACATTCCCAAATCTATGACACGGGCCCATCAGCTCTTTTTCCTTTCGTAGGAAGCATTCTAAGGATTTTTACGCCCAAAAAACTTCATTATCTTCCGTTGCTATTAAATTAAAACATAATTATGATTAGGTTTAAATAAAAAAAGTTTACAAATTTAGCATTTGTTATTAATTTAAGTATGTTAAATTTTATTCTTGTTTTTTGGAAATGTTAATATAATTTAGTTTTATATTAAAATGTTATAGTAAATTTAAACTTCATAGAGTAGATGATTTAATTATTAAAGTATAATCTTATAGCTCGCGACCTCTGGAGGGTAGCACGATAGTTACTCCTAGACAAGTTCAGCTAACGTAGCACTATAATTCGTTCACCTACACAACATTTTCTACAGCTACCTGTTTAAATTTGCTTTAGGAATGTCTGACTATGAAATATTTAGGGGATTCATTGGCAAACTCATAGTCTAAACAACTAACTAAAAGAAGTCGTAATATTTGGACGACTTCCTAGGCACCTTACCATTCAAACGAATTCTGAAAACCATTCAGTAAAATTATTTTTCCACTCGTGTTATTACAGATATAAATGGTTTCAGCTACATAATGCTGCACAGAATCAACATAGTTTGCTAGAATGATACGTCTGAACTCGAAGGTGAGAAAATAGTCAACAACTATAAACAAAAAGTCTAGAATATAGCACTTCAGAAGCAGTAGGGCATTTGTAATAATTAGAGAATATCATGCACAATATTGTACAGTAATTGCGAAAAGGGCGACATTATACAGTGAATGATCATAACACACCTGCATTCAATATCGAGAAGTTGAAGAGAAAGTTTATTTAACAAGAACCACTGTGATATAACTGGAGTTTTGGCAAAAGATTAACCCATGTAAAATTGTGACATTTTCTAAACGGTGAATATTACACAATCTTTGGAAAAGTAACGAAAGTTTCACTTATAAAATGCCCAAATTAAGGAAAAATAAGAAAATACATTGACTGAGTCAGTTTTAATAGATTACGGTCAGCTATAAATAGTGATAAGGGTCGTCTCCTTAGCGCCGTAGTAGAGTTGCTGCTTGCCAAGCGGGAGACCTGATTCGATTCCCAGTACCGGTGTTGGGATCCCCCCCCCCCTCCTGGGAGACCTGGACCGGTGTGCACTCAGCCTCGTGAGGTTCCTGTGGGGGGCCAATTGAGGAGCTATTTGATGGAGAAGTAGCGGCTCCGGGTCATGAGGACCGCATTAACCGCCCGGATGACCACGTCTCACCCTCCAATGCTGCACCTCATCCATGACGTCTGTTATGTACCGAGATGGGGGACGCAGCGGCCGGGCGGTAGGCCAAGGTTCCTTGTGAGCTTTCGTGGCATGGAGTTATTATAAATAGTGATGTCACAAATGTAGTTAGTTTTAGATAATTTAATTCAGCAGAAATGAATGCTTCAGTTCACAATTATTTATAGACTTCAGGTCAAGATGCAGATGATTATTCATAATAAGAAACATGAAAAAGTGAAATCAATTTATTTAATAATCCATCTGGCATGAGTGAAATTGGGTAAAGTCATTTAACAGGTATGAGATATATTTAGTATTGCTTAGAATATTCATATAAATCCATAAGTGTCAATTACAAATGGTAAATCTGGACGAGGTTGGTAAACTTTATTTTTAATTCTTAAGAAAATTAAAAAAGCCTCAATAAGCATAACGCAAATAGCTCCCAGTTTCTGTGCATCTCGTATTTTATTTTCTCTAGCCTAACACTGATGTTAATACTGTACTATTCACAATCGTTACTCTTATATGTGTGTACAATGTATTGTGTAAATTCATACAAAACCATTGCAATATACTTCTAGATGTTCGGAGGGTGCAAAGTTCATTAACCTTATCTCGCTTCTAAATCTGCCATATTCCTTCAAAGTAATCACGTGTTAGGAGAAAAACAAGTGATCCATAGTTGCTAGAAATGCAGTAACATAAAGCAAGCTAACTGAAAGTGCTCCTAACACTAAAATGAATACCTGCAAGAGAAAAATACAATCGCTTATTAGTGTTCAATACACAAAAGTCTAGGGTTGTAGTTAATTATAACATATTATATGCTTCTTTAAAAGAAGTAAGAAGCACATGAATTGGTCTCCATGCTATGCAGTATCGATATACTTCGATAAAGATCAAAGTATTGAAGTATATCGACATCAATAAGGTACTTAATTGACTGAGAAACGTTCCACTTAAATTGTCAATAAAATTTTATCAAAATGAGATTGTTGCAACTGATTCGCAGTTCTTTGAAAATTATCGCGGCTGATTCGCAATTTTTTCTAATTTGCAAACTAAAGAAACGAAGAGAACTTTCTCTGAAAACAATACAGTATAACAGCACGAAACAAATTCAATTAAATAATAGTGCATAAAGTACTTGAATGTTATTTTAAAGTTATTAAACTATTTTATTCATCCAAGGTCTTAGTAAAAATTACATGGGGCTTCATCTTGTTCACATAATTTCCCTCACTGTGCGCGTTTTTTAATTTTCCGACAAGAAAAATAAATCGTGATTTTATTATTGATAATGGCATAGGTATGTCTCCGTACATAGATTTTACTCCTTTTTACCTCCTTTCTTCTTTTTTACTTTCTATACAAAATAGGCAGAGAAGGTGTTGTATACCACCCAAAATGTCGATATCTCAAATTGTTTGGAAATACCCGGTGAATAGTTTTATTCGTAGGGAATTTTATATAATATTGCATAATTCGTGAGCGTTGAGCGATAGATGAAAACGCACTGCACAAGAAATACACAACTCTTTAAAACACACAATTTATTTCTAATAACCTTATTTGGGATCAGCCATTTTCGATATATCCGTTATCAGTATTTTGCTATGTTCAATATTTTGTCATCCTTTGCAAGTCCTATAAACATTCAGTTGTTTTCGCAATTGCATGGAAAGAGCTTTAAGGTTAGAATAGCACCCAGGCTGAAACAGCCAGGATTTGCTTTTTCTATAACGAAACAGTTATTTCTGTAAACGTTTATCACATTAAAGCAAATAGCTAAAAATCGTTTTAATTATTTATGTAATCATTAAAAAACGGCAGAAAGAGGTATGTGAATGTAGCATTGCTATTTCCATTGATATTTCTTTACATTTCCTAAACGACTATAAATAACGGAAGAGAGCTGGGTACAGGAAGAACGGCAAGTAGCAACATAAAAGTGTCGTGTTTAATGAAAATGAGTCTATGTCATGGTCATAGATAAATTGTTATCAAGGTCTTTGGGAGGAAGTTAGAAATCCCATTAACGCAGACGCAATACTACACTATTCAAATATGTTGAAAATGTTATCAACATATTTATGTGTATTTCTTTTAAATGAGTAGTAAAACTAGTAGTGGTAGTAGTAATAGTAGTACTAGTAGTAGTAGTTGTAATACTATTAGTATAATAGTAGCAATACTACTAATAGTAGTAAATCTAGTCGTAGCAGTAGTAGTAGTAGAAGACTTCCCATTTGGGAAAAGTAGGAGTAATGGAAAATTTAAACAAATAACAAAAAATATCTTGGAAATGATTATCATCACAAAAATGATTTTACATAAATTGTAAATTTAACGAGAATTACAGTTTTTGTGTAACAAAGTTTTGTCTATCTCGTTGGGTTTATCAGTTATTCAAACGTCATCCATAATAAAGGTCTTTAGAGGACATTGCCATAAAATTCAAAATATACATTTTAGATTCATGCAAGTATCTTTAATGTGTGGTATTTTAATCAAAACCTCTGAAGCCATTTTTAATAAAGTCCAAAATTACGAGAAATCATCCCTGTAAAGGGTACTTAGACTGAGGGAATATTCATGACAATCTTTTCTTGGAGGATAATACCAAATTTTGTATTCAACCTACTTTTTGTTTTTGAGATATACTGCACTCACACACATACACACAGATACATGAACCTTTTTCTAAAAATACAGTTTTTATACATGGGTCCACTAAACGTGTATTTATGGTGAAATATCACTATGGATGGGTGGATTACAATAACTTTTCTACCTACTATGTGCTTTGTATAAGGTATAGAAAATAAAATGGCATCTTAAAACAAGATTTATTTAATTTAATGAAATTAATGTAATTAATTAATGAAAATAACCACTAATCAAAAAGAACAAGAAGGTATAAAATAATGATAAAATGTATTAGGAAATCCATTAAACTATAGTTGTTCTATGTTCTTGCATATTATATCGGAAAAGAAAATTAAGAAAAATGTTTTTAAAACAGGTTTTCGAATTCTGTAGCAGTGATTCTTGAGAGTTTTCGGAGTGTACAAAATTCATAGTGAATTAAGAAAATTTCACAGTTGTAATATTAATTAATGCAAAAAAGAATATGCATGTCCCAAACTAGGGCTAGCTATTTTCATTCCAAATTTGAAACATAAATCGATTATTGTAATTATTTGTTCTCTCTGATAATAGCCACCCTTGCACCCCGAACAATCTTTCCCGGCAAACAAATAAATAGGAATGGGTTTTTTTTTTCCCCAAGAATACGAATAAGGGGTGATGAAAGAGACTGTTTTTTCTCATTTGAATGGCAAATTTTCTGATGTTTGAAAAGTTATCATTGTGTAGCATTTCAGTAACATAAGAGCTCCATATCATATTTATTCTTATAATCTGGGATTCGTGGTTAGATTTATGTACTGCTTAGAAATGTCTGATGCAACAGTGACGTCATCAGAATGGCGTCCTTAGTAATAATCAAATGGCAGTTGTCATCTTCCAGCAGTGGTATTAATTCCAGATACCTTTTCCTTTTTATGAACTTTCAAATTTGAATATTGCTTTCAGCTCTTATTCAGGATTATTTTTATTCGATAAATTATAGCCTGGAAGTGTTAAAATAATACATTATTGAATCCTTTACCACAAACTGCAGCTAAATTGGTCCAATTTTTTAAAATATATTATTCTATAAATAGATGTACATATATTTTGTATCTCTTGTGAAAATTATAATTATTGCGTTCATATTACATAAAAGGGCACAACATTTAGGAAATTTTGTAATCTTAGGATGGTGACATTTCAATACTATGACAACCATAATCTGAAATATATGATATTTCCCCAATTTTGAGCTCCCTATTAGGTAAATGAGAGTAATAACCCGTTCTATATCATATTGGATGCAAAATATAAGAATATACTAGGAAATTATACTTTTTAGTCTATCCTGCATTGCTTATAGCATGTGAATTGAAATTGGGAAAATGTTATATATTCAACATTATGGTGTTCATGATGTTGAAGTGTCATAATCCAAAATATTAATAGGTTTCTAGTAATGTTGAGTTTCTCTGTTACAATTATGAGCAATAATTCCAATGCTTGCATTAGATATAATGGAAAAAATCTGATGCATTCCATTCACATGACTTTCTCTACATCTCTGCAACAAATGATTGTTAAAAGCTTATGCTTCTATTTACTTCATGCTAATTGAAAAAATTAGCAGAAATAGCCTTATTACTTGTCTCCTTGTAAGTAGAAGCAAAATAAGGGAGTACCATAGGTTAAAGTGATAGTCAAAGTCTGGTTGCTATGTGACTGAAGTTCCTTTGTTAGTATGGATAGGAGTTGACAAATTCCTGTATGAGAAAAATATGTTTTTTAAAGTTGAAAACAATAATCAAAAACGATCAACACCACGAAAAAAAATGTTTATGCCATAAATTGTGTGTTTTATCGTGATCTACATTTTTTGTGTAGTAAGGTTTTGTCTATCTTTTACGCTTTACCAGTAATGAAAAAATCAATAAAAATCATTCAGAATAAAGAGGTCTTTAGATGCTATTTCCAGAAAATTCAATATTTACATTATATTTGGCATGAAGGTGAATATCTTACATATAAACGATTTTAATCAAAATCGTTAGAGCCATTTTTGAGAAAATCAAAACTTTCCAAAATTTTCCATGTAAAGGGTAGTTTGGGGTGCGAGAATTTTCTTGAAAATCTTCGTGTCGCATCCTTGGAGGATACCAAACTTAAATACCAAGTTCAGCATTTAACTATGCTTTCCACAGACACACACACACATGGACATTTTACAAAAATGCCTTTTTTTGGATTCAGAGGTCTCAAAATGTGTATTTCCGGTGAAAATTCGGAATAGAGTTTTTGGGTGCATTACAATACCTTCTCTATACACTATGTACGTAGTATGTGTAGAGAAAGTAATAAAATATTTGTGGATATCTATAAAACAATTTAGACCAAAATTAGCTCCAGCTTGTGGTAAAAGGCTGAATAATGCAATGTACTAAGTCTTCTTGGTTGTAATTATCAAATAAGGATAATCCTGAATAAGAGTTTAACCAAAATGTCCAGAGTAAATGGCACTACTGTAATTATTGACATTTCGGTTTTTCACGCTTTCTCTCTTTCTGTTTCTGAGCATCGTACGTTAATGATACACGTTGGCCATAAGGAGCACAATGTCTGCTTTCTCTTCTCAGTAACACATCGTGCGAGAAATATATGAGTTCCTCAACATAAGCGTCCAAAGCTAGTCATCGTGCTTCCCTAAGGCTGAGGAAAACCCCGAATGTAAACTGCATGAGTTAATTCCAACAATATTCAAATAAACGCCATTCGACTCGGTGCTGTGAGAAACCACAAATTATTATCATCATCTATCACGGATTAGGACTATGTAAGACCTTCAGCCCATCGTATTTTGGTCTTCCTCCAAGATTATACATCAATGTCATCTTTGATATCCTATTCTCTGTGATTCTTTGCCGATGCTCTATCCAATAGTTCCTGTATTCTTCTATTTGTTGAAGAAAAGTCTGTACTTTTAGTTACTCTCTAATATTCTTCCTTGTGCAGCACTTCACAGGCCGTAAGAACTTCATTTCCACAGCTTGAATTTTACTTTTTATTTTTACTTTTACTTTCTCTACACGTACTATGTAGTGTATAGAGAAGGTATTGCGCTCCACCCAGAATTTCGATACTGAGATTTCACCGGAAATACACGTTTTAGGGTTCCCTGTATCCAAAAAGAAAAACAGTTTTAGAAAAAGGTCCGCGTGTGTCCGTGTGTCTTTGAACACGATAACTCAAAACCAAAAGTCGGTAAAATACCAAACTTGGTATTTAGATTTAGTATCTTCCAGGGATGCGACACGAAGATCTTGAGAAAAATCCCCCCACCTCAAACTACACTTTATATGGATTTTTTTTTTAAATGTTTGATTTTCTCAAAAATGGCTCTAACGATTTTGATTAAAATCTCTTATATCTAAAATATTTGTATGGCAAATGAAATATATATCTTGAATATTCTGGGAATAGCCTCTAAAGACCTCCTTATTCTAAATGAATTTTGCTGAATTTTGCGTAACTGGTAAACCGTAAGAGATTGTCAACACCTTACTACACAATAAATGCAGATTACGTTAAAAAACACAATTTATGTCATATACGGTTTTTATCGTGCAAACATGAATACTTACTTCATGATAATCAAGAAAAAAAAATAGCAGAAATAGTCTTATTACTTGCTTCCATGTAAGTAGAGGGGAAATAAGGGAGTGCCACAGGTTAAAGTGATAGTCAAAAGCTGGTTGCTATGTGACTGAAGTTTTTTGTTTGTATGGACATGAGTTGAAAAATTCCTGTATGAAAAATGTATAAGTTTTTCAAATCTGAAACCAAAAACAAGGAATATCTCAAAAACGATTAACTCCACGAAAAAAATGAATGCAACATAAATCGTGTGTTTTAACTTGCCTTACATTTTTTGTGTGGTAAGTTTTTGTCCATCTCTTATGGTTTAGCAATTATGTAAAATGCCGTAAAATTCATCCAGAATAAAGAAGTCTTCAGAGGCTATTCCCAGAAAATTCAAGATACACATTTTATTTGTCAGGTAAATATATTTAATGTACGACATTTTAAACGAAATCGTTATAGCCATATTTGATAAAATCAAAACTTTCGAAAAAAGAGTAAAGCGTAGTTGGGGTGGGGGGATTTTCTTAAAAATCTTCGTAGCACATCCTTGGAAGATACCAAACTTAAATACCTGCTTTGGTATTTAACGGCCTTTTCGTTTTTGAGCTATGCTGTCCATAGACACACAGATACACACGCGCGCGTGCACGCGCGACTTTTTTCTAAGAATGCTTTTTTTAGATTTAGGGGCGCCCAAAACAAATATTTCTGGTGAAATATCGGTATCCAAATTTTGTTAGGAATGCAATACCTTCTCTATACACATGTAGAGAAAATAAAAATTCACCATAACCAGGAGCGCATTTTCACATTCTGTGAGGAGAGAGGCAAGATCAGCTGAACTATTTTCCTAACTATACGGTGTAACAAAAGTTTCTGTCACAAATAGCTAAAATGATTCTCTTATTTCGTTTCAAATTTCTCAGGAACTGGTACCAAATGTTATTATTCAGGATTTGGTATAGCTTGATTGTAAAGTATTTTATTTATAATTGGGCGGTGAATGTCACATTGTTGAAGACAGCTGTTCAGTATCTTAACAATATGAGTTATTTCTAAGTAATATTAAGTAGTGTAAATTACGAGATTATAAGTTATTCGTGCATTTTGTTTATTTAACTTTGGTAAACACGTTTGTTTTATTCTTTAATCAATAAATTTTCGTATAAAATGATTGAAATTATGTGTCATTTTCTTTGAATATAATTCATTTTTAAAAAAAATGTAGTAAAAATTTCTGGTAAGTTTTATTAATCCGTACGAAAAATTATTTTTTTTTTACTTCTTGGATAATAAACAAATTAAATGCAATAGGTGTACAAGATAAGACATGTATTGTATTTTTACTTTCTCTACACGTATTATGTATTTAGTATAATGAGAAACCCAAAACTTCAATAACGAGATTTCACCGGAAATATATGTTTTAGGGTCCCTTGTATCCAGAAAAAGCTTTGTAGAAAAAGGTCCGTGTGTGTGTGTGTCTGTGTGCGTGTGCCGTGTGTTTGTGAACACGATACCTCAAAAACGAAAAGTCGGTAAAACACCATACTTGGTATTTAAGTTAAGTATCTTCCAGAGATGCGACATGAAGAATTTGAGAAAAATCCCTGCACCCCAAACTACCCTTTACATGGAAACATTTTCGAAAATTTTGAGTTTCTCAAAAACGGCTCTAATAATTTTGACTAAAATACCGTACATTAAAGATATCTATATGGAAAATAAAAAGTATGTCTTGAATTTTCTGGGAATAGACCTTTTTATTCTGAATGAATTTTGCTGAATTTTGCATAACTGATCAATTGTAAGAGATAGGCAAAAACATACATACAAAAATGTAGATCACGTTAAAACTCCAAGTTTATATCACATACGTTTTTTCGTGGAATTGACCATTTCTGAGGTATTCCTTGTTGTTTGTTTCAGACTCAAAATACTTAAACTTTTCTCATAAGAAAAATTGTAAACTCCTAGCCATGCATAGAAACGGATTTTAACCGCATGGCAGCCAGCTTTTAAAGTATTTGACTATCGTTTTAGCCTAGTGTATTCCCTTATTTTCCTGCTACTTACAAGGAAGAAAGTATTTAAGACAATTTCTGCTAACGGTTATCTCGATTATCATAAAGCAGACAGAAAACTATGATTTTTAACAATAATTTGTTTCAGTGACGTAGAAAAAAATCATGTTAATGAAGCACATTAATCATTCGGGTCACCATGGCACCAACAAACGTGAGCATGCGTGGTCTTAGAATCAAACCTTGGTCGAGACTAAAATAATACGTCAGACTGCCAAGTTGTTAAAAATGTAACCATGGACTGTTGGTCACTATAACTGGCGCATATTATTGTGCACACAGATACTCCCTGTATATTCAAAAGTTCTGAAGGACGACACTAAATTTCCAAAGCAACATATTGCGTTCCACATGCAAGATGGAGCCAGGGTCCACACAGCTAAGCAACAGATTCACCTGGAAATGCTCTTGATTGAATACCCTTAGAGCATCTACGGTATATAAAACAGTGTGTTTCAAACGCCCGGTCTAAGAAATCCTAATGAAGTGGTTGCCAGAGTGTTGGAAGTGGGAGTCCATTGAGATATGGACGAGGGAACCTCGGCATCTCGGCTAAGTATTAATCTATTGCGGCCAAACCGCCCCCCCCAGGGGAAAGAATGAGAGGAAGGGTAACCGCAGGACAGCACACGGGAGTTGACGCGCGGAAGTCCCTAACAATATTACTAGATGGCAGTCCCGCCGCGCCACGCAGTCTACACTGGCTCCGGGATGTTTCTACAACGGCATCTAGCCTCAACCAGCGCAAACAGGGTAAGAGAGATTAATCCGAGCAAGCTACTGTGCCATCTGCCTGCAAAACCCCGTACCATATCTGCCGCCGACCTTATAGATGAAGATGGAGAATGAAAGGAAAGGAACCGTGGTAGATATACAGCACCCTAGCATTCGCCTAAGTGGCCTCAGGAGAACCACAGAAAGGCCCAGGTCCAGAGTGGGAGGTCGCCAGGGAGCGAACCCATATCTCCCGAAAGCCAGTTACAGGCGAAATCGCCTGAACCACCTGGCTCGGTGTAAGAGTCCATTACTGAAGATATATTTGGATATATATGTGTGTGTGTTGTGTGTGTGTTGTGTGTGTGTATGTGTGACTTGACAAAAAATATGTAACACAATCTATTGAATAACATTATTATACACTATTATTAATAAAAATCTGATGTGTTCCATTCATATGACTTTTTCTACAGTGATGTAAAAATTATGTTAAAAAGCATATTCTTCTATCTACTATATCATAATCGAGATAAACATTAGCAGAAATTGTCTTATTTACTTGTTTCCTAGTGAGTAGAAGGCAAATAAATGAATACGCTAGCTAAAACTAACGTCAAATCTCTTAAAAGCTGGTTATCATATAGATGACATCCGTTTCTATGCAATTGCCAAGAGCTTACAGCATTCCGTGTGAGAAAATTTTAAGTATTTTGAATCTGAAAGCAATAACAAGGAATATCTCAGAAATGGTCACTTCAACGTAAAAGAAACCTACATGACAAATTGTGAGTTTTAACGTGATCTACATTTTTTGTGAAATAAGATTTTGTCTATCTCTTACGGTTTACCATTTACTCAAAATTCAGCAAAATTCGTTCAGAAAAAGAGGCCTTTAGTGGCGACTCCCAGAAAATGCAAGATATACATGCTATTTGGCATATGCATAAGTTATATACAGGGTGCTAATGAACTACACCGAAATATTTTCACAGAATATGTAGATTACTTAAATAAGTAATTTGAGATAGGAGACTTATGGCCTGTTTATTGAAATTTCGAAGTAACGGCTATAAGTTTCTGAAGTGCCATTACGCCACTGGCTAATTTATCAACCATTCAAGAGCATAACACGAGAAACGAAGGAACGTATTACAGCGTACCTCTGGTTATGACACTGTTTCCGAGCTCGGGTCTCGTTCACGTATCGTGGCACTTCGTCTGGAATGAAAAAAAATAATAATAAAAAACATTTAATCTATGACAGGATATTTGGGATAGCAGCTTCCTGCGTTACGCGCGTTAAGCCACCAAAGCAGTTGTAAAAACGCCTTCAGAGTAGGCTACCTCAAGAACGTTGTTAAAAATGTCCAGTGTCGCACTGTCAAGTGATTAGTTAGAGATTTTACAGATTTTTGCAACATTAAATCTTGAGAACGCTAGTAACGAGCTGCTAAAAATCGATATTTCTATACTTGGGCAGCAGTTTTAAAGACATTCTAAACCATTTTTCCACCTTCTTTGCTTTAACACCCACTTATCAGCACCTGATACCCACAAGTTTAATGCTATGTAGTTGAGTTATGTTTATCCGGGGACCATGCACCGCCGATCTCAAATTACTTATATCAATCACGTACACAATCTCCCCCGGTGTAGTTCATTAACATCCTGTATATACGCTATTTTAATCAAATCGTTATAGCCATTTTTAAGAAAATCAAACTTTCAAATTTTTTCCATGTAAAGGGTAGAAAATCTTCATATCACATCTTGGAAGACACACAACTTAAATACTAAGTTTGGTATTTAACGGTCTTTTTGCTTTTGGGCACACACACACGGACCTTTTTACAAAAATGCTTTTTTTGGATTCAAGGGGACCAAAACATTTATTTACGGTGAGATCTCGGTATTGAATTTTTGGGTAAAATACAATACATTCCCTATATACCTACTATGTGCATAGTACGTGTAGATAAAGTAAAAGGATGTAACATAACCTATTGAATAACATTATTATACATTATTATTAATATAAAACGGTGTTATTTTCTGATATTTACCACTAATTATTGTAAAAGAAATGTAAATGTTCAGTGTAACAGATACTTTTGTAACATCTTGTATAAAATCAGTCAGGACGTTTATGATGATGATGATGCACTCTTCTAATTCTGGTCAATTTGTACAAAGAGAAACTGAAATAAATCGAGCTGCAGCAAACTCCAGGCGCCTACACTGACCTATTTCTCTTCTTACAGTAGAGAAATATGAACAAAGAACAGTTAGACATTACGAAAGAGAGAGAGAGAGAGAGAGAGAGAGAGAGAGAGAGAGTGATTGTAAAGGCTTTGAAGTTACGTTCACTTCTGACGAAGAGTCAATAAATCAACAATCTTCCGCTATTCAAGTCATTGTGCGTTCAAGATAGACAATTCAACGTTTCTCACGATGTTCCTTTTGTCCCAGTTTTTTGCCTTCCTTACTTAAATTAGGTCATTACTAAAAGCCGTAATCTCCTTTTTTAAAAGCTAAGATATTGGTTCTTTCTTCCTCCCCGAAAACAATCAACAAAACAAAGCATCAATTATTTCTGAATTTACTGATAATATATTGAGATAAAGAAAAGGTATGGTTAGTGCCAGTGAGTTATTGTTAACCTCCGTGGTGTAATGGTTACAATGCTAACTTCATACACCCAAGGTCGCGGGTTCAAATCCCGCGGAGGACGATGTATTTTTTCGGATATAAAAATCCTTAGCATGACTTGCTTCTGAAGGGAAGTAAAGCCGTTGGTCCCGTGTCGTTGATTTGCGGCACGTAAAAGTACCTCAAGCCTGATAGAGAGGCCTCTGAGCAAAATTAAGCGGTCTTTCACGCCCAGTATAGAATGGGACGCTGAGAACCGCAGTACTTAAATAGCGTCAAAAAATAAAACACCATTTCATTTCTACATAATTAATTTAATTGATATTTACAGTTGTATTTTCTTTATTGATTGGTGTACTATTCATATATTCATTCTAGACACACACTATTGTCTAGACGTCCCTATGCTATGAACAAATAAACATTTCTGGTCCAGGCTGTTCCAACTTTTACCGGCTGAGTCAGAGTACTCGCGTGTTCACAGCAACCGTTCTCGAGTCTAGCTGAAGGAGGAGCGTGATAGCCAATACATCACTGGGCGAAGGAATAGCGCAAGTATCCGCGCTTCCTATCAAGATGACAGATTTCCCTCCATTTCGAGCTGTATTGAATGCTGAATGCAGACCCTTAAGAGTCGTGAGTACTCTGCTACTCTCTGGCACGCACCCAAGTTGAAGTAGCCTGTTCTAGACCATCTTTACATATTTAAAACAGTGTTCGATAAACATACTCGCAAATATTTCTGATAATTTAAATACGTAAGCTCACGAGAATGTCGTTAGAGAAATTGCTAATAACATTTTTAAGAAGAAATCAAGTTCATTCTAAAAAGTATCACTAAATTTCTGAGTTTGCTGAAAATCAATTGTGGGAAATTTACTGCTTTATATACGTCCATAAAATAGTAATTATTACAACTCAGGCATTTCAAAGAAAGAACCTTATTTATGTTAGTAAATTTTAGCGCCTCTGGAGATACAACCAGGTAAATAAGAACGCCTGACAGAGCAGAGCAAAGCATCTCATGTGTAGGAGAAAGAGAGTATTCAAGAAACTTATTTGAGGCAATCTATGAATACTTTTTTTTTTGGACCAGAAGACCCAAACGTAAAATCTCGGTATTGAATTTTTAGGTGGAACTTAATATCTTCCCTATACATCATGTACATTTCACGTGCAGAGAAAGCAAAGCTTAAGGGAATTTAAAGCAATCTCTCTGAGAGTAAAAATAGTATGGAAACCACATCTATTATTTAACTCATCAAAATCTGCCTTTAATATTGGAGTATTACGCTCTACCATTGTATCCTTGCTTTTTCGCTCACACGAAAAGACCTTTGCTATATACATGTAGTTCACCACTCAAATGAAACACCTAAGTTTCAGCTTCATGAGAACCTGTAAGAATACTTTGAATATAGAATTTCCAAAATATTAACAATTTAATATTTTGAGCTTTATAAAGTAATAGGTTAGATTATTATAACATTTAAGAGGCACTATAAAATTTAAACTAACTTAATATTACATATAAGCATAATCATCAATCTTAAACTCAATTCCATAAAATCCTTAAGTTGTAGCCAGAATAAGACGGAAATTCATAAATGCAACATGAGCTCTTTATTTATTTTTATTTTCTCTACGTTACTATATACATAATGTATAGAGAAGGTAATTTAATGTACTCAAAAATTCTATACCTAGATTTCACCAGAAATACATGTTTTGAGTCCCTCTGAAAACAAAAAAGCACTTTTAAAAAAGTGTCCATGTGTGTGTCTGTTTGTGTGTGTTTCTGTGTTTGGTATTTAAGTTTGATACGTTTCAAAGATGCGACACGAAGATTTTCATGGAATAGTTTTCGAAAATTTTGATTTTATCAAAAATGGCTCTAACGATTTTGATTAAAATCTCTTATACTTAAGATATTGACACACCAAATAAAATGTATATCTTTAATTTTCTGGGAAGAGCCTTTGAAGATATGTTTATTCTGAATGAATTCTGCGGAATGTTGTATAACTGGCAAACTGTAAGAGATGGAAAAAAAAGTACCACACAAAAAAAGTAGAGCACGTTAATTCACACAATCTATGCCATATACATTTTTTTCTAAAGTAGACCGTTTTTGAGATATTCCTTGTTTTTTGTTTCAGCTTTAAAACCCTACTTTTCTTATACGTGAATTTTTAAACTCCTGTCTACACAAACAAAGGAATTTCAGTCACTTAGCAATCAGCTTTTGACTGTCACTTTAACCTATGCTACTCCCTTATTTTGCTTCTATACTTACAAGGAAGCAAGAAATAAGACTATTTCTGCAAGTAATAAAACTATTTCTAATTTTCGCGATTAGAATGAAGTAAATAGAAGCATTTATTATCTTTTATTTTTCAGGTAAATATCTTTAAATTCCGATATTTTAAACAAAATCGCTGAAAAATCAAAAATTTCGAAATCTTTTCCATGTAAAGGGTAGTTTGGGGTGGGGGATTTTGTGGAAAATCTTCGCGTCACATCCTTGGAAGATACCAAACCTAAATACCAAGTTTGATATTTAACGGTGTTTTCGTTTTTCAGCTATGCTATCCACAAACACACACACTAACTCACACACATGGACCTTTTTTACAAAAATGCCTTTTTTTTATTCAGGGGGTCCCAAAATATGTATATCCGATGAAGTCTCGGTATCGACAATATCGGCATTACAATACCTCTCTGTACACTATCTACACAGTGCGTGTAGAGAAAGTAAACATGATTAATGTAACGTCTTAGAATTTTGGCAATGAACGACGTAAAAATGTGTACCATTCCCATGACTTTCTCTACATCTTTGCAGCAAATTACTCTTAAAAAGCTTATACATCTATTTACTTCATGTTAATCAGACTAAAATAGCAGAAATAGTCTTATTACTTGGTTCCTCGTTGCTATGTTTGCTTTGTTCCTGGTTGGTTGCTATGTCACTGAAGTTCCTTTGTTTGTATGGAAGCAGTTGACAAATACCTATATGAGAAAAGAATAAGTTTTCAAAGCAGAAACCAAAAACAAGGAATGACTGAAAAACGATGACTCCACGAAAAAAATTTATATAACATATAGTGTGTGTTTTAACGTGCTCTATATTTTTCTTGTAGTAAGTTTCCGTCCATCTCTTACGGTTTAGCAGTTATTCAAAATTCCGTAAAATTCATCCAGAATAAAGTAGTCTTCAGAGACTATTCCCAGAAAATTCAAGATATACATTTTATTTTTCACATAAATATCTTTAATATACGAAATTTTAATCAAAATCGTTAGAGCCATTTTTAAGAAAATCAACATTTTCGAAAAAGTTCCATGTAAAGGGTAGTTTGGGGTGGGGGGATTTTTTTCAAAATTTTCGTGTCGCATCCCCGGAAGACACTAAACTTAAATACCAAGTTTGGTATTTTACCGACTTTTCGTTTTTGAGTTATCGTGTTCACAGACACACGGACACACGGACACACACACACACACACACGGACATTTTTGTGAAAATGCTTTTCTGGATGCAGGGGACCCTAAAACAAATATTTCCGTTGAAATCTCGGTATCGAATTTTTGGGTGGAGTGCAATACCTTCTCTATACACTATGTACATAGTGCGTATAGAGAACGTAAACATGTAGGTAGATGTTGACGTCAAAAGTGGAGATAATAAATAAGCTTCTATACTGGGCCTACTCAGAAACTTCGAGGAAGTCATACATAGTAGCATCATAGAAAACAGAATTTAGAACAAAGGTTGAACCAGAAACGGTCGGAATTTTTACGAGAAACTGGCATTCAAAATGCAGTCCGGAGCTTCGTTGCAAACCGGTGTTGGTAATTTCCAACTCTAATAGCTCTAAGGCTTTCTGTGCCCAAATGACTGTGATGAATGTTAACTTCCTGTCCGTCTGCAACCTTAGTTCATCAACCATTTATGAAAACATCTGATGTGCTCCATTCACATTACTTTCTCTACAGCTCTGTAACAAATTATTGTTAATAAGCTTATTCTTCTATCAATTTAATGCTAAAATATTAGCATAAATGGTCTTATTACTTAGTTCCTTTATAGATAGAATGGAAAAAAGAGAATACACTAGGCTAGACCGACAATCAAAATTTTACTTTCTCTATACGTGCTATTTACATAGTATATAGAGAAGGTATTGTAATGCTCCCAAAAATTCGATACCAAGATTTCACCGGAAATACATGTTTTGAGACCTCCTGAATCCAAAAAAAAAAACATTTTTAGAAAAATGTCCGTGTGTATCTTTGTGTATGTGTGTGTGTGTCTGTGAAAAGCATAGCTCAAAATTGAAGAGTCCGTTAAAAACCAAACTTGGTATTTAGGTTTGGTATCTTCCAAGGATGCGGCACGTAGATTTTCAAGAAAATCCCCCCACTCCCAACTACCCTTTACATGGAATTTTTTTCGAAAATTTTGATTAACATGTCGTAAATTAAAGATATATACCTGACAAATAAAATGTATATCTTGAATGTTCTGGAAATAGCCTCTGAAGAATACTTTATTCTGGATGAATTTTGCGTAACTACTAAACCGTAAGAAATGAACAAAAACTTAACTCACAAAAAATGTAGAGCACGTTTAAACATACAATTTATGTTATATACATTTCTTTCGTGGAGTTGATCTTTTTTTAGATATTCCTTGTTTTTGGTTTCAGCTTTGAAAAACTTATACTTTTCTCGTAAAGGAATTTGCCAACTCGTGTCCATACAGCAAACAAACTTCAGTCACATAGCAACCAGCTTTTAGCTTTTACTTTAACCTATGGTACTCCCTTATTTCGCTTCTACTTACAATAAAGCAAGAAATAAGACTATTTCAGCTAATTTTTCTCGATTAGCATTAAATAAATAAAAGAATAAGCCTATTAACAATAATTTGTTACAGAGATATAGAGAAAGTCATGTGAATGGAACACATCAGATTTTTTAAAATATGGTTGCTATGGGATTAAGATCCATTTCTTTACTTGGACAAGCGTTGTCAAGTTCGCATATGGGAAAAGTTTTAAGTATTTTAAAACTGAAATAAATTACAAGGAATATCTCAAAAACGGTCAACTGCACGAAAAAATGTGTATAACTCAAATTGCGTGCTTTAATAAGATCTGCATATTCTGTTAAGTACGTTTTTGCCTATCTCTTTCCAGTTAAGCAAAATTTATCAAGAATAAACAAGCTATTCCCAGAATATTGAAAATATAGATTCTATTTGTCATGTAAATATTTTAATATAAGAGATTTTAATCATCATCGTTAGAGGCATTTTTGAGAAAATCAAAATTTTAAAAAATTACCCATGTAAAGGTTAGTTGGGGTGAAGGGATTTCCTTGAAAATCCTCGTTTCGTATCCTTGGTAGATACCAAAATTAAATACCAAGTTTGGTATTTAACGGACGTTTCGTCTTTGAGCTCAACTGCCTATGGGCGCGTGCTCACACACGTACACACACGGACGTTTTTCTAAAAAATATTTTTTGGATTTAAGGGGTCTCAAAATATGTATTTCCGGTGAAATCTCGTTATCGAGGTTTTCGGTGGAATACAATACTTGCTTTACTATATATGACTTGCCCGGCTATAGCATCAAATTTTTTAGTCTGACTCTATCTATCCAACTCCTGTCCTACACACGGCTTGTGTGAAAAAACAATTAATCCATTACCAAATGACCATAATATTTGGCTATACTATGAATCCTGGGACTGAAAATACTTACAACATTGTAAATCGCCATTGGGGTTGTCATCTGAAAATAATTTGAGATCACCTTGTGGTTTACCGGGAAACATGTGAGTCAGTTGAGAAATTCATTTCAACACCGGCAGGTAGCCATAGTAGCCCAGTGGCAAAGCAAAGGTCTAGAGATCCATTGTTCAAACCGGGCTATAGCATTGAATTTTTAAGTCTGACTCTACCTATCCAGCTCCTGTCTTACACTCGGCTTTGTAAAAGATAATTAATCCAATTATTATTAATATTATTATTATGTTATCTGTTAATACGCTGTCATTTAACCCAACCAAACGAACCATCTCGAATGAGATGATGCAGATGTAATTCCTCTTTATGTATAATTCTATCTATCGAAGACTGATTTTTCTTTGCCTTGCATGTGCATTGCTCTCGTGCTCTAAAACCACCGTTCTTGCATTGATTTGGACTTCTGAATGAGAACGTTTTCTGAAAACCCTTTTTCTCACAGTTGAAGTATGGCAGTAAATATGCTGAGGTGAGGCAATTTGTCTTATTGCATTAAGCTCAGCATTACGTTCTCGTGCTCTCATCGCGTTTCCCCAAGCTGCACCATAAACTCTGCACTTCTGTGTACGAAAAGCAGATTTTTTTTTACAATAACTTATAAAACTGTAGAGGTGATTGCAACATTGATGTTACAGACACATCTCAGATTGTTTTGGTGAAAGTATCGAAAATTAAAAAAAGAAATCTGATGTGTTCCATTCACATGAGTTTCTTTACATCCCTACAATAAATTATTGTTAAAAAAGTATTCTTATGTTTGCTTAATGCTAATCAAGAAAGAAATTGCAGAAAGGGTCTTATTACTTGCTTCCTTATAAGTAGGAGCGAAATAAGGGAGTACCATAGGTTAAAGTAATAGTTAAAAGCTGGTTGCTTTGTGACTGAAGTTCCTTTGTTTGTATGGTCAGGAGTTGACAAATTCCTGATTGAGAAAAGGATAAACTTTTAAAGCTGAAAACAAAAACAAGGAATATCTTAAAAACTATAAACTTCACGAAAAAGATGATGTAACATAAATTGTGCATTTTAATGTGCTCTACATATTTTGTGTGGTAAGTTTTTGTCCATCTCTTACGGTTTAGCAGTTATGCAAAATTTCGTAAAATTCATCCAGAATAAAGTAGTCTTCAGAGGCTATTCTCAGAAAATTCAAGATATACATTTTATTTGGCATGTAAATATCTTAAATATAAGAGATTTTAATCAAAATCCTTAGAGCCATTGTTGAGAAAATCAAAATGTTTGAAATTTCCTCCATGTAAAGGATAAGATAAAACAACTTAAATAGCACGTTTGTTATTTAAGGTACTTTGAGGTATTTTGAATTTTGCTGTCCACAGACACAGACACACGCACACACACGGACCATTTTATAAAAATGTTTCTTTTATTCAGGGGCACCCAAAACATGTATTTCCGGTGAAATCTCTGTATAGAATTTTTGGTGAATGCAATACCTTCTCTATACACTATGTACATAGTGCGTGTAGAGAAAGTACCACTTTAGCTGTTTTGGTGTGGGCGCTACAGCCCCCAGCACTGGTTATGACATTACTAGAAGTATGCTGGGTCGAAAATCTGAGCCATTCCGTCGGAGGCTGTTCGGATTGAGTTGGGCTTGGCAGGGTAGTGATCCCCTAAAACCATGAGAGATTGTTTACGTCTGGGCGACGATGCCTAGGCGGGATTCTGAGATACCTTAATATCCTCCCACGAGTAACCCGGAAAGCTTAACAGACAGGAGCTATTCTGTTATCCCCATTGAGGATCCGGTAGTCATCTGCTTAAGTGGTGTAACCTGTTCTATATGAGGCACATCTGAGTAGTCAGATCACTTCTTCCAGATTATAGCCCAAGTTTTATAAGAAAAAGTATGTTTATAAGAACAATGTTTATAGTGTCTATCTGTTAATCTGTGAAAACAGAAAGAGCAAAAACTCCAATAAATATCTAACTCCATATTTAAGTCTAGTATCTCTCTGATGGGCAGTTCAATAAGTACCCTGTTTCAAAATAGAAAACATCCCAGCAGATATGGTTACCAAGGAAATAATTTAAAAAGTCCACTTATCTCACTGGTCGACAGCATCAAGTAGTGTTTAAACGTTAGATCTTAGTGCGTTCTAAGTATTTATTTCGATTAAAGAGTTATAAACTGTGAGGGTGCAGCCCTAGTGCTGTTAAATAGTTTAGTAATTCTTATATTACAATGGAATCTAAAGTAGTTTGTGTAAATACATTGAAAGCAACGTTTAGTCCAACACAACAGAAACCTACCGCTCTGGATATACACAATTAGGTGATGAAGAAATAAAGGTACGTGTTGATGAATTACAAACATTGCAGCTTGTAGGAAAATAAAATGCAGAATATTTAAAGTTTAAAACCAGTGTAAGCTATGAAGCTCATTTGCGCCGTCATGCAGGTAGCGCAACAGTAACCTTAATGAATGGGGATAAGGTAGATGTGGTAATAACCCCAGCAGATCAGGAATTTACGACTGTCAGGCTTTATAATATTCCTCCTGAAATATCCAATAAACGAATTAGAAATGTTCTACAAAATTATGAAAATGTAATCTTGTCAAAGTGGACAATTGGACCGTTAAATGGAAATTTGCTACGGTAGAAACAGGTATACGCTTAGCTCAAATGGTAATTAAGAAACCCATTCCATCTAATGTGATTATTGGAAGATGTGAGGCATTTGTTACTTATTTAGGCCAGGAACAAACCTGTTTTGAATGTGGAAGTTCTACCCATATGAGGCATATTTGTCCTCAGCGAATGTCTGATAAACCTGCGCCTACTGTAAGGAAGTTTAGTGATCTGCTTTCTGCTGTTGCCAACAGCACAGAGCAAAATGAAGGTTTACCAGAGAATATCATTACAGAAACTAGTACCGTGCAGATGGAAACAATTGTACAACACAAAAAATTTCAGTATCCAGAAATAGGTGAAAAAGTTTATGCTAGTAATGCAAAGGAGGATGTTAATTTATATACTTCTGATACAGAAATGGAATGTACTGCAACAATTGCATCTATGAAAACTAAACAAACCACACACAAAAGAGGAACCACCCTCCCAGTGGACATAGATACCGAAACAGCTGAAGAAGAAGAAGAAGAACCTTCAGGTGAGAAGACAAAACACAGTAGCAGTGATGGGGAGAGCACGAATGCAAACAAACCGCTGCGAAAGAAGAAGAGGAAAGGCAAGGGAAGTAGTACATTGAAATGGCCTCAACACGCAAGAAAAAGGCATACACTACGCATAAAGACCAACATGAACAGAAACACACGACACGCAGGAGTAAAAGTGTTGACAATGCTGAAATTACACGTGACCCTATGGTACAAAAGAAAGCTCCAACAAAAATTAAGACGTGGCATGATGTTGAAGCAACACTTGGCAAGGAAAGTGTGCACCAGCACACAAGAGAAGCAGATGACTCCATACAGCCTGGACAACTTGGAGCCTAAGCGTAACAAAAGATGCTTCCTTGTAGTGCAAAGGAAAGTAAATTAGGGTTTCCACTGCTTAAAAAGAAAGTAAAGTACAGAAATAGAAAGGTAATTACTCATATGTATTAAATGTATTGCTTTGTTGTTGTTCCTTGATTTGTTTTTGTTTTTCCTTCTGCTTTTTATTGATGGATCTCACATTAACGGTGACAACATTAAATTTTAATAGTAATTAAAAAAAATCGAACTGGCAACTAAAAAGACAAATGAGAGGTGATGAATTATTGCGACGCAACTAATCGTGAGGAAGGAGAGATGAGCAGCGCGTCCTTTCAAATGCAACGAGATAATACTGCAAAGTTTCTGCCCTCGCCTCCTGCGAACTCGTCGAAACTCCTGCAATTGCATATGGGCTAGTGTACTCTCAACAATCAATGAGCTAGTAAGTTGTTGTTCACGCCAAATAAAGTAATGTCTACTCAGCGTGTTCTCAGAGTGGTTTAGATTGTTGTGACGTACAGTGAGTGCTGCTGTTTGAGCATCCTGAGTTCGATATTACAGTGAGTGGAGCGTAAGGAACGACAAGCTGCTTCACGAGTCTCATTATATGTGCAAGGGCAAGGTACTGAAGTGAAATTGAAATTGAATTGTCAAAATATCTCTTTGTTTTATCATTACATCGACAGTTAAAAGCGTTCTGGTATTGCTAAGACTGTCACAGTGTGAGGCAAGTGTATAATTATATTCTTTGTATATTATTAGTTGCACAGTATAATGTTTACAGTATTATTAATAATGTAATAGTTTGCGATGTATAAATGTGTAATAAAAAAATAAAAAGTAAAAAAAAAAAAAAAAGGAGCCAGGAGCAGGAACTAGTCGCCCGAGTGTACTCGGGCGGGGGCAAATCACCACGGTACCTATTCGCTTTTCTCGCGGATTTACCCGTGTGATATAAAAGATGTAGTCTTATGCAAGCGTTTATGTCTGTGTCGAAGTAATGTGGGCAGGGTGTTTCCCTCTGTGCAGCCGGCGCGGGCTGACATACCTACCTGAGTGGTCACCCACCCAGAGAGGGACCAGACCCGATGCTGCTTACCTTGGCCAGCCGCTTGCGGGCTGTCAAGGAAAGCAGTGCCGGCTAGCGGGGAGAACTGAAGGGATATAGGTACGGGGTGAAGCAGGTGCGGCTTTCAGCTTCGAAGCTGTATTTGGGACTATTTAAGCGAAATCTGAAGGACCTTTTAAGTTGAGTTGTAATCGTCGGTGATGAACCTAAATTCAACATTATACTCCCTGAATCAAGCAACAATCAAAAAATGGATTTATCGAGAGAATCTGCTCTAAAGAAGGCAACATCTACGGAAAAAAAGATAGCGACGATTTTTTGAAGGGTAGCATACTCTTAACTTCTTAGAAAAAAAAATAATTACTGGGCAATACCAGAAATTTTTACTCAAACTAATCCAATCTAAGTAATAAAAGTACAAAATTTAAATTTATTTCAATGAATTAACATTTCTAAATTATATAATTCTGGATGTAACCCTTAAACGATTTATTTTTCTAGTTTTAATATTTTATTGCCAATAATTTAAATTACTACGTTTAAACTGATTGCTTTTGACAAGCATTCGAAGGAGACACGATCCCATTTGGCGAAGAAAAAAGTGCCGTTTACTATACAGCGCACCAGCACATTCATCCGGAGCTGTCTCCATCTAACATCATGGATTGCTGTCTCCCCCATCCCCCTCCATATTCGCCCGACTTGGCTCCCTACATTTCTTTTTGTTCCTAAACATAGAAATGGCTCGCGGGAACAAAATTTAAATCAAATTAGGAAACCATCGTCGAAACAGAGGCGGAAAATCTTGGTAATTCCGATTTTTTAGGGTTTGAAAATAGCAGGAACGCTGGGATAAGTTGTATTCCTAAAATAGAGAAAATTGTCTTTTAAAAAACGGCTTCATTCCTATTACGGGAACATATTGGATCCCTTCGGAGTATCTACATCTAATATACGGGATGGAAGGTGGAGATTTTTCTGTAGTCCTATCTTTTCCAGCGAAGTATGGTTATTTTACATTTTATCCAAAATCGCTCTAATGAATGATAAAAATATTATATGTTTGAGATATGGATATAATATGTATACAAATCACGATTTACCATTTAGAATTTCATGTTTAAGATCCGTTATGGCCGCTATAAATGTAAATTCTTATATATTTTGTATATAACTTTAATACAGATATATGTACATTTTTTCAAACCATCGGAGGTTTCATATTTTCTAAAGCTAAAGAAGTTATAATTAATTCTTTTTATAGAGTTATTACTTCTGATCAACACAGGCAGGGGAAACAAAAATAAATTGATATTATTATTAATATTATGAACTCTCAACTATTTGTGCTCTAAATTCATAATTTGTGTGTGTGTTTATTAATTTTAAACTGTACTGTATAAGCGGCATTATATAAATAAATATATAATGTATTAATAATACTAATACCTATATTATAAGTAATATGTATATGTAGAAAACCATATTTATAACCACATTCTGTATTTGTTTTTAAAATAAATTAAAGAGAGGTTAAAAAGCACGTTAACATTCAACATAAATACTAGCATAGACACATCTTTTAAGGTTTACATAGCATATATATATATATATACACATATTGGTAGCTTAATGTCCTTTAACCTGGTTAGTCATATCGGACGATGAATGAAACTGGTGAAATGATGCTCAAATTACATCGGGGTCCATGGGGCTTAAAGTTACCCGAAATTCGTCTTTTCAGGATAAGAGAACCCCCCCCCAAAAAAAAACCTTATTCGGGTAACTTACCCTAAGCGAGATTCGAACTCACTACCACCACACTACCCAGACGGGCTTACATAGCATATTAAAACTGTTTTCACGCCCAAGCATTGGAAATTGAATATGGTTTTAATAAATTACAGTAAGCATCTAAGAACAAAATAACACCATAGTATGGGCTTAACATTGCAAAATATGCATTACATTTAACACAATGAAACGCGACAAACAGGATATAGAAAAATATGATGTGTGCCTTGCACAATACTTTTTGTAAATCGCTGTAACAAATTATTGTTAAAATGCACATTATTCTATTTACTTTATGATAAGAGAGAGAAATATTATCAGAAATTTTCTTAATTACGGGCTTCCTTGTAAGTAGGAGGAAAATAAGGGAATTCACTAGGCTAAAACGAATGTAAAATCTCTTAAAAGCTGGTTGCCGTGTGGTTGAAATCCGTTTCTATGCAGGGCCAAGAGTTTACAACTTTCCATGTGAAAAATGTTTATACACTTTAAATCTGAAACACATAACAAGGAATATCTCAGATATGGTCAATTCCACGAGAAAACGTATAAGACATAAACTGTGTGCTTTAACGTGATCTACATTATTTGTATAGTAAGCTTCTGTCTATCTCTTACGGTTTACAAGTTATGCAAAATTTAGCAAAAGTCGTTCAGAATAAAGAGGTCTTTAGAGGCTATTCCCACAAAATTCAAGATATACTTTTCATTTGGCACATAAATATCGTTAATATACGGTATTTTAATCAAAATAGTTAGAGCCATTTTTGAAAAAATCAAAATTATCTAACTTTTTTTCCATGTAAAGAGTGGTTTGTAATGGGGAGTTTTTCTTAAAATATTTGCGTAGCATCTCTGAAAGGTACTAAACTTAAACACTAAGTTTTGTATTTTACCCACTTTTCGTTTTTGAGTTATTGTGTTCACAGGGACACGGACACACATACATGAACCTTTCTCCAAATTTTTTTGGATACAAGGGACTCTAAAACGTGTATTTCCGGTGAAATCTCGGTATCGAGTGTTTGAGTGGAATGCAATACCTTCTCTATACACTATGTACATAGTAAGTGCAGAGAAAGTAAAAAAGACCAATTAGGTAGCATTTACACTGGCACATTACAATGTTTTCACGCTCAGGCATTGAAAATTGAATATGGTTTTAATTAATTACAATAAACATATAAGAATAATAAGACATGAGCTTTACGTAATACTACAATATATTGTATATATTTTTATTGTTTCATTTATATAGCCCCCTTTAACATCTCAGGTCATATCGGGGGCTTTGCATTTGAAACAACTCGTTGTCTGTGGGTTCTTTTACGTTTGGTTTTAAATCATTTTGTTTTCCTCAAACACACACACACACATTCACTCTTACATACATATATCCATACTTCCAGACTCTATGAGGGATAGGAAATAATTCTGGTTAAAGAAAAAGTCCCCAATCCACCCGGAAATCAAACCCGGGACCTCCGGGTGAGAAGCCAGCTCACTAACCACTCGACCACGGAGGCAGTCACTACAAAATATTAATTTCGTTTAACACAATGAAACGCAGAAAAACAAGTGATTGTCACGCAGCAAAGTTCTGATTGAGGGCCTTAGCAGTTGGTAGTCTGTTTCCCCCAACCCTGACTCTTGACCGACATTACCTAAGAGCAGTGGGGACATAAAAGGGCATCAAACGGTTGCTGGAACAGCTCTATGAAACCACAAACGATACCCTAAAACCGCTTTAGTCAGCGCCTGCCTTTGGGGATATGAAACTTTCCCGCGTGTTCACGCAACTTTCAAAACCAGTTCCTACTGTGAACGCGTTTGTAACAAATGCAATTTTATGTGTCCAGCATACTTGACATTGGCAGTTCTGTTGACCAAATTCAAGGAGAAAATTCTGTTATATTTGCAATACTAGCCACATCAATAGATGTAATGAATATTAACAGCTGGTCCCCATGGCCGCGCCCAGCTTTGGTGATTCGTGGAACAGGGGATCGCGGATTTGAGTCCCGCCTTGGGTATGAGTGTTTGTGTTCTTGCAAATGTGTGTATGCATATTTGTAAAACAAAAAACCAATAGGAAAAACAACTGGAAATCGTAGGGAAAACAGAAAAGAAAGAAAAACACCAGGAGAATAGTAAAGGAGTGTTCACTGAGTTCCGACCAGCTCAATATCATCGCAAAAAAGATTTAATATTGGAGCTTATGTTTATTCACAAATTAAGTCCATCCACAGATAAAGATAAAATATAAATATAATTATATTTCATGATCAATTTGTGACATTATTGCATGGTGAGCTGTAAAATATTCTCAAATACTACTAAACAGGGAAGACATAGAGCGAAAATTAGTACATTAAACCACATATCAGCTTTTTCATGGTTTGTAGTACTTCTGGTACAATCATCACATCCCTCGAATTTCACAGTTCAGCATGGTACGGTAGTAGTAGTAGTAGTAGTAGTAGTAGTAGTAGTAGTAGTAGTAGTAGTAGTAGTAGTAGTGGTAGTGGTAGTGGTAGTGATAAAATAATAATAATAATAATAATAATAATAATATCAACAACAACAACAATGTAACAGTCGTGATAGAATAGCCACAAATTAATGGCGTTTATATGAAACATTGTATACTTTCAATATCCTTATAATTAACTTTGAAGTCCTCTTCATTCAAGATAATTTGTTGCAATTGGTATACCCTAATAAGTAGACAAACAGTACTTATCTTTAAAAAAGTAAATATCTTTAAATCACACAAGCTATTTCAAATTACTATTTTTAGGTGTCACCTCTGTTGTTTCTCCCGATATCGTGAAAAGATAAAATTTCAAGGTCGGTGACTAGCGAGCGACCTGTTTTAAACATTTGTCCGCCCCTATTTTCATTTTTCATACAACGAAATGTGTAAGATAGCTCATCATTGAACTCATTATTCTCGATTAAAGTATTTATAAAAAGTTATATTTATAAAAATACACTTATGGAAGCTATAAAAATAAACGAATGTATGTAGAAAAATGTACGTGGCTGTAACATTTAGCTCTTTCTGTTAGAATACACTACTTTGCAGCAATTTAAACATTTACTATTGTATCTAAAATAACGTTTTTGGCACGATTTTATCTTATAAAGCACCTTGAACTCAACACTCGCGTGGAACAAAGAATATCCAATCAAAAAGTTATCTTGAGGACTTTGCACGAAACCAACTTATCAGTGGACTATGTTAAGGTTTTGAGGCAAGAGCAGTGTTTTTTATTATGTGTATAGATAAGCAAACCGTGCGCAAATGCTTGTGTGTTTAGTTATTAAAACGGAATAAGCAACGATTAAAGTCCATCTAAACAAAGAAGTTAATTTCCGGAAGAACTACATGTTATATCGCACCGTCCGCTTTAAGGGGCAACTAAAATGTGTATAACCTTTGTCGCGAAACGGATAATGGGTATTTTATTTCTTTCCTTGGGTTCCATGTGATAGTAAACGGGTCGTGTACGAGGGAGAAACGAATTTGTTACAATCTACCAAGTTAATATACACGTAAACATCATTGTGAGAAAAATACTCTTTGGCAGCAAAACATATCTGTCGATTTTACGTCTCTGTTGCTTCAGCAGTATCCACATGAATAAAGGTCTTAAAAATCTGATGTCTTCCATTCGCATGAATTCTCTGCATATCTGCAACAAATTACTGTTAAAAAGCTTATGCTTCTAATTTCTACATGCTAATCGAGAAAAAATAAGCAGAATTTGTCTTATTACTTGCTTCCTTGTAAGCAGAAACGAAATAATGGAGTACCATAGGTTAAAGTGATAGTCAAAAGCTGGCTGCTACATGACTGAAGTTCCTTTGTTTGTGTAGACAGGAGTTGACAAATTCCGGTATGAGTAAAGTATGAGTTTTTTAAAGCTGAAACAAATAAAAACGAATATCTCAAAAAAGGATCAACTCCACGAAAAAAAATGTATATAATATAAATTGTGTGCTTTATCGTGATCTACATTTTTTGTGTAGTAAGATTTTGTCTATCTCTTACGAAAAATAAAATGGAAAATGGCGTGTTATTTATGAACGCTCTTTAACTACTATGGTTTTCAGCGTCCCATTCTAAAGTGAGCGTGAAAGACCGCTTAAGTTTGCTCAGAGGTCTCTCTATCAGGCTTGAGGTTCCTTTACGTGCCGTAAATGTACCACACGGGACCAACGGCTTTACTTTCCTTCCGAAGGAAGCCATGCTAAGGAGTTTTACACCCGAAAAAACCCATCGTCCTCCGCCGGGTTTCAACCCGCGACCTTGGGTATAAGAAATTAGCATGGTAACCATTATACCACGGAGGGCGACTTACGGTTTACCAGTTATGCAAAATTTAATAAAAATCATCCGGAATAAAGATGCCTTTAGATGCTATTCCCAGAAAATTCAAGAAATACATTTATGTAAATACCTTAAATATAAGAGGTTTTAGTCAAAATCGTTAGAGCCATTTTTGAGAAAATTAAAATTTTCGAAATTTCTTCCATCTAAAGGGTGGTTTGGTGTGGGGGGAACTTTCTCAAAATATTCGTGTGGCAACCCTGGATGATACTAACTTTAAATACCAAGTTTGGTATTTTATCGACTTTTCGTTTTTGAGGTACCGGATACACTGACACACACACGGAAAATGCTTTTTTTTTTCTTCTTTTTTTTTTGGACCCTAAAACATATATTTCCGGTGAAATCTCGGTATCTAATTTTTGGGAGGAGTGCAATACCTTCTCTAAACACCATGTACATAGTACGTGCAGAGAAAGTAAAAAGTAAGCTTAACTTCTGATTCCGTCATTTATCGAGTGTTGTTTAGTTCTGCATAACGTAGTCGAACACCTCCAGGTAACTAATCAAGAGATTTCTATGGTGCAAACCGACGGAGAGAATGTAAGAGCTCGAGAGCGGCTGATGATGGTGATGACTACGATCAGGGCAGGGAGCAGGTCATATTAGAGAAAGAAAACAACAGAAAAGGGGCCAATAACAATAATAATATTTAAAACATTGATTATGCAAGTACCCATTTGTAACAAAAAATATATATATTATAATAGCATATAATAAGAGCTACAGGCCTTTTATGAATACCAACTTATGAATTACTTCGATTTAGTTATTGCGAGCGGAATTAACAAGTACCTATGCAGTTACAAATAAATAGGTACATATAGGAAAACGTTTCCGTCATACTCCATGTTTTAAGGCACATCTTTTAAAACTTGAATTGTACGAGGGCCTTTTTTTTTTTTTTTCAACTGCCGATAGGTTATAATTGAAAGACAAGTTCATAGAAGACAATTACTTTATTACTAAAAGTTTTGTACACCTATGGTCACTTTTCAACATAATCACCGAAAAGATTGAGACATTTATCGTACCTTGCACAAGCGTTGTAATACCCGCCAATGATTTCAAATGAGCATTGACGTTGTTTTGAAGATCTACTTTACGACGTTTGCAGAAAGCCATTCAAAATAAACGAAGAGGAATGCTGACTTCAGGAATTGAGTTGATCCATGGCAACGCTCGTCCACACACTGCTGGTACAACCCATCGGCTCCCTGAACAATTTCAATGGGACATTTTCGATCATCCGCCGTACAGTCCTGACTTTCACCTTTTCCCTGAACTGAAGACGTGGCTAGGAGGGCAGCACTTTCAAACCAATGAAGACCTTCAAAACAACATTAATGCTCACTTGAAATCATTGGCGGCAATTATTTTTGAAGCGGGTATTGCTAAGCCTGTGTACAGGTACGATAAATGCCTCAATCTTTTCGGTGATTATGTTGAAAACTGTACGAAAACGTTAGTAATAAAATAATTGTTTTCTATGAACTTCTCTTTTTTTTATAGCCTATCGGAAGTTGAAAAAAAATGCCCTCGAATTTATGGACGCGCCTTAATTATGCGGTTCTGGGCGTTCAATTCCACATTAAGCGCGTAGCTTAATTTTGCTCAGACGCCTTTTTTCAGGCTTGAGGTACACTTACGTTACAAAAGATGCTATGCTAAAATTGCAGCTATCCATCGGGTTAGAACCCGCACCCTCGGAAACCAGAGGCAAGCATATTACTCCAAGACCATACAGGATGACGTGTATTTTGCAAATCATATATATATTATCATTGCAATTAGGATGTTGCGTTATCAGCACATTAATTTGTTTTAAAAGACAAACCTTTTCTGCTCCTGAATCACCACTTTTTCGATTTCGTACTCATCTAATAAGATTTTTCAAAAGTTCTACAATGAGCAAGGAAAGCTACGCCGGGAGTCAGATAATGACACCATAGAAGTTCTATTATAAGGACCCTGACAACCAGGCCGCCGAAAGAAATGACACTGTGGATTTTAATAGTAGAAATATTAACCTAAGGGTATGTAAAGTAGTTAAATAAACAAGATAATTAAACTATCCGTTTTTAATGTTTTAGTCATATCTTTTATCATAACAAAAAACTTCTAAAACGTCTGTTTTTGTTTTATTCAGCTTTTCATGTTGCTTAATTTCCTAAAATATTGATTTCCACTATAACCCAAATCAAATTCTTTTCTTAACTCTTGTGTATTTCCGGATTTGTAATAGATTTTCCCTTAAAACATTCATGTGGTTTTTTAAAGTATCCACGAAACTATTGAAAATGCAATATTTCCTCCTTCATTCTCACCGCATAAACCGGAATCTAATGCTACAACAAGCTTTCCCCACACGGTTTTGTTCAGCTTTTTATTTGCGAGGAGGGTCTCATTTCGAGAGAAAGTTTTTATTCATACGAAATTATTGAAACCACTGCGCGGCACATTTTCTGCTATTAAGACGCGATTCGCTTTTATGCATTGATTCCATTCTATCGATATATTTACCTAAGGTAAAAATCAGATGATGTATGCTTTCATGATAGAAATGTTATATTTATGTTTGCATATGGGGAGGTATATGCTGCATATAGTGGACGCCCTACTGCTGGTATTTATGCATTATTAACAGCATGCGATAATCCGGCATAGAAATTTCCAAGCCTAAAAGCCAAGATGAAAGAAAATAAGATTACACATATATTTAGGCAGACTTTCCTTATATATTCTGTTTGGTGTTTTCAGTTAATACCAGGTTCATCTGCCTGTCATTGACCCTTGACCGCAGTTGTTTACGTATTCTATTGTAGTTTTAACGTTCTTTAACCTCGTAGGCTATATCGAACGATGAACGAAATCAATAACCTGATTCTCTAATGTATTCAGACTCCATGGAGCTTAAAGTCACTCAACATCCGTTTTCTAGGATAAGGAAAAATTCAGGTAAAAATGCTTATCCAAATAACTCACCGCAACTCGGGACCTCTTGATGTTTATATTATGACAGCCGTCCGTACACTCTCAGATTGCGAATCACTGCAGTCGGAGACCTTGGAATGTGTAACAATACAGGAAGAGCGGCGCGACGGTAAACGGAGGCTTGGGAATGCGATACGTCTGAAACACTCCAGACTCTGCCGGAGCTTCAGCTTGTACGATTTTCCAGAGTGTTCTGTGACCTCATTTCTAGCTATAAAAAATATGATGTGTTCCATTCACATGACTTTCTCTACATTGCTGTAGCAAATTATTGTTAAAAAAACTTATTCTTCTATCTACTTTATGATAATCGAAATAAGCATTAGCAGAATTAATTACTTAAATATTACTTGCTTCCTTGTAAGTAGAAGGAAAATAAAAGAATACACTAGGTTACAACGATAGTCAATTTTTTTAAAAGCTGGTTGGTTGCCTTGTGGTTGAAATCACTTTCACTGAAACAAACGCGAAAAACATGTATATGACACAAATTGTGTGTTTTAACGTGATCTACGTTTTTTGTGAAGTAAGTTTTGTCTATTTCTTACGGTTTACCAGTTACTAAAATTCAGAAAAATTCATTCATAATAAAGAGGTATAAAGGGGCTATTCCCAGAAAATACAAGATATACATTTTATTTGCCAAATAAATATCTTTAATATACAGCATTTTAATCAAAATCTTTAGAGGCATTTTTTATAAAATCAAAATTTTCGAACCTTTTTCTATGTAAAGGGTAGTTTGGAATGGGAAGATTTTCCCAAAATCTTCGTGTCACATCTTTGGAAGGGTTACAGTGCCAGATTCTCTGAAAATATAGATGCGTTTGCCAGTTATTCCTGCAGAAATCCATTACAGAAATAAAATAAAAGGATATTATAATAATTATATACTTAAGAATAAAACTTTAAAACCCATATTAAATTTCTCAATAAATCACTGGATTATACCTGTACTATTTGGTAAAAGTATTCCTTTAAAATATATTACACAGTGGTGCTCCCGTCCCGGTGATGCAATGCGCCCAGGTTCAATTCCACTCATGAGGCTGCAGTTTTTAAGTACCGGTTATACAACTGTTGCTTACTCAGCATCGTGAGGTGAGGAACTGCGGTAGCCGGCGGTTCCAACCAAGAAAACCAACTTTTCTATTGAGAATATGTGATGCTGGCCACATCACCTCCCCTTATCTCTTCCCTCCGCACGTAGACGATTGGGTGGCCTAGACCCCTCGTGGATTGCAGCACCACGAGATTTATTATTTATTCTATCATTTTAAAATGTCATTATTTAATTATTTAATATAGCATTAGTTGGCGTATCCAATGTTGCATGGCTATCTTTTTGAGTTCCAGGGATGAAGTAATTTCATGAACTATTCTTTATACAGTTTCTAATGATTTATGAAATTATAAATTGTAAAATGATTTAGAGAGTTTTAATAGTTATTCCTCTTCTATATACCGTTTAATTTTAATTTCTTACGGAAGAATCCTTTGCCGAAATGGACAGGTCAATCATTTAGGTCCTATAGTAATTCAATAAGACAACTGCTACATAATTCAGAAACCCTTAACACTTACACGAAATGGCATTCCGCACAAAGACCACCAAGTTAATCTCTTTGGAAAAGAATTATACTCTGCAGGCATACGAGCACCGAGAAAAATAATCTTATCAGCTACTATAAATAGCGCTTCAGTGATTCCTCATATTGGCAATGTTTTCCTCTTTTTTCAGTTCCCTTACAGTTATTTAGTATTTCTTGCTAAGAGCTTAATTACAACGCAAATGAAAAGTAAATACAGCAAAACTTTCTTACATGAGTATTAATAAAATGTTTTGGTATCCGGGAACTTCATTGTATACATCCATAGACCATACAAAAGCGTTACTCGTAAGCACAAGTTTAACAATATTTCATTACATCTGAGTATTTGATAAATGGCAGCTAAAGAAAAAAATGCTGATTATTCCATTCACATAACTTTCTCTAGCTGTTCCACTCACAAATGTTTCTTACAAAACATTATTCATTTATCTACATCATGCTAATCAAGATAAAAAAAATCTGATGTGTACCATTCACATGACTTTCTCTACATCTCTGCAACAAATTATTCTTAAAAAGCTTATACTACTATTTACTTCATGCTAATCAGAAAAATTAGCAGAAATAGTCTTATTACTTGTTTCCTTGTAAGTAGAAGCGAAATAAGGGACTACTATAGGTTAAAGTGATAGTCAAAAGCTGGTTGCTATGTCACTGAAGTTCCTTTGTTTGTATGGACAGCAGTTGACAAATTCCTGTATGAGAAAAGTATAAGTTTTCATAGCAGAAACCAAAAACAAGGAATGTCTCAACAACGACGAACTCCATGAAAAAATGTATATAATATAAATTGTATGTTTTAACGTACTCTACATTTTTGTGTAACAGGTTCTTGTCCATCTTTTACGGTGTAGCAGTTATTCAAGATTCTGTTAAATTCATCCGAATAAAGTACTCTTCAGAGGCTATTCCCAGAAAATTCAAGACGAACATTTTATTTGGCAGGTAAATAGCTTTAATATACGATATTTTAATCAAAATTGTTAGAACCATTTTTGAAAAAATCAAAATTTTCGAAAAAAGTTCCACGTAAAGGTTAGTTGGGGGTGGGGGATTTTTCTCAAAATCTTCGTGTCGCATACCTGGAAGATACTAAACTTAAATACCAAGTTTGGTATTTTGCCGACTTTTCGTTTTTGAGTTATCGTGTTCACAGACACACGGACACACACACATACACACACACACACACACACACACACACACACACACACAAGGACCATTTTCCGAAAATGCTTTTTTTAGGTAAAAAGGGCCCTAAAACATATATTTCCGGAGAAATCTCGGTATCGAATTTTTAGGAGGAGTGCAATACCTGCTCTATACACTATGTACATAGTACGTATAGAGAAAGTAATTAGAATTGGTCTCATTACTTGTTTACTTATAAGTAGAAAGTAAATAAACGAATTAAGCGATAATTAAAAATTTTAAAAGTATGAAACAATTGAGATCCGGTTCGCTTTGCGTGGCCAGCTATAAAACAAGAGAGATGAAACGAATGATTTCTTCCCGTTTGAAAAAGTTCCATAGTTTAAAATTTAAACCAATAACAAGGAATATCTCGAAAACGGTCAAGCCTACAAGAAAAACGCATATGACATAAATTATGTTTTAAGATATCTATATTTTTTTTGTTTGTTTATTAAATGTCTGCCTATCTCAGCAAAATTCAAACAGGATAAAGGAATCTTCAGAGGTTATTCCCAGAAAATTCAAAACATAAATGTTATTTGTCATTTAATAACTTTAATGTACGTTTTTTAGTCGGCTCACCCTCCCCATATTTGTAGGACTAACAACCCCCCTAGGACTTACAAGTAGATTCCTCGAGGTCAGAAGCCGGTCTGGTGTCAATGACACGAAACAACGAAATGGAGAACCTGGAACGAGTAGTGAGGGAAGTGGATGACATGAAAAGCTAACGAAATGGATGATAGAAAGTTAACGATGGATCAATTGGTGGAATGAGTGGCGGGGAAAACCGGAGGACCCGAAGAAAACCCGCACAGACGCCGCTTCGTACACCACAAATCCCAAATTGACCCCTGCCGCCTAGATGGGAGAGGAGCCGTCTAACCACTCGGCCACAGCGCCATCCATCTTTAATATACGATACTTTAATCACAATTGTGAGCGCCATTTTTAAGTAAATCAATATTTTCGAAAAAATTGTCCGTGTAAAGTTGCGTATGGGGCGGGGGGGGGGGAGGTGACTTTCTTAAAAATCCTCGTGTCGCATCCTTGGAGGGAAATAAACTTAAGCACCAAATTTGGTATTTAATGGGCTCTTCGTTTTGAGCAATACTGTCCGCAGAGATACACACCCACTGATCTTTTTCTATAATGCTTTTATTTGGATTCAGAGGGTCCCAAAACATTTATTTCTGCTGAAATTTCGGTTTCGAATTTTGTGTGAAATACAAAACATTCCCTATACACTATGCAGGTACATAGTACGTATAGAGAAAGTAAACTGACTTCTAGTTCCTGAAATGTTCGTCTATATAGGTAATAATCCTTGCAATAATATGCAACTGGTGCAGCAATTATTTATATTCTGTGAAGTAACAGCTGTTTTATACTCCATGACATTCTCAGTTAAAAGTTCAAGGTCTTCTTTGCAAGCATGTTATTTTGTAACTTTAGGGTGTTGGTATTCAAGTTCAAGGACTTTATAAATCCTTTTTAAAATTTTAATAGTTTGTGGAATGAAATTAGATGTTTATAGCCCCTTCATAAAGAACTGTGTCTTCCGTGGTATAATGGTTACCATGCTAACTTCCTATATCCAAGGTCACGGGTTCAAGTTCGGCGGAAGACGATGGATTTTTTTTCGGGTGTAAAAATCCTTAGCATGGCTTCCTTCGGAAGGGAAGTAAAGCCGTTGGTTCTTTGTCATATATATATACGGCACATAAAAGAACCTCAAGATAGATAAGAGAGGCCTCTGAGCAAAATTAAGCGGTCTTTCACGCCCAGTATAGAATGGGACGTTAAGAGCGAGAGAGTCCTAATTATTTTGGAGGTATGTTGAGAAATGATGCGCTCACAAAAACCAGCATCGTCTTCATCATATCGCAACTTGTCGATGCAAAAGTCACGCCGTATGACCTTATCTTCTTCACTCAGAAACTGCAACATCTGCAATCTGTAAGGCATCATGTGCAGTCGCTTCCGCAAGATTTTCCATACAGTTTGCTGTGGAATTTGTAATTGCATGCTTGCCCTAGATGTCGATTTCTGTGGGCTTCTTATGTAGGCAGAACGAACACGTTCAACGTTTTCTTCCGAAACTCTTGGTCTTCCCGAGCTCTTCCCTTTGCACAAACATCCGTTGTCTCGAATTTTCTATACCAGTCGTAGATTGACTGTCTAGTTGGTGGCGTTTTGTGGTAACGTGTTCTAAAATGTCGTTGGGCAACAGTTGCTGATTACGTTCTAGCAAATTCCAACACGCAATATGCCTTTTCCACAGGATTTTCCGCCATTTCAGCTTCTGCAACAGCAAACAAAACAATACAGCGTTACCAATAGTAGCAAACGAAACTTTGAGAGTTTCTCAACATACCTCCAAAATAATTAGGTTACTATCTCTAATAGTTTTTGTTTTACAGTTAGTTGAAGTTGTCTATTTCTTTTGTAGTAACCCTGTATATCTTAAACTTTCTGGGAATAGTCTCTGAAGACCTCTTCATTGTGATGAATTTTATATAACTGGTAATCCGTAAGAGATAGATAAAAACTTACTACAAAAAACAAAACAAAAAACACACACACAATTTATCCGTACGTATACATTGTTGTAGAGTTAACGTTTTCAAGATTTTCTGAGTTGTTTGTTTCAGTTTTGAGCTACTTTAAAATTTCTCAACTGAGATGATATCTTTCTTTTAGTCTCAGTGAATCGAATTTCAATTGCTTCCCATAGCGACCACCTTTTAAAAGATTTGACTGTAGTTTAGCCTGTGCACTCTCGTATTTCCCTCCTACATACAAACAAGCGGGTAATAAGACCCATTATGGTAATGTTTATCTTTATTAGCATGATGTAAATAAAAGAATAATCTTTTGTAAAAAGGTTTGTTAGTAGAACAGCTAGAGAAAGTAATGTAATGGGACACGTCATATTTTTACTTTCTCTACACGTGCTATGTACATGATGTATATAGAAGGTGTTGCATTCCACCCAAAAATTCGATACCGAGATTTCACCGGAAATTCGCGTGTAGGGTCCCCTGTATCCAAAAAAAGCATTTTCAGACAAAGATCCATGTGTGTGTGTCCATGTATCTGCGAACAAGATAACTCAAAAACGTAAAGTCGATAAAATACCAAACTTGATATATAAGTTTAGTATCTTCCAGGGATGCGACGCAAAGATTTTCAGAAAAATCCAGTCACCGCAAACTACCCTTTATATAGCAAAATTTTCGAAAACTTTGATTTTCTTAAAAATGGCTATAACGGTTTTGATTAAAATTCTGGGACTAGCCTCTGAAAACCTCTTTATTCTGAATGAATGTTGCTGAATGTTTTGTAACTGGTAAAGCGAAAGACAGACGAAAACTACTACACAAAAAATGTAGATCACGTTAAAACACATAATTTATGTCGTATACGTTTCTTTCGTTGATGTGATCATTTTTGAGATATTCCTTGCAATTTGTTTCTGATTTAAAATAATTATTTCACACTGAAAGTTGTAAACTCTTGGCCCTGCATAGAAATGGATTTTATCCAAATGGCAAGCAGCTTTTAAAAGATTTGACTATAATTTCCTTATTTTCCTTCTGTTTATAAGAAAACAAATAACTAAGACAATTTCTGCTAATGTTTAGTTCTAGTATCATAAAGTGGATAGAAGAATGTGCTTTTAAACAATAATTTGTTACAGCGATGTAGAGAAAGTCATGTGAATGGAACACATTTATTTCTTATTTTTTATTGTAGTTCTCTTTTGCGATCTTGAATATTGCTGCAGCTTTCAATGGCATTGTAATACATTTTCCATGGCACACGTCGCTGATTACCTCATTCTTACTTACAATAGCTCAAACACAATCCATGGCGTGCTGCCAGTGTCATGCAATAGATTTCATGGGCACTTTATCTTAAATCTTGTGTTGAATCCACGATCATAGAAAGTAGGTCACGTGCACAAAGGAACAGTGTGAATAACTGATGTTAAGGCTTTTCATCTCTTGATGTCTTTTCCTAAGCTTGACGACGTAATGTCTTTCTTTGTGACTGCTGAAGACAAGCGTTAATTTTCGTAAAGTGAGGAAGGAGATATTACGAAACATATTTTAAACTTTCAAAGTACCAAGTACTGGATTATGTATTTGCAGAATGACTTACAAATCGTGTTATCCTACAGCCAAATTGTTTTTGTTGGGCAATTTCTAATGTCTAACTTTCTCTTTCACCTCTTTCATAATATGACCGACCAATGAATCCTTCCTGTCATATGCGAGTTGTTGAAGGCCGAAGTTCGCTGCACTGTTGTTCACTTGTTTACCAAGCTGTTGACGTTGATCGAGCTTAGCTCTTCTATCTGTTGTAAGTTAGAGGTTAACCAGAGAAGTCAAGGGAAAGTTTTATATGGAAAGCGTTTATTTTTTGTAATTCTATAAATTCTTGGGTGATAAATGATGCTAATTAAAATTTCCTGTTCTATATTAATTTCTTTATTAGTATTTTTATATAGAGAAAATTATATAATGGGAGATCTTACACATAATCGAGTTATTATTTTCTCTACACGTACTATGTACATAGTGTATAGAGAAGGTATTGCATTCCACCCAAAATTCGATCCAAAAAAAGCATTTTTGGAAAAAGATCCGTGTGTGCGTGTGTGTGCATATGTGTGTATCTGTGGACACCATAGCTCAAAAACGAAAAGACCGTTAAATATCAAACTTGGCAGCCATGTTGGTCAATCGACCAATGGCAGAGTCAAATCTAAAACTGAACTAGAATCTGCAAAGTCGCTTTCTGGATCATCCGCTTCCTTTTCTTCCTTGCAGTATGTAGCTAAGGGCTGCTCATTTTTTCCATGCTTAATAAACATGAGTTCCATTATGCTATTTAATATTTACCTATTTTACTTTTCAATGGGTCTGTATTTAGTTATATTGTTTTATATCCTCGTATCATATTCGTTCCAATCTGATGCAAGCTATACTAGAACGAGGAATATAATTTGCGCGGACTGCATTATCATTTCAGAAGGTGTCATATCTGAACATAAGTGCAGGTGCCACACTATCATTATTTTGTAGTTCATGCTTTATTACTTTCTCTAGCCCCGTATGCACAATGTACATAGGGGCACAGAAGTATTGTATTCCACCCAAAAATTCGATGTCGAGATTTCACCGGAAATATATGTTTTGGGGTCCCTTGAGTCCGAAAAAAGCATTTTTAGAAAATGGTCCGTGTGTATGAGTGCGTGTGTGACTGTGGACAGCATACCTCAAAAATGAAAAGTCCATTAAATACCAAACGTGATATTTAAGTATAATATCTCCCAAGGATGCGACAAAAGGATTTTAAAGACAATTCCACCACCACAAACTCTTTACATTGAAAGCTTTTTAAACATTTTAATTTTCTCAAAAGTGATTCTAACCATTTTGATTAAAATATCGTAAACATGTTTACGTGACAGATAAAATGTATATCTTGAATTTTCTGGGAATAGCCTCTGAAAACCTCTTTATTCTGGATGAATTTTTCTGAATTTTGCTTAGCTAGTAAACCATAAAGGATAGACACTTTACTACACAAAAAATTAGGTCTCGTACAACACATAGCTTGTATCATATATATATATTGTAGAGCTGAGATATTCCTTTTTATTGGTTTCAGCTTTAAAATACTTATACTTTTTTCATACCGGAGTGCGTTAACTCCAGGCCATACAATCAAAGGAATTTCAATCACATCGCAACCACCTTTTAAAAGATTTGACTATCGCTTTAGCCTATGGTACTTCCTTATTTCCCTTCTACTTACAAGCAAGCAAGTAATAAAACGATTTCTACAAACGTTTATCTCGATTAGCATGAAGTAATAGAAGAATAAGCTTTTTAGCCATAATTTTTAGAGAGATATAGAGAAAGTCATGTGAATGGAACACATTAGATATTTCTACTTACACACAGACAGGCATAAACACATATACACATACATACTTCCATATATACATATATAGTATTCACATCAGTTTTATGAAATAAAATAATCAGATTTAAAAATACAGTTCTGGTTATCTATTATTATTTTATTATTATTACTATTATTATTATTATTATTACTATTATTATTATTATTATTTATCATAAAATACGGCACGGTTTGGAACTTTTGGTTCGTTCCGATTTAACACAGATAAAACTGGTATTTTCAATACTTTTTTCGAATTTCCGACCTCTCCTCTTTCTCTGGGCTTATATTGGTACATGTATATGTATTATTTTTGTTGTTGTTTTATTAGTAACAGTATTAGTAGTGGTAGAGTAGTTTTAGTAGTAGTAGTAGTAGTAGTAGTAGTAGTAGTAGTAGTAGTAGCAACAGCAGCAGCAGCAGCAGCAACAGCAGCAGCAGCAGCAGCAACAGCAGTAGAAGTTGTAGTGGTAGTGGTGGTGGGGCCGTAGGAAGATCAGTTTATAAAAATAGCAATAACGAAAAATTAAGCCCCTAATGATATCCAAAAATAGATTCCATTAGATAAATGTGTTAATGAACTGTTTAGCAAAAGAAATTAAAATAATATGAAGTTTTTAGAGCTCATTACTGTGAAACCAAATCAATATGTCCAAATATGAATATCAAATGAGATGTTCTGATTAATTTAACATTAAGGGTGTAGAAAAGGAAAATATACGTAATTACTGGTATTTAGCTTCCCAGAAAGCTCATGAACCTGAATAAGATATCTGAAAGGAGATAATAAATCAAATCTTCCTTATACAATTTTTACTGAGAGATTTTACTTCTAATACCCTATGTGTACATTCAAAGACATTAAGAATAGCCTGGCGCTGTGGTTTTGTTGAAAATGTGAACATTTGGTACTAATCTGGAACAACAAACCAGGCGAGTAAGAAAAGGCAAAATTAATAGGGCAATCCATTCTTCATCTTTCACTCCTACTCGACTCTCCTTCAGAGCAGGTTGACTTGTATAAAGAGTGTATTTATTTTGCCCACTACATGTGCGAATTACTTTGGCATTAGAACTTCAGAGAAAAGACTGACACAATTTTGTATCACCCGATGAAAGAGGTGACTTATTGTCCAACTAGAGAGTTTGGGGATCTTCAGTTCGCAACTCTGAACTTCATTTGTCACAAGTTACGTTTCACGTGCACCCTCTTTCTCCCCGTCGGTAATGTGACTTGTCCAACACGGTTTAATCGTCGGTAATGTGACTTGTCCAACACGGTTTAACCGTCGGTAATGTGGCTTGTCCAACACGGTTTAAGAGCATATCAAGGCTGTATGAGAGGCCTCTCCTGAACCTGAAGGTGGCACAAGCGACTAATAGTGCCGAAACAGGTGGAAGACAAGTGGAGACGACGATTTGTTATAACACGTTACACTACTTGACATTCTAGATAACATTAGTCCCGCAAAAGAACCCTTATTGTTCTCGTGCCAAAATTCTAAAAAATGCATTAGAACGGGATTATACTGAACAGCTCCAAATTACTCTCCTAAAAGTGTAGCTTTTAGATTGTTCATGCTTAGCTCTCTCTGTGAATGTTCAGGGTTCCGATAAATATCAACAAAGTCCACAATATGTATGTTGATACATATTGTTACTCCATATATATGACATACTTCTAGAGATATGTGGTGAAAGCACAAGATTGTTCACGCTTAGCTCTCTCTGTGAATGTTCAGGGTTCCGATAAATATCAACAAAGTCCACAATATGTATTGTTACTCCATATATATGGCATACTTCTAGAGATATGTGGTGAAAGCACAAGATTGTTCTGAGGGAAAGATAAAATCAGGTAGTCACACATAAAAAACCTTATGTGATCCATTCACATGACTTTCTCTACGTCTCTGCCACATATTGGTGTTAGAAAGCTTATGCTTATTTTACTTCATGCTAATTGAGAAAAATTAACACAAATAGTCTTATTACTTGCTTCCTTGTAAGTGGAAGGGAAATAAGGGAGTACCATAGGTTAAAGTGATAGTCAAAAGTTGGTTGCTATGTGACTGAATTCCCTTTGTTTGTATAGACAGGAGTTAATAAATTCCTGAATGAGAAAATTAGATTTTTAAAGCTGTAACTAATAAGACGGAATATCTAAAAAACGATCAACTCCACGAAAAAAATGTATATGACATAAATTGTTTGTTTTAACGTGATATACAGTTTCTGTCTAGGAAGTCTTTGCCTATTTCATATGGTTTACCAGTTACACAAAATTCAACAAAAATCATCCATCACCCAAAAAGCTACGATCAACAAAAATAAAAGTTAATTACTTGAAAAACAAAGACCCAGCTTCTTCATAAGACATTAAAATAAGTAATAGAGTAAAAAAATCTGATGTATTACATGGAGTTACGTTTTACTCAGAAAGAAGCAATAAGACCATGTCTGCTAATCAATTAGCATGAAGTAGATAGAAGAATAACTTTTTTAATAATAATTTGTAACAGAGGTGTAAAGTCATGTAAACGGAACGCATCACATTTTTACTTTCTTTATACTCACTATGTACATAGTGTATAGAGAATGTATTGCACTCCACCGAAAAATTCGATACCGAGATTTCACCGGAAATATATGTTTTAGGGTCCCCTGTATCAAAAAAAAGTATTTTCCGAAAAAGGTCCGTGTGTGTGTGTATGTCCGTGTGTCCGTGTGTCCACGTGTCAGTGTGTCCACGTGTCAGTGTGTCCGTGTGTCCGTATGTCTGTGAGCACGATAACTCAAAAAACGAAAAGTCGGTAAAATACCAAACTTGGTATTTAAAATTAGTATCTTCCAGGGATGCGACACGAAGATTTTGAGAAAAATCCCACCACCCCAAACTACCCTTTACATCGAACTTTTTTTCGAAAATTTTTATTTTCTAAAAAATGGTTCTAACGATTTTGATTAAAATATCGTATATTAAAGTTATTTACCTCGCAAATAAAATGTATATTTTGAATTTTCTGGGAATAGCCTCTGAAGACCACTTTATTCTGGATGAATTTTTCATAACTACTAAACCGTAAGAGATGGACAAAAACTTAACCCACAAAAAATGTAGAGCATGTTAAAACACACAATTTATGTTATATACGCTTTTTTCGTGGAGTTGATCGTTTTTGAGATATTCCTTTTTCTTGGTTTCAGCTTTGAAAAACTTATACTTTTCTCATACAGGAATTTGACAACTCTTGTCCATACAAACAAAGGAACATCAGTCACATAGCAACCAGATTTTGGCTTTCACTTTAACCTATGGTACTCCCTTATTTCGCTTCTACTTACAATAAAGCAAGAAATAAGACTATTTCTGCTAATTTTTCTCGATTACCATGAAATAAATAAAAGAAAAGCTTATCAACAATAATAATTTAGAGATATAGAGAAAGGCATGTGAATGGAACACATCAGATTTTTCAAAAAAACTTATGATTCAAATGTCCTTAAAACATTTCTGGTGTTTCTGTATTTCTGGTGAAATCTTGCTTGGAATTTCTTTTTACTTTCTATGTACATAACGTGTAGAGAAGATATTGCATCCCACCCAAAAATTCGATACCCACATTTCACCGGAAATACTTTTTGGCCGCCCTGAATAAAATAAAATGGTTTTGGAAGAAGGTCTTTGTATTTAAGTTTGATATCTTCCAAGGATGCGATACGATTTTCAAAAACATCCTCCCACGCCAAACTAGACTTTACATGGAAAATTTTTCGAAAAATTTTATTGTATCAAAAATGGCTTTAACGATTTTGATTAAAATATAGTATATTATAGATATTTACCTGAAAAATAATATGTATATCTGACTTTTCTGGGAATAATCTCTGAAGACTGCTTTGTTCTGAATGAATTTTATGGAATCTTGCATAACTGGCAAACCGTAAGAGATATAGAAAAACTTATTTAATAGAAAATGTAGAGCTCTTTAAAACACATAATTTATGTTATGTACATTTTTTCCCTGGAGTTGGTTGTTATTGAGATATTCCTTGTTATTGGTTTCAGCTTTAAAAAACACTTTTCTCATACGGGAAATTGTAAACTCCTGCCCATACAAAGGAACTTCTCATAGCAACCAGCTTTGACTAACACTTAGGCTATACTACTTCCTTATTTCCCTTCAACTTGCATGGAAGCAACTATTAAGACTATTTCTGTTAATATCTTCTCGATTATGCGGGAATGATGCAATATCTTGCACCATTAGTTAGGAAACCGCTTGCGCATTTAAGGTCGACTGCGCTTTGCTCACAATCTAGGCATTACTGGGACAAAAAGTAGCAGCTGACGGCCTGAGAAAAAACTGCTAGCCTAGGTCACGGTCAAACAACCGTGACGTGTTCAGCAATTCGAATCCTGAAGAAGTTTCACTAAGGTAAACGCTTCATTCGAAGGCTATATGTACTTAGTTTTTACCTTACAACAAACAAAATGTACCGGAGTTTAAACACAAAAGTCAAATTATATTCGACAACTAACTGTGGATAAACGCTGATCATTAGAGTCTTTCTCTTTTTAATTTCTCTACACGTACTATACACATAGGAGATAGAGAAGATATTGTATTCCTCCCAAAACTTCGATGTTGAATTGTTATATATTCTGATGTGTTACACTCACATGCCTTTCTCTAGCTGCTCTACAAAAAAAGTCTTACAAAAGATTATTCTTCTTCCTACACAATGCTAATCGAGATAAACATTACTCCATTAGTACAATGCTCTTATAACTTAGTTCCTTATAAGTAGAAAGGAACTAAAGGAATATGCTATCCTAAAGTGATAGTTAAATGATTTAAAATATATCGTTATACGATTATCATTGCAAATCGCTACTTTGCTTGGCCAGGAGTACAACTAAAGAAACACGGACACTTTCTGTCTCAGAAAAGTATAAGTACTTTAAAATTGAAAAAAATAACAAGGAATTTGGAAACGGTTACCTTCACAACAAAAACTAAAGGACATACATTGTGTCTTTTGACGAGATCTATATTTTTTTACATTAAATTTTTGTTTATTTCTTACGGACTAGCAGAGAAGCAAAATTCATTCAGAATAAATAGGTCTTCAGGGAATATTCCCAGAAAATTAAGGATATACATTTTATTTGGGATGTAAATATATTAAAATACGGGATTTTAACCAAAATCTTTAGAGCCATTTTTGAGAAATTCAAAATTTTCGAAAAATGTTTCATGAAAGGCAATGGCGTTTTATTTGTGGACACTCTTTAACTGCTGTGGTTCTCAGGGTGTTATTCTATACCAAGCATGAAAGACCACTTAATTTTGCTGAGAAGCCTCTCTATCAGGCTTGAGGATCTTTTACGTGCCGTAAATCTACGACACAGGACCCACGGCTTTACTTCCCTTCCGAAGGAAACCATGCTAAGGATTTTTACGCCCGAAAAAATCCATCGTCCTCTGCCGGGTTTGAACCCACGATCTTGGATATATGAAGTTTGCATGGTAACCATTACACCACGGAAGTCGACAATTTCTCCGTGTAAAGGGTAGTTTGTTATGGGGGATTTTCTTGAAAATCTTCGTGTCGCATCCTTGGAAGATACCAAACATAAATACCTAGTTTGGTATTTAAAGGTCTCTTCATTTTTGAGCTTTGCTGTACAAACAAACACGGAAGCCGCGCCGTGGCCGAGTGGTTAGACCACTCGCCTCTCACCTAGACGGGTTCGATCCCAAGCGACCGCGTGAGAGATTTGTGGTGGACAAAGCGGCGCTGGTGCAGGTTTTCTCCGGGATCCCCGGTTTCCCCCGCCTTCGCTTTCCACCGGTGCTCCATCTTCATTCATGTATCATCAGTGTCACCGCCTGCGGTGCCATAAGTAGTTAAAGCCGGCGTTAAACACTACCAAACACACACAGTTTTTTTCTAAAAATGTTCTTTTGGACCCATGGGATCCAAAAACTTATATTTCCGATGAAATCTCAACATTGATTTTTTGGGTAGAATACAATACCTTCTTATCCACTATGTAAATTGTACATGAGGGCTAGAGAAAGTAAAAATATCATTTTTATGAGAAAGTCAGTGAGTCTGGACAGCATACTTCAAAAATGAAAAGATCATTAAATACCAAATTTGATATTTAAGATTGGTGTCTTCTAAGGATGCGTCACGAAGATTTAAGAAAATACCCCGATCTCAAACGATTACCCTTTACGTGGAAAAAACATGTTTGAAAATTGTTTTTCTCAAAAATGGCTCTAACGATTCTGATAAAGATATTTTACATCATAAATAAAGTGTGTATCTTGAATTTTCTGGCAATGGTCTCTGAAGATGTCTTCATTTTGGGTGAATTTTGCTGAATTTTGCAAAAACAATAGATCTCGTTAAAACAGATATAACCGTTTCCGAGATATTCCTTGTTAATGGTTTCATTTGTAAACGTCACGGGAATCCATCTTTAGTTTCATCTCTCTTTTGTTTCACTTCCATTGTTCACATAGCAACCGGCTTTTAAAACATATGACCATCGCTTTAGTCTAGTGAATTCCCTTGACTATTTATGGTAATGTTGGTGTTGATTACCATTATGTGGGAAAAGAATAATCTTTTGTTAGAATAGTTTGCAGAACAGGTAGAGAAAGTCATGTGAATGAAACACATTATTTTTCTCATTTTTCCTTTCTTTCCTTTGTATACATGTTACACAGATGAACTGTTATGTAATGTATAAGATTATTATTAATATGATAATATATACCTAAGTGTGCCACTGTAGAATGAAAAATATCAGATTAAATCTTTGATTTACTTTGAAGTCGTTATTCATGATGATAATGATGATGACGATGCTTCTTTTAGTATAAATGCCAGATTTCTGAATTCCTAACACCGGAAGAGCTGAAGGAATAAGGAGCCTGCCTTTATCAAACAAACGAAAGTGAGTAAGCAAATACTGCAGAGAAGGCGCTGAACTTTCTCCGTATTCTCGAGTTTAATCCGCTGTCGATCCATTCTAACGATTAATATTTAAGTTTTCTAGAAGTTGAACACGTTGGCCTAAATTGATTGCATATGTCAGTTTTACAGATGTCATTGTTAACAACTATAACCTGCACTATCTGAATTCTGATTAAATTTATATATCCTTGAATCCAAAAAAGAACAGTTGTGTCTATGAACAGCATAACTCAAAAACGAAAAATCCGTCGAATACCAAACTTGTTATTTAAGTTCAGCATGTTCTAAGCAGGCAAAATGAAGACTTTAGAGAAATTCCTCCACCTCAAAAAACTCTTTACATGAAATAATTTTCTAACATTTTGATTTTCTCAAAAACGGCTCTAACAGTTTTGATTAAGATACTATAAGTTTTAAATATTTTTATGATAATGAAATTCATATCTTGAATTTTATGAGCACTTCGTACACATACATCAAGACTATAATAATAAAAATGAAGATTGCATAAAATGTTTTCTGTACATCGTTTTGTAGCACCTGGCCTTCGAGATAAATGGGAATGGGGCGTAAGGAAGCTTAAATATAATAACGGTTGCAATACCATATCTCTATTAATATAGAATATTCCTTTGGTAGAGTAACAAATACTATTCTTTGGAAGTTATTTAACAGATGTGCAACAGGTACAATGCAAAAGCATGTCTTCCTCTATCCAAAGTGTTTTCTTCTTTTGCTTCCCAATCCAACTCTTCAAATGCTTAAATAATGTATTTTATTTGCATATAAATTTTAGATATTTCAATTCATTAGGGCAGTATCAATTCTTATTTTTGGAATATGAGAGCATTCTCTCTTCAAACATTTGCAACCTCCTTATTTTGGTTTCTCGTTATAATTATTGTATTGCACCCAAAAATTCAATACCGAGATTTTACCGGAAATACCTGTTTTGGGACCCCCTAAATCCCAAAAAAATCATTCGTGTACCTGTGGGTAGCATAGCTCAAAAATCAAAAATCTGTTAAGTACCAAACTTGGTATTTATGTTCAGTATCTTCCAAGGATATGACACGAAGACTTTCAAGAAAATCCCTCCACCCATAACTACCCTTTACATGGAAAAAAATATTTATTTTAAGTAAGATCTCTTATATTTAAGATATTTACATGACAAAAAAAATAAATTTCTTGAATTTTCTGGGAATAGTATCTTAATACCTCTTTATTCTGCATGACATTTTCAGAATTTTTCTTAACTGATTAACCGTAAGGTATAGATAAATCTTAATACAAAAAATGTAGATCTCATTAAAGCACACAAGTTATGTCATATACATTTTTTTTTTTTTTTTTTTTTTTTATGCGGAGTTGACCATTTTTGAGATATTCCTTTTTACTGGTTTCAATTTTAAAAATACTTAATTTTTTTATAGAAGAACTTGTAAACTCCTGGCCACGCAAGGAAAGGAATTTCGAAGCCATAGCAACCACATTTTAAAACTTTTGACTGTCGGTTTAGCCTAGTGTATTCCCTTATTTCCTTTCTACCGTTTCTACTACATAAAAAATAAGATTATTAACAATAATTTGTTACAGAGATGTAAAGAAAGTCATGTGAATGGATCCACATCAGATTGTTTCATTCGTTGGGCAATGTGTACGAAACAAGTGAGAAAACAATAATGAAAACTTAAAAATACGTTCATTTTAACTATTAGAGAATATTCTGCATGAAGATAAGGGGTGAGGCAAAATAATATCTAATAGGCAGTTTAGACTTATCAGAACTACGCTGCGAAGATATGGATTTCATACTATTTAAAACTATTTAAAAAAATAGACCATTGACGTAAATGAAAACAAAATGTGGATTCCTTGAGGTTTTCGATCTTCCAGTCGAAATCCACGAGCTCATTCGTCGAGAAAACGAGAAAGTTGAGCATGCTCAGTGGTTTGGAACTAAAGGCTTGCAGAAAAAAGTGAATGTTATATCAGGAGTTACATCAGTGATAGCATTGAATTATTCCTTTTGTTCTTTTTACTTTCTCTAGGCGTACTAAGAACAACTGTATGAAGAATGTATTATATTGCGCCCAAAAATTACACGGGATATATATGTTTTGAGAGCCCCTTAATCCAAAAAAGATGTGTTCTATTCACATGACTTTCTCTACATCTCTGCAACAAAGTATTCTTAAAAAGCTTATGTTTCTTTTTACTTCATGCTAATCGAGAACATATTAGCAGAAATAGTCTTATTACTTGCTTCTATGCAAGTAGAAGGGAGTACCATAGGTTAAAGTATTAGTCAAAAGTTGGTTCCTATGTGATTGAAGTTCCTTTGTTTGCATGGACCGGAGTTGACAATTCCCGTGTGAGAAAAGTATCTTCTTTAAAGCTGAAACTAATAACAAGGAATATATCTTTTTGATACACACCACGAAAAAAAAGAATATAACATAAATTGTGTGCTTTATATTCCATATTTTTTGTTATGTATTTGTCTATCCCTTACGGTTTGCCAGCTATGCAAAATTCCGTAAAATTCATCCAGAATAAAGCAGCCTTCAGAGGCTGTTTCCAAAAAATGTAAGATATATATTCTATTTTTAAGGTAAATATCTTTAATATGAAATATTTTAATCAGAATTATTAGAGCCATTCTTGAGAAAATCAAAATTTTCGAAAATTTTTCCTGGGGGGAGGGGGTTTTGCTTTAAAATCTTCGTGTCCTTGGAAGATACTGAACTGAAATACCAAGTTTGGTATTTAACGGTCTTTTCGTTTTTCAGCTATGCTCTACACAGACACACACAGGCTCACACACATACACACACGGGGACCTTTTTCTGAAAATGCTTTTTTTTGGATATAGGGACCCTAAAACATATATTTCCGGCGAAATCTCGGTATTGAATTCTCTATATACACTATGTACATAGTACGTGTAGAGAAAGTAAAAATACGGTACAGCATATTTCAATGTTTATTATGAATTGTTCTTATTTTATGAATTGTTGTTAATCTATAATTTTAATGCGGATTTTATTGGTTACATAACAATATGTTTAATAATAGGCGTGTTATATGTACCATTTCTGAATCTTATTTAACATAAATGTATCAATTAATTGCCTAAGAACTTTTTTTTTATTCGTTCTAACAAATGTACTCACACGGAGTGCTCAGTACAAAAGAACGGAGTGGTGAACGGGAAGTCCCGGTTTGTGTCCTCAGGTTTTATAGCCAAAGATGTTGGAGATGAAATAACCGTGCAAATGCCCGTCAGGGAGGAGGGGCCTGACGGGATTAGAACCGCGAGTGTTAACGACCTCGACCACCCATAAACAAATAAAAAATATTTGATGTGTTCCAGTCACATAACTTTCTCTACATCTCTGCAACAAATTATTGTTAAAAAGCTTATGCTTCTATTTACTTCATTTTAACCGAGAAAAAAATACCAGAAATAGTCTTATTACTTGCTTCCTTATAAGTAAAAGGAAAATAAGGGAGTATTATAGGCTAAACTGATAAATAAGGTGGTTGCTATGTGACTGAAGCTCCTTTGTTTGTATGGACAAGGAATTTGTATGAGAAAAGCATCATGCTTTCAAAGCTGAAACCAAAAACAAGGAATATGTCAAAAACTATCAACTCCACGAAAAAAATATGCATGACATAAATTGGGTGTTATAATGTGCTCTACATTTTTTGTGTGTTAAGCTTTTGTCCATCTTTTACGGTTTAGCAGTTATGCAAAATTCCGTAAAATTCATCCAGAATAAAACAGTCTTCAGAGGTTATTCCCAGAAAATCAAAGATCTAATTATTATTTGTCAGGTAAATATCTTTTATGTACGATATTTTAATCAAAATCGTTAGAGCCATTTTTGAGAAAATCAAAATATTCTAAAAATGTTTCATATAAAGGGTAGTTGGGGATGGGGGAACTTTATTGAAAATCTTTGTGTCGCATCCTTGCAAGATACCAAACTTAAATACCAAGTTTGGTATTTAACAGTCTTTTCGTTTCTGAGCTATGCACAGACAAACACGCACACGAGGGCCTTTTTCCAGAAATGCTTTTTAGAATTCAGGGGAACCCAAAACATGTATTTTCGGTGAAATTGAATTTTTGGGTGTATTATAATACCTTCTCTATACATAGTTATGTAGTACGTGTAGAGAAAGTAAAACCTCAAAGTCAGAGTACTGAAAGTATCTGTGCTGTAAAACAGAATATTAGCTATGACGGCTCCCAACGAAAGTGCAAACAGACAGACAGACAGACTTTCTTTTGTCAGGTGCCATGACCGCTCAGCAATGTGAAAATCATCTTGAGAGCACGAGGAAAATAATCATCCTTCAGGCAATATTCAACCTTCTGAACTTACTCCGCTAACTCGGTTTATGAAAGTTGCACACTTATTGAGAAATACCTTCGCTTCCGACAGTACTATAGCCTACCAATTTATTCGTCAAAATAAAATTTCTGATGGCATTTTAATGGGAACACACTATAGAGACAAGAAATAATAGATATAAGAACACAATCCACTGGAATAGGAAATTAAACTTATATTTGATATCAAAATTTTACCAATATAATAACAGCTGTATAATAGCCTTTAAATTTTTACTTTCTCTTTACGTACTATGTACAGTCTATAGAGAAGGTAGGTATTGTATTCCACCCAAAAACCAGAAATACATGTTATGGGTCTCCCTGAATCCAAAAAAAAAATCATTTCTGGAAAAAGGTCTGTATGTGAGTGTGTGTGTGTGTATGTCTGGGCATTATAGCTCAAAAACGAGAAGACCATTAAATACTAAATTTGGTATTTAAATTTGGTGTCTTCCAAGGATGCGACACGAAGATTTTCAAGAAAATTCCTCCACCCAAAATTACCCTTTACATGGCAAAATGTTCGAACATTTTGATTTTCTCAAAAATCGCTCTAAATATTTTGATTATAATATCGTATATTAAAGATATTTAACTCCTAAATAAACTGTGTATCTGGAATTTTCTGGGGATAGCCTCTCAAGACTACTTTATTCTGGATGAATTTTACGGAATTTTGTATAATTACTAAACCGAGGGATGGACAAAACTTACCACACAAAAAATGTAGAGCTCATTAAATCACACAATTTATATCATATTATAAACATCATATCTTCAAGGGAAGCCACAAGAAGATTTTGAGTAAATTCTCCTATCCCAAATAACACTTTACATGGAAAAAATGTCAAAATGGTTGTTTTTCTCAAACATTTCCATAACGATTTTGATCAAAATACCGTAAAGGTATTTACACGACTAATAAAAGTATATCTTGAATTTTCTGGGAATTGTCTCTGGAGACCTTTTATTCTGGATGAATTTTGCTCAATTCTTCATAAGTGATAAACCATAAGGGACTTACAAAAAATGTAGATCTCGTTAAAACAATCAATTTATGTAGTATATGTGTTTTCGAGGAGTTCAGCACGTATGTGACATTCCTTGTTATTGGGTTCAGTTTTAAACTACAAAAAGTTTCTTATACTGGAATTTATAAACTCCTGGCCGCAAAGAAACGGATTTCAACCATATTGCAGCCATCTTTTAAAACATTTGACTATCGGTTTAGTCTAATCAAATCTTAATTCTCTTCCACTTAAAGGAAGCAGGTAGTAAAAACAATTTCTCCTAATGTTTATCTCCTAATGTTTATCGATGGAAGAATAAGCGTTATAACAAGAATGGAACAAATCAGATTTTTAAAAACGATCCATATAGAGCCTTTTTTATTTTCTTACTCTACTATGTACAGTAGGGATAGATAATAACCTTCCGCCTCTTTGCGATATAGGGATATTTAACTACGATGGTACACATCAGACTTTTGTTATTTTGTTTCAATTTTTTCATACTATACCTTTCTCAAATAGAAATTCGCTATACATTTTTCTTTCTGTATACGCACTATGTACATAGTGTATAGAAAAGGTATTGCACTCCACCCAAAAATTCGATAACGAGATTTCACCGGAAATATATGTTTTAGGGTACCCTTTATCTATAAAAAGCAGTTTCGGAAAAAGATCCGTGTGCGTGTGTATGTGTGTGTGTGTCCGTGTGTCCATGTGTCCGTGAACACGATAACTCAAAAACGAAAAGTCGGTAAAATAACAAACTTGGTATTTAAGTTTAGTATCTTCCAGGGATGCGACACGAAGATTTTGAGAAAAATCCCCCCACCCCAAACTACCCTTTACGTGGAACTTTTTTTCGAAAATTTTGATTTTCTTAAAAATGACTCTAACGATTTTGATTAAAATATGGTATATTAAAGATATTTACCTAACAAATAAAATGTATATCTTCAATTGGGAATAGCCTCGGAAGCTTACTTTATTCTGGATGAAATTTACGGAGTTTTGCAGAGCTCCTAAGCCGTGAGCAATAGTTAAAAACTTACTACACGAAAAATGTCGAGCACGTTAAAACACACAATTTTTGTTATATACATTTATTTCATGGAGTTGATCGTTTTTTAGATATTCTTTGTTTTCGGTTTCAGCTATGAAAAACTTATACTTTTCTCATATAGAAATTTGCCAACTCTGTCCATAGAAATAAAGGAACTTCAGTCACTTAGCAATCAGCTTTTGACTGTCACTTTAACCTATGGTACTCTCTTATTTCCCTTCTACTTACAAGGAAGCAAGTAATACGACTATTTCTGCTATTTTTTTTTTTTCTAGATTAGCATGAAGTAAACAGAAGCATAAGCTTTTTAACAATACTCTGTTGCAGAGATGTAGAGAAAGTCATGTGAATGGAACATATCAGATTTTTCTACCTGCTGGTAAAATAAGGAGACCGAAATTTCAAAGGCCTCACATGGCTGAAGCCGATTGCATCTCCTTTATCTTGTACTTACACGGAAATTTGTAATTAAAATATGTTTGCAGATGCATAACTTGATAAAGGGTAGTGGATAGAAGAATAAGTTTTTAGGATAAGTTTGTGGCGAGTCGCTAGAGAAAGTGAGAGATACATTTTACGCTAATCTTGAAATATTGTATATGAATGTGAAACAAGGAAAACTAATATTTTATGGGGTTGCTTCAGTACGCCTCACTCTTTCTCCTACATTGCCTATGGCAGTTAATGTTGGATAACACACTTTTTTTTAGTTCTTAACGCCCGCTTTTACTACAAATGGCGCCGCAGGCGATAAACACACTTTTAATTTGTGCTGTAATTCTTATAATAAAACTCCTGGAATACGTTTAAGTGGTGACAAAATGATAACTTCTTAATGTTCGAGTTGTTTGCACGGTAGCTTCTCATCTCATAGGCTGAAGGTTCGATTAGTTTTCTGGAACGTAGGAAGTTTTCTATGTGTACCAATCATCCAACTTTCCCGTAAAGACCATAAGAATGAATGACTAGACTATGTGTTTCAGAATATATAAAGACCTGTAACACCTATTAAACTTAACGTTTCGTTTCGTAATCGGCCTAATTGTAAGACTTACAAGCCAATGCCTAGAGGTCAGAAGCCCGTCGGTGAGCCTACGGCACGAAACATCAGAACGGAGAACCTGTTACGGCTCGTATCCAGGCGGGAACATGAGGAAGTGGATGATATGCAATGTAAGCGAAATTGAAGATTGGAAAGGAGGAATTGGTGGAATAAGTGGCGGGGGAAACCGCAGGACCCGGAGAGAACCTGTCCAGACACCGCTTCGTTCACCATGAATCCCACATGCGGGTAATTGGGATCGAACACTGGCCGCCTAGATGGGAGGCGAGCGGTCTAACCGCTCGACCACTTCACCGTCTAAAACTTAACATAAACGCGATAATTATATCAGCTACTAAAAGTCAAAACTGCAGAGTTTTTATCCTACATCCTCAGAAATCTTCCTTTTTAAAACCATATATAAGAGTATATGTACATTTAACAGTTTAAATAGTTGATTTAAACATGGCGAAATGATGGGTCTTGCCCACTTACCTTTGTTTTTAAAGTAATTTAACGTAACTTGTAAATTTTCTATTTCAAATTTATCTGAATCATCAGACGATTGAGAAGCAGTAATGATCTCTTAAACCATATTATAGTAATACATAAAATATAATATTCCTCCTATAAATATTTCCAATATTAATAATCTTCCATAAACCATTATTCAGCTTTCCAACAAAATTATATAGTGTAACAATAACATTATAAACTTACACTTTTCTTCAAAACTATTGAGCCTATTTCAATGAAATTTTATACCACAATTGCTAAATAATTTATTTTAATAATATAAACCTTGTTATCTTAAAAAATCGAAAACATAAAATTTAAAAAATGCACATGTGCAAAAAACTACAAAAGTTCACAATTCTTCCTCTCAAATATACTTATTAAGTTTGTATAGTAGGTATTAGGTCACCCAGTTGCTCCGTATTTGACGTATGGAGATATTCCTTCGGGTATAAAATGGTTCCAGAAATAAACGCAGCTACTTCAAATTAAACCATGTAAGTGTGGAACTGGCTGCACGAACTTGCTTATCAGTGGAGATGGCGAGCGGGTCGCGCTCATTGCGAGGGGTAAAACGAAGTTCGCTCAGTTTCCCACTGTGCATTTATAACTTAATATAGCCCAGTTGAGTTCTGCAACTCGTATAACGCTTTAGGTGACATCTGCATACGCTGGGCCACCTGGTATAACAGAGTCAGCAGTAGTCCATAAATGAATTTTGATTATGCATTAATCATATATAATATTGCTTAATGCCCTAAAAATATTAAAAGAATGCGCTTGAATATTGATGAAGTGCAGTACAGCGAGAATATTAGACACACTATATATTTTTTTTCTTCAAAAAAAATGTTAACAGTTATGACTTTCTGCGGACATTTTAAATAATTATGCACTTTTTCATTGGAATTATAACCATACACTGAGCATTCAAGCTAAGTCAAATTTCATTTTAATCGAAGCAGTAGAATATTAGAAAATTCAACTAAAGTTATGTAATGAAATACTCAAATCGTATAAGAATCAGTACCCAGTCATTTTAAAGACAATTTTACAACCAGATAATAAAACAAAATTAAACACTAAGTTTTTGATTTATGTGTTGTGATCCTTAGAAGATTTTATCTGCGTATCTGTTCCTTCCATGCTTTCTATAATTCTAAAATTAAACTTAAAATTTTAATGTACAAATTAAACAAAAACTAAAAAAACAACAAAGAGATTGGAATTTCAATTGTTTCATATGGCGACCGGCTTTTGAAGGACAAGACTATCACTTTAGCTTGTGCATTTTCTTATGAAACAAGTATTAAATTTTAACATCTTTAAACTGGGATCTCAAAACATGTATTTCCGGTGGAATTTTGGTATCGAATTCGATACCGAAATTACACAAGAAGTACGTGTTTTAGGAACCCTGAATCCAAAAAACACATTTTTAGAAAAATGTATGTATTTGTGTGTGTATGTGTGTGCGTGTCTGAGGATAGCATAGTTCAAAAACGAAAAGACCTTAAATACCGTACTTGATATTTTAAGTTCAGTATATTCCAAGGATGCGACACGAAGATTTTCAAGAAAGCTCCCTCCACTCCCAAATTTTGGTTTTCTCAAAAATACCTCAAACGATTTTGATTAAAATATCCTATGCTTAAGATATTTACATAACAAATAAAATGTATATCTTGAATTTTCTGGGAATAGCCTTGGAAGACCACCTTAATCTGGATGAATATTTTTTAATGTTGTATAACTGGTAAACGTAGGAGAAAATGTAGAATACATAATCTATGTCAAATACATTTTATTCCTGGAGTTGGCCTTTTCAAGATATTCCTTGTTATTGGTTTCAGTTTTAAAAAGGGTAACTTTTCTCATATGGGAGCGTGTTAGCTCCTGACCATGCAAGGAAACGGATTTCAATCCATAGCAACCACATTTTAAAATATTTGATTGTCGGTTTAGCCTAGTGTATTCCCTTATTTCTCTTATAAGGAACTAAATAATAAGACCGTCTTTATTAGCATGAAGTAGATAGAAGAATAAGCTTATTAACAATAATTTGTTACAAAGATGTAGAGAAAGTCATATGAATGGAACCTATCACATTTTTTAAAATCACATTTCTCGCATCATGAAGTTTGTCAAAGTGAAAACGAACGTAAACCTGCAGTCAGAAAGAGAGAGAAAGCTCTTAGTCATGATATCATAAAGAGTTGAAGGAAAAGTGTGAAAAGTCACAGTGATATGCTACTTTCCTTGCTATAGAGGTATGAAGTCACATCTTACTGGAACAACACAAAGTTACGTACAAAACAGAGTTGTTCTTCAAAGTGAGCAGCTGATAAAGGTAAAAAAATCTGCAGATATTTTTACTTTCCTGTATCGCTTGCCTAATGTAGAGGAAGTATTGAGTTCAAATTATTTTTTTTTTTTTAATTTTACCGGGAATTATTCCTAAAGACCCTTAACAAATTTTAGAACAGATTTTAGAGTGAGAGAGAGAGAGTCAAAGTAACGTTCTTAACACTGAAAGATCTGATAAATTACATTCATATGGTTTCTCTACTGATTCTTTGATAAAATATTCTTACGAAAGCTTATTCATAAATCTATTTCACCCTAATCAAGATAGACATTAGCAGAAAGTGCCTTATTACTCAGTAGAAGGGGACTAAGGTATTATACAAAGCTGGTTTAGTCAAATCTGTTAAAAGACGCTCATTATGCGATTGAACTTCGGTTCACTTTGCACGCTCATAAGTAAAAAAAAAATAGGAATGACAAATTCACGTTTGAAAATTATTTTTATGTTTTAAACTGGAATGAATAATAAGGAATATCTTTGAAATGGTTAACTTGTTAATTGTTTCTGGCATAAATTGTTTGTTTTAACAAAATCTACATTTTTTGTGATGCCGTTACTAATGCTGCTTGCTTTTGTCTATCACCAGTTACACAAAAGTCCTCCATAATAGTCTTCAGAGGCTATTCCTAGAGAATTCAAGATATACACTTTATTTGTAATGTAAATATGTGGTATTTTAATCAAAATTCTTAGGTCCGTTCACCATTAAAGGGTAGTTATGGATGGGAAGGTTTTTATAAACTTTTTCGTGTAGCATGCTTGGAAGATTCTTAACTTAATCATCAAGTTTGATATTTAACCGCATTTTCGTTTTTAGTTGTGCTTGTCACGAACGCGCGCGCGGCGCACTCACACACACATACATACGGACCTCTTTCTAAAAAAATTTCTTTGGAAAGAAGGGACTCGAAATCCTGAATTCCAGAGAAATTCTGATATCAAATTTCTGGGTGGATTGCAATACCTTCTCTACAAAATGTACTATGTACTAAGCACAAAGAGTAGAAATTGGATAGGCTTCAATTGGGCATCCTCTAAGGCGTCCTCAAGGATTTACTTATGTCTAGAAACAACTAATAAGATGAAAAAGACCTGCTTGATTTCCTTTATGTAAAATTATTATAAAATGAAATTATAAATCATGGTATAGAATCATACTATGTAAATAGCATTATAATTAAAATGAAAAATCATAAAGACGAGAATTCTACTGTACATTCAAGCATGTAAACCGTACAACTTATGTAAAATAAACTAATAGTGATGCTGCTTTATTAATAGTTATTGCTTTAATAGCATTACATTTTGATAGATGAAATTATGTCTTGTATTTGGATTGTGTAATAAATAGGACGTAAACATATTTATATATTTCAAAATATTCGCCTATATTTAATGTATTCAAGACCCTTTAGTTTCAAAATCTTCAATTGTTAAGCAATCTTTATCGAACTTTTGATGATTCATAAGGACACCTATACTAAGTGTTATGAGGAAAAAACATTTTAAAAAAAAGTTATAATGGTAGAGCAAAAAATATATGTATGTACATAAATATTGGGTTTTTTTTCCAAAAATTCTAAGCTGTTACTGAATTTTTGTAAATTTGTTTGCTTTGTTTTGAGGCACTCTTAAATGTGTTTTATATATGATTCTATTTATTGTATACAATTTTGTTTTATTTTCCATATTTTATTTATTTTTTTTATTTGCTTCACAACATAAAGTATTTAATATCCTTTAATTATATATGATTATATATAAAATCTTAAATATACAGCCACTTAAGATGTTATATGAGAGGATTATTAGTTTTTGAAACTAAAAAATGCATAAACAATCAAAAATGTGAAAACGAGGAACAAACTTTAGGATTCCGGTTTAATTTTTCGTGACTTCCAGATAGAAAAATGCAATTAATGGCCCATTAAAACAAGATATCATATATAAACTATATATATATATATATTGTACAGCAGAACGAAAAAACAACCAGATATACTAAAATTAAAAACCCAAAATTTTGATCAAAACGGTCAGGTGCACGTCCAACATTTTCAAAGAATAATTTGAAATACTAAATGGGCATTCTGTTGTTTTCCTGTGCTAAAGCAAATAATGTATGTCATTTTTAATGTAGTTTTGGACTTTTTTTAAACAGTTGACTAACCTCAGTCTCATTTATACCTAGAATAAAATCTTCTGCGGAATACTTATTATCAGCAATAGGATGTTTATAGAACTTTAAACTTCTATACTGTAAATTAGCTAAAACAAACATCTGTGGTAAGAAGATTGTTTTTTCATTGCATCGGGTATCAGAGTATCATACTGATATTCAAGTCAGTCAAATAATATTGTAATAAGAACGTTTTCCTTTTGTCCACAGCAACACAGCATTATGGACGTGGAATTCAAGGACCTCAGCTACACGATCAAACGAATTTCTTGGCGATCAAAAGGTATGTTTGAATTTACAGCATACGAGTTTACAGTGCATGATTCCAATTTGAAGGCAGATGACAATGAATACAGCTACTTTAGAGAGTACAACCTATTGTTTACTAGAATTGATAAAATGTAAATAAAACTAATTTTTAAAAGATGAAACATTAAAGTAGACATCAACAGATTATCGTTTACATAGGCTATTGCTTCAGAATCAAATAGGCAAGCTTAGATGATTTGAAAAGCATTGTTTTCTCTTAAGATCGATGGATTAATTTGCAATAAGTTGCGCAAAGTCTATTCTATCTCATTTTTATTTCGTTTTAATCTATTACATAACAGTAATACAATTAAAAGATCTGCGCACAGCTTTTATTTTGTCACTTACACCACGTTCTCTTATTTCAAAAGCTGTCCATAGCATATTTGTTTAACAACTAGGGTAAGTTCTTAATACTGATCTAACAAAATTATCTTACGTCTTAAAAGTTTGAAAATAACTATTATATACTAAAATATTTATTGCATCACGTATTTACCCAAAGTGTAAAAGTTCTAACATGGGGGGAAATATATTTTGAATACTTCGCTTAAAAGCAGAGTGTAAAAATAATATCAACAGCGTTCAATGTGTTGATTTGAAATATCAATTAATTTTATATCTGGAATATTATCTAAAAATATATTCTTATACAAATAACGTAATCTTATTAATTTACTTGTGTATCAGAGTATATTAAAAATAATTACGAAGAACAAAAACATAAAAATTAAGCATTTTTCAAAAGGGATCCATGTGCAAAAAGGCATAATTTGGATATTCTGGGGCATTAGATTTTGAAAACGCAACAATGCGAAACGAAGGCAGTTTCTTTCGTGTCAACTTGATTACTGAAAAAAAACAAAAAACAAAAAAGAGATGTGCCTTCCAAGTTTCAGGATTGGTAGATAGGCAGATAGAACCTTCTGGTGATGATGCGAACAGTATTTTTACTATATCCTTCTATTTTATCTCTGATATAATAATAAAATAATGTTTTAAATATATAGAAGGTTTATATGGAGAGAAGTAAGGTTGATAATGTATGTAAAACTGGGTGGAATCCGAAGCACATTGCTTACTCTAATATCTGCGTAAAGTGACATAAGGTAAGTATGTCATATTGGCATCGAAGCAAAGACTACAAAGAATATCCAGAAAAGCATTCCAAATGTCACTGAAACAAGGATTATACGATTTGCCGAATTGTTTAATGAAAGCAATGTGTCCGTATATATTATGGTATCCTCTTACTAACAAGTTTTCGGAAACATTACTGGTTTTCACTTTATAAGTGAAGTAAAATATACGATCCTTAAAGACAGTGTTATTTCTTTGGATGTTTTACCCACAACATGAAAATGTAATGGAAACGTTTATACTGAATAGAATTGCCTGTCTTAGGATTGGCCGTAAAGCTGCTAAAGCTCTAGTTGTATAGTGTTTTTTTTTATTTAAATTCCTTTGAGGATCATGATCTTGTAAGTGCTGTAATTTTTGGTTTGTGTTATATGCGATGAATTGTTAGACAAAGTTCAAGAATATACAATAAATTGAAATAGGTTATATCTTCTAAATCGCAAACAACCTGTGGGAATAAATATTTACTTTAAACATTGATTCCATGTTCTTTTTGATAATAATAAATGATCCAGATTCTCCACTAGATACAAGTTTTATAGTCAATGAATATACTTAGAATGATTTGGAAACAAATACAGACCACATCTTATGTGCTGAAAAAGTTTGGTTAAATAATAATGGATTTTCCTAAATGAAAATATAACAAAAACATTACCTTTACTTTGAAATATAATCAACTAAAACATAGTTAAAAGCTGATTGGCATGGTTTGGATCATTCCTTGTCTTGGGAAAATCACATTGATTGTTTCATCAAAAAGCTTCCCAGGATAATATATCTTTTAAACGGTCTAATTAACTTAGTCCCGATGAATTGTGTTAAAATATCATAATTCGCTTATTTTCAAAGTAATAGATTTAAAATAAGGAATTCGTTATGGAGAATAACCGTAAAATTTAATAAGGTACAGTAGATCAAAATTGGGATAGTGGCTATGTGCAAAGTATCTTCAAATTTTTATTTTAAACCTCCATTTAAAAATAACAAATTATAGTAATCCAAAAATAGCAATAAGAGCTATGTCCAAAGAATTTACAAAAAATGTTATTATAAACCAATATTTAAGGTAATAAAGTCATTAAAATGGCGATTAGGGTCATGTGTAAATAATTTTCAAAAACCATTAACCTGTTTAAAAAATAAACTTATAACCGTAATAAAGTTACATATTTCTGAGGTAATACACTGAGTCAAGGATCATAATCAGAAATTTTCTGAGGAGAAACTCATAATTTTGACCCGCCTAAACACAGATAAGAGAATACAGGGAACAACTATGTATACATAACTCAAAATTTGGAAAAAAACGTTTCATTTGACACATTTAAATTGCAGGGTAGTCCTTAAATCGCATTAGTTTTGGTTGCCTTTTAGACAGACCATTTTGCCACAGTGAATTATTTTCAGTTTAATTAGAAATGAAGTGAATTTGATTGTATACTTATGTTAAGTTCTATCTGAAATTGACAAGTGAAACTCTGAATACTTTTTATAAATGTTGAAAATAGTCTATATGTTCAACGGCATGCAATATAACCTTATCAATCGTCAAGATAGGACAAATAGGCTTGTTTCAGCTCAGATGGGATCTTTTCAGTGGCGTTGCGGGCTTTCAGCATTACTGGTACCAACTAGTTTATATTGCAAGGTTTGTGTTGTCAGTCTTACTTCAGCAATTCCAGAAATTTAAATACCCTGATTTTATCATTGGACTGTATACCTATTTACTTTCTCTACACGTACTATGTGTATAGTGTATAGAGAAGGTATTGCACTCAAAAATTCGATACCAAGATTTCATTGGAAATACATGTTTTGCGGCATGCTAAAAATGCCAGAAAAACATTTTTAGAAAAATGTCCGTGTGTGTGCCAGTTGGTGTATCTGATTGTGTGTTTGTGGTGAACACAGCTCAAAAATATTTTCATTTTCTCAAACGGTTTTGATTAAAAGCTGTTATATTTATATTTACACGAAAATAAAATATATATCTTTAATTTTCTGGGAATGGCTTCTGAAGACCTCTTTATTCTGGATGACTTTTTCTGAATAAATGGTACGCTGTAATATATAGATAAAAAGTTACTACAAAAAGTTCTAGAGCTCCTTAAAATACACAATTTATGTCATATACATTTGTTCATAGAGTTGGCCGTTTTCGAGGTATTTCTTGTTATTGGTTTCAGTATTAAAATACTTACAACTTTTCTCATATGTACTTGTCAACGAAGAAAGAAACTGATTTCAACCCCATAGCAACCATATTTTAAAAATGTTACTGTCAGTTTATGCTAGTGTGTTCCCTTATTTCCCTTCCACTTATAAGGATCTAAGCAATGAGATCGTTTCTGCTAATTCTTATTTAGATTAGCGTGAAGTAGATAGAAGAATAAGCTTAGTAACAATAGTTTGTTACAGAGATGTAGAGAAGCTCATGTGAATGGAGATCATCAGATTTTTTTAAAATTATTCTCTTATTTTTACTTTCTCTATACGTGCTATGTATATAGTGTATAGAGCAGGTATTGCACTCCACCAAAACATTCGAAACCAAGATTTCACCGGAACTATATGTTTTAGGGTCACCTCTATCCATAAAAAGTATTTTCAGAAAAACGTCCATGTCTGCGAGTGTGTGTGTGTCCATATGTCCGTTTGTCCGTGTGTCAGTGTGTCCGTGAACCGATAACTCAAAAACGAAAAGTCGGTAAAATACCAAACTTAGTATTTAAGTTTAGTATCTTTCAGGGATGCGACACGAAGATTTTGAGAAAAATCCCCCCACCCCAAACTACCCTTTACATGGAATTTTTTCGAAAATTTTGATTTTCTAAAAAAAGGCTGTAACGATTTTGATTGCAATATCGTATATTAAAGATATTTACATGACAAATAAAATGTATATTTTGAATTTTCTGAGAATGACCTCAGAATACTTTATTCTCGGTCAATTTTACGGAATTTTGCATAACTGCTAAACCGTAAGAGATGAACAAAAACTTACCATACAACAAATGTTGAGCACCTTAAAACACACAATTTATGTTATATACATTTTTTTCTTGGAGTTGATTGTTTTTGAGATATTCCTCGTTTTTTTTTTCAGCTATAAAGACGTATACTTTTCTCATACAGGACTTTGTGAACTCGTGTCCATAAAAACAAAGGAACTTCAGTCGCAGAGCAACCAGTTTTGACTATCACTTTAACCTATGGTACCCCCTTATTTCACTTCTACTAACAAGGAAGCAAGTAGTAAGACTATTTCTGCTAATTTTTGCTCCATTAGATGAAGTAAGTAGAATAATTTGTTGCAGTGATATAGAGAAAGGCATGTGAATGGTACACATAAGATTTTTTCACTTTTAATGAAATTTTTAACACTATAGTCAGCTACGCTTATCAAAAATGTAATTTTAGCCGTTTTAATTGTTTTTATCTTCTATTGGTCCAGTGGAGTTAGTACAGTAGAAGGGGAGAAGGCATCTCGTTGATACACATAATTTATATCATATACGTTTTTTGTAGAGTTAACGATTTTAGAGATATTCTCTGTTATTGGTTTCAGTTTTAAAATATTTGAACTTTTCCCACACAAGGTTCACATCCCATTCGTATACCTTTTGTTTTACCCTGGCTATGAAAGAGAACCGATCTTGAATGAAAATCGCATAGCGACAGCTTTTAAAAGATGTGACTGTCGCTTTAGTCTAGTGTATTCCCTTATTCCCCTTCTATTTACAAAGAAGCAAGTAATAAGGTCTTTTCTGCAACGGTTAGTTTGATTATCATAATGAAGATAAAAGGATAATCTTTTGTAAGAATGGTTTGTTTTCAGAACAGGTAGAGAAAATCATGTGTGTGGAGCATATCAAATTTTTTCGTCAAAAGTATTAAATGTTGTTGCATATGAAACATAACATAAATATTTATATTATTTGAAAGTTTTTATTTGAATAAAGTGCAGCACATTAAAATAGGTTTCTTGTTGCCCAGTTAAAATTTGTAGCAAGGGCTTTTCGATTATCTAATACAACAGCTTACCAATTCCTTATATTTAAAAACAACGCAGTGATTAATATGTTGTTAATTTAAAAGGATTCGACTGTATTGAAAATGTTTCTGATATTCTATGGACCTTACGACGAAATACTGTTTTGCATCATATTAATGTAATGCTGTAAGGTGTTGCCGCACACTATCTTTCACTCAAATCATTTGTTACTTTCTCTAGCAATCATGTACAATGTACTTAGTAGATAGAAGAGATGTTGTATTCCATCCAAAATTGGATACCGAAATTTCACCAAAAATACAGGTTTTGGGACCTCTGAAACCAGAAAAAGTAGTTTCATAAAAATATCCGTATGTGTCTCTGTGTGCGTGTCTGTGAACAGCATAACTCAAGAACGAAAAGTTGGAAATACCGAACTTGGTATTTAGATTCAGTATATGGCAAGGATATTATACGAAGATTACAGGGAAATCCCCCAACTACCCTTTACATGGAACGTTTTTAAAAAAATGATTTTCACAAAAATGGCTGCAACGATTTTGATTAAAATACCATATGTTTAATACATTTTCATGACAATCGAAATGTATATTTTGAATTCTTTGAGAATAGCTTCTGAAGACTTCTTCATTTTTTGTTTTTATATTACTCGTAAATCCTAAGAGATAGACAAAAACTAACTACAAAAAATACAGCTTTCATTAAAACACCCAATTTATGTCATATATCTTTTCTTTGTAGAGTTAACCTATTCCAAGATATTCCTTGTTATTGGTTTCAATTTGAAACTACTTAAGCTTTTCTCAAGCGGTAAGTCAACTTCGATTCAAATATTTTGTTTTACTCCCTAGAATACAAAAGAGAACCGAATTTCAATTGTTTCACACAGTAATGACGTTTAAAAAGATTTAACTATCGTTTTAGTCTAGTGCATTCCCTTCTACTTTGAGACAGTACATGTCGTGTCACGGGATTAAAAGCTCTTTAAAAGAGAGATATAAATTATATCCAATGTAAATTATACTAAGAAGGGCAAATATACATTGGAAATGACTAGGGAAGAAATTTTGTAAAACACGTCTAAGAGGGCAAGGATACAATTACTACAAGCTAGCACTCAACGCAGGTAGGGGAGTACTGTTAAGGGCAGGACACAGAACCGAAGGGGCTGGAAGTTCTACTGCCTGAGGGTGGACATAACAAAGCAAATAGAAACGGTTCTCTTGTTATTCGAGCGACGCAACTTCACTAGCTTTGGAAGAGTCGCTCGCATAAGACGTGATATTTGAGTCCGCGGTGGAAACGAACGGGCTACATATGGCCGCGACGGGAATATACTGTTTATTTAATGCACCAGAAGACGGTCAAAAGTAGTAACAGATGATAAGCGCGGTTGCGTAAGACATAGTTGGAATGGGGGAAAACTTATGACGAATACGTGTGTGTTCGACGGCAGAAAAGGTCGAAGAAAATAAATAAGCGAGTTCAATAACAATTTTGAACTCGAAGGAAACCACTTATGTTTTACCACTTCTGAGAAAGATTCCATGCCAACGTACATCTGACTTACATCTCCACACCATTCCATAAATATCCTAAACATGTACGCGGGATTCGACCCCGGAACCCCTATTAGGAAACCGTCGTAACTTACAAGGAAGCAAGTAATGATACCATTTCTGCTGTTTATCTCCATTATCATGACATAGATAAAACAATACTGTTGTGTAAAGAAAGTTTATTTATGGAACAGCTGGAGAAAGTCCTGTGAATGGAACACATTAGATATTTTTGGTGAGGATTTTCAATGTTTCAATTTAAAGTTATCACAATGATTCATTCGACATTGATACCAAACACTGTTTGGTGAACAGAAAGGCGAGTGGTACACTTTTAACATTCACCCACTTAATTTTATGTATTCCATTGTAAAATGTTTAATTTGTCATTCATATTTTGTTGTTTACATTTGAAAAACGGTCTTAAGGTTGCGAGTTCAAACCCGGCGGAGGACGATGGTTTTTTTTTTCGGGCGTAACAATCCTTAGCATGGCTTCCTTCCTCCGTGTCGTAGATTTACGGCACATAAAAGAACCTTAAGCCTGATAAAGAGACCTTTGAGCAAAATTAAGCGGTCTTTCATGCCCAGTATAGAATGGGACGCTAAGAACCACAGCAATTAAAGAGCGTACATAAATAAAACGCGATTTCATTTTTGGAAAAAGACCCTCGCCCGGAAATCCGAATGGAGGACTGTTTTACTTCTGGAATATTTCTTTTTCCAGGAGACATCATTTCATCTGAATTTTTTTTATTTAACTTCTTGTAACCGTTTAAAATTTAGCTACCATAAATGACAGTTACATCATCTAAGTAAAGAAAGGTATGGACAGGAAAGAAAATGAAATGATCCCCTAGGCCTTGAATACTCTAATACCATCGGGGTCGAAGAAACCAAGAGTTGAGTCAAGCAAGACTGGATAGGAAAGGTAAAAGAGGGGATCTCCTATGTCGAAAGGAAGAAATATCATCCAGGTCAAATAACTCACCAAACTGACCAAGGTTCATTGGTGAGCAGCTCTTCCCTTTACCTCATCACATAATTTTATTTATATCGGTTCCTTTAAGTCTTTAAATTATAGAAGCAATTAAAGGGTTTCCTTTCTATTATAAAAAATCTAATGTGTACCATTCACATGACTTACTCTATATCTCTGCAACAAATGATTCTTTAAAACTTGTACTTCTAATTACTTCATGCTAATCAGAAAAAATTGGCAGAAATAGTCTTATTACCTGCTTCCTTGTAAATAGGAGCGATATAAGGGAGTACCATTGATTAAAGTAATAGTCGAAAGCTGGTTGCTATGTGACTGAAGTTCCTTTGTTTGTATGGACAGAAGTTAACAAATTCCTGTATGAGAAAAGTATAGTTTTTAAAGCTGAGATCAAAAAGAAGGAATATCTAAAAATGATCAACTCCAATAAAAAAATGAATAGAATATAAATTGTATGTTTTAACGTGCTCTACATTTTTGAGTCGTAAGTTTATTTCCATCTCTTACGGTTTAGCAGTTATGCAAAATTCCTTAAAATTCATTCAGAATAAAGTAGTCTTCAAAGGCTATTCCCAGAAAATTCTAGATATACATTTTATTTGTTAGGTAAATATCTTTAATATACGATATGTTGATAAAAAGCATTAAAAACATTTTAGACAAAATCAAAATGTTCGAAAAAAAGTTCCATGCAGAGGGTAGTTTGGGTTGGGCGGGATTTCTTGAAAATCTTCGTGTCGCATCCCTGGAAGATACTAAACTTAAATACCAAGTTTGGTAGTTTACCGAATTTTCGTTTTTGAGTTATCGTGTTCACAGGCACACGGACACACACGGACCTTTTTCTGAAAATGCTATTTTTGGATACAGGGGACCCTAAAATATATATTTTTTGTGAAATCTCGGTATCGAATTTTTGGGTGGAGTGCAATACCTTCTCTATACACTATGTACATAGTACGCGCAGAGAAAGTAAATATTCCCAATTATATATTGTTTTTAAATAATATATATAAATATAAATAAATCTATATATACAGGTGTTAATGAACTATACCGAAATGTTTTCACAGAATATGTAGATTACTTAAATAAGCAATTTGAGATAGGAAACTTATGGCCTGTTTATTGAAGTTTCGGAGTAATGGCTATAAGTTTTCGAAGTGCCAGCGTTCCTCTTTAGCGTATTGGTTATGTTACTGCCTTTTTTTTTTTTTTTTTTTTTTTTAAGTGAAAGAAATTTTCCGAGTTCGGGTCTCGTTCACCTGGACTTTATTTTTCTGTTTCTTTTTATCTTTTTCTTTATTTATTTATTTATGTTTTTGCAGTTTTAATGCAGTTTCAGTCTTAGATTCTAAATTCTTATTTAGTGTGTGATTCACTAAATATATCTGCAAGTTCAGAGGTGTACATGTTCTCCATATTGCCTCACAGACAATCTTCGACATACTAACCTCAGTGAGCAGCAACAAGGAAGTGTTAATGCACTGGCCAATTAGAATCGCGGCACTTCGTCTGGAATGAAAAAAAAAATAATAATAATAATAAATATTTACTCTATGACAGGAATAGAATTCATGACCTTTGGTATAGCAGCTTCCCGCATTACGCATTAAGCCACCAGAGCAATTGAAAAAACGCCTCCAGAGTAGACTACATAACTCAAGAACATAGTTAATGAATGTTCAGTGTCGTACTGTCAAGTGATTAGTTCGAGATTTTACAGATTTTTGCGACATTAAATCTTGAGAACGCAAGTAACGAGCTGCTAAAAGTCGATATTTCTATACTCGGGCAGACATTCTAAGCCATTTTATTAACCTGTTTTGCTTTAAAACCGACTTAACAACACCTGATACCCACACGTTTAACGCTATGTTAGTTGCGTTATGTTTATCCGGGGACCAATCATCGCCTATCTCAAATTACTTATATCAATCAAGTGCACAATCTCGCAAATTATTTCAGTGTAGCCACTAACACCTGTATATACTATAGTTCGAGGTTTTTATGTTGCATATAATCCGGTCTCTAGTGATTACTAACAGCTGTGCCGCATGAAGGTGAGGCATAGTGCGCTCTCCTTTGTGTCCTTTCTATACACTTAAAAGAAGATATGGATGGAAACCACCTACTCCGCTGCCCAACCTTTAATGAACATGGTAACATAACATCAAAATACTGGAATGCAAGAGAGCAAATGGATTCACTGCCAATTGCTCAACATTAGATACAAATCAACTTAATTTTATGTTTCTGTATATTCCTGGTAAAGGTTTTACGCTCCTTTCCATTACCTCAATGAATAAAGGAGTGGAGTGGAATATTTTATTTGTCGAAAAGAATGATTGTAAGAAAATACCACTGGACACCTAGGGATCTGCGCTGACGTAATCTCTTGATCCGGAAGAGACATAAGAACCTCCTTGTTGCACAAAAGCCAACACAATCTCAGTAGTTCCCCATGTGTAGCCACTCCTTAGCTCGGGCTTCATTTCTTCTACCTTTGAAGATCAAGGAACTGTTTCCAAGAAACTGTTTTTTGTGAGTCAGTACTTTTTCACTTCGTCTGCTGGAATCTTCATCATTTTGCAACCGGAACAATTCCATTACCTGCAGCAAAGCGATCAAACTCACTTATGCAATGCAGTTTTAACATCAAGGTCAAATGAAGAACTTGAATCTATTATTCTAATTACGGCATTTATGAAGGTTTTTTTCTTGTTTTATAAAGTTTTGATTAACTCCTGTGGTTTATTCTTCGTGTACTAACGTACTATTACTAACATAATTACTTTCTCTAAATCTACTATGTACATAATGTGTAGAGAAGGTATTGCACTGCACCCACAAATTTGATATCAAGATTTCACCGGAAATATATGTTTTGAAACCTCCGGAATAAAAGCAATCTGATGTGTTCCATTCACATGACTTTCTCTACATTTCGTAATAAATTATTGTTAAAAAAATCTTATGCTTCTATTTACTTCATGCTAATCGAGAAAAAAATAGAAGTAAAATAAGCGAGTACCACTTGGTTGCTATTTGACTGAAGTTCCTTTGTTCGTGCGGACAGAATTTGACAAATCCTTGTATGAGAAAAGTATATATTTTTCAAAGCTGAAAATATAAAAAACAATCAACTCCGCGAAAAAAAATTTATATAACATACATTCTGCTTTTAACGTGCTCTACATTTTGTGTGTGGTAAGTATTTGTCCATCTTTTACAGTTTAGCAATTATGCAAAATTCGTGAAATTCATCCAGAATAAAGCAGTCTTCAGAGGCCATTCCCAGGAAATTCATGATATAGATTTTATTTGCCAGGTAAATATCTTTAATATACAATATTTTAATTAAAATAGTTACAGCTATTTTTGAGAATGCCATGAAAATATCTTGATATTTGACATTTTAACGAAACTCGTCAGAGTGATTTTTGAGAAATTCAGAACTTTTTAAAGGGTAGTTGGACGTGGGGGATTTTCTTGAAAATATTCGTGTCGCATTCTTGAAAGATACCAAACTTAAATACCAAGTTTGGTATTCAACGGTCTTTTCGTTTTTGAGCTATGCTGTCCACAGACACACATACACACAGTCATACAGATGCACACACGGACCTTTTTTTCCAAAAATGCTTTTTTTGTGATCAGAGAGACCCAATGCATGTATTTCCGGTGAAATCTTGGTATCAAATTTTTGGGTGAAATGCAATACCTTCTCTATACACAATGTGCATAATACGGGTAGAGAAAGTAAAAACTTTATAAAAGCATCCCTATGTGTGTGCCTGTCTATCAGTGTGTGGGTGTGTGTGTGTGTGTGTGTGTGTGTGGGCAGCATATCTCAAAATTCCGTTTCAGGCGTAAAAATCCTTCGGAAGGGAAGCAAAGCCGTGTTGTAGATTTACGGCACGTAAAAGAACCTCAAGCCTGATAGAGAGGCCTCTGAGCAAAATTAAGCGGTCTTTCACAATTTAGAATGGGACGCTAAGAACCACAGCAAAAGAGCGTCCATAAATAACACGCAGTTATTCAGTTTGGTTCGCCCTGTCAGTTTTGAGTTGTGTAATAACATTATGCAGCTTCTAGTGCATTATCAAATAATTGTCAATTATCTTGATTCAACGTTTTTAATTAATCCTAAATATTGCGTTGTATTTATAGAGTGGACCTTGCGTTTGCGTTCCTCCAAAATAGCATTTCATCAGTGAAAACTGAGTAAAGATATACTTAACAGAATATACGTACTACCTGTTTGTTCACTACTGTTTTAATTATTTTTAATCTTCTAAAAGGCACCACATGAACGCTGCATTAGATATTCATTAAACTGATATTACTTCAATGTTATGTTTTCTCCCAGCTGGATTTATCTAACCCATTTTAGCTTATTAAAATAATACCCAACAAAATTATTCAATAAACCATTTTACAAAAGCAACGCTGTGCTGCAGATCGATTCCAACCATTTAAAGTGCACAATGGTCATTCGCTAAACTCGTACACACTGGTTTCGAACCCTCCAGTCATGTTGGTTTCTGGCATATCTAAAACTCTATTTATACACAGAAAGGACTACGCTCTTCATCCCCATTATGCTGTATGAGGAGTTTTTTGTTTGTCATTATTAACTCCATGGCACGACAGTCCACAAGGGAGCAGGACCTACCGCTCGGCCGCTGCATCCTCCAACTCGGCCCGAAGACGACATGGATGGAGTGCAGTGCTGGAGGATGAGACGTGATCAGCGCCTCGAGGCCGGTTGATGCAATCTTCACGATCTGCAGCCGCTACTTCTCAATCAAATAGCTCCTCATTGGCCTCCAGGAGCCTCATAAGGCTGAGTGCACCCCGAATGAGGTCTCTCAGCGCGGGAAAATGTACCCACACCGGGAATCAAACGCAGGACTCCTGCTTGACAAGCAGCCGCACCGCGCTATAATAAGGGTGTCCATACGTAAAATTCTTATGTGTTCCATTCACAAGACTTTCTCTACATCTCTATAACAAACTATTTTTAAAAGGCTTATTCTTTTATTTCATGCTCGAGATAAACATTAACAGAAATGCCTTCTTGTAAGTAGAAGGGAAATAATAAGACACACTAAGTTAAAACGATAGTAAAATCTTCTAAAAGCTGGTTGCTATATGGTTGAAATCCATTTCTTTTCAAAGCCAGGAGTTCATAAATTGCCGTGCGAGAAACTTTTAAGTATCTTAAAACAAACCAAAAATAAAGACTATCTCAATATAGTCAACTCCCCAAAGATATGCTTGTGACATAAATTGTGTGTTTAAACGAAATTGACATTTCTGAGCAGTAAGTTTTTGTATATTTCTTACGGTTTACCAGTTATGCAAAATTCATCCAGAATGAAGAGTTCTTCAGAGGTTATTTCCATAAAATTCAAAATACACACTTTATTTATCATGTAGATATCTGTAGGAACGGCGCCGTGGCCAAGTGGTTAGACCGTTTGCATCACACCTAGGCGATTTCAAGCCCCGCATATACGATTTGTGGTGGATGAAGCGAGTTTTGTCCAGGTCCTCCGGTTTCCCCGCCATTATCTTCTACCAATAGCTCCATCATCACCTTTCCTATTATCCATTTCGCTCGCATTTCATATGATCCACTACCTCACTCTTATGCCTGACTAAGGGCTGACCACTCGTTCCAGATTCTCCATTCTGTTGTTTCGTGTCGTTGACTTCTCAACAGACTTCAGAGCCCTAGGCATTCGCTTATAAGTCCTAGAGGGGTGTCAGACCTAAATACGGGGAAGCTAAGCTGACTACGAAACGAAATACGCTATTTTAATCAAAATTGTTAGAGCCATTTTTGAAAAAAAGAAAAACTTTCGAAAATTAAAAAGGGTAAATGTAAAGGGTAATTTGGGCTGGTTTTTTTTTTTTCCTCAAAATCTTCGTGTTACATCCTTGGAAGATTCTGAACTTAAATACCAAGTTTGGTGTTTTACCGACTTATTGTTTTTGAGTTATCCTGTTCACAATCACTCGGACACACACACAAACACACACGCTTATAAAATTCCTGTGTATTCCATCCACATTACTTTCTCTATATCACGGTAACAAATTATTGTTAAAAAGCATATTCTTCTCTCGTTTTTATGATAATCTTAATTAAGAAATGTTCTTAATTACTTGCTTTCTTGTAAGTAGAAGGAAAATAAGGGAATACACTAGACTAAAACGAATATCAAATCTCTTAAAACTGGTTGCCATGTGGTTGAAATCCATATCTATGCAGGGCCAGGAGCTAACAACGTTCCGTGTGAGAAAAGTTTAAGCATTTTAAATCTGAAGCAAATAACAAGGCGTATCTCAGAAAAGGTCAATTCCACGAAAAAAGTATATGACATAAATTGTGTTTTAACGTGGTCTACATTTGTTGTGTAGTAAGTTTCTTATGGATTGCCAGTTACGCAAAATTCAAAAAAATTCATTCATAATAAAGAGATCTTTAGAGGCTATTCCCCAGAACATTCAAAATGTACATTTTAATTGTCATATAAATATATTTAATATACGGTAAAATAATCAAAATGGTTAGAGCCATTTTTGAGAAAAGCAAAATTTTCAATTTTTTTTTTTTTCATGTAAAGGTTAGTTGGGGTTGTGGGAATTTTCTTGAAAATCTTCTAGTTGCATCCTTGGAAGACACCAAACTTAAATACCAAGTTTGGGGTTTAACGGCCTTTTCATTTTTGAGCTATGCTGTCCACAGACACACACAAACTAACACACACACACGGACCTTTTTCTGAAAATACTTTTTTTTGGATTCAGGGGTACCCAAATCATGTATTTTTGGTGAAATCTCGGTATCGAATTTTTTGTGCAATACAATACCTTTTCTATATACTATGTACATAGTACGGGTAAAGAAAGTAAAAAATATCTTTAGTATACGGTATTTTAATCAAAATTGTTAGAGACATTTTCGAAAAAAGAACTTTCGAAAATTTGTCCATATAAAGGGTAGTTTGGGATGGGGGTTTTCTCCTCAAAATCTTCGTGTCCCTTCCTTGGAAGATTCTGAACTTAAATACCAAATTTGGTATTTTACCGTCTTTTTGTTTTTGAGTTATCGTGCTCACAATCACACGGACACACACACAAATACACACACACACGTGAGCGGGGACCTTTTTATAAATATACTTTTTTTTTTTTTTTTTTGGATATAGGGGATCCTAAAAGTGTATTTCCGGTGAAATCTGGATATCAAAAAAACTTATGGAGTACAATACCTTCTCTATCTACGTTCCATCTCTATATAGAGAAAGTAATAAAGTAGGAATTGGAATTTTGGCAACTGAAACTCCACGTGGGTTCAACAAGTGACTACCACTTCCTTAAAATTAGTTGACATTGGTCTTCAAAGACAAGGAGAGACATTTCTTTTTGTCGGGGGCCTCTAGATGGCTTTACAGTGGTCAGCTGTGGATAGCGTACATTTCCTCTGTGTAGCAATGACACTAGCCTTCAAAAAACATGACATTTCACACTCCCTATCGTAAACATGGCTTTCTTACCAACGATTATATTCATTTCTTATATTTCACTTTAATCGAAATAATACTTTGCAGAAATATCTACAATATACATTTCGTAGATGCAAAGAGAATAGCAGTAGTCAAATGTTTAATAACCGGACGTTATTTATACTGCCCTGAAAATTCCATACAACTGGGAAAAATAAAATGAACATCAAAAAGCTTAGAAAGAATAACTAAGTATTAAACTTTTGCAACCATTAATAACTCATATCTCGAAAATGGCTTACGGCCTAAAAAATCTTATATGTTCCATTTACATTACTTTCTTAGCTGTTCAGCAAACAAACCTTTTATTCAAAACATTAAGCTTTCATTTACATCATGCTAATCAACATAAACATGAGCAGAATTAGTCTTATTACTTGCTTTCTTCTAAGTAAAAGGAGAATAAAGGAATGCACAGGTTAAAGCGAAAGTCAAGCGTTTTAAAGCCGGCCGCTATGTGAAACAATTGAAACTCCATTCTCTTTGCTTGCTAGGAGTAAACAAACGAGAAACGAGAAGAAAGATGTGTTTTCGTTTGAGAAAAGTTTGTGGCTTAAAATTGAAACCAATAACGCGGAATACCCCGAAACTCTACAAACTATATATACAACATAAATTGTGTGGTTTTCTGAGATCTACATTTGTTTTGGTAAGTTTTTTCTATCTCTTATGGTTTTTCAGTTATACAAAAGTCATCCAGAATGAAGAGGTCTTCAGAGGTTTTCCCAGAAAATTCAAGATATACCTACCTACTTTTCATCTATCATAAAAGTATCTTAAACATAAGGTATTTTAATCAAAATCGTTAGAGCCATTTTTGAGATTCTTTTTTAATGTTTCATATAAAGGGTAGTTGAGGTGGGGGGATTCTCTTGTCAACATAAATATCAAATTTGGTACTTCACCGACTTTTCGTTTTGAGACTATTCTGCCCTCTCCACCACGTACATATAGATTTTTATAAAAATGTGTTTTTTGTATTCAGGGGGTCCCAAAACATGTATTTCCAGCGAAATATCGATATGGAACTTTTGGGTACAATACAGTACGTATCTTCTCTATACTCTATGTGCATAGTATGTGTGGAGTAAGTAATAAATTGTTTATTTTTCAGAGATTTTCATTCTTGTATAGTATGTTTTCATCTATTGCTTAACATTTACCAACTATAGTACAATTTTATAAAAACCTCCTTCCGAATAGAGTTTCACAGGCTATTCCAAAGAAATTTAGGAACATGCACAGAAAACGCACCCCTTATTAAATGGAAATCTGCCTTAAACGGAACTATTTCATGGCCCCATGAATTTATGGGTGAAAAGCAATCTAATGTACTTTATTAAATGAAAACGCGGACGCCTTTTAACGAAAACTTTTCAGTTCCAGAAGTAGCGTTTAGAAACTGTTCAAGCACCCTGTGAAAGTCTGTATTGTGTCTCTATTGTGTGATGTTTATGTCGAAACATGACTACTAATACAAGGGGGGGGGGCGGTGCGCTAATGAATACTGAGAAATTCTATCAAAGTAATACTTCACTGTATAATTTAGTTAACCACTGATGTTAGGATAAGCACAGAAAATAGTCTTTTTATTGCTGTCTATGCCCTATACAATTTGCACTGAAATGTTGCAACTGCTATTGAGACTTTGTTAAATATTATCTTAAATAGTAAATGACAAAGTTGCGTCGGCGTTATTGTGTGGGTCAGTTGGTCCGGTTAGGGTGGAGCCTAGTGACATTTCCCTACCTTTTGATGCCTTCAGCTCCGGTTTTAGCTCAGATGGTTCCTCTTCATCGGCGAAGATGAATTACTCGATACAGGGCGTGGTACAGAAGGAAATACAAAAAAGGTAGTGAAGAAAAAATAACACAAATCACTGGTCCGTAAGTATTATTGAAGAAATTAAACATCGTATAATGTTACATGATATAAACCCGTTGACAACCAAGTGACTCCTGCAAATTTGTGGGTGACGATTACACATCTGGGGAAAGCAATCTTTGTTTCAACCGCGGTGAGCAATTTGGCGCGATTTTGCTTCAGCGACCGACATAATGTCGCCCACGGAATTTGGCGTAGAACTGCCAAAAACGGTTGTGATTTTGAACTTAAACATCCTTCTGTATACCTAGCGTCCCTTCTTGTTATTGGTTGCATGTACTTGTGCCTCTATTCCATAAAGTCACTCAACGTTATACAAAAGACAGGGCAATAACATTTTAGAAGGTTTCCTTTTGAAAGCTCAACTTGCAATACATTAAGGTCTCTTGCTAACGGAAAACTGAGCATTTATAGATAAAAACACGTTTCAAACTTTGTCGTCTTATCGTGTAAAATATTGACAAAATACAAATATTCACAAGTAAAATAATGGTTAAAGCAAAGTTTATAACCCCTTACTATGTCCAATAATACATTATTAAACACAAAGGCGATCTATTTAATTAAGTGTAAAAATCAATATCGGTAATACCGATCGTTGCGCAATCGAGATTATTTCTGCATATTATTGTTAGTTATATAACTATGCGGATATAGAAGAGTTACTGTCTTTATGTCCTGTCAAACAGTGCTTCTAAACTTACATAGTCGACAAAGTCACCATGACTTCAAAAACAAGGGTTGTGCTAGATCTTAAAGCAACGAACGATGGCAGGCTGAGGGCAGCCCGATGGTTGGTTAGACATGTTCCTATTCGTTAAGAGAACTTAATCACGTTATGACCGGAATGTGGGGTTTAGAGGATGGCGGGTGAGAAGGAGGTTTGGGAGTGACAGGAGGAGGCAAGTTTTGCCCCTCAATGGTTGCCAGTCATGGTGCAACGGCCCTTGTGCACCGCTGCTCTATTGATTTTGCAAACATTTTTATTTTTTGGGTTGTAAATTTTGAACTCCAAGCAACTCTTGAAGGATTGTAAGGAGCTTAGCCGTAGCAACTGTTGGAGGTACTCCTTCGTTACTGGGGATGTCGGTGCAAGCCGGTATCGTCTGAAGCGGCGGTTTCTGGGATTATAATCCCCAAGACACCTTTCGAGGGCGCTCCGATAGAATGGTAGCCCTTCGTTGAATTTGTTGCCCGACGACTAATCTCGCCCTCCTAGTATGGTAGACCAGAGGCTTCGTGCAGGAGTCTCGTAGGAAATCCAAGAGGCAGAATAGATGGCCCGATCTATTTTGTACCCGCTGAAGCAACAGCAGACTGGAGTCTGCTGCGATGCCCCATATCTCACAGGCGTAGATTAACAAGGGGACCATGAGAGCCCTCAAAAGGCACAATTTAAGGGGAACCGGCATCATAGTTTTCAGCATCGGGTACAAGGAGGCCGCAGCCCCATAGCCCCGAGACCTCAGTTCCCTGATGTGCTCCCCAAAAGTGTCGCCCCTGTCAAGCTTCACCCCCAAGTAGGTGATGGTGTTTGTCCATTCTATCCTTCCTCTGAGATACGTGAATGAAGGGAAGTTTGCGGGAAAGCGGCGCTTGGTGAAGAGAATAGCATCGCTTTTCTCCGGGTTGATGGACAATCGCCAACGCTCGCACCACTCTTGGAAGAGGCTAGATCTTAACACGAGAGTAAACGTGATTTATATTGAGTGTCAAGCAGACCATTGTAGACAAAACACAACTTTACGAAATTCTAAAGAAGAAATCGGAAATTTTGAAGCGATGGAAAACTGTGCTAATAGAAAAGTCTAATGTGTTCCATTCACATGATTTTCTCCACATCTCTGCAACAAATGCCTCTATTTACTTCATGCTAATCGAGAAAATATTAGCAGGAATAGTCTTATTACTTGTTTCCTTGCAAGGAGAAGCGATATAAGGGAGTACCATAGGTTAAGGTGACAGTCAAAAGCTGGTTGCTATGTGACTGAAGTTCTTTTGTTTGTATGGACAGGAGTTGACAAATTCCTGTATGAGAAAAGTATGTTTTTAAGGCTGAAACCAAACAACGAATATCTCAAAAACGATCAACTGCACGAAGAAAATGAATATAACGTAAACTGTGTGTTTTAACGTGTTCACCATTTTTTGTGCGGTAAGTTTTTAACCATATCTTACGGTTTAGCAGTTATGCAACGTTCCGTAAAATTTATCCAGAATAAAGTAATCTTCAGAGGCTATTCCCCGAAAACTCAAGATATACATTTTATTTGTCAGGTAAATATCTTTAATATACTACGATATTTTAATCAAAATCGTTAGAGCCATTTTTGACAAAATCAAAATTTTTGAAAAAAGTTCCATGTAAAGGGTAGTTTGGGGTGGGGAAATTTTTCTCAATATCTACGTGTTGCATTTCTGGAAGATACTAAATTTAAATACCAAGTTTGGTATTTTACCGACTTTTCAAAGTAACACGGACACACACACACACGTACCTTTTTCTGAAAACACTTTTTTTGGATACAGGGGGTCCTAAAATATATATTTCCGGTGAAATCTGGGTATCGAATTTTTGGGTGGAGTGCAATACCTTCTCTCTACACTATGTACATAGTACGTGTAGAGAAAGTAAAAATGAAGAGAGAGCTTAAAAAACTAAAAACGAGGACATCAATAAAAATAATGTGGGAGTGGTTTGTTAGTGTCAGGGCAAAAAATTCACCGCATATTGGGTCTATGTTACAGGAATACGCTAAAGAGGTAGCTGAAAAACTGGAAAAGACTGATTTCAAAGCAACTAATGGGTGACTAGAGTGTTTCCGCAAAAGACACCAGAAACTTTGACAACTGGAAAAATCTTATGTGTTCCATTCACATGACTTTCTCTACATATTTGCAATAAACTATTTTTAAAAAGTTTATGCTTCTATTTACTTCCTGCTAATCGAGAAAAAAATTAGCAAAAATGGTCTTATTTCTTCCTTACTTGTAAGTAGAAGTGAAATACGGAAGTACCATAGGTTAAAGTAATAGACAATGCTGGTTGCTATGTGACTGAAGTTCCTTTGTTAGTATAGGCACGAGTTCACAAAATCCTGTATGAGAAAAGTATAATTTTTATAGCTGAAACCAAAAGCAAGGAATATCTAAAAAACAATCAAATCCACGAAAAAAATTTGAAAAACATGAATTGTGCGCTTTAAAGTGATCTACATTTGTTGAGTGCTAACTTTTTGTCATCTCTTACGGTTTAGTAGTTATGCAAAATTCCGTAAAATTGATCAGAATAAAGTAGTCTTCAGAGGCTATTTCCAGAAAATTCAAAATATACATTTTATTTGTCAGGTAAATATCTTTAATATACGATATTTTAATCAAAATCGTTAGAGCCTTTTTTGAGAAAATCAAAATTTTCGAAAAAAAGATCTATGTAAAGGGTAGTTTGGGGTGGGGGGATTTTTCTCAAAATCTTCGTGTCGCATTCCTGGAAGATGTTGACCTTAAATACCAAGTTTTGTATTTTACTGACTTTTCGTTTTTGAGTTATCGTGTTCACGGACACACGGACACATGGACACACTGATACACGGACACACATACACACGGACCTTTTTCTGAAAATAATTTTTTTTTGGATACTGGGGACTCTAAAACATATATTTCCGGTGAAATCTCGTTATCGAATTTTTTTGGTATGTACATAGTACATATAGAGAAAGTAAAAATAGAAGATTTGGTTTACAGCTAGTTTTCCTTCATTAAAAGTTCTGGTGTGAGATATATATAACAGAAATTGATCAATATACTACAATATGTCTATGTATAATCATAATTTAACTTTGTTACATCTTTGTTAAATAGAAACCTATCCATAACGGAACAACTCCCGTACAATTCAGCTGAAGATAGGTTTTACTGTATTTTACTTTTTCTAGCATCTATGCACGTAAAATGTACATTGTAACTAGAGAAGTTATTTGTATTCCACCCAAAAATTTGAAGTTGATATTTCACCCAAAATATATGTTTTGATGTCCCTGAGTCCAAGAAAAAATAATTTTTGGAAAAACGTCCGTGTGTCGACAGTAGAGCTCAAAAACGAAAAGACCTTTGAATACCAAATTTAGTATTTATGTCTAGTACCTTACAAGCATTCGACAGAAAGATTTTCAAGAAAATCCCCACCACAAACTACCCTTTACATGGAAAAGTTTTTAAAATTTTTGATTTTCTCAAAAATTGCACTAATGGTTTTGAATAAAATACCGTACATTAAAATATATTTATTAAATAACAAATAATATGTATACTTTGACTTTTCTGGAATAGCCTCTGAAAATCTCTTTACTCTGGATGAATTTTGCAGAATTTTTTAACATCTTAAATCGTAACAGATAAATAAAAACTTACTTAACAAAAAATGTAGACTTCGTTAAACATATAATTTACGTCATATACATTTTTCTTGTGGAGTTGCCCGTTTTCAAGATATTCCTTTTTATTAGTTTTTAGCCTTTCTCAAACTGGAAGTCACCATGCAAAGCAAACCGAAATTGAATGTTTCTCATAGCGACCAGCTTTTAAAATATTTTACTATCGCGTTTGCCAAGTGCATTCCCTTATTTTCCTTCTACTTATAAGGCAGCAAGTAATAAGACCAATTCTGCTAATGTTTATCTCAATTAGCATGATGTAGATAGAAAAAAAATCTGATGTGCTCTATTCACATGACTTTCTCTACATCTCTGTAACAAATTATTGTTAAAAAGCTTATGCTTCTATTTACTTCGTGCTAATAGAGAAAAAAATAGCAGAAATAGTCTTATTACTTGCTTCCTTGTAAGTAGAAGCCAAATAAGGGAATATTATTATAGGCTAAACTAATAATCAAAAGCTGGTTGCTATTGACTGAAGTTCCTTTGTTTTTAGGGACAGGAGTTAACAAATTCCTGTATGAGAAAAGTATAAGTTTTATAAAGCTGAAACCAAAAACAAGGAATATGTCAAAAACAATCAACTCCACGAAAAAAATTAAAATGACATAAATTGTATGTTTTAATGTGCTCTGCATTATTTTTTGTGTGTTAAGTTTCTGTCCATCTCTTAAGATTTAGCAGCTATGCAATTCCGTGAAAGTGATCCAGAATAAAGTAGTTTTCAGAGGCTATTCCCAGAAAATTCAAGATATACATTTTATTTGTCAGCTAAATATCTTTAATATTTGACATTTTAATCAAAATCGTTAGAGCCATTTTTAAGAAAATGAAAATTTTCGAAAAAAGTTCCATGTAAAGGGTAGTTGGGGAAGGGGGGATTTTCTTGAAAAATCTTCGTGTCGCATCCTTGGAAGATATCAAACTTAAATACAAGTTTGGTATTTAATGGTCTTTTCGTTTTCGAGCTATGCTGTCCACAGACACACAGACACACACGCGCACACACATGGACCTTTTTTGTAAATATACTTTGTTTGGATTCGGGGGGACCCAAAATATGTATTTCCGGTGAAATTTCGGTATCAAATTTTGGGTGGAATGCAATATCTTCTCTATACACTATGTATATAGTACGTGTAGAGAAAGTAATAATCTTTAGCAAGAAACGTTAGCTTGCGGATCAGCTACAGAAAGTCATGTGTATGTTTTGTCCATCAGATTCTTTGTTCGTAAATATCTTTGATACATGGTAGTTTAATCAAAATCGTTAGCAGAGGAACATTTTGAAAAAGTTCAATGTAAAGCCTAGTGAGTGTGTGGGAAATTTTGTTGAAAATCTTTGTTTCACAACTTTAAATATATCTATTGAACTTAAATTAGTTTGGTATTTAACCAATTTTTCGTTTTCGAATTATCCTGTTCACAGACTTGTAGTCACACAGAATCTTCCCCCACATAAACACTAACATGTTTCTAAAAATATTTATTTGACCCAGGGAGTTTCAAAACGTGTGTTTCCGGTAAAATCTTGATGGAATGCAAAACTTCCTCTTCTTACAATACTTAGTACATAAACTAAAACTTCTAAAAATCCTTCCTAAACCCAGAGAAGAGAATATACACAAATTACTGAATGTGGCTATAAATTGGTAGTGTTGGTTTCGACAGTACCATGGAAGTCGCAATATCCTATTATCTATCGATTCACATAGATAATGGATATTATCTATCGATTATTATCTATCGTTTCAGACGAGCACAATATCGATCTTGAAAACAACTTACAGATATGCATTTATAATTAGACTCTGAATAACTCATGTATAATTAAACTTTTCGTTATTGGACAACCTTAATGAGAATTTCAACATTTCCTCATTTCGTGTACATTACTTTGTTAATTTGACCTTATAAAACTTAAAGTACTGTTTTTTTAAGTTTATTTCTGAATCTATCCGTTTCCTTAATCTTAGCGTTTTTTAGTTTATGACAATATTTAGAAATCTGATGTGTTCACATTACTTCCTCTAGCTATTCTTACAAAAGACTATTCTTTTATCTACATCATGCTAATCGAGATAAATATTAGCATAATTGGACTTATTACTGTCTTCCTTTTAAGTAGAAGGGAAATAAGGGAATACATTAGTCTTAAGCGATAGTCAAATCCTTTAAAAGCTCATTGATATGTGAAACAATAGAGGTTCGGTTCGTTTTGTATGTTTTCCGTTCGAGAAAAGTATATTTTAGAGATGAAACTATAATATGTAATATCTCATAAACGACCAGCTCTACAAAACAAATCTAATGTGTTCCAGTCAAATGACTTTCTCCACATCTCTGTAACAAATTATTGTTAAAAAGCTCATCCTTCCATTTACAGCATGTTAATCGAGATAAACATTAGCTTGATCCCTTGTTAGTAAAAAGGAAAAAATCTTATGTGTTCCATTCACATGACTTTCTCTATATCCCTGTAACAAATTATTCTTAAAAAGCTTATACTTCTATTAACTTCATGCTAATCAGTAAAACCTTAGCAGAAATAGCCATATTACTTGCTTCCTTGTAAGTTGAGGTGAAATAAGGGAGTACCATAGGTTAAAGTGATAGACAAAAGCTGGTTGCTATGTCACTGAAGTTCCTTTGTTTGTATGGACAGCAGTTGACAAATTCCTGTATGAGAAACGTATAGGTTTTACATAGCAAAAACCCAAAATAAGGAATGTCACAAAAACGACGAACTCCGCGAAAAAAATGTATCTAACATAAATTGTGTGCTTTAACGTGCTCTACATTTTTTGTGTAGTAAGTTTTTGTCCATCTCTTATGGTTTAGCAGTTATTCAAAATTTAGTAAAATTCATCCAGAATAAACTACTCTTCAGAGGCTATTCCCAGAAAATTCAAGATATACATTTTATTTGTCAGGTAAATATGTTTAATATACGAAATTTTAATCAAAATCGTTACAGCCATTTTTGAGTAAATCAAAGTTTTCGAAAAAAGTTCCATGTAAAGGGTAGTTGGGGGTGGGAGGATTTTTCTCAAAATCTTCGTGTCGCATCCCTGAAAGATACTAAACTTAAATACCAAGTTTGGTATTATACCTACTTTTCGTTTTTGAGTTATCATATTCACAGACACACAGACACACACACACACACACACACACACACACGGACCTTTTTCCGAAAATGTTTTTTTTTAGATAAAGGGGACCCTAAAACATATATTTCCGGTGAAATCTCGGTATCGAATTTTTTGGTGAAGTGCAATACATTATACACTATGTACATAGTGCCTATAGAGAAAGTACAAAATCTTATGTGTACCATTCACATGACTTTTTCTACATCTCTGTAACAAATTACCATTAATAAGCTTCTTCTTAGTGCTAACCGAGAAGGGAAATAAAGTGATACACTGGGCAAACTGACAGTATGTTTTAAAATGTGGTTGCTATGGGATTCAAATTGGTTTCTTTGCGTGACCAGCAGTTGACAAGTTCTTGTATGAGAAAAGTGTAAGTTAAAACTGAAACCAATAACAAAGAATATCTCGATGACATTCAACTCCACGAAAACATGTATGTAACACAAATTGTTTGTTTTAACAGCTTTATATTTTATGTTAAGTGTCTATCTCTAAAGATTTACCAGTAATGCATCATTACGCAAAATTTACTAAGAATAAAGATGTCTTCAGAGGCTATTCCCAGCAAATTGAAGATATACATTTTATTCGTCATGTAAATACTTTAATATACTATATTTTAATTAAAAATCGTTAAAATCATTTTTGAGAAAATCAAAACGTTAGAACATTTTCCCATGTAATGGTTAGCTCGGATTTCTTTGAAAATCTTCATGTCGCATCTTTTGAAGGCACCAAACTTAAATTCTCACATTCACAGACTCACATAGACGTATATTTTTTAAAAATGCTTTTTCTAGATTCAGGAGGTCTCAAAACATGTATTTCCGGTGAAATCTCCGGTATCGAATTTTTGTGTGCAATACAATACCTTATCTGTACACTATGTATTCGGACTCATGGATCTCAAAACATACCTTTCCGGTGAAATCTCTACAACATATTTTTGGATGGAATACATTACCTTCTCTACCCACTATTCGAATGCACATGCGGGCTAAAGAAGGTAAAAATGACATAATATTTTAAGGCTTTGAAGAACTATACAATCTGAATAAGCAGGGAAAATTTTCAAAAAGTATGACAGTTAAGTTAATCTACAGTTAAGAAATCTAAAACATGTTCGCATTATATGTCCCAGTTTATTAAGCTTAGCTTTCCTCAATACAAAAATATCTTTTTATTAGCATGATAAATTAAAAATCTGATGTGTCACTCTCACATGACTTTCTCTAGCTGCTCTACAAACAAATGTTTACAAAAGATTCTTCTTCTATCTATACCATACTCCTGGAGATAAACATTAACAGAATGTTCTTATTACTTAGTTCCTTAGAAGTAGAAGGAAACTAAAGGAATGCGCTATGCAAAAGCGATAGTCAAATGTTTTAAAAGCTGCCGTTATCCGATTGTCATTGCAAATCGCTTCTTTGTTTGGCCAGGAGCACAACAAAAGAAACACAGACACTTGCTGTCTGAGAAAGTATAAGCACTTTACAATTGAAACCAATACTAAGGAATTTTTCGGAAACGGTTACTTAAACGGTTACTTAAATAGCAAGTTTGGTATTTAATGGTCTTTTCCTTTTTGAGCTATGCTGACCACAGACACACACATACACACAGACACACACGCACATTTTTCTAAATACATTTTTGGGGTCTCAAAACATACATTTCCGGTGAAATATCGGTATCGAATTTTTTGGTTATATTACAATACCCTCTCTATACACTATGTACATAGTACGTGTAGAGAAAGTAAAAATAAAAGTACATCCGACAACACAGCATCACAAACCCGCATGATAAAGCAAAACTTTCTGCTTGTCATCCATTTTAATGGATTACGAGAAAAAGATTGCATATTCATCAGTTTGATATTACTACTTTGTTTTGTTCAAGGTAATGTGGAATTTAAAAGACAACTGTTGTCAGTATATCTTATTACAAGATTATTTTCACTAAACTCAGATAATATGTAAGTCTACAAATGCACCTTATACTGAAAGTCTTATAAACTCTTGTGGCTTTGTACTGTGAATAGTTTCCGATGGAAAATACTTCTTTGTAATCTGTATACGTACAGCTTTCAACGCACACATAGCTCCTTATATTATATATATATATATATATATATATATATATATAAGTTCTTCTAACCTCTTTATATTAATGCAGATAAATATTTTCTTAAAATAATTTTATAACAATAAATTTAAATTTCAAAGATAAATGAGCACATACACCATAAGACGATATTATTTCTAATGAACTTGTTCATAAAGAACATTAATAAGCAGGTAAAAAATGTATGTTGCATATTACCTCGTATATAGCTAATGTTCAAAAAATATTCAACTTAATGTTATAATTAAACGTTTTACTTTTTACTTTCTCTACACGTGCCGTATACATAGTGTATAGAGAAAGTATTGTATTTCACCCAAGACTTCGATATCGACATTTCGCCGGAAATAAACGCTTTGAGGTTCCCTGAGTCTACGTTTAAATGAATTTATCCAATTGCAAATTATTGCAAACGCAAGAGCAGGTGTGCCAAAAAACACATCCAACTCGGCTTTTATCTCTTTCGGTGCTAATTATTTTAAATAGAAGTGTTTAATGGCCGCACGAATCACGTTTATTTCTCATATTTCTAAAGACGCACAAGATTGTTGATTCGACTGCCTATGACAACAAAATCACGTGACGGATATTACTGAAACTTTATCTGCCATCTAGTAAGAGACGACGGTTACTAAATACACACTTTTTTGATGCACCAATAACTGCTTTATTTATGCCATATTAGTAGTCTATACAGATAATCACCGTTAGGAAGAAACGTCCCACTTATGAAAACTAATAGTAGTAGTAGTAGTAGTAGTAGTAGTAGTAGTAGTAGTAGTAGTAGTAGTAGTAGTAGTAGTAGTAGTAGTAGTAGTAGTTGTTGTTGTAGTTGGAGGTTTTAGTAGTAGCAGTAGTAGTAGTAGTTGTAGTTTTAGTAGTAACAGTAGAAGTAGTAGTAGTTGTAGTTTTAGTAGTAGCAGTCGCAGTAGTAGTAGTAGTAGTAGTAGTTGTAGTTGTAGTAGTAACAGTAGTAGTAGTAGTAGTTGTAGTTTTAGTAGTAGCAGTAGTAGTAGATGTAGTTGTAGTAGTAGTAGTTGTTGTAGTAGTAGTTGTAGTTGTAGTAGTAGTAATAGTTGTAGTTGTAGCAGTAGTAGTAGTTGTAGTTGTAGTTGTAGTAGTAGTTGTAGTTGTATTTGTAGTTGTAGTTGTAGTTGTAGTAGTAGTTGTAGTTGTAGTAGTAGTTATAGTAGTAGTTGTAGTTGTAGCTGTAGCAGTAGTAGTAGTTGTAGTTGTAGCTGTAGTAGTAATTGTAATTGTAGCAGTAGTAGTAGTTGTGGTTGTAACTGTAGTAGTAATTGTAATTGTAGTTGTAGTTGTAGTAGTAGTTGTAGTTGTAGTAGTAGTTATAGTAGTAATTGTAGTTGTAGCTGTAGCAGTAGTAGTAGTTGTAGTTGTAGTTGTAGTAGTAGTTGTAGTTGTAGTAGTAATTGTAATTGTAGCAGTAGTAGTAGTTGTGGTTGTAGCTGTAGTAGTAGTTGTAGTTGTAGTTGTAGTAGTAGTTGTAGTTGTAGTAGTAGTTATAGTAGTAATTGTAGTTGTAGCTGTAGCAGTAGTAGTAGTTGTAGTTGTAGTTGTAGTAGTAGTTGTAGTTGTAGTAGTAGTTCTGGTAGTTGCAGTTGTAGTTATAGTAGTAGTTATAGTTGTAGTTGGAGTAGTAATAGTAGTTGTAGTTGTTGTAGTAGTAATAGCAGTAGTAGTAGTAGTTGTAGTTGTAGTAGTACTGGTAGTAGTAGTAGTTGTTGAAGTTGTAGTAGTAGTTGTAGTTGTAGTAGTTGTTGTTGTAGTTGTAGTTGTAGTAGTAGTTGTAGTTGTTGTAGTAGTAGTAGTAGCAGTAGTAGTAGTAGTTGTAGTAGTAGTAGTTGTAGTTGTAGTAGTATTAGTAGTAGTAGTTGTTGAAGTTGTAGTTGTAGTAGTAGTAGTTGCAGTAGTTGTAGTTGTAGTAATAGCAATACCAGTAGTATTAGTGGTAGGAGTAATCGCAGTTATTACTTGTAGTTGTAACGTATTTATCATTTCGTGAAACTGAGTAGTGAGTAGTCGCAATTGTTACTTGTAGTCGTAACTTAATTATCATATCGTGATACTGAATATTGCACTTGTTACCTGTAGTCGTAACGTATTTATCGTACCGTGTTACTGAGTAGGTGCACTTGTTACTTGTGGTCGTAACGTATTTATCATATCGTGATACTGAGTAGTCGCACTTGTTACTTGTAGTCGTAATGTAATTATCATATCGTGATACTGAGTAGTCGCACTTGTTACTTGTAGTCGTAACGTAATTATCACATCGTGATACTGAGTAGTCGCATTTGTTGCTTGTAGTCGTAACGTAATTATCACATCGTGATACTGAGTAGTCGCACTTGTTACTTGTAGTCGTAACGTATTTATCATATCGTGATACTGAGTAGTCGCACTTGTTACTTGTAGTCGTAACGTAATTATCACATCGTGATACTGAGTAGTCGCATTTGTTGCTTGTAGTCGTAACGTAATTATCACATCGTGACACTGAGTGGTCGCACTTGTTGCTTGTAGTCGTAACGTAATTATCACATCGTGATACTGAGTAGTCGCACTTGTTATTTGTAGTCGTAACGTAATTATCGCATCGTGATACTGAGTAGTCGCACTTGTTACTTGTGGTCGTAACGTATTTATCACATCGTGATACTAAGTAGTCGCACTTGTTATTTGTAGTCGTAACGTATTTATCACATCGTGATACTGAGTAGTCGCACTTGTTGCTTGTAGTCGTAACGTATTTATCATATCGCGATACTGAGTAGTCGCACTTGTTATTTGTAGTCGTAACGTAATTATCACATCGTGATACTGAGTAGTCGCACTTGTAACTTGTAGTCGTAACGTATTTATCATATCGCGATACTGAGTAGTCGCACTTGTTATTTGTAGTCGTAACGTATTTAACATATCCAGATACTGAGTAGTCGCACTTGTTACTTGTTGTCGTAACGTAATTATCATATCGTGATACTGAGTAGTCCCACTTGTTGCTTGTAGTCGTAACGTATTTATCATATCGTGTTACTGAGTAGTCGAATTTGTTATTTGTTGTCGTAACGTAATTATCATATCGTGATACTGAGTAGTCGCACTTGTTATTTGTTGTCGTAACGTATTTATCATATCGTGTTACTGAGTAGTCGCACTTGTTATTTGTTGTCGTAAAGTAATTATCATATCGTGATACTGAGTAGTCGCGCTTGTTATTTGTTGTCGTAACGTATTTATCATATCGTGTTACTGAGTAGTCGCACTTGTTACTTGTAGTCGTAACGTATTTATCATATCGTTGTACTGAGTAGTCGCACTTGTTACTTGTTGTCGTAACGTATTTATCATATCGTGTTACTGAGTAGTCGCACTTGTTATTTGTTGTCGTAACGTAATTATCATATCGTGATACTGAGTAGTCGCACTTGTTATTTGTTGTCGTAACGTATTTATCATATCGTGTTACTGAGTAGTCGCACTTGTTATTTGTTGTCGTAAAGTAATTATCATATCGTGATACTGAGTAGTCGCGCTTGTTATTTGTTGTCGTAACGTATTTATCATATCGTGTTACTGAGTAGTCGCACTTGTTACTTGTAGTCGTAACGTATTTATCATATCGTTGTACTGAGTAGTCGCACTTGTTACTTGTTGTCGTAACGTATTTATCATATCGTGTTACTGAGTAGTCGCACTTGTTACTTGTTGTCGTAACGTATTTATCATATCGTGACACTGAGAAGTCGCACTTGTTACTTGTTGTCGTAACGTATTTATCATATCGTGTTACTGAGTAGTCGCACTTGTTACTTGTTGTCGTAACGTATTTATGATATCGTGACAGTGAGAAGTCGCACTTGTTACTTGTTGTCGTAACGTATTTATCACATCGTGATACTGAGTAGTCGGACTAGTTATTTGTAGTAGTAACGTAATTATCACATCATGATAGTGAGTAGCTGCATGTACGAATATTTCTGGTGAAATTTTTGTACAGAATTTTTGAGTGGTATGCAATATTGTCTGTACTTGCTATAGGTATGTAATAGAGAAATTTAAACGTTCTAATTATTTTTAAAATCTGGTAATGTGACACTATGTAGTCATTTTTGTCAGGTAATTATTTAAACATTATCAATACTGGAAATTAAGTATAAATTGCTCACATAGATTGACTGAAAATATGTTTATCATTGATACGTTCATTAAACAAATGGCTATGCACGCCGAATATCCTCAAGAGTTCTGAGGTCCATCTTCAAGCACCATTTAAAGGTCGTTGCTCATTTTTTTGTTTTTGGGCAGTGGGATGACAGTGTCCAAAGCTCATCATGAAATATTCTCACTTCTATTAAATGCCTTATCACTGTTTTCAATTGAGAAAACAACTGAAGGGCACTTAAATATATACGCACCGTCATGCACAACAATACAATATCAGATATTGAATTCCTCAACAGCTATCACAAGCGCTGATGAGTTATAGAAAGGTTTAATAAATGCAATATGATAAAATAAATAGAGGCATATCACCCTGGCATTTAGTTTCCTAAACAGGGATGCAATTTTAAGTTTGTTTTCTTAAATAATACTTATTAAAACATTTTTCATTTGTAAGTTGTATAGACTGCTCTTAACGTAATTAATATAAAAATAAAACGAAGTAAAACAAGTATGTAAGTTTAGAGACCTAATTATAATAATTTAACAGCTCCTTCAAGTGGTTCTCAGTCGCCAGCTTGAGAATTTTATATAATTTTTGCTTCAATAATTACTTATGTAAACAGATGAAACGTAAAGGTAAGGTTAAAATACTTTAATAACTTTAATTATTTCATATTTGGAAGAAATTTAAATCGTAAATAAAAAAACAAAAACAAAAATTAAAGATAACGGTAAAAATCTCCTCCCTTTAACCTGAATTATAATTCTAAATAAAGGTTGTTACTAGTTTATTAAAAACGTGTAACGAGCATCCCTCTTAACCCAAATGTGTATTTAGTAAACTTCTAAAATGTTATTAATTTAAACATCCCGTGGCCGAATAATTAAAACCTTCGCCTCTCACCTGGGCGGCCCGAGCTCGAATTGGAGATTCAGGGGACCTGCTTGTGGGATTCGTAGTGGACAATGCGGCATATAAACAATTTTTCACCGACATTTATTCCACAAATTGCTCATAATCATCTTTCGTGGTATCCATTTCACTATAATTTCATATCATTCATTTCCTCACTTTCATACCAGGTATCGGACGGGTCACCCATTATGGTTTCTCTCTGATCCAAGGCTTCTGCTACTCAACAGGCGTCTGATACCAGGCACTGCCTCGCAAATCCTGAGGGTGCAAGTCGCATATATGTAGGGTAAACAGAGAAGAAAAGAAAGAAAAATAAATACTATCCAATCATTAATCATTTTGCTATAATTTAATCATATTAGCTATCGTTTGTAACCTTGATATTGCTTTAAATATTCATTTCTTCTTTAATAAGACTGTTTAATACATTTCGTAAATGCTTACTAATTATTTCTCACTTGTACTTTTAACTTCATGAAGATATATCTGTATAATTTTCTTAATAATTATAACTATATAAACACTGTAGTAAAATTCTATCACTTATTCAGGCTAACATTCAACATAATTGTTTATTACTCTGTATTGAACTTTTATCTTAAATCATATATCTGTAATATCTTTATTTTCAATATTCAAATATTCACTAATCACTTCTTGTTTGCCTATTTATTATTTTCTGAAACTCCGCAATTTCTTTTTCTTGACTTCAAAGAAAGGCTAATCTAAATGACAACTATGTTGTTTTGTTTTTTTTTTTCTCATATTTTTAATAGTTAAAGAAATATCTTGTAGTGTTACCTTCTGCAAAAATCTCTCACACATAAGTTTAAGGTATGGTCTTCATAGTAAATTCTTAGGAAAAGATTATTGATCAGAAGGAATACACAAAAGTAAATCTCAAAATAAGCAAGCTGAGAAGACTAGTTTCCCCAAGGCAGTAAAGTACATCTGATTTCCAATCAAAAAGTTTAATGTGATTTAGAATAAAGAAATGTAGCTTTAACTTTTATGTCTATAGTTGTGTTAAGAATTGTCTTTATCGTAATAATTTTAACTAATTTTTCTATCAAATTTCCATTACTATGTTTTTTAGTATTTTTGGTTCGAGAATACAGGAGCCACCAAAATTATTTTCCTTTCTTTAGCTTAATGTATTGTGAATGCAAGCTAAGAAATGTATGTGCCGAACTCAAGAATACATAACTTTAAGTGCACCCATAAAAATGCAGGATTTAGCCTGTGCAAACACAAAATGACGTATTTGATGATCAGTGTGTGATATAAGAGACTTGTTCTACGCAATTCAATATCGATACTCTGATGGTATTTAGAACTCAAATTTGTGACGCCTACTTTGCTCCATGGAGCAATAAAACATCAACAGTGTGTTCCATGCGACATGTAGGAAAAGGTCGATCCCTGCACTGGTGGCTCGGATAGATATGAGCAGTAGGTTGGGTGGTCTACTTGGCTGCAGTACATGGTGAGGATTAGTAGGAGGATTACACAGGGAGGGAAGGATGAGGGAGACATCCGAAAAGCGACCAGATCCTCAAGGCTACGGGCTCAAGCATTAACGGGGTCCCAAACGGTTACAGATGAAACGCTTCCGACGCACCAGTCCGGGTGATTTCCCGAAGGGAACCTATCCCGAAAGTCCCGAAGATGGGACCCGAACGAGTTGTACCGCGACGGCACCAGGAATAAATCTCTACAGTTAACTTCTCTAGAACGTAAGAATCTAAAATATAATGGTCCGCTATTGCACAGTCCAAGGTTAAAAGGAGAAATTGTGAATTGAAGGTTTGTGAAATGGATTGTAAGTTGGTAAAAGTTATTACGAAACTAATAGAAATGATATTGTCTCTGCTGAATTTTCTTAATTTTATGAAAACAAAATAAAAATATTGGGCACCAAAATATTCAAAATTAGGAAACGAGAAAATTGATTTTAATCAGTTTCGACCTGATAGTTGTTTTTTCATAGTCGACTGACCCACTCCGTGTTTAGGACTTACAAACGGAGGCCTGTTGAGGAGCCAAAGGTCCGAAACCACAGAATGGAGAAGCTTTAACAAGTGGTCGGCTTATAGCCATCGACCTAATAGTAAGAGATATAAATATCCCTTTTTATTCAGCTCTTACTTTATATCCCTACTTATTTCAAATTAAGTAGGTAACAAATTGGTGTAATCACATGCCATTATCCAGTTGCAACCCGCCGAATTCCGTGTCCTATTCTTCAGCCTTAAAACAGATGACAAGGATGTGGTGGGAACAGGAAATGATGATTATTATTATGATGATAGTGATGATAATGATGATTTACTTTAATTCCTAGGTGCAACATAGGGCCGCAAAAAATCTTCGCCATCAAACTCTATACCTTGACAAGACGTGTATTTCCTTCCATGATCTATTCATTTCTCTCAATTCCGCCTCAACTGTTCTTCTCTAACTTACCCTCGGTCTTCCAATTTTTTTTCTCCCTGATGATTCCATTCCAATTACTATATATACTGTATATATTTCCACGATCCTTTCTCAGTATATGTCCAATCCATGTCCATATGCATTTCTTTATTTCTCTATCATTTGGTAATGGTGGTTTGTTATTTTACATAATGTAATGTTGCTAATATTTGGCCACCAGATTCTCAGTATGAGTCTTAGACTTTAATTAATATTATTTTGCAACTTTTTATGTATTTCTTGTGTCGTTTTCCACGTTTCACATCCGTAGAATAATATAATACTTTGATTTAAAAATTTTAATGTCGGTATTTCTTTGAATATTCTGTAAATTCCATAATGTTCTCAATTGTGAGAAAACATGTTTTGCTTTATTTATTTTGTTATTTATACCTTCGTCCGTTCTTCAGTTTTGGGATACAATACATCCCAAATATCTAAAATATTCGTTTCTTTCTTTTCGTGGTTGTCTATGAACAATTCATTTTTTTTTTTTCATTTTCTTGTTTTCATACCAACATCCTGAGTCTCAACTTTGAAATCCGAACAGGAAATGATAGGAAATTTAGGGGATGTGATGAATCTACCCAACTTTCACCTGTTGTCCCGGGGTAGTGGTTACCATGCTAACTTCATATACCCAAGGTCGCGGTTTCAAACACCGCGGAGGACGATGAATATTTTCGGGTGTAAAAATCCTTAGCATGACTTACTTCGGAAGGGAAGTAAAGCCGTTGATCCCGTGTCTAGATTTATGGCACGTAAAAGAACCTAAAGCCTGATGGAGAGGCCTCTGAGCAAAATTAAGTGGTCTTTCACGCCCAGTTTGGAATGGGACATTGGGAACCACAGTAGTTAAAGAGCGTACATAAATAACACGCCATTTATATTTATTTTGCATTTATTTCCCTAAAAAATCCATGGGTCAGGAAGGCTAACCACGGGAACCGAATCCTCGACCTCCCAAATGCGAGTCCCCACGTTACAGTAGAATTACATAGCGCGTCAACACGTAATTTGTTGGCAAGATTTTGTTGAAACTTGGTAACTATGTGTCTAACGCTCCGTTACTGTGATTTCATTCGAGTAACGGAGCAACTACGATACGGAAAATCGACTTACTCGTAATGTTACCAGTCATATGTGAAAGTGTCAACGTGAAACACTAGTACTTGATAGCTAAAGGCTTCCATTTGACTGAACTGGTTTTCATGAGTAGCAAAAACGACGGGGTATCATGGCACGTGCGTCAAATCGGCCATACACATTCGTTGTTGCACATTACACATTATTTGTTGTTGCAAATATATAAAAGAAGCTGATATGTAATTACACATACCATCTGCAGAGCTGTGCAAACGAGCAGGACAGTTATTTTGAGCATGCTTCCAGAGTGCATCAAAATAGATGCCCCTGTTGCTATGGAGAGTAGGCCACCCAATCTACTTCTGAGTATCCGTGCCGCTTTAGTACTGCAGCAGGATAACTAACGCTCCCGTTGCCACATTCTTCTTTTTTACTGGTTTAAACCAAACTATTCGAATAAAAGCGGCACAAGAATAGACACACACAAACACACAAACCCAGTTTTTTGTTTAAAAATACGTTTTTCTCTTTCTATTTAGTACGTATAACATAGAGAAATTATTGTTTTCCATCCAAAGGTCGATACCGAAATTTCGCTTGAAATACGCGTTTTAGGGACCATGAATCCAATAAAACATTTTTCGAAAAAAGGTGCCTGTTTTTACGTGTATCTGACCACGATAACTCAAAAAAATTTGGATAATAACAAGCTTGATATTTAAGTTCAGCATCTTCTAAGGATGCTATACGAAGATTTTAATGAAATTCCCTGCACAGCTAACTACCCTTACTTGAAAAAAATCGAAATTTTGATGTTTAAAAATGGCTCTAACGATTTTTATTAAAATAGTATATTAAAGATACAGATATAACAAATAAAACATATATCTAGTTTTTCTGGAAATAGACTCTTAAGTCTTTCATTTTGAATGACTTCTGTTAACTGTTAAACTCTAAGAGAGACAAAAGCTTAGTACACAAAAATATAGAGCTCGTTACAACACACAATTTATTACATGTACATACTCTTATATACAGTATATATACAGTTATATATGCTTTTACAGTGTTAACCTCTTCCGAGATATTCTTTGTTAATGGTTTCAATTTTAAAATACTTCAAACTTTTCTCAAACAGGAATTTCCAATGCCTTGGGCACGCAAAGAGAACCAATCAGCTATTAAAATTTTGACTATCGCTTTAGCTTAGTATGTTCCCTGATTTCCCTTATACTTATAATGAACTAAGTAATAAGATAAGGCCTGCTAACGTTCATCTTGATTGCTATGAATTAGATAGAAAAGTAGGCTTTTAAGAATAATTTTTACAGAGATGTAGAGAAATTCATGTGAATAGTACATATAAACTAAAACGTGTACTTATCGGTACCAAATTTGAGATAGAATGCAATACCTTCCCTACTTACGTACTTAGTAGAGAAAGTAAAATTAAAAAACACACTTACAAACGTTTCTGGTCACATCATTGAAATTTTGTCAGTAGAGTTCACGTTCATTCTTCAGTTAAAACCTTTTCAACCTAATACTCAATTACCTCTTGTGCGTCTCATTTTCAGTTGTTTGTAGACAACAAACAAAAGAAAACACTATTCCATGAATTAAACTATTGCTATTGAATAATATCAATAATAGCAGCAATAGTAATAATATGATTATGAAGAGGCAAGTTTTCATAATTTTTGTGACTCTTCACAAATCAGACTTTACCAAAATAGGGTTAAATTGAAATATCAATAAAAGCTATTGTTATCCTTATTTTACATTCGAGGATGTTTTAAATTTTATTATTGTATTTACTATTCTATCTTCTTTTTTTTTACTTTCTCTAGCCCCGTATGTACAATCTACATACGGATAGAGAAGGTATTGCACTCCACGAAAAAATTCGATACCGAGATTTCAACGGAAATATGTGTTTTAGGGTCCCCTGTATCCAAAAAAAGCATTTTCAGAAAACGATACTTGTGTGTGTGTGTGTGTGTGTGTGTGTGTGTGTGTCCGTGTGTCTGTGAACACGATAACTCAAAAACGAAAAGTCGGTAAAATACCAAACTTGGTATTTAAGTTTAGTATCTTCCAGGGATGCGACGCAAAGATTTTGAGAAAAATCCCCCCACCCTAAACTACCCTTTACATGGAAAAAATTTCGAAAATTTTGATTTTCTTAAAAATGGCTGTAACGATTTTGATTAAAATATCGTATATTAAAGACATTTACCTGACAAACAAAATGTTTATCTTGAATTTTCTGGGAATGGCCTCTGAAGACTACTTTATTCTGGATGAATTTTAGGAATTGTACATTACTGCTAAACCGTAAGAGATGCACAAAAACTTACTACATGAAAAATGTAGCGCACGTTGAAATACTCAATTTATGTCATATACATTTTTTTTTTGTTGATCATTTTTAAGATATTCTTAGTTTTTCGTTTCTGCTCTGAAAAACATGTTTTTCTCATACAGGAATTTGTTAAAGACTGTCCATACAAACAAAGGAACTTCGGTTACATAACAACCAGCTTTTGGCTACCATTTTAACCTATGGTACTCTCTCACTTCGCTTCTACTTACAAGCAAGTAAATAATAAGACTATTTCTGCTAATATTTCTCAATTACCATGAAGTAAATAGAAGCATAAGCTTTTTAACTACAATTTGTTGCAGAGATGCAGAGAAAGTCATGTGAGTGGTACCATCAGATTTTTTTTGTAGCTTAACGTTCTTTAACCTGGTTGGTCATATCGAACGATGAAGAAAATGGGTGAAATGATGCTCAAATGATCTAGGGTTCCATGGAGCTTAAAGTTACTTGACATTCATCTTCTCAGGATCAGGGAAAACCCCGAAAAAACCTTATCCGGGCAACTCACCCTAAGCGTGATTTCAACTCAAGACCTTTTGGATAGACACACTATCCAGGAGGGTTTATTCTATCTTTATTGTACTAAAGCGAACCTTATATTCTAGGAGATAAAAATTAGAATTTGAACTCCTAAACATAATCCTTAAAGAGAACAAAAGTTTGATCATTATATGTAACTGGTTTAGCTCTAAATGAAATATTTTTTACTCAAGTTAAATGTTATTACGACATCGTGTCCAATATACGGCTTGTGTGAAAAAACAATTAAACCAACACGCATTGTGCATAACATTTGGCTATACTATGATTCCTGGGACCTAAAGTACTTGCAACATTGTAAGTCGCCGTTGAGGTTATCTTCTCAAAATAATTTGAGATCACCTTGTGGTTTACCGGGAAACATACGAGTCAGTTCAGAAATTCAATGCTATGCCGGCATCTTGCCATGGTAGCTTAGTGGTAGAGCAACGGCCTAGAGACCGGGAAATACGTGGTTCAAATCCTGGCTATGACATTAAATTTTTCAGTGTGACTCTACCTATCCAACGGAATTATGCAGAACTTCGACCGCTCTAAAAATTGAATAAAACGAAGTGTGATTGATTGAATTTGCAATTTTGATGACGATTTTAAAGGTTTTATTTGTCGGAAAACTCTTTTTTATTATAGACAAATTCGTGTGCATGCTGGAACGGTTGGTATTTTGCGTATATAACGGATATTTACCAAATAATTATATTCAAACGATATTATATAAATAATAAATGGTTTTATAATGTTCTGAAGCATTTCTCCGCCAAGTGCTACCACAACAGAAAATTAGAAACATAAAGGTATATACACACACTAACCTAAACGGATTCGAACCTAACCTCGCGCTAAATATGAAAACCACCGGACTCAGGGGTTTCGCCTACACAAACAGATAAACAAACAAAACAAAACTCTCACACTCCTCCACCAACTACTCTAGTAACACAAACCGGTAAATTATTCCTACGGGTTCTCACGACGCGGTAATCCTGCCAAGAGCGACATATGACGTTCTTGCATACCAATAGTTACAGTCTTCCGCTAGCAACAAAACCAAGCTTTTTCATTATAACCCCAATATTTCAGCATAAACCTACACATATAAACCATTTATTATTCATATATTACTCGTTTATGTATAATTATTTGGTAAATATCCGTCATATACTCAAAATATCAACCGTTCCAACATGCACTGAATTTTTCTGTAATAAAAAAAAATCTGATGTGTTAAACTCACATGACTTTCTCTAGCTGCTCTGCAAAACTCCTACAAAAGATTATTCTTCTTTGTACATAATACTAATCAAGATAAATGTTAGCAGAATGTTATTACTTAGTTCCTTATAAGTAGAAGGGAATAAGGGAATGCACTATACTAAAGTGATTGTCAAATGTTTTAAAAGCTATCGTTATGCGATTGTCATTGCAAATCACTTCTTTGCTTGGCCACGAGTAGGACAAAAGCAAAACAGACACTTACAGTGTGAGAAAAGTTTAAGTACTTCACAATTGATACCAATAACAAGGAATATCTAGAAAACCGTTACCTCCACAACAAAAACGTAAAGGACAAAAATTGTGTGTTTTGTCATGAGGTACATTTTTTGTGTGGTACGTTTTTTTCTATCTCTTACGTTTAGCAGTTAAGCAAAATTCAGCAAAAGTCATCCAAAATAAAGAGGTTTTCAGAGGCTATTCCCAAAAAATTCGAGATATACATTTTATTTCGGACATAAATAGCTTTAATATACGGGATTTTAATCAACATCGTTAGAGCCATTTTTAAGAAAATGAAAATTTTCGAAATGTTTTCCATGTAAAGGGTAGTTTGTGGTGGGGTAATTTTGTTTTAAAATCTTCGTGTCGCATCCTTGGAAGATACTAAACCTAAATACCAAGCTTGGTATTCAACGGCCTTTTTGTTTTTGGGCTATGCTGTCCACACACACACACACATGGACCTTTTTTTAAAAATGCTTTTTCCGCACTCAGGGGACCCCAAAACATATATTTCCGGTGAAATCTCGGTATCGAATTTTTGGGTGCATTACAATACCTTCTGTATCCCTAAGTACATTGTACATATGGGGCTAGAGAAAGTAAAAAACAAACTTTCCGACAAATAAAATCGTCATCAGATATACAAAGTCAATCAATCACACTTAGTTTTATTCAAATTTTAGAGCGGCCGAAGTTCTGCAAAATAACCTATCCAACTCCTGCCCTACACACAGCGTATCTGAAAAACAATTAAACCAACACCCATTATGCTTTTATCAATTAATATTACTAAACACAATCCATTACAGCAAGGCAAGCTTCTCAGGTAAGGAACTAGTTTATGCATATTGTAGTAAATTCAGTGCCAGGCAATACTGTCTTTGTAAGGTCAGGAAATTAAAAACACTCGTACATCGGAAGCGTTGTTCAATACCATAAGCTCCAAGGACATTGCTGAAAGCATATCAAAGGATCAGGACCTCGAAAATCTGCAGGAATGTGGAAAACCCTCAGGTAGCCAATAGACCTGCGATCAAGCTGTTTCTTGGTCCTTCCAGTTATTGATGCAATTAAGTCGTAAATTCGTACTACCAAATAATGACCCAGCAGCAAAACAATTACGCAGTAACGCAAAGGCGTGCTTCAAGGGCGCCCTTGCGTTTCTAGGTGAAAAAACCTGTTTTGCACACAGGTTTGAAAGCTTAGTTGTATAGGGCGTTTCAAACTGCTGAGCAATCGACAAAACAGCGCAGCAAGACACGTAACTGAATCATTTGCACTGCAAGAAACTCGATGTTAACTTAACACTGGGTCAAATGAGGTCTAGTACAGAACCATGACTTCGCGAGCCATTCTTCTCGGAATGTACTTACTACTTGTCATTTTGTTGCATCTAAAATATGCCTGACGGTATTTCAGTGGTACAAACAGATTACAAATGTAGTGACAGTTTGCATAGCTCTCTATGACTCGTTCAATATGGCTCTTTCTCGATAAAATTGTTTCATGAGGTCCATTTTATTGCTTTACTGCAAAACTACAACTCCCTTCATATTACTGCTTTAATTGAGGATCTCTCTCTCTCTCTCTCTCTCTCTCTCTCTCTCTCTCTCTCTCTCTCTCTCTGTATATAGATATATTTATTAATAACTTTATCTTTTGATTTGTTATTATGATTATGATTCATATTTTTTATGAAACAATATTACTTAACAAATATTTGTTCATTTAGTTCCTTATATATAATCCTAGACAGTTTCTATAACTCATACAAGGATTAGTTTTTAAAAATTAATTGAGTTTTACTGTTTTTCAAAATATTCCCTTTTAAATCAATACATTCATATTCTTTTATTTCGCCAACAAACAACTCTTAGACTGCTACAAGAAAAAGTATGCTCACAATCACAGCTTTTTCTTGAAACCTTTCGTAAAAATCCTGCCGTATAAATTTCCTTTCAACATTCGCTGTGGCAGCGGCTGCTAATGCACGTTATGCGCTCCCAAGTGAAATATGGCTCTTCGTTCCACCTTTTATACCTGTCGGTTACGTAGTAGAAGACAAACCACCGCAGGTAACACAAACTCACTCAGGTGTTACAATGGGCGGCTTCGACGTTAAAAAACGTTTCAACAGCACATGTGTCCTCTAACACGTGTAATCATGGACGCCAACAATCAGGTATGAGTTACGAAGCTATTGTTACACACGTGTGGCATTACGGTGCATAGTCACAATACAGTTTTTCCTTCGACAATCTTAAAGCAATTATGCCACTGTTCTTGAGGCATTCAGGAACCAGCTTTTTATAATGTTCTGCTGTTTTATCTCATGAAGAGAAAGTAATTGCACGCATTTTATCTTTAATTGGATACAAAAATAGATCACAAGGTGCTAGATTGAAGAGCCCATGGACGTTTAGGATTTACAGAAACGGAGTTAGTTTTGTTATATGCGACGTGCCTTGTCAAAGTATTTTATTGTCATTTGTGTACCAACCGGCAGTAATATTATAGTTGCAATATAGAATGTTTTAGGAAAAAAACACTAACAACCATTTTCTTGCCAGTACTAAGAATTCCTCGAACTTTTGAAGGTTTAGGTTCTATTCCAAAGACCCATTGAGCTCTTTTACTTTTCTTTACAGGATCATAACAGTAAACTCAAGATTCATCCTTAATAACGATGTTCCAAACCAAATTTGAAGTGTTGTCCGTGCAAACCAATGCGTTATTGTTTTTAATTGGTAATCAGTTTATGTGGAAATCCATCGACAACAAATTTTCCTCACACCTAACTGGTGATGTCAAATGTTTTGTGTCTGCTCATATCAATGCCCAACATAGTCCAAATAAATTCACATGGCTGTCGATCTACTAGCATTGTTCAAACAGCGGCAATATTTCCATCAGTAACAGCAGTTCTTGGGCGTCCTTCACGAAATTCGTCATTAAGGAAAAAACTGATCTCCTTTGAATTTGCTTTACCAATTATAACTTATTGTCTTAGTCTTCGTCAAATGCATTTTATACCAATTTTACATTTTAGGCGTTAATAACGATTTAATGTAGTAAGAAATCATAATCCGGAAATGTTCTCCAGTCAAATTCAAAGTTTTTAAATGACGATAATTAACAAAATATTACAGGAAATAGAATAAACTATACAGCCATCATCTTCCAGAACATTAGAATGTATCTGTCAGATATAAACACATTACATTTGGCTTTATAAATATGGTATTCTAAAAGTGTTCAGTATCGCTGCCATATAAACCTAATATACATAGAGGAAATAATCTAGACAGAGAGAGAGAGAGAGAGAGAGAGAGAGAGAGAGAGAGAGAGATTAGGATTATCCTCGACGACCATTCCAGACAGCAGCACGCTTAGGCTATTGCGGTACTTTGAAACCTACGTAGCATCTGGGTGACAGGAAAGCGGGAAGATACCTGAAGATGACTGCTACAGGTTAACGACGGGGGCTGACATGGTTGGGGCCCCTAATGTTTCCAAACAGAACGCGTCTAAAGTCGCACAGTGCACTTCTGCAATCTTCTTCATCCACGGAAAATATGCATTAATTCTAAGCGTATATTTTATAATGTTATTTATAATAATATCTGTAACTTTCCTACCTTCTGATTTAAATAACTTATTTTACTCAAAGTTAATTGTTATTGCTACAAAGAAACTTCCCACCCAAAGGATACAGGAGGCACGTCTCCTGACCAGAAGAACCGCGGAATGACACCAGAAAGAAACCTTTACTTTGCATACACCCACCGCCCAGCCGCAGCTCGCCGAACAGTCACCTTAAAGAATGGATGGGTATAAAATAATGGGTATAAAATTATGGAGAGGAAAATGGTGAAAGAAGGTACACCACTCAAGCATTCGCCTACAGATCTGGGTAGCCCCGAAAAAAGATCCATGATTCAGAGTCAGCAGTGGCTGATGATCGATCCCGGGACCTCCCGAATACGAGCTGTAGACGTTGCCGGAGGCAGAGAAATTATATATTTATATGTGTGTGTATAATATTTCTCACATTTTTTTTTCAATTTCTCATTATCCTTTCAGTTCTATTTCCCACTTTCGTCTTCTATCTCTCCCTCTTCCAATTTCTCTGTATTTCTGTCGTACGCTCTTCTTGCAGCTCTGCCACTCATTTATTTTCCCCTCTATGTTCATGTTTTTCCCATCTGTGTGTCCGTTTGTATATGTGAGTACGTGATTGGAAATTGCATTTTCTGGCACTATCTTCGAGATGAAAACCGGAAATAAGCCAAAATGTTCCTATGGAAAATTGAGGATTACATTAGGATAAACAGAAATTCCTTAAAAGCTGGTGTATAGAAATGCATGTGATGAAAATGCGGTTTTCTATTTCAATCGAGAGCAAAATTTGTCCTTAATTATTTTCACTAATATAACAAAAAAATAGCTAATGCTTTTTTCAAGCGATAAGAAAATTAATCAAAAGTATTTACTCAGTTATTCGTTGTTTCACGATGAACACCATATAATATTATACGGAAATGTTCATTTCACCCAGAAAGTCAATTTGCAATTGCACTGGAAATAAGTGTTTTGGTGATACCTGAATCCAAATAAAGTAGTTATATTTAAAGGTCCGTGTGCGAGCAGCGGGACTCAAAATGAAAACTCGTATAAATACAAAAACTTTATAATCATGTTCAGTTTTTTTCATAGTTGTAACACAATATTTAAGGAAATCTTTTCACATCAAACTATCTTTTTCATAAAAATATTCGAAAAAATGTATTTACTCAAAAAGATTGTAAAGCTTTTATTAAAATACCATTAACTTATAATATGACAAATAAAATGCATATCTTGAATTCTTTCGGGTATAATCTTCATTCGGAAGAAATATTGCATAATTTTGTATAATTGATAAATTTCAAGAGATAGACAAAAACCTACTACACAAAAGAAGCAATCTCTTTAAGGCTGTGAAAGAAAAAAATCATATTAAAATAAAGTTAATTTTAAATATATAGTTTTTCTCACCTAGTACACTTTAACTACCACCTATAAAAGACAGGTGCATAGTTATTAATACGCACGCTCAGCTTTAAACTTTGTTTTCTCGTATCTAAACAATTTTTCAACAATTATCAACAATCTTTTCGTATTCAAAATTCAATTTTGTACTAATTTCTTTAATATTGTTATACTGTTTATGAAACCTTGTGAAATAATGCTTCAATTTTGATCAAAAATTATTTTATTTTGAAAAATCAAGATTTTTAAAGCAAGGTTATTATTTTTCTACGATAATTACGGCTTATATAAAAAGTGTGAAATAATGGATCTGTTTGTAAATTCATTTACTGTAGAACCTGAATGTTAATAAGAATATTTTTTTAAAATTGTATTATGTGGCTCAGTTCTATAGAATAATGAATTTAGACAGTAAAAGTATATTATGTAAATAATAATGCAAGCTAGAATTATGATAGACGGCAAGAATATCAATTTTATTGTGTATAATAATTAGTATAAATGCTTACAGCTGAAAATCTTATATATTTCATATGTTGCAACAAATGTCTTTAGTGGCTCAAAATTATTTAAAAATAAACAGTTAAGTTCACTGCAAATAATTCACTTGATGTAAGACAGTTAACAGTCTATAGCTGCACGCGTCCGTAGCGAACGCTCCATTACGCGATAATACTCGTCACTCACGACTTAGTACAAATCACAACCCAACTCTTCACTCTATTCTTCCTCCTTTTTATAGCGAGAAAATGGCGTTACGAACTTTCCGGGAACTTCTCGAAGTTACTAGAAATCAAAGCTGGGAAAAACATCTCGAATATCTAGAAAGAACTATGATATCGATGTGTCACGTTCCGAAGTCTCCTGTATTGTCGCGCCGTTATTTACGCATCCAACCGCGTAAACTGTTCAAATTTCAGCTCCACTGCGGTATGCCATGAGAATGGTTGCACGCGCGGACGGCATTGACACAATATTCCGACGAATCACTAGGCTTACCATTTTTTGAAGATCAAAACCATATGGTTGTTTTCTCTGCTCCAAACCCAGGACTCCCGAGCCATATGCTGGAGCATATTAATTTTAACCAGTTACAATTTTTTGTCTACCAGAGAAATAACAGATTAAGTGCTTTATAGTCCTTCAACATATTGTTTATTTTTACACGGCTAAAAACTTTTTTCTAGTAGTGAGTGAGTGCATATTTCATAAAAATGTAAAATAAATGCCCTTCTAAACATAAACGGCACTTATTCATGAGTAATATAAGGAATAAGTCATATAATCTGTAAACCACAATATTTGTTGATGAAGCAGCATATACAGTTTTTCTAAGTTTATCTGTTCTTAGGTGAACTCAAGTCTCTCCACCCTATGTGAACAACATTACATTATGAACACAACATGCTCGCTACAATGACATGTTTTCAAAAATATGTATTCGTTTTGAAGATTTTCATTAAATATGCACTTTTCTCTCATGGCAATGTTACAAACACAAGAGGTTTCGAAGGAGTATATGACCAAAATACCCTTTTAATAAAACTTAAGACCCTTGGACTACACTGTTCCAGATCCTCAAAGTACATTGACAAATACCACAACTGCTGATGGCTGACATAAGCTATACTACCCGGATACGGATTTATGTCCTTATATTTTATTAGATGTTTTTGTAATTTTAAAGGACTAAATATCTAAAAGACTGCTACGGAATACCAAAACTGGCCCTTTCTTGTCTAATACAAGCAACTGTTAAGTGGAGCAATATTTGCCAAATTTCTTCTACCTTGCTTCTTTTCGCCAAACAAAAATTAAATTTTCCAAAATTATCAACATTGCAATAATCTTTTTTATCTTCGAAACCCCTGACATTTTCACCCCAGACTTTACCCCCGACAGTATAAAAAAATTGGATGTGTTCTTTTCACATGCTGTTATGCAAACTAACCATTTCTTTTTACTTTCTCTATACGTACTATGCACATAGTGTATACGGAAGGTATTGCGCTCCACCAAAAAAATCGATACCGAGATTTCACTGGAAATATATGTTTTAGGGTCCCATGTATCCCAAAAAAATATTTCCAGAAAAAGGTCCGTGAACACGATAACTCAAAAACAAAAAGTCGGTAAAATACCAAACTTGGTATTTAAGTTAAGTATCTTCCAGGGATGCGACTCAAAGATTTTGAGAAAAATCCCCCCACAACAAACTACCTTTTACATAGAGCTTTGTTTGAAAATTTTCAGTTTCTAAAAAATGAATGTAACGATTTTGATTAAAATATCGTATATTAAAGATATTTACCTGACAAATAAAATGCATATTTTGAATTTTCTGGGAATAGCCTCTGAAGACCACTTTATTCTGGGTCAATTTACGGAATTTTGCATAACTGCTAAACCGTAAGTGATGGACAAAAACTTACCACACAACAAATGTAGAGCACCTTAAAAGATACAATTTATGTTATATACATTTTTTTCGTGGAGGTGATTGTTTTTGAGATATTCCTTGTTTTTGGTTTCAGCTATAAAAAACGTTTACTTTTCTCATACAGCACTTTGTGTACTCGTGTCCACACAAACAAAGGAAATTCAGTCACATAGCAACTAGCTTTTCACTATCACTTTAACTTATGGTAATTCCTTATTTCGCTGCAAATTTTTATCCATTAGCAGGAAGTAAATAGAAGCATAAGTTTTTTAAAAATAATTTACGGAAGAGATATAGAGAAAGTCATGTGAATGTAACACATCAGATTTTTTATAAAATCGAGATAAACATTACCATAATTGGTTTTATTACTTGCTTCTTGTAAATATAAGGGAAATATGGAATAATTAGGTTGAAGCGATAGTTTAATCTTTTAAAAGCTGGTCCTATGTGAAACTACTGAAGTTCGATTCACTTTACATGGCCTGCAGTAGTTTAATCTTTTAAAAGCTGGTCCTATGTGAAACTACTGAAGTTCGATTCACTTTACATGGCCTGCAGTAAAACAAGAGAGATGAAGGAAAATGTCACTTCCCATTGGAGAAAAGTTTAAGTAGTTTAAAATTGAAGAAAATAACAAGGAATATCTCAGAAACGGCCAGCTCTACATAAAAAACGTATATGACATGAAATGATAAATTCTGCAAAACTAATCCAGAATAAAGAGGTCTTCAGAGGCTATTCCCAGAAAATTCAAAATATACATTTTATTTGTCATGTAAATATCTTTAATATACGGTATTTTAATACAAATCGTAAGATACATTTTTGAGAAAAACAAAATGTTCGAAAATGTTTCCATGTCAAGGGTAGCCTGGGGGGATTTTCTTGAAAATCATTGTTTCGCATCCTTGTAAGATACTAGAGATAAATGCCAAGTTTGGTATTTAACGGACCTTTCGTTTTTGAACTCTACTGTATACATACACACACGGACTTTTTTCTAAAAATTTGATGTGCACCATTCACATGACTTTCTCTACATCTTGGTAACAAATTCTTGTTAAGAAGCTTTTTCTTCTATCTAGTTCATTTTAATCTAAATAAAACTTAACAGAAATGGTCTTCTTACTTGTTTCTCTTCTAAACAGAAGAGAAATAATGGAATATGCTACGCTAAAGCAATAGTCAAACCATTTAAAAGCCGTGTGCCATGTGTGAATGAAGTCCATCTCTTTGCAATGCCAGGAGTACACAATTTCCCGTATGAGAAAACTTTAAATATTTTAAAACTGAAACCAATAACAAGGAATATAAGAGCTATTTTTGAGTATATCAAAATTTTCAAAAAATTTAACCATACAAGGGAGATATTCCTGAAAATCTTTGTTTCTCATCCTTGGAAGATACTGAACTTAAATATTAAGTTTGGCATTTAACTGACTATTCGTTTTTAGTTAAGCTGTCCATACACATGGACGTTTTTCTAAAGACGTGATGTGTTCCATTCATATGACTGCATCATCTCTGCAACAAAGTATTGTTAAAAAGCTTATGCTTCCTTTTACTTCATGCTAATCAAGAAAAAAATATCATAAATAGTCATTACTTGCTTCCATGAAAGTAGAAGGGAAATAAGGGAGTAGTATAGGCTAAAATAATACTCAAAAGCTGGTTGTTATGTGACTGAAGTTCCTTTGTTTGTATGGACAGGAGTTGACAAATAACCGTATGAGAATAGTATTTTTTAAAGCTGAAACCAAAAACAAGGAATATCTAAAAAACGATCCACTCCACGAAAAAAAAAGCATATAGCATAAACTGTGTGTTTTAACGTGCTGTACATTTTCTGTTGAGTAAGCTTTTGTTTATCTTACGCTTTGCCAGTTATGCAAAATTCCGAAAAATGTAACCAGAATAAAGTAGTCTTCAGAGGCTTTTCTCAGAAAATTTAAGATATACATTTTATTTGTTATGTAAACATCTTTAATATACGATATTTTAATCAAAATTGTTAGAGCCATTTTTGAGGAAATCAAAATTTTCTAAAATGTTTCCATGTAAAGGGTAGTAGGGGGTGAGTGGAGTTTCTTGAAAAGTTTCGTGTCACATCCTTAAAAGATATGTATGTACTGAACTTAGATACCAAGTTTGGTATTTAACGAAGACCCTAAAACATGTATTTCCGGGAATATATCGGTATCGAATATTTGGGTGGAATACAATGCTCGTACTTCACTATATATATATATATATATATATATATATATATATATATATGATACAGATAGTAAAAATTCTGATGTGTTACACTCACATGACTTTCTCTAGCTGCTCTACAAAACTCCTACAAAAGATTATTCTTCTTTGTACACAATGCTAATCAAGATAAATATTAGCAGAATGTTATTACTTAGTTCCTTATAAGTAGTAGGGAATAAGGGAATGCACTATGCTAAAGTGATTGTCAAATATTTTAAAAGTAATCGTTATGCGATTGTCATTGCAAATCACTTCTTTGCTTGGTCAGGAGTAGAACAAAAGAAAAAGAGACACTTCCTCTGTGAGAAAAGTTTAAGTACTTCACAATTGAAACCAATAACAAGGAATATCTTGAAAACGGTTACCTCTACAACAAAAACGTAAAGGACAAAAATTGTGTGTTTTGTCATGAGGTACAGTTTTTGTGCAGTACATTTTTTTCTATCCCTTACGGTTTAGCATTTAAGCAAAATTAAGCAAAATTCATCTAGAATAAAGAGGTCTTCAGCGGCTATTCCCAAAAAGTTCTAGATATACATTTAATTTCGGACATAAATAGATTTAATCAAAATTTACGGGATTTGAAAATCTTCGTATCGCATTCTTGGAAGATACTAAATGTAAACACTAAGTTTGGTATTTAACGGTATTTTTGTTTTAGGGTTATGCTGTCCACAGGAACAAACACACACGGACCTTTTTTTAAAAATGCTTTTTTTTTGGATTTAGGGGACCCCAAAACATATATTTCCAGTGAAATCTCGGTATCGAATTTTTGGGTGCATTACAATACCTTCTGTATCCCTATGTACATTGTACATATGGGGCTAGAGAAAGTAAAAAACAGGACTGCACGGTCAAATCCCAGATGGATGGTAAGCCCACGAGTAACAAATACTTATAGAGGTATGACAGCATCAAAGACGGTTTGTCGGTAGGGTTAATTTGAGTTTACTTCTTTATCCTTTACACTGTGAGCCCAAGGGGATGATAAGAGAGTTTCGAAACATCGTTTATAGAGTGCTTTGACGTTCCTTTGTTCAATCCCAACGTGTGTATTTTAATATGCGAATATATCCGATCAGTGAGTTTTAAAGTATGTAGCATCCCCCTTTGAAAGCATTGCACAAACTTATACGAATACAAAGACAAAGCTGACCGTGAACCCGATACGCAGAAGCTGTCCAGTTTGCATGGCAATTAAACTTTTTCTTTAAATACAACCAACAGCATTCCTGTTACAGGAGTTGCGAATATCTGGAAAACCTGAAGAACCGGATTGTTGTTCCCCGAAGCAGAAATTGCAAACTTTAGCTTTGTTCAAGTTTCCATTGCAATTTTGCACAACAGGGATATTCAAAATAATGTTTGCATTGCCAAGATTATACTCAAAACCCCATATATTTTTTTGTTATAAATATATACCCTCTATACCCATATAAAAACAGAGATAGTTTTTGTCACAGACGGATAAACTTTTACATGTGTATGTTGTCTTACCTTTTTTTTTTTTTTTTTTTTTAAATACAGTTCCGGAGTCTGATCCGGACTCCGGCGCTGTATACCCTACTTTTTATTTACCAAATTTGTTTACTATGATTAATGTATGATTACTAAATTTGTTTTACTTTTTACACACACATACACAAACATATAACACCCATGTCCAAGGCGGGACTCGAACCCACGATCCCCTGCGCTGCGAAACACTTTGGTTATTACTGGATTTACTGTCCTCGGGCTACCCACGAATCTTCAGCGGTTGCTGACGTCTTGGTAATATATATTGTTAAATGCTGAGGTGTTAAGGTTATGTAAATAAGTTGAGAACATGTTGTGTTAGGTAATAAGTTATTAAGTGTTGAAGTTAAGAATTGTCTGGAATGAATCTGCAAAAGTAGCAAGGTCAGTCAGAATAGCGCAGTTGTCGGCAGGTAGGTGCCCGGTCTTTTGTATTTCAGTGAGGGTAAAAACGGATACATCTTTGTTTAAATTAAGTTCCGTTACTGCAGGGTGAACTAAAGTCACGTAGACCGATGAACTTGTGCAAAGTAACCGAAAATGGTCACCTGAGAAACTAAGCAAACGAATCGTGTGATGGGAACAAGGTGACGCCAAAAAGAGCGCGAAAAATCCACCAATATCGCTAAAGTAAAGGCGTGAACGTCACAAATCTCAGATTCGTATAAAAAAGGAGGAAGAATCAGAGCAGCACGCACTTTTTCTGGAAGACATTGGAGGCGAAGCTATGTCCAGATGGGACAGGAACGCGCGCACAAAGTGTGCTGCTTAAGTTGAAATTCTTGTAAATTCTGAAATCATTAAGTGCGGTGGACAGGTAATTAGCGAGCAGTACATGATTCTATATTGGTCGTCACAACCCCAAAAAGTATCACTGGAACAAAGTTATAAAAGTGCGCACACCGCGGGGCGTTTTGAGACCCGAAGTAACAAAGATCAGCCGTTAGAAAAATCAAACCAGCTCGTAGCTGCAACTAGGATTTATGAGAAATGTCGTGACATGAAGTGTAATTTATTTGTTCGCCGGTAAAGCAAATACAGAAAACTAAATGCTGTGCTGCTCATTCCACCACTGAGATCTCCGCTAACATCCTTCCTTACCAGGGTACGAGCTCATGCTCTACTGATCCCGCATTCCCAGAAACTATTCTAGATTCGAACCTGAGACCAGCCGAGGACGAGGAAGAGCAACGCTGCATGACGCAAACCAATCACAAATCTGTTGCACATTGTAAGTGCAGCTTCAACACTCATACTCCCTGCATAAGGCAACATGGTGAACCTGATGAAACGAAATGAAATGGTAACTGAGGAAGGAAAATAAGCAAGGACATGTCAGCCTAGTTTTAGTTAATCCAATAATGAGATATGAGGGAAATTTGTAAACATCCTCAGTCAAGGAGAGCGGTCCTAGCTGGATTTGAACCACAAACCTCCCGTTCACTAGTCTGTACCTTAAGATCATGAGTGTCTTAGTTCTTAGATTAATTTTGGCAAGGGTCTGTATACAGGGAAGCCTCTGAAATAACCTACTTAAATTCGATAATTCATTCTCCTCTGAAAAGGGCATGTTTTTCGGTAATTGTTGCCTTTAGGACATTCCCCGAACACTTTTACTTACTCTAGCACATATGTGCATACAATGAACATTAGAGATGATATTGTATTTCACCCAAAATGTGATATGATACTTTACCGGAAATACATGTTTTTGGGGTCCCTGCATCCGAAAAAATCTTTTTTAGAAAAATATCATGTGTGAGTGTGTACCTGTGGATAGAATAGCTGATAAACGAAAATATTTATTATTTTTATATTGGTGTTTATGTTTAGTATCTTCCAAGGATGCAACATGAAAATGTTCAAGAGAAACCCCCCCTCACCACAAGTTAGAAAAAATTTGAAAATTTGCTTTCATTAAAAATCCTCTTAATCGTATATTAAGGATAAATAAAATGTATATTTAGAATCTTCCGGGAATAGCCTCTGACGACCTCTTCATTCTTGATGAACTTTACAGAATTTTGCATAACGGTTAAACCATAAGAGATAGACAAAATCTTACTACACAAAAAATGTAAATCTCATTAAAACACATAGTTTATGTCATAATGTGCCTCTCTTGTAGAATGGACCTTTCCGAGATATTCCTTGTTGCTTTCCGGACACGCCTCGTAATTTTCTCAGGCATGTTCACCTTCAAATTAAAGAAGTTGAACCCTTAAGGCCTGCTCATATACATACGTCACCACATGAGATGGAAACTGGTGATACATGAAACGATAATAAAATTGGAAAAGTAAATTTGGGGGAAAAAACCTTCTTGTCCTAAGTTTGGGGTACTTAACAGACATTTAAAACTTATGAGGATTGAGAAAATCTTGCAAAAGGGGGAGGGAGACAGGGAACGCAACCCTGGCGAGATTTAAACTGCAGCTCTCAAGTTCACTAGTACTTGTCTTATCGAACTGTGCTACTCGTCTAGGTGAGCTAATGATGAACTAGTGCCATTTAACATTTCTCAACTTAAATCTTGTCTTATCGAACTGTGCTACCCCGTGTAGGTGAGCTAATGATGGACTTGTGCCATTTAACATTTCTCAACTTAAATCTTGTCTTATCGAACTGTGCTACCCGTGTAGGTGAGCTAATGATGGACTTGTGCCAATTAACATTTCTCAACTTAAGTCTTGTCTTATCGAACTGTGCTACCCGTGTAGGTGAGCTGATGATGGACTAGTGGCAATTAACATTTCTCAACTTAAATCTTGTCTTGTCGAACTCTGATACCCGTGTAGGTGAGCTAATGACGGACTTGTGCTATTTAACATTTCTCAACTTAAATCCTGTCTTATCGAACTGTGCTACCCGTGTAGGTGAGCTGATGACGGACTTGTGCTATTTAACATTTCTCAACTTACATCTTGTCTTATCGAACTCTCCTACCCGTGTAGGTGAGCTAATGATGGACTAGTGGCAATTAACATTTCTCAACTTAAATCTTGTTTTATCGAACTGTGCTACCCGTGTAGGTGAGCTAATGACGGACCTGTGCCATTTAACATTTCTCAACTTAAATCTTGTCTTATCGAACTGTGCTACCCGTGAAGATGAGCTAATGATGGACTTGTGCCATTTAACATTTCTCAACTTAACTCTTGTATTATCGAACTGTGCTACCCGTGTAGGTGAGCTAATGACGGACTTGTGCTATTTAACATTTCTCAACTTAAATCTTGTCTTATCGAACTGTGCTACCCGTGTAGGTGAGCTAATGATGGACTTGTGCCATTTAACATTTCTCAACTTAAATCTTGTCTTATCGAACTGTGCTACCCGTGTAGGTGAGCTAATGATGGACTTGTGCCATTTAACATTTCTCAACTTAAATCTTGTCTTATCGAACTGTGCTACCCCGTGTAGGTGAGCTAATGATGGACTTGTGCCATTTAACATTTCTCAACTTAAATCTTGTCTTATCGAACTGTGCTACCCGTGTAGGTGAGCTAATGATGGACTTGTGCCATTTAACATTTCTCAACTTAAATCTTGTCTTATCGAACTGTGCTACCCGTGTAGGTGAGCTAATGATGGACTTGTGCCATTTAACATTTCTCAACTTAAATCTTGTCTTATCGAACTGTGCTACCCGTGTAGGTGAGCTAATGATGGACTTGTGCCATTTAACATTTCTCAACTTAAATCTTGTCTTATCGAACTGTGGTACCCGTGTATGTGAGCTAATGACGGACTTGTGCCATTTAACATTTCTCAACTTAAATCTTGTCTTAGCGAACTCTGCTACCCGTGTAGGTGAGCTGATGATGGACTTGTGCTATTTAACATTTCTCAACTTAAATCTTGTCTTATCGAACTGTGCTACCCGTGTAGGTGAGCTAATGATGGACTTGTGCTATTTAACATTTCTCAACTTAAATCTTGTCTTATCGAACTCTCCTACCCGTGTAGGTGAGCTGATGACGGACTTGTGCTATTTAACATTTTTCAACTTAAATTTTGTCTTATCGAACTGTGCTACCCGTGTATGTGAGCTAATGACGGACTTGTGCTATTTAACATTTCCAAACTTAAATCTTGTCTTATCGAACTCTGCTGCCTGTGTATGAGCTAATGACGGACTAGTGGCACTTAACATTTCTCAACTTAAATTTTGTCTTATCGAATTGTGCTACCCGTGTAGGTGAGCTAATGATGGACTTGTGCCATTTAACATTTCTCAACTTAAATCTTGTCTTATCGAACTGTGCTACTCGTCTAGGTGAACTAATGATGAACTAGTGCCATTTAACATTTCTAAACTTAAATCTTGTCTTATCGAACTCTCCTACCCGTGTAGGTGAGTTAATAACGGACTTGTGTCATTTAACATTTCTCAACTTAAATCTTGTCTTATCGAACTCTGCTGCCCGTGTAGGTGAGCTAATGACGGACTTGTGCTATTTAACATTTCTAAACTGAAATCTTGTCTTATCGAACTGTGCTACCCGTGTAGGTGAGCTAATAACGGACTTGTGCTATTTAACATTTCTAAACTGAAATCTTGTCTTATCGAACTGTGCTACCCGTGTAGGTGAGCTAATAACGGACTTGTGCTATTTAACATTTCTAAACTGAAATCTTGTCTTATCGAACTGTGCTACCCGTGTAGGTGAGCTAATGATGGACCATTTAACATTTCTCAACTTAAATCTTGTCTTATCGAACTGTGCTACCCGTGAAGATGAGCTAATGATGGACTAGTGGCAATTAACATTTCTCAACTTAAATCTTGTCTTATCGAACTGTGCTACCCGTGTAGGTGAGCTAATGACGGACTAGTGGCACTTAACATTTCTAAACTTATATCTTGTCTTATCGAACTGTGCTACCCGTGTAGGTGAGCTAATGACGGAGTTGTGCTATTTAACATTTCCAAACTTAATCTTGTCTTATCGAACTCTGCTGCCCGTGTATGTGGGCTAATGACGGACTTGTGCCATTTAACATTTCTAAACTTAAATCTTGTCTTATCGAACTGTCCTACCCGTGTAGGTGAGCTAATGATGGATTTGTGGCATTCAACATTTCTCAACTCAAATTTTGTCCAGATGCAGATTTCCCTGTATATCGCTGGATGTTGCGTCTTGCAAAGACATTCATTTATTTAACATGATGGAAACTGAAATACCGGTGTCCTGCTTTTTCATTTGGTTGCAGAGTAAGGAAGCACTCTCGGAGTGTTAATGTGGCCGTGGTACGGATGCTGTACCTCGTGCAAGTTCTCAGGAGATCCCATTGTGCGGTGCCAGCATTGTTAGAATAGTCACTGAGGCATGCAGCTTTGTTCCTGCCCATTAACACCACACCTCGGCAAATAATTGCGGTTCTCTGGGAGTCGAGGGAGGGGCCTCACACATTTGTACCTATGCAGAACTAAAACTTGACTGCGGTCTCATCACAACTTCCTTATTTAACCCAGCCTAATGGACGCTGCACTCTAACACGTGCCTTCAAGTGGAGGCATTGCAGTATGTCCATGCTGCCCCAAGTTTTAAGAGGATATAGTGCTTGTTAAATATTTTTGTGACCGATCTAATTTGCAATTGCTCATATAAGTAATTTGATATCGGCGATGCATGGTCCGCCGATAAACATAACGCAGTTACATAGCGTTAAACGTGTAGGTATCAGGTACTGATAAATCGGAGTTAACGCAAAGCAGGTTGAAAAATGGCTTAGAAAGTCTTTAAAACTGTTGCCCGAGTATAGAAATATCGACTTTTAGCAGTTCGTTATTAGCGTTCTCAAGATTTAATGTTGCAAAAATATGTAAAAGCTCCAATTAATCAGTGCGACACTAAGCGTTCATTAACTTCGTTCTTGGGTTATCTGCAGGCATTTTTTCAACTGCTATGCTGGCTTAATGCGTAACACGGAAAGCTGCTATCCCAAAGGTTACAATTTAGATTCCTGTCATGGAGTAAATGTTTTTTATTATTATTTTTTTCATTTTAGACGAAGTGCCGTGATATGTGGAGTACTGGCACTTCAGAAATTTATAGTTTTTACTTCGAAATTTCAATAAACAGGCTATAAATCTCCTATCTCAAATTACTTATTTAAGTAATCTACAAATTCTGCGAAAATATTTCGGTTCTTTACAACCTATGTATGTATGTATGTATGTATGTATGTATGTATGTATGTATGTATGTATGTATGTATGTATGTATGTATGTATGTATGTATGTATGTATGTATGTATGTATGTATGTATGTATGTATGTATGTATGTATGTATGTATGTATGTATGTATGTATGTATGTATGTATGTATGTATGTATGTATGTATGTATGTATGTATGTATGTATGTATGTATGTATGTATGTATGTATGTATGTATGTATGTATGTATGTATGTATGTATGTATGTATGTATGTATGTATGTATGTATGTATGTATGTATGTATGTATGTATGTATGTATGTATGTATGTATGTATGTATGTATGTATGTATGTATGTATGTATGTATGTATGTATGTATGTATGTATGTATGTATGTATGTATGTATGTATGTATGTATGTATGTATGTATGTATGTATGTATGTATGTATGTATGTATGTATGTATGTATGTATGTATGTATGTATGTATGTATGTATGTATGTATGTATGTATGTATGTATGTATGTATGTATGTATGTATGTATGTATGTATGTATGTATGTATGTATGTATGTATGTATGTATGTATGTATGTATGTATGTATGTATGTATGTATGTATGTATGTATGTATGTATGTATGTATGTATGTATGTATGTATGTATGTATGTATGTATGTATGTATGTATGTATGTATGTATGTATGTATGTATGTATGTATGTATGTATGTATGTATGTATGTATGTATGTATGTATGTATGTATGTATGTATGTATGTATGTATGTATGTATGTATGTATGTATGTATGTATGTATGTATGTATGTATGTATGTATGTATGTATGTATGTATGTATGTATGTATGTATGTATGTATGTATGTATGTATGTATGTATGTATGTATGTATGTATGTATGTATGTATGTATGTATGTATGTATGTATGTATGTATGTATGTATGTATGTATGTATGTATGTATGTATGTATGTATGTATGTATGTATGTATGTATGTATGTATGTATGTATGTATGTATGTATGTATGTATGTATGTATGTATGTATGTATGTATGTATGTATGTATGTATGTATGTATGTATGTATGTATGTATGTATGTATGTATGTATGTATGTATGTATGTATGTATGTATGTATGTATGTATGTATGTATGTATGTATGTATGTATGTATGTATGTATGTATGTATGTATGTATGTATGTATGTATGTATGTATGTATGTATGTATGTATGTATGTATGTATGTATGTATGTATGTATGTATGTATGTATGTATGTATGTATGTATGTATGTATGTATGTATGTATGTATGTATGTATGTATGTATGTATGTATGTATGTATGTATGTATGTATGTATGTATGTATGTATGTATGTATGTATGTATGTATGTATGTATGTATGTATGTATGTATGTATGTATGTATGTATGTATGTATGTATGTATGTATGTATGTATGTATGTATGTATGTATGTATGTATGTATGTATGTATGTATGTATGTATGTATGTATGTATGTATGTATGTATGTATGTATGTATGTATGTATGTATGTATGTATGTATGTATGTATGTATGTATGTATGTATGTATGTATGTATGTATGTATGTATGTATGTATGTATGTATGTATGTATGTATGTATGTATGTATGTATGTATGTATGTATGTATGTATGTATGTATGTATGTATGTATGTATGTATGTATGTATGTATGTATGTATGTATGTATGTATGTATGTATGTATGTATGTATGTATGTATGTATGTATGTATGTATGTATGTATGTATGTATGTATGTATGTATGTATGTATGTATGTATGTATGTATGTATGTATGTATGTATGTATGTATGTATGTATGTATGTATGTATGTATGTATGTATGTATGTATGTATGTATGTATGTATGTATGTATGTATGTATGTATGTATGTATGTATGTATGTATGTATGTATGTATGTATGTATGTATGTATGTATGTATGTATGTATGTATGTATGTATGTATGTATGTATGTATGTATGTATGTATGTATGTATGTATGTATGTATGTATGTATGTATGTATGTATGTATGTATGTATGTATGTATGTATGTATGTATGTATGTATGTATGTATGTATGTATGTATGTATGTATGTATGTATGTATGTATGTATGTATGTATGTATGTATGTATGTATGTATGTATGTATGTATGTATGTATGTATGTATGTATGTATGTATGTATGTATGTATGTATGTATGTATGTATGTATGTATGTATGTATGTATGTATGTATGTATGTATGTATGTATGTATGTATGTATGTATATAAACTTTGCTTATTGTAGCAAATTTGTATTTTGACAGTTTGATTCAGTATATGGATCCTGGCATACCATGCGGAATAAGCAACATAAATGAAAAAATCTGATGTGTTCTATTCACATGACTTTCTCTACATCTTTGTAACAAATTAGTGTTAACAAGCTATCTACCTCATGCTCATCGAGACAAATATTAACAGAAAAGGTCTTAATGCTTAGTGTCTTATAAGTAGAAGGGAAATAAGGGAATGCACTAGGCTAAAATGGCAGTCAAAGGTTTTAAAATAATAGATGCTGTGGGATTGAAAATCTTCTTGAAAATCTTCGTGTCGCATCCTTGGAAGATACTGAACTAAAATTTCAATTTTGTTATTTAACGGACTGTTTATTTTTACTTTCTCTACACTTACTATGTACATAGTGTATAGAGAAGGTATTGCACTCCACCCAAAAAATCGATACCGAGATTTCACCGGAAATATATGCCTTAGGGACCCCAATATCCAAAAAAAGCATTTTCACAAAAAGGTCCGTGTGTGTGTGTGTGTCCGTGTGTCAGTATGTCTGTGAACACGATGACTCAAAAACGAAAAGTCGGTAAAATACAAAATTTGGTATTTAAGCTTATTATCTTCCAGAGATGCGACACGAAGATTTTGAGAAAAATCCCCTCACCCTAAACTACCCTTTACACTGAACTTTTTTCGAAAATTTTGATTTTCTCAAAAATGGCTCTAACGATTTTGATTAAAATATCATATATTAAAGATATTTACCTGACAAATAAAATGTATATTTTGAATTTTCTGGGAATAGTCTCTAAAGACTACTTTATTCTGGATGAATTTTGCATAACTACTAAACCGTAAGAGATGTACAAAAACTTAACACATAAAAAATGTAGAGCGCGTTAAAACACACAATTTATGCTATATATATATATTTTCGTGGAGTTTATCTTTTTTGAGACATTCCTTGTTTTTGGTTTCTGCTATGAAAAACGTATACTTTTTTTCATACAGGAACTCAACTGCTGTCCATACAAACAAAGGAACTTCAGTGGCATAGCATCCAGCTTTTGCCTATCACTTTATCCTAAGGTACTCCCTTATTTCACTTCTACTTACAAGGAAGCAAGTAATAAGACTATTTCTGTTATTTTTTTTCTTCTGATTAGCATGAAATATATAGAAGTATAAGCTTTTTAAGAATGATTTGTTGCAGAGATGTAGATAAAGTCATGTGAATGGTACACATCAGATTTTTGAGCTATGCTGCCCACAGACACACACACACAGTCTCACACACACAGTCACACACACACGGAATTTTTTTTATTTAGGTGGTCCCAAAATATGTATTACATGTATTATATGTATTATCGGTATCTAATTTTTGGGTGCAATAAAATGTATTCTCTTTACACTATATACATAATAGTTTTACTGCGAAACATGTGTTTCACCAAACTTCCGTTAACACCTATTCTTCAATCGAAGTTGATTTAATTGAACCACTCATAAAATTGGTAGCAATAAGATTTAAATTTGGCTAACGCATGATACCTAAATCCTGATCAGTAATACCTATTGGATTTAATCCAGTTGAATTTGAATCCAATGCTAGTAGCAACAATATTTAAGGCACTCATGGTATACGTCAAGTTTGAAAACTTAATTTGGTTACAAATAAGGCTTAATGGGGTTAAGAATTTATTTTCTAACTGTGCTGATGCACTCTGGAGATACTTTTACTTCCATTCGGTGTCTTTTAATCATTTTATCATGTTAGGCTACTTGAATAATGCATTCAAAATGCTGCTCAATCGTAAAATAGTGTTAAACATACATGCTTGATAGCTGTATGGCTATTAGCGGGATAGCAAGCTTCGTTAGGATAAATATCGGAAAATATTTAAAGGCAAGTTCTTTGGGAACAATGATGGTAACATTAACATGTGCAATTTAATTACGTTTATGTCTGCATTCAAATATTACACACAAGCGCATGCTAAGAATGATAGGTACTTGAAAATCATCAGCACATATCGAAACTTAACCATGATGAAAACTATTAGTAATAAAGTGCACTGTTTATATATTTCGCACATGAAAATGTTTTTCAAAGCAAACACGAAAATATTTCAATAAAAGCGTACCCAAAATTATTGTTCTCCAAGGTAACGAAAAGATACATCGTTTACTGCAACAAAAACAATAATACTCTAATAAGGATCAGGGGTGCCTATTGGAATCTTTTCGCACGTGGGTCATTCGAAGACAAGAAAATTTACTGTCAAGATACTATCACATTTAATCCATCATTGACAAACATACTCTCATACTTGTAGCCATTGAACTGATGTGCAATCGAACCCTGTTCTCAGCCGGAAAACATATTTTCAGTTTCAGATCATTAATGGACCATGCTTAAAGGATTTTCTCGCCGAAGGATTTGCTGCGAAATGTTTAAAATGTGAACATCATTCACAGGATTTATTTTTTGAGTCAAAGGATATGTTTAGGAATGGAAGCAAGGAGATAATGGGAAGGGGAAGGTAAGCGTGGGATAGTGGGGTCCCGCATTAGCACCTCCGTAAGTGACGGTGGTGCTCTTGCTGCTACCAGAAGGGCTGCAGCAATTAAAGAGGTTGGCTTTACTAGGCTATAGACATGACCCGAAGGCCTTAATTATAGCACTAGGTAAGTTAGGAGAGGGTGAAGAATAGGAAGGAGTAGACGGCAAAAAGGCAAAATAATCTGTGAGTTTGTCGGGGCGGGGTTCATCTGCACAGAAGATGAGAAAGAAGACTTCTAACCTGCCTCTTGTCTGGTCAAGTACTGCACCAGTTATGATTTCTGTATTTTTTATCTTCTCCAGTATCCGTGAGAGTGTTTCCCAGAGTTGCGTGCGGGTTTGATCCTGTGTTGCCGCAGCTGAATTGCCATATCGAAGCACAGGAAAGAGACCTCTGGCATTTTTTGACATCAACTTGTGTATATTCGTGAGTGCATTGTGATTATTTAGAATCAATATCAATTCCAAACCTGTTCTTTTCTACTCACTGGTGTTGCCATATTTATATGAAATTAAATACACCTATTTTATTACGTTGGACTCACATTTAACTGTTTTCTACCTCGTCAAAGCATTTGATTCGTATCCTGGGTAATGCGACAGTCATTACCATATGGTCGCGCCGTGCCTGAGTTAACTAGATCACTAGCCTTTCACCTAGACGGCCCGGGTTCGATCCCAAGTGACCACATGTGAGATTTGTGGTGGACAAAACGGCGCAGGGGTGGGTTTGCTCCTGGTTCTCCTGTTTCCTCCGTCATCGCATTCCACCGGTGCTCCATCTTCATTCCATGTATCATCAGTGTCATCACCTGCGGTGCCATGGTAGTAAAATCGAGCGTTAAACATTATAAAAATATCTTCAACCTAATGTAATAGTGAGGTGCGGCAGAAGACACTCTTAGCATTGAGTTTCCTACTGTAATGCAGAAATATCTTTAGCAATAAATGAGGAAAAAAAATATTGATTTCGTTAGTTTCTCTACTATATAGAGTAAGTAGGGAAATGTTGTATTCCGCCCAAAATTCAATCGGAGATTTCACAGAACAGGTACGTTTTGAGGTTGCCTGAATGTAATGAAGCATTTTAGGAAAATGCCGTATATTTGTGTGAACAGTGTGAACAAGTAAGAAAAGGCAATTAAATACAAAACTTGGTATTTAAGCTTAGCATCTTCCAATTATGCGACACGAAGAGTTTCAAGAAAATCCTTCCATCCTAAAACCTTCATTATATGGACAATTTTTAGCAAATGTTGATTTTCTCAATAATAAGTCTAACGATTTGATTATTGTTAAATATACTTAATATTATGTTAGTATTATATTTTGATGATGAAGTTTATATCATGAACTTTTTGGAAATTTCCTCTAAACTCTTCTTCATTCTCAGTTGTTTTTTTTTTTTTTTATTAATCGTGAACTTTAAAAAATAGACATAATATAGATCTCATTAAAGCACACAATTTCTGACACATTTGTTTCTGTAGAGAACTATTGCGGAGATTTTCCTTGTTATAGGCTTGATTTTTCAAAAATATTTTTCTCAAATTTGTAGTCATTAATCAGGTATCGTTTGTGTCTATATTTCCCTATTCACATTGGAACCTATAATGAAATGTGAAATATCACAATTTCTACAAATATTTATGTAAATTAACATGCAGAGAGAAGAATAAGCTTTTGTGATTTGTTGTAGGAAATAGTTAGGGGAAGCCATTCTTGCGTTAAGGTTAGAGTTTTTGTTCTTGTTGTTGTTGAATATTCTTTTACTTCAACAGTTTTTCCAGAGAGAATTTACTGAATAACGTGATTAGTATCTGGATTAGATATAGTGTACAGCTACTCGTTGTTATTCTTCTCTCTGGCACTGTCGCCTTCCTTCGTGCTTACCATGCTAAATTCATATACCCAAGATCGCGGGTTCAAACCCGGCGGAGCACGATGGATTTTTTTTCGGACGTAAAAACCCTTAGCATTGCTTCCGAAGCAAAGTAAGGCCGTTGGTTGGTCCCGTGTCGTAGATTTACGGCACGTAAAAGAACCTCAAACCTAATAGGGAGGCCTCTTTGCAGAATTAAGCTGTCTTGCACGCCCAGTATAGAATGGGACGCTGAGAACACAGCAGTTAAAGAGCGTCCATAAATAAAACTCCATTGCCATTACTATAGCACTCTCGTTTTCTTCTAGCCTTGGAAGCTGTTGTGAAGAAGTTGGGGAAAAACTTCTGTAACTTTGCCTAGTCCAACAGTTTATCTAATTACTGAATTGAGTGGTAACATTTAAGCCATGGAAGGAGCTGTGTCCGAATGTTGGATATCCCTAAATATGTACCTGTTGTTTTTGTTCAGACATTGTCATTGCTTTCACTACATTGCTATAATTGAGTAATAAATGGATTTGAGCGTTTAACTGAAACCTAGAAACCATATAAGTCGCTGACGTTATAACTTCCTGGTCCTTCGAGACACTTTCTTGCTAGCTCTAGATAAACCACTCTAGGAAATACAAGATACCTCCAGCCAAATATGGAGGAGAAAGAGAAAAAACTCGTATCTTTAAATAGAGCATGCTGAGTTGAGTAAACACCAAGCTGATATAAAGACATTCAAGTAATATAACCAAATATGTTCCTATTTGTTTTAATAACGTTTACTTTATAATTTAAAAACCGTATATTCCTCATGTAAATGTGGAATTTTTACTTTCTGCTGCACGTATGTGCAACGTACATAGTAGATAGAGAAGCTAAGTACTCAACCCAAAAATTCTACATCATTATTTCTCTAGAAATATACGTCTTGAGGACGCCTGAATAAAAAATCTTATGTGTTCCATTCACATGACTTTCTCTACTTCTGTGTAACAAATTATTGTTAATAAGCTTATTCTTCTATTTATTTTAAGCTAATCGAGAAAATATTAGCAGAAATAGTCTTATTACTTACTTCCTTGTAAGTAGAAGCAAAATAAGGGAGTATCATAGGTTAAAGTGAAGTCAAAAGCTGGTTACTAGGTGACTGAAGTTCCTTTGTTTGAATGGACACGAATTGACAAATTCCTATATGAGAAAAGTATAAGTTTTTCAAATCTGAAACCAAAAACAAGGAATATCTCAAAAAGATCAACTCCTCGAAAAAAATCATATAACATAAATTGTGTGTTTTAAAGTGCTCTACATTTTTTGTGTGGTAAGTTTTTGTCCATTTCTTACGGTTTAGCAGTTATGCAACATTCTTGCAGAATAAAGTAGTCTTCAGAGGCTATTCCCAGAAAATTCAAAATATACATATTATTTGTCAGGTAAATATCTTTAATATTCGATATTTTAATCAAAATCATTAAAGCCATTTTGGAGAAAATCAAAATTTTCGAAAAAAGTTACATGTAAAGGGTAGTTGGGGGTGGGGAGATTTTCTTGCAAATCTTCGTGTCATATCCTTGGAAGATACCAAACTTAAATACCATTTTTGAGCTATGTTGTCCACAGAGACACACACACACGCACACACGGACCTTTTTCCAAAAATGCTTTTTTTTTTATTCAGGGGGACCCAAAACATGTATTTCCGGTGAAATCTCTGTATCGAATTTTGTGTGAAATACAATACCTTCTCTATACACTATGTACATAGTACGTGTAGAGAAAGTAAAAAGAATTTTAGAAAAGGGGCCAGTAGATGTTTGTGTGTGTCTGTGTGAAAAGCATAACTCAGAAACTAAAATTAGATTAAATACTAAAATTTATAACTAAGTTTAGTATCATACAAGGATTTACACGATTTTCAAGAAAATTGCCATCCCAAACTACTCTTTACATGGAAAAATGTTCGAAAACTTTGATTTTCTCAAAAATGCATCTGATGATTTTGACTAAAATACGTATATTATGACAAATAATATTTATTAGTTGAATTTTCTGGGAATAGCCTCTAAGGGCTCTCCATTCTAGATGAATTTTGCAGAACTGGTAATAGTTAAACAATAACTTACTACACAAAAAATGTAGATTACGTGAAAACATGTAATTTATATCATATACATTTTTGTGAGCTTAAGCATTTCCGAGGTATTCGTTGTTATTAGTTTCAACTGTGAAGTTCCTTAACTTCTCAAAAAGGGAAAAAAAAAAAAAAAAAGGAATTTGTCATTCCTGAGTCTATGGTTTAGTCCTGACCATATAAGGAGAATCTAATTTCAGTCACATAGCAACTAGTTTTTAAAAGATTTGACTATCGCTTTAGCCTAGTGTACCTCCTTATTCTATTTTAGTTATAAGGAACTAGGTAATAAAAGGATTATAATTAATGTTTATCTCGATTAGCAAAAAGTAAAAGAGTAAGCGTTTGTAAGCTAGGTAGAGAAAGTTATATGAGTGGAACACTTTAGATTTTGTTTAATTTGCTCTTCTAACGACACAGCTCAATCGGTAGAGCACCCGCTTGTTCTGAAAGGAGTCTCGGAAAATCTTGTTTTACAGAAAAAGGATTCTCATTATTCCCAGAGTCTAGTGTTGAGTGTGGCTGTGTGTGTATGTGTTTAATAGCTAATTTGCCCATAAACAAGATTACAGGCTTACTGCTGGACAAAAACCTGAGCCCACGTGCCGAGTCATAAAATTATGTCAAATTAACCTATAACCAGCACAACTAAGTATAATCATGTTAACATAAAAAGGGAAAACACAAAACAAAAACGAGCTTGTTACCACGAATAATTGAAATACTGTTTTCACACGCAACTAAGCACCTCTTACTCAATTAAACACCATTCTTAGGCAAAGAAAGGTCGTAAGTAATGTAACTTGGATTATAGAATCGCTTCTTTTATGAATTTTATGGCGCGTATATCAGATTTTTTTTCATGGATAAGGTAGAATGTTATCGCTTGGACTTTATTTTCTTTAGTACGTATGTACACACAATGTACATAATAGCTAGAGAAGCTATTGTACTGCACTCAAAATTTCGATGTCGAGATTTCGTCGGAAATGTACGTTTTAAATTTAGAAAATTTAGAAAAAGGGCCATGCGTCTATGTGTGTATATGTATGTGTGTCTGTGTGTGTGTGCCTCTCTCTCTCTCCCTCTATCAAGTACAGAATTAATAATAGATGAATATAACAATCACAGCCAAATGATAATGCACGAAGCACCAGAACACTTTTAGGTTAAATAACTCAAACAAATGGAAGTAGTCCTATATAACGTAAGGATACAAGAATAAATATATTTTATTACCTCTAATGTTGTTATTTGCCTGTTAAAGCATCTCTACCGTGCAGACAAATTGGTCTATATAGGCCCCACTTGGGCTGTAAGATGATAATGTTAATGCTGATTCTTCGATTTTGAACACTGTCTTATTTGTAAAAGAGGGAGAGTATGCTTTGTAAAAGACTTGCTGTGTGTTTTAAATATTTTTGTGAACTTTCAGTGGAATCATAGAATAATATTTCATAAGCGACTTTTGTGTTCTCTAGCTAAATGTGAGCCCAAAAATTGATCTCTCTAGATTTAAAAAAGTGAAAAAGAGTTGTTGAACACAAACAAGTAATGTTCATTTATTTCTTTCCAAGCTTCGTATATCAATTAAAATCAGTTATTAAGTTATTCATACTACATACTTTTTCTCATCTACACTTTTTATAACACTAAGCTGATCAATAAACTGTTAATAAAAATATATAATTAGTGAAAAAAGGCAAATTGAATCAAAAACGATGGGTAACAAAATACCTATTACATTCTTTTGCTGTTACTGAAATATGGTACGTGACAGTATTGGGCGTTTGTCCATAAAGATGCCTTCAGCTTAATATTTTGTAATAATAATTTGTTAATTAACAATAAAGATAATTATTTTTACAGACTGAGGAATTGCTGGGAGTTGAGCGATGTCATCACGACTGATACTAAGTCATCATTAGTCGTGGCTACTGCTGTCGTGTGGGTTAGAACAACCGGAAGATCCGTGGTTCAAATCCCTATATAGAACTGAAATTTTCTGTCTGGCTTTACCTCTTGAAAAGGTGCTCTCACCATATATGGGTGATACCGTGTGGTTTAACCGTAGGTGTCGATAGAATTCAAACTATCAAGTTCGTTCTAACGGTGGTCTCTTTCTGGTATCACTGGTCGATTAATTACGGACCACGCGCTTAAATGAAAACAACTATTCCTACTGAAATAATACTTTCAGCACTTTTGTAAGAACACTTCAGTATATTCTGAATATTTATACACTGAAAATTGCCGGAGAGGCAAGATAACAATCATTTTTACAATGAATTTTGATTTCTGGTGGCAGGACAAATAATTGGTTGAGCGTGCGCACGCACCCACGCGTAGAAGCAACTCAAGCGTTGCTTACCTCCCGGCGTGCAACTCGCTATGAAAAACAAATGAACATTTCTTTTGCCTTTCAATTAATTATTTTACATAATATTCACAAAGTTACATAAAATATTAAGCCATGCACGTTGTATCATTTTGATATACGTTACTTTCACATGCTGTTCGCATATGAACACTTACCATTGTTATATATATTTTATGTTTCTGATATTGTTGTCCGAAAGTTGAGGCAAATCAGTTTCATGTGCTGGCTCTTAGTACAAAAGTACTTGAAAGACAACCATTGTTACCACGTTCATGCGTGCATTCCTTTACTATAAAGTAATTAATTTTATTCAAAGATAATAAATATTGTATCATTGTCCAATAGAGCATTGCTTACTTATTGAAAATATACTTCTTTGAAAGTCCGCTCTATTCTAGCATCTCATCGGTACAACTATTTAAAACTGAAATCTGGAATCAAATCTGTCTTCATGGTCTTCAGTGAAGATTTCGCTTGAGCAACCAAGGGTGACTCTTGCGAATAGCTTTTGACAGACACGCCTGTCAAAACCCTTGACAAAAAGCACTGTTGTGTTTATCAGCGGAAATATCGATCTACAAGCTATTTTTGGAGAGACGCAACTGTTGATGTTTTCAGTATTAATTTTACTTTATAGTACTGTTGTAAATCTGGGCTATGGTTGGTAGGCAACTTCTTCATCAAGGTCCTCCAGATGAAAACAGTTAATCACCTGATTCGTGGTATTAAATGTATTGCATTTATGCATTTCCCTCTTGGCGCTGTAATTTTCATAGATTAGTGTATATACTTCTTGTCTTTCATGCCTATCTACGGGCCGATCCCTCGTTCCGGGTTCTTCATTCTATAATTAAATATCTTTGGCTCCTAGACAGGCTTCTGACCTCAGACACCTCCGTGTAAGTACTAGGGGGGTAGGCCAACCAAGTTAAGTAGATTCAGTTTTTCCTGTTCCATTCTACATTGGCATCTGGCTTCATATGGGGACTATGTTGATGGCCTGTTTCGTTAATCACCATTTCGTCTGGTTAATATTTTGTGTTAATATTAATATTTGTAATAAGACAGTAGCCTACCTTAAATGGTATGCAACATGTTTAAATGATAGCGTACATGTATAAACGTAATTGTAAATAAATATACAAACTTCAAGAAAGGCAGGAATGAACATGAAGCGGAATACTAAATTTGTAGAATAGAAACTTATATTTCAGTTTTAACGGTAAATAATGCTTTACTCATTTCATGGCATTACATTTTTCTAATTTTTTACTATATATAGAACTTATATACAAAATGAAATAAGTTACCTATGCATTTATTAAATATGAGAACTAGGCCACCAACAGAAGTGTATTTTCTTGTGCTCGAATACCAAGATTTAGAAACCATGTTGCGACTTAGATACAAGAAAAACTTCAAGGTTGTAATTTAAAAAATATTATTTCACCAAAAACTTCTACTTTAATTCACCGGGTAGTTTCTGAAGAGTATTCATTAGAATTCAAGACATCATTTTAGCTACAGAATCATGGGCTGCATAGAAATAAAAGTATTGTATTTTAATGACCCAAATGCTAGAACAACATTTTAATGTGTTATTAACCATGTCATTATTCCCATTGACATATGTGAGTACATAATATTCTAAACTGCTTAAACGAATAATGTAAACATAGATATGTAAAACTATTTCCCATGGTGGGTGGCGGAACTTAAATCCATCCCAAATAAAACATCTAAATACTGTAGAATACGTACAGAACACTAAACACTTGGGCATTACTGATAAATTATAACATTTACAAGGAATAACGCAAATACAAAATTCATAGTGAAATTTATAGTAGAGAAAATAGGTATGTTAGTGACAATTTAATAGGCGTTATCCACACAATGGAGTTACATAATGCAATATAACATGTAGCTGTTGACTTCTTGATATATAATGTGTAAATTTTATCATGTACAATTATCTCTGCACTTATATTGTGAGAAAAGAAACGTTAAGGGATTTTTTATAAATTTGTCAGCATAAATTGCAGCAGCTGTCTCATAGTAGAACAGATGTTTATTTCTTTTCCCAGGCACAGAAAAGCTTCTGAAATGTATAATGGCTTAAGGACTTAATTATTATGTGCATGTGAGTCACGCAAGGTATTTTTCTAAGATTATAAAAATGTGTTAGCTGAAGCCTACTTGTGTGATTTATGTTCATTGGTTTTGTGTGTGTTTCATTTACATATCGTGCAGACAGGAAGGAAGAAAATACTTTTTTGAAATAATGGGAAGTTGTGGATATTTTCTGGTCCTTCAAAACATACTACTACTGAAATTAATTATTGTTACACAGAACAGAAATAACGTTAGTTTTTTTTTTCTAAAATGAAGGATATGGAGGAAGCAATGTTGTTGCTTGAGGTTTACTACTAGTATTTATATTGATGGATTTTGATATTTTGGTTTTAATTTTGCTATTTAAAGTGGATAGCGCTGAAAGTGATTTTGATTTTTATGGCGTTGAAAAGAGTGAGTGTAAAACCTTAAAAGAAATTTTGTGGAATATTTTAAATAAATTGGAATGAGAACTACCCTGAATTTAACAAATTAACTTGCAGTTATAAATGGGCAAAGTATTTCAATTCCAGTAAGCCAGTTGATGTATTTCAGATTTGTTAACACTTGCAGGATTTTGTCCTCTATACCAAGTCATAACGCAAATATAGAAGAGGGTATTTTCATTAACCGCCCTAAAATGGATTGATGGTCGGGATAGATTCAAAGTAGAATGCGTGAAAAGTATTATATTGGTTCAATATAACATGAGAGACATAAACAGTTTGAGATAGACAACCTATTGTCCTTTTTGCCAAATGTCAAAGTTATGGCAAGTTTCCTGGATCGTACATCAATGACAAAATATTAAATAAATGTGGACGTGGGAATCCTGTTTTCATTCAAAATGTCTCATTTTTATGACAGTAGTCGAAGGAATGCTGTATTGGTGCACAATCAATACAATATTTAAAATTATTGGACTTATAACTTTGGCAAAATTGACAGTTCTTCTGATAACAGCTCAGTTGATTTCAGATCATGTATATGTTGTTAGCTGGATACCTCCACCAAAACATAATATGGATGAGTCAGCATAGCACAGGTCATCACATCTCATGATACAAAGATCGCACCGCATTCGATTTGGATATTTCACGGGAAATATGTTTTGAGGTTATCTGAATCCAAAAAGAAGAAAAAAAAAACGTTTAGGAAAAGGCGTGCGTATGTGGACATCTTGCTCAACAACGAAAGACCGTTAAATACCACATTTGGTATTCAAGTTAAGTATCTTCCAAGGATACGACACAAAGATTTTCAAGAAAATCCCCCGCCACAAACTACTCTTTACATGGGAAATGTTTTGAAATTTTCATTTTTCTCAAAAATTACTGTGCCGATTTTAATTAAAAATACAGCATATTAAAGATATTTACATCACAAATAAAATGTACATCTTGAAGTCTTTGGGAATATCCTCGGAGGACCTCTTAATTCTCAATGAATTTTGTATAACTGGTAAACCATAAATTACTGCACAAAAGATGTAGATTTCGTTAAAACAACCAATTTATCATATACCCACACTTTTTATTGAGTTAACGGCGTACAAAATATTCGTTGTTATTGGTTTCAATTCAAAGCTACATAAACGTTTCTCTCTTTTGTTTTACTCATGGTCGTGAAAACCGATTTTCAATTATTTCACATAGCAACTGGTCTTTCAGAAGATTTTACTATCGCTATAGCCTAGTATATTACCTTATTTCCCTCCTATTTTTAAGGAACTTATACAACTATTTCTGCTAATGCTATCTCGATTACCACTATGCAGATAAAGGAATAATATTCTGTAGCAATAGTATGTAGAAAATGTAATTTGAATTGAACTAATAAGATTTTTTCTGATATTTTGAACTATTTTTGCGGAAGATGGGCTCTTCTCTATATGGCAGTCCCATACACTCAAGTATATGTTCAGTGTCCTCACTCTCAGAGCATGTGGGGCATTGATTTCGTGGTATATCATTTCTAAACCTTTTTATCTCCAACAGCAGTTCTTAACTATGAAATGTCCTCTTGTTCTTCTTTGTTAACCTTGTCTATATATGATCCTTTCATATACATATAGATATTCAAGGAACTTTTATCCGCTGTTTCATTAAAGACATTTGCATTTCAATGTCCTCAATCCTTTTCTTGCATCCTTCCAGAACCCATATGCTTGACAACAGTATTGGGGATGACGTAGTGTAATTTCGATACAGGAATAGTTTCTCGTATATCGATTTAGGAAAGATAATTTATGCTGTTATATTGAATTAGGATGTAATTTGATTAAGAGTTGCAAACAAAAGATGCGTATTCTCCAGTGAAATTTTGCAATTTTTATTTTCTCTATAGGTACTATGTACATAGTGTATAGAGAAACTATTGCACTCCACCCAAAAATTCGATACCGAGATTTCACCGGAAGTATATGTTTTAGGGTCCCCTGTATCCAAAAAAAAAAAAAAAGCATTTTCAGAAAAAGGTTCGTGTGTGTCCATGTGTCCGTGTGTCCGTGTGTCTATGAACACGATAACTCAAAAACAAAAAGTAAATAAAATACCAAACTTGATATTTAAGTTTAGTATCTCCCAGGGATGCGACACGAAGATTTTGACACCCAACTACCGTTTACATGGAACTTTTTTCGAAAATTTGGATTGTCTAAAAAATGGCTCTAACGATTTTGATTAAAATATCGTATATTAAAGATATTTACCTGACAAATAAAATGTATATCTTCAATTTTCTGGGAAAGCCTCTGAAGACAACTTTATTCTTGATGAAATTTACGGAAGTTTGAATAACTGCTAAACCGTAAGACTTAGATAAAAACTTACTACACAAAAAATGTATGTTGTATATATTTTTTCGTGGATTTGATCGTTTTTTTTTTTTTTTTTTTTTTTTTTTTTTTAGATATTCCTTGTTTTTGGTTTCAGCTATGAAAAGCTTACTCTTCTCATACAGGAATTTGTCAACTCCTGTCCATACAAACAAAGGAACATCAGTCACATAGCAACCAGCTTTTGACTATTACTTTAACCTATGGTACCCCCTTATTTTGCTTCTACGTACAAGAAAGCAAGTAATAAGACTATTTTAGCTATTTTTCTCGATTAGCATGAAGTAAATAGAAGCATAAGCTTTTTAACAATAATTTGTTGCAGAGATGTAGAGAAAGTCATGTGAATGGAACACATCAGATTTTTACCATTAGTTCAGAAGATTTAGTGTTTTATTTTGTACTAACACTTCATTATATTTTACCATGTAATGGGTGTGTAGCTGTGCTATCCTGGGAAAATAAAAGCTAATTTGAAGTATTGTTGCAGTGATTGCGAACTTTGTGTTCTTTACATTGTGGACTGGAGTTTTTTACAAGGAGCTCTTCTAGGATAAACGCACATCCTGGCTTTTCTTATCTTCAACTTGTCTTTCAGCATTATTGTTAACATTTCAAGGATAAAAGCATTGTTTTCATTTCCTTTATGGAGAGCGATGATCTTGGAAGAGATATTTGTTTCTAAATGTTTTTTTATAAGAATCTTACAGGCCGTACCTAATGGGTTTAAGGGATAGCCCGCTCTCTCTCTTAAAATTATAAAACCTTTAAAATCATAATTGTTTATCCAAAGTATGTATATCAAATTGTTTAGTCCCCATTTGGTATAATCTGCATTATACCTGTATTACTATTACCTCTGATGCGTAGAGCCCGGATTTTTAGGCATTTATTTTGATTGAAATAGTCAGGCACATAAGCACTAAAAATATGTAGTATAAATAGGCAGTGAAATAGGCATTTACTAATTATAGAAACAGACTAAAATAGACAAATACTTAATAAACTATCTCATATGTATTCACTTTCTTTTTTGTTACATGCCACAACAAGATGTTTTTTTAAGTTGTCAACTGACATACTGAGCCGCCTGCCAGAGAGAAAATGTAGAAAATGCAGAGAAAACTGAGATTGTTTACTAGTTTTTGCTATTGCTGTTGATATTAAACAAAGCTTCTTCTACCAGCCCATTTTAGTAATTCCAGTCTTATGCTTCGCTGTTGCAAAATGTAAAGTATAAAATATCTTTTCTCATGATTAATTGTTTTTTCAGTACCATGGGTAGATAACGTATCTGAACCGAATTCGCGGACATTACCATTAGGTTTTCTACTTAACTGTGCACTCACTTTCGGCATGATAAATATTGCATTAACCACAAAAACTGCACATGGAGCTGTTTAATACAAGTTCAGTCTCAAAGTAACAAATTCTACTTGCTGAGGCCTGAGTGTGTCCACTTTATTTCAGAGATCGGGAAACCCCGACTGTGTATTGTCTCAAAAAGAAGGGTGTCAGAAGAGATTAGAGAGGTCGAAGTACGCAATAACGGGATCTGGAGAAATGTAACTTTGCAGAGCTATCGGGCTTGAAAAGGGATGAGCTGACCATCGGGCGAGGGAGGCGAATAATAAAATTCTCACAAAAGACACTTGCAAAATTGCAAGTTCTAACACTTCTTGGAAATATATACTGCTGAAGAATAAGATTCTCAGCAAATATCTGTGTGAAATATACAATAAAGAGGTAAAAAGGCTAAAAAAAAAAAGCCGCTAATCTTAAAATAGGCAACGAGAGCTAAAATAGGCAAAAAAACGCTAACTAAAAGTTGCGCCTATCGTCCCCAAATGTGTGGAAACTGTTTATCCCTAATAGGTCTTTCATGCATACTTTCCGGCTAAAAAAATGCGTTTTTCCTTCACATCCGGGCTATAGTGGTGAGTTCTATTATTTCCATTGGGCCTTAATATGGCTTATAGAGCAGCATACATCAACTATTCCTCCAATGTAGCGACATGGCGATTTTGCAAATTTTCTACTTTGGTAGCATTGGCTCTCAGCTATCGTCTACTAAAATGCTCGAGACGCTTCAAAATTTTACTATACCAGTGGCCCTATTGCCCCGTATTTGAACGTGTGTAGATATTCCTTCATGCGTTAAAACAGTTGCCGAATTCAATGGGGTTATTTAAGTTAAAATCCGTCAATAGGGAACTGGCTTGAGCGACCTCAGTTTTATCCCATTTGCTTATCAGCGGAGACGGTGAGCACGTCGTGCTCCTTAAGAGGGATTCACCAACTGGTATACATACACCATAGCTTAAATACGCATTTGTAGTCCAGGATATGTAGGAAAATGGACTACAGAAAATAGTCACTGGTATCTGCAGTTACTCACATAGATTAAAACCGGAAGTTGCTGTAAAACCAATCCACTATTGAACAATCTTGTAAAAGCGAAACATCCTTTGAGTTCTTTACAGAACAAGTACTTAAGTATTCATTTTCCTTTCAAAGTGTTAGTCTCATAAAACAGGCTGCAATGCTTTACATTACAAGGATCTGTATCAGCTCTATGCCTCTTGATACGAGAATCGTATTATAGACATCGGGCAGCCTATATGTAAAATATATTTTACTTTACTTCAAGTGATTAAATTTATCGTCAGTAGTAAAACTTTAAAAAGTCCAGATACTTTTATTTCACCAGTTTTTAGGGGAGCCCTTTTTGATACAGTGTTTATAATAATTTGTACGAATGCTTAAGTTTAACTACGTAATTATTTTACTAATTGTCCATAAGTATAAAGATTCGATAGAAGATAATTTAAATCTCTTGACCTATTCTATTTGGCCACAAAAGCAATTGTAATAAACTTTTATTATTTACTATTAACTTAATTGAATAAACATAATAAATACAGGAGTTGAAAAAATTCAATGACATAAACGAGATTTGAACCACGAATAGTGTCCATCCGATTGCTCTAACCACTGAGCTACCATGGCAACATGCATTAAATTTTGCAACTGACTCGCATGTTTGTCGGTGAATCACAAGGTGATCTCAGACTATTTTGAAATTACATACACTAATGGCAACTAAATGTCGTTAAGTACTTTAAGTCCTGAACTAAATAGTTTAGCCAATTATTAGATCAGTTATTGTTAATTTAATTGTTAGTTGCTCTACAGGTACTATGCACATAGTGTATAGAGAAGGTATTGCATTCCACACAAAAATTCGATACCGAGATTTCACTGGAAATGTTTGGGTACCCCTGAGTCCAAAAAAACGCATTTTTAGAAAAAGGTCCGTGGGTGTGACTGTGTTTTTGTGGACAGCATAACTTCAAAAACGAAAGACCGTTGAATACCAAACTTGTCTGACAAATAAGATGTGTATCTTGAATTTTCTGTGAATAGCCTCTGAGGATTGTTTTATTCTGGGTGAATTTTTTGCGGAAACTTGCATAACTACCAAACCGTAAGAGATGGCCAAAAACTTCTACAAAAACATGTGCAGCACGTTAAAACACACAATTTATACTGTTATACATTTTTCTTGGAGTTTATTGTTTTTGAAATATTCTTTGTTTTAGTTTCAGCTTTAAGAAGCGTATTCTTTTCTCATACAGGAATGTATCAACTCCTGTCCATACAAACAAAGGAACTTCAGTCACATAGCCACCAGCTTTTGACTATCACTTTAACCTATGCTACTGCCTTATTTTTCTTCTACTTACAATGAAGTAATAAGACTATTTCTGCTATTTTTTCTCGATTAGAATGAAGTAAAAAGAAGCATAAGCTTTCTAACAATAATTTGTTGTAGAGATGTAGAGAAAGTCATGTGAATGGAATACATTCAAATTACTAATAAACACAGTCTAGTAAATATCAATACCTAAGGTTACTCGAAAGGTGTAATCAGTTGATAATCCAATGATAAATCTGATGTGATTTTACTGAAAATCGTAACAGAAATAGAAGTAGGTGAGAATGAGATTTCGTTTTAAAAAGTTTCTTTCGCATATCAGGAGGACAGAGGTTATAAATTGAAAGAACTTCAGGGTATAAAATGATGCATCACTGTTATTATTATTATTATTACCCGGAATTTCGTTGAAATAGTATGACTTGGCATGATATGAATTGTTGATACAATATCACCTTGAACTTTTTAAGTTGTACGTCTAAGTATGTCTAATCACACAACATTTTATTAGTTTCTTTTTTCGTTCTTTTTTTTCTTCTTTCTTTCTTTGTTTTTTCCTTCCTTTATTACATTATATACAAAGCAGTTTGTTGCATTTCACAAGTTTTTCACAGAAGCGTTATTTTTGTTTGTTTTTAGAACTGTTAGACTCCCGTTCTTACTGTATATGACACCACTTGAGGTGAAGTGTTAATGTGAGTAACAATAAATCAATAAGAAAAAGAATTACATAACAAAAAGGTTAACCCCCAATGGGAAATCGAGTTGAACACAGTAAAGTTCCATTCCCAAAGAAACCCGCGGGCAGGAGGTGTAAAAAACTTATGAATGAAATAAGCATTGTTAAATATTTAAATACGATACTTAAAGGCTAGAAGTATAGTGATAGTTTTTTTCCCTATCAATAGTTACCTAACAAACGTTGCCACATCAGTATGTTTTTACAGTGATCATTCTTGAGACACCCAAGGAAGGGAATTGGGACACCACAGATGAGAATAAAACGTATACAAAAAAGAAATACACAGCTTATTCTGTCTTTATTTTTTGTAAATAATGAATACTTTGTAAAATTGAGAATAGTGAAAACAACAAAAATAGGCATTGGATTCTGAAAAGAGTTGCTAATATTAAAACTACATTAAAAATAAATGGTTATTATAAAAAAAACTGTTAACCATAAATTTAAAAAATCTTATGTGTTCCATGCACATGAATTTCTGCACATCGGTGTAACAAATTATTCTTAAAAAGCATATTCCTCTGTCTACTTTATGATAATACAGATAAACAATAGCAGAGCTTGCCTTAATTGCTTACTACCTTGTAAGTAGAAGGAAAATAAAGGAATACATTCGGCTAAAACGTTAGTCAAATCCTTTAAAAGCTGGTTGCATGTGGTTGAAATCCGTTTCTATGCAGGGCCAGGAGTTCACAACTTTCCGTGTGTGAGGGAAGTTTAGGTATTTTGAATCTGGAACAAATAACAAGGAATATTTCAGAAATGGTCAATTCTACGGAAAAAACCATATATGAGATAAATTGTATGTTTTAACATGGTCTACATTTTTTGTGTAATAAGGTTTTCTCTATCTCTTACGGTTTGCCAGTTTCGCAAAGTTCAGCAAAATTTTTCAGAATAAAGTGATCTTCAGGAACTATTCCCAAAAATTCAAAATATACATTTTATTTGTCATATAATTATCTTTAATATTCAGTATTTTAATAAAAAAAAATACAGTCATTTTTGAGAAAAGTAATATTTTCGAAATTTTTTCCATGTAAAGGATAGTTTGAAGTGGGAGATTATTCTCAAAATCTTAGTGTCGTATCTCTGAAAGATACTAATCCTAAATACCAAGTTTGGTTTTACCGACTTTTTTTAGTTATCGTGTTCACAGACACACGGACAAATACAGAAGACCTTTTTCTAAAAATGCTTTTGTTTGGATACAGGAAACCCTAAAACATGTGTTTCCGGTGAAATCTCGGTATAGAATTTTTGGGTGCAATACAATACTTTCTCTATGTACATAGTGCGCGTAGAGAAAGTAAAAAACAAAAGTTAAATGCTTAGATATACTGCAGAAAGTGCAATACATCCTCTTTGTCTGAGATACACTGAATATAATCTTATGCTATATTTTTAAGAAAAAATATTTTGTTGTAGAAAATTAGGCTCAGTTGGAATTTTGCACAGGAGTTCATGCAGATGGAAAAACTCTAAAAGATGGTTGTGACATTCCTCTGTGTCGTAGTAGTGTACGTGCCTCACATTCAATAAGTCCCGAGTGCGAAACTCGGTTAGGGTAAGTTGTCCGGATAAGACTTTTTTCTCTGGGTTTTCCTTTATCCTGAGAAGATGCATATGACATAGCAGTTTAAAGGTCATTAAATTATTAAAAAGAAGCTGTGTAGCTCTTTTATTCTCATGTATGCTATTCTATTGGTCATTGTTTTATTGCAACGGTTGACTTCTCTCTATCGTAATAAAATGATGACTAGCCCGTTTTTGGAAACCTCATTCAATGCTTTCGTATTCACGAGTACAACAAAAACAATAATAATGCTGTAAAATCATTCCACAGACATAAACTGAGATTGAAACTGCCCTCCCTTATTAATATGTAGAGATTACACATGTGATTCTTATATTTAGGTATATAAAATAATGTTTATATTGATTTAATGTAGAAATATTCAATACCAGGTAGCCCAACTACCTAATATTTGACTTGTGCAGATATTCTTTTGTGATTTAAAAGAGTTGCGTAACTCAACGGGGCTATTTCAAGTTACAAACGTTTAGGGGAGAACTGGTATGAGCTATTATGGATTACTGAATGGCTAGTGATGAAGACTGAATGTAAAATATCTACTCATACTGAAAATATGTAAATATGCTTGAATTCTTATCATGCTGTATATACTGAAATTATACTGGAATTGACGATTACAATTGGGCAAGTGGATGAAATATAAATATAATATTGATTTATTCTAGACCAGATTTTGAGATGATTAATTCTTGGAAGATATTTTTAATCAAATAAGCATTCTTGAATGATATTGTTTGCAAGATATTTGTTTCTTTCATAAGTTTATATTAATGACTCTAGCATTTGGATAATTTTCACTCCTAACACCTTTCATAGACTAAATAGCATTTCAACATTTTTGAGATTGTTGTGGAGAGAATGCGGGGTGGCTAAGAAACTAAATATAAAATCTGCTGGCATTTAAATTTATTTCTGTAAAGTTTTGGTGCATTATTATGATGGGCCTTCGTTCACCTCTCTTCTTTATCAACGAGACGTTGAGTGGGTCACGCTCATTGTGAGGGGTAATACAAGTTCGCTCATGCTTGTTCCTCACTGACCAATATTAACTTGAATTAGCCCCGTTGAGTTATTCAACACTTTTAACGCATGAAGGGACATCTGTACACGGAATATATCATCTGAGAACTGAACCATAACATGCAAGGATATTAAAAAGTTGCAATCTACAGACAACTTCCCGCCATCCCTCCGCGGAGGGGTGTATTTCCAGAGCGCAGTCACCTATAGGAAGGACGCCACTACCACAGTCCTCGCCGACGCTTACAACCCCGAAAGAGACCGGTTGGATGAAATAGAGATGAAGTGAAGGGACAGGAATGAAGAAACCTCCCCAGCATTCGCCTAGCGACTCGGGAAAGCCTCAGAAAATCCATGGGTCACAGACGTCGATTCCGACCTCCTGAATGTCAGTCTCAGACAAAATGCCTGAGCCACTGCTTTTATTGTATTTTTCGTCTACCACCTCGAGAACAAGTTGTTAAAAACGTAACTTTATATACAATATATCGTTTATTTTATGAAGCTTTTGAATTATATCTGAAGTACATTTAAGAAATGATGGTGAGCTGTATTCAACTGTCGAGATTTACTTTCTTGGGCCCCATTTGAAGGTGAATAGCTGAAGGCTTGCAATTCCCTTAGCTTTTGTTTCAGTTCTACAGTTCTTTTACCGTGACTATAGATAAATTGGTGTTTTTCAATTCCGATCCCAGATGGCAGTCAGGACGTCGCTCTTGTGATTCGATTCGAAAGAAGTCATCAACTTTTATTGAAATCGTCTGTTTCTAGGACTGGATGATGCTCCTTCCAAAAGGTTCTTGTTTTATTCTTATTCCTAAGAGATGTAGACATTTTGTAGACACGTTACACCACTCCATTTTATTGACCCCCTTCTTCAGCTTCAGAGATTAATTGCTTTCAAAGCGCTGCTCCAGTTGTTAATATTCGGCGTTATTTAATATTTCATAATGACGATCTCCTAAGTTCTATGGCCCGAAAGTATGCTTTGTATTATTGTTTATGCTACAACGTTATAACTGTTCGTTATGTTTTATCTTTTGAGCTCTCAAGAGTACTGCAATAAAGGTACATAAATCATAAAGAAAATAAATGTAATAACATCTGTTGTACTTCAGATTTCAAGATTTACAAGTCTACCTTTACAGAATTAATGAGACATTGACGATATGAAGAAAAATATACGGTATCAAAAGGCAAGAAATAATCTGTTCTATGCAGAAAATCACAATAATAAGAGTAATAATAATAATAATAATAATAATAATAATAATAATAATAATAAACTACATGCATTAAGCCTTAAGAGACTTGTTCCGTGTTGGGCCCAACTTCTTCTCTTTGAATAGTAGTTCATAATCAGTTATGGCATGGGGTCGTCTTTCATTCATTCATTGTATATGCTGTTTCCAGTCATTTCCACCTTTTTTTTAATTTCTCTACAAGTACTGAGTATATAGTGTATAAAGAAGGTATTGTATTGCTCCCAAAATTCGATACCGAGATTTCACCGTAAATACATTTTGGTACTCCCTGAATTCAAAAAAAGCATTTTTGGAAAAACTTCCGTGTGTGTGCGAGTGTGTGTGTGTGTGGACAGCATAGCGCAAAAACGAAAACTCCGTTAAATATCAAACTTGGATGCGACACGAAGATTTTCAAGAAAATCCCCTCACCCCAAACTACCCTTTACATAGAAAAAATTTCGAAAATTTTGATTTTCTCAAAAATGAATCTTACGATTTTGATTAAAAATCTCTTATATTTAAGATATTTACATGCCAAATAAAATGTATATCTTGAATTTTCTGGGAATAGCCTCCGAATATTACTTTATTGTGGATGAATTTTACGGAATTTTGCATAACTGGCAAACCGTAAAAGATAGACAAAAACTTACTACACCAAAAATTCAGGGCTCGTTAATACACCAATTTATATTATGTAAATTTTAATCGTGCAGTGGATCGTTTTTGAGATATTCCCCTGTTATTGGTTTCAGCTTTAAAAACTTATACTTTTCTCATAGGGTGTCAACTCCTGTCCATAGAAAAAAGGAACTTCAATCACATAGCAACCAGCTTTTGACTAATACTTTAGCCTATGCTACTCCTTTATTTACCTTCTACTTACCTGCAAGCAAGTAATAAGACTATTTCTGCTATTTTCTCGATTAGCATGAAGTAAAAAGAAGCTTAAGCTTTTTAACAATAATTTGTTTCAGAGATATAGAGAAACTCAGGTGAATGGAACACATCAGAATTTTATTCTGTCTAGTAATTTAAAGATGTTTACTTGTTTTTGTATCTTCACTTCTTTATTTATACAGTAAAGTATATCTCGAAGAGATCCCAAAAATCTCATTTCCGCTGCATCAATGTTCTTTTCTTCTTTTTTTTAAAATCCAAACTCAAACCATAAAGCAACATTCGCACTTGTAAATTTGAATTTCAGTTCTCTGTCTAGTGTTTTTGGAGGATCTGTTATTAACGCTGAAAATCAAGTGAATTTATTATTCCTGTTTTGAATATCTTCATTCCTCATACAGAAATTATTGCAGCCGAGGTAATTAAAACCATTAATCTGCTATAATTATTTTCCTTTCAAGACAATTATTTGCTCTATTGTGTCTGTAAATGTTAAAACATGTGTTTTTTTTCTTGACTGAACTATAAATTAACAATACATTACTACACAATTTATATAATAATATATCATTAAATCATTGTTTGTCTTAAAGGAAAAGGAAAACCCGAAAAGATACAAACCTAAAATTCTATAAGACACTGGCTGTTCCAGTTTTACTGTATGGTTCGGAGACATGGACTCTTAAAAAGAAAGATTGGAGCCAAATACAAGCCGCAGAAATGAAATATCTCCGAGCAGTAAAAGGATGCACCAGACAAGATCATATTAGAAATGAAGACATAAGGAAAGAATTAGACATTTCTTCCTTAAAAGAAAGGATACAAATAAATAGAGAAAAATGGAAAAGCCATTTACAAAGAATGGATAACTCTCGCATTCCATTTCAGTCATACAAATATAAACCTCTAGGCTAAAGAACGATAGGAAGACCAGTTAAAAGATGGGAAGAAATATGAGGCCGGAACAGGAGAATTCTCCTAATCCATGAAGAGTTGATGATGATGATCATTAAATCATATGCAGGTGGTGCAATGGTAACTATTACTTATGTTAATTTTGGATAGGTAGAGTCAGACTGAAAATGCAATGCATAGCCTGTATATGAACTACGGATCTCCCGGGCTCTAGCCGGTTGCTCTATCCCTGAGCTACCACGGCAATAAACCGACACGGAATTAAATTTCTCAACTGACCCCAGTATCACTAATTTTCACAACCTTACTCTACCTATCCAACTCCTGTCCTACACACGGTTTGTGTGGAAAAAAATGAAAAATTGTGTTAATTTTAAATAATATGAACATGATACTAGCCTAACAGCCATTACAGAACACATTACTTATTTTTGTGTTCAAACTGTCTCCACTTTGAAATCTACCTGGGACACACTGATACACATAGAAACACAGCTGAATATTGTTCTCTAGATACTGGAAGGCGTTTTTAATGAAAATTAGTCAACTTCTCAAGAATTTGTGGCTACTTTCTATACGCAGAATTCGTCTTAAGCCATACCCTACAGAAAGAAATCCATTTGATCCGTTTAGTTTTTATTTATCTATTTATCCTGGTTGGAGTTAAGGCAATAAGGACATCTCTTTCACTCTAACAGGCAATACATTAATTCAAAACAGAAATGATACAATAAATAAAGGAATAATGAACAAAATACAATTCTATACAACTTAATAAAAACATATATCAAAAGGTGCAACATATATACTGAAATGAAAAGAAAAAAACTGTAAACTAAATTATTTTAAGTGAAAAATTCATGCAGGTTGAAACATATATTAGTGATATTTACAATCGAAATGCATATTACTTGCCAGCACATAAAATATTATTAATAATAATAAATGAAAGTAGTGATGTATTTATCATATTAATACAGTAGCAGATTAGGTTTGATTACAAATGTATGTCCTAATTTTCCACTTGAACAGTATAACGTTCCGGCGGTCCCTTACGTCTTAAGGCATGTAAAAGAATCTCAAGTATGATAAAGAGGCCTCTGAGCAAAATTAAGCGGTCTTTCGCGCCCAATATAGAATGGCACGCTAAGGATCACAATAATTAAAGGGTGTCTACCAATACAATATCATTTTAGTTTCTCAAGAACAATGCTTTGCCATGTGTTATCATATAATTACGTAATTATTGTACACCTTAGCACATTATATAATATCATTATTCTATAGTTGAGCCCATCAATTGACTTTTTAACTTGGTGCAGTAATTTCATCTGTATTCTTAGATGATGCTAAAAAGCTGCTAAGCTTTGTTATTTTATAAGTAAAGGAACTTAGGCCAAGGAATATTTGTTATTATACCAGGTGCTCCGCATTTGATGTGCGCAGATATCTCTTCGTGCGGTAAGAGTTGCAGAACTCCACAGGGGTATTTCAAGTTAAAATCAATAAGTGAATGAATGAATGAATGAATAAGTGTATTTATTAACATAGCAATATCATATATAGAATTTTAACAGTCGCACGGGTCCACAGACCGTACGTGATTTTGTAATACATTACAAGCAATATTAAAACAACAGCCACAACAAAGAATTAAAAGAGTAAACACGAAAATAAAAAAGACAAAGGAAATACACAGTCAAAAGCAATATTAAACAACAATAAAAATTAAGAGTGAATCCGAAAATAAAGGTACAAAGATATTCAAATATAGCAATTTAAATTTACAGCACAGAGTACACGTTCATAAATGCACCCTCTTATAATAGATAATTACACTTAAAAGACATACATACACATAATATATACAACCCTAGCACAACAGTGACCTAAGTATGACATAATATATATGTATGTAGAACATTGTAGTCACTTTTGCTTAGTTGATCTTATCCCCCCCCCCTTCTCTATTGGCAGCCTCCTCAGATCTCAGCTGTCTTGCCTTAAGTATAAATTTACCTAGCCCGTCCATGTTTTCCATGCCTGCCAGTAGTGTCCAACATGCTTCTAGCCCTACATTCGCAGTGGTAAAAAATCGCGGCAAATATTTTTCCCGCCATTCCTCCGTACCCCTACATCTTGCCAAGATGTGAGTCCACGACTCTTCCTCCTCGCAAATGGGACAGATTCTCGTACCATTCTCGTCAGAAATTTTCGTGCTCCTCCATGCTCCCAGTCTAATCCACGCGAGCCCCTCTCTAATGAGTTTGGTACCTGTTTCGATGTATTGCTCCATACCCCACTCCGATTTCAGCCCAGACTGTACTTCTAATGACACCTTCTCTGTGCATTGCGCAATTATTTGCTGTCTGTCAATATCACAGAGACGTTTCTTAATTTTTCTCCAAATACTTCGCCTGTTTTCCTGCCCCGCCATCCAATGTCTCGCATTCCAATGGTTTCCAACCCTTTCTTTAATTTTGATGCCCACGTCAAATTACCTTCCATTCGCAACTGTTCACGGTAGCAGACTGCCCTAATTAGAGATTGGTTTCCGTGAACGATTCTCATCCAATATTTAACTGCTCTGATTTTGCACTCTATCGTTTCATTATGTACCCCGAATTCCCTCATTATTCCGCAGTTTGCCGTACCCCTCCCTACACCCAGAATTCCTTTCAAAAATTGGGTGCTCACTTGATCCAGATTCCCTGTTTGTTCCCACCCCCATATTTCTCCTCCGTATGTCATCCTGGATCTAACTGTATACAGTTTCCATTAAGGTTATGGAGATATTCGGTATTCTGTAGCGTATCCGGAGAGCTTCCGCCGCTTTCACCCTTGCCTTGTGTTTCGTAATGTCAATGTGTTTTGTCCATTTTCCGTTCATTGTAAATGTGAGTCCTAAGTACACAAAAGATTTAACATTGTCCAGAATCTGTCCTGCATATGTCCAAGTCTCCTCCCTGCTATAAACACATCCCTTTTTGAAAGTCATTGCCTTAGTCTTATTCACATTAACTGTAAGTAGCCATTCATCGCAATAGTTCTTAAGTTTGTCCAGTCCTCGTTGCAATCCGTTTACTGTCGTAGAGCACAATACTAAATCGTCTGCGTATATAAGAGTTGGGATCTGCAAATCCGCTATACTACTGGTGCTTGAATATTCTGTGCTATCATTATATCAGTAATATCATCCACAAAGAGATTAAGCAAGGGAGATAAAATACAACCCTGCCTCACTCCCCTATAACTTCGGCAGCTCTCGGACACTCTGTTTCTGTCGTACTTCACACAGAATTCGACATTTTGATACATTGCCTGCAATGCTCTAACCATTTTACTTGATAACCCCTTTCTGCCTAGTTTGTACCATAATGCATTTCGATTGATAGAGTCAAATGCCTTCTTAAAGTCCACAAAAGCACAATGAAGCTTTCCCCGCTTAACTAACAGTTGCTTCGTCCTTAAACTGTCTAATATAATAGCGGAATTTATGGTACTGTGTCCTTCTCTGAAACCCATTTGAAATTTTGAAAGTTTGCCAAATTTAGATTCCCAGTCCTTTATTCGGTTATATAACACTCTACAATAAATTTTCTCCATAATTGGCAACAGAGTAACCCCCCTATAGTTATCCGGATTTCCAATAGTTCCCTTCCCTTTATAAATGGGATGAATAATGCCCTTTCCTCAACAGGTAGGGTAATTCCCCTCAATAAACAATCTGTTACATATCTGGAGCATACTCCTACCAAACTCATTAACATTGGCTGCGGCTTTAAAAACTTCCGGGGGCAGCCCATCCAACCCTGGAGCTTTGCCTTCCTTCAGACTCCTCAGCGCCTGTGCTATTTCTGGTGCTGATATTTCTTCGTCCAGTATTGGGATCTCAAGATTTCCCAAAATTTGCACTTCCTTTATAAAAATTCCTTCCCTTTCACCCATTGCATTGCCCATTTTCTGGGAGAAATTTCGTTGGGCGCCTGACGGTTGCCTCTTAAATGTTTTACTACTTGCCACATCTCAGCGTTATCCCCCCGTGTTAACATATTACTAGTTTTCTGAGTAATTTTGTCTTGCCACGTAGTTCTCTTTACCCGTAAGAGCTGTTTATACTCCCTTCGCTTTTTTGTAAACATTTTCCTAATGTCATCTCCTTCTGAATTTTGACAGAGCCTCCTCTGCTTGTTTCTTTACAGTTCTGCATTGCTGGTCATACCAACCATTGAATCGTTTTACCTTACCATGCATTTGGACTTTCATTGTCCCGCAGCCGTTGCTATTATATGCGTTAGTTCCTCCGCTGTGTCTGCGTTCCTTTCCCCTAATCTTCCTTCTAATTTATCAACAAATACTTCTTTTTCTATCGGTTTCCATATAAATTTACTAATTAATCTCCCTTCGTACCCCTGCCCCTCTTCAGGTGCATGCGCCGCTATGGCCGTGTCTATATTCAGTTCCAGGACAGCTGGACAGTGATGTGACTCGATACGATCCCCCACCCAAAAATTTCTAATTCTGCCAATTAAACCCTGACTTATTAAAATAAAATCTATTACACTACCCCCATTTTCATTTATGAAAGTGAGTTCTCCCTCTCGATCCTCACTGTACTTGCCATTCATTATTTCTAAAGAGAAGGCATCGCAGAAAGCAAGTAATTGTCTGCCCTCCCCATTAATAAAACTATCCTTGCTCTTTCGTTGACCTTCGCGGAATTCCTCCCTCCGCCCATTGATGACCCCCCGTTAGAGAAATATTCTCCCCTCCTAACCTCGCATTAAAATCTCCTAAGAGAATTAATTCAGTTCCTGGAAACTTTTCCTGTAACTGCACTAACGTTTCGGTTAAGTCACTGAAGAAATTCCTGTTTGCATACTTGGACGTTGCTGGCTGGTTGTATAATCATATAACTATTATTTGTACTCCCCCCTGTGCCAAAGATACAGCAATCACCCCTTCCAATTGATTTCTAATTTAGTTATCTCAGCCTCCAGCTCAGACCTGAATGAAACTGATACCCCTCCTGGCCACCTTCCCCTCCTTCCCCGTGTCTCCCTTCCCCTACTAAAACTATGGAAATTAGCAAGTGTTACATTTTCTCCGTTTTTCAACCAAGTTTCTGTTAAACATACAACGTCAAAATCACTAAGGAAATACAAGAAATTCTCGCTACCCAACCTTTTTTTGAAGCCTTCGATGTTCCATGTGACAATCTTCAGAGAAGGGGTTGAGTCCTATCGTTTCCTTGCTGCTGGTCTTCCTACAACTTGGCTGGCCCTTTGTCGAGCTGTTGTCAGCCTAAGGGCACGGAGGGGCGTTGTTGTTGGCTTTTCCGGCGAAGACCGTCTCATCCTCCTCGCCTTTTTGCCCCTCCCTGTCGACATAAGTGAGAAACTGACTGAGCAACCTTCGTTTTAGCCATCTTGCGAGCGGATCGTGTCCTTTGAAAGGAGTAAGACGAAGATCACTCTTGCCAGTTCTCCACTGGTCGGCTTTAGCTTGAAATACTTCCGTTGAGCTAGCCTCGTTTACTTTGCATTTGGCTAATTTTGTACAGTTAATTTTTAAACAGGACGAAAAATGTAAGTCATCTTCACTCTGTCCTTAATATTCATTTCTAAATTCAACCCTTGATATAAATAAGAATGTTTCTGTAACCAAATATATAACGGACTTTTTCTGTGAAAATGAGTCCTTGTTGAACAAATTTCTTAAATTTCACAACAATGCTAAGAAACCATTAATTCGTTTATGAATAATGCCATTTCCATATTTGTGTAGAAAAGGTGTTATAATATAAAGAGTTATTTGTTTCAAGTAATGCATTAATAAATGCAATATTAAAGTTTCATTCCGTATGCCAATCGAGAAGGCTCCGCGGTAACATAAGCGACTCGTAATTTTGAGGGCCCGGGTTCGATCTCGGCTTCCGCTAAATCTGAACCATGGATTTTTCTAGATTACCCATTGTCGCCAAGTAAGTGCTGGAGTGATTTCTCATTTAGCAGGATTTCCTATCCATAATTTCCCCTTCATTCTGTTTCCCTCTTATCTTTTAGGTATGCTTCCTGTTTCGTGATGTGTGGCAATGTGTACAGATGGCATGAATACATGCTCAATGGAAAGATTACTCCTCATGGATACTAGGGGTCTGCCTGGTTGATGAGTCGTTTGAACTACCTCTGGCGACCCGTCAAGGGAAAGGCTATGGACTTCCACGCGTCTCTGATGGCCTGCCTGCCTGCGGCCTGTGTTCCTATATCTCATTCTATTCTTATAGGGGGATGTTAGCCATAATAGCTCTACATACATTGCGAGTGTGCCTCTCCGTTGTCTACCCTTTCAGTCTGTGGTATAAAAAGTATGTTTAAAGAGATTGATCCCAATGTTTTGCAAGAGAAACGGTGGTTTTATTATTAAAGCTAAAATATCCTTCCTGGCTATAAATTAGTTCTTGCAGTTTTAACCTATGGTTTTTAATGGAATTTTAATGAAGTAATCTTTGTTGCAGCACCTGGAAAACAGATTCTGAAGTCAGTGAGTGGACGCTTTAAATCCGGAGAATTATCGGCCATCATGGGACCGTCAGGCGCAGGGAAGAGCAGCCTTTTAAACGCCCTCTCAGGATTTAGGTAAACAAATAAATAATATGTTCGTAGTCTTTCACGGCCGGTGTTATTATCGGTAACATATAACATATCCGGGCAATAATTTTAATAGAGAAGACGGATTTAAGCTAAAACAGACTGGATTCCTGCCTTACAGTGTGTTCGCAGCGGCCAGCGAAACAGCCAATCAGAACACAGCAGTCCAATAACTCCCCTCCCACTACTCCAACTGCCGTCCACTGCTCCATGCATCTGCAGTTGCTAGCCGTTCTTACCCAGCTTCATTTCTGAGGATGTCCTCCACAGCTGAGGACGAAACGTCAAATTTTAATATTCGACGACGGCTTACAAGCCCGGACATGTTATATTTTATCAAACATGTAATATGCCTTGAATTATTATTATTATTACTTTATTATACTTCATTTCTGCTTTATTATTATACATTAAACACCTTAAGTTTTACACATTATAATACATATTATACATTTATGTACGTGCATAAGCATATAACATGAAATCTTCGCTTTTCATAGTACTTCTTGTAATAAGTCATCCTATATAGGTACATAGATATGTTTGGAACATACAAAAAGTCGAAAATTATGCTTTTCATATCCCATTTAAACTTCAAAAGGAATACATATTTTCAAATGGAAACAATTATTACATTTAATAATGTAATAATAGCCTTTGGCGTTTAATTTGAAACTGTAATAAATAATTAGCGTATCACTGATATTACAATATGCTGGTCCACTAACTATACAGTTGTTCAAGAATAACAGAAACGGATAGCATATTGGTGAAGGTCAACACTTTAGAGTTATTGTAGCCATGTTGATAAGTATGTGTCATTCGTCTAAGAAAGAATATGATTTCCTTCTTTCAAGGCATACAAGCGATTGTGTAGGAAATATCCCTCCACCAGCAGCAGCATATAACATTTGTTGCAGAATTACAGCAATGTAGAGTGTTAACTTTGTCCAGAGAGAGAGAGATGGACGAAGTGAACAGCAGCAAATGCTCCAAAAGCCTGATGAGTTTTCTTACAAACATGTTGCATTTTACATCAACTGAGTCGGCAATCAATATGAACACCCAAATACCAGATGTTGTACGAAACAGGAAGGACTTGGCCGTGTAACGCGTAACTTGCTGAATGAGGATGAAAGAAGCGAAATATATTAGATTTATTAAAATTTACAGGTATCCTCTGTCATGTGCATGAGTTGCTAATTGAATGATACCGGATTGTAAAGACATTTTAAAGAAACGTGGCCAAAATAGAGCAGTGAGACACAGCCATGTGAATGTCCCGGAGGGAAAGATAACGACCAAAGTTGCGAACAGCAAATTTCCTGGATCAGAGGTGTGCTGCATGGAGATTAATGGATGCATTAATTATAAAAAAAGGTCATAATATCAAACAGAGTCAAAAGGGCTGGAAACGTCCTAAAAGATAAGTATTTCCTTGTTATCGACGGTCTTAACCTTCCTGATGTAATATGTAAGTAGCATTTTTGAGTGGGGATGCAGATGTGGATATGGTCGCTACTGGACGAGTTTCTCAAACAGTTTCCCAGTGTAGATAGAACGCTAATAGGACCATAGAAATAGGAGAGAAGTGGAGCTTTGTCGGGTTTCTGAGTATACATATCCATAGCAGTCGCTACTGGACGAGTTTCTCATACAGTTTCCCAGTGTAGATAGAACGCTAATAGGACCATAGAAATAGGAGAGAAGTGGAGCTTTGTCCGGTTTCTGAGTATACATATCCATAGCAGTTTTTCATCGCGATGGAAAGCACGAACTTGAAGACAATAATGTAATAAGTGTAACAAGCAAGCGGATCTTCTCTGTGGCAGAGATTTAAGTTGTTTAACAAAATTGCCCTCGGGTCCAGAATATTTTTTGTGGACATTCCATGCAGTAGTTTAGACAATTCAATGAAGTTGGCTAAAGGATACTATTTACAAGAGGTCTATAAGGAAAAGCATAATACTTTGTTTGAAGGTAAAGTATTGAGGGTTGTAAGAATGAGGCTGAAGTTGTTCGGCGTAATATGTAACCAGAGTGTTACAAATTATATACCAGAGTGTAGACGGCAAGGTTCGCAGTAGTGAGAGCCGAAATCTCTGGGTACGGACGTGAGGGGCGAATAATTCATGGATTCTCGCTCATAACATTTTTTGATGTGCCGCCTCAAAATGACCGAGTATCTGCTATACTCCTTCTTAGGACTGGGCTCCCAATACGCTGTCAAAGAAGAGGGTACGCAAGCTGAAGTGGCTGGGTGCACCGCTGAACGGTGCTGCAGCAGTTCGTAAAAGTAAAATCGGTTTCAAGCTGTGAAGTATCAAAAAAGTGGGAAGAAGAGGCTAGAGAGACATTAAGGTACTCTTTTTATGCAGTCCAGTCAGTGATCACAACAGGAACCTTTAGTGAATGCACACGAGAGAGGAAGCATTTATAATCATCAGAACAGGAAAGTAGTCAGATATCAGATCAGGAACGGTATATACGAAGCAAAACCTCGATTGCAGATTAGAAATTAAAATATCGAGAATGTCACAGAACCATCGGAATGGAGGTGGGCAGGTGCATCTGGGGAAATAATGTTATTATGGTCCATTCGGAATAATGAAGTAATATCATCCCAGGATTGATTATATTTTTGGACCATATATTGTTGTAAGTTAATTCATTTATGAGTGCATCTTTTACTTAAACCTACCTAATTGAAAAACTTAAATATAAAACTATCAATTTATTCCAATGAATAAAAGAATTCCTAAAAAGAAAGTAACCACTTGGATTGTTCCTTTGAGCATTCCATTCCTTGTGTTTCGCGTGAAATCACCACCGAAATGAAGCTTCCCGAATTGAGTTATAACATCCAGGTCGTGGAGAAAATCCACAAGTTTTGTGGAAGGTGCACGATAAATTGACCCAATAGTAACCTTCGTATCCCGCATCATTAGTTCTACAGCAGTATGGTAGATGAATGTTAGCTCAGCTGGAGTTGTGACACAGACATGTGGAATATATGATTTATTACAGATACAGGTGCCGCCAATTGTAATACCGTATGCTGCCAATCTGACATAAATGTATTTCTTGTATCTATGCAACTTTTATAGCTTCGGTTTAAAGAAATGTTCGACATTCTTGTAGCTTATTTGGAAGGCCACAAGCCCTCCAGGTCAGAAGACTAATAGGTGATTTTGAAGGTTACTCCACATTACGTGTGCTGATAGGGAGCAAAGACCTACAAATAATAGGATGCCCTTTTTAAGAATACCTGGAGCCTGTTGTATCCTGATGGTCTCCCACAAAGTAGCAAAATAGATGGTTTCCAGGAGAGCAATGAAGTCTCGCGAAAACTCCCTACCATTGGTATTCGCTAGTGGAGAAGCAGGAACAGAAGTGCTAGTAGGGACATAGGGCGGATTTTTTTTTTTTTTCAGATCCGAGAAAAGAACATGGTTGTTTGTTTGTTTACGCCCCGAAGGGATGGAAACTGTTTTGATTTAGGAGAGAAGTCACTGTTTATAGTTAGCAGTGTGACAATCCTGGCAGTTGATACAGGAGCCAGGAAGATGAGGACCTTTGCAGAAATCTGCTGAATCATGATGTTCGGCGCATTTGACGCAGCGTGGTTGGCGTGCGCAACTGTGTAATGTGTTTCCATAACGTTGAACAGCGGTAACACTGTCGGACCACTACGTCGGATATAATCTTCAACATTGACTTTCAAATTAAACAGGTATTTGGGAGATTTTATTTTCAAGTTGCGCTCCCACTGCAGCATGGTAAGTATCCAGAAAGTAAGCGTAAGTGTCTGGCCTTGGTCTACTGTTCCACGGTGTTTCTCCGTAGTTGGCCTCAGTTTTTTATTTCATAGCTCCTGTGTGATGGCGTCTATTGAGTTGTCAAGAAGAGGACCTTTAAGTGCATACCGAACAACAGGGTTGGTTTGCGGAGTGAAAGTATAAACTGAAGTATTTCATACTACTCAAGAAAATTCTTGACGGTAGTGAAATCTAAGAAAGTAACCAAAAGAAATAATATCAGATCATTTCTCGTGTAGCTTGCACGAAGGGAAATTTTGACTCTAGAAGAAAGTTCAGACATAAAGGAAGAAACTGTGTTAACTTGGTAGGGAGCGAGAAACATAGGTGAAGGTTTAGACAGTCGTGGAGCTGATGTTTCAGAAACCGTAGCTGTGTAGAAACAAATGACAATGACTTCTCCATAGGAAGACTGGAATACTGATTTTATGTAGGTAAAGAGAGAGTAGAATGCAATGCACCAGATGGTTGAATACGTAAGTGTTGTCAGTGGCAGTGTTGTCTACGAAGATTGCCGGTCCCCATGGCCGCGCTCGCCAAAGCGTCTCGCTTTGGTGTTTCGCAGCGCAGGGGATCGTGCGTTCGAGTCCCGCCTTGGGCATGGGTGTTATATGTTTGTGTATGTGTGTGTAAAAAGTAAAACAGAAATTCAGTAATCATACAGTAATCAAAGTAAACAAATTAGGTAAATAAAAAGTAGGGTATACAGCGCCGGAGTCCCGATCAGACTCAGGAACTGTATTTTAAAACAAAAACAAAAAAAGATCGAGAACGCTTCACGTCATGGTCAGCTAAGGTAGATGCATCAAGATCAGCGTATCAATCGCAAGATTTCGGTGTTGCGACAGTCTCTGTAGATATAGGTACTGCGTGATTTACAAGTGACGGCTTATAGCGCGAGTATACGCGTGCCGGCGGCGTTAATTGTGACGTACTTGAAACTAAGATGGCATGCATTCTGTAGCACTGTGTTCCATAGACGTATTGTACCTTGATCACATAAATCCAGTAACAAACAGTTGATAAACACCCAAACTAACAAAAATGACATTGAAGAACAAAGGAAACCAAGCACAATGTAGTTAAAGTAAGTTGAACGAAATCTCGAAGCAAGAAAGATTGCATACTACGAGTAAGTATGAGAAGATAATCACATCCCCTCGGCTCGGCATATGAATTGTGAATTAAGGCGCTGACTCATGTTCTCCACCATAGTTTTGCGCTCCCTTCAGCAGGTTGTCAGAACTATTCAGCTACTATAACAATGACGTCGTCAATTCAAATTCTGTCGCGGTAAATTCCGAATAAATTGTATCACTCTATACACATTGCATTCTTTGTCGTCCTCCGTGGTGTAATGGTTACCATGCTAACTTCATATACCCCAGGTCGCGGGTTCAAACCCGGCGGAGGATGATGGATTTTTTCGGGTGTAAAAATCCTTAGCTTGGCTTCCTTCGGAAGGGAAGTAAAACCGTTGGTCCCATGTCATAGATTTACGGCACGTAAAGGAACCTCAAGCCTGATAGAGAGGCCTCTGAGCAAAATTAAACGGTCTTTCACGCCCAGTATAGAATGGGACGCTGAGAACCACAGCAGTTAAAGAGCGTCCATAAATAACAGGCCATTTCCATATTACATTCATCTGAACTTCCCACAAGTCTTTCTTCAAAGAACAGAATGAAAATATATTTAATCTCCCTCAAGAGAAAATAAAGTACCTAATAACAATTACATCCAAATTATAAATAAAAAAAGATATAAAATGTGCATCGAATTACGGAATAATTTTCTTTGTGACATGCTGTTCTCAAGTTATGCTAAGCTCTTATAACCGGCTACTATGTGTTCTCTAGCTTTTGGATAATTCTGCTCCTCATTACGAAAAGTGTTCGTTTCTCTGAGTCTTGCATGCGCTAATTATATCTTCTCAAAAATGTGATATTATCGTCAGTAGGACCAACCTTTGTTGTAACACGTGGTTTTAACCAGAACTAGAGCAAAATCTATTAATATTGATCATGGATATTCCTTTACGTTGTAAGTTTAAGACTGTTTCGTATTTATTCAATGGTATTTTGTACCGTTCAACCAAATTCTACTTTTCATTTGTGTAGCCATCTCCTGAACACAAAATTACTGTATACAATGCTTCTTCGATTTAAGAGTATTTGTGAAAGTGTTTATTTTTCATAATTATGGAAGTTTTTAGAGAGTGTCAAATCTGCTAGCTTTTATAAAATGGAATATTCGGAACAATTAGCACTTTTGAATAACCACTAAATTTACACACTCCAAAAGATAGTTGAGAGGCAAAAATTCTTTTGCGTTTAGTGCTATTTTCAAGGTTTCCAAGAATTACCTTATTTGTTAAAAGTGCACGATTTAGATTACTCCTACTGCGTAAATATGAAGCAAATATATGTGTTGCATTTAATTTTGAGGTATCTTATGGTATCATGGCACAGTCTAACTTATTCGTTTAGTAGAATCCCATCTCATTTCAGACGGTGTCTTTCATTTCAGTGGTCCAATACATGTAGTTCTATAACGTGCTGCATCCAGTTTTATTAGTTATATCAGTTTTAAGCACAAATCTCAAGCACTGTTTCTACATCAAGAAAACTGCACAATGTGTTAGCACATATATACATATGTGTGTGTGTGTGTGTTTGTAAATTTCTAAAGAATCTGAAATATGCGTCCACTTTTATTTACTAATAAATGATTAAATTAGAAAGGTGGATCATTTGATAATTATCTTCTCATGGTTGGGACTGGAACCATGGATCTATAAATTATCCAAGATATTCTCTATAATTAATAATTATCCTTCGTGGATCTCATAGAAACATTCTAGGGTGAAATTTACCTTAAGAATTATTTGTGAAATTGCAAGTACTTTTGGTTAAACTACTATGGATAGAAACACCAGCTGTGTTTACCAGAAATGAAGATTCATAAGTTGAGCCCCGGCTGTGGTGTTTAATTCATAAGTTTTTGTCTTTTCAAAGAAGAATATATAGATATCGAGAGAGGTGGCTCTGCGGTGAAGTAGGTACAAGGTTCCCATCTGAGCATTCCTTCGTTCGATACTCCTGGGCCGGTTACACTTACCATGTGTTTTTCGTAGTTTTCCCTGGTTGGAAAGGAATTTTGCTTCCCATTTCATGTTTCAAATGGGCTTAGAAGCTGTGCAGTGTCAGACGGTATCGGATAGATAGTGCAGACATTTGCTGTTTTGAAAATTCTTCTCGACCTTGCCAGATGGCGGTCTTCTCTCGTTTCTCTCCTGGATAGAGTTCTTCCGGTTCCACCAGAAGTAAGCTTCAACGAGCAGCCGGCCTGTGCGACCGGGCCATCAAGCTTGGAATCGTTAGGGACATCTACTCGTCCCTTGACCTGGGTGCTGCCTACGACTCCTGTACTTCCTTCACCCAAGTTCCCATACTGGTATCCAGAATCTTAGCAAAGACTTTGTTTACCTAGTCCACTCCACTGTGTCAAGCCATTAGTGAGTGTAATAAAATCACCGTTTTGCAGGTTTCTGAGGCAGATTTAAGAAAAGGACTCTAATTTAAAATATCGGCAGACCGTGAGATGGAGAAGCGATGTTAAGAATTTGGACAAACTATACATAGACTGCGTACACGACTTCAAGAGAAGGGAAGAAACATTAGGCTTGAGGGCAAGAGATGTGAAGGTCGCCCTAATAGCATTGATTGTGATGAGAAAATAGTGACATTTAAATTAGGTGCAATTATGTCTTAAGAACACGTGAGTTGTATTAGCGATATCACCTTATTTATAATCGTCAGCATTTTTACGCAGGGATTGAACCTTGAATATTCTGTAGGGAATTAAATAAAATCAGTTCACTGACTAGAATTTCATCTTACAGCTGAGCAAAACAAAATACATATCATTAATCAACTTAAAGGTTGCACATATATTTAAAATGTTTTAAAAACGGCATATAAGTATCACAAAATGTATAATTCGACTAATTTTGTTTTTCGCAGTATCTTCTCCTTTCCCATGATTATTTTCTGTCTTTTCTTACTGCACAGTTGCCAACAAGGAATTATAAACAGGAGATGTTGAGTGTCTCTATAGTTAAGTGGTCAACAAGCTGAATTCAAATGTGGATTCGATTCTGCCTGCCAAAGAAGCGTCTTCAAACATAAATGCTAGATTGAATGTGTATTAATTTTAATCGTAAACTACAATTTTAACGTATTCTTCAATAAGCAGTTGTTCTCAGAGAGTCAGTCAATACGACGATATCATCTAACGCGGCATGTAAAATAAACAAACAAATAGAAAAAAAAACAGAAATGCAATACCAAATAGGATTTTCTTTGTAACTCATTCTCATCTTAATTTGCAGTCTTTCAATATTTATTTCAGTTTTTTTTTTTTTTTATAGATTCTAATGCTTCTACCTAATTTCTCTTCAGCATTCCTAAAAGTTTTGTTTCAGCCTGAAATTATATAAACTAGATAAGTCAGGATTTGGTATATTCTATTTTGATCATGACAAATTATAGTAGACAGTTGTTTTTAATTTTAAGCACTAATGAACAGATACAATTTTTTTTTAATAATTAAATTGCCTATTCCTTTGTCAGGCAAGCAGAAAGGTTGAATACCAACGGAACTGCGTTTGGAATTAGCATCATCTTACCTTTCTCTCACAGACAAAGTTTTCCAATGCTCCAAATATGGTCTGTGGTATTTGTTTAGCAAAATCTGTCACGTCTCAGAATGGCTAGTCTCTTACTCGGAGATTCTAGAATGTATATAGTAAACTTAAATAAATTTGCGTTTGCTTGGCGACCAAGGAAATCCACGAGAATGAACCGCAATTCATTTGGAACCAAACCACAGTGTAACAATTCATTGTTATTTAACAATGGAGAGTACTCTCAGAATAATTTTTCCGACGCTTAATGTAGTTGGAGGCGGCGCCGTGGGTGAGAGGTTAGACCGCTCACCTCCCATCTAGACGGCCCGGGTTCGATCCCAAGCACCCACATGTAGGATTCCTGGTGGACGAAGCTGCGTATGAACGGGTTTTCTCCGAGTCCTCCAGTTTCCTCTGCAAATCATTCCACCAATTGCTTCCATCATCACCTTTCCAATCATCATATTTCGCTTCTAGCTGAATCTGGACGGGTTTTCTCCGAGTCCTCCAGTTTCCCCTGCAAATCATTCCACTAATTGCTTCCATCATCACCTTTCCAATCATCAATTTCGCTTCTATCTGAATCTGGACGGGTTTTCTCCGAGTCCTCCAGTTTCCCCCCACCAATCATTCCACCAATTGCTTCCATCATCACCTTTCCAACCATCAATTTCGCTTCTATCTGAATCTGGACGGGTTTTCTCCGAGTTCTCCAGTTTCCCCTGCAAATCATTCCACCAATTGCTTCCATCTTCACCTTTTCAATCATCAATTTCGCTTCTATCTGAATCTGGACGGGTTTTCTCCGAGTCCTCCGGTTTCCCCTGCAAATCATTCCACCAATTGCTTCCATCATCACCTTTCCAATCATCAATTTCGCTTACATTTCATATATTCCACTTCCTCATGGTTACGGACCGACCCCTCGTAACAGGTTCTCCATTCTGTGGTTTCGTGTCATTGGATCCACGACAGGCTTCTGACCCCTAGGGATTGGCTTGTAAGACCTAGGGGGGGTTAATCCTACAAATACAGGGAGGGTAAGCCGATTACGAAAGGAAGAAGGAATAGGCGTATGCAGGACACGAATGCACAATGTTCAGTTTTAGAGTTAATATATTTAAGGCATCCCACTGTAAAATTAATTATATGGTAAAACCTCGAGAAAGTAGTTTGCCCTCCCTTTCATCTGTGGAGAGGTTTCAATTCTTCTCAGCAACACTAACGCCAGAGGCGATCTGATAATATAGTTCCAATGTCTGGAGAATTAGGCCTTCATCACAATTATTTCTTCCAGGGGTGGTAAGCACGATCTGCGTTGGACTGAGGTTCAAGCATAGGTCATACTCAAATAATTGATTCAGTTTCTCGTCATAAAGAGAGTTTTAAACATAAAATAAACTTATCCAGAAAATTACGAGAACTACTTTCCTGTAAGGACATTTTACTTTAGGTGATGAAGATGTTGACATGTTTCAGGACTGATGGAGTTACGGGTGTTCTAACACATAATGGTAAGCCACGAGATAGTCGTTTGTTCCATAAGCTCTCGTGCTACATCACACAAGAAGATCTGCTGCAGCCGTTGCTCACTGTACAGGAGGCCATGATGGCGGCGGCCTTCCTGAAACTACCAGCCCACACCTCCAACAAAATTAGGCTCATCAAGGTATATAAACCTTCACTTTTTCTCCTTCAGTCATAGACAGAAATATCTACATCTATAAAGATGAAAAAAAAAACGTCTGAAACATTAGAAAGAAGCAGTCAAATTTGAAAAATTCTGCTTATGGCCAGACTACTTGTGCCTGGGTTACTTTTTCTTTCTTTGGGAATACAGCAATAAGCTTCTCTAATTTTACTTTGAACATCGTAAGAGGCATTTCAAAATGTGTTATCTGTAGTAACAGTATATATATATATATATATATATATATATATATATATATATATATATATATATATATTGCATCTGGTTGAAAAATACGAGTTAGTTTTCTACAAAACGTTTTTGAATATAATTCCTTGAATAGTATACCCTAATAAATAGTTTAAGACTTCTAAGGAAAGGTGAGATGTGAGAGAAAGGTATAAAAGTATATCACCTGTTTACCTATAATATTAGTTTACCCAAATAGTATCTCAGTACAGCGGTTTCTGATGTAAAAATCATTTTTCTAACTTCCAAATGACCTGCAGAAATGTCTAAAACTGTATGAAGCAATTTTCTGTGATAATAAATTATAGATATTACCTTATAAATATAAAATTGAGATGTGGGCTTCAGAAATGAAGTTATAAATGGAAATTCGAAACTGATATCAAATCACATAAAAATAAAGGCCTTGGAGAATAATTAGTGATTTGAATTAGGGACTAAAAGCTGAAAAATGTGTTGTTTTCTATTCATAAGACTTTCTATGCCTATGATGCAACAAACTATTCTTATTGTTCTATTCCATTTTAACTAGATAAACACTACAGTAATGGGTTTATTACTTATTTCCTTGCAGATTAAACGGGAAAAATCTTATGTGCTCCATTCATATGACTTTCTCCACATCTCTGTAATAAGTTATTGTTAAAAAAGCTTATTTTTCTATCTACTTCATGCAAATCAAGATAAACATTAGCAGAAATGGTTGTATTACTTGCTTTCTTGTAAGTAAACGGGAAATAAGGGAATATACCAGCCTAAAACGACAGTCAAATCTTTTATAGGCTGGTTGCCATGTGGTTTCTGTACATTGTCAGGAGTGGATAAATTCCCGTATGAGAAAAGTTCAACTATTTTAAAACTGAAATTAATAACAAGGAGTATCTCAATAATGGCCTGCTCCACGAAAAAAAAAATGTGTATGACATTAGTTGTGTTCCTTAACGAGATCTACATTTTATAGTAATAAGATTTTATCTATCTTTTATCTCTTTACCAATTGTGTAACATTCAGAAAAAATGTATCTAGAATAAAGAAGTCTTCAGAGCCTATTTCCAAAAGTTCTGGATATAAATGTTATATGAAATGTAAATATAATTAATATACGGCATTTTAATCAAAATAATTTGAGCCATTTTTGAGAGAATCAATATTTTCGAAATTTTTCCCATATAAAGTGTAGTTTGGGATGAGGGGATTTTCTTAAAATTCGTCGTGTCGTATCCTTGGAAGATACTAAGCCTAAATACCAAGTTTGGTATTTAACGGTCTTTTCGTTTTGGATGTATCATGCTCACAGATATACGACACACACAGACCTTTTTCTATAAATGCTTTTTTGATACAGAGGACCCTAAGACATGCATTTCCTGTGAAGTATCGGTATCAAAATGTTGGTAAGTACCTTCTATACCTATGTACAATGTGCTATGTAAAGAAAGTAAAAAAAAAGTTATTAAAACTTGTTATCACTAAGAAAATCTCTCTCCGTGTTGTAGTGTTACCATGTTAGCTTCCTGTACACAACGTCCAGCGAAGGGCGATGGATTTTTTCGGGCACAAAAATCCTTAGCATGGCTTCCTTCGTAAGGGAAATAAAATCCTTGGTCCCATGTCGTAGATTTACGGCATGCAAAATAATCCAAAGCCTGATAAAGAGGCCTCTGAGCAAAATTAGGCGGTCTTTCACCCCAACAGAGAACGGTATGCTGAGAACCACAGTAGTTAAAGAGCGTCTATAAATAATACTCCATTTCACTTCAGCAAGAAAATAAATTGTTTATATCCAATGGCATTAGCTTAGAAATTAGGAAGAATTTCTTATAATATACCTGCTCCTTCTTCTTTAAATTTATTAGGAGAAACTGGTTTATTAAATAGAATAATTGGTTGAATATGAATAAGTATTTTTAATAATAATTTCGTTTTTAGAGCTGCTTATACAGGAAGCATATGTGTGAAATTTGGTCAATATTAACACCAGAGAGGAGAAGCATAGAAGGATATGAAATATCGTGCTACATGAAAATACTGAAAAAATAGTTGAACTGATAAAATTGCCAGTGAAGAAGTTTATGAGAGATCGAAAGCAAAAGGAGAAATTTGGAACCGAAAAAGAAGAAGAATATTCCTAACACATTTTTTTAAGACACCAAAGTGTTTTGAAGATAATAATCCAAGGTGCAATTAAAGGCAATAATAACAAAGGATGAGCAAATTAAGAACGGCATGAACTTCAAAACGTACGAAGACTTCTTCCATTCACATAACTTTCTCTGTTTTCTGCGAACAAATGATTCTTAAAAAGCATTATTATTTTATCTACAAAATGCTAATCAAGATAATCATTAGCAGATTGGTCTTATCATTTAGTCCCTTAAAAGTAGAAGCGAAATAAGGGAATACACTAGGTTAAAGCGAAATCGTTTAAAAGGTGTCGCTATGTGTTTATCATTGAAATTAGATACTCTATTCAAGGGGTAAAATAAAAGAGATTTGAAATAAAGGATAACTTCCCGTTTGAGAAAGTTTAAGTAGTTAAAATTGAAATCGATAAAAAGGAATGTCTCGGAAACGGTTACTGTACAAAAATAATGTACATTACATAAAGTGTGGGTATTAACGAGGTTTACATGTTTTGTGTGGTAAGTTTTTGTCTATCTCTTATGGTTTATCAGTCATACAAAAGTCATCCAGAATGAAGAGGTCTTCAGAAGCTATTCCCAGAAAGGTCAAGATATGCATTTCGTTTGCAATAATATCTTAAACATATGGTATTTTAATCAAAATGATTAGAGCCATTATCGAGAAAATAAAAATTCTTCAATTCTTTTAAGGGTAGTTGGGGGTGGGGGAATTTTCCTGAAAATCTTCGTTTCGCATCCTTGGAAGATTGTTATATAACCGACTTTTCGTTTTTGGATTATGCTGCCCACAGACACAAACACACACACGGACGCACGGACCTATTTCTAATTTTTTTTTTATGCATATATTGGATGGAATCCAATGCCTGCCGTCTTTATCTACTACGTGCATTTTGCATATACTTAATAGCGAAAGTAAAAAAGTAGGCAGAGAAATCAGATTCGATTAATGACAAAAGAAAAAGAAGATTATGATACTATTTTTTAACCTTGGACATTTGTCTGAAGATAGTACGTAAAATTATGCTCTAGGTTACAGAAAATATCCCTTATATAATACTAAGTCGTTGTAGCTATCAATCACCATGAAAACAGAAAATAATGAATTGTTATACTCTCCACGTCTTATATTGGTATTCATTATAGCGGTATCTAACCACGTTAGGGAGGTATCTATGATAATATATTAATGAATATAAATTGATGTGTTCCATTCATATGACTTTCTCTACATCTCTGTAACAATTATTCTTAAAAAACTTATTCTTTTATCTACTTAATGCCAATCGAGATAGACATTAGCGGAAATAGTTTTATTACTCGTTACTTAGAAGCAAAAGGGAAATAAGGGAATACCCTAGGCTAAAGCCATAGTCAAATCTGTTTACAGGGTGCTTCACTTCTTTGCATGGTCACGAGTTGACAAGTTCCCGTATGAGAAAAGTTTAAGTATTTTCAAACTGAAGCCTACAACAGGGGATGTTGTGGAAATGGTCAACTTCACCAAAAAATGCATGTGACATAAATGTTGTGTTTTAACGAGATCTGCATGTTTTGTGAATTTGTATATTTCTTATACGGTTTTCCAGTTATACAAAAGTCATCCAGAATGAAGAGAACTTCAGAGGCTATTCCCAAAAAACTCAAGATGTACATTTTATTTAGCATGTAAGTGTGTTTAATACACGGTATTTACACAAAATCGTTAGCACCATTTTCAGAAAATCAAAATTTTCGAAAATATTTCCAGCAAAGGGTAGTTGCGTGTGGGGGGATTTTCTTGAGCATCTTCGTGTTGCATCCTTGGAAGATAGTGAGCTTAATCACTAAGTATGATATCAACGGACATTTTGTTTTTAACTATGCTGCTCATAGACTGACAGGCACACACACACACACACACACACACACACACACACACACACCGACATTTTTTTTAATTTTTTCTATGTAGGGTATTTCAAAATGTGTATTTCTGGTGAAATCTCGGTATCAAATTTTTGGGTGGAATACAATGCTTCCTCTATATACTGTGTACATACTATGTGTAAAGAAAGTAAATAAAAAACTTTAATATATTTCTAAGAATCAAGCAACAAATCAATTTATTTTTCTGCATTTATAATTTTATTTTAATTGTATTCAAAACAATCAACGAACTTTTACCTGAAGCATATGCATTTAAAGCTCAATGTTATTTGGAAACTGAAATTAAGTTACATTCACATATTATAATGCTCACAATGTTTGGTACATTACGTTGATAACTTGAAAGTCAAGGCTCCTCTGAAGAAGCCATAAGATCATCAGTCACCCGCGTTCATAACAGGTCTAAAAAGTTCTCAAGTAAGAAGCCGTTCTTGGCAGCGTTTTTGTGGCAGCGTTCATCAAAATCAATTATTATGCGTTCATGAGCATTTTGTGTGACCAGAAAGTTACACCATACATCTGTCTTCCTGGTTCTAGCATAATGAGCAAAAAAGCTTATTAAAGTTACAAAACAACTATTGGTTAACCCAATATCTTGTCATTTTTGTGCTGAATAGTTCTATTATTGCCCCGAATCTGTCTAGCGGTACCACAAGTACATTTGATTAATTAGAGCTGCTTTGTTGACAACAATGATCATTTTAAACGTGTCTCGTTGTTTACATTAGCCACTGCAGACTTTGTTTATCAATATAAAATTTCAAAGGTATACGGCACATTGTGATAGTGGAGTTCAACTTATATGCTAGTTACTGCAAGCTCTACATGGATGTCCGTTTCAAGTAAGAAATTGAATATACTGAATTGGGACTATTGTTTGCAACAACAATTGGTGGAATATATTACAAAAACCTTATAAGAAGATATTTAATTTATGTTTCCACTTCAAATATAGTGGTTGTCAAATATATAAAACTTAGATTTAGCCTGGTACTATATGGTACCACTAGGCTGATGCCATAGCATTTTGCAGATAACCAAATTTTCCTCTTTATATCAGTCATATTTATTGCATATTGTTGTTCAAGGGGCATAACACTTGCTGGGAATGCTATCTATATTGAACCACCAGGACATTACATTGAATTCTGACGAAGATTCTGGAGAGGAAGGTATTAGCAGTTTACATGATAACTTTTCAGTTCAGAAATCAGTTGCGGACAAAAGGAGAATTTGTGCGTAGACCTGAAAATTGTGCAAATGAACTATGTGACATGATGAAGATATTTACGAAGCAGAAGAATACATAGAAGAAACAAGACAGTGTAATGAGTCCTTTACTTCAAAGAATGAAAGATGACAGGCTCAGAATCAAGATGAGATGAGGCCCTGTGGTTCAATTTCGTGCTCTGGCACACCACAGAACGAAAGTACAACCAAGAAAAAGAAAACCAACTGAATGAGATGTAAGAGATGAAAATCCATCTATAAATGGAATTTTTCCTGAAGCTGACTACTCATCTTATAGAGACAAATCATCTACAGAGTCATTTGAGTTATTCATTGACAGTGATATTATTAATGTTCTTGTAACAGAAACCCAACGCTGTACTTTATTTCTAAATGCACAATGAAGTACTTTATTATTATTATTCTTTGGAGCGGCTACAATGTTATACCCAGTAGGAGATGCTGCTGGGAAAATGCTCTAGACACGTGCAGTGAATTAGTAGCAGTGCCGCGTCCATCTGCAATTGCTGAACATAACCGCTTCATGGATGATACAGACAGAATGGACGAGAGTGTCTCTCTTTTCAGAATCGGAACATGAGGAAAGAAGTGGTGGTCTATTTTCTCCTGATTTCTTGATACAGCTGTCCATAATGCAAGCATGTATCCTGCATAAAAAATCTGGAGGGCAAATGAGTCTGCTGACACTTCGAATATCAATCACACTGCTACAGCAATATTATCCTCCCAATGGTCCTGGAAGAACACCATCAGCAGGAAGCAGCACTAGCAGTTAGTAAGCATATGCAGGGATTTAAAATATAAATGTTCAAAACTATATGAAATATAATAATGTTTTTATAGGATACTATTTGACCTGAGGTATGACCGTATGACCATTTGATCATCCCTTGCGATGAACGCAGATGTGTTGGCTGTCTTTATCATGTGCACACTCATTCACTCTCTCACACACATGCGCACGCGCACACACACACAATGTGCTAAGTGTGAAGTGGGACTTTGTGTAAAATGCTTTAAAATTTCCAGGTAAAATCTTAAAAGTGCAGTAGAATGAGATTGTTTTTAGTAGGTTAAAAATAAAATGTAGCTTAATTATCACACAACATACAAAATAATAAAAGATTCTGAATTATGATATGCATTTTATTGAAACTCCAAAGAAAGAGAATCAAATCTGAAAACAACAATTATGGCACTCGTATCTGCCTAGCGTTACCGTACGGTACCACCCCCTAACCTGCAAACCACATGGTTTTAAACAAAACTAAGTTTCGCTATAGTACAAAGACATCAGATTGAATAAATGATTTCAAAATTACAAATATTGCTACTTATTAGATAACCAAACAGATATGAATTAAGGGGAGTCGAAATGCCCTATCTTGCCATGGTTAAAGTTTGACACATTATCTCAGGAACTACTTAAGAGCTAAATTTTTCAACGTATATTCAGCAACATCTTTACTGTTGATTGATGTTAAATACATTTCTTAACATTTTATTAAAAACTATGATTTTTAATTTTTAAAAAATAATTAATCCAATTACAAAACCTACCGTCTACCGCCCGGCCGCTGCTTCCCCTATCTCGGTGCATTTCAGACGCCATAAATGGGGTGTAGTATTGGGTAGGAGACGTGGCCAGCGCTTTGATCCCCTCGACCAGTTAATGCGGTCTTCACGACCCCAGGGACCTCACGAGGCTGAGTGCACCCCAGTCCAGGTCTCACAGTGGTACTGGGAATCGAACCTTACTTGAACCGATAAGCCAAGGCTCTTAGTGAGCTGTGACACGGAGTCTATATACAAAACATTTTTTTTTTTTTTAAATAAAGCCCATTTAGGTGCAAATATATGATAAAAGTTTCAGCCCTTAGTGTCAAATGGGGCATTTGTATAGAAAATGTTACTTCTACAGAAATTAAATATAACATAATAAAAAAAAAGTAACCAAACTTTTCAAACACAACCTCGCAGTACTTCGAAAGTACTATGAAGAAATATGAGCGGGCTACCAATGCTGCAAACATCTCAAGTAAAATTTTCCGATTAAAATAAAAAAAAATCTCTCTTCTGTAACACTAATATTAAATTATGTGATGTGTTCCATTCACATGATTTTCTCTACATCTCTGCAACAAATTATTGTTAAAAAGCTTATGCTTCTATTTACTTCATACTAATTGAGAAATAATTAGCAGAAATAGACTTATTACTTGTTTCCTTGTAAGTAGAAGCGAAATAAGGGAGAACCATAGATTAAAGTGATAGTCAAAAACTGGTTGCTATGTGACTGAAATTTGTATGAACAGAAGTTGACAAATTCCTGTATGAGAAAAGTATAAGTTTTTAAAGCTGAGACCAATAACAAGGAATATCTCAAAAACGATTAACTCCACGAAAAAAATGTATGTAACATAAATTGTGTGTTTTAACGCCCTCTACATGTTTATGCGATACGTTTTTTGTCTACCTCCTACGGTTTACCAGTTATGCAAAATTCAATAAAAATCATCCCGAATAAAGAGGTCTTTAGAGGCTATTACCAGAAAATTCCATACGTATAGAGAAAGTAAAAAAAGTAACCAAACTTTCCAAACACAACTTCGCAATACTTCAAAACTCATATGAAGGAAATATGACCAGGATACCAATGCTGTAAACATCTCAAGGAAAACTTTTTCGACCAAAATAAAAAAAAAAATCTCTCTTCTGTAACACCAATATTAGAAAAGTTATTGATGTTTTACCAAGTGAGTGTACCAAAATATTCTAAACTACTGGGCAGGATAATCTTCAACACTATTTTAAAACTATTTACAATTAACGCACCTCTATGAAAGTTATACCAAAATGGGCAAAAGATTCGAAATATGCAGTTACAGTTAAAACATAAAAATGGTTAAAAATTTTAAAACCCCATTTCGACCCCTCTTAAACTATAAACTCCGCATCTGATTTTCGTACCAAGAGACCGTGGTAGCATTTGTATTATTGACATTTCGAAGAGTTCCGGTGCCCTCTTCAATTAAAACCCCGTTATCTTCCTGTTTATATCTTCAGTCGTTTTAGAGGCCCCTTGGCCTGTTTTTGTGCGCTAGTTAATACAAGTGGCTTATGGTTTGGATTCATTCCAAGTAATTGATTATCCGGAGACAACTTATGTGCTTTGTGCACATGCTTCGTCTCCCTGGAGAAGCATGAGAACTATCCAAAGAAATGATTTTGCTATGGATAAATGCAATTTTAGATTTCAACCTAACCAAAGTCAAACTCAACTCCATAGAAACACTGACTTTTATCATGTGCTCAGAATGTTTCAAAAACTGTCAAAACTTAAATAACTGATCATTATGGCCAATAAAAGAAAGAACACTGAAGAGTTCCGGTGCCCTCTTCAATTAAAAACCCGTTATCTTCCTGTTTACTCTTCAGTCGTTTTAGAGGCCCCTTGGCCTGTTTTTGTGCGCTAGTTAATACAAGTGGCTTATGGTTTGGATTCATTCCAAGCAATTGATTATCCGGAGACTATTTATGTGCTTTGTGCATATGCTTCGTCTCCTTGGAGAAGCATGAGAACTATCCAAAGAAATGATTTTGCTATGGATGAATGCAGTTTTAGATTTCAACCTAACCAAAGTCAAACTCAACTCCATAGAAACACTGACTTTTATCATGTCGCTCAGAATGTTTCAAAAACTGTCAAAACTTAAATAACTGATCATTATGGCCAATAAAAGAAAGAACACTGAAGAGTTCCGGTGCCCTCTTCAATTAAAAACCCCTTATCTTCCTGTTTACATCTTCAGTCGTTTTAGAGGCCCCTTGGCCTGTTTTTGTGCGCTAGTTAATACAAGTGGCTTATGGTTTGGATTCATTCCAAGCAATTGATTATCCGGAGACAATTTATGTGCTTTGTGCATATGTTTCGTCTCCCTGGAGAAGCATGAGAACTATCCAAAGAAATGATTTTGCTATGGATGAATGCAGTTTTAGATTTCAACCTAACCAAAGTCAAACTCAACTCCATAGAAACACTGACTTTTATCATGTCGCTCAGAATGTTTCAAAAACTGTCAAAACTTAAATAACTGATCATTATGGCCAATAAAAGAAAGAACACTCTGATGTCACACTTACTGTAGCAACATCAATTGCAATCGGGGTGCGTAGTCTACGGATGGGATGGTAGAGCAAAGCAAGTTATCTTCAAATACATGCTATGAATTCCTTTAATGTGGCCAATAGTCAACAGTATCAATTACAATGGTTAATTAGAGTTTAGGAACCCCATCTAGGGCTCTTACCTTGTTGATGGTGAGGTGTCGCCTGGATCGTCTGCTCGGTGATAGGACGCCGTAGAGACCTCAGTAGGGCAATCCGGAAAACCAACCAACCCCGTCAATCAATTTATTGTTCCTTATATCCTTACACCACCTACGGATGCCCTTATCTAGGCGACGTAGGTTATGTTCTAGAACATCCTGTTGACGCACACAGGATAAGGCGCAGTCTGCACGTCGTCAACAGTAAACTCACGGGAAGTCCAAAGGGACTTCACAGGGAAGTGGTAGCCCACAGTATTCCTGTTATGTCTTAAATACTTCCACTAGTCAGTAGTCAAGAGAGAGAATTGATCTAATTTGGAAAAGGTATAAGATGATTTAAATGGAAGAAATATTCTTTATATTAAAATCCTGACTAGTTGTATTTTGTATAGCACCCCTCAACAGTCCACGTGTCAATATAGATTACTCAGACTCCAAATAAGTCTAACAGTTAAACCAATTCACGACAAAGTAATGGTACCGAAAATGGAAAAGATTGCATACTTGGCTTTAAATTGTACAGCAATTTACCATTCTGGGATTTGATTCTAAACAGCTAAAACTGGCCAAACCTGGGCACATACTTAATGGAAGAGATAAAACATTTGTGTAAATATTGTATAGACCTGTTTGGTGTTTATTGTTCTGTGTTCTGCTGTTGTAGTGTGCGAGTGTCTATTTGTGTGTGTATGTGTCTGTGTATTTCCAATGTGGTAAAGATATATAAATTAGATATAAGGGTAATATTTTAAGTTCAAGTATTTTAGACATAATGTGCGGTCACCTGACCCATGCAACTGTAAGACGCAAATATTGAATTAATGTAAATGTAATAAATGCTACTACTACTACTAAACTTAATGCCAAAAAAGTGATTTTTTCAACTTTCATGCCTATTGTTTTAAAAGGTAGCCAAATCTGAATTTGGTGTACTATATTTATAAAAATATATGTTTATGAAATTTCTCCTCCTCTTATTATAAAAAGTAACTTTTAAAATATTGTTACGTAGAAATGTTAAGATTTTATATTTCCTAAAATATGATTTACAATAATTTAATTCACTTTAATTTAAAAACAGTTCGTTTACTCTTTTCTGTGTAGCAAATATTCTATTTGTACTAATAGAATATTCCATAAAATATAACTAAGGCGAGAGTAGGTAAGAGTACAGTACATTAAAATTACAATTTTAAAGTCAATATGGCTGACTTTCAAAATTTGCATAACTTAATTTTTTGCAATAAAGCTCTGATATCGCAGAAGTGCACAATAATGATCAATTACTTTTGAAATCCATCATCCTCCACCGGGTTTGAACCCGCGACCTTAGATATATGAAGTTACAATGGTAACCATTACTCCACATAGGGCGACATATTTCCCGATCACCTTGTGGTTCACCGTGATTTGAACCACGAATCTCCCAATCTCTAGCCAGTTGCTCTAACATTGAGCTACCATGGCAACATGCTGGCATAGCATTGAATTTCTGAACTGACTCGCATGTTTGCCGGTAAACCGCGAGGTGATCGGGAAACATGCGAGTCAGTTGAGAAATTCAATGTGCTATGCCGGCATTTTGCCATGGTAGCTCAGTGGTAGAATAACCGGCTAAAGACCGGGAAATCCTTAGTTCAAATCCCGGCTATGGCATTGAATTTTTTCTGACTCTACCTATCCAATCAGACTATTACCTTAAAAATGTGGAACATTTTCAAAATTAAATTAACTGTGATTAAAATCGATTATTTAAATAAATGTATACATTGTCGACTTTTATTTGCAATTTTTGTTAATATAGTTTCCTATAAATCCTAAATACTATTTCATTTTAATATATTTTTCAGGTAGAGGAAATCCTGTCAACACTAGGTCTGTCAGAGACGGTGAATACAAGAACAGAGCATTTGTCCGGTGGCCAAAGGAAGAGGCTGTCCATTGCTCTGGAACTAATTAATAATCCTCCGATATTCTTCCTCGATGAACCAACAAGGTAGGTAATGTACCTCTATTCGGTAGGTGCTCTGAATGTACGTGTGCCTGTGATGTGCTGTGTGTGTGCGCGCGACTGTATTGCTTTCTTAATGCCTGAGAGAAAGAATGAATCTAATATAAAAATTCTTGTAGGAACTTGAATAATAAGTAAGCCGCTTTTATTCAATTAACACATCTTAATTTAAAACATCTGATGTGTTCCATTCGCGTGACTTTCTCTATATCTCTGCAACAAATTATTCTTAGAAAGCTTATGCTTTTATTTACTTCATGCTAATGGAGAAAAAATTAGTAGAAATAGTCTTATTACTTTCTTCCTTGTAATTAGAAGCGAAATCAGGAAGTACCACAGGTTAAAGTTATAGTCAAAAGCTGGTTGCCATGTGACTGAAGTTCCTTTGTTTGTACGGGCAGGAGTTGAAAATCCCTGTACGAGAAAAGTATACGTTTTAAAAAGCTGAAACAAAAAACAAGGAATATCTCAAAAACGATCAGCTCCAGGAAAAAAAGTATATAACCTAAATTGTGTGTTTTAATGTGATCTTCAATTTTTGTGTGGTCAATTTTTGTATATCTCTTACGGTTTAGTAGTTATGCAAAATTCCGTAAAATTCATCCAGAATAGTCTTCAGAGGCTATTCCTAGAAAATTCAAGATATACATTTTATTTGTCATGTTAATATTTTTAATATACAATTTTTCAATCAAAATCGTTAGAGCCATTTTTCAGAAAGTAAAAGTGTTCGAAAAAAGTTCCATGTAAAGGGTAGTTGGGGATGGGAGATTTTCTTGAAAATCTTCGTGTCGCATCCTTGAAAGATACCAAACTTAAATACCAAAGTTGGTATTAAACATACCTTTCGCTTTTGAGCTACGCTCTCCACAGTTACACAGACACATAGAAACACAAACACAGACCGTTTTGTAAAAATCTGATGTGTTCCATTCACATGACTTTCTCTACATCTCTGCAACAAATTATTGTTAAAAAGCTTATGCATCTATTTACTTCATTTTAATCGAGAAAAAATAGCAAAAATAGTCTTATTACTTGCTTCCTTGTAATTAGAAGCGAAATAAGGGAGTACTATAGGCTAGCTGGTTGCTGTGAAACTGAAGTTCCTTTGTTTGTATGGACAGGAGTTGACAAATTTCTATATGAGAAAAGTATGTTTTTCAAAGCTGAAATCAGAAACAAAGAAAATGTCAAAAACGACCAACACCACGAAAAAAGTGTATATAACATAAATTGTGTGTTTTAAGGTGCTCTACATTTTTTGTGCCGTAAGTTTTTACCTAACTCTTACTGTTTAGCAGTTATTCAAAATTCCGTAAATTTCATCCAGAATAAAGTAGTCTACAGAGGCTATTCCCAGAAAATTCAAGATATGCATTTTGTTTGTCAGGTAAATACCTTTAATAATAATAAATATCTTTTACCACCTGGTAAAACACGTTACCTAATATTAAGCTTAGTCAACTATTTAACCAAATAATATTTGAACTTGGAATGAAGGTGCATGTCCGCTCTTTGCCAATTTACCGCTGCTTACAATTCAGAAGCATACTGTTCACTTATGATTAGAAACTTTGAGTTTTAAATATTTTAAATCAGAACATCACATTTTATCTTTAAATTTGGTACTTTGTAGCCGTTTTAAATCTACAATTTAGCATGTTGTATAATGTTTTAAAAAAATCATATAATTTGAGACAACTGACGTAAATAAATTTGTCTTTTAAAGTAACATTAACATGAAATGAAAATCACAATATAGGGATTTACAGACAAAATGAGTAAATTAAATCTTGGATTTTTTCAACTACTCGGGTCGGCTGATAAGTCCCGGGCCTCACACAGATATGGCGCCACTAGGCCAGTTAGACGGTAGCATCATATAATTTAACTCTAGACTAGCTTGTACCCATAGTTACAGGTCAATAACTTGTTTAGTTTTCGAATGGCAGCATTTTAAATAATACAACATTAGAGTTTTAATGAAAATGGAGGATTTGGAAAAAGGAGCAGTGATTAAATACTTCCTTTGAAAGGCTTAACGTCTAAAGAAATCAAGGAGGAAATGGACAGTACGTTCAAAGACTCTGCCGCTTCATATTCAATGATTAAAAGGTGGGTTGCTCAGTTTAAAATGGTACGTACGAGCACTAGTGATGAGGCTCGCCCTGGACACCCTGTAGAAGTGACAACTCCAGAGATCATTGAAAAATGCATCGTTCTAATATCGGAAGACCGCAGATTAAAGTTGTTTGAGATAGAAGAGGCTGTAAACATATCAAAAGAACGTGCAGGTAATATTTTAAGTAATGTTTTGGGCTTTCACAAGGTCTTTGCAAAATGGGTGCCGCGTTTGTTGACACCTGATCAAAAGTTGCAAAGAAAAACTGTTTTTGTTAAGAATGTGGAGCTCTATTGTAAAAACCGCAGTGAATTTTTGAGACGGCTTATTACCATGGATGAAACTTGGACACACCACTACACTCCAGAACGTAAATCACAATCAAAATAGTGGATTGCGCCAGGTGAACCAACTCCAAAAAAGGCATATTCAATTTTCTCAGCTAACAAGGTTATGGCGAGTGTTTCCTTTGATGCACAGGGAATTATTTTTATTGATTACTTGTAAAATGGTAAAAGTATCACTGGTGACTACTACTCAAGCTTACAGCAACGTTTGAGAGATGAGGTGAAAAGAAAAATATCCCATTTGGCAAAAACAAAAGTTGTTTCGTCATGACAATGCTCCGACCCATCGTTCAGTTATTTGCAATGGGAAAAATGTATGAATTAAAAATGAAATTGCTTGAAAATCCATCCTGTTCACCAGATCTAGCACCCAGTGACTACCACCTGTTCCCAAACCCCCCAAAAAATGTTGGAGGTCGAAGATTTCACAGCAACGACGAAGTCATTGGTACGGTAAAAGGCTATTTTGAGGACCTTAATATATCGCACTATAGAGATGGTTTAATTAAATTAGAACACCAATATGACAAATGTAATTAGCCTTTCTGGAGATTATTTTGAGAAATTAAGCATTTTTTTTAAATGTTGTTTTCATTGAGAGGCCCGGAACTTATCAGCCGGCCCTCGTATATACATTTAAACAACGCAGATGATAATGAAACAATTTGGTACAGACTAAAGCATAATACATGCAAAAAATAATAATAATAAAATTAGAAAAATAAAATTAAATACACAAAATGAATACAAGTCATACAAGTTCATGAATCAGTAACAGTTTTGGATGAAATCTTAGGACATATTTGGACGTTTTATTTTCGTTATTCGTGTTCTCCTGTCAATTATAATTAAATTGTGATTACTAAAATATATTTTAGCATCAATGCAAACCTGTTTGCGCATTCTCCGGTATTTGAGCTTAACGGGAATCTGCATAATTTGTAAGAGCTGGGAATGAAAATAATCTTATCCTTTAACATAACTATCCATTGACAATAGTGCAGATATCTCGTCAAAATTATTGACAATGCTCGTGCAGGTACCAGAATTAAAAATCTTAGCAACTTTCTATTGGATTTTCTTACCTGTGACTGCTCAACCTCTGCTAAAACACTATTTTTTGACGTTTTCTATATTTTTATTTAAAAATGTTCAACTAATTGAAACATACCAGATGGTCTAACACTGCTATATTTCGCGTATATAGATATCCCTATGGCTAAAAACGTTGCAGAGCTCAAAATGTCAATTTCAGGTAAACAGGTCAATGGAGAACCTTTCTGTTCCTTTTGCTTCTTAACGAAGACGATGAGCGGATTGCGCTTATTCAGATGTGGTTCCCAGGCTTGCGCTATAGCAGTCTATTCCTACTTGCGCACGAAGCAAGTTTCTCACTCATAGGGATTCTCCAATATGCTATACGCCTCAGTATTTAGAGAAAACTGTCGTTAGGTCTGAATGAAGTGAAGGATGCTATTACCTTCGCCAGTTGATGTATTTAGTTATCACACTCCCCCTCCATTTTGGCTCACAGGTATGTTGTGAGTGTACACGAGTACTCCGACTGAGACGAGTAGAGTTGAAACGATCTGAATTAGAGTGTATAAGCCGTGATGGTAGACAAAAAGAGTGCAAATCGACCACAGCGACCTATTTCCGTTTAGGAGACTTTATTTTCAAGGAATTAACTTACTTTTTAAATTGAAGTAATTAAAATATCCTTAATGTATCAATAAGTAATTTTAATCTCCTTGCCACCAACTTATAATAGGTATTGTAAAATAGATACCCATGTTTCACCGAATATACACATTTTGAGACTTCTTGCATCTAGTTAAAGCATATGTAGTAAAAGGCTCTTGTGTGTAGCGGCAAGATGAGAGGAGACACAGGCTGCCGGAATCAGGAACGGCAACACATAAATGGCCGAGTCCCTACAGTTATTATATTGAAGCGTCCCGACAGTTGGATAGATAGACCGGGGATCTCGGCCTACATAGATTCTAATGTGATATTTGTTCTTATAACCCAGCAATCAGCCGAAGGCTGAGGAAAGGTCACAGTTCCAGAGATCCTTTGTCCCTTTCTCGCCTCACTGAAACACTATCGTCCACACTTCCAACCTTAAAACAGGCCAACAAGTCGAAGGGTGAACAACATGGAGCGGATGAAAGAATTCACTCCAGCATTAGTCTTACAGATCGTCTCCTTAGCGCGGTGGTACCGGCGTGGGGAGTTTTCCTCCGCTGGGAGACCTGGCCCGGGGTGCACTCAGCCTAGTGAGCTCCCTGCGAGGCAATTTGAGGAGCTACTTAATGGAGAAGTAACGGTTCCAGGTACTGAGGACCACATTAACCGGCCGAGGGGTGGGGATTCGAGGCGCTCTCCACGTCTCACCGTACAATACTGTACCCCATCTATGACGGCTGTCATGGACCAAGATGGGGGACGCAGTGGCCTGGCGGTAGGCCAAGATTCTTTGTGAGGTGTCGTGCCATGGAGTTATTATTAGTCTTACGATTCGGGAAAACTCCGAAAAGTACGATCAGAGTGGGCGGACATCCGGGACCTTCCGAATACGAGTCGAACTTGCTATCTCACTCGGTGTGAACACATTACTCAAAAACCTGATGTGTACCATTCACATGACTTTCTCTATATCCCTGCAACAAATTATTCTTAAAAAGCTTATACTTCTGTTTACTTTATACTAATCAGAAAAAAATGAACAGAAATAGTCTTATTTCTTGCTTCCTTGTAAGTAGAAGCGAAATAAGGGACTACCATAGGTTAAAATGATAGTCAAAAGCTGGTTGCTATGTCCTTTGCTTATATGGATAGGAGTTGACAAGTTCCTGTATGAGAAAAGTATAAGAGAAAAGCAGAAACCAAAAATATGGAATGTCTCAAAAACGACGAACTCACGAAAAAAAATGTATATAACATAAATTGTGTGTTTTAACGTGCTCTACATTTTTTTTTCTTTTTTTTTTTTTTTAGTAAGTTTTTGCCCATCTCTTACGGTTTAGCAGTTATTCAAAGTCCAGTAAAATGCATCCAGAATAAACTACTCTTCAAAGGCTATTCCTAGAAAATTCAAGATATACATTTTATTTGTCTAATATACGAAATTTTAATTAAAATCGTTAGAGCCATTTTTGAGAAAATCAAAATTTTCGAAAAAAGTTCCGTGTAAAGGGTAGTTTGGGGTGGGGGAATTTTTCTCAAAATCTTCGTGTCGCATCCCTGGAATATACTAAACTTAAATACCAAGTTTGGTATTTTACCTACTTTACGTTTTTGAGTTATCGTGTTCACAGGCACACGGACACACACACGGACATTTTTGTGAAAATGCTTTTTTTGGATTATGGGGACCCTAAAACATATATTTCCGGTGAAATCTCGGTATCGAATTTTTGGGTGGAGTGCAATACTTTCTCTATACACTATGTACATATTGCGTATAGAGAAAGTAAAAAACGATACTTGCAAATACCATACCTTGTATTTAAGCTCGCATCTTCTAAAGATTTACCCAAAACTACCTTTACATGAATATTATTTCGCTTCTACTTACAAGGAAGCAAAAAATTAGGCTATTTCTACTCATTTTTTCTCGATTAGAAGGAAGTAAATAGAAGCATAAGCTTTTTAACAATAATTTATTGCAGAGTTATACAGAAAGTCATGTGAATGGAACGCATCAGATTTTTAATTAAAACTTTGATTTCTTTGAACCTTAAACATAGGTTAAAGTGATGGTCAAAAGCTGGTTGCTATATGACTGAAGTTCTTTTGTTTGTATGGACACGAGTTCACAAAGTCCTGTATGAGGAAAGTATGTTTTTTATAGCTGAAACCAAAAACAAGGAAGATCTCAAAAACAATCAACTCCACGAAAAACTGTATATAATATAAATTGTGTGTTGTAAGGTGCTCTACATTTGTTGTGTGGTAAGTTTTTGTCCATCTCTTACGGTTTAGCAGTTATACAACATTCCGTAAAATTGACCCAGAATAAAGTAGTCTTCAGAGGCTATTCCCAGGAAATTCGAAACATACATTTTATTTGTCAGGGAAATATCTTTAATATACCATATTTTAATCAAAATCGTTAGAGCCATTTTTTAGAAAATCGAAATTTTCGAAAACAGTTCCATGTAAAGGGTAGTTTGGGGTGGAAGGATTTTTCTCAAAATCTTCGTGTCTCATCCCTGGAAGACGCTAATCTTAAATACCAAGTTTGGTATTTTAACGACTTTTCGTTTTTGAACACGGACACTGACACACGGACACATACGGACCTTTTTCCGAAAATACTTTTTTTGGATACAGGGGACCCTAAAATATATATTTCCGGTGAAATCTCGGTATCGAATTATTTGATGGAGCGCAATACCTTCTCTATACACTATGTATATAGTGCGTATAGAGAAAGTAAAAATGAGATTTTGTTTTAATAATTTAGATAAAAAACACGGGTAGTTAAAATAACACACTTGTTTTTTAGTTAACGACCTAGTTGATGCTATCGGGAGATGAATGAAATGGGTGAAATTATGCTCAAATGACCTTGAGGTTAATGGAGCTTAAAATTACTCATATTCGTCTTCCCAGGATAAGGGAAAACCCCGAAAAACCCTTATCTAGTTAACTCACTCTAAGCGAGAATCGAATTCGCGACCTCTTGAATGTGAAGCAGACACGCTACCACTACACTACGGAGGCGAGCTCACATATTTTTTATACTTACAAATTAAGTTGGGATTTTAAATCGAATATCTGCTGAAAACAACCAAAATACTCGAGGCTAATTTGAGGAAAACTTTGGAGTCTTAACAAAATTATATTTTCTGTGAATAGGTAAACTGAAATAAGGATTACGTTTTTGAAAAGCTGTATTTGTATTCGTAGTATCATTCTAAGTATACCATGCAAGAGAATATTTGGAAATGAAGCGTTAAGAACACTAGAAAGCTTCCCAAAGTACAGCTTGCTTGGAAAATAACAACCAGACAAAATTAAAATATCAGAACAAAGCATGTAGTATGAGGGTAGCTTATCTGCTCACATAACAGGTCGCGAGTTCCTCGATATGACCAACCAGGTTGACGTTGCGACTCTCTTTTGTAAGAGTTAAAATTCCTTCAGTTGCTGAAAGCCCATGTAATTTTGCAGACTGGCTTTTGTGCTTAATCAGCAGGTTCGCTGTTGAACAGGGCTGGAAGTCAATCAACCTTTACATTTGTATTTTATCGGCGCAAATTCTAAAAACTAATTTTAACCATTTGTTTTTAATAACTTGAAGTTTCGGTATACATAAATTTAAAAAATCCGGATTTTTTGTTGTTTAGTCTAGTAATACTGTTTTAATCCCCATTCCACTGACAAAAACCACATTTTCTGCACATTTTATAACTTTTTCAAAATAAGTATAGGTGTTAAACAGTAGAGATAGTCGTATAAAACTCAAGGCAGTTTTATTTGTGGACTCTTAAATTATTTCATCCACAAAAGTAAACATTTTATTTTGGACAAACCAGCAAGGCAATTAGAAAAGTAACAGACAATGTTCGATAGGAAACTAAATTCAGTCATAGTCAAATTTTTAGAAAGGTACTCTAGACTGCATTCACATTTTACTTTCCCTACTGCGTGCCAGTAATAATAGTGGAAGTACTGCATACTTTATATTGCATATTATATATTTCCTCAAAAGAAGGGGAAATTTCTAATGGGATTCGCTCTATGTGCTTTTGTTGTTTTGTGAAAAAATATTCATATAAGAAGTTTATACCTTAATTCCAAATCTTCTCGGGCTTCTAGCCAGGTAAAAACTTGGCTTGACACCAACGTTTCGAAGAAGTGCATCTTCCTCGTCTTCAGGGTGAACAGACGAGGAAGATGCACTTCTTCGAAACGTTGGTGTCAAGCCAAGTTTTTACCTGGCTAGAAGCCCGAGAAGATTTGGAATTAACACGTCGCCAGGAAAGCTTCAGTTCTTATTTTAAGTTTATACCTGACTAACTTTTTCTTCACAAAATTTTGAGGCAGTGAATATATCATCATCAACAACAATCAAGATTTGGGCATCATCGAAGAAGTTTCTCTCCATCTCACCCTCAAACTTCCAAATTTCTCTTCTTGCGGATGGTAGTTTGGAAGGATTTTAGGAGTCACATTTCGTGAAATTTTATTGGACACATTGCATTTCATTTTACATACAATACCTACAATTTATATTATTTATTTTAAGTTATTGGATCTTTTGCATGACAATAAATATACGGATTACAATGAGGAATAGTTCTATTTATCATTTTCAGAAGTTTTGTTTCTTTGTATCATTCTTTAAAATGTTACTGGTTTTTTTAACTCTAAAAATAGTTAATATTTAATTATTTATATAAACCACCGAGACATTATATATTTCTGTGTGCTTTTCTGGTTTTTGCATAAAAAGGTAAATCACAGAGTCAAGCTTCTATATTGCTAAATATTACATATTTTATTAATAGCTTAATTATATAAAATATATAATTTGTATTAATATCCCAGAAAAGACAATTGAAGGTTTTCTAAATATAACTTGACATTTGTTTTCCTAGAAGAAACGAAAGAGGAGGACAAAATGGAAGGAAACTGGAGTAAAAGGGAGGGAGAAAATATGAGAAGGAGAAAAATAGGGGCAAAAGGGGGTTTAGGGTATGAAAAAGGTGGAGTTAGCAACAACAGGATTAGAGCTATGGATATTTTAAATATATAGTATAATATACCAAATTGTACCATTTTCTAGCATCTACTTAAAATTATTTGTCGAAACTTTAACGAAACTATTTATCGAAAATATAGCTCCTGTGCAGTTGATGTATGTATTATATTTTCTACACTTCATTACTATTACTATATTAAAGATAAACTGATTAAAGCAACTATTTAAATGCTAATTTTAATTGTTTTCTCACAGAAACGTGTGTAGGACAGGAGTTGGATAGGAGTCCGACATAAAAAGTCAATGCCATAGCCGGGATTTGAACCACGGATCTCCTGGCCTCTTGTAGGTTGCTCTACCACTGAGCTACCATGACAGAATACCGCCATAGCATTGAATGTTTGTGAGAAAACAATTAAAATTATCACAATGTTCCATAATAGTTGATCAAATCTATGAATTATGGAACTTAAAATACTTACAGTATTGGGGTTGTCATCTCAAATTAATTTGAAATCACCTTGTAGTTTACCGGGAAATATGCGAGGTGGTTGTGAAATTCAATGCCATATTGGCATGTTGCCATGGTAGCTCAGTGATAGAGCAACCGACTGGAGACCGGGAGATCTGTGGTTTAAATCGCGGACTATCTGACTCTACCTATCCAATTATTTAAATGTTATTTCACGAGTATAGAGATAGGTGCTTAATCCAGTTCCAACTGGCCGAACTAGCAAAGCGTTAGGTATGAGTTAGTCTTCTCTATCATTCATCTGCTAAAGTTAATCTACAACCAACTTCTCGGAGAAGTAAAAGTTAGTCGCTATGAATGGAAGCTGAGGGGGTTTCAGAAGCTGGGCCGATAATGAGGAACTGGCTGGACTTCAATCTCGACATTGGCACAGAAGTTATCGGAAATTATCAACTCCGCGGTGACTAGAGCCGGACCTCTGTGAAACCTCTGCGGAAGGTTAAGGTCGGTCTGTAAATGGTGTTTATCACATCGCCCCATTAGACCCACAAATTCGTGCTTCTGCTTATATTAGTAGCCTACTTTCCGCAGAGAATGTGAATTGCGCATCTAATTCAATACCTCTGTAGTAGTAAATCTAGTATTGAAATTATTTCTATAGGTATCACTGATATCTTTAATATTTTATAGCTAAAATGTTATTTTATATGTTAATTTTCTTTTAAATACAACTCCTTATTTGGTGTTCTCGCTTGTTAGTTGATGTATATTGTATAATAGATAGATTCAGACCAAAAAAATCAACGCCAGAGCCGGGATCTGAACCACGGACCTCCCTTTCTCTAGTCGGCTGCTCTTCCACTGAGCTACCATGTCAACATGCCGGCATAGCATTGAATTTCTCAACTGACTAGTTGGTAGAGCAACCGGCTAGAGTTCGAGAGATCCATGGCACTGAATTTTTAGGCCTGACTCTACCTATCCAACTCCTGTCCTACACATGGCTTGTGTGAAAAAACAATTAATCCAATACGAATTGACCATAAAAGTTGCCTATACTATGAATCCTGGGTCTAAAGTACTTGCAACATTGTAAGTCGCCATTGGGGTTGTCATCTCAAAATAATTTGAGAGCTCCTTGTGGTTTACCGGGAAACAAGCGAGTCAGTTGAGAAATCCAAAGCTCTGCCGGCATGTTGCCATGGTAGCTCAGTTGTAGGGCAACCGGCTAGAGATCGGGAGATCCGTGGTTCAAATCCCGGCTATGGCATTGAATTTTTCAGTCTGACTATATTTATCCAACTCCTGTCCTACACACGGCTTGTGTGAAAAAAACAATTAATCCGATATTGTATAAATTAGGTAATAAAACCGTTTATTCCCTAAAAATGTTTCGCTCCTTCTCGTACAAGGTGGCCAATCTGCCCCGTATTTGGCGTGTGCATATGTCTCTTGGTGCGTGAAAAGAGTTACAGAACTCAACGGGGCTATTTCAAGTAAAAACCCGGTGGAGAACTGGGTATGAGCGACCTCCTTCCGTTTTAACCCTCCGTTTACTCATTCACAGTTTCTCTAATAGCAAGACTTGTAAAGCGAAGCTCACTCTCGCCAGTACTCCATTGGCAGGTTTCAGTTTGCCGGTCCCCATGGCCGCGCTTGCTAAAAACCTCGCTTTGGTGCTTCTTGGTGCAGGGGATAGTGGGTTCGAGTCCCAACTTGGGCATCTGTGTTTATACAGGGTGTTACAAAACGACACCAAACGAAGATTTGGACCTTGCTGGTCATATCGTACGCGATATGAATCTAATTTTCAGCTCTAAATTCGGCACATACAAAAACTACCATAAAATTGACATGGTTTAGCCAGTCGTACATAACAAAATGGCACGTACCTGGCCCACTCCAAGGGAGATGCCAATTGGTAGCGAAGGTCCCAGTCACGTGTGTAGGCGTGGTTTGATAGACACGCCGGCGCGGCACAAGTCACCTTAGTAATGGAAAACGTAGCATGTCGGTTTTGTTATGTGTTTCGTATAACACATTCTAATGTTGTTTGCGTGGCGTATGACAACCGCTGTTCGTTTGCTGCCTAATCCCAAATGTGTGCGATTTTTAAACACATATAAAACTTTAAATAGAAGAGTTTGAAAGTTGCGACATCAAGTATCGGACAAATCTAAGTGTAAAAAAAAAAAGAATTTTGCCCAAAATTCAAACTTTTAAGGTCAAACGAGAACATTCTATTAACAATACTTTTAGTTTATTTTTATACTCATAGATTCCATTTTTTTTTTTTTGACCCTTATCGACTGCTAGCTTCGTTTGGTGTCGTTTTGAAACAGCATGTATGTTTGTAAAAGGTAAATATGTGTGTGTGTATTATCAAAAAAAAACGGCTATCAAACAGAAAACAAAGTAAATGTTAGGAAAATGAAAAAAGAGGAAAAGGGAATACAGCGCCGGAACTATATTTCAAGGGGGGGAGAAAGAAAACACCTTGAAATAGCCCCATTAAACTCTATTACACGTTGGACGGACCAAGGGATATCTACACACATCAAATATGGGACCTGGTATTTTCACAATGTAATACTTTGTCTTCAACACGATTTAGTTAGTTTAGACCTGTTTCGGCTCCAAATTCTTGCTCCATTCATCTTTATCTGAGTCCTCCTGGCTTTTTTCATTTTGTGGTTGGTAGGAATATGCAGTATTTAGTTTTTTATTTTGTTTAAATTATTTTCTATTTCTATGCGTTGTTATTTTTCTATTTAATTAGTTTACCTTTTGTTTTTAATATTGTAAATAAATGCCTACAAGGTCTCAATAACGCTTTAGGCTTTACATCATTTGATATTTAATGCAAAGGTGTTTTATTAGCATAATTTTAAAGCCGTATATCGAGCACCGGATTCTTTTGTTTTTTTTATTTAGGGAAATAAATGTACTTCTAAATAATATGTTATTAAGATAACTTTGCCTTTTAAAACGTATAAGTTACCTCTAATGAGAAGACATGCTTTTTGGAAATGGTTTAATCTAAAATTCTGCAGCAATTCATATGGCGATAATGAACAAAATAGGACACACTGCAACATACGTGTACTGTAAAAAAATATTCCATGTGAATAGAAGTGGTCAATGTTTACTTTCTCTACACGTACTATGTACATAGTGTATAGGGAAGATACTGTAATCCTCCCAAAAATTTGATACCGAGATTTCACTGGAAATGAGTTTTGAGGTCCCCTGAGTCCAAAAAAGCATTTTTAGACAAAGGTACGTGTGTGTCTGTACACAGCATAACTCAAAGGACCGTTAAATACCAAAAATGGTATTTGTATATATTATCTTCCAAGGATACAACACTAAGTTTTTCAAAAAAAATCCCCTCACCCTAAATTACCTTTCACATACAAATATCTGAAAATTTTGTTTTTCTCAAAAATGGTTCTAGCGATTTTGATTAAAATACTTTATATTATACATGTTTACACCACAAATGAAATGTATATCTTGAATTTTCTGGGAATAGCTTGTGAAGATCTGTTCGTTCTGGATACATTTTTCTGAATTTTGCATAACTAGTAAACCGTAAGAAATCTCATTAAGACATAAAATTTATGTCATGTGTATTTTTATTGTAGAGTTGATAAGATATTCTTTATTATTGATTATAGTTTTAAAATAATTATAATTTTCTCAGAGAGTAAGTGTTCCTTTTTCTTTTATTCTACTTCAGGCCAAGTAAAGAAGCGAATTTCGATGAAAATTGCAAACATTTGAATATCGCTTTAGCATGGTGCATTCCTTTAATTCCCTACTATTTATAAGGAAGTAAATAATGAGTACATTCAGCTAATGCTTATCTCGATTAGCCTCTTGTGCTTACTGGATTCAGTAAAACAGGTGGTAGACACAGATGATACAAGAAATGAAATGCTACTTAAATATAACGCTTAATTATTATGACTACAACACACATTTATAAAATTAATTAACAACTATAACTCTCCTCATACATTGAAAATGCTATTCCTTTTTTCGTTCCACGCGTAGTTTCGTTTCGTAATCTGCTTAACCTCCCCGTATTTGTAGGACTGACAACCCCCTAGCCAGTGTCTAGGGGTCAGAAGCCTGTCGGGGAGCCAACGGCACGAAACCATAGACTTTTTATAGTGTTTAACGCCCGCTTTTACTACCAAAGCATCGCAGGTGATACATGGAATGAAGATGGAGCCCCGGTGGAATGCGATGGCGGAGAAAACCGGAGAACTCGCCACAAATCTCACATGCGGGATCGAACCCGGGACGTCTAGGCGAGAGGGGAACCATAAAGTGGAGAACCTGTTACGAGGGATCGGCCCGTAGCCAGGCATGAACATGGGGAAGTGGATGATTGAAATGTAAGCGAAATTGATAATGGAAAAGTGAAGATGGAGAAATTGGTGGAATGAGTGGTGGGAAACACCTGAGGACCCGGAGACGCCGCTTCGTCTATCGCTTGGACCGCCTAGATGTGTTCCGTTTACATTACTTTTTCTATATCTCTGTAACACGTTAAAAAGCTTATTTTCTATATTTTCTAAAAACTTATTTCAAGTTAAAAAGCTTCTTATCAGAACACTCGGGATAAACATTAGTAAAAATAATCTTATTAGTTGCTTCTTTGTAAGTAGAGGAATAAGAGAATACACTAGGTTAAAACGATAGTCAAATCTTTTAAAAGCGTGTTGCTATGTGATTGAAATTCATTTTTCTGCATGACTAAAAATTGACAAATTCCCGCATGAGAAAGCATTTTCCAACTGAAGCCAGTAGTAAGGAATAATCAACTGCACGTATATATATAAATAATATATGACAAATTGTGCAGAATAAGGAGACACGAAAACCAATAGCCTCGGAACATTTGCAGCGCTTAAATTTGGAGGGATAAGGAAGATCATTGCAGGATTCACCTTCCAGAAAAAATCTGTTCATCAATGATTTCGGAAGCAAGACTGTACATGTTACCACACAGGAATGCACACCCCTATTAAAAGGTGGATTAAAACTGTGGAAAAGGATGGCGATTACATTGAAAATCGATAATTTGATCCTCAATGTTGTGGCTTTCATGCTGTGTGATCACTGTTTAATTTTCTTGCAAATTAAAAGGGAAAAAAGGCGTTAGTTATTGACTGACCCTCGTATATTGCTATGTGCTTTATTACCTCTTTTACGCTTTATCACTCGTGTAGTATAAAACATAATTATTAAGCTTTATAATAAGAAAAGTGAACGTCATTGTAATTGCATCAGGAATGACTAATGATCGCAGAATCTAATTTATGCACTTCGAAGAGCTTATTTTGATTATCATACGTCAATCATGGTGATTGTTTCTTGACAACCGCTGACGTCAGGCAGATCAGACAAAATGAAGAACGTAAAATATAATACTTAATTTGTTTTCTGTTTGTCCTCTGACAGTTGCATACCCGTACATGAACCCTCATTCTGCGGTTTGTTATTTATTTTTGTTTTTATGCAACTAAACGGCATTTTAATGCCTTTTTTCTATCAATATCAAGACTCTATTATGCAGTAGTTATGCAATGGTTCCTGAACGAATACATTTGTAGCTAGACAATGATAAATTCAAGGAGTAACTCAAGTGGTAATGTTGCCGTTTTCTTTTTCTTTCTTTCTTTCTTTATTTTTCTGCACAGTAAAACAACATAAAATGAAGGCCACGATTCTTAAGTGAACTTTAATAAGTCACTCCAAGATCACACCAGCAGCATAAACTACCTAGCTATTTATTAAGCTTTGGTGGAAAAAAATTAATCTCAGATTCTTTTGATCTCGCAAGTAGCCTTTTGTTATTGCTATGGTGCAAAAAAAGGTTAAGGCGTAGTGTTTACAGTAGCTTGTTTGGCAGTAGCTTCTTGAAAACATTTTTCAAATTTTCTTCTATTCTTTCCTCGTTGTTAAAGACATGTATGATCGAAAATCTGCAATTTCAAACTAATAATGCTAGCTTTCTGAAATTTATACCACATGTGCAATATAATGCAAATAAGTCCCAATGCAAACTTCATACCTTTTGCCTCTAATTGTCTGGAAGTTGCGGTCAATTTTGTTTATGCTTTGTTACGTCACTAAAAAGTCCCTTGCGACAAAACAATTATAATTTTCGTCTAATATTTTAACCCTAGGTTCATATAGTTACTTTTTGAAATTATCCTACGTTTCTTTGTGTCTCCTTTAGTTTAAGGTTATGAATATGCTTTTTTGTCAGAAAAAATTAATTTTTGTGTTTGAAAATTGAAGACATATGCTCAAATACATTTGAAAATTAAACCTATTTTATCTCTGTGAGCATGTACAGCAAAGTTTTCTTTTTTATATAAGTATGTATATATATATATTTCTTCATCTAGTATTCTTAACATAATCCACAACTTCGGGTTGGGAGAGCCAAAAAGCAGTCTAAGAATGTGGATATAGGCAAAAGTGAGCTTAAGGTTGAGATAGTTTAAAATCTGCATGTCATTTAAATTATCAAATCAGCAAAATGAAGGCCACTTTTTTTATTCAGTAATGTTTAAACTATTTTATGGAATTAAAATAGAACAGTCGATTTTGTGATTTCAGTTATACATGCCCTTAAGTTCTTCAGTTTGTTTATGGAAGCTTGGTAGCTATGAAAAATTTAGCATAACAGGCTTACATGTATTGTGTCCAGGAGTTTGTTGTTTATTTTAAATATGTTGTACTAAAATACAAGTTATTGTAATATTTAGCAATTACATTTTATTTTGTGTGGGAATATTTTTGGAACCTTACTCATTTGAGTAATAAAGTTTTATCAACATTCCTTCCTCCTCTCTGTAGACTATAGGGCTATACGCTTTTTAAAATAGTGTTTCGGTTTATTAAGAATAAATTAAATAGAGGTTTCGATTTATCTAGACAAAGTTAAAACTTGTTTCAGATTTCAGGTGATGCATTTGTGAAGTATGAACAAAAACTGTGAAAAATTAAAAAAATATTTTATTCATAAAATGATATAAAATATAAATTTTAAAAAATATATAGCTTTCTCCACTTGGCGCATTTAGCTACCAATTAACTGACGCTATAAATGAGTAGGCGCATGTTTATTAATAAGCATTCCCAACTTTAAATCTTATTTTCTCGCAAACTGATTTTTCATGCTCAAAGTTTCGAAACGATACAGCTTTTAAATAATTTGTTTCCAAAATGTTATACCTCCTCTCAAAAGCACATTAAAATGATCTAATAATTTTTTTCCAAATAAAGCTCTTATTTTGAGAAATAAATTATTACATTTCTAAACATCAGGAGAGCACGAAAGTAATCAGGTTTGTACACTAATTAGGGCTAATAAAAATATAATATAACATATTTTTGTAAATTCATTTTGGGGTCGCGCTTGGACGAGTGTTTAGACCGCTCGACCCTCACCTAAGCGGCCCGGGTCTGATCCTAAGCGACCGCATGTGGGATTTGTGGTGAACAAAGCGGCGCAAGGAATGGTTTTCTCCGGGTTCTCCAGTTTTCCCCCTCCATCGCATTCCACCGGTGCTCCAAAAAAAAACGTTTTCTTAAAACTGAATTTTTATTTGAATATTTTTAAATACCGTGTCTCATTGGTATTATAACTCTGAATGTAGAACATAAAACCATTATTTAAATAACCATGCAATTAGAATTTTTACACATGGCAAAAATGTCAGTATTATTGATATTATTTACATTATATCAGTATTATAATTGATATGAATTTCAATATACATCCTGCATTCTGTGCATTTTCCAAAGTTTACAGATCCATCACTTTGACAATTGGAAGAAAGTATATACGGATTAAAGAAATAAATGTTTTAAAACATTATATGATTTACTAATACACTAAATGCCATTGTAAAGTGATTTAGAAATCAAGAGACTGTCGTAGAACGTTTGGCGTATGTCAAACAGAAACAAATGTTAGGTAGGTGATAAGAATTGTGAATATAAGAAGTCATAATTGACTGAAACGCGTCGTTACGTAACGTTTTATTGATCAAAAGAGGTAGTAAGAGTGCCGTAAATCTGAGTCACTATATGATAGTTACACAGATATAAACAAGGTTATGGATTTAGTCTTATTTAGCTTTTGTTTGTGTGTTTTAACTTCTATAGTCATAAAGGAAGTTGCTTTAGAAAAAGGGTATTTTGTCGTTGATCTGTAGAGTTTATTAGTGTTAGTTCTTTTTTTTTTTAAGTTTTATGCTATTAAATACACACATTAAGTACCATATGCATACTTCTAGACTCTCTGGGTATATATGTAATTAAAGAAAAATTCGCTGCCCCAGCTGGGAATTGAACCCAGGACCTCTGAATGCTAAACTTATTTGTCAAGTTTATAACAACAAAGGTAATTTACATACATTATAAACAGCTAAATAATCCTAGTTTATTACAAAAGTCTTGATGGTATTTAATTTCTCTTTTCTCTTTATCTGTTGAAAATTTGCCCACAAACATTTTACTTTCCCTATCTTTACTTAGCAGTTAGGAGGAGCACAACACTTTAACATTCAAGTGAATTTATACGCGTGTACAATAAACGGATTAGAATTCTCTCTTGAAACTTACTTTTATGTAAGTCAAGTATATTGGCTACATTTATGTAACGTATAAAATTTATATCTTCAGGTTTATGGAAGTAACCTTTTAAGTTCTCTTCATTCTAAATTAATTTTGTAAAACTTTGTAGAACTGCTAAATCACGAGAGTTAAAAAACCCTTACTACACAAATGATGTACATTTCGTTAAAACACGAAATAAATTTTACGTGTCGTTAGCCAATTGTGATATATTGTATTTTTACTTTCTCTTCACGTACTATGTACACAGTGTATAGAGAAAATTCGATACCGAGATTTCACCAGAAATACATATTTTGGGTCCCCTCAATCCAAAAAAAAAGCATTTTTTAAAAAAGGTCCGTGGTGGTGTGTGTGTGTGTGTGTGTGGGTGGGTGGGTCTGTGTGTCTGTGGACAGCATACCTCAAAAGCGAAAAGACGTTGAATACCAAACTTCCAAGGTTGCGACACGAAGATTTTCAAGAAAATCCCCCCAACCCCAACTACCCTTTACACGGAACTTTTTTCCAACACTTTGATTTTCTTAAAAAGTGCTCTAATGATTTTGATTAAAATAACGTATATTAAAGATATTTACCTGACAAATAAAACGTATATCTTGAATTTTCTGGGAATATGCTCTGAAGACTACTTTATTCTGGATGAATTTCACGGAATTTTGCATAACTGCTAAACCGTAAGGGATGGGCAAAAATTTAACATACAAAAAATGTAGAGCACATTAAAATACACAATTTATGTTATATACATTTTTTTCGTGAAGTTGATCGTTTTTGACATATTCCTTGTTTTTTGGTTTCCGCTATGAAAAACTTCATTCTTTTCTCATACAGGAATTTGTCAACCCCTGTCCACACAAACAAAGGAACTTCAGCCACATAGCAACCAGCTTTTGATTATTAGTTTAACCTTATTTCCCTTCTGCTTACAATGAAGCAAGTAATAAGACTGTTTGTGCTAATTTTTTCTCGATTAGCATGAAGTAAATAGAAGCATAAGCTTTTTAACAATAATTTGTTGCAGAGAGGTAGAGAAAGTCATATGAATAGGACGCATTAGATGTTTTGGGTATGAGTTTCCCAGTATTTTATATTTTTTTTAAGTGATTAGTCAGTAATCTTTTGTTGCTAGTGTTGAGGTGAAAAGCATGGAATTTCAATGCCGGCATATAACGACCGGCAGTTTAAAGATTTTAATGTGGCTCCAGTCTCATGTATACCTTTTATAAAATGTTGAATTAAACTTCTTCTGCAATGTTGATCTTAATTAACATGAATTAGACAGAAAAATAGGTTTCTTGAAGAACAGTTTGTAGAATGTATATCAAAATAAGATAGCGACTAAAGAAAGTCATGTGAATTTCAAACATTCTCATTCTACTAGATAGGACAAATGATTTCACATTTCAGAACGTATAGTATTATGAATGTCTTTTTGAAGTGAGGATAAGCATAAGTGTTTAATTCAGATAGGGCACAGTTGCTGTTCTTCTCGAACTTGTTATTTATTTTCCAAAAACTTTAGCCCTAATTTACAAAAGCTTGTTAGGGCTTTAGTTTATAGTATTAATTTGTCACTTAGAAGAAGGGAACAAAGCCAAAAGTACGCTAAGTTTAATGCTAAATATTAATCTTCAAACATTTAAATAGCTTTGGATATATTTTTGCATACAAATTCAATAACGTAATGATCAATATACTGCACTATATTTTCTGTAATAACAAAAGCAATAGCCTGCGGAGTAATATTGTTACAAGTACATGAATAGTAAATGCTTGTTAATAAGTAACAAACGTCTGATTAGAAATAATTTTCTCCATATGATTAAGACGAAGGTACACTATTTACACAACGCAGTACAATGATTTTTAACCTCTGTAGCTCCAAACCTCTAGCAACACAATCACGTATCCCTGTAGACTATAAGTAGCCCTTAAAATTGTTAAGTCCTTATGGAGTTTGTTGGAAACAAATTTCTTAAAACAATGCTATAAAATACACTTCGAACGAAAGTATATTATTTATACAACACTATGTTACTCTCGTAACCTCTGTACCTCCAGAGGCACAAATTTCGGTATCACAATTTCGTGTCCTTGTAATCCACAAATAAAGCTGTAAATTTTAAAATCTTTATACAGTTTGTCGAAAGCAAATTTGTCAAAATAGATCTTGGAAATCGCTCTCTGAATAAAAGTGTCGACACGTCTAGTATGTCTAGTTATGCATATTTATAATGGTAAACTTTTACTTGCAGACAAAAAACCAACTAGTCATAGCTTTATAATTCAATTCACTAAATTAGATATTTCATTAATTCAAATTTGCTTGCTGCAGTGATGTTTGCTTGATTGTGTTATTACTCCACGATCAGAATATGTGAAATCGCTGTTGCTTTGTTATTTTGAGGCCGGGAAAGATTAAGTAAATAGTTTGCTTATATTGATAATGTTTGGGCTATTACGGTAATGGTTTCAGAAAAATATAGAAGGTCCTGTAGGTATTAATGGAAACTAAATGATTAATCCTGTGAAATGGAACGGAATTTGAATTCTAAGCTAGACAATAATATTCACCTTGTGCCAAATTCGATCGAAATCAGTGCAGCGGTGTAGAATTATACAAGAAATGTACGCATGTGCATACTTTATACATATATACATGCATACCACACATACATACATACACACACATACACACATACATACATACATACATACATACATACACACACATACACACATACATACATACATACATACATACATACACACACATACACACATACATACATACATACATACATACATACATACATACATACATACATACATACATACATACATACATACATACATACATACATACATACATACATACATACATACATACATACATACATACATACATACATACAGTGGTATATATTAAGGTATAAGCAATCGCAATGGCTCATTAATCGATCCTTCACGTGCTTAATGCGTGCGTACACATATGATAATATAAATATGGCTTTCATTCCTGCTGATATTTGTTTAATTGGTTGTTATATGTGCAACGTCTCTGTGTTCAGTCAGAGAAATAGATAGCAAAAAGGAAAATGGAAGCTAACTGTTGTCAGCAAAGCATTTGATATGCTGATGAAAGAAACTCTTTGAAATATTTATCAACCCTATTTCTTTTTAATTGCAGTGGTTTGGACAACGTGACCACGCGTCAATGTCTTCAGTTGTTGAGAACGTTAGCTAGCCAAGGTCGCACCATCGTATGCACCATCCACCAGCCGAGTGCTTCGCTCTTTCAAATGTTTGATCACGTGTACGTGGTTGCTCAAGGATGCTGTGTGTACCAAGGGTCCTCCAAGGATCTGGTACCTTTCCTTTCCTCTACAGGATTATCCTGTCCGATGCACTACAACCCTGCAGACTTCGGTAAGTTGCAGCTCTATGACAAACTGAATTTTACATGCTTTAACTTCTAATGATGTAACTGCGCATAACCACAACCACAACCACCTCAAGCCCATTTAACTTTATATATGTAAATACTTTTACTTTTTGACGATAACAGCAGGTTCTATGTGGGATAGAAGTATGGGGATTAGAAGGAGAATGGGAAGTCATAGATGAGGTGTATAGGAAATGTTGCAAAGAAATACTTGGGTTACCAACCGTTAGGCAGATAGCACAAATAGAGTGGCAAACAAGGGAAAGATTATGGAAAGGGCTTTGAAATTTTGGTATAGTATATTGAAATTGGAAGAAAGGAATTTGTTAAAGCAGTGTTTAGTATATCAAGAGAAAAGTTTAAAGAACAACGGATAGGTAGACTGTCTCAGAAATAGTTTGGAAAGTAGTGGGTTAGGGGAAACGGGTAGAAGAAAGAATAATGGGAATAATTTCTGGAAGTTGGCAAGGAAAACATTGAGGATATAAAAATACAAAAAATATTTAGTGAGATAACTGAAAAAAGATCTTTAGTTTTCTATATACCAATGAAAGACTCATGAGGAAGGAAACAGTATATAGATGTGACAAATAGGAGAGGAGTGAGAAGGTATTGCATGGCTGAAAGCAGGAGTAATATATTTAAAGAAAGGAATTCCACAAAACCAGTGTCCTATACGTGGCGGAAATGAAGATATGGAACACATTTTATTTAAAGAGAAAAGAGTACATTAATAAGAAATGTTTAAAATAGATAGAAAGGTAGTGGTTGTTGAAATGTTTCAAAAAGACGGTAAGAAGATTGGACAATTCTTATACAAAGTGAAAAGTAAATGGGTATGGATAGTAAATAGACAAAATTGTGTAATACACTATAATAAATAAATTATTGTAAAATATGAGTATGACCGGTAAAGATCCAGGGCCGAAAACCGGTCATATTCACCTGTATACAGCTTAGCATAAATAAATAAAACAGCAGGTTACTGGCCTCAGTTAATCCTAAGCAGCAGTTCGAGCTTGATCTCGTCTGCTAGACAAGCGATACCAGACAAAACAGATGAGATTCGCGAAATAATTTTATTGAAGCTTTTTTAATGTGACCAATACGATAATCCCGTGCTGCTACAGCTATCAATCCGACTGCCGGTCTCACGCCCACTTACGCATGGCAGAAGTGGGCGATCACCCAACCGATACCGAGAGGTGATATGTTCTGACCATTACACTTCACAACAATTGTTATAGTGCAGCTCTAATCCGAAAATCAAACACAATAGTCTCGTACTACAAACCTTTGGCAGATATACATCTAAAATTAAATAGTACAACTCTGGAATCGGTGAAAAAAAATGTAAATGGAGTGTTATTTCCCTCTTTAACTGCTGTGGTTCTCAGCGTCCCATTCTAAATTGAGCGTGAAAGACCGCTTAATTTTGCTCAGAGGCCTCTCTATCAGGCTTGAGGTTCTTTTACGTGCCGTAAATCTACGACACGGGACCAACGGCTTTACTTCCCTTCCGAAGGAAGAGATACTAAGGATTTTACGCCCGAAAAAACCTATCGTCCTACGCCGGGTTTGAACCCGCGACCTTGGGTATATGAAGTTAGCATGGTAACCATTATACCACGGAGGGCGACGGAACCGGTGCAAGCATTGCACTTTTATCTCGTTACAGAAATTACGTTCAAATATGCTCAATTCCTTCAGAAAAATTACAACTATAGAAACATCTCAAAGGGAGCTAATAACATTTTGATACATAAATAAATTTAAATTTGGTTTACTGAGAAGATTTGCCAGAAGTAAAAAAAATGCATTATTCTTATAAGTATGCAAAAGCAGAAGGCAGTAGGAATTAGAAACAAATATTGAACCGTAAGGTGAGACTTACACTATAGATCTCTGTAATGGTGGGGCTTAAATGGAAGAGAATTTCCCCATCTTTGCCATAACATTTGGGGCAAGTTTTAATTAATGCAATTAAAACAAACGAAATAAAACTGTTTTGAAATCAGGAAGAATATAGTATATCTGTGGTTATAAATTGAAGTAAAAGTACAACCAATAAATAAGAATCTATACATATCGTAAATTATACCAAATGAAAAATGGTTTAAACAAATTCCGTATGTTTTTCTGTAATCTAATTTAAAATATCAATGGGCGAACAAACATTAGAAAGAAAAATACCCCACATTGAGATTGATTTTAATGCACATACTTGTTAGAAAACGTATTAAGAAAAACAAGAAATCAAAATAATGTCATTCAAGTCCTATTCAAATTATGTCGTTCGAAACTCAAACTATACCATATATACCTTATACCTATTGAGTTTTATAAGTATCATGAATTATTTTACGTTTAAAATCAATACTCAGTCATTTTACTTAATAAAACGCCTCTCTGGTCCAAATAAATTCACAGAATTTTTGTTCATATTTCATATATTTATTCCGAAGTACTTTTCTATATCGCATAGACGCTCCTTCTGTTTTGCTAATTGGATTAATATATAGCAAGCCCCAAAGCACTACATTTGGTATTAAGGAAAAAAGTCTATGTACTGAGTAAACTAACCTCAGAAAAACTGAAATTCTCATGGACTTGGCAAGATTCTTCTGCCGATATTCATAACTTTATTTCCCAAGAATTTGCAAACACGCAGGTCTGAGTTATCTCATGCAGACACACCTGCCTGAAATCAGGTTTGGCGAATAGAACTGGATTTGCCACTTCAAGTCGGGAGTAATCAAACAACCAACATTTTGAGCGAGGAAAAGAAAGCAAAATACCAAAAACAAAATAAAAAAAAAACGATGAAAAATGAACACAGTTTTTCTGGTAACCTTGAAATAACCTCTAACAGAAATCAACCACGTGCCCTTGCGAAACGATATATCGTGCTCTTAATGATTGAAGCAATTACGTAGAAATTTGTTTCTGTATAAAAACTCTTTCGATGTTTAAAGGGTAACTTCTTATATCTAAAATCAGATGTATAATATTTAGTATCTCAACATTTTAAAAGTATTTGTATATCTATTTCTAGGAATTAATATTTTTAATTTAAGTTCTGTTATTTATGAATTTGATTATGACTCAGAAGTTATCCATGAACTTTATATCTCATATTTGCTATTGAAACTGTATAATTTATTTTGTTTATATCAGTTAAATATTTTAATTTTTTTCATAATTGTAAGCTTTAACCTTAGGCAAGTTAAAGGAAACATAATTTTTCATTACATTCTTCTGTAATATGTATTACTTTCTCTAACCGTACTATGTACATAGTGTATAGAGAAGGTATTGTATTGCACTCAAAAATTCGATACCGATATTTTACCGCAAATACATGTTTTGACCCCCTGAATCAAAAAAAAATTAGAAAAATGTCCAAGCATGTGTGTATGTCGGGCAGCATAGCTCAAAAATGAAAATTCCGTTAAATACCAGATTTCACTCCTCATCCAGGAGTCATGTATCATTTTATTTTTGCTGTTTTTTCCCGTCACAGAGGATTAAAGGCTTCTGTAATTTTTTTTTTTTTTTTTTTTTGCTTTAACTATTCTTGAGCTTATCATGTTTTAATTTGACTACCCTGCTCCTATGCATAAGTATTTAGGTTTTTTCTAATTTATGAATTTATTTTTCACGTTCTTTGTGAAATTTTCTCATACATATTCTACATCTTTTGAGTCCTATTCAAGCACTTGTTCATTTGCATAATGCAAAGTCAACATTACTTTCACATTAATTGGTGTTAACATTTTCTTCTCCATTTACTTAATGATGGTTCTAAATATATATTAAACAGTAATGAAACATATGTCGTAAACTTTTAGTTATTTTGAAATTTCTTGTTAATTTTTTTCCAATTCTGATCCTACGTTCTGCAACGCCATATAATTTGAAGGCTTTATAGTTGTTATTTCATCGGTGGTTCATCTAAAACTTCAAATAATTTCATTAAGGGATATTATAATAAACTTTACTAAATTCGACAAACATCAAATGTGTTTCTTGACATACTTGCATTCGTTATTTTTTTTTTAGTTGTGTTAAACATAAAATGTTATTTAGTATAGATCCTCCTAATCTAAATCTCGGTAATTTTTGGTTTAATATGGATCACAATTTTTTCAATTAATAATTCGGTTATTATTTGACTATATAATTTGTTTCCTGTTACTGAAATCCCTTTTAATTATTCGGTTTTCACCTATTTTTACTTTCTCTACAAATACTATGTTTCTAAAAATCTGATGTGTACCATTCACATGTCTTTCTCCATATCCCTGCTTCAAATAATTCTTACAAATCTTATACTTCTATTTACCTTAGCTAATCAGAAAAAATTAGCAGAAATAGTCTAATTACTCGCTTCCTTGTAAGTAGAAGCGAAATAAAGGAAAACCGTAGGTTAAAGTGATGGTCAAAAGCTGGTTGCTATGTCAATGAAGTTCCTTTGTTTATATGGATAGGAGTTGACAAGTTCCTGTATGAGAAAAGTATACGTTTTTATAGCAGAAACCAAAAATAAGGAATGTTACAAAAATGACGAACTCCACGAAAAAAATGCATATAACATAAATTGTGTGTTTTAATCTGCTCTACATTTTTTGTGTAGTAAGTTTTTGTTCATCTCTTACGGTTTAGCAGTTATTTAAAATTCAGTAAAATTCATCCAGAATAAACTACTCTTCAGAGGCTATTCCCAGAAAATTCAAGATAAACATTTTATTTGTCAGGTAAATATGTTTAATATCCGAAATTTTAATCAAAATCGTTAGTGCCATTTTTGAGAAAATCAAAATTTTCGAAAAAAGTTCCATGTAAAGGGTAGTTGGGGGTGGGGGGGTTTCTCTCAAAATCTTCGTGTCGCATCCCTGGAAGATACTAAACTTAAATACCAAGTTTGGTATTTTAACGACTTTTCGTTTTAGAGTTATCGTGCTCACAGACACACGGACACACGGACACACACACACACACACGCGCGGACCTTTTTGTGAAAATGCTTTATTTGGATATTGGGGACCCTAAACATATATTTCCGGTGAAATCTCGGTATCGAATTTTTGGTGGAGTGCAATACTTTCTCTATACACTATGTACATAGTGCGTATGGAGAAAGTAAAAAATCGGATGTGTACAATTCACATGACTTTCTCCATATCCCTGCAACAAATAATTCTTAAAAAGCTTATACTTCTATTTACTTTATGCTAATCAGAAAAAATAGCAGAAATAGTCTAATTACTCGCTTCCTTGTAAGTAGGAGTGAAATAAGGGACAACCGTAGGTTAAAGTGATAGTCAAAAGCTGGTTGCTATGTCAATGAAGTTCCTTTGTTTATATGGATAGGAGTTGACAAGTTCCTGTATGAGAAAAGTATACGTTTTTCATAGCAGAAACCAAAAATAAGGAATGTAACAAAAACGACGAACTCCACGAAAAAAATGTATATAACATAAATTGTGTATTTTAATGAGCTCTACATTTTTTGTGTAGTAAGTTTTTGTCCATCTCTTAAGGTTTAGCAGTTATTCAAAATTTATTAAAATTCACCCAGAATAAACTACTCTTTAGAGGCTATTCCCAGAAAATTCAAGATATACATTTTATTTGTCAGGTAAATATGTTTAATATACGAAATTTGAATCAAAATCGTTAGAGCCATTTTTGAGAAAATCAAAATTTTCGAAAAAAGTTCCATGTAAAGGGTAGTTGGGGGTTGTTGTCGCATCCCTGGAAGATACTAAACTTAAATACCAAGTTTGGTATTTTACCGACTTTTCATCTTTGAGTTATCATGTTCACAGACACACGGACACACAGACACACGGACACACGGACACACGGACACACACACACACATTCACGGACCTTTTTGTGAAAATGCTTTTTTTGGATATTGGGGACCCTAAAACATATATTTCCTGTGAAGTCTCGGTATCGAATTTTTGGGTGGAGTGCAATACTTTCTCTATACACTATGTACATTGTGCGTATGGAGAAAGTAAAAAGCATATTTAGAAACATGTCCGTCTCTGTGTGTCTGTGTGTGTGTGTGTGTGTGTATAGGCAGCATAGCTCAAAAACAAAAACACCGTTAAATACCAAACTTGTTATTTACGTTTGTTATTTTTCAAGGATGCGACACAAAGATTTTCAAGAAAAATCCCCTCAAAATCAACTATATATTATATATTTTAGACATATACGTGACAAATAAAATGTATATCTTGAATTTTCTAGTAATAGCCTCTGGAGACAGCTTTGTTCTAGATAAATTTTACGGAATTTTACTTAACAGGTAAACCGTAAGAGATAGACAAAAACTCACATAATAGAAAACGTAGAGCACCTTAAAACACACAATTTATATTATATACATTCTTTTTGTAGAGTTGGTCGTATTAAAGATATTGCTTGCAATATGTTTCAGCTTTAAAATACTTATACTTTTCTCATACGGGAATTTGTCAACTCCTGTCCATACAAACAAACGAACATCAGTCACGAAGCAACCAGCTTTTGACTATCACTTTAAACCTATGGTACTCCCTTATTTCCCTTCTACTTACAATAAAGCAAGTAATAAGACTGTTTCTGGTAATTTTATCTCGATTAGCATGAAGTAAATAGAAGCATAAGCTTTCTAACAATAATTTGTTGCAGAGGTGCAGAGAAATCATGTGAATACAACACATCAGATTTTTTCTCTTTAGAGATAAATATTCGCTTTACTCCCTGAAGCAAAAAATATGAATTTAATTGCATTTAAAAAGCTTAAATAAGATACTGACACCTAAAATAGCCTAAATACCTGTTTTGGTTTCTTTAAATCAAGGAGAATGAAACAAAAACCAAGAAATTGTTCAGTGTCCCCTCTTATCGCTTCTCTTGCATACTTTTAGGCATATGTTTGTTTTATACCAGAAGCAATCACTGATTGGAAAGAGCAACGGTGCCCTGAATACCATTGGCGGTAATTCCAGAAAATAAATACCTTGACCACTGACAGTTGCATGTTCGTCAAAGCTACAGACAATTCTTGAACACTTTTGCCTTTGAAGACATGAAAGTCATGGATTTAATAATGCAGTAAAAAAAATATACAGAAAACCTACCCCTTAAACCTGCTGCATTAGCAAGTATGCTCCAATTTTGTCATTTTCCATTGAAAGAACATTTTACAAGAATATGTTTGGTTGCAATAGTAAACCATTTACGCCAGAACATTTGAGTATATAATATGTATTATCTATTACAATACGAAAATTTTAATAATAAAAAAGAAACACTCAATTAATTCTCCATGATTTTTATGGATATATTTGACAATGTAAATTTCTATGAAGAAAGTTTAAAATAAACCTCAAAAAACTAAAAAAACGAAAATTATTGGTACCTGTATTGATCCAATAAAACTCTAAAATAAATATATTTTAAACCTATAAGAAACTTAAACTGAAGGTTTAGGCCACCTAAAACTCAGAGCCCTTTGGATCCTTTTTGGCAATATATATTTCATATAAAAGTTGCAGAAGAAGATTAAAATGTGTACCTTTCATGTGAAAATATCAGTGGACAATTTCTCATCGTCAAACTCCACTTAAGAAGTCATTTAGCACCATTACTTAAGGGTCGGCTGATAAATCCCGGGCCTCACATAGATATGGCGCCACTAGGCCAGTTAGACGATAACATCGTATAATTTAACTCTAGACTAGCTTGTATCCATAGTTACAGGTCAATAGCTTGTTTAGTTTCCGAATGACAGCATTTTAAACAACATAACTTTAGAGTTTTCAGAAAATGGAGGACATGGAAAAACGAGCAGTGATTAAATGCTTCCATTTATAAGGCTTAAGGCTTAAAGAAATCAAGGAGGAAATGGACAGTACATTGAAAGATTCTGTCCCTTCATATACAATATTAAAAGGTGCGTTGCAGAGTTTAAAATGGGACGTACGAGCATTAGTGATGAGCGTCGCTCTGGACGTCCTGTAGAAGTGACAGCTCCAGAGATTACTGAAAAAAAAATGCATCGTCTAGTACTGGAAGACTGAAGATTAAAGTTATTTTCGATAGCAGAGGCTGTAAATATATCAAAAGAACGTGCAGGTAATATTTTAAGTAATGTTTTGGGCTTTCACAAGGTCTGTGCAAGATGGGGGCCGCGTTTGTTGACACCTGATCAAATGTTGCAGAGAAAAACTGTTTCTGTTAAGAATGTGGAACTCTGCCGTAAAAATTCCATTGAATTTTTGAGGCGGCTTATTACCATGGATAGCACTTGGAATCACTACACTCCAGAAAGTAAATCACAGTCAAACCAGTGGATTTCGCCAGGTGAACCAACTCCAAAAAAAGCAAAGTCAATTTTGTCAGCTAAGAAGGTTATGGTGAGTGTTTTCTGGGATGCACAGGGAATTATTTTTATTGATTATTAGGAAAAGGGTAAAATTATCACTGGTGACTACTACGCAAGCTTACTGCAATGTTTGAGTGATGTGGTGAAACGAAAAACACCTCATTTGGCAAAAAAAAAAAGTCTTATTTCATCACGACAATGCTCCGGCCCATCGTTCAGTCATTGCAATGGGAAAAATGTGCGAATTAAAGTTCGAATTGCTTGAACATCTGCCCCATTCGCCAGATATAGCGCCCAGTGACTACCACCTGTTCCCAAACCTCAAGAAATTTCTTGGAGTACGAAGATTTCACAGCAACGAGGAGGTCATTGATGCGGTAAACAGCTAGTTTGAGGACCTTGATAAATCGCACTACAGAGATGGTTTAATTAAACTAGAACACCGATATGACAAATGTATTAGCCTTTCTGGAAATTATGTTGAGAAATAAAGCAACAAAAAAAAAGGTTTAATGCTGTTTTCATTGAGAGGCGCGGAACTTAACAGCCGACCCAGGAATGAGCGTCTCGGATTGGAGATGAAGTACAGACCCTAAGAACCCTATACTTGCAAAATATTTTTTCTATCTAATTCATGTTAATCGAGATAAAACTTTGGAAATAACTAAATTACTTATTCGTTGCGGGTATATGAAGGTTGTAGAAACGAGGCGAGATAAACGTTTAAATGTGATTCGCCACATTTTGACTTTGAAATTTCATCCTCTTTCTCTAACATCGCTAGATGGAATTGAATGCTCATAGTACATCAGAATTGTCAAAAGTATTAAAACATACAAACCAACAGAAATGCAAATAAACTATGCACTTTAAAGAGGTCTATATTTACGTGTAGCTGCTAAGTTTTTGTTGTTCTATTTGGTTCGAAAGCTATATAAAATTATACAAAACTGCTTCCGAAAAAAGAACAGAGACTATTCTCAGAAAATGCAAGAACGCATTTATTTTGTCATGTATAAATCTTAATTATGCTGTGGTATTTTAATTAAAATCCTTAAAGATGCTTTTGAAAAAAAAAAAAGTAAAAATAATGAAAATTTGCCCTAAAAACGGTAATTTGGGGTAATTTTCTTTAAACTGTCGTGTCTCATCTTTGAAGTATACTGAGCTTTAATACTCAGTTTAACAGGCTTCTCGTTTTGGTTTCATGCTGTTAACAGAGAGGTGGATACACACAGACACATACTTCAAAAGAAAAAAGGTTTTATTTAACGGACTTCAAAACGTGTAATTCCAGTGAATTATCTACAGAAAATGTTTAGCTGAAATGCAATATTTCCTTTACTTAGTACAGGTAAAGAAAATTGAATATAAAATACTTTTTTTGAAGTGGATCTCAAAGCATATTTCTTTGAAAGCTCGATTAAGAATTTTTAGTGCACGTACTAGTAGCTAATATGTAGTAAAGAAACCAAAATCATGATATCTACTTTCACATGACTTATTCTACCTACTACCGTTTATATATTTTAGCTTCTGGAAACTACCCTTGCAAAATACTGTTCTTTCGCTTCAAATCAATAGAGCTAAACCTTTGCAGAAACATTTTCATTAATCATTTCGCTGTGGGTACATGAGAGATGTAATGGAACGATATTAGATATTCAAATGCCAGTAATAACTTTGAAATGTCATAATATTTTTATAACTTTACAAGATAGAATACGTCAGTAAAAGTATTAAAATAATCAAAATACAACTTAAAAGTTACAGCACGTTAAAAAAATGAAAAAAGTATTAAAATAATCAAAATATATCAACAAAATAAGGTTACTGGAAATAAATTGTGTATTTTAAACACATCTATATTTTATTCGAGTTTTTGTCCTTGGCTCTGGTTTACGGTTATACAAAATTGTACAAAACTCTTTCCGAACAAAGGAAACCTTTGCTTACAGGTGTTACTAGAAAAATGATAATATGCATTTTGTTTTTCATGTAAAAATACCTTATACAGAGTACTTAAATCAAAATAGTTAAGCGCCAGTTTTGAAATAACCTAATAGTTTGACTAAACAAGAGTTTGCGGTGAATGAATTTTCTTGAAACTGTGTACATTGAATTTTGGAAGATAATGTCATAATACGTTTTCTGATAAATGCCGACTGCAACAGTATCACCTTAAGCGCTATTTGACTACCAAATATTGGCGCTCTCCGCTAAGATAACGGATAGGCGTTACAAATACAACGAGACGCCACAGCGCTGTCACATGACACCCCATGCTGCCTCAATCACATATGACGAAGAAGGGTTTACCATTATGGAACAGAGGTGAGGGTATCGGGGTTTAAAATTATCCTTCACTTAACCTAAAAGACAGGAAACAGGACGAGGTGGTGAAAGATATTGCCCTACTTGAAATGATACGATACGAGAGAGGTAGCTCTATCTAATAACTAAATTATATGTACATATGGTACAAAGATGATTATGATGATGAGCGTGTTTCGTGTTGTTGATGACAATTAATTTTGATATGGGCACCCTGTTGATCTGGAGATTGTGACTTAGAATTCCAGGTCTCGCTGGATTTCTTGGTATTACATTAGTAAAAATAAATTAGGTCCGCTTCAAAGTGTAAAGCGACATAGATTAGCAGAAGTAGCAGTGATGTCAAAAGACGTAGGAGTACCAAAATCCGGAGTTTAAATATATTTCTTAAACTCACCTCAGCAACAGATTAGCGTTATCCTAATAAGACGGCTGACATTGACAGACATCAAACAGGTTCAACAAAACGACTATGATACAGGAAATTCGATCCCACTGGACCAGTAGCACACAACAGATTTAGCGTCTGACCACCTTCTTCCGTGTCTCAGATTTACATGCAATGAAAATATTGCTACCAGAAAATTAACTTTCATTATGGGGAAAATACAAATACTAAACTTAATCGTTACATTCGGAACTCAAATGGAAAGTTTGACATTTATGTACCATATCACTTTTAATGTTCACAAATACACATATGAATATAGACTAATATATTTTTTGTGTGTTCAGGGTGCCTAAAATCCTGTACTTCCACTGTAACGTTTATAATCCTGAATTTATTGATAGAATGCAATGTTTCTATTGCAGAGAAAATAACAAATATGTTATTATTTTGTTGTCTCTTATGATGTCTTCCATTTTATTAGATTTATAATGAATATTCAGTTATAATAGTTATAGAAATATTTGAAAGACAATAGTGGCCGTGAATAACAATTTTTAAATAATATGTAAGTAAGTATACACAAATAAATCTGACATCTTTACTCTGATAGTTTCTAATACAAGGCATAGGTCAAACTATTTCATGCAAAAAGAAACTTAATATAAAATTAATATATTCACAGTAAATTTAAATAAAATTGGTAACTGAATTAACTAATTAAATAACTATCGTTTACTGCAAAGAAGTTCATTTTCAACTCTTAGACTTAGTTCACATTTGTTGCTGACCCTGATAAATTTGCTAACACATTTTGCCTGGTTTCCTGACCTAATAGCTCGACTGTATAGCTTTATTAGCCCTTATCTCCCTGTGATATTCTCTATTCCCCATTTCCTTTACCTTCCTAATCCATTTTTTCTCTCATCCTGTTCAGGAATTCTCCTTATCTATTTCTTTTTTTCCTATTTTCTATTTAGTATTTTTGTTGTCAACATTTTCATCTTCTCTTCTTCGCAATTAGTACAGAAGTAGAGAAGATATTCCATTTTGATACCGGGATTTCACTGGGAATACACGTCTTACAGTCTCTTGAGTCCAAAAAAAAAGCATTTTACTTTCTCTACACGTACTATGTACATAGTGTATAGAGAAGGTATTGCACTCCACCAAAAATTCGATACCGAGATTTCACCGGAAATATATGTTTTAGGGTCCCCTGTATCCTAAAAAAGTATTTTCAGAAAAAGGTCCGTGTGTGTGTCCGTGTGTCCGTGTGCCAGTGAACACCATAACTCAAAAACGAAAAGTCGGTAAAATACCAAACCTCGTATTTAAGTTTAGTATCTTCCAGGGATGCGAACTGAAGATTTTGAGAAAAATCCCCTACCCCAAACTACCCTTTACATGGAACTTTTTCGAAATTTTTTATTTTCTCAAAAATGCCTCTAACGGTTTTGATTAAAATATGCATATTAAAGATACTTACCTGACAAATAAAAATGTATATTTTGAATTTTCTGGGAATAGCCTCTGAAGACTACTTTATTCTGTGTGAAACCTACGGAATTTTGCATAACTCTAAACCGTAAGAGATGGACAAAAACTTACCACACAAACAATGTAAAGCACATCAAAACACACAATTTATGATTGTACACATTTTTTTCGTGGAGTTGATCGTTTTGGAGATATTCCTTGTTTTTGGTTTCAGCTTTGAAAAACATACTTTTCTCATACAGGAATTTGTCAACTCCTGTCCATACAAACAAATGAACTTGAGTCACATAGCAACCAGCTTTTGACTATCACTTTAACCTATTGTACTCCCTTATTTAGACCATTTCTGTTAATTTTTTTTTCTCGATAGCATGAAGTAAATAGAAGCATAAGCTTTTAACAATAATTTGTTGCAGAGAGATAGAGAAAGTCATGTGAATGGAACACATCAGATTTTTAAACTAAGTTCCTCACGTGTGTGTGTGTGTGTGTGTGTGTGTGTGTGTGCGTGTGCGTGTGCGCATAATTCAAAAACGAAAAGTTGGTTAAATATCAAGCGTGATATTTAAGTTTAGTATTTACCAAGGAAATGACAAGAAGATTGTCAACATAATCCCTGACCTCAAACTACTCTTTACATGGATAAATTTTCGAAAATGTTGATTTTCTCAAAAATGGCTCAAATGATTTGCATTAAAATACCGTATATCAAAGGTATTTACATCACAAGTAAACTGATTGGTTATATTCTCCGAAGTGCTTTTCACTCTGAATGACTGGTAAACCGTATGAAGTATGAGTATGTTAGCGGCGGGGGTCATCTCAGCAACTGCGACCAAATAATGATCTATTGCGGCCCACCATCCCCCGGGGGAACGAATGAGAGGTGGAGAAACTTAAGACCAGCACACAGGAGCGGAGCCGAGCGCAGAGAAGTGAGTACAGTGCTAATAGATGGAAGCCCCATTGCGCCACGGATGCTACGCAGGCGCCGGGAGGCCGTCAGAAGTATGCCTCAATCGGAGCAACCAGGGGAAAGAGAGATTTACTCGGAGCACGTCTGCAAAGATGATATGTCCGAACCATACCTACCGCCGAACTGAATAATGAAGAAGGGAAATTAAATGAAGGAATGGAACTGTAGTAGATATGCGGCATCCCAGAATTCGCTTAAGTGGCCCTAGGAAAACCACGGAAAACCCTAGGGCGCGGTCGAGGGGGAGCGAATCCGGAACTCCCAAAGACCAGTTACAAACGAAACCGCCGAGCTCGGTCTGGTAAACCTAAAGATAGACAAAAACTACTGCACTAAAAATACAGATCTCGTCAAAACACACAATTTATGCCATGTCATTGAGTAGAGATAATCTTTCCCGAGATATTCTTTGTTATATATTTATATTTTACAATACTTACACTTTTCTCAATTAAGAAGTCGTTATTCATATGTTTTCATTCTAGTCTAGCAAAGAGATCGGAATTTGGAAACCATCATATAGCGACAAGTTGTTAAAAGATTTGACTTTCGCCTTAGCTAAATATATCTCCTTATTTCTTATATAAAAGGAAACAAAATAATAAAACCATTTCTGTCAATGTTTATTATTATAAGCTTTTGTAACAATAGTTAGTTTAAGCTTAGATAGAGAAAGTTGTATGAATGTAACACAGAAGTTTTATTCGTTTCGTCCTTTTTTCATGTATTCTCCCCTTCAACTTGCCAATTCAGTATATTAGTTACGTAATGCGTTATACTCTCGCTTCCCCTTCACAGTTCACAAACTTCCTTCTCTTAGTTCTTAATCCTTTTTTAATCCTTCCGTCCTCGTCCAGTCTGTACCTTCCTTTCCTCTCGCTACATTGGTGTACATACTATTCCTTTTCCCATTCCGTTTTTATTTGCCTGTGAATGTTTAATAACATTTTGTTTTCTTAACGTCATATTATTACAAAGCATATTATTTGTCTCTATATCTAATAAACTACTAACAAATTAAAGTACTGGCTACAATACTTCCAAACTACATTCAACAACTACAATAATTTCTTCAAACATCCACACTTTTAAAATATCATTCATACTTTTAAACGTTTAAAATGCATGAATTAAAGTTTTCAACTACTACCTAATATCAAAAATTAAACAATATTAAAATTCAATTATTATATAGTTTTACAAATGTCTTAATATAGTATTAAAGTTTTCAAAGTAGATATTCAAGAAATAATTTACATTATAAATTAAAACATGTTTCACAACTAAAGTTTCATTCGTTTATTTAAATTTTCTAATTTCCATGATTAGTAATTTCAATTCCTTTCTTCAAAATAAAAATATTCAAAATTTAGTTGTTAGTTAAATTTAAAATTACCTCAATGTGATCACACAAACAATAATTAAATTTTAAAAATTTTAAATTGAATCCAATCGCCCAATCTGGCCTCGATAAATGAGCACTACATCTTCTTTGGCCTTTTACTCCTTCCTTTCACTTCACACCATACTTCTTTATATCTCTTCTTTTCCCTCCGCTACCATTTGTGTTCTCCGGGCTACAATTTTTCATTACCTCGCTCCTCCTTTATCCCTTCCTTCTTCATCTCTTTTTCATGCCTTTCTTTTCTTGTTCTTCTTCGATTATACCAATAAATCAGGTAAAATATTCTTCTTTTTTTATTCCTCTTATCCTCGCTACCATCTTCCTCTTCTTATTAATGTAATAGCTCATCACCTAAGTTCTCAGTTTAGATAGTTTCATCTACCTCTTGGTGATCTCTATTTCTCAATTGATTATCTTTCCTTCTCTACTGACTCAACTCTGGTAAATCTTCTCTACATCTTCTATTATTTATCAATAATTTATTTGGAATAATACCGCAATGTTACCATGGCAGCTCAATTGTTTAGAGCAGTTGGACGGGAACCAAAGGGTTTATAGGTAACATCCATTATGTACATCAATTTATAATAAATGTTTCTTTTACAAAAGTATATAACGTGTATTATGTATGTATGTTGTATTTAAGTATATGTACATATATTGAAACCTTAACCAGTTTTTTTTTTTTTTTAATTGCCTAATATGCTCAATGGTCTGCGATGAAGCAATTCCTTTTTTCCGCCTTTTTTCTCTTTATTCGTAATTTTTATCATTGAGACACTTATGCTGAAGGAAGTATTATGTTTGAAGGGAAAATTCGATATCATATTATGAGGTCTTTTAATTTAAAATAAATAAATAAAAGTTTAACAAATAGGAAGAAACTAAACAGACAGGATTTTATAAAGAATTTTATGTGCGTTTTATTACATTTGCACACAGTAAATTGTAAATTGTATCTTCATAGAGAAGTTGTTAATTTCCACCAAAAAGTGTAATACGGAGATCTCTGAATCCAAATTTAGCATTTTAGAAAAACATCAGTGTATGTATGTATGTGTGTGTGAATCCTTTGCATGTATATATCATAACTCAAAAACGAAAAGTAGGTTAAACACAAAACGTTCAGAATCTTTCAAGGATTCTATAGGAAGATTTTCAAGAAAAGCCATCAACCTCTAACCACGTGGGAAATGTTTCGAAAATTTTAATTTCTCAAAAATACTTGCTTGATTTTAATAAAATGCTATACATTTAAGTAATTTTCGCGATAAGTGAAATGTATTGTTGTGTTTTCTGGGAATAGCCTTTGAAATCCTCTTCATTCTGAATAAAATTTGCAAACTCTAAACTGTAAAAGATAGACATTATTTACTTTACAAACATGTAGTTTTTGTTAAAACTTACAATAAAGTTTATAATGTAATTTAATGTGAAAAGTGTATTTATAAGCTGATTTACATTTAATGTGAATAATTTTTACTTTCTCTATAGGCACTATGTATAGGCACATATTGTATAGAGAATGTATTACACTCCACCAAAAAATTCGATACCGAGATTTCACCGGAAATATATGTTTCAGGGTCCCCTATATCTAAAAAAAGCATTTTCGGAAAAAGCTCCGTGTGTATGTGTGTGTGTGTGTGTGTGTGTGTGTGTGTGTGTGTGTGTGTGTGTCCGTGTGTCTGTGAACACGATAACTCAAAAACGAAAAGTAGGTAAAATACCAAACTTGGTATTTAAGTTTAGTATCTTCCAGGGATGCGACACGAAGATTTTGAGAAAAATCCCCCCACCCCCAACTACCCTTTACATGGAACTTTTTTCGAAAATGTTGATTTTCTCAAAATTGGCCCTAACGATTTTGATTAAAATTTCGTATATTGAAAATATTTACCTGGCAAATAAAATGTATATCTTGAATTTTCTGGGAATAGCCTCTGAAGAGTAGTTTATTCTGGATGGATTTTACTAAATTTTGAATAACTGCTAAACCGTAAGAGATGGACAAAAACTTACCGCATAAAAAATGTAGAGCACGTTAAAACACACAATTTATGTTCTATACATTTTTTCGTGCAGTTCGTCGTTTTTGTGACATTCCTTATTTTTAGTTTCTGCTATGAAAAAATTATACATTTCTCATACAGAAATTTGTCAACTGCTGTCCATACGAACAAAGGAACTTCAGTGACATAGCAACCAGCTTTTGATTATCACTTTAACCTATGGTACTCCCTTATTTCACCTCTACTTACAAGGAAGCAATAATATGGCTATTTCTGCTAATGTTTTACTGATTAGCATGAAGTTAATAGAATAAGCTTTTTAAGAATATTTTGTTGTAGGGATATAGAGAAAGGCATGTGAATGGTACACATCAGATTTTTTTCTTTCTTTCTTGTAATTACATTTTCGAAATATTACTTGTTGCTGGCTTAATTATTCTAAAATGTACTTTTCTCAATTTGTAAGTCGTTATTCGATTTTTCTCCGGATCATGAAAATAGAACGGAATCAAAGTCAACCCACAGCTCATAAAAGATTTGACTATTGCTTAAACCTCCTGTTTCCACCATTGTGCCTGCCAGAAAATAATAAGTGACAAACTTTTCTACCGATGTATATTTTGATTAACATAAACATTAGAACGATTTTGTTGAATAATGAGTAATGAAAGACGTGTGAATTGAGCATATCAGGGGGAAAACTTTTCTACAAATGTTTATCTCGATTAACAAAGTAATTTGATATTTACGGTTATCTTCCCAGGATGCAACACGAAGATTTTCAAGAAAATCCCTTCCACCCCAAACTACGCTTTACATGGAAACATGTTTGAACATTTTGTTTTTCTCAAAAATGGTACAAACGATTTTGACTAAAATACCTTACATTACAGATGTTTACATCGCAAATAGAATTCATATGTTGAGTTAACTGGGAATAGCTTCTAAGGAACTGTTCATTCTGGATGAATTTTGCTGAATTTTACATAACTATTAAACCGTAAGAAATAGACAAAAATTACTACAAAAAATATAGATCTGGTTAAAACACACAATTTATATTGTATGCATTTTTGTTGTACAGTTGACCGTTTCCAAGATATTCCTTGTTGATGGTTTCAAGTTTAAACTACGTAACTTTTCTCAATTGGGCTACGTTTCCCTTCATCTTGCTTTTGTTAACTGCTACCCTTGCAAAGCGTACAGAACTTCAATTTTTCACATAGCGACCAGCTTTTAAATGACTATCGCTTTAGTCATACAGTATACTCCCGATTATTTGTGTGCGGATTTCGTGCACCCCCCTCTTCCCAAAATGACTTTGTTTTAATATCAACACACTTTTTTTCTGTTTCTCCGTCATCTCCTATACAAAGTTCTTTTAACTTGCTTCACTGACACACACTGATTAACATCAGAAAACGCAACGCTGGAGGAGCACGAACATTTCTGACGAGAATGGTACGAGAATCTGTCCCATTTGCGAGGAGGAAGAATCGTGGACTCACATCTTGGCAAGATGTAAGGGTACGGAGGAATGCCGGGAAAAATATTTACCGCGATTCTTTACCACCGCGAATGTAGGGCTAGAAGCATGTTGGATGCTACTGGCAGGCACGGAAATCATGGGTAAATTTATACTTAAGGCAAGACAGCTGAGGTCTGTGGAGGCTGCCAATAGAGAAGGGGGGGGTAGGAATAAGATCAACTAAACAAAAGTGACTACAATGTTCTACATACATATATATTATGTCATACTTAGGTCACTGTTGTGCTATGGTTTTATATATTGTGTATATATTATGTGTATATATTTCTTTTAAGTGTAATTATCTATTATAAGAGGGTGCATTTATGAAGGTGTACTCTGTGCTGTAAATTTAAATTGCTATATTTGAATATCTTTGTATTTTTATTTTCGGGTTCACTCTTAATTCTTTATTGTTGTCTTAATATTGCTTTTGACTGTGTATTACCTTTATCTTTTTATTTTCGTGTTTATTCTTAAATCTTTGTTGTTTTAATATTGTTTTAATGTGTATTACAAAAGCACGTACGGTCTGTGGACCCGTGCGATTGTTGAAATTCTATGTATGATATTGCTATGTAAATAAATACACTTATTTATTCATTCAAGAAGAATAATTTAACCACGTGCTGACGGGAATGTGGGGTTTGCAGGATGGTGGGTGAGAATGTCAGGAGGAGGCAAGTTTTACTCCTCAACGGTTGCCAGAAAAGCTGAACTTCTTTTTAATTTACACGGAACAGGCAGGCCGATAACAATGGAAATAGTATTATGTTGTCACGCAGTGACCGTTGAAACATTGGAAACGGCACTTATTGCCACGTGGCGGGTTCTTTATTGCTGTTTTCTAAAGAAAAACAATACCTATGCACAGAAGTAGAATAAAGATTCGAACAAAGAATACATTGAAAAAACTTTTAGACGTAATTTCCTATTTACATATGTATGGTGTACCTTAAAAGCATTAAATTACGGGTTTCTCGATATTCGTAAATTTCGATTAATCGTAGTTCTTCTCCCCCACATTACCCCGGATAATCGAGATTATACCTACTGTATTTTCCTCCTGCTTACAAGCAATCAGTTAGTAAGACCATGTGTGCTAATGCTTATCTCGATTAGCATGATGTAGATAAAAGAATATCTTTTTACTTTCTCTAGCCCGCATGTACAATGAGGTATTGTATTCCAACAAAAAATTCGATGTCGAGATTTCACCGAAAATATATGCTTTTAGTTCTCCTGAGTCCGAAAAAAACACTTTTAGAAAAAGATTGGTGTGTATGTGTGTGTGTGTTTGTGTTTGTCAGCATAGATCAAAAACGAAAAGACCGTTAAATACCAAACTTGGTATTTAGGATTAGTATCTTCCAAGGATGCGACACCAAGATTTTCAAGAAAATCCCCCTGCCACAAAACTACCCTTTATATGGAAAAATTTTCGAACATTTTTATTTTCAATGGCTCCAACGATTTTGATTAAAATCCCGTATCTACATTAAAGATATTTACATTACAAATAAAATGTATTTATTGAATTTTCTGGGAATAGCTTCTGAATAACTGTTCATTCTGGATAATTTTGCTGAATTTTGCATAACTATTAAATCGTAAGAAATAGACAAAATAATCACTACATAAAAATATAGATCTGGTGAAAACACAATTTATATTATATGCATTTTTGTTGTAGAATTGATCGTTTCCAAGATATTCCTTTTTATTGGTTTCAACTTTAAACTACGTAACTTTTCTTAAATGGGCTACTTTTCCTTTCATCTCGCTTTTGTTTATTGTTGGCTATACAAAGCGAACAGAACTTCAATTGTTCGCATAGTGACCAGCTTTTAAACGATGACTATCGCTTTATCCATATTTCCCTTCTGCTTACAAGGAATTTGGTACTAAGACCATTTCTGCTAATGCTGACTGTCTGGCATTATTTTTTTAATTCGTAATTTGAGAGATGCTATCCCATTTGAATACGTGTGAAGTATGTATTTTGCTATTTTTAATCTATAATAAGATATGGCCTAATTCTTTGGGGTAGTACTAACAAAGTAAATGAATTGTTTGTCTTCAAAACAAAATTATGAGAATAATTAAAACAAGTTCCAATATAGCCCCATGTAGCCCCTATTTATTGAGCTAGGCGTTTTAACTATTTATAATCTTTATATTTTAGATAGTTTAGTTAGTATTTATACATGTCTCTCGTAATAGACTTGTTTTGAGGATCGATATTCATTGTTATAGTACTAAAGTCAGGTCCAACGTAAACATTCCTTATTATCAATTAGCAAAATCTCAGAATAAGTTATATGTACTTATGTATTAAGTTGTATAATAACTTGCCTGATAATGTTAAATATTTAAATATGCAGAATTTCAAATCCAGGGTATATACATCGTTAGTCAAATTTCCTTTTTATTCAATACATAAATATTTTAATGATAAATTTTGTGATCTTGGTTTGTAATTTATTATAACAATGTTAATGTACTATTTTTATCAGACTTTGTCAATGCTTCTAGACAAAATAAAAATGAAATTAAACTAAATGCTTTCTCTATTAGCATGATAAAAATAAAGGAATCTCTTTTGTAAGCATAGTTTTATGACAGAAGGGTAGAGAAAGTCATGTGAATAGAACACATCAGACTTTTTCATTTCCAATTGTACATAATAGGACCACTGAGGACCTGTGGAGAAAAATTCTCTTTTTCCTTCGAATAATTTCATCTGCACCACATGCTGACGTGGAGAAAGATGTTGCAGCCACAGGATTCGCTATCCCTTAAATTCTTTCTGCTCACTTGAACTCTCTTCTCCGTAATCGAGCACTTTTTTCTCCTGCATTAGAGGAAAATGTTGGATTGCGCTTTCAAGCTAACGAACTCCGTGCTACATCAGCGGTCACATCGTGCGCCGGAAACCATATAACTTCATAACTCAGCTATCCAATCGCGTTCCCGCAGAGCCATAGCACAGGCTGCACAGAACTCTTTTATTATTGCCATAAGGTGCTCTACAAAACTTTTGGGAAAACTCCGTTTGGTATTTTCACATAAACTGTGCCGGAAACTGCTGAAACTATACTTTATGCGCGACAGGTATTTTCTTTTTCTTTCCTTCTTACTTTTTCTGTCGCTTAGATGCCTAAGCTAAAGGAAGTATTGCCTTGGAGCATAAAATTCAATATCGATATTTTACAGGAAGTGAGGTCTTTAAAAAACAAACACATAAATACAAAGTAATAATAAAACAATTAGAAACATAAAATAAGAACTGAAGCTTTCCTGGCGACGTATTAATTCAAAATCTTCTCGGGCTTCTAACCAGGTAAAACCTTGGCTTGATACCAACGTTTCGAAGAAGAGCATCTTTCTCGTCTTCAGGGTGAGCTGATGGATTGACTCAGACCCAGAGCAGATTTCAGGCTGAGGGCAGCCCGAGGTTAGACGTGTCCCTGTTCTCGGAGAGAACTTAACCACGTTCTGACGGGATTGTGGTGTTTGCAGGATGGCGGGTGAGGTTTGGGGTTATAGAGTGACAGGAGGAGGCAAGTATTGCTCCTCGACGGTTGCCTATTATGGTGCAACGGCCCTTGTGCACCGCTGGTGTGGAGTTTATTCAAAAAGTTTATTTTGGGTTTTTAATTTTGATATCCAAGCAACTCTTGAAGGATTGTAAGGAGCTTAGCTGTAGCAGCTGTTGGAGGTGCTCCTTCGTTACCGGGGATGACCGCAAGCCATGCGGGGAAGCCGGTATCGCCTGAAGTGGCGGTTTGTGGGATCGTAATCCCCAAGAGACCTAACGAGGGTGCTCCGATGGAATGGAAACCCTTCGTTGAATTTTGTTGCCCGACGCCTAATCTTGTCCTCCAGGTATGGTAGACCAGAGGCTTCGTGCAGGAGTCTCGTTGGAAATAGTCGAGGCACAGAATAGATGGCCCGAAGGTATCTATTCTGTACCCGCTGAAGCAACAGCAGACTGGAATCTGCCGCCATGCCCCAGATCCCACAGGCGTAGATTAATAAGGGGACTATGAGGGCCCTTAAAAGACGCAACTTAAGGGGAACCCGCATCGTGGACTTCAGCATCGGGTACAGTGAGGCCGCAGCCCCGTTGCCCCGACACTTCAGTTCCCTGATGTGCTCCCTAAAAGTGACGCCCTTGTCAAGCTTCACCCCCAAGTAAGTAAAGGTGTTCGTCCATTGTATCCTTCGTCTGAGGTACGTGAATGTAGGGAAGTTTGCGGGAAAGCGGCGCTTTGTGAAGAGAATAGCGTGGCTTTTCTCCGGATTGATGAACAACCGCCAACGCTCGCACCACTCTTGGATGAGGCGGAGGTGTCTCTGAATGGGGTTGAAGGCTCTGCGTGGGTGTTTGTCTGTACAGTACGCCATCAGCATACTGGGCTATGTTGACTTGCTGATCGATTGAGCTTGAGTAGACTGGTATTTATAAGAGCTGGAATGAAGCTAACATCTTAACCAATCAGATCACGTGAACCAATCAGATGTTAGCTTCATTCCAGCTCTTATAAATATAATATAAATTTTCTCCGCAAGCTCAATCCAACAGTTCACCCTGAAGACGAGAAAGATGCACTTCTTCGAAACGTTGGTATCAAGCCAAGTTTTTACCTGGTTAGAAGCCCGAGAAGATTCTCAATTAATTAGAAAAATTTCCTTGAATATGTGATTGTATGTGGATTTCACAACTCAAACGTAAAATACCAAATTTCTTGCCAATTCAGATATCTATGATGTTTAAGGATGTACGATTAAGCTTGTCATTAAATTTCGAACAAAACAATCCATTACCTGGATTTGTTTTGTTTTCCTAAATACTTTCTATTTAAATCACTTTATGTTTGAGACATTCGAACGGAAAATAAAATGTATTCTATAACTATACAGTGAAGTTCTGATTTTTCTCATTGAATTTTATGTAACTGCGATGCCTTACGATACGATGCGCTCCAATGGTTCAGTAATCAGTATGCAGGTCTCTCAAAATATCAGAGAATCCGTCATTGAATTCCGAATGAGGCAGGAGAATTTTTTTACTTTCTCTACACGTACTATGTACATAGTGTATACAGGTAGTATTGTATTCCACCTAAAATATATTTTTGAAGTCCCCACATTTTTAGCAACGGTCCGCGCGCGTGTGTACGTGTAGGTGTATGTGTATGTATGTATGTCTGTGTGTGTGGGTGTGTATGTGTGTGGACAGCATAGCCTAATAACTAAAAGACATGATATTTAAGTTTGGTATCTTCCAAGAATGCACCACGAAGATTTTCAAGGAAACCCCCCACCGCAAACTACCCTTTATATGGAAACATCTTTGAAAATGTTGTTTTTCTCAAAAATGGCTGTAACGATTTTGATTAAAATAGGGTATATTAAAGCTATTTACACCACAAATAAAATATAGCTATATCTTGAATTTTCTGGGAACAGCTTCTGAAAATCTGTTCATTCTGGATGAATTTTGCTGAATTTTGCATAACTGGTAAACCGTAAGAGATATATAAAAACTTAATGCACAAAATGTAAATCTCGTTAAAACACACAATTTATGTCATATACGTTTTTGTTGCAGAGTTGATGGTTTCCGAACTATTCCTTCTATTTGTTTCAGCTTTAAACTACGTATCTTCTCAACGACGTCACCCTTCGTTAAATCTTTCTATTGTTTTCTGGAAATGTAAAGCGAACTGAACTTCAATTTTTCACATATCGATCGGCTTTTAAAAGATTTCAACTATCGCTTTAACTTGGTATATTCCCTTATTTCCCTTTTACCTATAGCGAACAAAGTAGTAAACCTATGTTTTGTAAGAATAGTTTGTTTGCAGAATAGGTAGAGAAACATGTAAATGCAACACATCATATTTTTATATTCTCTACACATACTATATACCTACATAGTGTATAGAGAAGGTATTGAATTGCACCCAAAAATTCGATACCGAGATTTCACCGGAATATATGTCTTGAGACCCCCTGAATCCAAAAAAAAAAAAAACATTTTTGGAAAAATGTCCAAGTGTATGTATCAAATTTGGTATTTAAGATTGGTATCTTCCAAGGATACGACACGAAGATTTTCAAGAAAATCCCCCACCCCAAACTACTCTTTACATGGAAATTTTTTCGAAGATTTTGATTTTCTTAAAAGTGGCTCTAACGATTTTGATTAAAATCGCTTATATTTAAGATATTTACTTGGCAAATAAAATGTATATCTTGAATTTTCTGGGAATAGCCTCAAAAGATGTATTTATTCTAGACGATTTTTATTGAATTTTGCAAACTGGTAAACCGAAGAGATACAAAAAAGTACTACACTAAAACTGCAGACCGCGGTAAATTTATGTTATGTACATTTTTTTCATAGAGTAGATCGGTTTTGAGATATCCTTGTTTTTGTTTTCAGCTTTAAAAGACTTATAATTTTCTCATACAGGATTTTGTCAACTCCTGTCCATACAAACAAAGGAACTTCAGTCACATAGCAACCAGCTTATCACTTTAGCCTATAGTACTCCCTTATTTCGCTTCAACTTACAAGGAAGCAAGTAATAAGACTATTTCTACCGGTTTTCTCAATTAGCATGAAGTAAATAGGGGCATAAGCTATTTAACAATAATCGGTTACAGATATGCAGAGAAAGTCATTTGAATGGAACACATCAATTTTTTTAGAATAATTCCATACTGTCTAAAGTTTGTGTCAGAACTGATGTAAAACTGAAAGAAGTGTGGTTCTTAATGAAATAAATATGCCTCATTAAGTTGAATTCTTTATTCACTAGTCGCATCGAATTAGTAGCCTACTTCTAAATTGGGGTCGTCTCCTTAGCGCGGTGGTAGCGTAGCTGCTTGCCAAGCGAGAGACCTGGGTTCGATTCCCAGTGCACTCAGATTCGTGAGGGTCCTGGGAGGGGTGGCCAATTGAGGAGCTACTTGAGGGAGAGGTAGCGGCTCCAGGTCATGAAGACCGCATTAACTGGCCGGAGGGTCGAAGCGCTGACCACGTCTAGCCCTCCAATAACTGCACCCCATCCATGACGTCTGTCGTGGACCAAGATGGGGGACGCAGCGGCCGGGCGGTAGGCTAAGATTCTTAGTGAGCTATGCCATAGAGTCTTCTAAATTGGACTTTTGCGCCAGGCGTTGAAAGCGCTCCACTACAGTAAACAAATTTATTTAATGTAAAATGGTATTAAGCATTGTATCTGCGATCAAGCCAGCTAAATTTGAAGTACTTGATCACCATATGCAACAATCTGATATGTTCCATTCACATAACTTTCTCTTCTACTCTGTTACAAATGATTCTGCTATCTAGTTATGCAAATCGAGATAAACATTAGCAAAAACGGCCTTATCACTTGCTTCCTAGTAAATAGAAGGGAAACAAGGGAATGCACTTGGCTAAAGCGATAGTCCAATCTTTTAAAAGCTGGTTGTCATGTGGTTGAAATCCGTTCCTTTGCATTGCTAGGAGTTAAGAAATTCCCGTTTGAGAAAAGTTTAAGTATTTTCAAACCAAAATCAATAACAAAGAATATATCAACTCCACGGGAAAGATGTACCTACATATAGAGCATAAATTGTGTATTTTAACGCGATCTACATTTTTGTGCAGTAAGTTTTTGTCTATCTCTTAGTTTACCAGTTATGCAAAATTCAGCAAAATTCATCCAGAATGGAGAGTTCTTCAGAATTTATTATAGGTGTACATTTTATCTATCATGTAAATATATTTCATAACCGGTATTTTAATCAAAATCGTTAGAGCTATTTTTGAAAAAATCAAAATGCTCGAAAATTTGTCCGAATAAAGGGTAGTTTGGGGTGGGAGGATTCTCCTCGAAATCTTTGTGTCGTATCCTTGGAAGATACTAAACCTAAATAGCAAGTTTGGTGTTTTACCGACTTTTCATTTTTGATTAATCGGTTTCACAGACACACGGACACACACACACACGCACACACACACACAAAGCTTTATCAATAGTATTTTGTTTTTATACAGGGGACCCTAAAGCATTTGTTTTCGGGGAAATCTCGGTAATGAAGTTTTGGGTAGAATGCAGCACTTTCTACCATGTACTATGTAGAGGAAGTAAAAATTTGATGTCTTACATTTACATAAATTTCTGTATCTGTTCTCCACACAAACTATTCTTGCAAAAGATTATTTTTTATCTACAACATGGTAATCCAGATAAACATTGTCAAAATGATCTTATTACTTAGTTCCTTATAAGTAGAATCGAAATAAGGGAATACACTTGACTAAAGCGACAGTTATTTATTTTAAAAAGCTAACACTATGATGATGTAAATGAAATTAGGTTCTCTTTACTTGGGCAGCAGTAAAACAAAAGAGATATGAAAGGGTTCAGGACTTTCCGTTTCAGAAAATTTTAAGTATTTTAAAATTGAAACCAAAAACAGCAGAGAGATTTAACGATATCCACATGTTTTATGTACGTAGTACGGTTTACTAGTTATGCAAAAGTCCTGTAAGTGCTTCAAGGGCTATTTCCAAGAAATTCAGGATATATATTTTATTTGTCATGTAAATATCTTTGGGCATGTTAATCAAAAACGTTACACTATTTTGAAAAAATCGAAATTTCGAACAAAGTTACATGTAAAGAGTAGTTTGGGGAGTGGTGATTTTCCTGAAAATCTTCGTGTCGCATCTTTGAAAGATACTGAACATAAATACCAACCAAATTTAACGGATTTTCGTTATCGAGTTATACTGTCCACACCCACAAAACACACACTAGCGAATTTCTATGAGAATCACATCGTGACAGCTTTTAAAAGATTTGATCTCGCTTTAGCCTAAGGCATTCCCTTGTTTACCTTCTATATCTAAGAAACTAAGTAATGACAATTTCTGGTGTTTTTTATCTCGAATAGCATGATATAAATAGACAAATAATCATTGATAAGAATGGTTTGTTTGCAAAACAGACAGAGAAATTTATGTGAATGGAACATATCTGAACTTTTTAAAATAATTTTTGTTGAATTAGCCATTTCTGAGATATCTCTAGTTATTGGTTTCCATTAATATAACTATTGAAAAACGGCGTATTATTTATGGACGCTCTTTTAACTACTGTGGTTCTCAGCGTCCCATTCTAAATTGGGCGTGAAAGATCGCTTAATTTTGCTCAGAGGCCTCTCTATTAGACTTGAGGTTCTTTTACATGCCGTAAATCTACGACACGGAACCAACGGCTTTACTTCCATTCCGAAGGAAACCATGCTAAGGAGTTTTACACCTGAAAAAAGCCATCGTCCTCCGCCAGGTTTGAACCCGCTACCTAGGGTATATGAAGTTAGCATAGTAACCATTACACCACGGATCGCTACTTAAGCTGACAATGCTATACCATTTTGAAGTGATATCACTACTCAATTGTTCCTCGTGATTTGGTGAAAAGAGTGCGCAGAGAGAGAGAGAGAGAGATTTTAAAGAAATCCTTTTCTGACTTCAGAGTAGTTCGTTAATCAGGCTGTTATACATTTTCCTCCAAATGGACATCATAAAATTACCATACAAACACCTCGAGTCGTTTACAGTTTTATTATATGTATAATTAGTTGGTTTTAGAAGGTAGAGTCAAACTGAAATATTCAATGCTATAGCGGCGAGTCAGTTGGGGAATTAAACATGCTATAAACATGCTAACATGCGAGTCAGTTCCGGAATGTAATACTAATCGAGATAACCATGAGCAGAAATGGTCTTATCACTTGCTTTTTTGTAAGCAGAAGGGTAATAGGGAATAGGGAAGTTGAAATCCGTTTCTTTGCACTGCCAGGAGCTGACAAATTCCAGTATGAAGAAAGCTGTAAGCATTTTAAAACTGAAACCAATTACAAAGAATATCTCTTATGGTCAACTCTAGGAAAAATTAATTTGATGTGTTCCATTCACATGACTTTATCTACATCTCTGCAACAAATCCTTGTTAAAAAGCTTAGGCTTCTATTTACTTCATGCTAATTGAGAGAACAGCAGAAATAGTCTTATTGTTTGCTTCCTTGTAAGTAGAAGCAAAATAAGGGAGCACCATAGGTTAAAGTGATGGTTGCCGTGTGACTGAAGTTCCTTTGTTTGGGCAGGAGTTGACAAATTCCTGTATGAGAAAAGTATGTTTTTCAAAGCTAAAACTAAAAACAAGGAATATCTTAAAAACGGCTATCTCCACGAAAAAAATGTATATAACATAACTTGTTTGTTTTAATGTGCTCTACATTTTCTATGCAGTAAGCTTTTGCCCATCTCTTAAGGTTTAGCAGTTCTGCAAAAATCGGTGGAATTTATCCAAATAAAGTAGTCTTCAGAGACCATTATCAGAAAATTCAAGATGTACATTTTATTTGTCAGGTAAATACTTTTAATATACCTTATTTTAATCAAAATCGTTTGAGCCATTTTTAAGAAAATAAAAATTTTCGAAAAAAGTTCCATGTAGTTTGGGGTGGGGGGATTTTCTTGAAAATCTTCGTGTCGTATCCTTGGAAGATATCAACAGTCTTTTCATTTTTAGGTTATGCTGTCCACAAACACACACACACACACACATGGAGCTTTTTCCAAAAATTCTTCTTTTATGGATTCAGAAGGATTCAAAAAATGTATTTCGGTGAAATTTCGGTACCGAATTTTTGGATGCAATGCAATACCTTCTCTATACACTATATACACATTGCGTGTTGAGAAAGTTAAATTAGCAAAAGGACATTTACGATTCCGTGAAAGCGTGTGCGAAAATGTTGCGCTTACCACACTTTATGAAAAATTTCTACACGTTACTTGTTGAAATCTGGCAGGAAAATGTGCTATGCTCACGAGTGTAAATCAACTAGTACCGCTACACACATGCATTGTTGTTATTGCGTGATGTGGTTTTGCCGCTCCGCTGGTCTGCAGGATGCGCTAACATGGTTTCCCCTTCAACAAGAACAATGCAGGCAACCTCCTGTTTGCGGTATTGCAAAACTGCGTGACTGCATTAGCGAGAAGTAAAAAGGAAACGCTAAATCATTCTGCTAGGAAAAACCGCAAGCTTTAGGCCGTCATCCTAAGCATTCGTTTGCTTTTTACGTCCTCCACAGGTACTATGTACATAGAGAAGGTATTGTATTGCACCCAATAATTCGAATTCACCGAAAATACATGTTTTGGGTCCCCTGAATACAAAAAAAAAAACATTTTTAGCAAAAAGTCCGCGCGCGTGTGTATGTCTGTGGACTGCATAGCTCAAAAAAGAAAAGACGTAAATACAAACTTGGTATTTAAGTTTGGTATCTTCTAAGGATGCGACGAGAAGATTTGCAAGAAAATTCACCCATCTCCAGCTACCCTTTATGTAGAGCTTGTTTAGAAAATGTTGATTTTCTCAAAAATAGCTCTAGAGATTTTGAATAGAATACCCTATATTAAAGATATTTACCTGACAAATAAAACGTATATCTTGAATGTCGTGGGAGTAGCCTCTGAAGACTACTTTACAGGATGAATTTGACGGAATTTTGTATAATTGGCAAGCCGTAAGAGATAGATAAAAACTTACTTAAAAGATAATGTAGAGCTCCTTAGAACACACAATTTATGTTATATTCATTTTTTTCGTGGAGTTCATCGTTTTCTAGATATGCCTTGTTATTGGTTTCAGCTTTTAAAAACTTACACTTTTCGCATACGGGAATTTGTCAACTCCTGTCCATATAAACAAAGAAACTTCAGTCACATAGTAACCAGCTTTTGACTAATATTTTAGCCTATGCTACTCCCTCATTTCCCTTCCTCTTGCATGGAAGCAAGTAATAAGACTATTACAGCTAATTTTTTTCGATTAGCATGAACTAAAAAGAACTCTTCAACATAATTTGTTGCAGAGATGTAGAGAAAGTCATGTGAATGGAACACATTTGATTTTTAGAAAAAGGTCTGTGTGTGCGTTGTCTGTGGACAGCATAGCTCAGAGACGAAAAGACCGTTAAAAACCAAACTTGGTATTTAAGTTTGATATCTTCATTTTCTCTAGTTTTACTTCTCAATTTTCATTTTCTCAAATACAACTTTAACGATTTTGATTAAAATGCCGTATATTAAAGATATTCACATAACAAATGAATTTTCTGGGAATAGCCTCTGAAGACTTCTTTATTGTGGATGATTTTTATTGAATTTTGCTTAACTGGTAAACCGTAAGAGGTAGACAAAAACTTATTACCTACGTAAAATATGTAGAAGACACAGAATTTACGCATTATACGTTTTTTTCATGGAGTTGGCCGTTTTAGAGATATTCCTTGATATTGATTTCAGTTTTAAAATACTTAAAACTTTTCTCATACGGGAACTTGTCAACTCTTGGCCAAAAAAAAAATAAATAAACAGATTTCAATCCCATAGCAACCACATTTTAAATCATTTGTCTTTCGGTATAGCCTAGTGTATTCCCTTGTTTCCCTTCAACTTACAAAGAACTAAATAATAAAACCGTTTCTGCTAATGTTTTACCGTGAAATAGATAGAAGAATAAACTTATTAATAATAATTTGTTACAGAGATGTAGAGAAAGACATGTGAATGGAACACATACGATTTTTTCTCTGCTTAATAGAAAATAGTTACTTAAATTATTGAGAGCGATTAAATTTGCCAATGAAAAAGGTTTACGAATATGTCCTTGGTGTAAAGAGAAAGAAACTTTGCAATGAACAGTAGAATATTAGATAAGTAGATTATAACGCCATTAAATTCCTCAACTGACTCACAATGCCTGTTATACAAAACTAATTGTTAAATATTCAAACAGCAGAAATGATATTGCTGAGATATATAGCAGAATATTCAAAACTGGACAGAATGACCAATACTAGGTGGCCGAACTGCCTTATATATATATATATATATATATATATATATATATATATATGGCATGTGCTAAAAGAGTTGCAGAATTCAACAGGGCTATTTCAAGGTAAAACCTGCCAGCAGAGAACTGACGAGAGCGACTTTCGTTTTACCCCTCACGATGAACGCGACTTGCCTACCATCTCCACGGATAAACATGTTTTGGATGTATATGCGATACTGTCATATACTTGTTGAGTTCAATTATGGAGTCTGGTCTAGTATTATTCTTTAATGTTGGTTTTAATGTCCCAATTATGCAGTTAAACTTGTGTATCATGGCCTGTATCATATTTACTTCTTTAATTATACTCAAGACGCTTATTGACACTTATTTCAGAATCTCATTTTCCAATGGTGTTTTTAACGTACTCTAAATGGCAATGGTTTTGTTTTATCTGTTTATACTTTCATGTTAAAGTGTTTTACTGCTGTGCTCAAAGAGCATGCCATCTTTGGTAATACATCTTTAGTTTTTGCCAGCAAGACCTGTTTCGGATGTGTAAGCGATAATAAGTACTGTCATTGACTTGTTGAGCTCAATTATCTAGTCTGGGCCTGTCTTGATCTTTAATGTTGGTTTTAATGTCCCAATTATGCAGTTAAACTTGTGTATCATTACCTGTATAATATATACTTATTTAATTACACTCAAGAAAATTAAATATTGACCCTTGTTCCAGAATCTGATTTTCCAATGTTGTTTATCAACATACTCTTTATGGTAATGGTTTTGTTTTATATATTGATATTTTCATGTTATTTGCTCAATGTGCACGCCATCTTTAGTAATTAATCTTTAGTTTTTGCCAGCAAAACTTGATCGTCTACAAATAAAATTGTTTTTAAAATTGTATTTCCTGGCCTGATTTCACCAATAGTTTGTTTTTAGTTTCTCCATACGCACCATGTACATAGTGTATAGAGAAGGTATTGCACTCCACCAAAAATTCGATACCGAGATTTCACCGGAAATATATGTTATAGGGTCCCCAATATCCAAAAAAAGCATTTTCACCAAAAGGTCCGCGCGCGCGCGCGTGTGTGTGTGTGTGTGTGTGTGTGTGTCCGTGTGTCCTTGTGTCTGTGAACATGATAACTCAAAAACGAAAAGTCGGTAAAATACCAAACTTGGTATTTAAGTTTAGTATCTTCCAGGGATGCTACACGAAGCTTTTGAGAAAAATCCCCCCACCCACAACTACCCTTTACATGGAACTTTTTTCGAAAATTTTGATTTTCTCAAAAATGGCTCTAAAGATTTTGATCGCAATTTCGGATATTAAACATATTTACCTGACAAATGAAATGTATATCTTGAATTTTCTCTGAATAGCCTCAGAAGAGTAGTTTATTCTGGATGAATTTTACTAAATTTTGAATGACTGCTAAACCGTAAGAGATGGACAAAAACTTACTCCACAAAAAATGTAGAGCACTTTAAAACACACAATTTATGTTATATACATTTTTTTCGTAGAGTTCGTCGTTTTTGTGACATTCCTTAATTTTGATTTCTGCTATGAAAAACGTATAATTTTCTCATACAGGAACTTGTCAACTCCTATCTATACAAGCAAAGGAACTTCATTGACATAGCAACCAGCTTTTGACTATCACTTTAACCTACATTGCCCCTTATTTCGCTTCTACTTACAAGGAAGCGAGCAATAAGGCTATTTCTGCTAATTTTTTCTGATTAACATAAAGTAAATAGAAGTATAAGCTTTTTAAGAATTATTTGTTGCAGGGATATGGAGAAAGTCATGTGAATGGTACATATCAGATTTTTACTTTATCTAGCCCCGTATGTACAATGTACATAGGGATAGAGAAGTATTGCATTCCACCCAAAAATTCGATGTCGAAATTTCACCGGAAATACATGTTTTAGGACCCCCTGAATCCAAAAATAGCATTTCCAGAAAAAGGTCCGTATGTGTGTCCGTGTGTCTGTGAACACGATAACTCAAAAACGAAAAGTAGTTAAAATACCATACTTAGTATTTAAGTTTAATATCTTCCAGGGATGCGACACGAAGATTTTGAGAAAAATCCCCCCACCCCAAACTACCCTTTACATGGAACTTTTTCGAAAATTTTTGATTTTCTTAAAAATGGCTCTAACGATTTTAATTAAAATGTCGTATATTAAAGATATTCAGCTGAGTAATAAAATGTATATCTTGAAATTTCTGGGAATAGCTTCTGAAGACCTGTTTATTCTGGATGAATTTTGCTTAATTTGGTATAGCTAATAAAGCATAAGAGATAGACAAGAACTTACAATACAAAATATGTAGGCCTTATTAAAATACACAATTTACGTTATGTACATTTTCTCGTGGAGCTTACGGTTTTTGAGGTATTCATTGTTATTAGTTTCAGTTGTGAAGTTGTTTTCTTTTGCTCTACTCCTTGCCAAGAAAAGAAACGATTTGTAATGACAATCGCATAACGACAGCTTTTAAAACATTTGACTATCGATTTAGCCTAGCGTATTCTTTTATTTTCTTCCTACTTATAAGGAACTAAGTAATAAGAACATTGTGCTGAATACCTCGATTAACAAGGTGCAGAAAGAAGAAGAATCTTATGTAAGAAGTTTGTAGAACGGCTAGAGAAAGTCATGTGAGTGTAACACATCAGATTTTTTCTATAGCATTATTTCGTATCTGTATTAAAAGAGTGGTTGATAAAGAGCAACCTTATCGTAATAATAATAATAATAATAATAATAATAATAATAATAATAATAATATACTTTGTATATGATTGGTTAGTGGCGAGAATGTGACGAAGTTGTTCAAGAGTTATATCGGGGGATTCACCAGGTTACGCCAACCAAAATCGAAGGACAAGGAACGACAGCATGTTTAACGCAGTAGTATTCTAATGTTTAATAACTTTAATTTCAAATGCAAACTGTGTGGGAAACGGGAGGTTCAAAGACAAATTCATAATTAATAATTCACTAACAATTATCAGCTCTACTAAGGAAATAAAATAGAAGTTTTGTTTTGTAATGTTGTTTCAGTTTGAATTGCTATCATATATCAAACCATTAGCACCGTACTCAGTAGGTATCACAATAACTGAATTCGATGAAAGTATTTCCAGAAAGTATTTTAGATTCATCATTCCGTTACACTGGGCCGCGCCGTGGTCAAGTGGTTAGACCACTCCTCTGTGGTCCAATCCCAGGTGACCACATGTGGGATTTGCGGTGGACAAAGCGGCGCAGGGGCGGGTTTTTTCCGGGTTCACCAGTTTCCCCCGCCATCGCATTCCATCAGTGCTCCATGTGTCATGAGTGTCATTGCCATGTGTAGTAAAAGCGGACGTTAAACACTAACAAAAGAAAAAAAAAAAAAAACACCACTGCCTTATACTGCTGTGTGCAGTATATTTGGTATACCCCTTAAACCCTTGTGACTTACAACCAACATTACCGACACATGCCCGTTTACGACGTATGACTTACAGAACTGAACAGTGATTTGGAAAGATCCTGTATTTTCTTTTCAAACCAAAGTTTTTGGACTATGAATGCAGCACCCAATTTGGACTAAACGAGGCAAGAGAATACCAATCAAAATTTGGTAACCTAGAGTTCTCGGAATAGCTTGAAATCAGTATAATGCACAACATTATCAGGTTGCTGATTGCATTTCAGCGAGGCAGGTGATAGTCCCCTTAATTAATCCTTGTAATTACCTGCGGGGCTAAAACCCTATGACATATTTATGCCACTTCAGCTAGTAGCACTTCCCCTTCCACTAAGAATCCCTTTGTGGTAAAACGCTCTCTTAGGTGAATATCTATTGTAAAAGTTCTTAAATGTTGATGCTGTATCGATTTGTAAAACTGTTCTATTTCTCTTGACACATAGAAGTTCAAGTTTTAACAGCTCAGGACAATACAACTGAATTCTTTCATTGCTAATGAAAATATATACCTACATAAAAATCTGATGTGTTACACTCACGTGACTTTCTCTAGCTGTTCTACAAATAAACTTCTTACAAAAGATTATTCTCATATCTGCACCATGCAAATCGAGATAAACATTAGCAGAATGTTCTTATTGCTTAGTTCCATATAAATAGAAGGGAACTAAAGGAATGCACTAGACTAAAGTGATAGTCAATTTTTTTTAAAAGCTGTCGTTATGCAATTGTCATTGCAAATCGCTTCCTTGCTTCGCCAGGAGTAGAATAAAAGAAAAACGGACACTTCCTACCTGAGAAAAGTATAAGTACTTTAAATTGAAACTTATAACAAGGAAACTGATAACAGCTCCACGAAAAAAATGTATATGACATAAATTGTATATTTTAACGAGATCTATATTTTTTGTGTAGTAAGTTTTTGGCTATCTCTTACGGTTTACTAGTTATGCAAAATTCAGCAAAATTCATCCAGAATAAACAGGTCTTCCATTCCCAGAAAATTCAACATTTTATTTGTGACAGAAATGGCTTTAATATGTGGTGTTCTAATCAAAATCGTTAGAGTCACTTTTAAGAAAAAAAAATTGTCAATATTTTTTCCATATAAAGGGTAGTTTGGGGTGGGGGGATTTTCTTGAAAATTTTCGTGTGACATCCTTGAAAGATACCAAACTTAAATACTAAGTTTAGCATTTAACCGTCTATTCGTTTTTTAGCAATGCTGTCCACAGACACACACACACACACACACACACACACACATATAAGGACCTTATTCTGAATTTTTTTTTTGGGGGGGGAGATTCAGGGGGCTCCTAAAACCTATATTTCCGGTGAAATCTCGGATCGAATTTTTGGGTGGAATTATATATATGGAGCTAGAGAAAGTAATATATATATAACGATAATACCTCGCATTGACCAAAGACGTTTTCTAGTCAGACTATGTACGTAAGACAAATAAAGTGTATATCTTGAATTTTCTGAAGAGTACTTTATTCTGGATACATTTTGCATCAACTACTAAACCGTAAATGTAGAGGACGTATGTTGTATACATTTGTTTCGTGGAGTTGATCGTTTTTTAAATATTCCTTGTTTTTGGTTTCAGCTTTGAAAAACTTATACTTTTCTCATACAGGAATTTGCCAATTCGTGTCAATACAAACAAACGAACTTCAGTCACATAGCAACCAGCTGTTGGCTTTCACTTTAACCTATGGTACTCCCTTATTTCGCTCCTATTTACAAAAGCAAGAAATAAGGCTATTTCTGCTAGTTTTTCTCGACTAGCATGAAATAAGTAAAAGAATAACTTATTAGCAATAATTTGTTACAGAGATATAGAAAAAATCATAATGGAACACATCAGATTTGTTTCCATTAATTTTTCTCTTCATTCCGTCTGTATCAATAAGTTCTTTCAATTCACAATGAAGCCGAGATAGGGGAAACAAGTGTGTTGTCACAGAAAACCTCAGAGCTACTTTTAAGTATTGCACAAGGATGGACTACACAGTTGGAATTGTGGAATATTTTAGAACCTCATTGGCTAGTTTCAATTAAACATTGTTTGAGATTTGAGGCCAACCCGGCCAAACGGATAAACATCGCTACAAAGAGTGTGGGGATGTTTTTAGTCGATATAACCACTTGGCAGAACCAGGGTTTGCCTCTTTGCGACGTCGCGTCGTATATGTTCATAGGACTGTGGTGATTTAGAAAATACTACCAAATTATCCTTGTTTTAGAGACACATGGAATCTACCTCTGTAGAGATTTGGAGCTGTTCATCAGCATTAAAAGTGGGCAGCTTACATATTTGTTTAGAGTGCAGTTTTATGGTATATATTATTTTTTTCAACTGCCATCTGTGAAAATCCACGAGATGGGGCGATTTCCAACTAGATAATTCGAAGTTCCATATGATCAGAATAATAATAATTTGGCTACAAAACAAGTACGTACCTACATATCCTCTGATGACTTAGATCTCTCCCCATTGATATTTAGCACTTAATACCCAGTATGATCAAAATAATAATTTGGCTTCGAAACAAGTATGTACAGATCTTTTGATGGCTTAGATCTCTCCCCATTGATATTTAGCACTTAAGACCCAATATGATCAAAATAATAATTTGGCTTCGAAACAAGTATGTACAGATCTTTTGATGTCTTAGATTTCTTCCCATTGATATTTAGCACTTAAGACCCAATATGATCAAATAATAATTTGGCTTCAAAACATGTATGTACACATCCACTGATGGCTTAGATCTCTTACCATTGAAATTTAGCATTTAATACCCAATATGATCAAAATAATAATTTGGCTTCAAAACAAGTATGCACAGATCTTTTGATGTCTTAGATCTCTTCCCATTGATATTTAGCACTTGAGACCCAATGTGATCAAATAATAGTTTGGCTTCAAAACAAGTTTGTACATATCTTCTGATGTCTTAGATCTCTTCCCATTGATATTTAGCACTTAAGACCCAATATGATCAAATAATAATTTGGCTACAGAACAGGTATGTACACATCCACTGATGGTTTAGATCTCTTCCCATTGATATTTATTAACTAAGATCCAATATGATCAAAATAATAATTTGGCTACAAAACAGGTATGTACACATCCACTGATGGTTTAGATCTCTTCCCATTGATATTTAGCACTTGAGACCCAATGTGATCAAATAATAATTTGGCTTCAAAACAAGTTTGTACATATCTTCTGATGTCTTAGATCTCTTCCCATTGATATTTAGCACTTAAGACCCAATATGATCAAATAATAATTTGGCAACAAAACAGGTATGTACACATCCACTGATGGTTTGGATCTCTTCCCATTGATATTTATTAACTAAGATCCAATATGATCAAAATAATAATTTGGCTACAAAACAAGTATGTACATATCTTCTGATGTCATAGATCTCTTCCCATTGATATTTAGCACTTAAGACCCAATATGATCAAAATAATAATTTGGTTACAAAACAAGTATGTACACATCCTCTGATGGCTAGCACTTAAGACCCAAGCTTAGTGACACGTCTGTACAAAAGATCAATTGATTTGAGTATTTGCAGCACAAGCAAACGAATGTTCCGTCCCAACGGTATTCCACTACATTTATTCACTGTGTCTGCGTCGGAGCTATAATCAGCCATATTATAATTTGTATCTTGAGACAGTTTCAGTACCACGTGACACCATATAAATAAATCCGTAAACAAAGGCAATTTTAGGTTATGCTGAATTAAGGGTGGAGTGGACGAAGACTGTTGGGCGGTATTAATGGGGATTGGCTATAACACCTACCACAGTGACGTGTCTGTCCAAGAGGTACCTCAAGGGACAACTTTACGGCGATATTAAGCACTTGAAATATATTTGATGGATTATATGGAAGAGAGGTAATGTTAAGTCATCTTCTTTGACATCGTTCAAAAAATTATATTTTGATTTTGGTATGTTCTACTTGTCTTAGGAAGAGTACCTCCAAAGAATAAACTTCGCTCTTATCGATGTTATGGTATACGTCCAATATCCTTGCTTACAACCCAACCTTAGTAAAATTTAATTACAACGCATCTAATAACTTAATGCAAAGTCCTGCCGTTGGCCAAGTGGTTAGACATCGCCTCTCACAAAGATAGTCCGGGTTCGATCCTAAGCGACCGCATTTGTGGTGGACAAAGCAGCGCAGAGGCGGGTTTTCTCCGGGTTCTGCGATTTCCCCCACCATCACATTCCATCAGTGTCATCGCCTGTGCTACCATGGTAGTAAAAGCGATCGTTAAACTCTATCCCAAAAAAAATTTAATGTAACATTGCATTTATTTTGCCTGCCAAATGTAAAGCAAAGATTACTACACTAGCATTCAGTGCTAGGAGATTAAAATCAATATATCACTAAAAATATAATTATTTTTCTCTAACAGAAAAGTTTAAATATTAAAAAAAACTGATGTGCTCCATTCACATGACTTTCTCTACATCTCTGCAAATCATTGCTAAAAAGCTTGTGCTTCTTTTTACTTCATGCTAATCGACAAAAAATTAGCAGAAATAGTTCTTATTCCTACTTGCTTCCTTGTAAGTAGTAACGAAATAATGGAACACAATAGGTTAAGGTGATAGTCAAACGCTGGTTGCTATGTGACTGAAGTTCGTTTATATGGACAGAAGTTGACAAATTCTCGTATGAGAAAGGTTTAAGTTTTTTAAAGCTGTAACCAATAACAAGGATTATCTCAAAAACGGTCAACTCTACGAAAAAAATGCATATAACATAATTTGTATGTTTTAACGTGATCTACATTTTCTGTTAAGTAAGTTTTTCTCTATCTCCTACGGTTTGCCAGTTATGCAAAATTCCGTAAAGTTCATCCAGAATAAAATAGTCTTCAGAAGCTATTCCCAGAAAAGTTAAGATATACATTTTATTTGTCAGATAGATATCTTTAATATACGATATTTTAATCAAAATCGTTAGAGATCGTTGGGGGAAATTTTTTGAAAATCTTCGTGTCGCATTCTTGGAAGACACTGAATTTAAATGCCAAGTTTGGCATTTAACGAACTTTTCGTTTTGAGCTATGCTGTCCACGGACACACACACGCACACACGGACCTTTTTCTAAAAAGTTTTTTTTTATTCAGGTGGACCCAAAACAAGTATTTACGGTGAAATCTCGATATCGAATTTTTGGGTGCATTACAATACCTTCTATGTATACTAGAGAAAGTACATGTAGAGAAAGTAAAAAACCAAAAAGAGTGTTGACCTTGCATTCAATGCAACCTTACAATATGTTAGCACATCTGAAAATTGGAGAATCCATGTCTAATTTTCTACTTTGTGTTGATGTTACAGTAATTGAAGCGACGGATGCGAACGAGAAGAACATCTTGGCACTGTCCACAGCAATCGAGAACGGAAAACTCAGCTGGGCGGGTACTCCTGTTAAACAAAAGGAACCTTCTCTCTCTTCCTTGCAGATAACAGATGCCACTTCTCTAGCAGAAAACGCTAAACTGGGTGAGTACAAGTTCAGTTAACAGTTTCATATTAAATATATAGCACATTCAAGAGGTCCCGAGCTAGGGTGAGTTAACCGGATAAAGGTTTTCCCTTAGCCTGAGAAGACAAATGTCGAGTACCTCCAAGCTCTGTGGTCCTCGGATTCATTTTATTCAGCATACAATATGACAAACCATGTTAATGGACGTTAAATTACAAAATATATATTTCAGTAGCCTAAAGCTATACGTCTGTAATGTTTTAATGGTTCTTAATAATAGCAGTAATGTCATAGTTGCATGTCCACTTTCAGCACTTGATCTTTTGTTAGTTAAATTAATTAAAATAAGGTTGCACACAACGCTATGTTAAAATGTTATAGTGATAGCAAATTTATGGATGTCTCAGAACAAGGTTAGTATTGAGTTGACACAACAGCCATAATAATAATAATAATAATAATAATAATAATAATAATAATAATAATAATAATAATACCAACTAAAATAGCGTACAATTCTGAGCTGTGAATATAGGTTACTTTATAATTTACAGCGTAAAAGAACACTAAATTACGACATGTTATTAACTACCCTGAACAACAACGTTGCAACAAAAACTGAAAGAAAGGAGCATATAGAACAATAATGAATACATTTTGCATTATAATTTTAGTTCTCACACTCATTGTGGCTTTCGAAGGAGGTGTGATCAATACCACCTAGAAAGAAGGCCTGTGTATTAAAACAAGACGGACGCCTATGTTAGCCATTGATTATAGTGAACAGTAGAGGTGGTTTAGTGTTTAAAACTTAAGATGTAATTAACAAGAATGTTATCTCCGTGGTCGAGTGGTTAGCGAGCTGACTTCTCACCCGGAGATGACCTCGATTCCCGGCTGGGGCATGGAATTTTTCTTTAACCACAGTTATTCCCTATCCTCCACAAGTCTGGAAGTATGTACATATGTGAAAGTGAATGTGTGTGTATGAGGAAAATAAAACGATTTAAACTCAACTTAGAGATGAGTTGTTTCTAATGCAAAGCCCCCATAATGACCTTAGATGTTAAAGGGTGCTATATAAATGAAACAATAAAAAAAATATTATCTCCTTATGGCATGTAATTCACAAGTAATTCACAAACCTAAATACAGAAAATATGAACACTTATTATGGGCTAGATTATAAAAAATAATGTATTGCAGAATTCTTTGTTTTGACAGTGGAAGCAAGTTTTCTCGAAGTTTTGTTTTTAAATAAAACGAAGATAATTATAATAATCGTGTCGGTATTTGAAGCATTGGTATGGAGCTGATGGAGCCTAGAACTTAGTTTATCCAGTCTTGATTCTGTATGTCATAAACTGCTGAATACGAGTTTCTTATTATAATGTATTACTATGGCGGTTCTTTGTAAATATCATAAATAATAATAATAATAATAATAATAATAATGGTATATCCGTGTGTTTAGCAGTGCGAGCGAATGGAACAGGCACATCTTCTCCCGCAGTTTCTGGTGACACTTCCAGTGAAGGAAGTTCATTGGACTTAGGCACTACGTATCACCGAATGGACCAACTGAAGAAGCTGCAATATCCAACATCGACATGGTTCCAGTTTTGTGCACTAATGAGGAGAATGCTGTTACAGCAGAGTCGTAATAAGGTCAGTCATATTAAAAAATATTTTCTTGTTTTAAAGTAAGAAGAATCGAGTTTATTTTTAAATTTTATTTTTTTATTTTAGCTTAACGTCCGATAGGTCATTTCGGACAGTGAATGAAATCGGTGAAATTGTGCTCAAATAACCTCGGAGTTCATAGAATCGACATTCGTCTTCACAGGATATAGGAAAACCCGATAAAAGTTTATCCGGGTGGTAACTCAGCCTAACGTGTTATCCCATACTACAAAGGCCGGCTACACAAGTTTTATTACTGCATTAAGTGTATATATACGATATTCAGATGTAATATTTCAGCAAGAGAATGTGTTTAACACTTGCCTGACAGGGTACTGGGGTCGCTTGATAAGTCCCAACCCTCTTAATGAAAACAGCATTTAAAAAGTATTTTTTTTTTCTCTCCCCTCAACACAATCTCCAGAAAGACAAATCCGTTGTCATATCGGTGTTATAATTTAATTAAACCACTTCTGTAGTGCGATTTATCAAGGTCTTAAAATTAACTGTTTACCGCAACAATGACCTCTTTGTTGTGAAATCTTCGTCCTCCAAGAATTTTTTTGTGGTTTGGGAACAGGTAGTATTCACTGGGTGCTAGATCTGGCGAATAGGGTGGATGTTCAAGCAAGTCGAAACTTTAATTCGCACATTTTTCCCATTGCAATGACTGAAAGATGGGCCGAAACATGGACGTGATGAAACAAGTTGTTTTTTTTTCTAGTCACCAGTGATAATTTTACCCTTTTCCAAACAACCAATAAAAATAATTCCCTGTGCATCCCAGAAAACACTCGCCATTACCTTCTTAGCTGACAAATTTAACTTTGCCTTTTTCGTAGTTGGTTCACCTGGCGCAATCCACTGGTTTGACTTTGATTTACTTTCTGGAGTGTAGTGATTCCAAGTGTTATCCATGGTAATAAGCCGCCTCAAAAATGCAATGGAAATTTTACGGTAGAGTTCCACATTCTTAAGAGAAACAGTTTTTCTTTGCAACTGTTGATCAGGTGTCAACAAACGCGGCACTCATCTTGCACAGACCTTGTGAAAGCCCAAAATATTACTTAAAATATTACCTGCACGTTCTTTTGATATGTTTACAGCCTCTGCTATCTCAAACAACTTTAATCTATGGTCTTCCAATACTAAACGATGAATGTTTTCAATTAACTCTGGAGTTGTCTCTTCTACAGGGCGTCCAGAGCGAGCCTCATCACTGGTGCTCGTACGTACCATTTTAAACTGTGCAACCCACCTTTTAATATTGAAGATGAAGGGGAAGTCTTTCAATGTACTGTCCATCTCCTCCTTAATTTCTTTGGGCGTTAAGCCTTTCAAATGGAAGTATTTAATCACTGCTCTATTTTCCAAATCCTCCATTTTCGTGAAAACTCTATAGTCTTGTTTAAGATGCTGTCATTCGAAAACTAAACAAGTTATTGACCTGCAACTATGCATACAAGCTAGTCTAGAGTTGAACTATACGATGGTACCGTCTAACTGGCCTAGTGTTACCATATGTGAGGCCCGGGACTTATCAGCCGACCCTCGTATACTGTCCCTCCTCTTCAGGGCGACCATACTTTACACAAGTACAGTCCCGTTTCTCTCCATTATCCCGTAGGTTTCATTATGCCTCATTATGTTATTTATAAACAAGTTTCTAACCTAACTTATTCATATTTTAACATCAATAATATGTAAAAAGTTTAATGATTCCGAAAGAAAAGAGAGGCAAATTTATCAACATATCTAACAAGAAACATTCGCGGAGTGTATTGAAATAAAATTAATTACGATGGAAACTTCAGATATAATCAATACTTACTGCACCAATTTTAGCTGCCCATAGCGGTAATTATCCATGTTGGTGAGTCTTATAGTTTTTGGTGCAATAATGAATAGCACAGGAAAAATATGTATAATATAAGTATTATATTTCATTTAGTTGTACGAACCTATTATTAAGCTTGTTTATGGGTCTTGATATAGAAATATGTTAAACACAAACGTAAACGACAATATGCGACTGGATAAATGATGCAGTTATGAAGTTAGGTGTTGAGCAAGTTGAATTCTCCGTAGGCATTTCAGTTAGCAATGCGCATATTGTCGTTTACATTTGTATTTAACACATTTGTACACCAAGATCACAAACATGCTTGGCAATAGGGATGTGCAACTAAATGAAATAGATACTCTTACTTGTATTTCCCGTGTATTTATCATTACACCCATTATATATAAACCTCGCCAACGTGAATAATTACCGCTATGGGCACCTAAAAGTTTGCAGTAAATATTGATTATACTTGACGTTTCCATCGTAATTAATTTTATTTCAATATGGGTGAGACACTCCGCGAATGTACCTTGTAAGAAAACTGCGCAAATACTTTCCTGTTAGGTGGACACGACTTAGTGTCAAGGCATGACAGACGACTTGTATGCTACATAGCAGATCGTGATGTATTGGTGGTTCCATCCCATATACCTTCGAATGGCTCCTTAGAGGAAAGAGTTCAACGAAGTCAAATCTGGCAATCAAACAGACCAAATAGGTTCATCAAATCCAATCTGTTTCACTGTATAGGTGTGATCGAGTAGTTCTCTATTCCTCCCTAGCTATGGGCGATTGTGCCGTCCAAATTAAAGACCAGAAAGTTCATCACCAGTACAATAGGCGATCCTATTACTAGACCTACTGATTTTAGCTGATTTAAAGATTTTCGAAATCTCTTAAAGACAAAGGATGCGGAAGGACCGATGACATAATTGTCGAGAATGTCCCACAACTAGATCCATTGACCTCGGACTCTATCTTGTTCAATCCAGTAAATATTACCATTGGCACAGCAGTGCATATTATTTATATTTACAGCTCTATCATTAAAGTAGTTATTCTCATTATGTGTATGACGTGCGGTATATGTCGGGATGCTCAATTGGAGTTGCACATCTCTTCCTCAAGAATATATTGAACTTCCTCATTCGATATGGATGCCAAAGGTGCTTCATGATGCGTTGTGCAAGGCCACTTTATACCCAGATATGCGGCCATATCTCATTAATAATAATTGCTGATTGTGATGAAAGCGTTAGAGAATTTTCAGTCTGAAGACTCGCACTCAGGTAATGGTTAACCTCAACTATTCCCTGTAGCGTCTTCTCGATTCCTGAGGTTTTCTGCTAGCCTGTGAAATAAGTAATACCGTGTTTCCTGTCTAAAACTTGCGTTTGTTCACTTGCAGAAATTGAAACCAAGATCACGAATCCAGCTTGTGTACCTATGACTGGGAAATATTCTGGTAGATACGAATACTATGTTTCGCTTGATTAAACATTTCCAGGGGTTATCTAATTACTGTCTTTTAGAAACATTTGAAATTTGGAATCAAAATACGAAGTTTAATATCTTATATATTCCATTCACATGCATTTCTCTACATCTCTGCAACAAATTATTGTTAAAAAGCTTATGCTTTTATTTACTTCATGCAAATCGGGGAAAAAATAGCAGAAATAGTCTTTCTTACTTGCTTCCATGTAGGTAGGAGGGAAATTGCGGAGTGCCATAAGCTAAAACGATAGTCAAAAGCTAGTTGCTATGTGATTGAAGTTCCTTTGTTTGTACGGACAGCAGTTGACAAATTCCTGTATGAGAAAATTAATGATGATATTGGCTCTACCGGTGTAAGGCCTGGACTCGAATCCTGGTGGAAACAAGCTGCCTGATTGAGGTTATAATTGAAATGTTCCCTCCCTTAGAGACCTAGAAGGTTGAGTTATGTTCCTCAGTGACTGGATTCGTTTCCAGGTCTTTAAAAAGTTTCTGTGCAGATTCAAGAAAGTTGTGGTCTTGGCTTATTTCAGGGGCAGTTCGTTCTGCTGGTCGGTGCTATCAGCAAAAGAAGAAAACATGGTTTAAAGCATTTTATCCTTCCGTACTTTAGCAACAAAACTTGAGGAGTACGAATTGCCACCATATAACGGAGAATGAAACTGATTTTGTCGCCAATATAAGAATCATTTGCAACCTATATTATGGTCCAGCTCTACGGGGCACGTACCATCCAACTACTACATACTATCAGCGACAGCTTCCAGGGATCATTCTAAGCGTTTATTTCTACCGGAGGGTGTAATTATAGTGCACCGTATTGTCTTATGTTAAATTTGTGCCATTCAACTATTTCGCCATTAGTTCCAAATAAATGCATTTGAATAATAATGTTGAAAATATTTTGGAGCAATTGTATGGTTTTACATTCTAAAATATCCGGGCTGTTTTGCCGTGGTGTGCAGGTTAAAACATTTTGGCCTGATGTTTTGTCCCTCTTTGAGAGGGGTATCTTCAGAGGTGCTGTTAACAATGTCGCTTCTCTCTCAAGAACAGGGAGAAAAAGTTAGGTAAATGTTTTAGACTATAGACAACGGCAAAACAGCTCACAATTATTAGCATATATCTATACCAAGAATTATAGAAGTTTGCAAATATATTGGTACAAATCAGAATAACAGACCATGGACACCGGCTGTGAAAGCTTAGCATATATTCAATTTTAAGGCTCACTTTCATTTAATGAACGATGGACCGACATTTTTTTTTAGTTTAGTGAATGTCCTAATGAAAATACTAATTCAAAATCTTCTCGGGCTTCTAGCCAGGTAAAAACTTGGTCAAACCAAGTTTTTACCTGGCTAGAAGCCCGAGAAGATTTTGAATTAATACGTCGCCAGGAAAGCTTCAGTTCTTATGAAAATACTAATGTTGATAATACACAAGTTTTAGGCATTTTAAAATCACAACATAGATACAGATTATTCTTTGCTCTATAGATATTAGCAGATAATTTATAATAACGGAGTGGTTCCAGGTGCAATTTCAGGCTGGAGGTTTGAAATTTTTCTTTACCCCCCCCCCCTCACTAGCAAAAATTAACATAATGGTTAACAGTGAACCTCATTGCCCATGAGCAATTGCTCCAAAGCCAAAACCACCTTTATGACTAATTGTAAGATGCTAAAGGTGGTGTATAGATTGAACGAGCAAAAAACAAAAAAACACAAAAATCAGAAGAAGAAGAAGAAGAAGAAGAAGAAGAAGAAGAAGAAGAAGAAGAAGAAAATATTCTCCATATATAAAAAGATTTATGGAGACTTAACTGTTCTTAATTAAGGGGTATCTTAAAACTTGCAGTTTTAAGTACTCAAACCAACTTTATCATTTGTACAGTTTGCAGGATACAAGACTAAAATTAAAATATCATTTTTACTTTCCCTACGCGTGTAAAGAGAAGGTATTGCATTCCACCCAAAAATTCGATACCGAGATTTCACCGGATATACACGTTTTAGAGTCTCCTGTATAAAAAAGGAATTTTCAGAAAAAGGTCCGTGTGTGTCCGTGTATCTGTGAACACGATAACTCAAAAACGAAAAGTCAGTAAAATACCAAACTTGGTATTTAAGTTAAGTATCTTCTAGGGATGTGACAAAAAGATTTTGAGGAAAATCCTCCCAACCAAACTACCCTTTACATTCTCTCAAAAAGGTTCTAACGATTTTGATTAAAATGCCGTATATTAAAGATATTTATATGGCAAATAAAATGTATATCCTGAATTTTCTGGGAATATCATCTAAATGCCTCTTTATTCTGAATGAACTTTGTTGAATTTTTGCGTAACTGTTAACCGCAAGAGAGAGAAAAAAAATTACTGCACAAAAAATGTAGATAACGTTAAAACACACAATTTATGTCATATACGTTTTTTTTTCGTTGAATTTGACCATTTCTGCGATATTCCTTTTTACTTGTTTCAGATTTAAAATACTTTAACTTTTTTCACAAGAAAAGGTGCAAACTCCTGGCGCTGCATAAAAGCGGATTTCATCCACATGGCAACCGACTTTTAAAAAAAAAAAAATTGACTATCGTTTTAGGCTAGCGTAATCCCTTATTTTCCTTCTGATTACAAGTAAGCAAGTAATTAAGACAGTTTCTGCTAATGTTTATCTCGATTATCATAAAGTAGATAGAGGAATATGATTTTACCAATAATTTGTTACAGTAATGTAGAGAAAGTCATGCGAATGGAACACATCAACAACTCCATGGCACGACAGCTCACAAGAAACCTTGGCCTACCGCCCGGCCGCTGGTCCTCCATCTCGGTTCATGACAGACGTCATGGATGGAGTGCAGTATTGGAGGGTGAGACGTGGTCAGTGCCTCGAACCACCCCCTCCCGGCCGGTTAATACGATCCTCACGACCTGAATCCGCTACTTCTCCATCAAGTAATTGGCCCCCCTCCCCAGGGATCTCTCGAGGCTGAGTGCACCCCTGACCAGGTCTCACAGCGGGAGAGAAAAAAATCCACGCCGATATTAGGAATCGAACCCAGGTCTCCAGTTTGGTAAGCAGCTGCGCTACCACCGGCTAAGGAGACGACCATGGAACATGTCACATTTTTACTTTCTCTACGCAGCGCACTATGCACATAATGTTTAGAGAACGTATTGCACTCCACCCAAAAATTCGATATCAAGATTTCACTGGAAATATATTTTAGGGTACCCCGTATCAAAAAAAAAAACAAAACAAAAAAAAACAACATTTTCAGAAAAACGTCTGTGTGTGTCCGTGTGTCAGTGTGTCTGTGAACACGATAACTCAAAAACTAAAAATCTGTAAAATACCACAAAGTTGGTATTTAAGTTTAACATCTTCCTGGGAAGCGACACGAAGATTTTGAGAAAAATCCCCCCACCCCAAACTACCCTTTACGTGGGAAAATGTTCAATAATTTTGACTTCCTCAAAAATGGCTCTAACGATTTTGATTAAAATGTCGTATATTAAAGATATTAAATGACAAATAAAATGTATATCTTGAATTTTCTGGGAATAGCCTCTGAAGACTACTTTACTCTGGATGAATTTTACGGAATTTTGCATAACTGTTAAACCGTAAGAAATGAACAAAAACTTACTTCACAAAAAATGTAGAGCACGTTAAAATACACAATTTATGCTATATACATTTTTTTCGTGGAGTTGATTGTTTTTGTGATATTCCTTGTTTTTATTTTCGCTTTGAAAAACTCATACTTTTCTCATACAGGAATTTGTCAACTCCTGTCCATACAAAAAAAGGAACTTCAGTCACATAGAAACCAGTTTTTGACTATCACTTTAACCTATGGTACTCCCTTATTTCGCTTCTACTTACAAGGAAGCAAGTAATAAGACTATCTCTTATAATTTTTTCTCGTTTAGCATGAAGTAAATAGAAGCATAAGCTTTTTAACAATAATTTGTTGTAGAGATGTACAGAAAGTCAGGGTGAATGTTACACATCAGATTTTTATAATTATGCGTTGCTTTGTATTGACTTTTTACAGCACTAACCGATTCCTGGTCCACGTTGCAGATAAGAGCTGCGCTAAGGAGAGACGACAATGGAACACATCACTTTTTATAATTATTCGTTGCATTGTATTAACTGTTTGCAGTATGTGGTGTAACTGGTTACGGGTTCGTATCCCTGGTGCAGGTTATGGGTATTGGGGAATGGTGTGGATATGTGGGTGCCCTATCTCAGGATTTTTACTAGCAGGGAAACTATTTCAGGGTGTGGTACGACACAAGTGCTTTATCCAATCAGTTCGTCTTTTTTTCCGCCGTCAAACATATACGCATTCCTCTTAGTTTTCTACTATGAAATTACACCCGAACCCTACTGTTATTATTTATTAATTTTGAAGCAGTGATCTCGTCCGTATTCTGGTCGGTCTTAAAATTAATTATTTCCGTCACAACTACGGATTACACCACGCGCTCAAATATCACCTCTGGGTTCTGCCGATGCTCTGCACCAAGCGCCTCAAACATTGTCCCCTGAACAGCGAGCATTGTTTTCTTGGTATCTTGGGCCACCAGCTCGTGACAACTCGGCTACTTATACGTGTTTGAAATCTTTCTTTCCTTCCCATTTTCAATGTACATTTATATTTCCCTTCTTGATATAATGTATATTATTAGCTAATGATTTATCTTTCCCTTCTGAATAACTCTTTTCCCCGTGACAAGACATGTACTCCCTCAAACACTAACCGATTCCTGGTCCACATTGCAGATAAGAGGCGCTAACTTCTTCTGCAACTCCTAAATTGTTTGTATCTAGAATGCTTTTGAATTTACAAATAATATTCACTGAAATATTTACAGCTTGCTATCCAGCTGCAGATGATTCACCATCTGATCTGCGCTCTCTTTGTTGGACTGGTGACTTACCAGAGTGCTAACGATGGTCATGAGATGTTCAAGCATGTCAAGTTCTGTACTGGAGTCATCTTGTTTCATGCCTACACATGGTGCATGGCTCCTGTATTACTATGTAAGTAAATGTCTTTATTGAATCTGCATGCATATATAAAAGGTGGTGGTACATATCAGTCGTGTTGCAAAGTAAATTCAAATAAATTCATAATTTTAAAATAGCTGCACCTATTCTTCAACAAACTGCTCTCAAAAAAGCTTTTTCTCTCGCATGCTTCACGTTAAGGTGGCACTGTGGTTACGTGACTCACATTCGAGAGATCGTGGATTCGATTCCCGTTGCCGGTCTTACATACCATTTTTTTATTTGTATTTTTAATTGTTATTTTAGTTTATTTAGTCTTTTAATTTATTGTATCGTTGTATTCCACCCAAAAATTCAATGTCGAGATTTCACCGGAAATATGGTTTTGAGGTACCCTGAATAAAATGTAGATCTCGTTAAAACACACAATTTGTTTTTTTTCCTCTCCCCAACCATTTCCAAGATATTCCTTAGTAGTTTTAAAATTTCCAATATTTAAACTTTCTCAATACGAAGTCGGTTATGGCATTGAAACCTATTTGCTATTTTGGAATCAAGGGGGCATATTTCCGATGAAATTTCAACATCCAATTTGTGGGTGGAATACAACACTTCGCTTACTATATACATATGGTAGAGAAGGTAAAAATGGTATAAAGTTTACAGGTTAGTGTCCAGATACCTAAGTACTGCAAACAGGCGAGGAGGCAAAGAACATGAAAAAGAATGGAAAACCATGAAATGTAAATCTCACAAAATATGTTTACGAGTAGTCGTAAGCGAACTAGGCTGTCTGTAAACCTCGTTGCAAACTAAGGTATGCCTCTTCCCGTAACAGGTATGCAGATAATCCTTCGTGTGATAAAAGAGTTCAGAATTCAACAGGAAAATTCGAAGCTAACACCGGTCAATGGCAGTATAATCAGGTGGCGGCGAACACACCTCTGGCATATCAGCAAAAATAGTGAAGGAATCGCGCTTTTAAAGAGGCAGTTTCCAGACTTGTACAATTAGAGCCTATGATGATATACAAGAACATTGCAAACAGACCGAAAACGTTGTAAACTATTTCCAGTTATAGAGCCTTTATTTTCGAGAGAATAAATTCACCAATCAGTATCCACCAATAGCAAGTTTTGTAATTGTTTAGATGCTGTTCTAATTTAACATTAGAAATTAGCTCTACTGGCAAATCAAAACATTAAAGCACCATGACAAAAGGCATGTATGAAAGTACAAAGTGTTTCACAATATTATTGTTATTATTATTATTATTATTATTATTATTATTATTATTATTATTATTATTATATACGCTATACAATATGCAGAATAAATCAGAACATGATAGAGATAACATGCAAACCAAAAGTACTAAAGTTTTATACAAATAACTTTGTATGTTAAAGAATACACAATATGTTCTATTTGTCTTGTTGCTTTTTTGATGAATAATGACCTTAAATTATTTTCATGTTTTTAATGAGGATAAATTTAATTTTGCAGAGAGCTGTCTCTATAGCACAATATATCCTTTTGCTGATATTTCTAACATAAAATTTTCATTGCAGATCCTAAGGAAGTGAAATTAATGAAGAAGGAGTATTTCAATCATTGGTATAACCTCACATCCTTCTATTTTGCAAGCATGATCTCAAAAATTCCTTTAATGGTAAGTATACCAAGTGTAATGTTTTATTATCCTATTAATGCTAAATACTTTTTCACAAATACTGCATTTGAGTGAGCTCTACATTTTCCTATAGTAGTTTTTTGACTGTGCTTTTCTGCCAAGGATAATAAATTGCTGCTTATTTAATGTTTTTATATAAGAATAGAAATAAAACATTTAGAAGGTAGAGGGAGACTGAAAAATTCAAATCTTGACAATGGCTTTGAATTTTTCAGTCTGTTTCTGTCTTTCAAACATCTTAGCCTACATTTGCTTCTACAAAAAAAAAAAAAAAAAAAAAACAACAACAACAACAAAATATATGTTTTATAATAATCCAACAAGAAATGTATGTATTTGCTCTGGAGCAGATTATAAATACTTATATTCTTTTGTGACCTTTTCAGATAACATTGACAATGGCATTTGAAGCAATAGTATACTTCATGAATGGTTTACCTGCAGAACCTTATAGGTTTTTTTGCTTTTTTGTTATTGGAATGTTGACTTCAGTTGTTGCAGAAGGTTTAGGCATGGCCATAGGTGCTACTTTTAACATTACGGTGAGTTTCATGCATTTAATTATTATACTTTACATTTCATTAAATGTTTATTCTTCAAATTTTAACATATATATTTTCTCATGTGAACGTCTATTAGAATTATAGGAAATGGACTTATAATTATGCAACTTCATCATAGAGTTCATATTTCTGGTGATCACATTTTAACATTGACCAGGCATTTGTTTTTACAGATTATATGCAATATAAAATGTTGCAATTTGTTGTACTGTTGCTTTTAATAGAGCTAATCTAATATGTCATACACTTTTTTGCATGTATGTAAGACATTTTCCATAATTATTTTTTGAATGTTAGAGAAGCATTCCTACATTAATATTTAATTTACATTATATAATGCTTAATCCTTATATTATAAATGTGTATTGATTTTTTAAAAGAATTATATTTCTATATTTACCTTTAGAAGATGTTCAGAACTGAGTTTCAATGAAAAACTGAAATATGTTATTATTTATTTATATATCCATCATTAAGTTTACAGTGCTAAGGAATGCTCATAAGCACTGGTGGATCAATGATCTTAAAACTAAAGTACAAACTAAAACTAATAAAAATTATACTTAAGATAAAAGCAATTTAATCATCATACATATTGATTTCTCTATACGTGCTATGTACATAGTGTAGAGAGAAGGTATTGTAATGCACCCAAAAATTCGATACCGAGATTCACCGTAAATACATGTTTTGAGACCTCCTGAATAAAAAAAAAATTTTAGAAAAATGTTCGTGTGTGCTGGTGTCTGTATGTATGTGTGTGTGTGTGTGTGTGTGAACAGCATAGCTAAAAAACGAAAAGTCCGTTAAAAACCAAACTTGGTATTTAGGTTTGGTATTTTCCAAGGATGCGACACGAACATTTTCAAGAAAATCCCCCCACCCTCAACTACCCTTTACATGGAACTTTTTTCGAAAAATTTGATTTTCTAAAAAATGGCTCTAATGGTTTTGATTAAAACATCGTATATTAAAGATAATTACCTGACAAATAAAATATATGTCTTGAATTTTCTGGGAATAGCCTCTGAAGACTACTTTATTCTGGATGAATTTTGCATAACTACTAAACCGTAAGAGATGAACAAAAACCACACAAAAAATATAGAGCACGTTAAAACACACAATTTATATTATATACTTTTTTTTTCGTGGAGTTGATCGTTTTTGAGATATTCCTTGTTTTTGGTTTCAGCTTTGCCAACTTACTTTTCTTATACAGAAATTTGCCAACTCGTGTCCATACAAACAAACGAACTTCAATCACATAGCAAGCAGCTTTTGGCTTGGAACACATCAGATTTTTGTGTATAGTTATTCATATTTCAAGTAGTAACCAAATATTTGAAACTACATTCATGGAGTAACTGTATCAAAAGCTACATATTTTGAATACATGGGTGAGCAAACTTCTATTATTTCAGGACTCTATTCCAACAAAATATTCTATGAGGGACATTTGGAAATGATTTTCAATAGAAGTTTTTTGCCCATTATTTATCAGCGAACATAATTGAATGTATATGGGATTTTTCAATACACTCCCTTCTGTTGTTAAAATACTGTTGCAACCTTCCTGGCAACTCATTATTGCATCACGAAACCATTGTTTAGGGTACTATGTACCCACTCCTGTACAGCTGCCTGCAACTCCTCATTGTTGCTGAACATTTTAACCTACTGAATGTCCTTCATTTTATCATAGAACATAATCAGATGAAGTGAGATGCAGTAAATATGGTGCGTGTAACACAACAATGAACCCATGCAATGTCAACTTTGTAGTTGTCGTCTTGCTGGTAAGTAGCAGCACTTGTCTTCCTTATAATCATTTTCCCACTGTGTGTCAAAGTACAATGTGCTACTGACAATTGTTCCATGTGGAAGCCTGTCCATGTGATCCTACCTGCAGAAGATCCAGTTGTACACAATATTTTGTGCAGGAGCCTTTAGCTAGCTCAGTACTACATAACCTCAAATAGCCAACATCTGCAATAAGTAGGGGTAATAGTGTATCATAGATGCCGTCGTCTGCTAGCATTGCCACGCCCTTCGGCCTCGTCATATACGCGCCATTTAGAACATACGAGGACCGTTCAGAAAGTAGCCTCCGGTTGATTGCAAGAAATTCACCAAGTTAAATAAAAATATTTTAATATATACATCTTACAACTACATTTTTGCACTATTTTTCTACATAGTTTCCATAACGATTGAGGCACTTATCGTATCTGTTCACAAGCTTTGAAATTCCTTCTGCATAAAAATCACCCGCTTGTGCCTGGAGCCAGCCTGTAACCGCATCTTTGAGCTCTTCGTCATCATCAAACCGCTGGGACCCGAGCCATTTCTTCATATGCATGAAGAGGTGATAATCGCTTGGCGCCAGATCTGGGCTGTAAGGTGGATGGTTGACAACGTCCCATTGAAGGACTCAAGAAGGGCTGTTGTTCTGCGAGCAGAGTGAGGACGGGCGTTATCGTGCAAAAAAACGAAGTCAGCATACCACGGCGTTTGTTCTGTATAGCCCGTCGTAATTGTTTTAGTGTTTCACAGTACACGTCTTGATTAATGGTCGTCCCACGTTCCATGAATTCAACCAACAACACCCCTTTTGCATCCCAAAACAAATGCAGAGGCCATTCTTTGAGTTTTGTGGTGGTCGGTCGGAATTTTGGGCACCCATCGTGCACAGAACTTACGGTAACCCAATCTTGCTATCACTATCTCGTACAAGAGAGTCTTAGAAATCTGTGGAAAATCAGTAGACAACTCCGACATTGTGAAACGTCGGTTTTCACGAACTTTTGCATCAACTGTCTGAACGAGTTCGTCCGTGACCAATGATGGTCTACCACTCCTCTCTTCATCATGAACGTTTTCTCGTCCACTTTTAAATAAACGTACCCATTCACGGACCACTCCTTCACTCATAACTCTTGGTCCGTACACGGCACAAAGCTCACGATGAATAGCTGCTGCAGAATATCCTTTGGCTGTAAAAAACCTTATAACAGCACGCACTTCACATTTGGCGGGGTTTTCTATTGCAGTACACATTTCAAACGGCCACAAACACTAAACTAGCGCAGGTACGACTTTCACTCGACCACGGCTTGATGCCGACTGACCTGCTGAGTGCGTGAATGCACAGATGGCGTCGCTACTCCCCCCACTACCCGCACTGTGACCGATCGGAGGCTACTTTCTGAACGGCCCTCGTATAACCGTGCTACTACTGCCAAGATGGCTGTTAACCGGTTGGATTCCTTTGACACTGTGTGCTCAGTTCTACATCGGGTTTTCAATTTCTAAAGTTGGTATGGTTTTGCGGCATTGCGCGGCCAACTGGCCCTTAAACGGCAACATTACCTTCATTTTTGTCCAAAATAGACGCCTTCCATCTTGTCCATGGAAGACAAGAACAACAAGCGTTGCCCTTTCACTAAGTACTCCTCACAACTACCATCTATTACAGCCAGAAGAATATTATTATTAATTAATGTGTATAAAATCAACTGATAAATATTAATTAATCCTAAGTTAAAGTATTAAAAAAACAATGTCATATTCACAGATTAAGTGCAGCAATTGGCATTACAATTAGATTTTGAGTCTTACACTTTTTAGCAAGGGGGTTTCCAACCCCTATAACGCCCCCCTGCAATGGTGGTCAGGGAGTGTTCACCTCTGGCATTGTGTACTAATATTAGTTCATTATCCTAAGAGAAGATGTGCCCATAGATTGAGAGATATTTTTAAAAATATGCAATTATAAACAATTTCCAAATGCTCCTCATATTTATTGCAACATGAATATTTAAAAAATGATTGATATGAAAAATGTTCACAATATCTGCATTTGAATGGGCTGTACGTTTTACTTATAGTAGATTTGTTTCTTTTTGTTAAGGCACTTTTGTTATATCAAATAATACAAGATTCAATCAAAAAGAGGGAAGTTCACAGACAACTCAAAATATGATTATTTTCAAATGATTCAAATAGGTTCTGATTCTTTATCCTTCCCCTGGCACTCTTTCAATTTCTGGAAATGCCTCTGGAGGAGGAATAACCTTTGATTAGAGTGACCAAATAATGTTTAGATAATCTTGGAAGGTAAAAATTTAAATATTTATGCCTTCACTTTGGTCCCATAGTTATTTAATAAATTAAAAGCTACTTAGTATCATATAGTGGGGAAACCCATTCTTACCTACCTATTCAATGAAATAGAGAAGAAGCTGTTGAATATGAAGATTCTGCACTCCCAGGCTACCAAGTTAACTTCTTTGGAAAACACATATAATTATAAACATTAAAATAAGATTTGTTGTGTTCCATTCATATGTCTTTCTTTAGATTTACTGCACACAAGCTTTTTTTTTTTTTTTACAAAAGAGTATTCTTTTATCTACACCATGCTAACAAGATAAACATTAGCAAAAATGGTCTTATTATTTGCTTCTTTGTAAGTAGAATGGAAATAAGATACACTAGACTAAAGTGATAGTCATATCTTTCAAAAGCCAGTTGCTATATGAAAGAAACAAAATTTATATCTCTTTGCTTTCCATGGGAAAACAAAAGAGACAAAAAGAAAGATGTCTTCCTGTTTTTGAGAAAAGTTTAAGCAGCTCAAAACTGAAACCAATAACATGAAATATCTCAGAAATGGTTAACTCTACAAAATAATGCATATGACTTAAACTGCATGTTTTAAAAAGATTAACATTTTTAATGCAGTAAGTTTATGTCTATCTTTATGATTTACCAGTTACACAAACATTATTAAAAAAACATCCAGAATGAAGAGGTCTTCAGAGGATATTCCCAGAAAATTCAAGATCTTGTTAGTCATAGAAATATCATATGGTATTTTAACCAAAATCATTAGAGCCATTTTTCTGAAAATCAAAATTTTCAAATAATGTTCCAGATAAAGGGTAGTTGGAAGTGGAAAGATTTTCCTGAAAATCTTTGTGCCACATTTTTGGAAGATACTTAAATACAAAGTTTGGTATTTAACCAACTTTTTTGTTTTTGATTTATGCTGCACACACGCACACCTTTTCTAAAAATGCTTTTTTTAACTCAGGGGACCTCAAAACACATTTCCAGTGAAATCTGTGCATCAAAATTTTGGGTGCAATACAGCACCTACACTAGCTACTGTGTACATATGTGCTAGATAAACTAAAAACCACACACCACACGTTACAACTTAAATAACCAGAATAGCAAAATATAAGCAAGGAAAAATAAATGTTAAATATAGTAAACTAGAACAAGTAACATTTATTACCAACATAATGAAAAATGTGCATGAATAAAGGTATTAAAAAAGCTATACACACAAGCTCACACAATATACACATTTTTATCTCTCTTTATAATAATAGTACAGATATAATATTTTAGTCAAGATTGTTAGAGCTATTTTATGAAAAAATATAAATGTTTATATAAGTGGAAATATGCAGGGGGGAACATTAAACATATTTGCATTGACTCCTTAAAAGCTGATGAACTTAAATACCAGATTTGATATTTAATATTTTTGAGCTATGAAACTCTCAGAGACACTTTCGCAGATGGATGAACAGGCACACATAAATACACAATCTGTAAAAAATTGTTTTGGATTCAGGGGGGCCTAAAACGTGTATTCTCTGTGAAGTTTTGATATAAAATTTTTAGGTAGATAACGACACTTCCTGTTATCTACTAGAGGAGGATAGTAGAGAAATTAATAAGTATCATCAGTATACATGATACTGATTTAGTGGAATTTAATATCTAATTAATTAATCATTGTCCTAAAAAGAACAGGTCTAGAAATGAGTCCTGAGGAATAGTATGCATGGCCACAAATGAATAGATAGAATGAAATAATAAAAATTGGAATGTTTCAAGGAATTTTTCCCAGAAGGACTAAACCCTGAAAGACATTTGAAATCTTGCAAAGAAGCTTGTAATAGTGATGTGATTAAAATTAAATCAAAAGAATTTCAGTCGGTTTTTTAACACAAACATCAGTTAATCGTTGGTGCCAACGAAGCAAGATTTACTCGGAATTAAGGGTTGAAAATGGGAACAAGTGTTCCCGAAACTGGTTCCAGTAAGTAATTACCAAATGATGTTTGTGTTATAAAAACCAACTCAAATTCTTTTTGTTTAAATTTATTTATTTATTTATGTAAGCAGCGTTAGTGACAGTGGAGGTGCTCATGGTGATATTTATTGTGGTTTCAATGAAAGTTACTTTGCTAATCAAGTGTTCAGTTTGTAAACTTAAGTTGTAGATTCTAAGAACCATAAATTTTCAAGTAGGTATCCATATAAGTGTTATGGTTCTATGTTTCAAAAAGAAATAACTCAGTATGAATGCAACAGTTAAATGTATAAATTGTAGTGAAATAAAATGTTTCACAACTGCTAAATTTATTAGTCAATGTATGCTTACAGAATGGTTGTGCAGTGGGACCCATGGTAGTGGCACCATTCTTAGGATTGGCCATTTATGGATTTGATTTCGCAGACCAAATCCCATGGTTAATGTACTGTCTCATGAAAACAAGCTTCATGCGATGTGGTATAGTTGGTTTGGTGCTCACAGTATATGGACTGGACCGCCAAGATCTCCACTGTGAGGATGTTTATTGTCACTTTATGAAGCCAAAAGTAGTGCTGAGAATGCTTGACATTGACAAAGTATCTGTATGGCAAGAGGTAGCAGCATTAGTTGCATTAATGGTCTTCTTCCGCGCGTTATGTTACATTGCTCTTAGAAGAAGACTTGTCACTTAATTCTGAGCCTTGATAGTGGATTTATTCTAAAACAATAGTGGTGACTCAATAATACCTTGAGGAGAGCCAGTGGCAGTGGAAGGAGGTGGCAAGTTCCATGGTGCTATACATCAAGCTGTTACTAAAAGGCTTGTCACCTCACACACTCCTAGACTATGTTTTCTGTTCTTATAAATATTATTTGTGACAGGTCTTCAATGCTACTGCAGGCAGTTAGCTGCATTTGTCACACGTATAGTTGTATTTATAACTACAGTGCTGCATAAATCTCAGGACTTATAATTACATAGCATTAATTTATGCATTATGTTTGTCTTCCTGTTCCAAATGTACCTCCATTTTATCTTATTTTCAGAGAGCAGGTAACAAGTATTACTGATATCTTTCCTAGAAAGGTTTTATGGTCAAGGCAACAATTTCTTGGTACAAGGTGCACAAAGACTTACTTAGACCAGTCCTTAAAACACTGTATTAAGCAGAAAAGAAGAAAGAATCTGTGGAATACCAGTAGTGTCTTGCTATGGCCAAAGAGTTATTGTCATATTTCATAATTCATATAAGACAGATTTCATTCTAAGGGAAAGAATATACAAAATCCTTTTTCACTTTAAAAATGGAATCATAATGAGCATAAGATATAAATAAATTAAACTGAAATAACTCATTGTAAAAGTGTGAACATGTAAACATTCTTTTCTGAGAGTGAGATGAAAGGAATGGAGGAAAAATGAAAGTATAAAACATATTTAATGTAATAAGGTATCACAAAAGTATGATGATGATGATGATGATGATGATGATGATGATGATGATGATGACGACGACGATGATGATGACAATGATGATGATGATGACAAATGTTATATGAAATGACAAACCATTGTATCTTCAATTACTTTCAATTGAAAACAATTACTTCTGTTTTTTAAATTAGCAAATTAAAATATTTTATAAAAGTATGTAAAGTGTAACAAGGATGATAATAATATTATAATGATGAAAATGAAGGTAATAATAACAACAATAATAATTATATCTTTCTTTCCATTATTGTCCAATAAATAAACATTTATTTTTGTTCCAACCACTCCAGACAATGTGCCACCATTTGTCATACAAAACACTCATCCTACCGAGGTGCAGAACAGTGTAGTAATTCTCATATCTGCTCGACATGACTGCATGGTTACCATGCTCAAAACTGAACTGCCTGTCAGTTAAGGTATTCTAAAGCATCCTTAGTGTACTTTGTCTGTTATAACAAAGTATGTGGAACTTAAAGTGTTAAAGTTATTGTACTGAATATTTAATTAACATTGGTACTGTGGAATTCTGCCCTACTTAACAATAAATAGGAAATAAAGTAAAAAGAAAAATTGAAATGAATCCTAAAATACATAATAGTATAAATTAATAGGTAAGTACCTATATAGCGTTACTAGTTATTTTAATGACTATCAAATATGGACTTGTTACACTACCTATTTGTCATTAGTTTCTTTTTATTTTTGTAGACTACTGTCAGTAAATGATTATTTATTTGAAGCATTATTGTTGTCTACTATAAATGATTTATTTATAGAATCATTTGGCAGTATTTAAAATCACTACATGATCTTTTATTCTTTTTAATGAATATTTTCTTGAATTATTAATATTACAAAATATATTATTATTATTATTATTATTATTATTATTATTATTATTATTATTATTATTATTATTATTATTAACATCAGGTTTTACTTCATAATTGATGAACACAAATGATCTACTATTATTTAATGTTTCTTAAATTCTGTATAACTCTGGTTATCAAACTCTGTTTATCTTTTGAAATGTAAATTTGATAACACCCATGTAATTTATTTATTAATTAATGTAGATCTTTTTTCTGAAATTTTACCTTTAGAAATAATGATTTTTATTCTACATTTATTTTGAGGAAGTAGAAAGTGTTATAATATTATGTTTTGTAAAAGATTTTGTAAAGATTTATTATTTTTCCAAATGTTTTATGTAACTTTTCACCTAAAAAGGGGTGAAATGTTATTGGAACTGAAGTAGAGATAGTCTTTTTTCTGCGAAAAGTAATTATTGCTTGTTTATAAAAGTCAGTTCTGGTAAAAGAGAATTTGACATAAGCCAGTACTCCATATAAATTCAAGAGTCCATCTATTTGCAACATACCATCTTTGAAAGGATGAATGGAAAAGTGAGCCTCCAATATACTGAGCCCTGCATTTAGTCCACAAGGGTTCTTTGTCCAAGCCTAATCCAGGTTCACATTTTCTATAAAGGGGAGAAAATCCTGATGTTGACTTTCATAATATCTTCAGTGCCCAAAAATGTAGAGCCTAAAATGCATCTTAGTGGTGCATAGAAAGGACATGTGCATAATATATTTTATAGATTCCTCCTCTTCATACCAGTCTGTTCCAGCTTGGCTGCGCAACAAAGAACCATGGGTTAATCACTTATTCACATGAGTGCACCTACAATATAAAATATTCCTCATCACTGAGGGCAATCTATCATTGTGGCTGAATCAAGTTTTAGAACTCAATCGCAAGAATTGTGCTATGATCTCCACCCAGTGGCAGATTAGCTAACACCTTCCTCTCTGGCCAGGATCAGAGATCTGTGATTGAGTATGCACAACTACTCCAACTAAGATGAGTAGAGTTGGTACAGCCTGATCTGTAAACCTGATAAACTCTGGATCTCGCATGAGCCCTCAACCTTCAAGCCTGATAAGATTCTAATGGTCTTCTCCAAATTCTCCACATTTATTGCATGACAGGTGTTTTAAAAGTGATAGATATTTTCCACTGAGGTCCAAAGAATCTCTGCAGGAATCATGTATCACCAAAATCTATATGAGCACAACATAAAAATAAAATATATCCACCAAAAAATTAGTGTTTCTGGAGCTTACTAAGCATAAGTTTAATAAAATTTAGTATACAGGGAGAGTGTACAACACTCACAGGCCTAATCTGGTCCTAATACAGAACAGATCATTTATTTTGTGGTAATGGGGCATCTTACAAGGGAAGCAGTAAATTAAGTGACACCAGAAACGTGCAATAGATGATGATGTTTATGATGATGATATTGAATGATGAAGACTAAATGGCCTCTCTCGAGCCCCTGTATGTAGGCTCCTAGAGCTCTTTATGCCTCATTAACCGGGCTTCAGTCAAATTCAAAGGTCCCAATAAATTAGGCCACATCCTGGAGTCTACTGCTCTTATATCCCTGGATTCTAAAAAGAAAGAAACCAGGATTACATTATCTGTGAATGGTGAATGCCTCACATACACATAAAATGTGCTGGGAGTTCCCAAAGTCCATCCTGCATTTCCTGTACATCGGGACCTCAATAAGCCCCATTATGCATAAGTATCTTCTCAGAGTGTTGTGCCCAGTGAGACAGTCAACAACAGCTATGAGCCTGATTCTAGTTAGGTTCTAAAGAGTCTCACTTAGTTTACCGCCTGGCCCAAAAATGAAATCATGGGCCTGTTTGGCAGTATTTTGTTTTCTCCAAATCTTAAAATGAGCCTTTGCTATAAGAAGGATTATTTCATACTTGACACTTTTGGGGAACATGCTGCCAAAGGGCTCAGGTCATACAAATGCAAGACCTGCTGCCAGACTATCTGAGCAGATAGGAATAAATGTCCTCTCATCTTTTGGCATGCTTAAAAAATGCATGTCATAGGCTAGCATCTGTCTCAGCCTGGAACAAAGTAACAAACCTACTGAGAGGAATGGCAAGCCTGGTCCCAGGCTCTGACCCCCATCCTGCCCCCATCAGTTACCAATCTGGCTCAAACCTTCAGGGTAACTGCGGTCTCTGAGCCCCATTCTTTTCTACTTGGAAATATCACCATATACACTGTTCTTAGATTGTATCTGCCCCATTAGATCTCTTGACAGGTGAGGAGATTTGAGTATCTCTTGAAATCTACTCAAAATCAGTAAGCGGCCTTTATGGAGTAGTTTTAAACCTCACTCTCCAATTGTTTAGAGGCTGTGAGCACTCACTCTTGCGACTCCCTTCACAAACAAATATAAAAGAGGAAGGTACACAAAAACTCTTAAGGTGGTGTCTGCATCACCCTAGTTATTATTGTACAAGCTAATTTCTGCAGCAAAACTGCCCTAGAAGCCACTGCCTTCATCTCTGAGGTAGGCCACCAGACCCTTGCATAAGATAACGAGAATCTTAGAGAACCATATAACCATCTTTAATCTTAGGCCCCATCTCATACCAATAGTCCTGCTGCTTACTCACAAAGAATTGGGGGTTTTCTTTCTTTGTATTCTACATGCTTTTCCCAACTCAGAACAGCATCTAAAATAACCACTAGATATTTGACTGAATCAGGCAACTTCAATCTTTCCCCAAAAAGGAGGGGCTCTATCAATCCTGGCAGGGCCCTCCTCCTTGTAAAGACCCAGATTTCTGTCTTGTCTGAATTAACAGATAAATCTGCCTCCATACACCATTCCTCTATAGAATGCAGGGCAGTGGCGACTCATGGCCAATTTATCTGGTGGGGCACAATTTTGAGATTGACTAAACTTAAAATTAAATTGAGTGTTATTTATGAACGCTCTTTAACTACTACGGTTCTAAGTGTCCCATTTTATTTTGGACGTGAAATACCGCTTAATGTTGCTCAGAGGCCTATTTATCAGGTTTTGAGATTTGTTTACACGCCTAAATCTACAACACAGAATCAACAATATTACTTCCCCTACGAAGAAGGGATTTTTACTCCTGAAAAAAAAATCAGCCGAGTTTGAACCCGCGACCTTAAAAATCAGAGGGTAGCATGTTACCCCTAGACCACGGATGACGACAGACCAAAATTACTGAATACCAAAAGCTATCAGTGGAAATTAAATGCTTATTTGTGTATACAACACTAACCTATCTGTTTGTAGATGGTGTCCATCCCTCTATCCTTTGAGAAAATACTTCGATAACTCTTTGGTTTAAGTCGGGAACTGAATGCAACATGTTATGAGAAATTTGAACACGAACCGTCACCTTCAGATGTTTACCGTATGTCAACATTATCGGAGAGACGTCAGGTGATCTTGGTACAAATTAATGCTTAGCTGGTCTTTACAGCTGATGCAACTTAAGTTTAAAAATTCCAGTCTTCAATACTACACTACACAACTTTAATAGTTTATGTATGTTATTTAGAACGTCCATGATGTTCTTTTCAAAAACGAAGCTCCATTATCTCAACAAATTATGGCAACTACCCTTAAACTAAAGTATATCGTGATCGTGGTATCAAGTCTTAAGCATTTTCTTTATAAGTAATTTTATACTTTACAAAATATTGCCTAACTTTCTTAATAGCGTTTAGGAGTTTCTCTCTTAAGGCGAGTTTTAACACTGCCGTCTCTTTCAACGCTAGCAACTGATAAATCGGCATATTATTCTGCAGTTAATTTCACCAAATTATTCTCCAGCACATTCGATTTTTTTTGTTTGTTTTTTTTTTTGTTTTTTTTGTTGTTTTTTTTTTGTAGTTTAACTTCCTTTAACTTGGTTGGTCATATCACACACGAATGAAATTGGTGAAATGATGTTCAAATGATCTCGGGGTCCATGGAGCTTAAAGTTACTCGACATTCGTCTTTTCAGGATAAGGGAAAACCCCGAAAAAAACCTTATCTGGGTAACTCGCCCTAAGCGAGATTCGAACTCCGGACCTTTTGAATGTGAGGCAGACACGCCTCCTTGGGGGTCCGGTCTGTTTTAATCTCCCGACGAACGCTGTTCGTTGGGTTAGAATCACGGACCGCCAACGGAAACCCAGTGTAATCAACCGCAAGTTCCCTGAATTATTACGCAGCATGGCCTAAAGTGGGGAGCCACAGGTGGTTATGCCTGTGGTAGGGGATTAAAGCCGGGTTGTACATGGTAAAGGGCTTACCCGTATGGACCAGCAGTAGTTGCTGGAGGGTAACTCCTTCTGAGGTATTCCATGAGTTCGGTCTGGTAGGGGTCTACCAGGCGGCACAGACCGGAAAGTATTTTGATGTATTTTTTCTCTACCCCCGGGTGGTAGGCTGACGCCGACAGTTCCGGAAGGGGGTCCTATCATAATGTTATCTCCGCGCAAAGCTTTTTCATTTGACCACTTTATAGATGTGACTTTGGCCTGCGAGACGAAAACAATGCGAGATATTAGTAGTCCCTTCTATATCCTACGAGAAATTGACAGGATTTGCGGCAAAGTGATCAATGCTACCAGAACGAGAGACGGTACCCTTCTAGTAAAAAACAAGACAGAGGACCAGTCAAAGAAGTTCATTAAAGCTAGTTTGTTAGGTTCGTATCCCATAACAGTGGCACCACACAAGTCTTTGAATACTTGTAGAGGCGTGGTGACTACCTCTTGTTTAGACGGTCTTTCTGAGCCAGATATTGTCACAAATTTAGCCGACCAGGGTGTATGCCAAGCGTACCGTCTTCTCGGTAAGCGTGATGGACAGTCCATATCACTGCTTACAGTCTTTCCAACTTTCAAGGGTACCACAATACCCCAGACCTTGTGTTGTGGATATAACGCGTATCTGTGCATCTGTATGTGCCGAACCCAATGCGCTGTTTTCGGTGTCAGCGGTTTGGCCATACGCAAACCCGGTGCTCGTTCGACGCCACCTGTGAACGTTGCGGCCAGCCTACAGTCTTTTCCCGAGACTCTTGTTATGTGCATTGCCGCGGGAGTCATCCATCTTGTTCTCGGCAATGTCCACGGTTTTTGGAAGAAAAGGCTATACAGGAGCTGCGCATTAAGGAGCATCTAACCTTCCCGGAGGCGTCACTATCAGGAGATCCAGCCTGCGACTACCTTAGGCTATACCTCCGCAGTCCGCCGCACTCCTGGTTCCTCTGTAGCCCTTCAAACCGCTCAAGTTGCAGAGGTGTCCACACAAACGGATCCGTCGCTGTGCTCTACCGCTTTGCCTGAACGACCCGCACTGCGGCCTTGATCGTCAAAATATTCCACTTCGGCTAAACCTGCTTCAAAATCCGTACACTAGCCATCTCCTAGCACCTAGCACTAGCCTCACAGAAGCGCTCTCGAAAAAAGTTCAAGCCGGCCGAAAAGTCTTCGAAGTCCCGTTCACGTTCTACAAGCCGTCAAGCATCTTCCGGATCCCAACCATCCGAGTATTCCGAAGGTCGTCCTTTTCTCGGCCAGAAATCTGTGAAACTTAACTGGCCACCTTAGCAATGTTTGTAAACTGTCCATCACCTTCTTAGACAGTTTGATTTGTTCCACCTTGCCTATCCCACGTTTCTAGCTTTTGCTCTTTTTACCATGGCGTTGCTGACGTGGAATACCCGCGGTGTTCGCTCCCATAGAGCTGAACTGGAACTGTTGCTGCGATCGTATGATCCCTTGGTCATCTGCTTTCAGGAGACGAAGTTTCGCCCTCGCGATCTTTTTGTTGTACAGCGTTACGTCCCGGCTCGTTTCGATCTTGCCCCTGCTCATGGGGTTGTCATGATACTCATGCGCAATGCTATCTACAGCCAGACACTATCTCTTACCACTGCCCTGCAAGCTGTTGCTGACCGTCTTATACTTCCTGGTTTCACCTTTTCCATCTGCAATGTTTACGTTCCTCCTTCAGCTACTCTCAATACAGCCGTCATGGTCAACCTCCTGTCCCAGCTCCCGGCACCTTTTCTTTTGCTGGGCGATTTCAATGCCCATCATCCACTTTGGGGTTCCTCTAGGGCATGTGAGCGAGGGATGCTCCTTGTTGATCTTTTTGACCCATTTCGGCTTGTTGTTTTGAACACCGGTGAACCAACTTATCTTTCTGATTCTTCTGCCATGATCTCCCATCTGGACCTCTCTGTTTGTTCAGCACAGCTTGCTCATCGGTTGCAATGGAACGTCGTATCTGACACCCAAGCGATCATTGCCCGTGTGTTCTCACTTTGCTCTTATACCGTGTTTCTTCCTCGCGAACAGAAACTTGGCAGCTGACTAAAGCGAATTGGGCCCTCTTTTCAGCGAAAGCTGTTTTCAGCGTCAATGAGTTCGCCACGGTCGACCATATGGTAAACAGCTTTACTTCTATCGTTCTCTCCGCCGCTGAAATCTCTATCCCTCGGTCGTCTTCCCATCCCAGAAGATTGCCGGTTCCTTGGTGGAACGCCGAGTGCCACGAGGCTATTCGTGCGCACAGGAGGGCTCTTAGGGTATTTCACCATCATCCTACGTTGGACCTTTAGATCTGTTTCAAACAAGCTCGTGCAAGGGCCCGTCGCATTATTCAGGATAGCAAACGGGCTTCCTGGACTTCGTTTGTTGCCACTTTTAATCAGTCAACGCCTTCATCCGTTGTGTGGGAGAAGCTCCGCCGTGTTGCCGGTAAGCAGGCTAACTCTTCCACATCGGGACTTCATGTGGGATCTGCTACCGTCGTCGATCCAGAGGCTGGCGCCCTTGGTAGTACATTCGCGTCAGTCTCAAGTTCCGAAAACTATAATCCAGCTTTTCGTACTACCAAGGCCGAGGTGGAGTCTCAGACTCTCTCGTTTCGATCTTTTAATCATGAGTGCTATAACTCGACTATTAGTACACAGGAACCAGAAACCTCATTATTGTTCTCTAGGCTTTCTGCTTCTGGACCAGATGGAATTCATATTACCATGCTCCAGCATCTCTCTTCTGTCGGCAAACGCTTTCTTTTACGGCTCTACAACAGCATTGGTGTACTGGAGTGTTTCCTGCGGTTTGGCGCGAAGCCACCATCGTTCCGACCTTATAACCTGGTAAGGATTACCCTTCCTTCCAACTATCGTCCGATCTCCCGCACCAGTTGCCTTTTAAGGTGATGGAGCATATGGTTAATGGGTGATTGCGATGGTGGCTCGAATCTGCGAATTTGCTATCCAACGTCCAATGTGGCTTCCATCTTTGCCGTTCCACAGTCGACCTCTTGGTGTCCCTGTCCACGTCTATCAGGGATGGCTTTTTACGGAACAGTCCGACCTGGAAAAGGCGTTTGATACTTGCTGGAGGTACGGTATACTTCGTACCCTTCACAATTGGGGCATGCGTGGCCGTATGACCCTTTTTATCCAGGAGTTTATGAGGGATAGAGTTTTTATAGTTCGGGTTGGCTCGATTTTATCCGGTCTTTTTACTCAGGAGAACGGAGTACCGCAGAGTTCGGTGCATAGTGTTTGCTATTGCTATTGCCATCAATTCTGTTGTAGAGTGCGTTCCATCTGGCGTTTCCTCTTCATTGTTTGTGGACGATTTCGACATTTACATTAGTTCTCGGCGGACTTGTCTTCTAGAACGCCGCCTCCAACTTTGTCTTGACCGCCTGTACCTTTGGAGTATGGAAAACGGTTTTAAATTATCCGTCGAGAAAACTGTCTGCGTTAATTTCTGGCGACGGAAGGCGTATCCATCTCCTTCTCTCCGTCTTGGTCCTGACGTTCTTCCTTTAGCCGAGGAGACGAAACTTGTTGGTTTGATTTTTAACAGGAAACTCAGCTGGTCTCCCCATATATTGTACTTTAAGGCATACCCTTGGAGGGGGCTGATCAGACCACCCTTCTACGCCTTTATCGGTCCCTAGTCCGGTCAAAAATTGAACTTGGTTGCGTTGTGTATTCTTCGGCTCCTCCATTTTAGCTCCTCTCAATGCTACACATCAACGTGGTATCCGTTTGAGTATTGGTGTTTTCCCCACGAGTCCGGTTATCAGCCTTTGTGCAGAAGCTGTGGAACCTGCGCTATTTTATCGACGCGATGCTCTACTTTTTAGCTATGCCTGCAGTCTCCTTAGTTTACCCAGTCATCCGTCTTTTACCTCGTTTTTAACGACTCTTTGGACCGCTGATACGCAAGTAATTCCCTATCGCTACGTCGCCCTGCATGGTGTAATGGTTACCATGCTGACTTCATATACCCAAGGTCGCGGGTTTAAACCCGCCGGAGGACGATGGATTTTTTCGGGTGTATAAATCCGTAGCATGGCTTCCTTCGGAAGGGAAGAAAAACCGTTGGTCCCGATTCGTAGATTTACGGCACGTAAAAGAACCTCGAACCTGATAGAGAGGCCTCTGAGCAAAATTAAGGGCCTTTCACGCCCAATTTAAAATGGGACGCTGAGAACCACAGTAGTTAAAGAGCGCCCATAAATAACACGCCATTTACATTTCCTATCCCTACTTCCACCTGGTGTGCGCTTTCGGCTGCTCCTTCGGCATTTGGACGTCACTTTGCCAACCGTATATCCCAGAGGGGAGGCTCATTTTCCTCCATGGCTCCAACCTCAGTCATGCATTGATCTAGTGTTGCTGTCCACGCCGAAGTCGACGACGCCCGATTCTATTATTCATTCTGACTCTTTAGCCCTCAAAGCGCAGTTTGCCACATGCAATTTTATTTACACTGATGGATCCAAGGACGCAGGGGAGTAGGATGTGCTTTCATTCATCATTATGAGAGGTTTAGATTTCGACTTTTATCGCAGTGCTCGATTTTTACAGCTGAGCTTTTTAGTGTTTACCAAGTTCCTTTATATATTCAGCGGTAAGGTTCTACTGAGTGGGTTGTGTGCTCTGATTCTTTGAGTGCTCTGCAGAGCCTTAGGTCGCTGTACAGTCACCAACCCCTCGTGCAGCGTGTCCAGGATTGTCTCCACTCGCTCGCGATTCTGGCTTCAGCGTTACTTTTGTGTGGGTTCCTGGCCACGTCGGCCTGCGCGGCAACGAGGCTGCCGATGCCGCAGCGAAGGCTGCCGTTTCAGCCCCCAGGTGTTTTAACTCTGCTGTGACCTCTGCGAACTTACGCCTTTTTTACTTCGTTTAATCCTTTTGCGTTGGAGTGCTGACTGGGCCGAGCTACTGGGCAACAAACTTCGGAAGGTGAAGTCCCTCCCTGTCGGCTGGCGCACCTCCTCTCATGTGTGCCGTCGCGAAGAGGTCATTTTAACTAGACTACATATCGGGCACTGTCGTTTTGGTCACAGTCATGTATTGTCTTCGGACCCTGCACCGCTTTGTGCTCATTGTCAGGAGCCGTTGATTGTGAGACATGTTTTAATTGAGTGTCAATGTTTAGCTCCCTGACGTTTGTCCATAGGATTACCAGCTGATATTTCGCAGGTACTGGCGGACGAACTCATTGCTGTGGAACGGGTTTTAGATTTTATGCATCTAGTCGGTATGACCCACCTTGTGTGATTTTAACGTTTTACACTTTGTGTCCTGTATTTATCTGGCTACTTTGTGGCATTGGTTCTTTTGGCGGCTCGACAGGAACCCTTTTATCGCTTTTTATTTTTACGTTCCTCAATAGCTGACACTGTTATAGCCACATTTTATTATTTTAAGATTTTAGTTTGTGGACCCTTTTATCGCTTTTTATTTTGACGTTCCGCAGTAGCTGACACTGTTTTAGCTACATTTTATTGTGTTTTTAGATGTTATTGTGTGGACCTAGTCCATAGTTTTTTTATTACCCCCCTTTTTCGGGCGCTAATGACTGTTGCAGTTGTGCGCCCTAAAGCTTCATTACTACTACTACTACTACTACTACTACTACTACTACTACTACTACTACTACTACTACTACTACTACTACTACTACTGCTACTGCTACTGCTACTGCTACTGCTGCTGCTGCTGCTGCTGCTGCTCCTGCTACTGCTACTGCTACTGCTGCTGCTGCTGCTACTGCTACTGCTACTGCTGGCTGCTACTGCTACTGCTACTGCTGCTGCTGCTGCTGCTGCTACTGCTGCTGCTGCTGCTGCTGCTACTGCTACTGCTACTGCTACTGCTCCTGCTCCTGCTCCTGCTCCTGCTGCTACTGCTACTGCTACTATCGCTACCGCTACCGCTACCGCCACCGCCACCGCCACCGCCGTCTACTACTACTGCTACTGCTACTCCTACTCCTACTCCTACTGCTACTGCTACTCCTACTCCTACTCCTACTGCTACTGCTACTCCTACTGCTACTGCTACTCCTACTCCTACTCCTACTCCTACTGCTGCTACTGCTCCTGCTCCTACTGCTACTGCTCCTGCTCCTGCTCCTGCTCCTGCTGCTGCTCCTGCTCCTGCTGCTGCTGCTGCTGCTACCAGACCCGCTACCACCACACTACTCAGACGGGCTCACTCTTGCGCCAGCTCGCTCACTCACTCTCCTATAATATCACGACAATGACCAGAATGTTCTCATTCATGTTGGAATGAGATTTCTAGTAGCTTAGAGTAGAACCCAGTCTCAACTCTCGGAACTACGCGGGAGCTATTACTGCCTTCTCTGTGTGACAAGCCTACTCCTCCACGAGGACAGATGACGGCTCTCACAGTAACACACTCACATTCACGAACAGCAGGCTACTGATTCTGTTGGGATAGAATCACTCATTGTCAATTACATTATTGCGGGCTCCTTTAAAGCGGTAAAACGAGACAATGAGGTTTTGTCGAACACACAATTATTTTCCACTGTTGCGGATATGCTATCACCTCCCACGCGGCGTTTACTGAAAGAGGTAGACTTATTATTCGCACGTATACATCAAGCTGAGGAGACGTTAATTGAAAGTTAAATATTTTATATTGATTAGCAATATTATAGAATAAATTGGAACGAAACTTAAAAGAAAAAAGGGGTAACGGGATTTTTGAGGGTGGAGGGATAAAGGTCCTAATAAAAAAAAGGTGCATGAAAAAATACATCTTTTCGCAACTAGAAACAAAATTTCATACTGCGTCTTCTTTCCGAACAACTTTAATTTGTCCTAAGAAAAGAGATGAGCACGTAAACATCCTAATCTTGGTTATTAACTAGTTAACCACAGCGTTTATGTCGAATGTAGCTTTTTAAAATTCTAATACTTATACTTTTTCTAATGGTAAGTGGACAATTGTTTTTCTTTCTTTCAAGACAAAAACAGTTTATGCAGATGAGGAAGGCCTTGAGTTGACAAATATTCTATTACGTGGCATAGCCAATTTCGCTGCTTCACACGTAGTTGAATGAGTTACTGCACCTTCCCCTCTGTTCCTTCAATTTGAGCACCCTTCTTTAAACATGTAGTGCATAAAAGATTAAAAAAGCAACAACAAAAAACAGGCATTCGCTTAGTTTAAAGATAAATTCAAAGAATCAAGCCTTATTTTATCTATTTATGTTCTCATTCGTCTTAAGTCTTATACTTGAAACCAACCAGAACAACGATTTCGACTTAATCTAGACTGTCGATCTCCTAAAGCTCATTTCATTGCTTCTGATTGATGTATTGCTATCGTCATTGTCGAGAGACTGCGAGCCAGGGTGTGTTTTTTTTTTTTTTTTTTTTTTTTTTTTTTTTTTTTTTTTTTTTGTTACACGTCCTTTAACCTGGTTGGTCATATCGGACGATGAACGAAATTGGTGAAATGATGCTCAAATGATCTCAGGGTCCATGGAGCTCAAAGTTACTCAACATTCGTCTTCTCAGGATAAGGGAAAGATTCGAACTCACGACCTTTTGAATGGGAGGCAGACACGCTGCCGCCACACTACCCAGACGGGCTTAAGCTAGGGCTTTGTCGCCGATAATTGCCCCAGCTTTCAGGCATAGTGCAATTTTTATCCGCAGTATATCTGAATTTGCTTGAGTGTTCAATAAATAAAACTAAAAATGTGATACATTTAGTGAAGTAACGGGATTGTTCTGAAATAAAGATATATGCTCTCATAGCCACGCAATAAAAGCGTTAAATATTTCGGGATTATCCTTTCAGCAGGAGATTAGACCTTTAAGAACACACAAAAAATGAAAATACAATTGACGTTTGACTGAACTGGATAGTAATCATCTTTATTAGTACTCTTCCACGTCTTTAGCGGGGGGCCTCTGGAGTTGCGACACTTGAGAGTGGTCGACTGCACTCTCAGTAGGAGAGACTTAGTGGCCCGCAAGACCTATTCGACCTTGAGTGTGTACCAAACGCGACGACAAGTGGTGGATAGCTAGAACCTGAATGGGAGTCAGTTCACCACTGAATCACCGGCTATAACTGTCTGTAAATAGCCAATAGGAGGCCACGGACCAAATTCAGAAGATCTTTTTCGAGGGACCATCCAGAAAACACTGCTGGGGCCGTGCCCAGCCCATCTATCTCCTCCTAAAGAGCTAGAGGGGAGCGGAACAGAGAGACTTTTGTAGCGGGCGGGCCAAGGTAGCTTTACACTAAAGTCAGACAGCGTTCTGCAGGCCCAAGAATTTTCTTCCAATTAGTTTGATAGCATATTGAAGGTTTTGTAAGATTAGTGGATAAGATATTTGAGAGATGGGATACTAGTAGACAGACCCATAGATCAGTATACCTAACGGCCGAAAAAACACAAAGTTGGCGCTCAACAGCTCATGATTAGACTGAAGGGGGAACTTAGCTGTGGAGAATTGTCTACGGCAATTTTTTAAAATCTTAAGCCTGTATTTAGTTATGACTCTGCGGACCATTATGAGATATCTAGAGAACAGAAGAATCATCAGATTATTTCGAGCTGAATATGACCTTGCAAGGTCATCAGGTTATGGCGGCTCTGGATAGTGCAATCCTCAGAGCATCATACCCTGGGGCTGTGCCCAAGGAAGAGTCTTGTCCAAATGGTGCCTGGTGGTGGATGATCTGTTGGATCAGCTCAACAATGGGGGATATTTATGCACAAGGCTATGCGGATGGCATATGCCTTGGAGCAAATGGAAACTTTCCTAATACCGTTGCTGAACTCATTCTGGTCTCCCTGCTTCTGTGGCGGCCGGCCTTAAGGGGCATAGGGGCAGTGCCCTCCCTACAAAAATTTCAGACAATAATTTCTCCATTATATTATCAGGTAAAATTCTATAATCTATAACGTATGTTGTATAACTTTAAACCTACTATGAATTCTTTGAGTACTGCACAGTTGAAGTGAAGATGGCTGTCGGAAATAGTAAGTGGCCGCATTTCTCGAACACAAGCGATTTTGTGGTCATCCTATGCGCACGCGCAGAAGAATTCAGTACTTTCAGATGTATTTAATTTGTTGGTGGGGGGTTCAAGAGGCTGAGAGGGGAAGGTTCTCTTAGGGCGCGAAATCCTCTTGGTCATTTGCCGCGCATGCGCAAAGAGGAAATAAGCAAAAATTAAAGCTTCATGACAAAAGTATTTACCAAAAGATCTCTTCGGGTGTAAGATTACATAATAAGAAACAATTATTAAGTTTGAATGCCTACTTAATAGAAAAAAAGTTGATCTATAAATCTCCCAAACGAAGTAAAACATATAGAAGCTTATGTGGTAAAAATTTACAGTTGGTAATTGGTACCAAGCAGAAGACAACGTACGTTCGCGCGCCAACGTTCAATGCGCACAAGCTTCCCTATATATCAATGATACAAACAGCGTGTTGTATAACTACCGTGAGTTTACTAAGAAATTGATTCACGATGCATTTAAAGCTTCAATTGAAAACAGGAAAAGGCCAAATAACCAATAGTTGTTGAAATTATTGACGTGAACAAACAGTAAAATGGCGTCTTCTTGCGAGAGTCGATTAGTGACTGGTGGTGTGAGAATGAGTGCTGAGAGTTACAAAATCCACCTTAAGAGGGAACTGACAGGAAGTGGTGAAACAGTCAGTGCCTTGAATGTATTTTACATATTAATGAAACATAATTCTTAGTGTTCTTTGAGTTTACTAAGCATAAGTTGTGTAAAATTTTCAACGATAAACGGTAATTTGGATCATAAAGGAAGAAAAGCCATACGACACTTTATTTTGGGATACATTAGGGACGAGAGGTATCAAGCAAAAGGGATTCCGTGAAAGTTGCACCTTTAACAGAAGGAAGAGTGAGTGAAGCATCAGTTTTATAAATGACGGAAAACCTGACCAGCCCATTGCATCTGCGCGTGAAACACGTGGATTATGCTATACACATGTGCAATTTTCAAAGTATGGACTTTTAGTTAGTTAAAACATTATAAACTTCAAGTTTTTTCAAGCGGAAGTTAATTGCTCGAAAAGGAAGACCCAGTTTACAACGACATATTTATAGACATACAATTTATTTGGCCAAATAGATTAGACAACGTTGAGCCGTGGAAAAAAAATCATAAGAAAGTTAATTGTAAATTCATTCTACCTGCAGTGTCTGATGGAGAGGATTTTGGGAACATTAGTCCAAATGTTGAAAAAGTTCTTGTCACGAATGCAGATTTAGGTTACGAAGAGATGTTGACGGCATTGCTAGACTGCGAGGCAACTATTATCTTATGGCTTACCTATCAGAAGATCCGAGGCATGTTAGTTCTTGACACTCGCTATGGAGTATCACTATTGTAGGTCAAGTATTAGGGAAAATATTTCGATAGTGCAACTTCGTAGATAACAGACATGTAAAGGATTTAGAAAAGGATATCTTGGAATACTCAATTCTACAAAAAACAAGAACGACTTGCAAAAGAGCTGAAGATTGGAAATATTAGCCTTGTTCGAAACAACGGCACTCTAAGTATTGAAGGACTTGGAGTTGGCAAATGTGAAATTTGGAAAATCCACAGCATATAAGATATCTTGTTGAAACAGTCTCTTTAATGTACTTTTAAGAGTCAATATAAAAGTTTCGAAACAAATTAGTGTAAGGCTGGAAAACATGGAACATTTTGAATATAGGAAAGCGAAAGAAAGCAAATTTGCGACAAAATAATTTTTATATTTGGGACTACCAATTTCTAAGTATGCGCCTACGCCTCTATATTTCGTCCGGATTCGCTCCCAAGTGACCGCATGTGGGATTTGTGGTGGACAAAGAGGCGCCGGGGTGGGGTTTCTCGGGTTCTCGGTTTCCCCCATCATTGCATTCCACCGGGTCTCCATCTTCATTCCATGCGTCATCTCCTGAAGTGCCATATATAGTAAAAGTGGGCGTTAAACACTCACGAAAAGTTTATAGCTCAGTTAATTGGTAGTTAAATTGCGCCAAGTGAGGAAAAGCGATATATTTTCAAATAATTTTATCATGTAAGAAAAGTATTTTTTAAACTTTCACAATTTTTGGTCAAAATTCACAGGTGCATTACCTTAAGGGAAATATAGTAGCCTTTTTTTTTTTTTTTTTTTTTTTTTTTGGAATCCAAGTCTTCCGAATGTAAAGACGCATCCGGGTAACTGAAACGACACCACCAAATCTGAAAGAAAATTAGCTTTTCCTTCCGTCTCAATTTGCAACAGTTTGTTTTAAAAATGTAATCATTCAATAATTGAAATACTTATAAATATAATGAGAGGTAGGAAATGTTTCATTTGAAAAAAAAATGATTATATCTTTCAACGTAAATGGGTCTTCTTTTGTTAGTATGCAGAAAGCATGTCATTTTTCTAAGAATAGATTTTTTCCCACCACTGACGGTTCGCAATGATATTTCCAGTGTAGGCAAATATCCGCAATATGCAAATTACGGATCCAGCAGAAACGTTTTGCCTACCTTTACTTGTAAAGTAGATCAATATGTCGATCCTTCATGCTGGCATTTCGTTTGATGATATCATCGTACCAGGTCTCCTGTTTTTCCAGCGAATCAAGAAGTTCACATTCAGTTGACGGCATCGCTAAAACTGTAAACCTTCCCGTCCCATTGTGCTCCTTGAGTAAGACTTCACTCTGTTCAAGCAAGAGAAGCTTCTCTCGACTCTGCAGCGTATGGAAGGAATTGTTGCAGCTAAGGTAAATAGTCTGTAGGCTTCCGGCAAGCAAAATTTTAATATCACTTTCCACGAACAGTTTTATAACTTCAATTACACTTCGAGACAAGAACTAGTCGTCGGAGTTGGTAAACTCGAGCTTGTTTTTGAGTCTTGAACATTGGCGGCCGGCCTTTAGGGGCATAGGGGCACGTGCCCTTCCTACTACAGTTTCAGACAATAATTTCTGCATTATATTATTAGGTAAAATGCTATAATTTATAACGCATTTTGTATAAATTTAAACCTACTATGCACACTGGAGAGTTGTAGTGAAGATGACTGTCGAAAATAGTAACCGACCGCGTTTTTCGGACACAAGCGATTTTGTGGTCATCCTATGCGCACGCGCAGAAGAATTCAATGCTTTCAGATGCAGTTAATTTGATGGTGCGGGTTTCAAGGGGCCGAGAGGGGAAGGTTCTCTTAGGACATGAAAGCCTCTGTGGTCATTTGCTGCGCATGCGCAAAGAGAAAATAAGAACCGACATTAAGCAAAAGTTAAAGTTTAAGTCAAATCACTGACAAAAATATTTAACCAAAGACATTTCCACGTGAAAGAGTATATAATAAGAAACATTTCTTAAGTTTGAATGTCTTCTTATTTGAAAACAAAGTTGATCTATAAACCTCCCGACCGAAACATACAAAAAGAAGCTTATGTGGTAAAAATGTACAATGTTGGTACTTGATATTCTCTCCTCCCTGCCAAGCAGACGACAAGGTACGCTGGCGCGCTAACGCTCAATGCGTACAAGTAGTATGTTGTGTAATTACCCTAAGTTTACTAGGAAATAGATTTGCGATACATTTGAAGCTTCACTTGAAAACAGGAAAGGTCAAACAACTAATAGTTATTGAAAAAATGGACCTTTCCTGCGAGAGATGATTACTGGCTAGTGTTTTGAGAATGAGTGCTGAGTAAGAGTAAACTGATAAGTGTGAAACAGTGTCTTGAATTGGATGTATTTCACGTGTTATGAAACATAATCCGAATGCGCTGGAGAATAATTTGGTGAAATTAACTGCAGAATAATATGCCGAGTTATCAGTTGCTAGCGTTCAAAGAAACCGCACTGTTAAAACTCGCCCTAAGAGGGAGAATCCTAACCATTGTTAGGCGATGGTTTGTAAAGTTTACAATTGCTTATAAAGAAAATGCTTAAGATATTAATATCACGATCGCGATCTACTTTACTTTAAGGGTAGTTTCTATAATTTTCTGAGAGAAAAGCGAGCTTCGTTGGTGAAAAGAAACATTGTGAACAGTAATTGACATACATAAGCTATTAAAGTTGTGTAAGGTAGTAATGAAGACTGGAATCTTAAACTCAAGTGCATCAGCCGTTAAGACGAGCTATGCATCAATTTACAGCAGGACCATCTCTCTGATAATGTTGTTGACATATGATAAACAGCGAAGGTGACGGGTTCGTGTTCAAATTTCTCGCAACATGTCGCGTTCAGTTTCTGACTTAAGTCAAAGAGTTATGGAAGTATTTTTTCAAGCAAAGGATCGAAAGATGGACTTCATCTAAAACAGAAAGATTAATGCTAATACACAAATTAGCATTTCATTTCAACAGATATCTTTTATTATCCACTAATTTTAGTCTGTCGTCATCCGTGATCTAGGGGTAACATGTTAGCCTCTGGTTCTCAAGGTCGCGGGTTTAAACCCGGCTGATTTTTTTTTAGGCGTAAAAATCCCTTCCTTCACAAGGGAAGTAAACTCATTGATACCGTGTCGTAGATTTACGGCAAGTAAAAAAACCCTCAAGCCTGATAAAGAGGCCTCTGAGAATTATTAAGCGGTGTTTGGTGCCCAAAATAGAATGGGACGCTTAGAACCGCAGCAGTTAAAGAGCGTCCATAAATAGCATTCAATTTAGTTTTAATCTTAGTCAATCTTAAAATTGTGCCTTACAAGATAATGTGGCTACGAGCCGCCATTGGTTTTGAAAAGTTAAAATACATCGCGTAATAATATTGTAATTCAAAATATATGACATAATAATCTGGTAATGAAACTAGCTCCTTGGGTGGAAAACAATTTCTAACGACAGTCGGAATATTACTTCACAATGTAATAGAGTAATTACCTAAAAATGTGCAGTTCTATTTAGTAGGTACTTATAAAGGAATTTCACTTCAAATTCTCGGTTTCTTAAAAAAAGTAAACTAAAACAAATTATAAACATGATTGGTAGTGCAGCAATCAATTTTCGTACACAACAAACTTTGCGCATACGGGAGAACCCACCAATAATCGACAGGGCAGGCAATTTTTGTTGTTGCCTGTCTTAATGCCCGCAACTCCAGCATTTGTAACACTAGTTACTAGCTTACTACCGGGTTACTTGGAACTGTAATCGTGACATCAGAAGGCAGGCTAGCTCAGGATTTGACTGCCCTTCGCAGACAAGCGACAATAATAATTGCCTTTGCGCCCTTTCAGTATATAGCGTATTCTCGTTTAAAAGATCGCTGTTTCTTTCCAGAAGAATCCCATTTTCAAGAGTCTTACCACTTACATACTCCTAACTATATGAAAGGTAATATTACACGTAGATTTTGTTTTATTAAGTGGAATCACTTCGTTACGAGCATTATTAAACAGGTTTTAAAATATTTTAGAACTATTAGGGAAGGCTCAGCCTATCCTGCCTACTCTGAGGAGCAGCCTCTGAAGCAAACTTAAGGTTTGGTTATTGGTGATTTAGTCCTTAACCAAATAAAAAGTAGCTTATCATTTTGTGCACATTCTAAATACCAAGTAGTTACAAAAATGCTCCTTGATAAACAAAGTTCAAAACAGACGGGCATTTGAGTATGTGAACACGAATTATTACTTTCCCCTTACTTATTAGCCCTATGTTAAACAATTTTAACATTTTTAACACTCTCAGTAACACTTTGCACTTAGAAGTTCGTTAAAAATTGTACGTTCGCATTAAAGCGCAGAAAATATCCTCTGTTCTTCATGTCAAAAGAAACGGATTGAAATTCAGACCTTCCTAAACCCTTTTTTTTTTTTCTTTATATTTTTCTTTCTATAGTTCCTTATATGTAGGGAACAATCTTAATTTCACCATATATATTTTTAACTTTAATTACACTAGTTAAAATTATTAATATTTGATCGGTATGTGAGGGATGTGTTGGATCGGTATGTGAGGAGGTGTTAAATAAAAAAGAACAAAGGCCTATCCTCCCAAAACAGCAACATCCCTAGGACTTACAAGTCGACGCCTGTTAAACAGTAGAGATTCTGATTCAAAAAGAAGCCAGAAAGGTGATTAGCCCGATACCAGGTATGATAGTGACGAAGCAATAGATATGAAATGTATGACGGGAACAACTATGGGCAACTTATGGAATGAGTGACGGGGGAAACCGGAGAGCCGTCCAAGCGCCACTTCACCCTCCACAGTTCCCGCATGCGGTCCCTTGGGAGCGCCCGCCTGGGTGAGATGTGAGTGGTCTAATCACGCTGCCACGCGGCGACGGCCTATTAAAACTGCAAGATTTAAATTGTCGTAAAAATTGAATAGCCTGTCTGTCCGAAAGACAACGTTTTGCAATGGTGAAATTCTCCTGTTTCTTCCGCTTTCCCCCCGCGACACACACACACACATACACATGTGCACAAAGCTTCTCTCTGTATGAAATCGCTACTACAGAATGTGGTACAGTTTACTCTCACGTTTTGCTGTAGAAGACAGAGGTTTTGCATTTTGCATAGCCATTGTATGATTTAAGTTGAGGGATTTTTAATGTAGCCTGCTGTAATGTTGGTCAACGTGGGTGACGTCTGCTGGTGACAGCAGATCTGGATATTGCACATGGTGTGACTGTTTTTGTTAGGGCTCTTTAACAAGTTCAATTACTAGTAGATAAGTAAACAGTATTAGAAATAAGAGCTGTGACTTGATGATCTAACGGAAACTCTTCACTTGCCATGATAGACGAAGGACAGTTCAGTGATGCTGAGGAGGAAGAGTGAGTATTGTTAGACATCCTAAGGTTTAGGTTAGGTTTTTGCAGCTATAAGTTAGGTTAGTGGTAAGAGATATTTGGTCGGAAAAGTGCATATTTTACCGAAACATTTCATTCTTAGTTACATAATTTGTTTAATAAAGTGGAATTCTGCAGTTATAGGCATTTTCTGGTTTCATATTTTCTTTTCGCATTCCTTTTAACCATAATAATTTCCGATATTTCATAACCTATGATTTCTGTGTTTAACTTATCGATGTGCGGCTTTTAAACACAACTGTGTTGCTATAAAAATGGCATGCATGTGGTGTAAGTTGGCCCATCCTTCGACCATAAGTCGCCAGGCAAATTACTGTTATAATTTATTGTTTCTAGCATTTATATCGTTATCCTTAACAAAATGTAAGAAAGAACTCTTCCAGGAAAAATAATAAGCCATTGTTCCTGAAACATTAACATCTAATGCTTTTTAATATACTAAGAAAATGCTAATTGTAATGAAATGTCATAATGTAAGTTATTGTAGAATGAATTTACTTTTTCTAAAAATGACAATGAAATGAACGTTCATATAATAGTTAAAGTTTAGTGCTATATCTCAGTAAGGCACATAAAACTCATGCAATCTTATACCATTGGCAGGAAATATGCATTAATATAATAAAAATGTTATTTGATAGTTTTTAACCTCCTTACCATGAAAATTGGTAAGAGCTTACTTTAACTATAGAATGGACTTATACATTTTTACAAGATTTTTTTATGTACATACCATGGTAAAGCTATACGACGGTTCCACCACCCATATGCTGACATGCCGCGCACGCACACACGCGCTAAGTTGTTCAGATGTGAAAGTTGCCAGATTGCCAAAATTTTGACTTCTTCTTGGGACATTGGGGTTTTAGCTTCACAGATTCATCGTCTACACCCTGTCGCCTTCGGCCGCAACTGCTACACTCCTCAACTTATAAAAAATATCCCTCGGCTACGCATTGCGGCTTAGGGCCCTCCACATTGGGCTACGCTTTGCAGCTTAGGGCCCTAAATGTTTATAACTGACCAGTAAGTAATTACAATGCGGCTCTAATGACGAAATAACAAAAGTACCCGCGTATAGAAGTAATGCCAAGTGGTGGAACCATTGTATACTAATAATCATACCATTAATTATGAATCAGAGCTCTATTTGAAATATGTGTCAGAAGTGCTTGATTCATGGGTAATTGATGTTTTTACCAATATCTGAGACTTAGAAATGATTAATCTCATTGATTAATCATTCTATGACATGAACCTATACTGTGGCTAATGATATTCAAGGATTTGATTACATGATGCAGTCATATAATTTTTATGTTGGTTAACAGCTGTGAATTGTAAAAAAATCAGTAATTTGCTATGATGTCTTGCACATCTGAAAACAAATGAATGTGAGCTGAGTTAGTTTTAGTTTATTGAGTATTCCTCAGAGAAAATTATTGAGCTATTTATTAAACACGGATATATGGATTCTTGGCAGAAGTTCAAGTGTAAATATGAACCAAAGGAAAATATCTTTGAATCTTTTTAAGCAGCTGCTGTGTTGTATCTGCTGAAATATTAAGATAAGCTAAAGTTTGTTTTCAAAGTTTTTTGAAAAACGAGTATGAGACAAGTGATGGCTCTTAGGATGTAGCCAGCTGTGGAGAATGAGATGGTTTTGAGATTTTGGTGAGGTTTAGAGTATGTGTATAAACTAGGTGGAAGTATTGGGTAAACAGAAAGTATATACAGTTTCTCAAAATGCAATGCAAATTAGGGATTTTGAAGAAACAAAGGTCTGCGATTTTTTTTGCACCAAAGTAAACTTTTACCTTTTATACCAATACCTGTTTATTTTGCTTTTGGAATTAGAAAATTTGGCAAATCTTCTACAGGCAATCTATTTGAAGGTGTAGAAAGTATTTACACCTTCAGAATTTAAATCCCCTAGATTGATAAGATTTGAACTTCAGCTTGGATTCATTGGGGTTTTATCTTCACAGATCCCTTGGCTAAACTTTGCTGCTTAGGGCCTTTAAATTTATTACACATCTAGAAAGTAACTAGAAAATAAATTCATTGGGGTTTTAGCTTCACAGATCCCTTGGCTAAACTTTGCTGCTTAGCATGTTTAAGTTTATTACAGATCCAGGCAGTAACTAGAAAATGCCTCTAATGGCAGAATAATGAAAATATCAAATCCAAATAACATAAGGAAGTAAGTTGGGTGTTTACATTCGTCTAGTTAAAAAAAACTGACATGTTATATTCACATGACTTTCTCCAGCTATTCTGTAGCAAACTAGTATTCTAAGAACATATTTTTTTATCTACTTCATGCAAATTGAGACGAGCATGCACAAATTCATTTTAGGAGAAGGGGAATAAGAGAATACTTTAGGCTAAAGCAATTGTAAAATCTTTTAAGAGCGGTTCACTGTCTGAAATTCATTCTCTTTGCATGACCAGGATGTAAGGTGTGATGTGTTATATTCACATTATTTTCTGTACCCTCTATCTTTTATTAAGGTTATCCAATGAACACTTTTTTTTTCTCTCTCTCTCTCTCTCTCTCTCTCTCTCTCTCTCTCTCTCTCTCTCTCACTTCTTTACTTTGATGGAGATATACATTTGCAGAAATAGCTTGCATTACACATTTGGGGATTATAGATATAAAGAGAACAGCAAGTCAAATGTTTAATTGGCCACTTTACATTCAATGGCAGAAGCAGTTGAATGTCAACAGGACTTCAGAAAAATAACAAAGTATTGAACAAATCAAACCATGGATAGCTCAAAATCGGCTTATATCACAAAAATGGTTGTTGGGAATAAATTGTAGATGAGATGTACATATTATGAGAAGTATGTTTTCATGTATTACCTAATGAATTCCAGTTATTCAATATCATAGATAATCCTTCCAAATAAAGTAGATTTCACAGGCTATTCCCAATAAATTAAACATCTACATTTTATTCATATGTATAATATATTTATTAGGTATGTGAAATTTTACTCAAAAACATTAGTTATTTTTGATAAAATAAAAAAAAATTGGAAAATGTTTGACATAAGCGTAGTTGGGTAAGGGATTTTTTGAAAATCTTTGTTTTACATCTTCGAAAGATACTGAATATAAATACCAAGTTTGGTTTTTATGACACTTTTTATATTTTGACCTTTGACATAGACCTTTTCCTAAAAATAGATTTTTTTTGGTTTTGAGAGTCCTCATAACATATGTTACTGGTGAAATTTTGCTGTCAAATTTTCAGGTAAAATGCAATATAGCTTCTCTACTTTCTATGTTGTAGAGAAAATAAAAGATTAAATAAAAAATTAAATTATAATAAATAAATAAAATAAAAAAGAGGTAAGTTTTTTTAAATAAGTCACATAAGAGTGACAAACATTCTTACTTAACCCGACACTTTTCATACCAGCTGTTTCATCCTAACCTTTTACTCACTCTATTTTATCACATTAGCAAAACATTAGCTTATTTTTTTTTTTTTTAAAAATGTGATGTGTTGGGCTCACTTGACTTCTTCTATTCACTCTTGTAGAAGCTATTCTTACAAACTCTTAGTCTTTAATCTGCTTCGTGTAAAGTGAAATGAACGTTTACAGGTATTTTATTACTGCATATTTCCTTATGGTTATGGTGGGATTAGGAGAATACAGTACACTTTAAGTGATAATCAGATATTTTAAGAACAGGTCGCTATGCGATGCATTTGAATTATTTTTCCATGTGACCAAGAGGGAAAAAATAAGAACTTCCCATATAGTAAAATATAGTAAGTCTTGAAAATTTAAACCAGTAACAAGAAATACCTTGGAAATGGTTAACTCCACAAAAAATCTGACATGTTCCATTCACATGACTTTCTGTACATCTCTTTAACACATTATTGTTAAAAAGCTTATTCTTCTATCTACTTCATGCTAATTGAGATCAACATTAGCAAAAATGATCTTATTACTTGCTTCCTTGTAATTAGAAGGGAAATAAAAGAATACATTAAGCTAAAGCAATAGTCTTCTAAAAGCTGGTTGCCATGTGGTTGAAATCTGTTTCTTTGCTTGGCCAGGAGTAGACAAATTCCCACATGAGAAAAAGTTGAAGTATTTTAAAACTGAAACAAATAACAAGGAATATCTCAAAAATGGTCAGTTAAAATATATCACTTAAATTATGTGTTTTAACGAGATAAACATTTTTTTGTACAGTAAATTTTTTTCCATCTTGTATGGTTACCACTTATACAAAATTCATCCAGAATAGAGGTCTTCAGAGATTATTTCCAGAAAATTAGGATATACATTTTATTTGTCAAGTAAAAATATCTTTAATATATGGTATTTTAGTCAAAATCATTAGAGTCATTTTTGAGAAAATCAAAATTGTCGAACATTTTTGTAGGTAGATATTTTGAAATAGGGGGATTTTTCTCAAAATCTTTATCGTATCTTTGGAAGGTACTGGACTTAAATACAAGTTTGTATTTTGACAACTTTTCATTTTTGAGTCATCATGTTCACTGACACACACACGCACACACACACACACACACACACACACACACACACACACACATACGCACCTAGATGGCCTGGGTTTGATCCCAAGCAACTGCATGTGAGATTTGTGGTGTGCAGGGGCGGGTTTTCTCTGGGTTCTATAGTTTCCCCCACCATTGCATTCCACTGGTGCTCCATTTTCAATCCATGTATGATCAGTGTCATCGCCTGCAATGCCACAAGTAGTAAAAGTGGGCATTAAGCACTACCAAAAAACACACGCACACACCCCCCCTTCTCTAAAAATACCTTTTTTATAAAGGGGACCCTAAAATGTGTATTTCTGGTGAAATCTCAATATCAAATTTTTGGTGGAGTTCAATATCTTCTCTACCTACATACCATGTACTTTGTAGAGAAAGTAAACATTTATTCTATATGAAGGTAAGTTGCATACTTTAACAAGATCTACAATTTTAGTGTAGCATGTTTTTGTATCTATTTTCTGATTTACCAGGTTAGCAAGAGTCATTCAGATTGTGTAGGTCTTCAGAAATTATTTCCAGAAAATTCAAGATATATTTTGTCATGAAGAAGTATTTAATGTATGGTATTTTAATCAAAATAGTTAGAGCCATTTTTAAGAAAATCAAAATGTTCATCTAAAGGGTAGTTTGGGGCAGGTGATAATTCTTTTCTCATACGCAAAGTTGTAAATTCCTGACCCTGCATAGAAAAGGATTTCAACCACATGGTAACCAGCTTTTAAATGATTTTACTATCACTTTAACCTAGCGTATTCCCTTACTTAACTTCTATTTACAACAAAGCAAGTAATTAAGTCAATTTTTGCTAATGTTTATCCCAATTATCATAAAGTAGATAAAAGAATATGCCTTTTAACAATAATTTGTTACAGCGAGGCAGAGAAAGTCATGTGAATGGAACAAATCAGATTTATAACTTATGTTTTGTTACAGTGCCGAAGGTATTAATGGAAAACTGGCGAGTGGATTTAACAAACTTTCTATGCAGAAATGCAAAGACAAAGCTGAAGCTTCATCAGGGAGTGATATTGCGACAAGTACACAATCAGAAGAAGCAGATTATGACTCTGATGATGACCTGGAGGATGACTATGAACTGATAGTGAGAGGAGGAGGTAACTATATATGTGTGTGTGTATGTGGTATGTTTTTATATGTGACAAAGAGTGCATTAGCATTGACTTTTAAACTGATGAAACTGGACAGTACTCATGTACGTTATTAATAACATTTTGCTGCATTCTTAAATGATATTGGTCCATTCACAATGAAAAATTAAGCATTAATATAACTGGGTAAAACTTGAGCATAAACTTAAAGTGATATTACAAGTAATATAACTTGTGAAGCTATTTACAGTGAAGGCATAATGAAATTAATAAAAGGATTAAATTTACACAAACTTCATTTACCTATTTATTGGGTAGGACAATGTTTAGAAGACCTTTGTGCACATCCTCAGCTGTTGAACCACTACACACTAAATAAGTAATAAATGAAAAATTAAAAATATACAACCAACATATTAATATAATTATAATCTTAACTGCATCAAACAGCCAATCACAAGAGCATGTGAAGCACTTAAGCAAATATAAGGTCAGTCCAAAAGTTTTGAGAATGAAAATGACAATTTTAAAAATTTAGATGTGATCATTGTATCCTTTCAAAGTATTAAACACTGCATTCTATACAACTCCTCATCTTTAAAACTACTTTTCAAATACCTAGTACCATTCTTCTTTGGAGAGTCTGCAAGTAAGCAGCTACTGGAATTTCGGTGATTGAGGTTGTTGGCCTTGGATTTTTTGTTTTATTTTGGGGAATAGGAAAAAGTTGCATGGAGCCATATTTGGACCCCATGAAGGATGAGACAAACATTTAGCTCCTAACACCTGCAAAAATTGGTTTGCTTCTGGCACAGTGTGGATAAAGGTGTTGTTGTGGTGCAACAAAATTCTGTGCAGTACAGACTTAGGATACTTTGCTCTCAATTCTTTGAAGCCTCATGGAGACATTTTGCAGTGACCATCTGGCAGAGGCTGTCTTTTATGCCTCAAGCAAAATTGTCACAATTCTTCAGAAAAGTACCATTATCATCATAACCATCGCCACCACCATCTAAAGTAAGCACTTTGACAAGATCATAGGAAATGCAATGTATACTAAAGTCAAAGCAATCCTATAGAAGATAGAATCCAAGGAGGAGTGTATCAGGATGAGCTATTTAGGCAAAGATAAAAGGGGGAAAGAGAGAGAGGGGGGTGGGGGGAGTAGAATTCAACAGATTTGAAGACAATCATCATCATGAGGAATAAAAGAAAACTAAAGGGACACGACTGATGTTATGACCAAAAAAAAAAAAAAAAAAAAAAACGTGAAATACAAGCAACCTTCAGGCAATGAGCAAGGGAAGAAAGAGAGAAGAGCAAATAGCCAAAGTCGGATATCAAAAAATAATGATCAACAGCCAATGGTAAAACTGGCACTCAGGTTCCCCACAGTTATCATCATATAGATAAGACTAGGAGCCCTGTAAATGCACCCAGAACTACAAACAATAAGGAAATTGTATTGGTATTTTTAAGCATAAGAACATTCAGAATGTACAAAAGAGAAGCTCTAAAAGAAATCAAATTTTACATTTTAGGGCTCAGCAAAGTAAAACAAATAGGAGAATCCATAATAGAACAGGAGAACGGTAACTTGTTTGCTACAAAAGGACAATGCAAAGATATGGCTTCATAATAAATATCATAAAGCATATGGTATGGGAATAGTGGGGATGGAGAGGATAATGGCATTAGTCCTAATTACAAAACATTCCAAAGTAACAATGCTCACACAGAAGCCAGCAGCGAATGGAAATTAGAGGATTTATTTGAACTACTGGAGATGATGCTAGAGAAGCACAAATCACCAAGTAATTTGGTCATAGAAGATTTCTACAACAAAATAGGCTGGAGTGCTCTGGGGGAAGAAGAAATAATCAGACCTTATAGCTATGGAGTTCACACCAAAAGAGAAGAAAGCTGATACTAATTGCACCAAGTAAAAATGAAAATAGCCTTTAAGAAGACTGGCAATCACCAGATGATTAAAATGTGTAATAAGAACGATTACATCTTAAGCAATGGAATAAGACACTTAAAAGGGCATTAGGTGTTTAAAAGTCTCAAATTTGAAGCTGACCACAGAAAAGTAAACACAGAGATAAAGTTCAACAGAAGAAGCTAATGGAAATAGAAAGTTTGAATAGTTACAAGTTTCTAGACAACTGTAAAATGAACTATCACAAGTAAAATAAGAGTTGACACTTTCCTGGTGATGAATATGCTCTAGATGTTCCCGGGCTTCAAGCCAGGTGAGGTGATGTGAAGATATCAACGTTTCGGGAGCGTACATTTCTCAGCATCCCGAAGAAGGGAGGGATGTACGCTCCCGAAACGTTGATGTCTTCACATCACCTCACCTGACTTGAAGCCCGAGAACATCTAGATCATATCACAAGTAAGTTTCAAAGCAGACATGGAAGCAGAGGAAGAATACAACTCATTAGAACAACAAATGGCAGTAACAACGCCAGAAGCGAGGCCTTAACAAAAACCAAATACAATCTGAGGCAATCCACAATTGAACTTGTAAAATGGAGAGAGGCACTAATGCATGCCAGATCATGGAAATGAATAGGCAGAGTTGGATAAACTGACAAAACAAAAAATTTACAAATTTGCAGCTCTATTGTGAGGTATATCGTGGGAGATACTAATTCCATCAAAAAGAAAAAGCGCTTCCTTAACAGAGGGAAACAATGTATGCTGGGAACAAAGAAACCATCAGGAGACTGCATGATTTCCAAGACAGAAATTTTGGAAGAAACAAGATTCTGCAAATCATGTACACAAAGTCCCTTGTATTTTCCAAGCAAAGTTAGAAGTGCAATATGAGAACACAGGAATGGCAATAACTCCTGTTGAAGATGGCATGTGGAATGAATACTTTAAACACAATGGAACTTTTAGTGAAACCCATTAACTCAACATTAAACAAAATCATGATTACAGAAACTATACCAGAATAATGAAATCCAGCACCATCAATTTTCTGTTCAAGAAAATATCAAAGAACATCCTGAACAATTACATATCAGTAGGTCTTATGTCTAATCTGTATAACCTATTTTTGAAGGTATTAACAAGAAGGCTGAAGAAGAGACTGGACAAGAAACAGCCATGTGAACAAGCAGGCTTCCACAATGGGTCCATTATTTTATATCACATTCAAAAGATCATCTTAGAGATGACAGAAGAATACAACTTACCATTGTACAAAGCCTTTGTTGTCTACAGCTACAGCAAAGCATTCAACTTGAACATTCAAGTGTTCTTCAGATATTACATAATCAGGGAATAGAAACAAAATATGTTTTCATCCAGGAAAAGTTATGTGGACAAAGCATCAACAAATTACAAACAGAACAAGTGGGTGAAGTTCAGCTAAGCTGTGGAGTATGACAATCCTATCTTACCTAAACTCTTAGCCAGCACATTCTGGAAGACATATTCAGAGTTAGCAATGTATTTGGTATAAGCATAAGTCAACAATGACAGTGTGCTGGTATTGGTTGCCACTTCCAGGGAGCTTCTCCAAATGCTGCTTGAACTAAATGTGCTTAGCAAAATGGCAGGTCTCTCATTGAACTACAATAAAACTAATGTCCAACAGGCTAGTAGACCCAATTTTAAGGAACTGAATTGGAACAAGTAGAAGAAAATGTGTACCTAGGCCAACAAATGAACAAAAAAATCAAGAGATGAATAGCTCAAGATTTTCTGGACACTGAAACTCAATTCTCCTGGACAAATTACTAAACAGGAAACTCAGAATTAAAGTTCTATACACATGCATCACTCCAGTACTGCTCTACGCATGCCAGACCTGGTCTCTATTAAACAAAGGAGCTCATTAGAATTATGTGAGAGGAAGATAAATAGAAAAATCCTAAGTATTTTATTACAGGATAGAGTTTCAAACATAAGGCTTCAAGAGATCACCTCTTGCCAGATTATCGGAATGTAGGCTGCAAGAATTAAATAGAAGTGGGCAGGGCATGTTGTGATGGGCATCGGGACTGACCCCTACGTTAGAAGGAAACTGAGGCAAACCAAAAATTAGTTGTGCAGGCCACTTCAGTAACAAACTATGATGAAAAAATAAAAACTAGGTTTAATCTAGATTAAATATAACAACTAAGTGAGGTTTAAATTGTTCAAAAACTAATATATACCATGCAATTTTCCCACTTATGTGGAATAGTTCACAATGAGTCTAATAGCAGGAGGCCTTTGACCTTTATGGGACACTACAGGTTCCAGTCATTTAATCAATTCATCAATCAATTTCAGTGAAGATACAGTCCTGAAATTTGTTTTAATCTAATGATAGTAAAAAAAAATGCAAAAAGCATCTTTATACTTCAAGAGCATATATTCACATGTAAATAGCTTTTTCAATTTTACCACAAATTTTGTTTTATGGACTTGGAGGGTTTTGATGTTAGATGCCTCATATTGTGGTGTGAGGACTATACTCCTACCATTTGTTCAAGCATTCTGTTTATATCATTTTCCTTTTACCTGTTCACATTGCTATAATATTGCCAATATATACTCAGTGAGTCAGTTCCTCTTGTTCAGTTTTTATTATCCATGCTGACACTTTATAGTGTGTGTTAAAAAGAAAATGTTTCAACTTATGTTCATTTCCTTTTTAGGTATTATACCTGTTAGAAACAGAGAGTATTCAGGCGAATGCTATGCTAATTCTAGCTGCCAGGTTGCCAGCACAAAGGTGAGGAATTTCCAACCCCAAGAAAAGTTGCTCAAACGTTACATAAACAAAATAAATGTGGAGAAATATGAAGGACCAAATTTGCCAAATCATGCAGCAAATGTGCTCATTGAAAGCAATAGGAAACTTGAAGCAGACAGGTAAGCCAGACTCTCAAGTCTCAACATCATCAGGACATGGCTTTAAGTCATGTAAAAATCAGTAGTCGTTAGCTTTCATGGCTGGAGTCCAAATTATAACTAGAAGAATTTTCCAGACTGAGAAGCCGTGGTCTGCTGGAGTTTTCAGGTCCAAACGTTTCGTCCATGGTCGATGAACATGCACTTTGGGCAGAAGGGGAACACAATTCAGTATCATGAAACAGCCATTCTCTCATCTATGCCTTATTACCATTCTAGATTACAATGTGAAGCAATAGACATGTATAAACATCCCAATAACTTTAATAGGAAAGAAGGGACACTAAAACTAAGCAAAAATTGGTATACGCTACTTGAGAACATCAAACAGGTACAAACCCAAGGAGATATCCCGAACCAATCAGGAATCAAAAGCACGGAGTGGCTAACCCCCTCCCTCCACCATCCCTGTACATGCAGCTTCAGCTGGGCCAATCGCGTGAAAGCAGCCTGAGTATAAATACTGCCACTATTTCAGCCAACGAGTCAGTTGCAATCAAACCTTCACTGGGAAGACTTAGACCATGCCACTGAAGATGCTCACTTCAGTCATGAACGAAACGTCTGGACCTGAAAACTCCTGCAGACCATGGCTTCTCAGCCCGGAAAATTCTTCTAGATAATGTTTAAAAGTGTTTATCAAACCCATTTTAAAGTCATAACAAATGATCCAAAATTAAAAAAAAAAAAAATCTAGATATTTTTAATTAATGTCTGGAATGTAGTTCGGTCTCAGTATCACCTTTGTCGGTATAGTACTCCAGAAAATCCTTCAATTTTGTTTATTTTAAGGACCTATTTAAAATTGTAACATTAAACAACTTTTTAAAAAGTTCTGATTACATGGTTAGTTGCAGAAGCTAGGATTCTGATGATTTCTTCTTGGCAGCATCCTTGACACCATGTAAATACATATTGATAGGTTTGATATGCTGATGTAAATCTCTTCTACTTTAATTCCACCCACCGTCCTCGGCAATATCTTGCCATTCGATTACACTTTCTAAAATTTCAACAGCAGATAATGGTGTACTAAAAACTATTATGTTGTAATTTTTGCTAACATTATGTGTAGTATTGAAGTATATGGATTAAGAGCAGACTCTCATATGAAGAGGTTATTTATATTACAAAAGAGATACGTTAGAATATGTTTAGGCTAAAAAGTTGTATGGAAATTTTCAAAAATAAGTTACAGTTATTCATTGTATGTGCTCAGAATTATAATTGCTTGCTTACTCAAGAATAGATACTACTTAAATCAGAAACAAAAGACACACCATAATGACTTAGACATAACGAAGACTTGCACAAAATTAGCCACAATTATTCTAAATGAATAAAAAGAAGATATTCTTATTTTTTTGGAACTCATTATTATAACATTTATCTGCACACTTTAAATTGTGCAGAGAAATCTACTTATAAATAAATTAAGAGAGTATTTAATAAGGAAAATAATCTATTGTACAAAAGATTTTAAAACATGCAAATTTGTAGTTGCTTTATAGTTTAATTTTAATCATATTTTGTAATTAATTAAACTTGGTGTACAATTACATAAATAGGTATATGGAGAAAAATAAACTTTTTATTATTATTATTATTATTATTATTATTATTATTATTATTATTATTATTGCTGTTGCTAAAGGTTGTTTATATGACACTATTTTTGGTAGTTAACTAGAAACAGATTTCTACAAGTATGTTCTATTAGCAAGAATGAACTTTGTTGTGACTGCAACTACATGCGAAAAAAATAAAATACTCTCACTCTTCCCCATCCTGCCTCCCAGTCTTCTTGAGGTAGAATAGAAGATAAGAACCCTTATCAGGTAATTTATCTTCTTTCAAATAGTGCCTTGCAAAGCATGAAAGACTCGCTAAACCAAATCCAGAAATTATGTGACAACTGAAGCTTAAACCCATTCACAATAAAATATAAAGGCAGGAAATTCAAAGTAAGATATCTAATTATTTAAAAAGCATTAAGTTTTGATGATGACAATAGGTATATTTGAAGTATATTATGTATTATATAAATATAATGTGTATATAAAATATATTTTTTTTTTTGTAAACTTCATCATTTACAAAATGTTGCTTATGTAAAATCCCCTATTCTTTTGGATACCTCTATTTTCTGTTTTTTTTCCAAAATGAATTATAATTCAATTTATAAACTGATCTATTAAAAATGTTTTGAAATGATGTGTTAAAATCATGTATTTTTCTCTTTTCATTATAATTTTTTTCACATCCATTCTACAAATTATTCACAAAAAATGAGCTTGTTGTTTCTACTTTCTGTTTATGATAAATATTGTCAAACCGTTTCAATACATATCTTCTTGTAGTTACATAGAACCATATTTTTATTATTTATTTATCGTACAATAGGCTAGACTAACAGCTAATGCTTAAAGGCAAGTTGTTTATATGCTAACTTTGAGTGAATACAACAAATGGATTCCATTTTATCTTTCTTTAATTTCATTCTTGAATTGTTTCTCAAAATATAAGAACTTCACAAGTTGTTGATTAAAAATTAAACACATGCCAGTGTCGAAAAAATGACATTTTAATCAAAAGTGTCATGGACATTTTTTGGAAAAGAAAACATTATTTTCTGTGTAAATAGTAATTTTGGGTGTGTTTTCAAAATCTTTATTTCGTGTGCTTATATAATAATAATGATGATAATTGTTTTGAAGCTGCATCAAATTTTATGTAATTCCTTGGGAATTTCTTCTCTTCATAGCAGATGGTCTTTAAAGACCTGAATGGCCTCACTTTCATTGTGCTAAACATCATCTTGATAATCTGAATATTTCTTCTTCCTCATAAAGGATGTTTCGAGCCAATTCTTGGAGTCTAGAGCTCTAACACATTTTGACAATTTCAGGTCTTCTGCCTTTTCTGAATAGAACTTTTAGTTGCTCTTATAAAAATTATTAGTTTATGTATTCTATTTTTCTTGTACAATTAGATGCCTTAAAAGCAGAATTCTATCTGCCTCAAGTGCTTGCTGATGTTAAGAGATGGAATAAATCTCAAACATCTACAAGACATTCAATTTTGTTATCCAAGCTGTGATATTTCTGTTCAGAAACCTCTTTTGTGTTTGTAATTTTTCTGCTTTACCCTTTTCAAAATGAGGTACTAGGGCTCCATAATCCTGCCAAACAGATAAGAAGTCAAAAAGTTAGATGCAACACACTTCATGGATAAGAATCCTTCCAAATTTTAAAAATCATACATTCAGCATTTTTGCACATGACTGAAGTTGTGTTGCACATTTTGGAAATGCATAAGGCATAGCATCTTGTCCATAAACTCTTGAACCTGTTGATCCTACATATTTTGTGCACCACATTTTGCACTGATACTTACAGCTCAGCAGAATACCATAAGAATCTGTCTTTGAAAACACATGCAACTCCATGTGATGCTGCACCATGACATCTCAGTGAAACTATTTATTCTTTCAAAATTTCATCAGTAACCACTATAACCGAGTACCGAAAGTTGCTCCACTTAAGCTCGGACATTTTTACTTATGTTTTTACATGGCACAATATCCTTTAGCCACCACCTATTGTGTGTACTTCAATGTCCACAGGGTTTAACTATGACTCTGTAGCACAATTTCTATTTTTGAAGATATAGCTAAGAACAGGAAGGGGAATGTTAGCTCACTCCTCTTGGCAGACTTTCCAAAGTCCTTTAATTGTGGTGGGACTCTGAGAAGCAAGGTGCTGTATCAGCAGACAAAATCCATAAAAATCCATTGGTGAGACATCTGGTGACTCCGCACATTTTTGGTGGTAATATTCTGGGAAGATTGAGAAGTGTGACTGGATGCTTTACCTATGTGAATCCAAACATATGGAGCATCCTCACCATGCAACCGGAGAATTTCTTCATAAAAAATTGAGTCCATAATATTCTTTTGATAGTAGGCGGCATTCATTTTTACATTTGATAAATAACCCAACTGGAAGTGGTACACAGTGAAGCGATTTATTAACTTTTGAAAGTAACATTGAGTCAACTTAGCACTTTTAAACTTCATTGGTTTTTACTTACTTTGTAGTGCATATATTTTGCAGACATCTGCATTCTCAATTACCTTCGGCTGTTGGATAAACTTATGAAGTGGGTTGTCTTTGATGGGAATTCCAAAGTTTATCAATGTTGGCTCGTACTTTTTCAAAAAATTCTTCTCCCAAATATCGAGTTCAGTTTGTCTTTTGATATGTTTTAGAAGATGGACCAACTTGATATTTGCCACTCTTTCATGGCATGTCCACATGCTTTGTGGCACCATTCTAGACCCAAATTTCTGTGTATTATAAGATAAACAGCCCCTTTAGATATTCCAATGTGGCTGGCAATGGTTCTTTGTGTTGGTGGGTTTTCTTTAGTCACTGATGTCTTCACCTTGGCTACTTATCTTTAGGTCTTATGTATATAGGTTGTGACATTTTTCTTGCTCGTGCTTTTGCACATTGAGCCTCAAATGGGAATCCATTTTATGTAGCTGCGTTATATAGCCCACACATGATTTACTTCCTTTTTGTTAACACCTTTCCACTATCATTGAAAAGCTGTAACCAGCATCACAAAACCCAACAATGTACCCTGGCCAAAAATTCAGTGACTTTTGAAGTCATTATGAAGTAAACCTTGCCTCAAACTGACCCAGCAGACTGTGGGCACACACATTGTGTTGTGGCCACAATAAACATACATGTTTTACCAATGACAGGAGTTGGAGGGAGAACCAAAATTATCTAAGCTTAAGTGCTGTAACGCTCTGTACAAGCGATTACACTTCAAAATATACCATTAATTGCAATTACATATTCTAATTTGATTAAGCCAGTGAAAAATTTTTATCAGTTCCTGAATATCTATTTCTTAAATTGGTTGCAAATGTATAATTACACCTGATTTTTTACTTTCTATACACATACTAAGCAATAGAGTATAGAGAAGGTAATGCATTCCACCCAAAATTCGATACCAAGATTTCACCAGAAATACATGTTTTGGGCCCCCCTGAATCAAAAAAAAGCATTTTTGGAAAAAGGTCTGTGTGTGGACAGCATAGCTCAAAAATGAAAAGACCGTTACATACCAAACTTGGTATTTAAGTTTGGTATCTTCCATGGATGTCACACAGAGATTTTCAAGAAAATCCCCCACCCCAAACTATCCTTTACATAGAAAAAATTTCGAAAATTTTGATTTTCTCAAAAATAGCTCTAATGACTTTGATTAAAACTTCTTATATTTAAGATATTTACATGCCAAATAAAATGCATATCTTAAATTTTCTGGTAATAGCCTCTAAAGACCTCTTTATTCTGGACGATTTTTATTGAATTTCGATAACCGGTAAACCATAAGAGATGGACAAAAAGTAGATCATAATAAGACACACAATTTATGTCATATACTTTTTTTTCGTGGACTTGATCGTTTTTGAGATATTCCTTGTTATTGGTTTCAGCTTTAAAAAACTTACTTTTCTCGTCAACTCCTGTCCATACAAACAAAGGAACTTCAGTAACATAACAACCAGCTTTTGACTATCACTTTAACCTATGCTACTCCAATATTTCGCTTCTACTTACAAGGAAGCAAGTAATAAGACTATTTCTGCTAATTTTTCTCAATTAGCATGAGGAAATAGAAGCATAAGCTTTTTAACAATAGTTTGCTGTAGAGATGTGAATGGAACACATCAGATTTTTTAATTAATCTTCTGATTTCATTACTCTTGTGATTTTCAATATGTATTGAAGGTAAAGTTTAATTTTTGCAACCCCATTTCAGTTTCAAAATTACTGGTGAGTAATTGTTATTATTATTTTTTTTTTTTCCCCTAGCCTCCTTATTAGCGTATGAAAAATGTCTTTCTGTCTTTCCAATGATTTCAAACACATTCAGTTATTGAATTGGTAAAGTTATATTAATACCCTACCAAGGATAAGTTTTTTCAGCTGGTTCTAACAGCAAAACATTGATTCAAGTTCTTTTTTTCCTGCTTTATATATTTTATTTTTCCCTATCAATATTAACTACTATTTGTAACTGTCAGCATTAAATGATAAGTCTTTTAACTATAATCATGTACCTACACTCCTCTCTTTTCCTAAATGCCCCGGCATCCTTGCTATCATTAAATAACCAATCATTCTTTATCTTGAATTCATTCTTCTGTTTTATTGTTCAACCATCAAACCATTTGGTTTCATAATTTGGTTCTACATAAAAGTCCAAATGGTTTTTCCTGAGAAAACAAAATTTTATGCAAGTAAAGTAATCAAAAATCTATTTCATTTTGATGACTCACCACTTGTCAGCACATGAAACTAGTCCACATAACTTCTCAAAATGTTCATTCACTTTGAGCTGTCATTACTCCAAATAAGTTTTAGATTTTACTACAACTGTAGTTCAAGAGAAATAACACATAAATATTTATTGCAACACAAATGAAATTGCACATTTTGCACATGGGTTATATACCAAACCAGAAGGCCAAGCAAAAATAATGAATTATCAATCAAAGCCAAGTGATATTTGATGTATTGATACTTTAAATAATAAGCAGTAAGCAATATTTTTCACTAGTGCTAACTTAAATGAATGGAAATGAAAAATATTTTAATGCCGGCATCTCAAATAATAAATTGATGTCAACTTTATATGTGAAGTTTTGGCCCTGAAAGTCTAGGAGGAACTTCAAAAAAATTGGTTTTTGGAACATTGTTGCAGAGTTGTCTGTTAAAAAAAGAGCCTGTTATAGGATAGTTAAAAGTAAAAATGAACATATAATGAGGTAGCTATAATATGACATATATTTTATGATAATCTCAGATTTAAAGTATATAGTTTGTGTCTTTCACTTTATATTAAGAGTGTTTTAATTAGAAAAGACAACAGAACTACTAATGCAAATTAGTAACTAAAAGAACAAAAATTTAGAGTAAGCATATAGTAATGTATCCAAGCTGTTGTTTCCCATATAGGTATTAAAGTACAACCAGCAATTTTCATTATTTGGAACAAAACAACACCTCTGAAAGGTGCACACAACACTATGTATATGTATACACCATGCTCAGAAATACAAAGAAAAACAACTAGAGAAAAACTCAGTAAAACTGCCTCAAAATACCAAAAAGTGTCATTAGTAAGTGATTTAAACTCATCTAAAGTGGTGACTTTTGTAACATGTACTCATGATCAAAATTTGACTGTAAATTAGCAATTTTTTTTTTTTTTTATATCTTTAATTCCTGCTTTTACTACCATGGCACTACAGGCGATGACACTGGTGATACATGGAATGAAGATGGAGCATAGGTGAAATGCAATGGTGAGGAAACCCACTGCTGTGCTGCTTTATCCGCCACAGATCTCACATGCAGTTGCTTGGGATCAAACCTGGTCCTATATAGGCAAATGGTCTAACCACTTGGCCACGGCATGGCCCTGCAAGTTAGCGATGTTATGTGCCTTAATTAAGATAATGCAGCATAAGCTGTGAGTGGTGCTGATAATTAAAACAGACAGGAAACCATGTTTTAAATTTAAATACATGAATAAATTGAGCAAAGCATCCATAAAGTTACATACTGGATGCATATGTTTACTTTGCCTGCATTATCACTCCTTTCAGTAGGTAATGCTAATATGTATAAATTTTAACTTACATAATGTGTATTATAATGTTTTTTTCAGGATTCGAACGAAAGACAAACATGATCGAGCTACAGCTGAACAGGTGATGGATCCTCGCACCCGTATGATTCTGTTTAAGTTGCTAAATCGTGGAATCATAACAGAAATTAATGGCTGCATATCTACAGGAAAAGAGGCAAATGTTTATCATGCAGCAACAAAGACTGGTGAAGACAGGGCAATAAAAATCTACAAGACTTCAATATTGGTCTTCAAAGATAGGGATAAATATGTCAGTGGTGAATTTAGGTAAGTTGCATTTTAACTTTTGCATGTCAACTAATCAGGATTTTTAAGGAGTAGAAAATAATTCAGAAGTAGACAAAGGTGATGGTGCTAAAAAGTTGAAAGGAACTAAAATACTGTTAAATGTATCAAGTCCTAGCTGATATCTATAAGATAATGTACCCAAACTTATCAATTGTTTTACCTTTAGTACTCATAGAATCAAAGAGAAATAGTCAAGTTACATGTATGACAAATTACTTTTGTAAAAAGAGATGTGAGCTGCAATGATGAGGCCTATGCATGTTTAGAAGAATAATGAGATAGAAGCCCCCCTTTCCTCCTAAAAAAGAATTGCTGGAAATTGTTACTTACATTACCATAGAGAGACGTTTTACTTTGAGCAGCTAATAGGTGATAGAAAAGTAGCAGATATACACCACCCACCTCTCTGACACAATCAGGTCACCTTATGAAAAACAAGTGAAAATTAAAACATTAATGGGGATGCACAGTGAATTAACTAATTGGTTAAGTAAAAATAACAGTATTACACTCAAATTTCACTATAAAATAAGTAATTTACTTCGGACATGTTTTGGCAGCTGTTGCCACCATCTTCAACGGATATTCACTAATGAACTCATGGTAGTGGCCTATAGAGGTCTCTTCTGGGTAGATGAATTTTGAGATGAGTCCGTTTGATTGTGGTATGTCAAAATTTATGACTTTGTTTTTGATAGATTTTCCCAAACTGTTAATCCCTTGGGTTCACTGTGAAAATTATGGTTTTGAGTCCAAAAATGATATGCTATAGCTGATTTGTCTGTCTATTTATGCATTAAATGCCTCATGTGTTCTTTAAAATGTTGTTCAATGTTTCTTTTTGTTTTCCCTGTATACAGCTTTTCACATTCCTTGCAGCTGGTTTTATATATCCCTGATTGTTTCAATTGGGGGATTTTATCTTTCGTGTTTATATGGAGGAGGTTCTTTAAACTGTGTTTATTAACTGGGGCTAAGTTGATGTTCCATTTTTTGAAGATTTTTTTAAATGTTTGGTTTGCCAAAGGGTGGTAAGTATTGTTTTGAAGCTGGTTTCTACTTTTATTCTTTTTAGAGTGATAATTTCTTTTACTTCTTTTTCATAAATTTATTAATCTTCTTCTTAATCAAATGTTCTGTGTAACCATTCTTTTATGCAATTTCTATGATCCAATTAAGTTCTAATTTGTATTCCTTCTAGCATAATGGTAGGTTTACCAGTATGATTGCAAGGCTGTTGACCATGACATGTTTGTGTGAAATTAGGTTGTAGCTGTTGTTATTATGTGTTTCTTTCCTATAGATTCCAAATTGTAGTTTGTCATGGTTCCTAATTATTTTTAGGTCCATGAAGGGAAGCATGCTATTCGATTCTTTTTCTATTATATTCTATTTTTCTTTGGTAAAGAAGAAGATTAATAAATTTATGAAACAGAAGAAAGTTTTTACTCCTGCTGCAAAAAAAAAACAAAATTTCACGTAGCAATCATTTTATAAAAGATTTGACTATCATTTAGCCTAGAATGTACATCGCTATTTTCCATATACTACAAGGAAATAAGTAATAAGACCATTTTTGTTAATGTTTATATCAATTAACGTGAAGCAGATAGATAAGCTTTTGTAAGAATAGTTTGTTGCAGAATAAGTAGAGAAAGTCATGTGAATGGAACACATTAAATTTTTAAACATTTGTCTACCACTTGTATATCTTGACACCTATAATGAAATGGATATTGAAAACATTTCTGCATATATTTATCTCAATTGACATCAACTTGTGTAAGAATAGTTTGCAGAAGAGAGATATAAATAAATGCTTGTGGTGGAAAAAGTCATGCAAAGTAATACACCTGATTTCATTGAGTATAACTTCTTTTACACGTATTTAACTGGGTATAGTCATGCTGTCTGTGTAAATGATTTAAGTAGTACAAATGACTACATTGATTTTGGAGTACCACAAGGAACTATCTTAGGATCATTTCTATTTCTTATTATGATAAATGGCCTGCCATTTAACATACCTGCTAAGACTATAGATTCTACATGCTGATGATTCCGCTTTTACTTTTACACATAATGTATTTGCTGTTTTAAATAATATGTGTTATGACATAATTCAGGTTGCTACTAAATGGTTCTCAATGGTTTTTTAACTGTGACAAAATGCAAAAAATTATTTTTAGCCTTATACAAAGCTCAAATGATGCTGAATACAGTAGTGTAAAGCTTTCAGGAATGGTTTTAGTCACAGAATTAACCTGAAATTCACATGTTGAAATGGTCTGTAAAAAGTTATCCAAAGTTGTTGATTTACTAAGAACCATTTACAACAAAGTACCTTGCAGCTATTTAGAGTAAATATATATTGCTTTGTTTGAAAGTGTTTTTAGCTCTATACTGTTAGCATATGGGAACTGTTGTAAATTAAATGATGTTCTACTTCTACAAAAGAAAGCCATGGGAATTTTATATCATACTACTTAGAATGCTCCATTAGACTACTTTTTAAGCAACAGAAAATTTTAACGGTGTACAATTGCTATATATTACAATTATTATTATATGCACAGGAATGTAAATCAATTTAAACTGAACAGACATGTTCACTCATTAAATACCAGAAATATTGATAAATTACATGTTCCATACACTAGACTAAAGAAAGTTAAAGATAGTTATTTGATAACCAGCATTATAGCTTGTAATAAGCTTCCTGACCACATGAGAGATCTAAAGTACTACAGTTTAAGGCTAAAGTAAAAAAATGGTTGATGGACAGTGTATTTTACAATTTGGATGAATTTTTTAATACTAAAATTGTTATATGACTGACTGTATACTATTTTGACCATGTCTATTGTACTAATGTACCTAATGACTGAACAAATAAATATAAATTCCAGCATAGGCTCTTCATGTTTTTCATGGCTGCAATGCTAAAAAGAAAAGGGAAAAAGACTCTTGAGCAGAGACATAGCCAGAACAGTATTATGGGAGAGAGGTCTATTTATAGGGATCCATTTTTTAAACAGTTTGTATAAATTCAAATACTAAATATGAGTTAATCCTTAGTAAAAGTATTTTAAAAAAATTATTTTATATTCACAGATTAAGGTGTAAATTAGAATTAATATTAGGATTCTGCTATTATTTTTTATATTTTTTTTTTGGGAGTGTTCTAACCCTTAAAGTCCCTTCTAGGTATGCCTCTACCTTGAATCCTGTTGTACATTAAGAAAAACATTTCTTAAAAGATAAAATAGCTAGCCAAACTTTGAAAATTAACAGTTGCAATTTATTGAGAATTTTTAAGATTACGGCATTAAACCAACTACAGCCATAGTACTTTGTTATAAATTTTATACAATTATTAAGGATATAACTGACAAAGTATCTTTAAATGTAAAAAGAAGCTAATAATAGTGAAGTAACTCAAATATTAATATAATAATTAGTAATTGTAACAAATCTTCACTTATCTTTTGGAATCCACAGACTAGTTTCACAATAAATTGGTCTATTGCATCCTCAGCTTAGAAACAAACAAGAGCAAAAAGAAACTGACACCAAAAAGAAACTAAGCTGAGGATGCAATAGACCAATTTATTGCGAAACTAGTCCTTAGATTCCAAAAGATAAGTGAAGATTTGTTACAATTATTAATTATTATATTAAAGTTTCTTTTGTTTAAAGAGTTGACTTTTTTGCTGTGTGGTGCATAAATAGAAGTTGTTAATAAAGAAAAGTAATGAGGGTATAACAGAAACATAAAGATGGGTTGTTAGTAATAACAGCAATACTAATAGTAGGGAACTTAAGCTAGCTTTGGTGATGTTGAGTTGCAAAACACTTTCACTGATTCAGTTTCCAAGTTGTTTGTGTTAAAAACCACTTATAATATTACGGTTTCCATAAAATGAACATCTATTATGTCCATGCACAAGGAAGACCTTATCATTTGGCAATCACTGATTATTAGCTCAAATGATTGTGGTTAACAAGGTTAATGATCATGAACCAAAATTGGATTTTATCATTTGTTCTCAGTTATTTTCGTGTAGAAAGGTTAAAATTCCATGCCAGAAATTATTGAAGCTCTAGCAAAATGAATACCCAGAACTCTGGCTGCATGAATTTATACAGCAAACAAAGTTGTACCCACCCAATGCTAAATTTTCGCATCACTATTCTTAAATTTTCTATAGTTTATCCAGTAAATTAATTCCATAGCATTTTTATTTTTATTGCAAAATTGACTTTAGCATTTGATGAACTACTAAATGCAGGTTTCGACATGGATATTGTCGACATAATCCTCGTAAAATGGTACGCACATGGGCAGAGAAGGAGATGAGGAATCTTGTGAGAATGCATTCTGTTGGCTTACCAGTACCAGAACCATTCTTGTTGAGAAGCCATGTCCTGTTGATGGGCTTTATAGGCAAAGATGGATGGCCTGCCCCAAAGCTCAAGGTAAGATGTACTTAAAAAACTCTTCCTCCTAAATTCATTAAATATGGTTGGTTGGTATCTAATGTCGAGCAGTTAGCAGGGAAGTCATTCACTCTCTTGCATTCCAGTATTTTGATGTCATATTATCATGTTGACTAAAGGTTAGGCAGTGCGGTAGGTGGTTTCCATCCATATCTTCTTTAAGTGTACAGAAAGGATACGGAGGAGATCTCACTATACCAATGCTGAATAAATGCTTATTGAGACAGTCGCCTTTTGTTAGGAGTCTAAAAGTTGCTACAGAGGATTTTCTTGGTAATGTAGTGATTCTGGTCGTGTTATAACAAATTTTTCCATGGTTTTCCATTTGTTTGTAATACATTATCTTCTTTGTTTGTAATACATTATCTTCTTTAATTTTGTTATTATATGTTGATATAATGATTCTTTTGATAGAGTGATAACTTATTGGATCACATGAATTTGATGTAATTTTACTACCTTTATTAATTCACTAAATATACCTTCCCTTCACATTCTTTATTAATTAATGAAAATTACCATCCCACATATTATTGTGCTTATTACTTTCTTTATACGTACTATGTACATAGTGTATAGAGAAGGTATTATAATGCACCCAAAAATTTGATACCAGGATTTCACCAAAAATACATGTTTTAGGACACTCTGAATACAGAAAAAGCATTTATAGAAAAATGTCCATGTATTTAAGTTCAATATCTTCCAAGGATACGACACAAAGATTTTCAAGAATATTTCCCCACCCCGACCTACCCTTTACATGGAAAAGTTTCGAAAATTTTGATTTTCTTAAAAATGGCTCTAACGATTTTGATTAAGATATTGTATATTAAAAATATATGCCTGACAAATAAAATGTATATCTTGAATTTTCTGGGAATAGCTTCTGAAGACTACTTTATTCTGGATGAATTTTATGGAAATTTGCATAACTGGAGAACCATAAGAGATTGACAAAAACTTACTTAAAAGAAAATATAGATCACGTTAAAACATACAATTTATGTTATATACCTTTTTTGCATGGAGTGGATTGTTTTTTTAGATATTCCTTGTTCCAGCTTTAAAAAACATACTTTTCTCATACTGGAATTTGTCAACTCCTGTCCATATAAACCAAGGAACTTCAGTCACATAGCTTTTGGCTATCACTTTAACCTATGGGACTCCCTTATTTTATTTCTGCTTACAAGGAAGCAAGTAATAAGACTATTTCTGCTAATTTTTTCTCGATTAGCATGAAGTAAAAATAAGCATAAGCTTTTTAACAATAATTTGTTGCAGAGATGTAGAGAAAGTCATGTGAATGGAACACATAAGATTTTTTAATAAATACCTCGCCGTTCATTCCAGGAAACGGAATTGTCTACATCAAAGGCAAGATCACTGTACCGAGATTGTGTGATCATGATGTGGACTATGTACAACAAGTGCAAGTTGGTGCATGCAGATCTTAGTGAGTTTAATTTGCTGTAAGTACATAACATTTAAGAATAGATGTATACAGTAATTAAAGTAATATTTTTATTTTAGTTTTTATATATTACAAATTATTTTTTTTATCTATATGAAAATTTAAGTGGGAACAAAGCTCAAGAATTTTACTGCACTTTAAAATACATCACTTTGCATTCTTACAGATATCAAGATGGACAGATATATGTTATTGATGTATCACAATCTGTGGAACATGATCATCCTCATGCTCTAGAGTTTCTTAGAAAGGATTGCACAAATATGACAGGTACATAAGCAACAAATTCATTTAACTGTAGTTGAAATTTCTGCATAATAATATTTAATATCCTACTGTTTTCAGTGTACGTACTGAAAATTTATTTAGATGAGCTTCTTCTTACAGGTCAGTTAAATATTTGCTGAAACTTTTTTATTATACATTTTTATTTTTTCTTTATGTAGCCCCCTTTAACTTCTATGGTCATTTGATTGATGTTTAGAGAAATTTAGTAACAGTGATGATGGTCAAATTATATGTGGTGTTAATTTCTTGAGTCAGTATTTTTAACACTACTTCACTTATATTTTCATTACGAGAGCCTAGTTTCAGAAGCCTATTCTACCATTTTCAACCTCATGGGTCCAATTCTCTCCAACTAGTAATGAAAATTAGTCACCCTAAGTGAGATTTGACCTCGCAACCTGTTGAATGTGAGCCAGATACACTACCACGCTCTAATTCTTGTTATAGAATGATAAGAAATACAGTTTTCAATTTAAGTTTCTTACACAAAATTATTGAATCCTTGATGCCTGCATACCTAGAAAAACAGTCTAATTGCACCCCTTAGGCTTTTGATGCAAACTTTGTTTTTGGAACTAGTTTTATGTCTCTGAGTTCTAGGGAACATAAATTACATATTATGTTCATAAAACAAAATTGATATGCAGAAATCGTGTATATTGGTTGATTTCTCAAAATCAATAAATTAATATTGTAATGTACGCATTGTTAAGTATAACAGAACTTGTTCTGCTCTTGCTTGCAGACTTTTTCAGGCGCAAAAAGGTGGCTACAATGACAGTGAGGGAGCTGTTTGATTTTATCACAGATCCAACCGTAACTGAGGGCAATATGGATGAATATTTGGATAAAATATCAGAAATAGCTGCAGCTAGAACAGAGGAAGAAATTACTGCACAAGAGCTCATTGATGAAGAAGTGTTCAAAAATTCATATATTCCTAGAAGGTTGACAGAAGTAAGTTTGAATATTAATATCTTTGGAAGCATTCTCAGTTATATCAGGCTGTTTTTTGTTACTATGTTTTGCTGAAAAGTAAATTGTTCTATAGACTATACTTCTTATAATATTTTTACTAATTCCTATACCTAACCAACATTAAGGATTAACCCATTCACATACTTTGACAGGTTTATCTATCTTGGTTCCTATAAATCTCCAAGAGATGTCTCTGACTGAAAAGGCTGTCATGGTTATTTCTAGTGAACTCGTATCAGAAAAAGAAAGCTCTGAGCGAATCATAGCAGCAGCCAAACTTCCCCATTCTGTGAGCAGCAGAGCAATAACAATGGCTGATTTGTGCAAATTAGAAAATGCATGCATGGCTTTTGTAATTATTTTTTGTGAATTGTGATGTGCCTTCTGATGTTATGTTTACTGATAAATCATCAGAATCTGATAATATGAGAAAAGAAAATGAGAGTGCCTATATACCAGCTTTAGTGTCTGCTGTCATAATAACTTACAAATTTGTGAGCGATGTGATATATATAAATTCCATTTCAAGGCATCTTGGTGAAAATCCCAAAGAAGCTTATGTTAGGAATACAGAGAATTTTTGCTAAAAAAATGGTATTTCCAGCCACAAATTGTTCAATAAAAGTGGTACACCAATGGGCTAATTGTTGCATAATTATAAAGATGCTAACCAGAAGCTTAAAAAGTAATAGACTCATATTGATTTGAAATCAGGAGGACACAGAAAATTTCAATGTAGAACACTCCGTAAAGGTTCCACGAATAAATTAGTGCTGCAAAACTACAGGTGGACTCAAAGATATACATTGAATTATAAGCGTGTAGTTATTTATGTTATTTATGTAACATTAATTTTTCTCAAGTACATAAATGCTAGTTTTAGTTCCTGGTGACTGACCACAAAAATGCTATCATGTGTAGCTTATTTTAACTTTAACAATGTTTTATGCAGCAGTTTTCCATGCTGATCACAAGGAGAAGGAAAGAAATTAAAACTACTGAGTAGGATTTGAATGTGTGCTGTACTTTGGATAAAGTTCAATACCATTCAGTCATTTTGAATCATGAAATTCAGAACCATTCAAACTCTAATCCAGATTTCCTCTAGGCACACTGCTGTATATTGTACCCTTTTTCACACAACTTTAACATTATTAAATGTTTTGATATATTTAATCAAAAACAGAGGTAGTATATCAAATGTGTAAGAACTAAAAAAAAAAATTATCATGTTTAATGTGATTGCACAGTATCTATTTTGGATACAGCTACATCAGTAATTGGCTGCATCCTATCACTTTTCTAGTTTTACAGACCCACCATTTTCTGCCTGTCTGAATTTGACTTTGGATCGATGTGTTAGGTTTTAGAGACAGTATTAACACTCACAGTTAAGTAAAAGTTTATAAAATCAGGAATAAAATTAATACAGTTGTCAGTAGAAGAGATGTGTATGGGATTTCAATTCCTTGCAAGTACTAGTCACTTTTCACTGAATGTAGAGCACGCGCGCACTCTCTATCTCTCTCTCTCTCTCTCTCTCTCTCTCTCTCTCTCTCTCTCTCTCTCTCTCTCTCTCTCTCTCTCTCTCTCTCTCTCTCTCTCCCTCTCTCTCTCTCTCTCTCTCTCTCTCACACACACACACACTCTCAATTCAACTGAAATATCATTTTAAAAAAAAGGAACGGTACTTGGCATGTCCCAACTACAGTATAAAAGAAGGTACGCCAGCCGGACCAGACGCAGTTAGCCCTGAGGAAGCCTTATCATAAGATGGGCGAAACGTCGGCAGATTTTAGCCTTAAGACGCGGTCTACACCGGAAACTCTGGACCAAGATAATTTTAATATTGGCCGTGGAAGTTTACGAAAACATTAATAAAAAATGCAAATATATATAAATAAATATTGTTATGTTTTAGAGTTGTTTTTCTCTAGTAACTCACATCACCCATTTGCATATTCTTATCAAGTTCTTTTCTTAAAATGATATATGAGTTGAATTGAGAGACAACTAAGATATGTTTCAAAAATCCTCTTTCGTACTCAGCGGAAGGTTGACAATGAATCATGTAAAAGTGGTAATTAGCTCTTTGTGGGGTCACAATATTTATGGCTCTGGGTAGAGGGGAAAAAATGAAAATAAATCATGCAATGAAAATAATTCTAACTGAAATGCTGCAAATAAAGTAAAATTATGTTTTAACTTTTGCTGCAGCAGTTGAATTTCTTACTGGTGCATATAGTTGAAGATTGTAGCAGTTGATCATGTGTATTTGTATTATGTTTTGCTGAACTAATCAAAGCCCTTTATATTTAATAATATGTAAACAATGAAACTAGTAACAGTGAAGCAACCCAAATAATCTTAGACATGAAATAATTTTTTGTCACCACTTCAGTTATCTGCTTAAATATATTCAAATGAAGAACACATTTTGTATCCCAGTGCATCTTCAGTTTCCCATGGCTGGTATTCAAATTTCAGGCTATGGTTATTGCCAATAAGTGATGGATTGTTTGTACCTGTGCTGCCATCTACTGGATGTAAAACAAATTTGATGACAAGTCAATTGGTACTTGTATGCACCCAATAGCAAAAGCTCTGAGTATCTTATTTTACTTCACACACTGTGTACTTGGATTTGTTTAACTGGAAAATGTCCTCCCATCTTGTAATCCTTAGTTAAAAAATACATTTTATTTCCATTCTTTTTAAGACTTTCCATATTTGCTTTGCAGGTTGTAGATGTAGAACGGGATATAGACAAAGCCAAGGCTGGTAAAGGAGATGAACTAGTGTACAAAACGATAGCAGGGCTGAAAGATGATCTGTCTGGACCTCAGCAAAACCCACACTTGCTCGAAGATGGGGACAGTGGTAGTGAATCGGGTTCTTCTGAATCAAGCTCAAGTGATTCAGGAAGCGATTCCAAAAAATTTGTCAATAGTGCAAGACCACGAAATGAATCTCCAGAAAGCAAAAAGGTTGGTGAAATATATAAGTAATGTGTGTCCAATAATATTTTTTTATTACCACCAAGAAATTTTAAAGAGAGACTCTGTCTGGACATGACAATCTCGGAAATAGCTCAGTTTATCAGCTATTATAAAATCTGACTTTGTCTTTCTTTTCTATTCTTTCTTTATTTAACACCATTTACATGTAGCCATTATTGCATAAGTGCTTTCCAGTACCATTTAGTTCTGGGTGGAACTTGGGTCTTTGGTGCTGAATATTTAACCCAGTATCTAGCTAGTGACTAATTGAAGTCACAGGTAACATTGAATTAGTTTTGGTTAATATATGAGGTTTGAATCCATAACTGGTTGAATGTAAGTTGCCTCTGCTACCACCTGAACCTTTTTTTATGCATTAATTTAATATTAACTTAATGGCAGCTTATCGAAGTCAAATGGGTGAAATGATGCTCAAATGACCCTGTGGTCTATAGAACTTAGGTTACTTGACAATCATCGTCTCAGAATAAGGGACAACCCCAGAAAAATCTTATCTGGGTAACTCACCATAACTGAGATTCAAACTCAGGATCTCTTGAATGCAGTTTAGGATATTTTCACTTTGAAAGCCCCTTTATTAAGCTGTTTTAAAAATAATTTATGAAAATTTCATTAGTTCTATTTCTTTAAAGTTTATGATAACTGTTTTCTATTTGTTTCTGATAGAAAACTATGTCAATAGATTTTTTTAAGAATATAAAACAAGAAAAATCGTGTTAAAAACAATGACCAAAACTGCAAATTCAGAATCATTCACGTTACAGAAAAAACTGAACGAAAGCTGGGTTGTTTCTGTTCAGACTCAAAATCATTTGCTATTTTCTGAAAACCATAATGAGATCATTCCAGTTTACTTTAACCACTTTTTACATTTGAGTATGAATTCCAATAGATATCTGTTGCAGTGGTTATACACTCCTCTACAGTGGTATTTAAGTCATAGCTTCTCTTGGCAGAGTGATAAAAATAGTAAGGAATTCCAGCAATACCAGAATAAAGATGGGGTATTGAGACATCTGTTTCAGTATGCTTTGTATGTCCAAATACGTCTAAGGCATAAACTATTACAAAGACTGCCTGAGGTGCAAACTCCTTTACATTTTTCCTGCAGATCATATAAATGACCAGATATGACACTGGCACCACCATAGCATTGTTGTATAAGCTTTGACTGATGGTCAAATTGTCCCAAGAATCAACCAAGCCAAACATGCTTCTAATCTTCTACAACAGCTGACATCAGAAGCATTGAACTAGTGCACCATTTGCATCTACTAGTCTGATAATTATGTAACATTGAGATTTTTATGTGATGTTTGTACTATCATTGATTTGAACTGAAAAAAATCTTATGTGTTTCACTCACATAACTTTCTCTAGCTGTTCCGTATACAAACTATTCTTACAAAAGATTATTCCTTTATATACATCATGCTAATTGACATAAAATTAGCAGAATTTGTCTTATTACTTGCTTTGGTGTAGATAGAAGGGAAATAAGGAAATATATTTGGCTAAAGCTATAGTCAAATCTTTTAAAAGCTGGTCAGTATGTGAAATGCTTGAGGTTTGGTTCGCTTTGCATGGTCACGTTTGAGAAAAGTTGGGTAGTTTAAAATTGAAATCAATAACAAGGAATATCTCAAAAATGGTCAATTCTACTACAAAAGAATGTATATGACTTAAATCATGTGTTTTAATAAGATCTACATCTTTTGTGTAGTAAGTGTTCATCTATCTCTTACGGTTTAACTGTTATGCAAAATTGTGTAAAACTCATCCAGAATAAAAAGGTCTTTAGAGGCTATTCCCAGAAAATTCAAAATATAAATTTTATTTGGGATGTAAATATCTTTAATACACAGTTTTTAATCAAAATCATTAGAGCCATTTTTGAGAAATTAAATTTTCAAACATTTTTCCATGTAAAGGGTAGTTTGTGCGCACACACATGCACACACACTCGTGCACACACCTTTTTCTAAAAATGCATAAAAAATGTTGGGTGGAATACAATACTCTCTCTAGCTATATACATATGTGTTAAAGTAAAAAGTAGCGGCAGTATACTTCTAGCATATAATTTTCAAAGAATTCTGAAAAATATCAGAATCTTGTTCTGTACTGTTTTCGAATCCCCAGTGAAGATACTTTCATATTAGTAAGGCTGAATTTATAACGGACTTGTAAAATTGTAGTAATGGCAATAGTTCTTTGAAATTACCCCTATTAGATAAAGATGAGCTTTCATCATGACCATGAAAAGCAAGTTCTTGCCTGACCAAATACAATGCTGCATTAATTATAATCCTAAAAATTAATCTGTTCAATCTTATATTTTCATTTTACTGAGCAACATCCATGTTTTCTTTCACAGCAGTAGCAATGGTGTTCTCATTCTTTTCCAGTTGCTTCAATTGGAGCACGCACTTGAGATGCTCAACAGAGTCCTAATGTTCATGCAATGACCAACTGATGTCATAAAAACCAACATTGTTCCACAGTCTTTTTTACATTAAGTAATAAACCAGGCCAACAAAACAGTTTCTATATCATAACTACTGCACAGCCAGTTGTATTCATTCTACCACAAACTTTTAAAGTGATTTTTGTAACATTTTGCACATTTTTATTTTATTTTTTGTGCTGACAAAATTAAGAATTGGGTTGGTTTCTCGTTAATAGGACCTCCCTTTTATTGCTATCAGCCCACTGTGAAAATGGTGTGCATAATACACTGCATACTATAATGTTTTGTAGTCTTCTTTCCACAAACTTAACTGAACTGAACAGTAGATAGGAATAAAGAGTAGCTGCAAAGCTAACTTCAGCAAAATAAAAGAACACAACAGGTAACTAACTACATAGTGAGTGGAAAGCCCCTTTACACTACCTTTGAAACTATATAGTTATGTACATCTTACCTCATATGGGTACAAGAAGTCTTTGTGTGTTCCTTCATGTTCATAGCATAATTTAATGTGCCTCCATGTCTGATTGTTCATCTGCAACAGCAAATTATGGGTGATGGTTTGAAACACCACAAACTGCGTTTTAGTTGCTCAGCATTTTCTCACATCTTACACAATACCTCACAGTGCATTATTAGGTGTGGTGAGGTCAGGATTTCTTGCAAGCCAAGGTAATGGAGCTGGAGACTATTCTGAACTACATCCAACCCAGCATTTGGAAAAATTTCTTTCAGGCGTTTAGCAGATGTAGATGGCAAAAAGCCCTGGTGTCTTTTTATGTTGAAAGAAGATGGTGTCTTCAATTCTGGAAGTAACCACTCTTCGATCATTTCCAAATAAGTGTGTTCATTGACACAGCAATCAAAGAAATAGGGATCCACTGTCATCCCTGCCTATAACATGAAGCGGATTATTTTGAATTTATTCGAAAAAGTGATGATTATCTTTCACACAGAAAAGCACATTACGGTTACAAGAGCTGCGGTAAATTGCACACTTATCAGAAAACATTCTTTTCATCATTTGCTCTTGGAAAGATTTCAAGCAATAACTGGCATGCATGCACACATTGATCCAGGTCAGCATCTGACAACTCATTAGCAGCGGTTAGATAAAAACATTTCAGTTTTAAATCTTTCTTTATATAGTCTCACTCAACTCTGCAGAACATTTGCATAATGATTTCACCGAGCAGGGTTCAATTGATGGTTCCACAGCAGCACAAGTTTCAACTGGGGTACTCAGTCACCCACTGCATTGCACATTGAGAACACTTCCTGTGGCAAAAGTCTTTTTCTCCCACTGCAGTAACATTGGACATGATGGTGGCACTTTGCCAAAATGCACCACAAAGTTGTTCTGGATATCTTGCATTGTTTTCAAGTGTTTTGGCATTTGTGGACCCACGCAAAAGCCACCAAACACTATTCCATACTTAAAGGACTTATATCGATTAAATCTTTACCAGACATTTTGAGCAAGTATTGTGTATTGCTTCTGGTATCACCATCAACGTTATCATATCTATGGCCTTATCAATAATCATATTACACATTTGATAATTTATAATCATATTACACATTTACTTCCTATTTTGCTTAATAGAACTGGGTAAAGGCAGTGTAAAGGTTCTTTCTGCTCATCCTATAGAGTATTGAAATACACAGCCACCTTACACAAACAGTATTTTTAGATTATTCATGTAATTGTTGACTTGTTGGGGAATGAAGATTCCAGAAACATTCCTAGTGAAGGTGTCTTGCGATGGTTGACTTTCTTTCATGAGAGCAATAAACCTCTCCAAGGGGTGGCCTGTGGTTTGCATTTGGTGGTAAAATGAGTTTACAGATGAAAACTAAAAACGGTTTTAAAGAAATGCAACTCAAATTACAAGCTTCTAACATCTTTGCAGTATATATTCATTCAAGTTCCATCATGCCATGTTATCATATATTTACTACAGTTTATTAATCAGGGAATTTCTAGTTTGTAAGTTTACTACTATGTGCACATGGTGATGAGGATCAACTCATTATCCATGGATGGTGCTATGGGACAACATTACAGCTTGTGAACATGAAATATGGCAAATTTAGCCCAGAGATCTTTTCTTTCAAGGTAGCAGTTATTTTACATGCAAATTAACATTACACAGGCTTTCTAAAAGAAGTCATACTAACAATTTTTATTCCCAAAAAAATACATCATCCTCTGCATAGTATTGAGTCTGCAACCTTAGAGGCTAGCATTTGCAATATATAGCAGTTGATTTTCATATTTGAATATTTGCAGATCTTATGATTTGGCCTCTCAACTGGTTCCTGGGTCCAATTCCTGGCTTAGGTAGGGGAGGTTTTCTTTAATTAGAATTGTTTCTACCCTCTGCAGAGTCTGTAAATGTATATATGATAATGAATGATAAAACCCAATGTTAAATAACCTACAGTCAACAAGTTGTTTTTGAAGTAAAAGCAAAATGACCATAGAAGTTAAAATAGCTATGAAAAGGAAAAAATATTAAAAATTAATGAAAACAAAATAAATAAATTCTAAATAATATCAACTATTTGGCAAGTATAATTAGGATATCAGCAAGAAATATTTGAAGTCATGATTCTTGTACTACATAATAACCATCATCATATAGTACATAGTACTAACAGGCTTCATTTGACGATTAGAGTAATCCATATCTAGTAAGGAGGTACAAAGTATTGCAGTAAGTCATTTTAAACTTGTAAAATATTATTTATTATTAGGAAATAGTGTGAAATATCTTTTATTCTTTTACAGAAACGGAAAAAAGCAGTGAAAGAGCAGCAAGCAGAGAGACGCAAGATTAAAGTCAAGAAGCATATAAAGAAAAGAAAGGAAAAATTGCAGAAGAAGAAATAGGTGGATACAATATGTACTTAATGTCATATCACATTATCGTTCAAAATACCTGAAATATCATAACCTAAATATAAACATTCCCTGAACTGTATATAATTTATTCATGGTGCTTATTTTAAAATTAAATGATTTAGTTAGTTTAGCTATATGTAGCCAGAAAACTAGCAAATGCCCAAGTGATTGAGATACCAACAAACTAGAAATCATGGTATATTTCCATTCTTAATGACTAGTAAACGTTGCAAGCTATATATCAAAATAGTCCAATAATTTGGAAAAAAATCTTCTTGTGTCAAATGATTGTAACCCTGTTGTAAAGTTTAAAGGTTTAGTGTATTCCCTTTTAAAACAATGGTAGCTAAATTGAAAGTTTTTGACATCTCCTCACTACAGTATGTGAATAAACTCGCCAATAATCATCCATCGTTCATTAGCTTCAAAATATTGTTTTCTTTAAGCTAATTTTAGCTTTAATACATGCATAATTCTATGGATGCCTCACTTCATATCTTAAACACTGGTCATAGCTACAAGAAAATAATTAGCAAAGCATAAATTATCTCCCAAGAGTACAAAACGGTTTAACTAAGATGCTTCCCACTAAATTCTATAGCAATGAAAATGAAGTTTAAAAGTTGGATGCATTGAACTAATAATTAGTGAGTCACTATTAACCCCATTTACATTTTAATTACTAGGACTAGTTTTGAGAGAGAGCTGTTACTCCCCTTATTAGCCAAGGACCAAATTCAGATGTGAAAACTCATGGTTTTTATTGGTTTTTTAATGAACCTCCGTTTAATAGTCTCTTGACAGCATTTCAAAATTTATTACTTGATAACTGTATTTGCTAATGTATATTCTTTCTCATATTGTGTGTTGTAGAGTTATTGCTGTATTTGAAGAGTTTAACATCAGGGTTTATGTTGTAGTATTTGGTCCAAAAATTGATACAGGATTAATTGAACTGAGGATCGTTTTAAAGCAAAACAGGTTTCATGGATTTTAGCTGACCAGCAGTAAGGCACAACTCTTATAAACATTGCATGTATGTTGACACAATACAGTGCATATTAAGTGAAATGGCTCTTTTGAGTACTACTATTCTGTTCTACAAAAAGTTTTAATTTATGTTTGATATTTCCATACAGAATCTGAATTCCTTGATTTAACTCCCAGCAGTTTTTATTTCTGGAAGGGATTATAAGATAAAGTTTACAAAACAAATTCACACACTTTAGTGCATCTTCAAAATAGCATGCATCAAGAAATTTGTGCCATTTCTAACTTCAGCATTTAATGGCCAGTTTTCTAAGCAAGTGCCAAAATGATTAAACAACGAAGAAAGGAGGCACTTCCACAACATCTATTCTCTTGATATCAGTGTTTACTTTTTTTGAGAGGTAAGGGGTCAGAAATTACTGACACAACAAGCTGTAGTAGCATTTAGAGCAGCAGCACCAGCTGGCTAAGAGCTTTCAGACCTGTTTTGCTCTATGCTGATTGCCCAGCACTATATTTGATATATAGTGCTGGGCATATATATATTTGATTCACCAGAAATATTATTTCCTTCAGATTTCTATATTACTATTCTACTTATACTTGGTTGTACTCCATTCAGTTGATAAGATAAATGCAGGCTTTCTGTATTGCTGGAATTTTGTCCTTCATTACAGATAAAAATAAAAATTTTTTACTGTATTTGTTCTATGATACTAAGGATATTAATCCTTGAACAATTTTTTAAATTTATTATTGGATATGAGTTTCTTGAGTTGTCTATGTGGAATTTGTGGAGGTAATGTCCCTAGGATACTTATATCTCTTAAATTTGCCATTTTTTCTTTCAATATGATTGTGGTCATAGTTATTACGGACTGCTTTGTGATGGTTGTTGCAGTATTCTTGTACATTTTCCTGATGTTGAGAGGGATCTTGATCTTTCTGTATGACAAGACTATTGAAAATATGTTGATATGATCTTGGGTTTCAACTAGTTTTCTTGGTGTAGATTCTATAGATGCCAAATTTTACTTTGTTCTCTTATGAATTGTAAATCTAAGAAAGATGTGTGCTGACTCTACCTTCATATTTTTTGTAACACCATCTCTAGATATTTTTAAAACTAGTGCATTCAATTCCACAGATGGAATTTCATTATTTTCTATTTCAATCATGAATTGTGTGCATTTAAATTTAAGAGCTTGTCTATAAATTTGGATAGTTTTATTGCAAAACTGTCATTGACATTTCTTAACCATGTTCTGAATATCCAGAGAAAGGATTTAGTAATATTTTTTTTTGAAATAGCTCATGAATGAATTGGTCAAGAAAGGTGAAAGAGGATTTCCAATGGCCAAACCTGAAATCTGTTTATATAACTTTTGGTGTGTGTGGGACATTAGGGCATGGAAAGACCATTACATAGTCAAATAGTGGTCTTTGAGAGAAAGCTTCAATCCTAGTGAAAGAAATGTCACATGAACCTCTTGTAACAAAGACAGTGTGCTGAACCGCTGCATCTGAAATTGGGTTTTATGAAGAGCTTTGTGAAAGCAATGGTTAATGATGGTTGGGGTTTTCAACAATAGTTGGGTTTCTAAATTTGCTGCCATTAGTCATGCAAAAATTAAAGCTGTTTTCATTGGACCTTGATTCATGAGTTAATGAAAGATATTTATTACCTTTGAAACCTAAATTACAGATATTGAAAAAGCAGCTTGCATTAAAAATGTATGCAACAGTTTCCTGGGAAATGTTAGGTCTGAGAATGACAGGGAACTGATAGATCACTTGCTGGTCTGTTACAAGCCCTGGGGGGCAGCATGGCTTTAAAATTACATTTTCTTCATTCCCATTTGAATTTTTTTCTGCCTAATCTTGGAAATTTAAGTGGCGAACATGGCGAGAGATTTCATTAACATTTAGCTACCTTGGAAAGACAATATAAAGGAAGATGGTCAGCAAACCTGCCGGCAAATTACTGCTAGGACACTTCTACAAGAAGTTTCACCATCCACCTACAAAAGGAAAGTTTCTAGGAAAAGTTTCTAAATTATGAGAACATTGTATGTTTTATTCAGCATTATCACTTTTTTGGGGAGGGTCCTTAATTCAAAAAATAATTTTATTATATGATCTTTATTTTATTCAGCAACGTCTGCTGTATAGTCATTTCCAAGTGTCTTTAAAGTTGCCTATTTATTTTTTACTACGTTTATGAAATATACACCAAGTGGTTCATGTGGTATATCTTTCTCATAAAATTAGTATGTGATGAGACTTTTCTGATTTCATTTTCTTAATACGTTAATTGGTAAAGAATGCCTACTTTCATCTCATGGCAAAATGAAAGTTCAAATTTATTACACTGTGATTTATAATAATGGGACTCAGATTTCTAATTTTGTGACTCTTTGGGAGTGCATTGCAATATGGTAGGATTGTATGGTTCAATGTTGACTGTTTTAATTTACTACAATAGGAATTCATGCAGAAATCTATTGAATCAGTTTTGATTTCCATGTAACTGCCACCAGTTAGCAAAATTTTGGTCTTCACAATATAATCATTTTGATCCAAAATTCTTGGCTTTTGTGTATACGCATGTGAGATTTGTGGTGGACAAAACGGCGCTGGGGCGGGTTTTCTCCGGGTACTCCGGTTTCCCCCGCCATTGCATTCCACCGGTGCTCCATTATCATTCATGTATCATCAGTGTCACCGCCTGCGGTGCCATTAGTAGTTAAAGCGGGCGTTAAACACTACAAAAAAAAAAAAAAAAAAAAAAATTTTGTGTATACTATATGCTACTTTTTTATAGAGTCGATAATCTTTTGTTCTAGTTCTTGATGTGTTGGAAGGAACTTATTTTCTTTAATGCATACTCATGGTTTTCATTGATTGTTATACAAAGGGTTAAATGATGGATACTAGCCCTAACTTTACACTGGACTGGAGACTGCCAACTTCTGGAGAAGTTAACTTTTTAGTACATTTTGACTCTTGATTTAACATTCATTTTAACTGTATGCTGTTAAATAAGCTATAGAAGCTTATTTTAGGAACAGCATTGCCATAAACAAGTATTGGGAATTTACTTGATTCTCATGCACAAGTGGAACCAACTTTTCATTTCTGTGGAATTGTTATTTAGTAATTCCAAACACTATTCAGTACCAATACAGTAAACTTGGCCAAAAAAGCGGAAACAGGCAACTCTTAACACTCCTAGTTTAGCAGCCTGTAGATTTTGTAACAGCTCTATAGGGGATATAATAACATTAGTTGTTAAGGCTTGCTTTATCAAGTTTGGGAAAGTGTGTGCAATATTTTATTGCCAGAACTATAGTTGGCAAAAGAATGTTTTGATTTTGTCAAAATAAAGACAGTTAAATGTTTAAAGCATATGAGCCTTTTCATGAGAATACATTCCAGTAAAGTCACAGATATAAAGGTATATAATCAAAACACTAAAGAAATGAAAAATGATGTGTATATAATATTCTCATTAATCCAAAAATTCATATTTTCACAAAGGGGTAATAATTCTGTTCTCATCAATCATCATACACATAATAATATACAGAGACACTTTATACTAACCATTAATGTGATTTTATGTTACATTTTATTTTTTTATTTTTATTCAATTTATATTTTTCCTTCCTAACAGTGAATTGTCTTTTTTCTAAGTTTTAGAACACCACAGACACCTGAGGATCAAAATCTTTTAATTTGTGTATTCGGTGATTGCTTAGCTAAAACTATGTATATTTCAAAACAGATTTGAGCAACAAAGTAAATGATTACTCTCCAAAGTAGTGGCCAACAGTCATACATAAACAGAAATAAATGATGTACCATAAACTCAATTACATCTTTAAGTTAATTTGCATTACACTTTGCAATTAAAACCAAAGAAAGGCAATATGAAACTTGCAGTTTTGTTCATTTGGTCATATATATGTAAAACTAGTAAAATTATCCACTTGCTTGCAATGGTTGTCTTAGTTTAGAGGTATCTCATTTCAAAATAAAGTTATAAATGCTCTTTACTGTGCATTCTGTCACAATCCAAAATGAACATGTAATGAAAGGTATACCAGCACTTCATTCAGTACATTTGCAGATTGCTGAAGAGCAGAATAAAGTAACACCTCGCAGTATGGTTTGAACGATACACACGTTCAGTTTCAATTTCCATGTGCTCTGATAGATTCTTTAGGTCATAATCACCTTTTCTTCTAAATGCACCTTGATAGCACTTGATATGCATATTTTTGGCACAAAACAATTGAATTTAAGGTAAAATTTATTTGGTAGCCCACAAAATTTAATTATATATTGAGCTTAAAAGCATAGTATTGAAATTTATACTCTTCCCAATAATACAAGCCTAAATGAAGGCTGATATAACAATTATATTGTGTATGCTGTAAGGTATAACTCAATCCACACTTGAAAAATAAAAGCTCACATCCTTTGTTATATTAATTTGTTGAGTTGGTTTTTTAACACTACGTCACTTACATTTAGCAAATTTATTTATGAGCAAATTCAAAACGCACATGAAGAAAGCATTCCCATGGATTTTCAAGGTGTGGTACCGCTATGTTGACGACATATTTGCAATAGTACCAAGTAGACATTTAGATGATGCCATAAAATTATTAAACATACAGGAAAAAACAATAAAATTCACAATGGAAACAGAAACCAATGGAGAACTCCCATTCTTAGACCTAAGAATCATCAGAAACGACACAAAAGTAAACTTTGGAATCTACAGAAAACCAACTCAATCAGAAAATTACATTAAAAATGAAAGCTACAACCCATTACCATTCAAATATGCAATAATAAACAGCCTCACACATAGATTAGTAAATGTACCTATGAGCACAACCGAATTCAACAAAGATTTAAAAACCATAATTCAAACAGCAGAACAAAATGGATACAGCAAGAACCTTGTATACAAGAAACTAAACAAAGCAAAGCAGAAAAAAAGCATAAAAGAAATAACTACCCTAACAGCAGGAAAAAACAATTTCAACACATTCGAAAAATTCACTTACCACCCCCGAGCATTTAGAAAATTCAAAAAAATCTTCAAAGAACAAGACAAGACCCTGGCTCCAATAAACAGATTTTCTGTCATTAAGTTACTAAATTCAAAAATAAAAGATGAAATTCCACCAGAAAATAGGTCAGGAATATATCAAATTAAATGCACAAATTGTGAAAAGTTCTACATAGGACAAACCAAAAGAAGTTTAAAAATCAGATCCAAAGAGCACTTTAGAAACCTAAAATTGAAACAAGAAGATAAATCGGCAGTAGCATTTCACTTTTGGAAAGAAAACCACAATCTAGATCCAAATCCAAAATTGCTTAAAACCATGTCAGGCCACAATGAACTCACAACCTGGGAAAACATCTTCATGTGGAAAAACAAAGATTGCCTAATAAACTTTGAAATCCTGCCATTAGATAGCTTAGTTAAGAAGTTCATCATTTCGCCACCAGAGAAGAGAGTACAAGCAAATGCAGCCAGCAATGGCAGTTGGACCCGTGAGGTTGACAATGAAAGCATAGGCTTTCAAAACTAGTCAACAATGTAAGTGACGTAGTGTTAAAAAAACAACTCAACAAATTAATATAACATATAATTTGACCATCACTGTTGCTAAATTCCTCCAAACATCAATCTCACATCCTTGCTTGTGACTCCCATTAAAGTAAAATCCATAAATTGGCATATTTATTTCCTTTTTAATAGAAATCGTGACTTGTGTCTCAGTAGCATTTTGATTTATTTAAATCAGCTGATATGCCCAGTCCAGACCACTGTGGACATATCAGCATTGGCTGACAGGATCATGTCACCAATATTCCCTTGTTAAATCATCAGTGTTACCTGTATTGGTTTACTGTATGGAATTGTAAAACCAAACATGTTTGCCTTCTTGGAAAGCTTAAAACAAAGCATAAGTCTTGCTGAAGTGTCGTCAATGTTTTATTAAATTTTTCGATTAAGATTAAACTATAGAACTGTGCAAACAAGACATGTCTTGTAAAAAAGCTTTTTTGAAGAATTTATAGAATAATTGATTGTAAATGTTTGGCATGAGATAAATGAATAGGGTATTTATTTGACAAGGAGTTGATTAATTACACTAAACAATACTTACTTGGGATTTTTGCCAGAACATGTTTCGAAGGACTAGTTTCCTTCATTTTCAACCGAACATTGACTAATTCCTTGCAGTGAAGCTGGCGATGTAAGTGCCATCTCCTCTGGTGGTGGTTCAATGAACACTTGATAAACACATCCATCTGTGGAACGTCAAAATTGAAAATCTTGTTTCTATTGTTTACAATGTATTCCCATGTGGCCAGCTGCTCTTTTCCTGTTATGTGCTTTAGAAGTGTTGGTTTTGAATTTACCTTGTAGTGTTTTGTCCAAAAGTGGGTGGCAACTGCTGATTTTTCCAATTGTTTTTTATTTATGTTTCTGAAGTATTCTTTGGATTCTGTTTGTAGATTTCTTTTTGTTTTTCCAATATAAATCTGATTACAATCCTTGCATTCCATTTTGTATATGTTAGATTTTTTCTCTGCTGGGATGACGTCCTTGATATTTGAGCCTAATTCATTTTTTATGTTGTGACGGTTTACTGGTGCTAGCTGAATGTTGTATTTTTTGGAAAGGTTTTGAAACTTGTCAAATGCCCATGGATGGTATATGAATTTCTTGAAGCTCATCTTTTGTTCTGTTGCTTAGAGAGTGATTGTTTCTTTTAGAAATTTCTTCTTTTTGGCTAATTTTATTTTCTTATCTACTATGGATCTTGGGAAACCATTTTTATTTTCATTTCAATTATTTTGTAGTATTCTGCATTGTATTCATTTGTCAGAAGTGGTATCTACAGTCTAGGTGCTAGGCTATTGAAGATTGCCTGTTTATGTGCCCTTGGATTATAACTATTGGCTTTTATATAATTGTCTGTCTGAGTAGGTTTCCTGTAAATACCGAAGTTTATTCTGTTCACTTTCTTTTTATGGAGGTTTGTAAAACAGTGCTATTGAAATTTGTTAAAGCTTGTTCCTTTCCATAATCATTTTCTTTACAATGGCTTTTTGAAATTTGTGATAAGTAACAACTCTTTAAACTTGTACTAGTAATTAAAAAGTTGTGGTTGAAAGAGTGCACCAACTTGTTAAACATTATGTATAGCACTTGCACAAGCTCCAGTTAAGACATGCTGACTTCATATACCCAAGGTCGTGGGTTCAAACCCGGTGGAGGACGATGGATTTTTTCGGGCGTAAAAATCCTTAGCATGGCTTCCTTTGGAAGGGAAGTAAAGCCGTTGGTCCAGTGTCGTAGATTTATGACACGTAAAAGAACCTCAAGCCTGATTGAGAGGCCTCTGAGCAAAATTAAGCGACCTTTCACGCCCAGTATAGAATAAGACGCTGAGAACCACAACAGTTAAAGAGCATCCATAAATAACATAACATTTCCATTTCCAGTTAAGAACATGTAATGACTGAATAGAAGTTGCTAATCTATTATTCAAGTGGTTTAATTCCACTTACGTCTTTAGATTGGATCAGTTTGTGAGGAGTAGATTGAGTAAAAAAAGACAAAAACCTATCCTAAATAATCAAATTTGGTGGATTTAAATTGATTCTTCCTATTTCATTTCATTCTCCCATTTGTTGTAGCAGTAACAGATAGTTTTACTTTCTCTGCTGCTTTATTATGCATTGTTTCTATTGAAACTGTACTTTTCAAAGCATGGAAATTGATCAGAAATAAACAAATAGGAAACAATTGACAATTTCATTACAAGAAGAGATTTTACTACTATTTCTTTTGCTCAAGTGTATGAATGTATGTGCAGAAACGTTGGTGATGTGTGATTAGAATATCATAATAAAAAGAAAAAAAAAAAAAAAAAACATTAATTTTTATCTAGCCATCCCAGTCATCTTTCTGTTTCTTAAATCTGTAATTATTTTAGTGTTGAGCTTGTATCTCACTGCCATAATATTGCTGTATTTCTGCTCTCTCTATTTATTTACAATAGGCAGAGGAAGTATTGTATCCCACCCTGTGTGCATGCGTGTTTAAATTCTGCATCTTCCAAGAATACAGCACAAAGATTATCAAGAAACTCACAGTACCCCAAACTATTCTTTACTTAAAAGATATATTGTTATTTTTCATTTTCTTAACAATAACTAAACATTTGGCTAAAATGCTATGTCTTTTAGAATGCATATGAATATTCAGAGAAGTCCTTGTCATTACTTAATAAAGTTTGAATAACTTTGTATAATTGCTAAACCTTAAGAGGTAGTCAAAAACTTACTATGTGAAAAATGTAGATCTCATTAAAACAGATGACAATGTAAAAATGTTTTGTAGAATAGCTTTAACCATTTCCAAGGTATTTGTTGCTAGTTTTCCAATGCTTTATTATACATTATTTTTTCTGAGGTGGTAAGTGCAATGTCAGAAAAGAGGATGAATTTCAAAACATGCATATCGTGACCTTTCTGTACAAAAAATGTATGATGAAACTATTTCTGTAAATGCATATTGTGTGACATGAAGTAGATGGAAAAATGATTTTTTGTAACAGTAACTTGTAGAAGAGGTACACAAATAAACAATAATGGGTGAGAAAAGACAAGTGAATGTAACATATATTTTTATTCATACATAATGCAACTCTATGCATTATGCAGCTTAATCAATTCAGAGATTCTCATCCTCTTCTATATGCTCAGGTTTTATCAATTCTTCTAGACTCTTCAAATAGCATGAGAGAATTTCAAATTTGCAGAACAAATCTGATTCTGCATTTTGTAAAAAAAAAAAAAAAAAAATCAAACTCAGCTAAATAGTAATACAAAGCAACAAGCTAGCAACAGTGCTATTAATTAAAATTGATTAAAATAGTAATTACTCATAAGTCATAAAAAAAAGAATAAATTAATGTGCTAATATTGCAGTGAAATGTACAGATTTTTAATTTAAGTTATTAATCAAAAGTTAATAAATGGTCTCATATAGTTTTAAAAATATTCTATTTATTGTGTTTTAAAATACAGAAAAACTTGCATGAAGGAAACATGTGAATGCCAAAATTCTTCAGAACAGAATTATATGTATTTAGCATAAAGCAGCTTCTGTCACCTGAAAACTCCCTAACATATATATGCAATTATTTTAATGGACCATTGAGTGTTTAACTAGCGCTCCTGATTTTGATACTGGCATGAAAGCATGTAATGTTCTCATGCTGCTACAGTTGTACTTTTTTTTTTACTTTTTCATATTGAGACTTTTATAATCCCTATTTATAACATTTAAAAACTTAATTGCACCTTATTCTTTCTTGCCTATTCTGTAAAACCAGATTTAACTATTCTGTAACCAGAACGAGAAGCCAGGCAGTATTTAACATTTTGATTCACAAGAACCCGGTAACGAGAACTACAATGCATTCATTTGTTTCTTATTGACCAATGAAATTTTTTCACCTGTTCTCTAGCTTAGCCAATGTGATCTATGAATTCAATCAAAATAATACAGATAAGCCAACTTCAAATTTCGGAAGCTACTGCTATTTTCAATTCCATAGAACTTCTTAAGCAGCCAAACTGAATGCTTTAAATAAACAACTGACGCTCAAACAATTTGAAATATAAATAAAGCTCTTTTGCTAGGATTCATTCTGGTTTGAATTTCCCAGCATGTGATTGGGACTAGAGAAAGCTCTAGCACCATTTTACATCTTGGCTACAATGAAGAGTCCTTAAAGTGAAGAACAACAAGTCTGATATGCACAATATGGGTCAGGTATGCTGTGCCTGGGAATGAGAATGTGAAACTTGAACTTGCTTCCCATCAATTGTGAACATTTCCATTAAAATACATATACAGTTGAAACTCGCTTATGCGTTATTCATTTCAACATTTTTCGCACATATACGCTAAAATTTTAGGGACCAGTCATTCTCCATTAAAATGTCGCTCAACTATATGTTATCAGTATACGTTTTCTCTGTAATGTGTCACTTTTACTGATCCCCATATACAAAATGTACCCATTTATATGTTTTAAAAAAAACTTATGGTGGTATGCTTGCTGTCTATAGCCTTGGAATTGCCTGGTTTGTGGTTTTCATTGATGCTTATCAATTTTGGAAGTAGTTTCTTTAAGAAATTTAAATATACTTATGTATTTTTTGTATTTTTTTTTCTCATTTCATTGTCGTCATATCGTTCCAACAATCTATTAACCTTGGTTCCAACAGTTGCTTCTCTGCTTTAAGTTGAATACTGCTAGTGTGTTGTTTTCATTGTCATTTATCCTTTCATTGTCATCATATCGTTCCAACAGTCTCATCTATTTTATGTGGAGTTTCGAGTTACAAACTGAAGAAGAAACATGTGTCATATCAACCAGCAAGGAAGAAAACAAGAAAATCCTTAGCTCTAGGTGAAAAATTAAAAATTCTGGATGAGGTCCATACCAGAACAGAAAATCAGTTATACGTTTTCTCATTTATACAATATTTTAGTAGTCTCCTTTGAAAAACGTATAAGTGAGATTCCACTGTACTTCAGCATTCCCAGTATCGTTCTGGTTACCATTATGATTGTTGTGAATCAACCTTAATGGCCTGTTGCTTTCGTCCAAACAACTGACTAAATAGTGGCAATCTGAGAATAATTATAAAACATTCTTCCTTTTGAAAGTGTAAATAAAGAAGCATAATAAGCATTTTAGAAATAAAACAATGTGAGGGATATCAACTAAACATTTCCAAGGGAGATATTAGTGTCGTGGAAGTGATGTGTCAGTTGTCCTTGAGTAATATGCATAAACCAGATTACTATGTCTAGTGCCAAACTACGCTGAAGTCTCCCACATATATTTAGAAACCTTTTTCTCCACCCTTTATTACTGTCCCAACCTGAAATTCTTCACCCATAATGATGATTAAATAGAGATCATGATGATATTAAATTATAATTAAAGTAATTACAGCTATACAAGAAATTGAATATGTAGAGTCGAAATGAAAAATTCAATGCTGGGATTGAACCAGATCTCCCGGTCTCTAGCTGGTTGCTCTATTAGACCTAATAATTGGTTAAACTGTGAAAATCAAGACTTAAAGTACTTAGCATATTGTAAGTCTCCATTGAGGTAAGTCATCTCAAAATAAATTGAGGTCACCGTGTGGTTTACTGGGAAATATGTGTGACAGTTGGAAATGTAATGCTATGCTAGCATGTTGCCATGGTAGCTCACTGGTTGGAGAAACCAGCAGACTGGGAGATTCATGGTTCAAATCGTGGCTGTGGTATTGAATTTTTCAGTCGGACTCTTGCAGCTTGTGTCCTACACACAGCTTTTGTGAAAAAAATAATATTTATTGATCTAATAGTTGGTTAAACTATGAAGCACAAGAGCCCAGAAGAAGCTCATGGCAATGTGAGCAAAACGTTGACAATCCCATGCAAGATGAATGCGGCCTTCTCCGGAAGCTAAGAAGACACATCAAGACACAGGTCATGGAAGCCCACACATCCATCATTATGTTATTCAAAAATCATGTGCAGTAATTTTCATGTTTCTGACTGTCATTCTTTCATAATCATCACTTTCTGTGATGTAATGGTTACCATAGAGGTTACTTCATATATCCAAGGTCGCAGGTTGAAACCCGGCATAGGATAATGGACTTTTTGGGGCAAAAAACTCCTTAGCATGGCTTCCTTTGGAAGGGAAGTAAAGCCGTTGGTCTTGATTTGCACATTTATGGCATGTAAAAGAACTTCAAGCCTGATAAAGAGGCCTCTGAGCAAAATTAAGCATTCTTTCACGCTAAATATTGAATGGGATGCTGAGAACCACAGTGCTTAAAGAGCATCCATAAATAAAACTCCATTTCCATTTCCCATAATTGCTGCACAGCCATTACACAATATGGCTTCAAATTAAGACTTTTCAATATCTGCTAGCAACTCTGCCTACTTACATGCACCTGGTGTGCCAATTTTATGAGTAAACTTTTTTGGGCTCTAAATAATTCTTTTACAATGTCTGCAACAACTTCTGGTGTGCAAATGAAGGAATTCTTTGTCATGTTACATTTTGCACAGATGCAAAATTGTGCCAATTTTATGCAGACTCTGTATTGCTCTCTTCATGGTAGTCCTCTATCCAAATACTTGACCCCAAAAATTTCACAAGTTTCCTTAATCAAAACTGTTTTCATATATGTTTCCACAATTTTAATTCTTTCTTGTATCGAGAAAGTAATTTTGTGGAACACAAAGAGAAATGTCTTACTTTACTGATGAAATAAACTGAAATGCTAACAGTCTATAATTGAAGCTAACAATCAATAATTGGATAATATTGTCCATTTTATAGCTTTGTTGAGCATGAATGTGTACAGTAGTCAAAATATTTCATTTGCATTCTGTAACATCTCCATTACATGCTGAAGGATACCTCACTGCCTGCTTCATCATTACTCCACTGCAAGCGCTTACATTAGCCTGCTGGAAGTCTAGCTTTCGGTTTGTCAAAATTAACTATATTAACCTTGTGATATTTCTGGCTTTAAATTGGCTAAATTTGTAATCTCACTCCCATGTTGTTATAAATTATTCAGACCAGTTTAAAGTGGCCCTATGGCTTTTGTCCTTGTTAATATTTCTGTATTCTATTTGATTGTGGTGCACATTTTTAAATAAAATGGGTGAAGTTGGGTTGAAATGTTTCAATGTTAAGGTTCACCATATTCCTGCCATTCCTTTGCATAGAGCCTGGTGAGGGGGTTTTTCTCCTTAAACTTGCTGGTTTCCGCAAAGAATACTTATAACGTTTGGGTCAGCAGGGCAATTCAAAGGAGATGCAGGTTACTTTTATCTGAGCCACCCTGTATGTTGTAAAAACAAGCATTTGTGTGCATTAGTATGAGTGCTTATTCCAGAAAAGAGCAAAAAACCAAATAATACATTTGGCCAAAAAAAAAAATATATATAGCGTATCTTTAATTTGTCTGCAAAAATTAAAAACTGGGGTCAGAAGTTTTTCCAGTTTAAAATGGAATGACTCACAAGTAATCTGTTATTTTTTTCCAGTTTGTGAGGTAAGATTCCAACCAATTGTATGCTGATGCTCTTAAACAATTTTATTAACAAATTTTGATGCTTAATAGTATTACAAGCTCTACTTAAATCTAAGAATATGCTGATGGCATTATTTTGATTATCTAAGAGAAGTATAACACTGTTTATGAGCAAATATAATGCATCCTATGTTAAATTTTTGTGTCAAACTCCATGCTGTGGGTTAGCATTTATATTATTTTCTTTCTATAAATGATAGAAGTCTCCTATACATTACTTTTTCAGGATCTTTGAGAGTATAGAAGGAATGGAATTGGATGATAATTTAATGGCTCAATCTTTTTTCCTTATATTGACCTTAGGTGTTTTTAATATATCAGAGAAGCTTCCACTGGTAATGAATGCATTACACAGATAAACAAGTGGTATAATTAAGTGCTCACTGTATTTCTTTTATAATTATATCTGGTATGTCATCAATATCTGCAGAATATATATTATTCAATCCATTTATTAATTAAAACATTTCTTCAGTTAACATAATATAATAACTCCACGGCATGACAGCTCACAAGGAACCTTGGCCTAACACCCGGCCAATGCATCGCCATCTCAGTCCATGACAGACGTCATGGATGGGGTGAAGTATTGGAGGATGAGACGTGGTCAGCACCTCAAACCCCCCCAGCCAGTTAATGCGGTCCTTATGACCTGGAGCCACTATTTCTACAGCAAGTAGCTCAATTGGACCCCCAGGGACCTCACGAGACTGAGTGCACCCAAAACTAGATCTCCCAGTAGTAGGGAAAATCCCCACGCCGGTACCGGGATATTAAGAGTTTGCTGGAAATATATACTTTGATATTGAGATTTTACCGCAAATGTATACTTTGAGGCTCGCTGAATCCATATAATTTTTTTAGCTTTAACCTAAAACATGGCTCATAACAATTTTGATTAAAATGCTGTGTACTAAAGATTTTGTCTGAGAAAAAAAAATAAATACTAAATTTCTTGGGAACAATCCCTGAAATACATTTCATTTTGAAATACTTTTGCATAACTGGTAAACCATAAGAGACAAATATAAACTTACTGCACAAAAAAATGTAGAGCTTGTTAAAGTACACAATTTATGTTATGTACAGTTTTTGTAGAACTAACTCTTTCACAGTTATTCCCTGTTATTGGTTTCAAGTTTAAAGTACTTAAAACTTCTTTCAAACAGGTTGTCCTCATCTGTTTGATATCTCTTTTGTTTTATTATTCCTAGCCGTGGAAAGAGAGCCAAATTTCAATGACAATTACATAGCACAGCTTTAAAAGTTTTTACTATAATTTTAGCGTAATGTATTCCATTATTTCTCTTCTACTTATAAGGAACTGAGTAATAAGACCATTTTTGGTAATTTTATCTTGATTAGCATTATGTAGATAAAAGAATAACCTTTAGTAAGAATAGTTTGTTTGCAGAATGGATTGAAAAAGTCATATGAATGGAACACATCAGTTTTTTTTTAATTTTTACATAAACACAAGTAGAATCAGTGAAATAGATGTGTAGGCTTCCATGACCTGTGTCTTGATGTGTACTCTTAGCTCCCAAAGAAGGCTGCATTATCTTGCATGGGATTGCTGATGTTTTGCTCATCTTGTTATTTTCTGCAGACATTACATCATGAAGCACACATCATGTCTGTCTTTGGCTTCTTTGATTTGCACTTTGTAAATAAATGGTGAGTATCACACCTCAGATATGAGAAGGTAACTCTGAGAATGATGATGGTCTCCATGGCATTTTGTCATGCTTGCAAGAAACCTGAATTTAACTACCACCCCTAGCTGTGCTTATGCTCCAATATTACTATCTACTGATTGGCTTACTTTCTCCACCTCTGTAATTTGGGAATGTATGTCATAACATTTTGAAGGGCTGAATTTAAATTGAAGTTTGGGTAAGTGGCCTTGATAGTGCATTTTTACATTCTCTACCATGTACTTAGTAAGCAGAGGAATCTGAGATTTTGCTAGAAATTCATGTTTTGGGGCTTTGGAATTTACAAAACAAAAAGAAAAAAGCATTCTTAGAAAAAAGGTTTTTCAATGCATGTATATGAACAGCATAAATTGAAAATTATAAATGCTAAAGTTAGTATCTGTATCTTACAAAGGTGCAACATGAAGATTTCCAGAAAAAAATTTACTTACAGGATAAATAAAATGTATCTATTGAATTTTCTGGAAAGAGAATGTGAAGTCATCTTTATTTGCATGGAATTTTGTCTAACTGGTGAACTTTAAGGGACAGACAAAATTGTGGCCGCGCCGTGGCCGAGTGGTTAGACCACTCGACTCTCACCTAGACGGCCAGGGTTCGATCCCAAGCGACCGCATGTGAGATTTGTGGTGGACAAAACGGCGCTGGGGCGGGTTTTCTCCGGGTACTCCGGTTTCCCCCGCCATCGCATTCCACCGGTGCTCCATCGTCATTCATGTATCATCAGTGTCACCGCCTGCGGTGCCATTAGTAGTTAAAGCAGGCGTTAAACACTACCCAAAAAAAAAAAAAAAAAAAAAAAAACAGACAAAATTATACTACACAAAAAATCTGTAACTCTATAAAACATGCCATTTATTTCAAATGATGTTTCGTACATCAGCTCTTCTGATATTTCTGTTATTATTAGTTTGAATTTTTCAGTACTCATCATTTTCTGAAAATGCTATATTGTTATTCAGTTGCTTCTTTTATCTTGGAAAGTGTATGTAATTTCAAAGCCAATGGTCTAATTTAAAATAATCTGTCTAGGTTTCATGTAATCTTGCACCAACGAATATGGAATTTTTCTCACTGCAAAGACATCTCAGTTAACCTAGAATATTCGTAAATAGAAAATGTCTTGAAATTTTGTAAGAATAGTGTGAAGAAGTTATGTAGAAATAAAGTATAGTGGTTACACCAGGCAAGACAAATGTTGAGAAACACTAAACTCTACAGACCTCGGGCACTTTTGAACATTATTTCATCCCTTATGTTCACCATCATATTAGACTTACCAAACTGGATTTGTTGCATTTGAGGATGGATAATCATACCCAATATTATTGTCATGCAACAGTAAAAATCCCATATTTCATTCTGTTAAAAATTGTGTGTTGAAATGAGAGTATATTCATTTGTACATTGATGTACATATATGGTCAGGTGACAGGGTGAGTAGCCATGTTGCCAGAAAACCGTAAAGAGGAAAGACATTTACAGGGCTTGCGATGGTGGTATTTTTTTATTTGCTACTGAAAGGAAATGAATGATTTCTCCCCTAAGAAAAGGTGACTATGTGCTTGTTGAACAAAATGGGAAAATGAAAAGTATTTGAGCTTATTTTCTGTGAAAAATAACAGCTGTAATTGTGAGTTTTCTATTGCACATTTTAGTGAATCCACTTTGAAACATGCATCAGCAATGGAGTCTTCTAAGCTGAAAATAGCAACTTACTTTGCGAGGAAGAACAGTGATGATGAACAGTCAGTTACAGCGAATACAAGCACAGTGAGTTGCTCACAATATAAAACAGACTCTCAATTATAATAGTTCCGATTATAGTGTATAACTAATTTGCCACATGTACCTAATTAGGGCCGCAGCATGGTCGAGTGGTTAGACCACTTGCCCCTCACCTAGACAGCCCAGGTTCAATCCCAAGCGGCTGCATTTGGGATTAGTGGTAGACAAAGCAGCGCAGGGGCAGGTTTTTTCTGGGTTCTCCAGTTTCCACCACCATCTCATTCCACTGTTGCTCCATTTTTGTTCCTTGTATCACCTGCAGTGCCATTTGTAGTAAAAGCGAGTGTTAAACACTTACAAAAAAAATGCACCTAAGCAGGCTTTATTTGAGAATGCGCTGGGACCAAAAAGCATATGGGCTTTTCTTTTATGAAGAATGTTGTGTATCTTGTGAATATTTCAATAGTTTGTCATTGAATAGTCCAAAATTTGAAAAGAAATGATTCACTGATAACATTTGAGTATGCTAATCTCATATTTATTGAGTGTTTCTGGTTCATAAGAGGGAGTATTTTCAATTTTGGACAAAAAATGAACACTGAAAGAAGTAAATGTTTAAATTTGATAAAGTATGATGTTTAAAACCACGCTGAATTATTGTGTGGCTTGTCAGGGATTTTGTGCAAGCTTTTTTGAACAGTGCATGAAAAGTTGCAAATACGAGTATGAGGTATGTTACTTAGTCAAAATACAAGAAGATTAATTATATATTAAAAGGCAATTTTCTGTATGGAAGTAGTAAACTTAGTCTAAAGGTATTGAATTAATTCATCCTGTGCATTCCGTCGTTTAGCCCTGAAGCACATGATGAATGAGGACGAAAAATTCATGTTAGAAGAGAAACCAACCCGGGGAAACCTCGAAAACCCCAATGGTTGAAGTGGGTGGTTCTCTGGAATCGAATCCGGGGCTTCTCGAATGTGAACACGCTACTGCGGAGACATCTTCTTTGCGGGAAAGACGGGAATGGCAGATTCCTTTGCTTATTTTATCATGCGTTTATCTCTTAAAACATAACCAAGACTTATATTTGTTTTTCTCATCAAAAAAGAGAAAAAAAAGTTGGGCTATATAAGTACCTGTGCTGTAAAGGCAAATTTCGGTTGCATGCGTAATAAATAAGCTAACGTTTATTTTAATCTGTCTGATCAACAAATTGGCAGTATTTCTGAGAAAATATTCATTCACCTTTATGCACTGTGCTTTCACCTACGGAATTCTATTGTCGATGAGGTATATTTATTCCTTTTTTTTTTTTTTTTTTTTTTTAACTCGCCGGACCCTAAATCGTGTATTTCAAATAAAACCTCAGTATCGAATTTTCGAATGGAATGCAATACCTTCGCTACCTATGTGCTATGCACTAAGAGAGAAAATAAAAATGTGTTTTTCGTCTAAAGGTTGTTATTATATTTAGCTATTTTGTAATATTAGCGTAATAAAAGCGTACACGAGTTTAGCTATAACGCTTGGATACTCTATTATTCAGTACTGGTTTACGATCTCAGAGAAACAGCAGCAGGAAGTAGGTAAAAAGTCTGATGTGTTCCATTCACATGACTTTCTCTACATCTTTACAGCAAATTATTGTTAAAAAGCTTATTCTTCTATTTACTTCATGCTAATCGAGAAAAGAATAGCAGAAATTGTCTTGCTTCCATGCAAGTAGGAGGGAAATAAGGGAGCGCCATAGGCTAAAGTGATAGTAAAAAGCGGGTTACTATGTCACTGAAGTTCCTTTGTTTGTATGGACAGGAGTTGACAAATTCCTGTATGAGAAAAGTATGTTTTTCAAAGCTGATACCAAAAACGATCAACTCCACGAAAAAAAATGTATATAACATAAATTGTGTGTTTTAACGTGCTCTATATTTTTTGTGTAGTAAGTTTTTGTCTATCTCTTATGGTTTATCAGTTATGCAAAATTCCGCAAAATCATCCAGAATAAAGATGTCTTCAGAGGCTATTCCCAGGAAATTCAAGATATACATTTTATTTGTCATGTAAATATCTTTAATATACGATATTTTAATCAAAATCGTTAGAGCCTTTTTTTGAGAAAATCAAAATGTTCGAAATTTTTTCCATGTAAAGGGTAGTTGGGGGTGGGGAAATTTTCTTATAAATCTTCGTGTTGCATCCTTGGAAGATACTGAACTTAAATACTAAGTTTGGTATTTAATGAACTTTTCGTTTTTGAGTTATGCTGCCCACAGACACACACACACACACATACACACACACATGACAGGCACACAGATACGGAAAATTTTCTAATGTTTTTTTTTTTTTTTTGATTCAGGGGGACACAAAACATATATTTCCGGTGAAAACTCGGTATCGAATTTTTGGGTGCAATACAATACCTTCTCTATATACTATGCACATATAGAGATAGTAAAAATGCAGGAAGTAGGTACACATAATAAAGAGGAAGAATTAATTTTATCCAATGCTTGTCTCGCAACTTGCACACCAGCTCAGGATTGTAATGTGGTGTTTCTTATCATCTGTACTGCTTTGTCATCAGCGCTCTCTAGAATTCATTTGTCAGTCAGCTTGAGATGTAAGCGAGTTAGTCTATAACACCCAAGTGCTTCACGCCTGGTTCCGTGTGCTTTATAAAATTACAGGTATGCTCTTAGATTAGAGGGTTTCTCTAGACCAGATGGTCGTTCTACTGGGAAAAGATGGTAACTTAAAAACTGTGAGAAACATTCCACAGATTAAAATATATTTTAATGTTGTTGTCATGCTTAAGATTTTGCAATTGCGAAATTGGTTCCAAGATTTGAAAAATTAGAAATTACTCTTCATCATCAACTCGTCATGGTTTAGGAGCATTCTCCTGTTCCTCTCCTCATATTTCTTCCCAACTTTTTTTAGTCTTTCTATTGTTCTGTAGCCTAAAGGTTATATTTGTATGACTAATGGAATGCGAGAGTTGTCCATTTTTTGTAAATGACTTTTCCATTTTTCTCTATTTATTTGTATATTTTCTTTTAGCGAAAATATGTGTAATTCTCTCCTTATGTCTTCGTTTCTAATATGATCTTGTCTAGTACATCCTTTTGCTGCTCGGAGATATTTCATTTCTGCCGGCAGAAATGAAATTACTTTGTTGCATAATAAAATATTATGAATTCTAAAACGTGATAATTTTTTTCGCATTAGGCGCATTTAAAGCTATAGATGGGTGAGCGCATGTTTATTAATAGGCACTCCAAACTATAAACCTTGTTTTATCGCAAACCTTTTTCCAACACTTTTCCGTACTCAAAATGTTCCACACGTTGCAATTTTTCACCAGTTTGTTTCAAAATGTATATTTGTTCTCAAAAGCAAATTAAAAAAAATAAACATATTAGTTTTTCGTAACAATGCTCCAATTTTGCTAAATAAAGTGTTAAAATTTCGAAAGTAAAATTTTTTAGAAAGGAAGAAAAATTATTATTATTATTATTATTATTATTATTATTATTATTATTATTATTATTATTATTATTACTTCACCACTAATTAATTAGGGCTAATATAAAAATATAATATGACGGGTCTATCTTTAATCTCATTTGCTGTAAAACTAGATTTTATACTTTAATATGTTTAAAAGTGCATCACGTAGCTCATTTTGATTAAAACAATGAATTTAGAGAGTAAAAATTATTATTTGAAGAACCATGAAAGATTAGATTTTGATACATGGAAAAACTATAACTTATTATGAACAATAAGTCGTATGTAGACTGCCCGCGTGGTCAAGCGGTCAGCGAGCTGACTTCTCACCCGGGAGTTCTGGGTTCAATTTCCGGCTGGGGCGTGACATTTTTCTTTAACCAGGATTATTCCCCATCTCCTCACATAGTCTGGAAGTATGAATGTGAGAGTGAATAAGCGTGTGTTTAATGATATAAAATTATTATTAAAAACTTATTCTTCTATTTATTTCATGCTAATCGAGAAAAAAATAGCAGAAATCGTCTTATTAACTGCTTCCTTTAGTATAAGTGAAATAAGGGAGTACCATAGGTTAAAGTGATAGTCAAAAGTTGGCTGCTATGTGACTGAAGTTCCTTTGTATGGACAGGAGTTGACAAATTTTTGTATGAGAAAAGTGTACGTTTTTTAAAACTGAAACCAAAAAACAACGAATATCTCAGAAACGATTACCTCCACGAAAAAAAACCATATATAACATAAATTGTGTGTTTTAACGTGCTCTACATTTTCTTTTACGGTTTAGCAGTTATGCAAAATTCCGTAAAATTCATCCAGAATAAAGTAGTCTTAAGAGACTATTCCCGGAAAATTCAAGATATGCATTTTATTTGTCAGGTAAATACCTTTAATATACGATATTTTAATCAAAATTGTTAGAGCCATTTTTGAAAAAGTTGGAGGTGGGGAGATTTTCTTGAAAATCTTCGTGTCGCATCCTTGGAAGATACATACTGAATTTAAATACCAAGTTTGGTATTTAACGGATTTTTCGTTTTTGAGCTATGTGTCCACAGACATACACATACACACACGCGCACGGACCTTTTTCCAAAAATGCTGTTTTTTGGATTCCAAAACATATATTTCCGGTAAAATCTCGCTATCAAATTTTTTGGTAGGTACATTACATTACCTTCTCTATGCACTACGTACATAGTACGTGTAGAGAAAGTGAAAATAAAAACTGGTTTAAATTTCAAATTTAAACGAGATATCTAACTCTGGATTTTCTAAATGTCATAGAAGCATCACGTTAATAAACTTTAAGATAGAACTCAATAATGTTAAACTTCCACTAACGGTATTCTTAGACAAAAAATCTGATGTGTACCATTCACATGACTTTCTCCATATCCCTGCAACAAATAATTCTTAAAAAGCTTATACTTCTATTTACTTTATGCTAATCAGAAAAAATTAGCAGAAATAGTCTTATTACTCGCTTCCTTGTAAGTAGAAGCGAAATAAGGGACAATCGTAGGTTAAAGTGATAGTCAAAAGCTGGTTGCTATGACAATGAAGTTCCTTTGTTTATATGGTTAGGAGTTGACAAGTTCCTGTATGAGAAAAGTATACGTTTTTCATAGCGGAAACCAAAAATAAGGAATGTCACAAAAATGACGAACTCCACGAAAAAAATGTATATAACATAAATTGTGTGTTTTAAAGTGCTCTACATTTTTTGTGTAGTAAGTTTTTGTCCATCTCTTACGGTTTAGCAGTCATTCAAAATTTAGTAAAATTCATCCAGAATAAACTACTCTTCAGAGGCTATTCCCAGAAAATTCAAGATATACATTTCATTTGTCTGGTAAATATGTTTCATATACGAAATTTTAATCAAAATCGTTAGAGCCATTTTTGAGAAAATAAAAATTTTCGAAAAAAGTTCCATGTAAAGGGTAGTTGGGGGTGGGGGGATTTTTCTCAAAATCTTCGTGTCGCATCTCTGGAAGATACTAAACTTAAATACCAAGTTTGGTATTTTACCGACTTTTCGTTTTTGAGTTATCGTGTTCACAGACACAAGTAAATAGAAGTATAAGCTGTTTAAGAATTATTTGTTGCAGGGATATAGAGAAAGTCATGTGAATGGTACACACCAGATTTTTAATTCCTCTACTGCTAAGACCGAATATGTATTATATTCGGTGCAATAACTTTATTTCAATGTTACTCTTATCATGGGATTTAAATTTTTGAGGCTCGTGCGAACGCATACGGTGTGAGTGTATGTATTTTTGTTTTTACTTTCTCTAATAAGTACTGTGTAGTAAATAGTATATAGAGAAGGTATTATATTTCATCCAAAAACTCGATACTGGGATTTCGCCGAAAACATGTTTTGAGGACCCCTGAATAAAAACAAATTTAGAAAAGGTCCGCACGCGTGTATATGTGTACGTGTGTGTGTGGGCAGCATAACTCAAAAACAAAAAGTCTGTTAAGTTTGGTTGAAGGCTTGCAAGAAATCTCCCTAACGTAAACTACCCTTTACATGGAAGATTTTTCGAAATGTTTTATTTTCTCAAAATTGGCTCAAACGATTATAATTGAAATGTTATATTAAATATATTTGCATGGAAAATAAAACATATATCTTGAATTTTCTGTGAATAGCCCTGAAGCCATCTTCATTCTGGAAGACTTTTGCATAACCGGTAAACCATAAGAAATAGGCAAAATCTTACTACACAAAAAATGTTGATACCATTAAAAACCACAGTTTATATCAGACTCATTTTTGTGGAGTTAGCTTTTATGAGGTATTCCTTGTTATTAGTTTCAATTTTAAAAGACGTACTTTTCTCAAACGGGAATTCGTTATTCTTTTCTTTTTGTAGTGTTTAACGCCCGCTTTTATTACTTGTGGCACCGCAGGCGATGGCACTGGTGATTCATGAAATGAAGATGGAGCACCGGTGCAATGCGATGGCGGGGGAAACCGGAGAACCCGGAGAAAACCCGACCCTGCGCCGCTTTGTCCACCACAAATCTCACATGCGGGTGCTTGGGATTGATCCCGAGTCGTCTAGGTGAGAGGCGAGTGGTCTAACCACTCGGCCACGGGCGACCCAAGTGGTCATTCGGTTTTCTTTCCATTTATTCCCAGTCATGCAAATATAACCAAATGTGAAAGTCATCAGAAAGCGACAGCTTTTAAAATAGTTGACTAATATTTTAATCTAACCCTTATTTACCTCCTACTTATAAGGAACTAATAAATAAGACGATATAAGCTGTTATTTCTGGTATTATTTCCATTAGCATGAATTGTGCAGTAAGAATGGTTTGTTTGCAGAAAGGTAGGTAAAGTCATGCGAATGGAACACATCAGATTTTTACCAAATGCTTTATTGACTGTGATCAACTCGTTGTTAATGCTCTTGCAACAAAATATTTGGAAAATAACTATGTTTCTGCTATGAATTGCTAATAGATCGACACACAGCAAACAGTGATTAGAAGTAGGGTTTCTGAGCCCATAGTCACGGGTTCAATCTCGCATCAGACTAATGGTTCTAAAGTATGCTTAAAAGTGACAGCCTCATGTCAGTAGATCTACGAGCGTGTAAAAGCACTCCTGTGGGACGAAATTCGGGCATATCGGCGACGGTGATATTATGTTCTCGGAAATTGAGAGCAATTAAAAACAGCAAACAGACTAATTGCCTGATGCACATTTTAATGCTACTTAATCCCTCGGTTGCAAAAGTGAAGTTGGGGCGGTATTTTATGTAAATAGGTCATTTCCGCTTCATTATGATCCAACACGTTTGGGTGTGAAGTAGCAATATCGAAGTGAATCAAGACATTAGCTCAGCCCCTAAGTAATATCCGCTACTTAAAAAGTTGAACTGTTTTTAAATTACTTTTATCAAAAGTTCTCAGTTCCCTGCATCGCCTACTGATGCTCTTGATAGCAAAAGAACCATAGATTACAATGATTGCGGCTGGACCCATAACACAATCGGCAGATTATCTTTCTGCTGTGCGACGAGTTTGATGTTCGATTCCCGGCTGCGCGGTGGGAATTTTTCTTTAGCCAAGATTATTCCCTGCCCTTACCATATAATGTGTGTGTGTGTGTGTGTGTGTGTGTGAGAGAGAGAGAGAGAGAGAGAGAGAGAGAGAGAGAGAGAGAGAGAGATCTGAGGCAAAAACACCAAATTAATAAAACCAATGATATTTGTACGCGTAACATCATTGCCGATAGGCAAAGGCAAGAAGAGTTTCTGTCCCCAGTGATAAATGAGAAAGTTGTTCAATTAAAAACAAAATATTTTATATGCATTTTACATAGTTTTAGATTAATATATAGGCTATTTTGCTCGTGAAGTTTTGAAAATGTTTGCTTTAGCAATAAACGAAACATAACTATTTTTAATTTTGCTTAGAAAAATGTTGATTGATTTCATGTTACAAAAATCTGTTCCATTCACATGACTTTCTCTACATTTCTGCAACAAATTATCGTTAAAAAGCTTATGCTTCTATTTACTTATTTACTTCAAGCTAATTGAGAAAAAATTAGCAGAAATAGTCTTACCACTTGCTTCCTTGTAAGTAGAAGGGAAATAAGGGAGTACCATAGGTTAAACTGATAGTCAATAGTAGTGTTTAACGCCCGCTTTAACTACTAATGGTACCGCAGGCGGTGACACTGATGATACATGAATGATGATGGAGCACCGGTGGAATGCGATGGCGGGGGAAACCGGAGTACCCGGAGAAAACCCGCCCCAGCGCCGTTTTGTCCACCACAAATCTCACATGCGGTCGCTTGGGATCGAACCCCGGCCGTCTAGGTGAGAGTCGAGTGGTCTAATCACTCGGCCACGGATAGTCAAAAGCTGGTTGCTATGTGACTGAAGTTCCGTATGGACAGGAGTTGACAAATTTCTGTATGAGAAAAGTATAAGATTTTTTTTAAAGCTGAAAAACGATAAACGATAAACTCCATGAAAAAAAAATGTATATGAAATCTACATTTTTTGAGTAGTAAGTTTTTATCTATCTCTTACGGTTTACCAGTTATGCAAAAGTGAAACAAAAATCATCAAAGAGGACTTTAGAGGTTATTCCCAGAAAATTCAAGATATACATTTTATTTGGCGTGTAAATATCTTAGATATAAGAGATTTTAATCAAAATCGTTACAGGCATTCTTTAGAAAATTAAATTTTTCAAAACTTTTTCCAAGTAAAGGGAAGTTTGGGGTGGGGGATTTTCTTGAAAATCTTCGTGGCGCATCCCTGGAAGATACCAAACTTAAATACCAAGTTTGGTATTTAGCGGTCTTTTCGTTTTTGAACTATGCACACACACACACACACACACGTGGAACTTTTTCCAACATTTTCTTTTTTATTCACGGGGACGCAAAACATGTATTTACGGTGAGATCTCGGTATGGAATTTTTGGGTACAATACAATACCTTCTCTATACACTGTGTACCTATTAAGTGTAGAGAAAGTTGGCTATGAATTAGACGAATACTTGAAATACAACTACTTGTGCATGAAGAGGAGAGTGGAAGGAAAGAGTCTATTATATCACTGTTTCCTCCTCACATATCAGTTATGTCGGTTAAGTTGTATACGTCATAATCTTCCTGATTCATCATGGACAACAATAATGTGTGATCGTTAGCTGAGGAACGGGAAAGGGATTGCCAGATATTACTTTCAGTTTTCTAAAGTAATTTTCATGTAACACTTTCCCAACGGTCCTAGCTTCCCCGTAAAACTAGAGCCCAAGAAAATTTGCGCGCGTAGATTTTAACACCCGCTCTCACTGCATATGGCACCATAGGACCTATAATGGTACCTCTCTATTATTTTATTATCACTACGCAAATGCAGTGATAGTGTCCTTTGCTTTAATGATCAGATTGATGACTAATAGTTAAACCACGCTTTTTGTAACTAATAAACATTTTCTGTGCTAATTACGCACCTTGTGTTGCCATAATAGTTCTCTGCAATGCTTATACAAACCTTTATCAAATTAAAATAATTATCAATGAGTAATATTGGTTTATTGATTCTATATGGGGGGGGGCTTTGCTATTATTTGTACGCTAACTATTTTAGTCACTTTTAGAATTTTTTTATACTGTTTAAAGTCCGTTTTTAATATATATATATATATATATATATATATATATATATATAACACCGCAGGCGAGAATTTTTAGGATGACTAATTAAAATACTTATAGCATTACGCGAAGTTATCTTCAACTTCTCATAACTATGAAAATGGAGCCACCGGGCTAAGTGAGTTTCTGCTAGTTTGCAGTTACGCCTCATGTGTGTGCGGTAAGGCGCGCCACTCAATTTTAAACATACACATACGCACACACATGCACACATTAACTGATGGGACCTTATATTATGTATTTTCGATGAAATCACGATAGCCAATTTTTGAACGAAAATCATCATTTCTCCACCTACTAGGTACGTAATGTCCCTTTTGTTTTAATTTATATAAAGCTTTATTACTTTCTCTACACGTACTATGTAGATAGTATATAGAGAAGGCATTGTAATGCGCCCAAAATTTTGATACCGAGATTTCACTGGAAATAAATATTTTGGGTCCTCTTGAATCCAAAAAAAAAAAAAAGCATTTTCAGAAAAAGGTCCGTGTGTGCGTCTGTGTGAGTGAGTGAGTGTGTGTGTGTGTGTGTGTGTGTGTGTGTGCACAGCAGAGCCCAAAAAACGAAAAGACCGTTAAATAAAAACAAAAACTTGGTACTTAAGTTTGGTATCTTCCAAGACTGCGACACGAAGCTTTTCAATAACCCCCCCCACCCCCAACTAGCCTTTACATGGAAAAAAAATTCGAAATTTTTTATTTTCTCAAAAATGGCTCTAACGATTTTGATTAAAATCTCTTATATTGAAGATATTTACATGGCAAATAAAATGTATATTGTATTGAATTTTGTATAACCGGTAAACCGTAAGAGATAGAAAAGCACTTAGTTTAAAAAAAATGTAGATCTCGATAAAACACACAATTTATATTATATATATATTTTTTTCCCTTGGAGTTGGCCGTTTTCGAGATATTTATTGATATTGGTTTCAGTTTTAAAATACTTTTCTCATACGGGAATTTGTCAATTCCTGGCCACGCAAAGAAACAGATTTCAATGCCATAGCAACCACATTTTAAAACATTTGACTATCGGTTTGGCCAAGTGTATTCCCTTATTTCCCTTCTACTTACAAGGAACTAAATATTAAGATCGATTCTACTAACGTTTTAGCATGATATAGATAGAGGAATAGGCTTTTTAACAATAATTCGTTACAGAGATGGAAAAAGTAATGTGAATGGAACACATCGGATTTTTGTTCATTTGTATAGGCCCCTTTAAGTTTTATGGTCATATCAGGGGCAATGACTTGTAAAACAGCCCATGTGTTCATTGTAGGTGTATTCTGTCTGTAAAGCAACTAAAACCAAAATTTGCATAAACACCAAATTTTATATTTATGCTCAGCATCTTCCAAAGTTCGACAAAAGGATTTAGAAAATACCGTATTTCTGAGTACCCGTACATAAAAAATTCTTCATGATTTTTTCTCAAAAATGACTGAATGGATTGATTGCAATGTTTGATTATTAATATGCATGGGATGTTTGCAGGAAAACAAGATGTATATCTTAAATGTCCTATGTATAGCCAATGAAATCCTCTTCATTCTTTCAACCTTGTATGCCTTGTATAGCTGGAAAGCCGTAAGATATAGACAAAAACTTGCAACAAAAAGTGCAGATTTCATTAAAACACCCAATTTATTCAAATAAAGTTGTTTTTATCATTACTGAGATACTAGTTGATATTGGTTTGTATGTTCAAATATATTTTATTTCTTTGAAACGTAAGTCGACATTCATTTGTTTCTCGAGTACATGAAAACAGTAGCCTTTCAAGGTCAACCTATTAAAGTGCCCATATAGGAGGGCTATCCCAGAAGTACCCAAACTAACAAAGAAAGCACAAACATTTTGGGGAAAAATATCTTTATTTCTCTTCATAGTCTCCTTTCAGCTCGATACACTTTTCCCAGTGATGTTCATAGCTTCGATGTCCTGTTTATAGTGAGAATTGTCGAGGTCTGCAAAATAACCACCAACTGCAGACCCTACCTCTTCATTGTTGGCAAATCTTCTACCATCAAGACCTTTCTTCAAGTTTGGAAACAGAAAATAATCAAAGAGGGCTAAATCTGGCGAGTAGGGTGCATGAGGAAACAATTCGAACTTTAACTAATTGATTTCGGCCATGACGATAATGGACGTGTGAACTGGTGCATTGTTTTGAAGAAACAAAACTTTCTTTTTCGTTAAATGCGGCAGTTTTTGTTCGATTTTATCACTCAAACACTGTAACAAGTTCGCATAATATTCGCCATTGATCACTTTCCTTCTTTTGAGATAATCAATGAAAATTATCCCTTGTGCGTCCCAGAAAACTGACGCCATGACCTTACCTGCAGATGGAACTTCTTCGCCTCCTTTGGAGCCGATTCCCCCCCTTCCAATCCACCGTTTTGATTATTCCTTCGTCTTAGGTGTGAAATTATGGACCCAGGTTTCATCCATTGTTATGAATCAATGCAAAAACTCAACTTTATTACAGCGAAACCTGGCCAAACACTCGACTAAAACATCCTCACGACGTTGTTTTTATTCTATTGTGAGCAAACATGTTGTGGATTTTCTGGATTGGTAACCTCATTTGGTCGACCACTGCGATGTTCGTCTTGGCAGCTCATACGGCCGCGCTTAAACCCTGCCGTCCAATATTTCACTGTTGTAAACGAAGGAACAGACTCCCCCAAAGTAGAATCCATCTCAGCTTTAATTTTAGTTGGACTAATATCCTTTCAAATGAAAGTGTTGTAACACATAACGATGACCAGTTTTATCCATGCTTATAAATTCGCTGAAAGCATTCACTAATGATGGCGTAGGTTTTGAAAACAGTAAGGTGGTATTTTTTTGCTGGTTTCTAAACCATGACCATCCAAAAATTTGTAAAATTATGCAGATTTGTATGTTGAGAGGTTGAAAATGTGTTTAGTAATAGGTCTTTTTAGGCCTGCGAGATCTATAACTTTAAATCGGTCCTGAAGCTAAGTAATATGTTAAGTGGCAGATTTGTCTGTAGACGAGAAAATATAATTAACTCGTATTTATTTTAAAACTGTAAGGCCTCTAGTAATTTACATTCGCTCCAAAATGTTCAAACATTTTAAATTTTGACGTGATGAAAATGAGATAACGTTAGTAATATAACACTGTAAGATAATACATGATCATACATAAGTAAATGTTTAAACATTCTACGCTGTTTGTAAAGCTGAGCATTGACGAGAGGTGGAGCTGTAACGAAGATATTACAGTGTTCATTATTTTATAGTGTTTAACGCCTCTTTTACTACTATGGCACCGCAGGCGATGGCACTGATGATACATGGAATGATGGTGGGGGAAACCGGAGAACCCGGAGAAAACCCGCCGCTTTGTCACCAAAATTACACAGTGTACAGATTGGATACAGTACATAGTCTGAAAATATATAAGCAGCATATAATAACTCCCTGGCACGATAGCTCACAATGAACCTTGGCCTACCACCCGGCCACTGCCGGATGTCATGGATGGGGTGCGGTATTGGAAGATGAGACGTGGTCAGCACCTCAAACCCCCCCCGGTCGGTTAATGTGGTCCTTATGACCTGGAGCCGCTACTTCTCCATCAAGTAGCTCCTGAATTGGCTCTCCAGGGACCTCACGAGGCTGAGTGCACCCCGGAACAGGTCTCCCAGTGGGGAAAAAATCCCCACGCCGGTACCGGGAATCAAACCCAGGTCTCCCGCTTGGTAAGCAACTGCGCTATAAGTAGCATATAGATAATATTTTGTCTGAGTGGTGTTAGTCGTGCTTCGTTGATGTAAACCATTGAACAAAACAGTAGAAACGAAGCATAACTTTGGACTAGTCCACTCACAATGAAGCCAGTAGTGAAGATTTGTAACCAATTCATTTGTTTACTGAAATGTTTTGATTCTATTAGCCTGTATTTTCAGTCGTTTCAGTTCATGACACTTTCTGTGTAAATCAAAATAATGTATTAACATTGTTAAGGACACATTTTTATTCTCATTACAGATGTGGGCCGACACTTACGACGGGATAAAATGTATCTTCATGGCACTGTTGGTATTAGGTAAAGTAATTTATATTATATAGTAGTTTTATAAGTTGTTTCCTATGACACTCTTTGAACGCCTAAGTCAGGTTGTTCCATCTTTGGTGCGCGCGAAAAGAGCAGCAGGAACTCTCGGCTCATAAGGGCCTGTCTACAACATGCAATGCGGTAGCATTAAGGGCAGGCTGTCGTCATAGCTACATCAGGTGTTGGAAATGAATAAGGAGGACGAAAGTATTGTGGTATGACCTTTGCCCAGTGACGTATTGGCTACCACGCATCTCTTCTCTTTGCTCCAAGTTTTGTGGCTGAGTGCGTGTGTGTACTCCCGCTCAGAAGAGTCGTGTTGGACTATGTGTATAATATAGCATACTGATTAATTATAAAAATTCATTATTCATTATAGAGTACGTTCAATATTAACATTCAATTTTACTGGCAGACTATCTGGAAACCCATTTCGATAATATACGGTTATCTAGATATTCTCGAGGTCTTCAGTATTATTAAGGGCCTGTGTTACGGCCTCCGGTTTAGGTTACGCATAGATATTAACTAGAAATCAGGGAAGGTTTTGTATTACGACCTTCAGTTAACTATCCTTAGTGATAAACTAATGATTAGGTAATTAACTTGTAGGTAACCACACAGCAATAGCGTAATTTGGGCGTAAATGATAGTCAATAGGGATTTCAAGGTTAAATATTGGAACAAAATGTATACAACTGGCGAAGCCAAAATAGTTAGACCTCAAAAGACTAATTTACAATTGGACGGGGAGAAATTTCGTAAACGTTACAAGAAGAATTGGTTGCTTTTAATTTCCACTATTTTTCTGATGCATAATACCTCCTCATTTTTAGTCAATTTACATAATTGTATTAACGGTGAAATGATACGAAACATAGGTTTTTCATTTTTTGTATTTTAGAGTTTTCTTTTAAAACGTTAGCATTTATGAACAACTTCATTCACTCTGACATACATAGAAAGCGTTAATAGCGAGATGTACCTGGTGGTCTAAATGTCCTGTATTTGGTGTGTGTAGATATCCATTCGTGAGCTAAAAGAATTGCAGAACTCAACGGGGCTATTTCAAATTATATCCCATCAGTGGAAACCTAGTGAGAGCGACCTAATTTTTGCTTCTCTTGCTTATCTGTGGAGACGGTGAGTGGGTCAAACTCATTGAGGGAGGTAAAACGAAAGTCGCTCTCGCCAATTCTTCACTAGTGGGTTTTACATCAATAGCTCCGTTGAGATCTATAGCTCTTTTAACGTACAAAGGAAAATCTGGGGGAGTTGGACCTCCTAGTATAGTTATAATATAATATTCTGAAATGTTTTGAACTAGCGAAAGCTGAGTAGAAGGGCTCAAACCTTATTAATTATATAATAATTATAATCCCCGTAAAATAAGCTCTAAAGGAGTGATAAGGAAATTGGGAAATGATTCAGGTAATCAAAAATTGCGCGCTGCCCTACTAATGGCTGTTCACTGCCTGCTAATCTGCATAAAATTACAGAAACATCTTACGTGTACAACAACCTCCAAGAATATCTAATTATATACAAGAATTATAAGAATATATAATTATTTCCCGAATCTAAACTCATAATATTACTAAGCCAAGCAAAGTAGGTCATGACATTGAACATCACAGAGACGGGGAAAACAATAACCCAGGGCATGCGCGCTAGCTCTACTTCCAACCAAAATATTTATTTTTACGAGAATAGTTATATTTACATACCTTTATCAGCAGATATGTATTATCAGGTGATTCATCAATGAAGGTTTTAATTTCATCTGTTGAAAATATTTTTGCGTTTTTCCCATTGTATCCTACCGATTTCTCTTTTTAACGGGGGGTACAACTATATTTATTGGGATATATCAATTCCATGTTTCACATTTAGAATAGTTTTCAATACTGCATAATTTGTCCACAAGGTTGGAGATTTCATTGTTTTTGACATTTCTTCAAAGTAAACTATGAGGAAACTTTCCGAGAATTGAGTTACATTTTTTTATATTCTCCATGCCATGAATTTATCATATAACTTTTCGTAGATCTTTTATTATTTCTGTGAAAGCAAATTGTTAACAACATTACTCACCTCCTCTCTTATATCAGGAGACGTAGAACTAAATTCCATACTATTATCAATAGGCCAACATACTTCAGTCTCCATCTTGCAAATCAACTATCACCGTGAATCGAATTTCATTTGTTATCGACGCATGCGTACAAGACGCATAGCGGTCGGCGGAGTTCATCTTTCCTATATAGGGCATCTAAATATTAAATATTTACTGTATATCTACATGTCGTAGAAGAAATTATGTGTGCAAAACTCAAATAATAGTCATTAGAATACTCGTGAGGTTTTTCGACGCGAGCGAAGTGAGCGTCGAAACTTACCTCTCACTTGTATTCCATTATAGGATCGTTGCATAAATAGCTGTTCTGTAACACTCATTGTATGTTTTAGTTTTCAGCAGATCATAAACTAATCCTTAAATGTGATCGACACAAATTTTAGTGTGACGGAGCTGCCATCAATACCTGGCAGAAATAAAATAAGTGGGATATTTGAACCATCTCATTCCTCCCTATTCAGTTTTGAATGTTTTAATAGCAACACTAGTGAAATGCGTGTTTACATCTATTAGAATCACGAGAGACTTCAGCGTTATCCCTGCCAAATTGTTTCTAAATAATATGCAAAATCTAAATAAACTATGTATATTGAAAGTAATACCATATAACCTAATACTCTGAAATGCCCTAAGCTAATTTCAAACTAAGCGCATAGCTATCCTATTTTACACTACCTCCAAGGACCATTTTAGCGGCAAATCATTATTTATAAACATGCCAAAACTCACATAACCTATTCCAAAGCGAACTATACTAACGGCATAACCCTTTAGAAATGTGCACTACCTAACCTATACACATCATAATATTAAAGCAAGTACGCTTTATTAGTACCTGAATGCATCCTGCCTAATATAGAAACAACCATCACGAAATCACGAAAGCCCATCACCTAATTTATAAAAAATCTTATGTATTCCATTCACATGCCTTTCTCTACATCTCGGAAACAAACTATGTTAAAAAGCCTATTTTTACTTTCTCCATACGCACTATGTACATAGTGTATAGAGAAAGTATTGCACTCCACCAAAAATTCGATACCGAGATTTCACCGGAAATATATGTTTTAGGATCCCCAATATCCAAAAAAAGCATTTTCACAAAAAGGTCCGTGTCCGTGTGTCCGTGTGTCCGTGTGTCTGTGAACACGATAACTCAAAAACCAGGTAAGTAAAATACCAAACTTGGGGATTTTAATTTAGTACCTATATATAAATTAAGAGAAGAGAGATGAATAATAATTTATGGAATGTTAGGATTAATAATTTTTGCAGTTATTGAAGGAAGTCTATTAAATTGAATAATTTTTTAAACTCCTTATTTTATTTGTTTACCTTTAATTATAAAAATAATGCCTATTTTAGTATTTAAGCTTAGTATCTTCCAGGGATGCGACACGAAGATTTTGAGAAAAATACCCCAACCCCCAAATACCCTTTACATGGAAATTTTTTCGAAAATTTTGATTTTCTCAAAAATGGCTCTAACGATTTTGATTAAAATTTCGGATATTAAACATATTTACCTGACAAATGAAATGTATATCTTGAATTTTCTGGGAATAGCCTCTGAAGAATAGTTTATTCTGGATGAATTTTACTAAATTTTGAATAACTGCTAAACCGTACGGCATGGAAAAAAACTTACTACACAAAAAATGTAGAGCACTTTAAAACACACAATTTATGTTATATACATTTTTTCGTGGAGTTCGTCGTTTTTGTGACATTCCTTATGTTTGGTTTCTGCTATGAAAAACGTATACTTTTCTCATGCTGGAACTTGTCAACTCCTATCCATATAAACAAAGGAATTTCATTGACATAGCAACCAGCTTTTGACTATCACTTTAAGCTACGGTTGTCCCTGATTTCGCTTCTAATTACAAGGATGCGAGTAATAAGACTATTTCTGCTAATTTGTAGCAAAAAGTAAATAGAAGTATAAGCTTTTTAAGAATTATTTGTTGCAGGGTTATGGAGAAAATCATGTGAATGGTACACATCAGATTTTCCATCTGCTTCATGCTAAACAAGATAAACATTAATAGAAATGGTCTTTTTTACTTGCTACATGTAAGTAGAAGGGAAATAATGGAATATACTAGGCAAAAGCGATTGTCAAATCTTTAAAAACTGGTTGCGATGTGAATGAAATCGTGTCTTGGCATTGCCAGGAGCTGACAAATTAACTGTAGGTATATGAAAAGTTATAAGTATATTAAAGCTGAAACCAATAACAAGGAATATCTAAAATGATTAACTCCACAAAAAATGTATATGACATAAACAGTGTGGTTTAACGAGATCTACATTTCTGGGTAGCAAGTTTTTGCCTATATCTTACGGTTTACCAGTTATGCAAAATTAAGAAAAACTTATCCTGAATAAAGAGTCATCAGAGGCTATTCCCAAAAAATTCAAGATATACATTTTATTGGTCATGTAAATATTTTAATACGCGGTATTTTTGATCAAAATCATTAGAGTTATTTTTGAGAAAGTCAAAATTTTCGATTTTTTTCCATATAAAGGGTAGTTTAGGGTGGAGGGATTTTTCTCAAAATCTTCGTGACGCATCCTTGGAAGATACTAAATTAAATACCAAGTTTGCTATTTTACCGGCTTTTCGTTTTTGAGTTATCATGTTCACAGAGACATGGATCTGTTCTATTTTTTTTTTTTTTCGTACAGGGGGCCCTAAAATGAGTATTTCCGGTAAATTCTCGGTATCGAATTTTTGAGTGGAATGTAATACCTTCTCTATACACTATGTACATAGTACATGCATAGATAGTAAAAATGTGCACCATATTCTACATATAAATCACAAAGCAAACTCAATACATTTACAGCAGAAGGTTTATTTTAAAGACCTAATGCTACAAATTTTCACCTAGATGGCGTGAAATCGCGCACGAAAATGTTGCCAAGCATACCAAATTTACAAACTCAGCTTAACTAACCCAGAGTTACATGCGTTCATAATACGAGGCACTCCATTTAAACAATAGGTAACAATAACAGCAAATTAGCAAACCTCAGCTTTAAACCGGGGATTGTAATAGAATTCGCAATTGGTTAATCTAGATTTTAACATGAGATAAAAACATAGTAAGCAAACTAAATTTATTTGTAGAATTAAAATTGCTTCTCATTTATTTACTTTCTCTATAATTATAATTATAATTATAATATAGTACATAGGTAGAGAAGTTGTTGCACTCCACACAAAAATTCGATAGCGAGATTTCACTGGAAATACACGTTTTGTGGTCTCCTGAATAAAAAAAAGCATCTTTTACTTTCTCAAGGTAGTACTTGGTACACAGCTAGAGAAGGTTATTGCACACTCCATTTTCATGAAGTTGATGACTTTCCTGCGGCATTGTTGTCGCCCAAGGCCAGTTGTAGGTTTCCAGGAACTCCACAATTAAGTCGCTTAGCAGTATATGATCAGATGATAGATGGTGAGAGCAGAGCTACATAAACTACATGTAGGAGCAGGTTCATGAGACAGGAAGTAGGGATGGGTCAATGCAGTGTGGCCAATACATAGTCAAGTTACTAGTATTTGGTTTCGTCGGGTAAGAGTTGTAATAGACGTAGTAGATTAGGTACTGAGCCAGGCATCATGTAGTTTACTGTGAATGTAATAGTCCAGTCTATCTTCCACTGTTTAAGATACTGTGTCTTAGATTTACTAAGTAGTCTTCATGAGGAAGTTTGAGATCTGGCAAAGTACAATGATATTTTTAGCTTCCTTAGCGGTAATATCAACGAGATTGTTACCTGGTATATTACGGTGAGATTGTATCCATGCAAGGATGAGTTGTTTGCCGAATGATATTAAGTAATTGTATAATAGATGAATTTTCCCTCTAAAAAGTATGCCGAAGAGAGCGATGCTGTAGGTCCAAAAGGGCACTTAGGGAATCAGTGAAGATAATGTTCAGGTCTTTGTTCTTTGACATATAGTCTAGGGCAAAGCGGATGGCAAAAAGTTCACAAGAGAGAGTTTGTGGTAGACTATAGAGCATGGTGTGACTAGAGACAACAACCGCGTAGCCATTATTATTGTCATATCGTGAACCATCAATGTAAATTGGTCCTTAGTTGGGGTATGTTTCACGTAGTTCTTTGAATAAAACACATTTGGTCAGAGTGGTGTTATTAACAGAGAAGCCTTCAAGGTATAACATTTATTTTGAAGAAACGGGGAATCAATGAGGCAATTGTCAATTTAAACTGTTGTCATTATTTGAGGGAGGGGTAGTAATATGTACTGTCTAGAATGGACATTGTCTTGTGGTGAAATATGAGAGTCTAAACCAGAGTAAAATGTTATAGTATTTAGCGCCCGCTTTTATTACAAATAGCACCACAGGCATGACACTGATGATACACGGAATGAAGATGGAGCATCGGAGGAATACGATGGCGGGGGAAACCGGAGAAAACCCGCCCCTGCGTCAATTCGTTTACCACAAATCCCACATGCGGTCGTTTGGGATCGAACCCAGGCCACCTAGGTGAGAGGGAGTGGTCTAAACACTCGGCCACGACGCGGCCAAACCAGAGTCAGGTCTGATGGAAGTCTTGATGATATAGAATAGGCTGCCAGAGAGAAAGAGGTGATTCGCCAACAGCAATATACAGGCTCCTTATAGGACTGTTATGGAAAGCTCCAAGTGGAATCTCCAGTGCTGAGTTCCGAATAGTGTCGAGTATTTTAAGACTGGAATTACTAGCGGAGTTAAAAACAACAGAAGCGTAGTCCAACTCGGAAAGGGTCGTCATTCTGTATGTGCAAATCAAAACAGTGAGATCGGTTTCCCATGTTTTGGCAGATAAAACTTTAAAAAAGTTTAGGCGCCGAATATAGTTGGCTTTGAGGAACTGAATATGATGGATTCAGATCAGATGCGCTCAAAGTACATATCCAGTATTTAGATTGTGTTTACTACTGGGTGATAGTGGTTGGCAATGTGTAGTACAGGGGTTTGAGTAGATTTTCTTTCCTAGAGAAATCAATACTTTGATATTTTTCTGGAGAAAAATTAGAGCTGGTGATTTGGCTCCACTTTAGGAGCTTGTCTAGGGTTGATTGTAGTAGTACTTATAGCGATATTCTTCCCTTTACAGTAAATGGTCAGGTCGTCGGCAAAGAAGGCTGTCCATACTTGAGGTTGAAGACATGAAAAAACTGTTAATAGCTAGTAAGAAAAGATTGTACTCAATACCGATCCCTATGGTATACCGCTGTTGAGAACAACACTTTGTGACAAATACACAATTAGCTGTCACACGCATTCGTTGATATTGTAGAAAGTTGACGATAAATGCAAGCATGTTTACTTTGACGTGGGCTTTAAGAAGTGTCTGGATAATGTGGACATGCCATACCGTATGGTAGACTTTTGCAGTGAGCATATGTTGGTGGTTAGCAAAGGCGTCGCAAATTTAAGATTCTAGTACTGACAAGTCCAAGCGTTGAGCTGTACAGGCGGAAGCCACATTGTAAGTCATTAAAGAATCCAGTACATTCCAGAAACCATCGTTAATTATCTTCTCCAGCAGTTTGCATATGGTGCATGGCAGTGAAATAGTGCTATAGTTTCCAGGGAGCGAGTGATCCTTATTAGGCTTTGTTATGGTAACGACTATGGATGACCGCCATTGACTGTCCAGATGTATAGTAAGCCATACGGTAATTCCTTAATTAGCGCATAGGGAATGTTGTCCGGCCCAGCACTTTTACTCGTGCAGTGATTTAATTCAGTTAACATTTCGTCCATTGATATGTCCTCGTTGAATGGTTGAATAGAATCTGAGAAAAGTAAAGAAAGCGTTGAAGTAGGGCAGAAGCTGGAGGTTAAGGGAGTGTTTGATATCACTGAGTATGTTAGAGAATGCAGATTCAAAGGCACCTGCAATAGCTTGATGGCATCGTTAGAGGGTATTATTCAAATATGAGATATCACAGATGTCCGATGTCTGGCACAAATAGCTTGAAGTTTATGCCACATTTCGGCTTAGGGAGTTGTTATTTGTTATAAATTTTATACTAAACTATTTTTATTTCTAGTTTTAATATTGTTAATTATATTACTTATATTACATTAGTAAGGGAAGATACAAAAGCCAAACAATGCCTTCTTTTACAAGACTTTAATTTTATGACACGCAGCCGCATGGAGACGTTGTAATTCAGATTTGTTAGCTGCGGTAGGATTTCTATGTATTTATAACAGGTCCTATGATTTAGCTTAATAGCTTCTTGGCACTTTTCATAACACCATTGAATTGTCCTATGATATGTTCCGATTCTAGTGGTAGGTATAGCTTTCTCTGCAGTCTTAATTATAGTGGTAGTAAGTTTACAAACGATTTCATCGATATCTATTTGTGAAAACACTTCTGAAACTGAAAGGTGTTGCAAAGCGTTTTCGAAAAGCTCTTTATAAAGATTCCAATTATCTTTGTTGAATTTCCAAGTAGAACATCTAATTTTTAAAGGAGGAATAAAGTTTTGAGAAGTGACGGTGATTGGTAAGTGGTCGCTAACCTGAGGTGATGAATAACGGACTTTTGGAATAAAGGAGCAATGCAGGAAGAACACAAGGTGAGATCAATGCAGCTATTACAACGCGTTGGTGTTAGAACGTTTATAAGCGTTGAATCTGAAGTATGTGGCCGGGTTTGAAACATTATAACAAACTGATCAAGTTTATCGCTACCCCACACCGGATTATGGCTATTAAAGTCTCCTAGTAACAAAATAGTTTGGTTAGTTGAGCAATCAGTGCGAAAACCATACAGAGATCAAGAGTAACGTTGTTTGGGAGATAAAGATTGCAGATGCATACCTCTGTTGTTAAAAGGAGGAGATAGCTTCGGTTTCCAGTGGAAATATAAGACGTATTTCTTTATGTGGTAAGATATCGTAACATAAGTGGCAACACCTTCACTAGCACGTCGAACTTCTTTGAGGTTGCGAGGATAGCCAGAATATCTTCTGAGAGGGGCTATATTATAATCGCCATTAAAGTTAGTTTCCTATAAACAAGCAATAAGAGGTTTGTGAAAGTGCAAGAGTAGCTGTAAATATTCGAGACGTGAGTGAAAACTAATGATATTCCACTGCAGTAAGGCGAGATCGCAGTTCATTATTCAGAAAGATTCCCGATGCCTTCAATAACGTCTATAGGGGTACTTCTCGGTGCATCAAGCCAAAAATTTCTTCAGCAGACGAGTAGTGCGATTCTTGATGCTATTGCCTGTAAGGTGGGAACAGCCCTTATGAAGCGTCTCGACTTTGTCCTGCAAATCTGAAGTATAGGTTAAGGCTAATTTGGTGACTTTATTAGGGCCGCAGGTGTTATCCTAGAGGCTGCAAAGTTTGGTGAAGATGAAAATAAATGCATTTAATGAACATCCAAGACGGGATTTATCGACAGAAGAGATGGCTGATAAAGGATACTGTATCTGATGATTTGGGCGTTTTAGCTACAGGAGTAGTTTTGAGCTTTTGAGCACTGTGCTCATCAAACGATTCAACATTTACTTTGTGAGGCACGTCAGAATAAAAAACGGCATACCCCACTGAGTTTTCAGTCGCTACACTACTGGGAGAGGAAAGTGATCGTTTTGTGCAAACAAGAGCAGTCAGAGATTGATCTTTCACTTGTATTGCTGAAATATTCAGCTGCTCCAACGTTATATTATTAGTGAAAGTTGCAGCACCTAATGCTGGAGTCGCAGAATCGAACACTGAAGCCTCAATTCGTGACTCTGCTAAACCTGTGTCGATATTAGCTGCACCTTTTGACACGGAAGTATCATTGGGAGGCCATTCTTTTGTTTTGAGAGAAGGAAAGTCTCCGGTGTTGGAGTCAGTTTAGTTGAGATTGGAGAATCAATATTTTGATGAGAGCACTGATGTACCAAGTGACCCACCATTTTACATATGAAGTACATGGGGGCATCGGAGAAAGCGTAAATCCAGTATGAAGTACGGTCATAGTATACCTCAAAACTATGTGGGAGTTTCTCAAAGTCTTCAGGTTGCACATAAAGTTGGCGCCGGAAACTGAGAATGTAGTTCTATCCTGGGGGTGTTAAATCCTGCACGAATGTGTTATTGCAGAGGTTAGGTTAATTCCAAAGTGACTCAAAGCACGTTCTAACACAGAGTTTAGAATAACTGGACATACGCTCAAGAGTATGATCCTGGGTTGCTTAGTAAGGAGTTTAGTAAGGAGTGTTTAGTAAGATGTCTATAGAATATTTATGTTATACAATTAAAAAATCCAAAGTTTTGTCATTTTCTCCTTATGCGCACACCAGTTCCCCTTAAAATAAGTAGATATTTAAGTAGCTTAGATCATTTACAGTTAGTATACATCAAAATGTCTTAAAAGTCAACTAATTTAACAAATAACCAATTTCATTTAACAACAAAATAGCAATGACTGCCTCCGTGGTCGAGTGGGCAGTGAGCTCACTTCTCCTGGGTTCGATCCCCGGCTGGAGCGGGGAATTTTTATAAATGAAACAAAAATCTGATGTGTTCCATTCACATGACTTTCTTTTCATCTCTGCAATAAATTATCGTTGAAAAGATTATTCTCCTATTTACTTTATTCTAATCGAGAAAAGATTAGCAGAAATAGTCTTATTACTTGTTTCCTTGTAAGTAGAAGGGAAATAAAAAAGTACTAAAATGATAGTCAAAAGCTGGTTGATATGTGACTGAAGTCCCTTTATTTCTATGGACAGGAGTTAACAAACTCCCATAAGAGAAAAGTATAAGTTTTTTAAAGCTGAAATGCATAACATGGAATATCTCAGAAATGATCAATTGCGCGAAAAAAATATATATAACATAAATTGCGTGTTTTAATGAGCTCTACATTTTCTGTTAAGTTAGCTTTTGTTTATCTCTTACGGTTTAACAGTTATGCAAAATTTCGTAAAATTTATCCCGAATAAAGTAGTCTTCAGAGGCTATTCCCAGAAAATTCAAGATATACATTTTATTTGTTGGGTAAATATCTTTAATATATAAAATGTTAATCAAAATTGTAAGAGCCATTTTTGAGAAAATCAACATTTTCGAAAAAAGTTCCATGTAAAGGGTAGTTTGGGGTGGGGGGATTTTTCTCAAAATCTTCATGTGGCATCCTTGGAAAATACTAAACTTAAATACCAAGTTTGGTATTTTACCGACTTTTCGTTTTTGAGTTATCGAGTTCACAGACACACGGACATACGGACATACGGACACACGGACACACACACACACACACATGGACTTTTTTTTTTTTTTTTCTGAAAATGCTTTTTTTGGTTACAGGGGACCCTAAAACATATATTTCCGGTGAAATCTCGGTATCGAATTTTTGGGTGGAGTGCAATACCCTCTCTATACACTATGTACATAATACGTATAGAGAAGTAAAAATAACGATTGTTAACTTTGCACGTTAACTCTTTCCTTTTTAGCTTGTCCGGTTGGTTTGCGCGGAGCAGAGATTATTCCAGAGGCAGGTATTGTATTCCGACATGTGGGTGAAGTGATTTTATCTGGGGATTCATGGAACCTTGTGGGAGAGCTGAAGGTGGCTGATCTCCAGGAGGAACTCGATAACGTCATCACCATATTAAATACCATCGGCAACATGACATCCACTTTAGACGGTGGTAACGATGTCCAGGAGAATTTTAAAAGGTGAGAACGTTTTAGATATTTAGGGTATTTCATAAGCCTTTGTCAACAATTTAAAGTCATAATTTAAAATTTATGTATGAGCAAAAATAACTGAAAGCAATATAGAGAGGTGGTTCAGGAGGTAATGTTCCTGTACAGCTCTTGCTGGCTGTCATTTGTTTGTAGTTTCTTAGTCACCAGATGAATACTGAATTTGATTTTCAATACCACCTCCCATATATATCATACTGCATATTTAGAGGTCCCGAGTTCGAACCTCGGTTAGAGTGAAATACCCATGTAAAGCTTTTTGGGGATATCCCTTATCCTGAAAACTTAAAGTCAGACAACTTTAACCCCTATGGACCCAGGTTCAATTAGCACCATTTCACCCATTTCATTAATTCATCGTCCGATATGACCTACCAGGTTAAAGGACAATAAACTAAACCTTAAAAAATAAGAAAGACCCCTCTCTCCCAAAAAGTAGTAGTAGTAGTAGTAGTAGTAGTAGTAGTAGTAGTAGTAGTAGTAGTAGTAGTAGTAGTAGTAGTAGTAGTAGTAGTAGTAGTAGTAGTAGTAGTAGTAGTGGTGGTGGTGGTGGTAGTGGTAGTGGTAATAGTAGTAGTAGTAGTAGTGGTAGTAGTAGTAGTAGTAGTGGTGGTAGTAGTAGTAGTAGTAGTAGTAGTAGTAGTAGTAGTAGTAGTAGTAGTAGTGGAAGTATTAGTGGTAGTAGTAGTGGTGAAAGTAGTGGTGGTAGTAGTAGTAGTAGTAGTGGTGAAAGTAGTGGTGGTGGTAGTAGTAGTAGTGGTAGAAGTAGTAGTAGTGATAGAAGTAGTGGTGGTAGTAGTAGTAGTGATAGAAGTAGTAGTAGTACTAGTACTGGTAGTGGTATTAGTAGTGGTAGTGGTAGTGGTAGAAGTAGTGGTGGTAGTAGTAGTAGTGGTGGTGGTAGTGGTGGTAGTAGTAGTAGTGATAGAAGTAGTAGTAGTACTAGTACTGGTAGTGGTAGTGGTAGTAGTATTAGTAGTAGTAGTGGTAGAAGTAGTGGTGGTAGTAGTAGTAGTGATAGAAGTAGTGGTAGTAGTACTTGTACTGGTAGTGGTAGTAGTATTAGTAGTAGTAGTGGTAGAAGTATAGTCACTTCTTTGAGAGTTCTCCTCCCTCCCAGGATTACCATTTCGGTTTTGGTCGGAGCCAGGCTCAGTCCTCTACTAGTCATCCAGACTTCAACCCTATTGATGGACCACTGTATTGTTTCCTCTATATCTTGTTTTGAAGTGCCGCACACAATCAGAGCGAGGTCGTCTGCGTATCCCACCACTGTTACACCTGCTGCAGGTTCCTGCCGAAGCACTTCATCATAGTATATATTCCATAAAGTGGGGCCTAGAATTGATCTTTGCCGTACTCTATTGCTTATATCCATCTCAGAGTTTTCTCCAATAAAGATCTTTCTATCTTGTAGATAACTACTTATTAATTTAATCATGTATGGAGATATTTTCTTTTGTATTAATTCATTTATAATGCCCAGCCACAGTACAGAGTTAAAAGAATTTTTAACGTCTAATGTAACCATTACTACATACCTATTATTTTCATTAACTTCTTTCTGTGCTGTTTCCAAGACCAACTTTATTGCATCGGCAGTTGATCGACCTTTTCTATTTCTTTCAGTATAAGTTTTGCAATTTTCCACTCCTTGGGAAATTTTCTTTGCATATTAAACCATTTAGTGTTTCCATCAGAAGATCCGGCTTTTTCTCAGCAATTAGCTTTATAACTTCCGGGGGGATGCCATCAGGTCCAGCGGCTTTACCAGTTTTTATGCGTTTTCCTGCATCCATGATCTCGTTTATTTGGCACTTCGGTACTTCTTCTATTTCTATTTGCATTTTTGGCCACGTATTTCTTTTATGTACGGGAAATAACTCTTTAGCAATTTCTTTTTGTTCCTCATCCGTAATAACTAAAGGTGTGCGGAGTCCTAATTTTTGGTGACAATTTTATATCCAGTACCCCATGGATCCACATCCACTCCCTCACATAGCTGTTCCCATGCATCCTTCTTCGCTGTATTTATTGCGTTTTTTAAGTCATTCCGACACCTTCGATATTCCTTTTGTATGGTGAGCTTTTCACTTTCCTCCGCATTTCTTCTTTTGATTGCCCTTGTCACTTTTCTTCGTGCCTCCATACTCCTTTTCCTTAGTTGGGAAATATCGTTATTCCACCAATACGCCGCTTTAAACTTACCATGGCTGCCTTTCTTCTTAAAAATAGAGTTACATGCTTTTTCTAATAGTTCTCCAAGCTTCTTTGGTAGATGTAAGTACTCTGGATGACTCGCTGCTTCTTCTACCTTTTGTATTAAAATATCTTTCTTATAATTTTTGTAAATCCATCGTTTCTGTGGCCTTTTAATTGGTAATGGCATTTTGGTGTTTATAGTGTATATATATATATATATATATATATATATATATATATATATACTCATTTCTCCAGAGCTCATTGTGATATCTATGAAAGATGTACCATCGTTTCTTTCAAAAGTTGGCATTTTCCCATCATTTAGGATATTATAATCATTTTCGCTTGCCCACCTTGCCAGAGCACTACCTTTCTTGTCTTCTATAGGCGAGCCCCAGGAATATGCCTTGGCATTGAAATCCCCTCCAATAAGGACTTTCTTTTTATGTTTTTGTTGTTTAAGGACGCAATTGATTTCAAATAGGTATTTATGGAAATCCTCCAGATCTGTTTTAGGAGACACATAACAGGAAAATACCAATATTTCATCGGTGTCGGCCCAACCAAAACCACTGCCACTTCCGATGTTTCTCACTTTATCATTACTTCGCGGAATTTAAATGGCTGCGTCTATTCTTTCATCTGTGATCCATTTTGGGCTATGTTTGGTCATGTTTTTATTTGGTTCTGCGATAATACACAAATGTATTTGAAGTTCTGCACATTTATGTATAAGTAAATCCATGGCCCGTTTACTCCTATCAAGATTTACCTGAAGTAATCTCATTATTTATAGGAGTTTTGTCTTTGTATCCTATACTCAGGACATCTCATCGTCTCTGCTTTGTGTTCATTTGAGTTACACAGGTAACATCTTGTCATGTTTTTACACTGTTTTATTCGATGACCTGTTTCCCCACATTTATGACACATTTTCACAAAAGGTGCAGCTGTACATTCGCTTGCAACATGTCCTACTCTGTAACACTTATAACATATACTTAGTGTATTTGTTGGCTTGACTCTCCATCTGTCCCATCCTTTCCCTATTGTTTTCTTTGCTAGCAGTCGATTTGTAACCACTATATTAGAGGTTACAAATGCATATTTTACACCTTGTGCATTTGCTTTATCTGACATTTTTATTAGAATATTTTGTTCCATTTTCCCTAATTCCCGTTCTATGGTTTCTTTTACTTCATGTTCTTCTACAACTTCATCTATATCTAGTAGCATAACAGTTTGTTTTTTGCTTTCCATATTTACTTCTGCAATTTTGTCCAATTTTGAAGAAAGAGGTTGTTTAAAAATCTTTCTATCATTTCTATTTTTCCCTTTTATTTTCAGCTGCACATTTCCTTCGTTTGCCTTTCTTTTGTGATCAATTATTACTCCACTTGTGTCTATTTCTTTTATATTTTTCAGAATGTCTGCGTATGATTTTTCTCCAAGTGGCTTGAGTACGATTGTATCTTCATTTAGTCCTCTCTTCCTACTACTGTCCTCCATCCCTTTTGTTTCATAGTATCTTTGATGTTTTATATACATTGACATCTTAACATTTTTTCTTTTGCATAAATACTCCAAAACTTTCCTTGTTACTTGTTCATCCACTTGATCCGTGGTTACACCGGCTATGCGGGTTCTCCCATTTTTCCTCTCTGTGATTAATATTTTTTCTAAATTTTTTCTTAGATTAGATATATCTTCTGTCGATTTTCCTCCGTCCTCAGTCATAATGAGGTACAGATATTTCTTTGTATTTTTTTATTCCTTTTCATCACCAAGGATTGCATTTGATAAAATATTGCATATCATTTTTCCTGGTTTTAGTTTATCTTCTTCCAAAAACTGTTTTATTTGCGGATTTATATTAATAATGTTCCTTATAGTCTCTTCGTCTTTATCAACTTCTTTATTTGCAATTATCACCAGGTCTTCATCCTCAACTGCTAAAGGTTTCCCTTTTGCAGGTTGACAGTTTTCGAAGGCCTCTTCCGGCCATTTCGTACTTATAATTTCATGTAGTTGTTGGTCATTTAGATCTTTTTCTAGCTCACATTTTATCGTATATTTCAGCTTCTCTATTTCTTCTTTTTTTTTGTAATTGTTTGCGCACAGACTTCAGTGGTTTCCTTCTGCTTTTGACTACTTTGAGTTGCTAGTTTTTCCATTACCTCGTTTATAAAACTTGAGGCACTAGGTAATCTTTTGAAGAAGTCTTCTAAATGGCAGACTGCATTTTTTATTTCCTTCTTTGTATTTGGGATATCCTTTATCACTCTCTGGAGAGTGTCGGTTTCCTTTTCAATTTTCTCCATTAACTTCTGATACATAGAGTACACTTTCCGGACTTTATCAAGGAAGAGTCTATCTTGTTCTTCAGTTCTAATTTTTTCAGGAGTTTCCATTCTTTTTCTTTTTACTTCTCTGATCGTTTTTTCTTGTACTAGAGGGTTGGAGTCTGTAAAGTTTATATATTCTTTATTCAAACGTTCCTTCTGTTCCTTCTTTGCTAGTTGAAAGTAGTGATCCCCTTCTTTGTATTTCTGGCGATCTTTTAACTATCTCAGATCGCTTAAAAGGATCTGATTTTTCTGACAGAAAGGTAAACGGTTCTTTGCCCCCCCCCCCAGAATCCATGGGGCAGACCGACGCGTCGGTGAGGGATTCGGGAACTTTAGTCCTACGACCCTCCTGGGATAAGCTAGTTTTAAGATCCGTCATTTCATTACATGTTCTTGGTTTTCTGTCGGGGTTTCCTTCCCTTAGCCTTTGGGGATACTTCCCCCGCCTACAAGGCAGCAGGTGAATAGGAAACAGAAGGGAGGGCGGTGGAAAGGTATAGACGTGATCTGTAGGATACTGGGGTAGTGGTCAGCGGAAAGCTGCTCCGATTAGTCGCCTTCTACGACAGGGGAAGATCCCGTGGTGCTATTCTTTTACTCCCCGGCCACCACACGGGTATGGTAGTGGTAGTAGTATTAGTAGTAGTAGTGGTAGTGGTAGAAGTAGTGGTGGTAGTAGTAGTATTAGAAGTAGTGGTAGTAGGATAGTGGTAATAGTATTAGTAGTAGTAATGGTAGTAGTGATAGTGGTAGTAGTGGTATTAGTAGTAGTCGTAGTGGTAGTGATAGTAGTGGTAGTGATAGTAGTAGTAGTGGTAGTGGTGGTAGTGGTAGTAGTGGTAGTGGTAGTAGTGGTAGTGATAATAGTGGTAGTGGTAGTAGTGGTAGTAGTAGTGGTAGTGATAGTAGTAGTGGTAGTGGTGGTATTGGTAGTAGTGGTAGTGGTGTAGTGATAGTAGTAGTATTGGTAGTGGTGGTAGTGGTAGTAGTGGTAGTAGTGGTAGTGGTAGTAGTGGTAGTGATAGTAGTAGTGGTTGTGGCAGTAGCGGTAATAGTATTAGTAGTAGTAATGGTAGTAGTAGTGGTAGTAGTAATGGTAGTAGTAGTAGTGATAGTAGTAGTGGTAGTAGTAATGGTAGTAGTAGTGGTAGTAGTAGCAGTAGTAGTGGTAGTAGTAGTAATAGTAGTAGTAGTGGTGGTAGTAGTGGTAGTAGTGGTAGTAGTAGTAGTAGTGGTAGTAGTAGTAGTGGTGATAGTAGTAGTAGTGGTGATAGTAGTAGTAGTGGTGGTAGTAGTAGTGGTAGTAGTAATGGTAATAGTGGTAGCAGTAGTAATGGTAGTAGTAGTAATAGTAATGGTAGTAGTAGCGGTAGTAGTAATGGCAGTAGTAGTGGTAGTAGTAGTAATGGTAGTAGTAGTGTTAGTAGTAGTAATAGTAATGGTAGTAGTAATGGCAGTAGTAGTAATGGTAGTAGTAGTGGTGGTAGTAGTAGTGGTAATAGTAATGGTAGTAGTAATAGTAATGGTAGTAGTAGTGGTAGTAATGGCAGTTGTAGTAGTGGTAGTAGTGGTAGTAGTAGTAGTGGTAGTAGTAGTAGTGGTAGTAGTAGTGGTAGTAGTAGTGGTAGTAGTAGTAATGGTTGTAATGGTAGTAGTAATGGCAGTAGTAGTAGTGGTAGTAGTAGCGGTAGTAGTAGTGGTAGTAGTAGTAGTGGTAGTAGTAGTGGTAGTAGTAGTGGTGGTAGTAGTGGCAGTAGTAGTGGCAGTAGTAGTGGTAGTAGTGGTAGTAGTAGTAATGGTAGTAATGGTAGTAGTAATGGCAGTAGTAGTAGTAGTGGTAGTATTAGTGGTAGTAGTAGTAGAGGTAGTATTAGTGGTAGTAGTAGTGGTAGTAGTAATGGTAGTAGGGGTAGTAGTAGTAATAGTAATGGTAGTAGTAATGGTAGTAGTAATGGCAGTAGTAGAGGTAATGGTAGTAGTAGAGGTAGTAGTGGTGGTAGTAGTAATGGCAGTAGTAGTGGTAGTAGTAGTGGTAGTAGTAGTGGTAGTATTAGTGGTAGTAGTGGTAGTAGAAATGGTAGTAGGGGTAATAGTAGTAATAGTAATGGTAGTAGTAGTGGTAGTAGTAATGGTAGTAGTAATGGCAGTAGTAGTAGTGGTAGTAGTAGTAATGTTAGTAATTATGGTAGTAGTAGTAGTGGTAGTAGTGGTGGTGGTAGTAGTAGTGGTAATAGTAATGGTAAGAGTAGTGGTGGTAGTAGTAGTAGTGATAGTAGTAATGGTAAGAGTAGTGGTGGTAGTAGTAGTAGTGGTAGTAGTAATGGTAGTAGTAGTAGTAGTAGTAGTGGTAGTGTTAGTAGTAATAGTAGTAGTGGTAGTACAAATGGTGATAGTAGTAGTGGTAGTAGTAATGGCAGTAGTAGTAGTGGTAGTAGTAGTGGTAGTAGTAATGGTAGTAGTAGTAGTGGTAGTAGTAATGGCAGTAGTAGTAGTGGTAGTAGTAATGGCAGTAGTAGTAGTAGTAGTAGTGTTAGTAGTAATAGTAGTAGTGGTAGTAGTAATGGTAGTAGTAGTGGTAGTAGTAATGGTAGTAGTAGTGGTAGTAGTAGTGGTAGTAGCAGTAGTAGTAGTAGTGGTGGTGGTATTTATTAGTTTACAACAATATTTGCGTTACACAGTCGCATGGGTCAGGTGACCGTACATGCTGTCTAAAAATACTTGAATATAAAATATTACGGATAATAACTATAACCCCATGGCACGACAGCTACCGCCCGGCCGCTGCGTCCCCCCATCTCGATCCATGACGGACGTCATGGATGGGGTGTAGTATTGGAGTGTTAGATGCGGTCAGCACCTAGAACCCTTCCCCCGGGCGGATAATGCGGTCCTCATAACCTGGAGCCTCTACTTCTCCATTAAGTAGCGCCTCAATTGCCCCCCTCCAGGGACCCCACATGGCTGAATGCATCCCACGCCGGCACCAGGAATCGAACCCAGGTCTTCCGATTGCGCTACCACCGCGCTAAGGAGACGACCGTTAAAATATTACCTACATATCTATTTTATATATCTTTACAACATTGGAAATACACACACACACTAACATACATACACACACACACACGCTCGCGCGCTACCTCAACAGAACCATAGAACAATAAAAGAAAAAACACTCTGACATCACACCACATACACACACACACACAAGCACACACACTTGCACTCAGAACTACACCATGTATTTGTTGATCATATGGTAGCATTAGTCAGGAACCGCATTAATAGTTCTCTTATGATTACGATGAAATGTTTTGCAGCGAAACGATAATGCTAAAAGAGCGGTTGACACAAGTACAGAGCAAAGTGGAAGTTTTCGGCCAGATCCTATTGGAGAAGCCTCCTCCTCCTTCACAACGAAACACACGAAGGAAAAGATTCATTGGTCTCATCTTCGGTATCAGCAATTCTAATCGTTTGGGGCGTCTAGACGGAAAAATAAACCGTCTCCAGGGCCAAGTGGACAACCTGGCAGCAGAACTGACCTCCTTCAAAGCGGAGACAACATCCAGACTCAACAACCTTGATACTCGAGTTGAGGTAGGTCATTAATAATGTTTGGCATAGCAATAAGACGCTTTATCATAAGTAATAAAACAAGAGCTCCAACTTTTATCTAGAAAAGTTGTAGCTCGGTTTGTATTTAATTTGACGATTTCGTAAATAAAATAACAACGATTAGCCTATTACATAAAATCCCATTTGTCTTAGTGAATATTTGCACCGAAATCACTGCAACTTGATGTCCATATCATAAACTTCACATTCTCTTTGTATTGCTACATTCTATTATTTTGGCTTAGTAAAGCATGATTACAATTAATATGTCTATTGGAACATCTGCCATTATGTACGGAATATTACTGCACACTGATATTCTAAGAGAAAACAAATGCAGGTGGGTGCAATAAATTTAGAAAAACAAGTGCACGTGTGTGATAAAAAAAAAACGATTAAAATGCTGAGACAATGAGTTCCTATTGGTTGGAGGTTTACGCGCGAATGTACTGGACTGTCCACTTCCTACGATTACGTGTCATAAACGAAATTGTCAAATTTATTTTTCAAAAGAATATGAAGAAATGAAACACTAATCAGTTACGAAAATGGTTCATAATGAAGATGCCACGTTTTTCAAACGCAAATTATTTATTTCTAAAATAGTGTCCTTTTAATCATAAACATTTCTTCAAACGTTCCTATCATATTAACCCTTTTCCAAGTAAGAACTGTCAGTCTCTGAAAATTACGCATCCATTTCGACAATAAACTTATTTGATCAAGCCATTTCCTGCAAACCATTAATAATGTTTGGAATAAGAAGGAATCGCAGGAAGCCAGGTCGGGCGAATATGAGGGCTGCGGCAGCAATTCATACGTCATTCATATAGTTTGGCGGCGCAACTCCGCTGGTGCGTTGTCGTGATGAAATAGTGCCTTATTCTTGGCCAAATGTGGTCATGTCTACTTCAACTTCTTGCAAATCGGGCCAGTAAATCACTGAAGTATTGTATAGGAATCGTTTTTTCTTTTTCTAAGAAGTTAGTGAGTATGATACTCTTATATCCCAAAAATAGTGGTCATCATCTTGCCTTCTTTTGAGCAAACTCATCGGAAACAATCTATTGTTTTGATCGTTGCTTTGTTTCCAGGATATAATTATGAATCTAAGACTCATTGACGACGATTACAACCCGACGCAAAATTGCATATTTAGCTTGACTAGCTCCAAACACGGCTTCGAGGTTGAAAGTCAATTTTGAGCAAACACGACACCCATTTGGGCAACAACTTTTTGATTTCCAAATTATAATTAAAAATATGAATTGCTGTTCCCGTCGACACACCTATGGCCACTGTCGCTTAGCAAACTTTTTTTAGACGATCAGCGAAAGTCACATAGTTGACTTTATCCTCCGCTATCACATCTTCCGGGCGTCCTGAGCGCTCCTCGTTAAAAACGGATGTTTTTAAAGTCGTTGAATCAATATCAATTGTTGTCATAGATGACGAAAGGTCTCCATTAAATATAGCATCTAATTTCGTTTTATCTCTCGCAAGTTTTCCAAAAGTAAAAACTGAATCATTGAACGATATGCACTTTTTCCATTTTGGTGAAAACACGTTGAACGACTAACTGAAATACCCATAAAATCCAAAATAATCTACGAAGCAGTACTAAATGCATTTTGTGGACGTGTAACAAATGACAGTACACGACAGAAACATCAACTTGCCTTAGAAACACCATTTTTTTTAACAAAAGTGTTTTTTTTCCTGCCCAAGGGCAGGTTTTTCATTACAAACGCAACAGTTCATTATTTTTTCCTGTTTGTTTTCTTCTATATCTCCACATTTCAATCATTTATACAAATATTTAGTTATTTTGGTAATGTTTTTTTTTTTTTTACTCCTTTTTATTCAATACCTGCACCATTCTCAAGCTGATCAACATATGATATTTTTCTTTACTCGAAATGTTACCTATTCAGCATTTTACCAATTTATCCATTGTTTCAACCAATATCCTCTTCCTGACGAGTTTTACGTATTGTATCGATGGCTGAGTCCCCATTTCGCCCAAAGGTACAGCTGCCTGGCTCGCCCTAACAATAGAGCGAACGTAAACCAATGCAACAGATAGAATACCAGTTTCTGCCAAATTCAGTTTATTTGTCACTAGAGCACTACACCTAATATAAGCACTTATGCTTTTAGTACACAAATAACCAAGTCACTGCATTCACGCCACTTTCTTAGCAAGCGTCACTCACTAGATTGACTTTTAACACACTTTACCTCAGTTCAGTTTACTTCATCAGTCCTTATATAGTCCGTCGACTTCGAAAGGTCCAGTCTTAGAAATTACGGGAACATTACGTTTGGTCCATTAGAAAGAGATTACTCTAGAAGAAAAATGTTCTGGGCCTGGGGACAAAGAAGGTCCGAGAAGTGTTGCAGGGAAACACACAAAGCTATTGTGTTCGTTCGCTATATTGTTAGGGCGGGCCAGGCAGCTGTGTTTTTGGGCGAAGGGGGGATTAAACCGTCGTTACAGTATTTTGTAGGCAACAATTGAAAGTCATCAGGACGATTTAATGACGTAGCGTTTCAACAATGTATCATAACACAGGAACTCTGCTTCCTTCTTCCTCTCTGTCTAAAATACCTTGGTTGTTTCTGTGCTTTCATATGTTGAATTCTTCTTCTTATTTGAAACATTTCCAGTATTGTCCCTCATTATAATTTCAGTCATTGTAGCATTAAGCATTATCAGATCTATACATCATTTCATTAATGTTACCATTAGTTCTTTCTTCGAGTATCCGCAAAAAAGTGTTTCATCTCGTTTTGAAAACTTGATATCTTCGGCTGACTTCCTGATATATCAATTGCTTTTTATGGCATACCCCAAATATCTAATACTGTCCACTAATTCTACTGCCTGCGTCGCATTTGTTCCAGCTACTATAATCCTCTTTCTTCATCACGTACCTAGTAGACCTAGAAACAAATGCAGTATACCAAAACTTGAGTGTCAAGATTTCACCGGAAATAACATATCTTGGTTCCCTGAATACCCTTTCAAAAATAGTATTTTTAGAAAACGTTCCATGTGTTTTTGTATGTGAACAGCTTAATTCAAACACAAAATGTAGGATAATATCCAAATTGAAGTTGGTATTTGGTATTGAAGTTCAGCACTTGCAAAGATCCGACACGAGAATTTTCAAGAAAATTATCCCATTCTAAACTACTCTTTACATGGAAAATGTTCATTTTTTTTTCAAAAATATCTCAAAATAATGTAAATCGTAAATTGATCATAACATAGCAAATAAAATGTACACCTTGACATTTCTGTGAATGACTTGTGAACTCCTCTTCATTTAGAAGGAATTTTGTGTATTTTATTACTGAAAACCTTAAAATACAGAAAAAAGCGTATTATAATATTTGAAACACACGCGTTATTTCAAGTTTTGTAGTATAATCCATTTTCAGGTTGCATTTTTTATTATTCATTTGTAAAATTGAGTACTCTTGTCACCCTTTCAAAGTCCTTCCAGCATTGAGGTATGTATTTATTGCGATGATATGGAAGAATATGAAATTTCAAGGCCAGCATATGGAGACCAGCTTTTAAACACTTGACCGTCGCTTCAAATGTGTATATTTACCTTGTACGCAAAAATATAAGTACCTCTGAAACACAAACGTCATTTCAAATAATTTTTGTAGCATTTCCGAGATGTAATTTATCATTTGTTTGAAAACGTTGAGCACTTGTGAAATCTTTCCAAAGTATTCTCGACATTCAGTTATTTCTCGCCATGTTAATGAAAACGTATGGAACATATAGAGACCCGCTTTTAAACATTTGACTTTTGCTGCGAATGTGTTTATTTACCTTGTAGCTACAATGAACTATATTCTGAAATGAATTTTGCAAATATTTATTTATGAATTTAACAGAAAAATAAGCCTTCGTAAAAATATTTTGTATAGCTTATATACAAATAAACGAAATTGTGTTTAATATTTCGTGTGATTGTAAAATAATTTTCGTCTTTTATAACAAATCGATGCAAAAAAGTTGGTGGAATGTATCTAAAAAGAGGCCAAAATTTACTCAGGTATTTACTCCCTGATTGCTTTTGATCTGGAGTCTGAATTATTGGTGATAATTTTTAGTTTACCCACTGCGTACTTAATAGAGGAAGCGTTGCATTCCACCCAAAATATCGATACCTAAATTTTAGCGGAAATACATATTTTGAAACACTATTATAAAAAAGTATGTAGTGTGTGTCTGCTCAAAAACGAAAAGGCCAATAAATACCAATTTAGAATTTAGATTCAGTAGCTTACAAAGATACACAAGAAGGTTTTCAAGAAATTCTTCTCATCCCAAATTACCTTTGGCATAGAAATGTTTTCTATATTTGCTGATAATGCCTTTAACATTTTGATTAAACTAGCATATTTTGTATTAAAAATGTATTTTCTGAAAATAGTTCTCTTCATTCGAAAGGAATTTCGTATAATTTTTCGTAACGGGTAAACCATAGGAGAGAGACAAAGCTTATTACTAAATAATTTAGATTTGTTATTTCTGAGATATCGCTTATTATTAGTTAACATTTTAATATGTTAGCATTCTTTTAAAATCGGCGTCGGTATTCAGTTACTGGCGATATGATGGAAAGTTTATAAGGAGTTTCACGGTTAGCATTAGCGATCCGCTTTTAAACATCTAACTATTGTTTGAGTTTTCTGTTTTCCCCTTTTACGTACAAAGAAATGTGTAACTAAAGTATTTCTACCAATAAGCTTTTGTAAGAAAGGGGACTTCAAAGACCATTCGTAAAAAAGTCAATGACTACTGAATGTATGTATGTTTTTCTTTTTTACTTTCTCTACACGTACTATGTATATAGTGTATAGAGAAGGATTTGTAATGGAAGAAAATCACCCATCCCTAACTACCCTTTACGTGAAGAATGTTTCGAAAATTTTATTTTGCTTAAAAATGCCTCTAACGATTTTGATTAAAATACCACATACCAAAGCCATTTCCATCACAAATAAAATGTATATCTTGAATTTTTTGAGAATAGCTTCTGAAGACCTGTTTATTCTGGAGGAATTTTGCATAACTAGTAAACCATAAGAGATGGACAAAACCTTGCTAGACAAAACAATTTAGATCTCGTTAAAATACACAATTTAGGTACTATACATTTTTTTCGTGGAGTTTACGTTTTTTTATTATTAGTTCCAATTTTAAAGTACTTATACTTTTCTCAGACAGGAAGTTTTTCTTTTGTTCTACTCCGTTTTTCTTTTGTTCTACTCCTTGCCAAGCAAAGAAGTGATTTGCAATGACGATCGCATAACGACAGCTTTTAAAACATTTGACTATCACTTTAGTATAGCACATTCCTTTAGTTCCCTTCTACTTATAAGGAACTAAGTAATAAGAACATTCTGCTAATACTTATTTCGATTAGCATTGTGTAAAAAGAAGAAGAATCTTTTGTAAGAAGTTTATTTGTAGAGCAGCTAGAGAAAGTCATGTGAGTGCAACACATCAGATCAGGCTCAATAATGTTCACAGATATTTTATCTTTATTTTATCTTTATTTGCTGAAAAGAATCTGTCTTTGGAAGCAAAATCTGAGTCATTTTCACTGAGAAAAAGAGATCCAAAGCAAAATTTGAGGTCAGCTGCTCGTATATACTAGGGCCGGCTGATAATGAAAACAGCATTTCAAAAAATGTACTTTTTTTTTTGCTTTATTTCTCAACATAATCTCCAGAAAGGCATATACATTTATCATATCGTGTTCTAATTTAATTAAACCATCTCTGTAGTGCGATTTATCAAGGTCCTCAAAATAGCTGTTTACGCATCAATGGGGTAGAGTCTTTCAAAGTACTGTCCATTTTCTTCTTGATTTCTTTAGACGTTAAGACTTTCAAATGGAAGTATTTAATCACTACTCGTTTTTCCAAATCTTCCATTTTCGCGAAAACTCTAAAGTTGTCTTGTTTAAAATGCTATCATTCGAAAACTAAACAAGCTATTGACCTGCAACTATGGATACAAACTAGTCTAGAGTTAAATTTTGCGATGCTACCGTCTAACTGGCTTAGTGCCGCCATATCCGTGTGAGGTCCCGGAACTTATCAGCCGACCCTCGTATTTAATGAATGACCAAATATCAGTTAATATATGTGTTTAGGTATATACTTGATTACACTTTAAATTCATTTGTTTTATCACAGGAAAACAAGAAAAGAATCAACGACGTGGATGCCAGACTAAAGAAACTTAGTACTTTTGTCGGAAAGAGTTTGGTGATATCATCAATGTTACGCTCACTTGGGTTGATTCTTGAGAATATAGACAGCTATGTGGCAGACATGATGGAGGCTATACACGATTTGCTGCAGAACCGCCTCAGTCCCAAGCTTGTTACACCATTAGATCTAGTGATGGCGCTGAAATCTGCCAAGAGAAAATTCCCAGAAAGCATTCGACCTCTGACTGACGTGGAACCAGATGCAGTATACGACTACTACACCTACGCTTCAATCCAGGGTTATGCTACCAAGACTTCCATTGTTTTCTACATTAAACTCCCGCTTAAGGTAAGGTGCCTAATTCATTTACTTAATGTGTATTACTTTCTCTAACGTACATACGAATAGTAGACAGAGAAGCTTTTGTATTCCACCCAAAATTTCGATACCGACACTTCGCCGGAAATACGCGTTTATGGGTCCTCCGTGTGTATCTGTGAATATCATATTTAAAAAACGAAACGTCATTAAATACCAAAGCTGGTATTTAAGTTAAGCATCTTCCAAGGATGCGACACGAAGATTTTTAAGAAAATCCTCCCTTCCTAAACTATCCTATATATGGAAATATTTGTTGACAATTTTGGTTTTCTCAAAAATGGTTCTTTCATAAAAATGAAATGTGTGTGGTGAATTTTCTGTGAATAACTTCTGAAATACGGTAAACCTAAGAGATAGACAAAATTTGACTGTACATAAAATGTAGATCTCGGCAAAGCACATAATTTATGAAGATACTTGTTTTTTAAGTTAACCATTTCCGAGATGGTCGTTCTTAAGGGTTTTAATTTTCCGATTTTTATACTATTCTCAAATGAAATGTTTCTTTCGTATGAAAATACCGTAAGAGATAAACAAAATCTCCCTATACAAAAATGTAGATGTCGTTAAAGCACACATTTATAATACTTGCTTTTTTAAGTTAACCATTTCCAAAATGTTCCTCGTTAAGGGTTTTAATTTTCTGATACTTACACTATTTTCTAATGAAATGTTTTTTTTTTTTTGTTTTTTTTTTGTTTTTTTTTTTTTTTTTTTTGGCATCCTGATCTTGCAAATACAACGAAATTTCAAGGCATCTCATAGTGACCAGGCATTAAAGATTTGCCTTTCGCTTAAGCCTAGTTCTTCCCTTGTACCTCAAGAAAATAACACTATTTATGTTAAGGCTTATCTTGATTAGCATGAACTAGATTTAATAATAAGCTTCAGTAAGAATAATAATTATAAAAATCTAAAGAAAGACATGTGAATGGGACATATTCGATTTTTTTAGATATAGGTATCAATTCCTTTATTTCTTAAACGAAAACATGAACGCATTAGAGAAAACATTTTGTTATCTATATGAATTGTGTGAATGAGTGTATTCTATTACCACATAACATTAAAGCTTTTACAAATAAGAGTTGCTAAGCATTTTGCACTGCACGATTGATCAAATATATTAAACGATAGCGTTGTATCTATAATCTGTTTATGCATGCATCAAGGGTTACTACCACGTTCTTTATAGGCTAAATATGTATACACGTTTTAAGAATGTATGCCCAGTTTTGTTACTGTTAGTCGTGTAGGACAAAACAGACACAAGGAAGGGACAGAAATTTGTGTAATGCTAAAAATATTACAACGCTTTCAATTTGTAATAAAACTGCAGCAAAAGCATTTTATTACCGGAATATTACGTCAGCTTCAACACTAATAATTGCTCCTAAAACATAAATATATGTACAGCTTTCCATTAATATTTTGTTACATAATTTTGCTGCCTTAGCTATTTTGATTTTCATTTATATTAGAATGTATTAAAAAGTGTATTTGAATTTTAAATGCAATATAAACAACTTCTGTTCTTGGGTAACTTTTACTTTCTCTACACGTACTATGTACAAGGTGTATAGAGAAGGTATTGCATTCCACCCAAAAATTCGGTACCGAAATTTCATCGGAAATAGACGTTTTAGGCTTCTCAGTATCCTAAAAAAGTTCTTAGAAAAGGTTCGTGTTTGTGTGTCAGTGTGTCCGTGTGTCTGTGAACACGGTAACCTAAAGACGATAAGTCGGTAAAATAACAAACTTAGTATATAAGTTTATTATCTTCCAAGGATGCGACACGAAGACTTTTAGGAAAATACCCCCACCCCAAACTACCCTTTACATGGAAAAATTTTCGAAAATTTTGATTTTCTCAAAAATAGCTCTAACGATTTGGATTAAAATACCGTATGTTAAAGTCATTTACACAACAAATATAATGTATATCATGGATTGTCTGGGAATAGCTTCTGAAGGTCTCTTTAATCTGGAAATTTTTTGCTGCATTTTGTATAACCAGTAAACCGTAAGGGAAAGACTGGAAAAAATGTACTTTGGAGATCAAATACATTAATGGTTTGGATAGGTAGAGTCAGACTGAAAAATTCAATGTCATAGCCGGGATTTGAACCACGGATCTCCCGGTCTCTATCCGGTTTCTTTATAGTGGCTATACTATGAATCCTGGGACTTAAGCACTTACAACATTGTAAGTCGCCATTGGGGTTGTCATCTCAAAATAATTTGAGATCACCTTCTCAAACCATCCAACTCCTGTCCTACACACAGCTTATGTGGAAAAAAAAATTAAACCAATACACATTAATGGTGTGTTTCCATATTAGGTATATTTCCTACTTGAGATCATTAGACAGGACCCTTTGTAATAGTTATTTATTATACAAGTGGATAAACAGAGAGTTTACTCATGAGTAGAACAATTTAAAACGTGACCCAAAGGGTAGCGTTTTAAGTTCTATGAGTGGATAATAGAGATTTGTCCCCTTGTATAATATATTGTTTTATCCTTCAGATACGATAAATTAATATATGACAAATATTCAGTTAATGATTTTATAACAGATAGTAATAAATGAAATAAGGAATAAGGCCTTGAACTGTGGCATTCTTATAGTTATAACATATGGTAGGTTATGTATGAATACTAACTTTGTTTTTATTGCTGCTAGTTTCAGATTGATTAAGTTTACGATGGACGTTGAGAACGTTAATATGTCGGTTCCAAATGATATATTAAATGAATCAAAAGAAGAAGTTGAGGCTTTATTACCCTCGACTTCCCGGAAATTATACGATAAAGAATTTCAGCAATTTAAGGATTGACACATACGAAGAAATATTCAGGGCCTTAATGAAGAAGTGATTCTTGCTTATTTTAATTTTCTTTCAAAAAGTTGCAAGTTAAAAGGTTATAGAAAATTTGTAGTTGTCGTATCGGTGGGATAAAATAATGTATTATTTACGTTATCCCACTCGTTACGGAGCAACGAGTAAATTTTGTTTACTTTATCCCACCCGTTACGGAGCAACGAGTGAATTTTGTTTACTTTATCCCACCCGTTACGGAGCAACGAGTGAATTTTGTTTACTTTATCCCACTCGTTACCGGAGCAACGAGTGAATTTTGTTTACTTTAGCCCATCCGTTACGGAGCAACGAGTGAATTTTGTTTACTTTATCCCACCCGTTGCACTAATAACTATCACTTTGATTTAAAGTCCAAGTTTTCTTATGCCGTTTCTGCATAGCAGTGGTGTCTATCACAAGTATCTGTAGGATAAAATCTTTTAATCTCACATTCTTCTCGTTATCGTCTGTATTGTAATGTTACTTATTTTAATTGTTTTAACAGGCAGAAAAGAGACACTTTGACTTGTATAGACCGTATTCATTTCCGGTTTATGATGAACGGAGTGGACGTTTCCTGGAAGTGGCAGCACCTGGGCATCTGGTGCTCGTCTCTAAACTGAAAGAGAAGGCTGCTGAGCTGTCTGCTGATCTAGAGGAATGCAAACGTTTAGGGAACATTTATGTCTGTCCGGCATTGTTTCCCTTGGAAACCCTACAGGTCAGTTGTACCCTGAGCCTTGTGCTGGGCGCCGTCGACAACGTTATTCGCCATTGTGATCGGAAGATTGTACCAGCTGGTTTCCGCCCTGTATGGGTGAGAGATCAGTACGGTTGGTATTACAGCGTGTCTCAGCCTACTAGAATCACAAAAATTGCTGAGGCCTCTAAGACACCTACCATCTACACCATCGATGGAACCGGGTAAGTGAAATTTCTGCTGAACTCGAGTTTTTCTATATTAATATTTTATATGTGTGCTTGTGTGAACAAGATTAATATCAGAAACCAGTTAACCAATTTTGATAACACTTTTGAAAGCTCCTATTTCAATAAAAGACACGGGGCAGTTTTAATTTCAATTCTATACTATTAATAAAAAAACTAAAAAGGATTTAGAAGTCTGTATTCGAGCATATCAGTGTTATAATAAAACATACTAGGGTCGGCTGATAATTCCCGGGTCTCTCAATGAAAACAGCATTTAAAAAATGCTTAATTTCTCAATATAATTTCCAGAAAGGCTAATAAATTTGTCATATCGGTGTTCTAATTTAATTAAACCATCTCTGTAGTGCGATTTATCAAGGTCCTCAAATTAGCTGTTTACAACATCAATGACCTCCTCGTCGCTATGAACTCTTCGTCCTCCAAGAAATTTTTTGAGGTTTGGGAACAGATGACAGTCACTAGATGCTAGATCTGGCAAATAGGGTGGAATACTTTTACCCTTTTCCAAGTAATCAGAAAACATCCCAGAAAACACTCGCCATAACCTTGTTAGCTGACAAAATTGACATTGCCTATTTTGGAGTTGGTTCGCCTGGCGCAATCCACTGTTTTAATTGTGATTTATTTTCTGGAGTGTAGCGATGTATTCAAGTTTCATCCATAGTAATAAGCCGTCTCAGAAATTCACTGGGATTTTTACGGTAAAGCATATTAAATCGCTGAGCTCCGAAGGGATTCGTTCAATAAATTGGTTGCTTTTTTCTTTAGCTTTCACCGATTTGAAAATGATATCTTTCGACGAAACATGAACGCGTGGCGAACTTATACTATAAGTTATGTGTACAAACCTGCTAAGGAAATATTGTAACTAAGGCTTTATATGTAATTCTTATAAATGCATTCTCTTGTATGTTATTTTGTATTTGAGAAGCTGGTGTTCAACTTTTTACTTTCTAGCTGCGGTGCCATTGGCAACTAACAATAAATGAAGAACTCGGCTGTAAATAAAGTTAAGAAATATAATAATTGATGAGAACAGTTAATATATATCTGATAATTATTTATACTAATAAACAAAATGAGAACCGCGTCTTCATACATTTTTAAAAGCTTTTTTGTTCAATGAAGTTAAAACATTTCTCAGTAAATTTAATACATATGCATTATAAGTAAGACTAAATTTTTTATCACAGATTTAATATTTAAAACACTTTTACGTTTGTTTCGAAAATACAGTCATCTATTGCCTACATGTAAAATGTTATTTATCTATTTGATGTTTTAGCAGTGTTTAACGACCGCTCTTACTTCATACAGGAAAAAGAATCAAGAAAACAAGCGTTCCAGGACGAAGTTTAGGGTACATATTCGGCATTTTCCAGTCCATTTGATTTTCATAAAGGATACTTAATATTATTTCAGATTCTTTACCTGTTTTGACACGCTGGAATAATATTTTCATCTCGGGTAATACGAGATTAAATATTAAATTCATCTTTAATTTTAACTTCCAAGACTAGTTGTTTGAAGCCGGTTTGGAAATGAAAGTCACGCTGGTTTAGAGAACGAAATTCCTTCAGAGTATGAAGGAATTTACATTCACTAAATGTTCAAAGAATCAAATACAATATCTACACGCATTAGTTAGATTAATGTAGTATATTCTTACATCTACAGGTATATCGCGGACACACCAGGATTCTACTTGAGGATAAACGACGATGAAGAAGAATTGTTTCCTTCAGATCATCTAGGGGAAAACGCAACTGTTCACATCAACGAGACCGGCGAGGTTGTCATACCGCCATTTTCCCTGACCGAGACCGTAGCCTCCGTCGAAGTAGAAATTCTTCGTCAACAGAGAAATTTAGTAGGGACCTCTAGCATCAGACTGTTATCCCCAACAACACCTCCACCAGAACCTAGCGTGAAGGTGGAGACTAGTTCTCCTGGAGTTCTCATCGTAGCTGTAGTTCTTCTGTACCTCATTGTCTTTGCGGCATTTGGTTACCTGATGTACAGAGGCCGCCAGCATAACCTCAATACTTTGGAACCTGGGCCAGCGAGACTTGCGTTGATGGCTGTTGCCGCTGATGGGAAAGCGTAACCGTTTTTTGACATTCCTGGCCACTTAGGACTTTACATTCATTCCAAAAAAAGCCATGCATCACAGTTTAGGCTTCCTTTAACAAGCAAACCAACAGGGTGTGTTCTCAAAGCCAGATTTCTATTAGAGGAGATTTGGAAGTAGTGGCTTTCAGGAGATTTTTGTATTCATTTTTTAAGATTCATGCAATATAGAAACTTCTCTGTATTCCATATAGCATGAATGTTATAAAATTTTAATCATATTCATAATAATAAATTGAAATATTAGCATTCGTCACAGTGAAAAATAGAAAAAAGCAAATGTGTAAATGTCACGTGCGTACAGCTGCTGAGAGCTGATGACTATAGCAGTACGATGAAATAAAATTCTAGAACCGTTCTATGTATTTTGTTCCTTTATGTATTTTACTTAGTTTTCACATTTCAATTGCAGAACAACTTTGAAAATATGCTACTTTCAACAGTGAGTAGTTTAGGGCAGACGTTTTTGACCGTGTGAGTTTACTCTTGTGCCTGATTGAAATTCACGTTGAAATGGAGAGAGGAGAGTGACTGTATTAGTTCCGCTCGCTTTCACATAGATTAGAGATGTCCGTCTGCATAATTGTGTTTCTGCTACAGGATTCTAGCTTCAATTTCAAGATCCTATTTGAATGTCCTTATCTCAAACAGCTTCTCTCTCACGAATTTTCTCATTTTGAGCAAGAACTTGCAAAGAGATAAGAGCTGTTTTTCCAGCAACATCGGAATGATTAATTAGATTTTCAGAAAAACATTTGTAGAAAAAAGGAATATCGACTTTTTGTGCCTTGTTTTTTGTACGTCCTTAGAATAGTTGCTTCTATATCAGAAACACGGAAAGGAACGGGAAAAACCACTATGCAGAGAGAGAGAGAGAGAGAGAGAGAGGGAGGGAGAGAGAGTACGCTGTCTATTTCATTTTCGTTCGCCATGCACTGACTGGACAGGTAACTTACGATAATGCTGCTGCGCAACCTGCACTCACCCGTCTTCGTGTGTAGTTGAATTTCAGAAGAATGCAGTGAAACAATAGAAAGTTTACCCAAATTCTCACCATTAAACCATTGTACGACATCAAACATATTGAAGCATTAACTAAAGCTACAGTGCTTTTAGAGAGTTGCATTTGACATTTTGATCAGTTGCAATAACATTGTAATGCGTGATCTTGATATAGTGTAAATTGTATTTTTATTTTGAATTGATAGTTCTATTTATAATTTTAAAACCTACTTACTTAAAATTTATTTTGGTAATCTGTAAAAAAGAAAAAAAGAACAAAAAAAAAACGCTCAAACTGAAACTCACTGAATCTAGATCCTTTATCCTTTACCTTTGTCACTTTTTAACATATATTATTATAATTATAATGATGATTATTATTATTATCATCATCATCATTCATTATCATCTTATAACCTACATATACATACGTGTTAGAGAAAGTAATAAAGTGGCAGAGAAGGCATTAAGGTTACAAAACAAGCTCCAGACACCAGTACATTCCGGTTGCGGTTATAACTACATATACATACGTGTTAGAGAAAGTAATAAAGATATGCGAGTAAATTCAGCTCCTGAGGATGTCTACATAACTTAAGAGCCGAGTTTCTTTATCTCTTTAATGGTTTTTAAATAAAAACAAACTTTACATAATTGCGAAACGTTTGCTATTAAATTAGGTGACGGGGTTTAAAACTTATAATATCTATGCTTAATTTTTTATTCATTTCCTTGTAAATGTTAAACGTAGCTTGTCTTCCAGGGACCATCGTAAATATTGCGCATATTCTTCTTCTCTTGATTGTTTCTTTCTTTATCCATTACACCAACAAAACCTAATCTCTTTACTCACGAGCTAATGACATCATATTGTCACTTTAGCCCACTTCCGTTTGAGTTTGTACTCAACCACGAGCTTCCCAACTCAGACGGCTGTTCGCAATGGCATGTTTCAAGAACAATGTTCGAACAATGTGTGGAGGTAAACCCGCCCTCCCCTATTGCACTTGAGGTTCGGCTTCACTGCATTACAGCTATAAGTATAAAATCCATCTTTTTCATATTATTTTACCATTACTTTTAACCCACATAGAATCTTCATAGTATTTATTAATGAATTTTATAAGCTGAACAGGTCATTTGAAAAATAAAAGAAACAAAAACAAGAAAATTTTACTCATAAAATAAAGATTATCGCCTTTGAATGATTTTCCTGAACCAGTCACTATTATGCTTTAAAGTAAGCATACTACTTCATTCATAACAGCTACAATTACTATATGCGTACCTTTACTTGGGCGCTAGTTTTTACGAGATAGCGAAGGCCGAGCGAAGAAGAAGTCTTTCCGCAGATTGTAAACCAAAGAAAATTTCTTTGTTTGAAGCTCTCAGTCATTATGGCGAACTATCTGAATTATTAAACGAAAAACGACACATGTGTATCTGTGAGAGCTCTGGAATCTACAGACAGGATGAAACCACAACATTGAAACTACTGGATACCATGTACTTTATATCTCAATGTTGTTGTTGTTGTTCTGTTCTACCGAATGAAGACGGGAGCCGAGCGCCCAAGAAAACGCGCGCATATAGAACTGATATCCATATTGAGTTTTAAATATTGTACATGTGCCTTTTTGCACTGAGCTTGTTAATAAAAACTATGAATATTCAGTTATTGAGAGTCCTAATTTACTCAAAGCTTAATTTATGGTTGTTTTTTTTTTTTCAAACTAATAACTATAAACAAGTATTGTGTTATTTTTGGGCTGTAAACACTATCTGACCAGGAGAAGAAGGCGAGTGAGAAAAACCTGCTGCTTAAACATTTTCTGTCCTGAAAATAAAGTAATTGCACGCTCTTACCGATGTACAAAAATATCGTAGTCAGAGAGCTCGCGTAAACAATGAGAGCCTGGAAATATATAAATATACCTAAAGTAGTAGTTAGATTAGGCAGCATGGATTATTCTCTCTCACTCTCTCTCTCTCTCTTTCTCACACACACACACACATTCATTAATTTTGTTGTAAACAAATTGACTAAGTAAGCAGTAAGCTCCCTCTATTACCTTAGACCCTGCTCGCCTTCTTCTCTTGATCAGACAGTAGCCATTAGGTACAGCATAAGCATGGGCTTCAGACAGTGATATAATACATCTGTTAACACCTTAGCCTCAGATACATCTTTCATATTTACGTATTGTTAATATTTATACAAGTTATGTTTTCGAAATTAATTTTGTTGTTTCTGCTAATAAACGGTCACTCACAAAGAAACAGCTTCTCTGGAACTACGCTATGAAAATAATTTTATAGCTCATTAGATTTGAAATCGCAATTTCAATATTATAATGTTACGACTGCAAAATCATGCATAATCGTTTTACACTACTTGTATCCGATAACGCAAAAATCTAAATTAATTTTACTTTCTCTACATGTACTATGTATGTAGTGTGTAAAGAAGGTACTGTATGTATTCCAACCAAAAATTCCATACTGAGTTTTCACCGGGATGACATGACGCCCTGAATTAAAAAAAGAAACATATTTAGAAAAAAGCCAATGTGTATATCTGTGTGTGTGTGTGTGTGTGTGTGTGTGTGTGTGTGTGTGTGTGTGTGTCTGTTGACAGCATAGTTCAAAAACGAAAAGTCCGTTAATAACAAACTTGATATATAAGTTAAGTATCTCCCAAGAGGACTACACGAAGATTTTCAAGAACATTCCCCACCCCAAACTAGCTTTTGCGCGGAAATTTTGGTCGAAATTTTGATATTCTCAAAAATGGATATAATGATTTTTATTTAAATATCGCATATTAAAGATATTTAAATGACAAATAAAATGCACATCTTCAACATTCCGGAAATAACCTCTGAAAACCTCTTTATTCTGCAGGAATTATGCTGAATTTTGGCTAGCTGGTAAACTGTAACAGATAGACAAAAACTTACTACACAAAAATGCAGATCTCGTTAAAACACATGATTTTTGTCATAATCGTTTTTAGTAGCGTTGAACGATTCTGTTATTTGGTTTCAGCTTTAAAATGCTTGGGAATTTGTCGAAATCCTGGCCATATAAATAAAGGAATTACAATCACAGAGCAACCAGGTTTTAAAAGATTTGACTTCGCTTTAGCCTAGTATGCTCCCTTATTTCCCTTCTACTTACGAGTAGGCATGTATTTAGATCATTTCTGCTAATTTTACCTCAAATTGCATTAAGTATATAGTAGAATAACCTTTTAAACAATATTTTGTTACTGAGATGTAGAGAAAGTCATGTGAAGGACATATCAAGCGTTTTTGATTATCATTGTTTTGTCTAATTTCCACAGTTAAATCGGGGACTTTTGACTTGAAAAATAATTGACGGCGTTTGTAGCTGGTTGAGCTGCAGTTTTTACTTTCTCTAGCACGTATGCACACTAAAATGTACATAGTGGATAGAGAAGGTATTGTGTTCCACCCAAAAATTCAATACAGAGATTTCACGGGAAATACAGGGTTACTACAAAAGAAATGGACAACTTCAACTGCCTGTAAAACAAAAACTATTAGAGATAGCAACCTAATTATTTTGGAGGTATGTTGAGAAACTCTCAGAGTTTCGTTTGTTACTATTGGTAACGCTGTAGTGTTTTGTTTGTTGTTGCAGAAGCTGAAATGGCGGAAAATCCTGTGGAAAAGGCATATTGCGTGTTGGAATTTGCTAGAACGCAATCAGCAACTGTTGTCCAATGACATTTTAGAACACGTTACCACAAAACGCCACCGACTAGACAGTCAATCTACGACTGGTATAGAAAATTCGAGACAACGGGATGTTTGTGCAAAGGGAAGAGCTCGGGAAGACCAAGAGTTTCGGAAGAAAACGTTGAACGTGTTCGTTCTGCCTACATAAGAAGCCCACAGAAATCGACTTCTAGGGCAAGCATGCAATTACAAATTCCACAGCAAACTGTATGGAAAATCTTGCGGAAGCGACTGCACATGATGCCTTACAGATTACAGATGTTGCAGTTTCTGAGTGAAGAAGATAAGGTCATACGGCGTGACTTTTGCATCGACATGTTGCGACATGATGAAGACGATGCTGGTTTTTGTGAGCGCATCGTTTCATTTTTGTGGTAACGTGTTCTAAAATGTCGTTGGACAACAGTTGCTGATTGCGTTCTAGCAAATTCCAACACGCAATATGCCTTTTCCACAGGATTTTCCTCCACTTCAGCTTCTGCAACAGCAAACAAAACACTACAGCGTTACCAATAGTAACAAACGAAACTTTGAGAGTTTCTCAACATACCTCCAAAATAATTAGGTTGCTATCTCTAATAGTTTTTGTTTTCAGGCAGTTGAAGTTGTCTATTTCTTTTGTAGTAATCCTGTACATATTATGAGACCCCCTGAATCCAAAAAAATTACTTTCTATATGCGTGCTATATACCTACATAATGTTTAGGAAAGGAATGTATTTCACCCAAAAGTTCGATACTGAGATTTCAGTATAATTAAGTTTTGAGGTACCCTGGGTCCAAAAAAACACTTTTAAAAAAGGTCCATGTCTGTGTGTGTCTGTGGAGAGCATATCTCAGAAACTAAAAGACCGTTTAATACCAAATTTGGTATTTAAGTTTAGTATCTTCCTAGGATGCGACATGAAGATTTTCAAGAAAATGAAGTGCAGGCCATGAAACTGGTCCCTCTCCATCTATCCATTTGTCATGCTAAACACCAGCCAGTGCATCTTGAACAATGAGACTAAAATGTGCTAGAGCATCATGCATAAAACACACGTTTCTTCTTATTTGCAGAGATGCATTTTCTAATAAGTCTGGTAGTGTTCTGAATGAATTCCCTGTAGAGAGCACTTGTAAGGCGTGCTAGGGAAATGTATTACACATCTGATAAATAATAAATGTTAACAAGCAGTCATGGCAACATAAGGCCAACTCTGCAGGATAAAATGGGTCAAAGCTTTCTATGAATGAGTGCATAAATAAATGATGCTATTGGATTGGACCCGGAAAGCCGTGACTTAATAAATTGATAACACGAAAACGAAGCGTTGCTCTCAGCATATGTTTATATGAACATATTTTCTTGTTTCGATGTTAGAAAACCATTCCCAAATGTTGTAAAACTATTTTTGAATCATCCTGTATACTTCCAGTGGGGAAGACAGGAAATGATGATAAATAATGGCATTTCTACCGTTCTAGCCGGAAGTCGAATCCGGGATCACTGAGTTGAGAGGCTGAAACGCTGATTATAATATCCTCTTGTAACATGCTGCCACATTAAAATATGAGTTGGAAAGCGAATTTTTCAGATTCTATGTAAACTTTAAGGAGACCCGGTAAGGCATATAATGACAAAATTAAAATTTAAGCTTTCAAGGAAGATTTTCTCAGAAACTATTTATTGTATCTACTTCAAATTTTCACAGTACATTATATGGAATTTTTTACACACTTTAAAATGTTTTTTTGTAAGAATAATTATTTGAAGAGTAAATAAATGTTTTGTAGTAGTGAATTTTTTCATTAAAATATATTAATTACTTCAAAATTTCAAAACTATAGCTAATTTTAAAAAGTGGCCCTGTTAAAATGTTTATCATTTGTATAAACATAATGCCTAAAAGTATGAGGTTTCTATGTCTAACAGTTTCTGAGAAAATATTCCTTATGTAGCAGAAAATGTCGTTTTGAGATATCGAGGTTCAAAGTCAGAACTAATCTTTTCAATACATTCCAGCACTATAGGAGGGATTGTCAAGATTATGAAGAACATCTTATAATATTTGAATAGTTATTATTTCATTAGTACTATTTTCATCAACATCTTTCAATAAATCATTATATTCATCTCCATAGTTCTGCAGTTTCTCTTTAGAAGAACTATTGTACACTTCACTATTCCTTTTACCTACATCAGTTTTATTGCAACATCCACATCAACATTATTTGCTGTGATATCTTTTGGCTTTGCAGCATTCTTACGCTTTCTGAAAACCGTATTACTGTGTCGTGGCACTGTAAACAAATTGAAATGATTGCCAAACACAACAACAAAATATTTACAATCATATCAATAACAAACTATGATGTTTACACAAAACAAAATGACTGGGTTAGATTGTCATGATAAATCAGTAATCAGTGTTACCAAAAATCAGTATGGTCATTTAAAACTATTCCCACATTTCCTCCCTAAAAAAAATCTGATGTATTCCATTCACATGACCTTCTCTACATCTGTGCAACAAATTATTGTTAAAAAGCTTATGCTTCTATTTAATTCACGCTAATCGAGAAAAAAAATAGCAAGTCTTATTACTTGCTTCCTTGTAAGTAGAACCGAATTAGGGGAGTACCGTAGGTTAAGGTGATAGTCAAATGCTGGTTGCTATGTGTCTGAAGTTTCTTTGCATGGATAGGAGTTGACAAATTCCTGTATGAGAAAAGTATAAGTTTTTCAAGGCTGAAACCAAAAACAAGGAATGTCTCAAAAACGATCAACTCCACGAAAAAAATGTATATAACATAAATTGTATGTTTTAATGTGCTTTCACATTTCTTGTGTGGTAAGTTTTTGTCTATCTCTTACGGTTTAGCAGTTTTGCAAAATTGCGCAAAATTCATCCAGTATGAAGTAGTCTTCAGAGGCTATTCCCAGAAAATTCAAGATATACATTTTATTTGTCAGATAATTATCTTTAATATATGATATTTTAATCAAAATCACTGGAGCCATTTTTGAGAAAATCAAAATTTTCGAAAAAATGTCCATGTAAAGGGTAGTTTGACGTGGGGGATTTTTCTTAAAATCTTGTGTCGCATCGCTGGAAGATACTAAAGTTAAATACCAAATTTGGCATTTTACCGACTTTTCGTTTTTGAGTTATCGTATTCACAGAAACACAGACACACGGACACACACACGCACGGACCTTTTTGTGAAAATGTTTTTTTTTTTTTTTTTTTTATATAGTGACACTAAAACATATATTTCGAATTTTTGGTAGAGTGCAATACCTTTTCTATGCACTATGTACATAATACGTGTAGAGAAAGTAAAAACGGGAACTTTAGATATACTACTTCCGTTCATAGCAAAAACAAATGTCAATAAATTGACCGACTACGCCCACTAAATGTAGCTCCTTGGTAAATACTCAATAAAAATCCTTAGAATAGTGATATCAAGATAAAAATTGAAGCATTTTACTCAGAAAATTCTCTAATATTTTTACATACGAGAAACAAATAAATGAATTTTTACTCATATTTGCCTTACCGGGTCCCCTTAAACGCTGGAAATGAATCAATTTATTAATGAGGCACTGTAAGGCACTTCTAAACCGTCTATAAACACAATACTTTTACACTTAATAAGTATTATTTAAATGCTTAGATATGTTTGGGTAAATAAAGGAAGATAAGGCACCCCCGTCAATATAAATTGACATCAAGCAAGGTGAGTAAAGACACAAAGAAAGCACAGCAAATGGCAAATAATGGGTTTGATCACAACATTTTTGTGTACCTGATTATCTAGTTTTCTATAAATTTATATGATCTTCCAGTATATACTTTCCTGTACGTAGGACTAAGTAAAGATACAATGGTACAAAGCTGACTCCCAATTCAATAATAACAAATGTGAAATCCACTATTCATTGCAAATTAATATTATGGATACTGGTCGATATTTTACTTTCTCTAATATACATAATAACTAGTAGAAGTATTGTACTCTACCCAACAGTTTCATAGGGAGATTTAAACGGAAATACATATTTTGATGATCCTGAATCCCAAATGTATGTGACTGGAGTCTGTGAACAACAAGCATAACTCAAAAACAAAAGTAACATATCAAACTTAGCATTTAAGTTCAATACCTACCAAAGATTTAAAGATGTTCAAGAAAATCAACCCACCAAAGTCCATCTACATAGAATATTTTTCGAAATGTTTGATTTTCTCAAAAATGGCTTTGTAATATTTACTGAACTCTGTTTTATTTTCCTTTTTGACTAAGTTAGTTTAAGTGCAGAAATGGTTTAATTGAATGTTTCCTTGTAGGAACAAGCAAACTAGGGAATGGCTTAAGCTATAATTAAATATTTTAAAAGGTGTTACTATGTGATAGCTGTGACATTCTGTTCTGCTTGTATACGCACGAGAAAAAAATATAAATAGCAGTTTTCCTTATGCGAAAAGTAAAAGTATTTTACAATTCATACAAATAACAAAGAATATTTCGAAAATAGTTAACACCACAAAAATATCGTGTGCTTTAACGGTATCTACATTTTTATATAGTAAGTTTTTGTCTACCTCTTACGATTTATCAATTATACAAAAGTCATATACAATAAAAATCAGTTCATGGGATATTACCCAGAAAGTTCCAGATAAACATGTTATCCATCATACAGTAATTGAATAAAAATGGTTCTTTTTGAGAAAATACAAAATTACGAAAACGTTGCCATGCCTTTTGGCAGTTTGCGATTGGTTTATTTGCTTCAAAATCATCGTGTCGCATCACAGGAAGATCCTGAACTTAAATGACATATTTCGTATTAACCGACTTTTCGTTTTTGAGTATGCTTCTCTGAAACACTCACATACGATATTGAACCTAAATACCAACGTTAGTATTTTCAGACTATTCATGTTATAATTTTACTGTTCACAAACACCCATAAAAACTGTTAGACACACACACATACGCATATGAACCGTTATGAACTATTTTTGTTCTTTATGGAGCCTCAAAACATGTATTTCCAATAAAAGCTCAACATCAAATTCACAATATTTTTTTTTATTTACTATAAGAAATAGAGACATTACAAATCCAATAGATATTTTCAGTTGAGAAAAGTCTAAAGTATCTGAAAATTCAACTCTGCCCAAAATATATCTTGGAAATGGGTAATGCTACAGCAAATTTAATCTCACATAAATAATCGGTTTACATAATCTATATTCTTCTGCTGAATTTGTAATCGCTTATGGTTTACAAATTATATAGATTATTCAGGATGAAGTAGAATTCACAGATTATTCCTATAAAATTCAAGATATATAATTTATCATGCATAGGTACATCATTTTACTGAGAGTTTTTGAAAATCAAGTGTTCGAAAAGTTTTTCATGCAAAGGATAGTTTGGAGTGGGAGTTTTCTTAAAAATCCAACACATCTTTAGATTATACTGAACTTAAATATCAAGTTGGTATTTTCAGGACTTTCCATTTTTGAATTATTCTGTTCACGTGCACACCCATCCACACACACTAAAGTTTACTAAAACTATTTTTTCAGCTAAGGAAGCCCCAAATCATATATTTGAGGTGAAATTTCGAGATCAAACTTCTGAATGATATACAATACTTCCCATGCCGTAGTAGAGAAAGTAGAATTTGTCAGAAAAGTTCTTGTAGAAAATATGTGTGAAAAGAATTGATAATTGTGCTACTAAAGAAGCAACTGCAAATACTAAATCAAACCAGAGTCTTTTATATATTAGATTCGTTTCGAGAGATAAATATTTAACTGAACAAATGCAAGAGAAAAGCTCATTGTAGGAATATAGCTCAACTTTTAATAATAAAACTTCTCTAATCAACCAAAACTAATAAATCACATATCAAATTACTCTGGAAGCCTAAATATTATTCCGACATAAATAGAGAATATGTAAATTTTGTATAAGATTTGGCACTTGAATTTTCTATAGCAAATTTCGAACCACGAAATACACATTGTGTGATACACATATATACAAAATTATACAAAACTCATCCAAAAGAAGAGGACTTCACAGATTATAAATAGAAATTTCAATATATATATATATATATATATATATATTATTAGATAAACGTCTTAAATCTTTTAAATGAAAATCATTTTGAGAGACAGAACATAATGAAAAATATTCCAATAAAGGGTAATTATTGATTTGTAGCATTCATGGAAGAAGTTCACTTAAATATGAAGCTTGGTATATGTACAATTCTTAATTTTTGAGTTTTTATACACAGACAGACATATGCACAGGCATATTACGCGCGCACACAGACTGGAAATTTTTATATTATACTCATATAAGTAAGGTAAGCATTGTATGGGATTAATTGTTTTTTCACACAAGCCGTGTGTAGGAAGGAGTTAGATAGGTAGACTCAGACTGAAAAGTTCAATGCCAAAGCCGAAATTTGAACCACGGATCTCCCGATCTCTAGCCGGTTTCTCTGTCACTGAGCTACCATGGTAACATGCCGGCTTAGCATTGAATTTCTCAACTGACGCGCACGTTTCCCGGTATACCACAAGGTGATGACAACCCCAATGGCGACTTACAATGTTGTAAGTATTTAAATCCCAGGATTCATAGTATAGCACATTATGGACAATTGGTATTGGATTAATTGTTTTTTTCACACAAGCCGTGTTGGATAGGTAAAGTCAGACTGAAAAATGCAATGTCTTAGCCGGGATTTGAACCACGGATCTGCCGATTTCTAGCCGGTTGCTCTGCCACTGATCTCCCATGACAACATGCATTCAGTCTGTCTCTACCTATCCAACTCCTGTCCTACACACGGCTTGGGTGAAAAAAACAATTAATCCAATACCAATTGACCATAATAGTTGGCTATACTATGAATCCTGGGACTTAAGTACTTACAAAATTGTAATAAATTGAGATCACTTTGTGGTTTACCAGGAAACATGCGAGTCAGTTGAGAAATTCAATGCTAAGCCGGCATGTTACCATGCTACCTCAATGGCAGAGCAACCGGCTAGAGATCTTGACATCCGTGGTTCAAATCCTAGCTGTGACTTTGCATTTTTCAGTCTGGCTCTACCTATCCAAACATTGTATTCCCCTAAAAATTAGATATCAACATTTCACCGGATATACCTATATGCTTTGAAGCTCCTGAAGCTAAAAAATATGTTTTTCTTTCCTTTTACTTTCTCTAGCCCCGTATGTACAATGTACAATGCGACACGAAGATTTTCATAAAAATCCCCCCAACACAAACTACCCTTTACATGGATAAAATTTCGAAAATTTTGATTTTCTTAAAAATGGTTCTAACGATTTTGATTAAAATTCCGTATATTAAAGCTATTTATGTCCGAAATAAAATGTATATCTCGAATTTTCTGGGAATAGCCTCTGAAGACCTCTTCATTCTGGATGAATTTTGCCGAATTTCGCGTGACTGCTAAACCGTAAGAGATGAAAAAAAAACCTCACTACACAAAAAGTATACATCATGACAAAACACACAATTTATGTTCTTTGCGGTTTTGTTGTGGAGGTAACCGTTTTCGAGATATTCCTTGTTATTGGTTTCAATTGTGAAGTACTTAAACTTTTCTCAGACAGGAAGTGTCAGTTTTTCTTTTGTTCTACCCCTGGCCAAGCAAAGAAGTGATTTGCAATTACAATCACATAAGGATAGCTTTTAAAACATTTGACAATCACTTTAGCATATCACATTCCCTTATTCCCTTCTACTTATAAGGAACTAAGGAATAAGTAAAGAATAAGGAACATTCTGCTAATATTTATCTAGATTAGCATTGTGTTCAAAGAAGAATAATCTTTTGTAGGAGGTTTGTAGAGCAGCTAGAGAAAGCCATGTGAGTGTAACTCATCAGATTTTGTACTTTCTCTATACGCACTATGTACGTAGTGTATAGAGAAGGTATTGTAATGCACCCAAAAATTCGATACCGAGTTTTCACCGGAAATACATGTTTTTGATCCCCCAGAATCAGAAAAAAGCATTTTTAGAAATATGTCCGTGTGTGTGTGTGTATGTGTCTGTGGACAACATAGCTCAAAAACGAAATAACTGTTAAATACCAAACTTGATGGTTAAGTTTCGTATCTTCCAAGGATGCGACACGAAGATTTTCAAGAAAATCCCCCCACCCCAAACTACCCTTTACATGGAACTTTTTTCAAAAATTTTTATTTTCTCTAAAATGGCTTTAACGATTTTGATTAAAATAGCGTATATTAAAGATATTTACCTGAAAAATAAGATGTATATCTTGAATTTTCTGAGAATAGCCTCTGAAGGCTACTTTATTCTGGGTGAATTTTACGGAATTTTGCATAACTGGTAAACCGTAAGAGATAGACAAAAACTTAACACATAAAAATGTAGAGCACATTAAAACACACAATATATATTCTATGCATTTTTTCGTGGAGTTGATAGTTTTTTAGGTATTCATTCTTTTTGGTTTCAGCTTTGAAAAACATACCTTTCTCATACAGGAATTGGTCAACTTCTGTCCACAGAAACAAAGGAACTTCAGTCACATAGCAACCAGCTTTTGACTATTACTTTAAATTATGCTACTCGCTTATTTCGCTTCTATTTACAAGCAAACAAGCAATAAGACTATTTGTGCTTATTTTTCTCAATTAGTATGAATTAGATAGAAGCATAAGCTTTTTAACAATAATTTGTTGCAGAGAGGTAGACAAAGTCATGTGAATGTAACCCATCAGATTTTTTTAATTTTGCGTGCGCATATGTATGTTTGTGAACAGCAGAACTCAAAAGCGAAATCATTAACTACTAAATTTTATATTTACATGCTGTATTTTCCAAGGAATCGACACGAAGATTTTCAAGAAAATCCTCTACGCTGAACTATATTTTAAATTGAATATTTTTTCGAAAATTTTGAATTTCTCGAAGATAGGTCTAACGATTTTGATTCAAATACTATATTTTTTAAGGCATTTTATGACGATTGATATGTATGTCTTGAATTCCAGGAACAGCCCCTAAAACTATCTTCATTCTGGATGACCTTTGCATAATTCGTAAACCGTAAAAGATAAGACATAACTACCAAAATTGTAGATTTCCTTAATGCACACACACTCTATGTCAAATGCATTTATTTTGTAGAGTTAACCATTTCCGAGGGAACTGGTTTTAATTTTTCAATGATACTTTTTTAAATGGGAAGTCGTCATTCGCACTTTTGCTCCTGATCATGCAAAAAGTACACAATTTCAATGCCACAGAGAGACAAGCTCCTAAATTATTTGACTTCAATTTAGTGCGTTCCCTTATTTACCTTGTACCTACAAGAAAATATGTAATAAGACAATTTCTGTTAATGGTCATCTTAATTAGCATGAAATAAATAGAAGTATAAGTTTTCTTAGGTCAGTCTGTTGCTGAATAGGTAGAGACACTCATGTGAATGGAACACATCAGACATTTTGAAGTAGTCACCATTCATTTGTTTTCGCAATGTCATGGAAAGGGTATGGAATTTCAACTGCACATAAACATTTCACAGCTTTGTACTTATAACGAAATGTATGATGAAACCTGAAATATTTTATTAAACGATGTGAACTTCTTTCCAGTGCTTTTTACTTCAGATGAATGCTGACTGGACACATTTCGTAAGTGTTTCATATAAATTCCGATTCATATTTTAATGTTTGCTACAGGAAACTTTTTCAAGCCTTTCTTCTTTTGGTTAAGTTCTTTATTTTTCGTTGTTATATTGAAATGTTCATAATGCCTATTAATGCCTATCTTTAATTTTAAGGTTAAGAAGTCTGTTCCCGTTGAACTGACTATAGTGATTACTAGTTCGCTATTAAAATAGCGTTAATTTTGATGATATTAGAACACGCTTTAGTAACATTAGTTTACAACAGAATAGATACAGAAAGTCATGTGAATAGATTTTTTTGTTTTGGATTAGGGTTCCTCAAACTTGTATTTCTGGGGAAATCTCAACATCGAATTTTTATTTTCTCTACACGTACTATGTACATAGTGTATAGAGAAGCTATTGCATTCCACAAAGAATTCAATACCAAGATTTCACCGGAAATATACATTTTGAGACCCCCTGAATCAAAAAAAAATCATTTTTAGAAAAATGTCCGTGTATGTGTCTGTGGGCAGCATAGCTCAAAAAATGAAAAGACCGTTAAATATTAAACTTGATATTTAAGTTTGGCATCTTCAAAGAATGCGACACGAAGATTTTCAAGAAAATCCCTCAGCCCCCAACAACCTTGAAATGGAACTTTTTACGAAAATTTTGATTTTCTCAAAAATGGCTCTAACAATTTTGATTAAAACATCGTATAGTAAAGCTGCATCCATCCAAATAAAATGTATATCTTGAATTTTCTGCGAATAGCTTCTGAAGACCTGTTTATTCTTGAGGAATTTTTCGGAATTTTGCATAACTAGTAAACAATAAGAGATAGAAAAAAACTTACGATACAAAAAATTTAGATTACGATAAAACACATAATTTATGTCATATATGGTTTTTTCGTTGCATTGACCATTTCTGAAGTATTCTTTGTTATTTCTTTCAGATTTAAAATACTTTTTTCACACGGAAAATTGTAAACTCCTAGCCCAGCATAGAAACGGATTTCAACCACATGGTAACCAGCTTTTAAAAGATTTGACTATCGTTTTAGCCTAATGCATTCGCTTACTTTCCTTCTATTTACAAGGAAGAAGAATTTCGCTAATGCTTATCTCGATTATCATAAATTAGATAGAATATGCTTTTTAACAATAATTTGTTACACTGATGTAGAGAAAGTCAAGCGAATGAAACACATAGATCTTTTAGTTAATTGCAATACTTCCCCTACTTACGATGCGAAGTAGAGAAATCATTTCACAGAGAATATCATTTCTAACGGAGAGAGATACGCATATAGTTCTGTTAAGCATTTTGGCTTTAAAAGTAAATTAAATATTCGAATTAAATAGAGAATGAATATAAAGATAGCAAATAGATTAAAAGCATTGCCCAGCGCACAAGATTACGATGTGCGATTATATAAAATAGTAGGCCATTGCGTGAAAAAAAATCTTGTGTGTTCCATTCACATGACTTTCTCAACATCTCTGCAACAAATTATTGTTAAAAATCATATGCTTCTATTTATTTCATGATAATTGAGAAAAATTAGCAGAATTAGACTTATTGTTGATTCCTTGTATACAGAAGCGAAAAAAGGAAGACCATAGATTAAAGTGATAGTCGAAAGCTGGTTGCTATGTGACTGAAGTCTTTATGGACAGGAGTTCACAAATTCCTATATGAGAAAAGTATAAGTTTTTTAAAGCTGAAACCAATAACAAGGAATGTATCAAAAACGATCCCCTCCACGAAAAAAATGTACGTATATAACATAAATTGTGTGTTTTAACATGCTCTACATTTTTGTGTTTTAAGTTTTTGTCTATCTCTTACGGTTTACCAGTTATGCAAAACTCAATAAAATCATCTAGAATAAAGAGGTATTTTGAGGCTAATCCCAGATAATTCAAGATATAGATTTTATTTGTCAAGTAAATATCTTAAATATAAAATCGTTAAACCCATTTTTGAAAAAATCAATATTTTCGAAATTTTTACCGTGTAAAATGTAGTTTGGGGTGGAGGGATTTTCTTGAAAATCTTCGTGTCACATCCTTGGAAGATACCAAACTTAAATACCAAGTTTGGTGTTTAACGGTCTTTTCGTTTTTGAGCTATGCTGTCCACAGACACACACACACACACACAAGGGTGTTTTTTTTCAGAAATGCTTTTTTTTTTTGGATTCAGGGGGACCAAAAACATGTATTTCCATTGAAATACCGGTATCGAATTTTTGGGTGCTTTACAATACCTTCTCTATACACTATGTAGAGAAAATAAACATGTGATAGCTTCTTTCCGTTGATTGCTGTGAATCCCCATCTCTGTGTAGAGCGGAACTGGCAGAGACAGTTTATCAGTCTTACGTCAGCTGTGACAACCTTTTAACTTGCGGAAATATATACTGACCACGACGCTATGGTTTCCGATGCATCAACGAAGTGCGGTTATGCTCAACTATCTTAACTAGTTCTCTTGTTAAGCCGATAAGGATGAATGTAGGATGATTGAATAAACCGCAAAATTATGAGCTACATCATATATTCATACTGCTAAACCTCCCGGGGAAATAACTAGTGTTTAACAAATAAGATAAACAGACAGAATTCTACTGAGAAAGTATGTTGTGTTTGCTTGTTGCCTTCAATAGCAACAAATATGGAGGGGATAAAAAGCTTTGGTTTGAATAAATGAAATAAGGATTTCAGAGATAGGAAAATACGTATCTTATTTCTGTTCTGAGAGCTCAGTTTGGAGATGTGGGGAAGGAGATGCTTAACTGAAATTCCAGCAACAAGGAATTAACGAAAATAATTAACATTAAAAAAAGAGCAAAAACAAAAGAAATAACATACCGTATATTTTAAATATAAATATTTTTCACTGGTTTTGTGCGTTCAATCTGTATGATACGAAATGACATGTAAACTTAATAATATAGACATAAAATTATCTTTAATGTGTATTCCTTTTGGTGACAGTAATGGCAAGCCTTATTCTTAAGAATATTTTGCCAAATATTTCTAAAAAAAATCTGATGTGATCCATTCACATGACTTTCTCTATATCTCTGCAACAAATTATTGTTAAAAATCTTAATCTTCTATTTATATCATGCTAATCGAGAAAAATAGTCGATTTACTTCTAAGTAGAAGAAAAATAAGGGAATACTATAGGCTAAAGCGATAGTCAACTATTTTAAAAGCTGGTTGCCATGTGATAGAAGTGTCTTTGTTTGTATGACCAGGAGTTGATAAATTCCCGTATTAGAAAAATATAAGTATTTTAAAACTGAAAGCAATAATAAGAAATATCTCAAAAACGGTCTACTCCACGAAAAAAATGCATATATAAAAATTAATGGGTAAAAGATATAAGGTTAATTTATTTTCTAAATTTTCATATACATTTATAGAATAATCTATTTTGATATAATAAATTCCTAGAAAGATGATAAGGAAGAATATAATAGTTAATAAAATTTTATTGGAATAGTAAAATATTTCGTTCAAAATTGTGTTTTAACGAGCTCTACATTTTTTGTGAAGCACGTTTTTTCTGTCTCTTACGGTTTACCAGTTTACGTAAAATTCCGCAAAATCCATCCAGAATAAAGATGTTTCCGAGGCAATTTCCAGAAAATTCAAGATATAAATTTTATTTGTCATGTAAATATCTTTAATATACGATATTTTAATCAAAATCGTTAGTCATTTTTGAGAAAGTCAACATTTTAAAAAATGTTTCCATGTAAAAGGTAGTTGGGGTGGGGGATTTATTTTTTGTTGAAAATCTTCGTGTCGCATCCTTGGAAGATACTGAACCAAGTACAAAATTTGGTATTTAACGAACAACACACTGACAGACAGACAGTGTGTGTGTGTGTGTGTGTGTGTGTGTGTGTGTGTGTGTGTGTGTGTGTGTGTGCCTGTGAACAGTATAGCTCAAAAACGAAAATACCGTTAAATAGCAAACTTGGTATTTAAGTTTGGTATCTTCCAAGGATGCGACACGAAGATTTTCAAGAAAATCCCCCGACCACAAACTACCTTTTACATGGAAAAAATTTCGAAAATTTTGATTTTCTCAAAAATGGCTCTAACGATTTTGATTAAAATATGGTATATTAAAGATATTTATGTGGCAAATAAAATGTATAGCTTGAATTTTCTGGGAATAGCCTCTGAAGACCTCTTTATTCTGAATGAATTTTGCTGAATTTTGCGTAACTGGTAAACCATAAGAGCTAGACAAAAATTTACTACACAAATAATGTAGATCATGTTAAAACAGATAATTTACGTCATATAGGTTTTTTTCGTTGAATGGTCATTTCTGAGATATTCCTTTATTTGTTTCATACTTAAAATACTTCAACTTTTTCACACGGAAAGTTGTAAACTCCTGGCACTGTATAGAAACGAATTTCATCCATATGGCAACTAGCCTTTAGAAGATTTTACATTCATTTTAGCCTAGTGTATTCCATTATTTCCCTTCTGTTTACAAGGAGGCACATAATTAAGTCTATTTTTTAAATGTTTATCTCGATCATTACAAATTAGATAGAAGGATATGCTTTTTAACAATGACGATATAGAGATGTGAATGGAACTCATCAGCTTTTTTCGTTGTTTTTGACAATTAATTGGTCAAATCCGACGAATTTGTTAGGTGAGATATTCGATGGTCGGAATGTGGTGGGCAGTAGCCTTCATGGTCTCATCCCCCTACCATATCACTTTCGCTTAGTTTATCATTCCAGTCTAGCTGCTTTTCACTATGTGTACTCCCACGGATCTCAACACTTTGCACCGCACAATTCTGCTCCTCAGATGGGCTTGGGCGTTTAGACCGGCTGCTTTCACTAGCTGAGGATAGATACCAGCGTAATTGCAATTACCATCTATTTTCAAATGTTTGTATTGTTTTAGACTCTAGGTCATGGTATCCGATATTTACCTTGGCGACTGAGTGATCCGTCTAGATTTGTCGGTTTATCGGATTTGAACCCGTAACCTTCCGACTGCGGTCCTTAAACATTGCTGCCTGAGCTATCCCGCTCGGTACTACCCTTATTTTCATTTGTGTATTTCCATTTTTAATTAACCTTTATTGATAGTACAAGCCACTCCGGCTCGGATTCGATCCGAAGTGCCCGATGTGGGATTGGAGGTGGACGAAGCGGCGTCTGGGCGGGTTTTCTCCGGGTCCTCCGGTTTCCCCCGCCACTAATCCCACCAATTGCTCCATCATCACCTTTCTAATCATCAACATTTGTATTTCATGTAGTGGTGGGAAAGGTTGATCTTTTTGCGAAACAGTTTAATCTGTTTCTACTGCAACCACGAAACAGTTTCGAAATAACACTTTCCTGCAACAGAAATTCACTAAACTATTGCAGACATGCTGTGTACCACCAAATACTATTGAGATAAATACAGTCCATCGATAAAATCACAATGCGCCAAATGCAACATCTCACTAGGTGCACTGAAGAGGAAATTATCAAATTACCTTGCGGTAAATTTTGGAAGCAATGACAAAATATTTACGTTACGGAACACAACAACCGCAGCGAAGTAACTAATGCAATAAGTGAAACAACTGTTCAGCCGTTGCTGTTATTGTTGCATGGGTCTGTTGCGGGAGAACGATACATGAAAGAATAACACAATTTCCAGAAGTGTTTTATGAAACTGTTTCAAATAGTTGTTGTGTTGATGAAACTGTTTCAAAATAGTTCTGTTATTTTTTACCCATCATCTACTTCCTTGTGTTCATGCCTGAATACGGGCCGATCCCTCGTAACAGATTCACCATTCTGTGGTTTCGTGTCGTAGGCTATATAAATGAAACAATTAAAAAATAAAAAGCTATTTGAACTTATTTTCCTAACGTTGTATTTTCTCTCCAAGTACTAGGTACTAGTACTCGTAAGTATGGAAGCTATAGTATTCCACAAAAATTTGACATCGAAATTTCACCGAAAATATAAAAAAAATCATATTTAGAAAAAGGTTAGAAAAAGGTTCGTGCGTGTGTGTGTTGAGGTGTGAACAGCATAACTCAAAAACTAAAATTCCGTTAAATACTAAAGTTGGTATTTAAGTTTAGCATCTTTCAACGATTTGCACGAAGATTTTTCAAGAAAATCCCCCCACCCCAAGAAAAACTTAATATGTTCCATAAATGTTTATGTTATAAATTATGTTGAGATATTTTTATCATTAATAAAAATGTAATCTTAATTTTTCGAGAACAGTTTCTGAAACCTTATTCATACTGGAAAAATTTACATAACTCGTAAATCATAAGAGATAAACTAGATATTACTTCACAAAAATGTAGATCCCATTAAAACACACAATTTATTTCATTTACATTTCTTTGGAGTTAACCAGTTCTGAGATATTCTTTATTATTAGTTTTTAAATTTCCAATGCTTAGACTTCTCTCAAATGGGAAGTCGTTATTTACTTTTTTTCATCTTGGTCATGCAAAAAGAACGGAATTTCAATTGCATTACATAGGGATTTAAAATATTTTTACCATCGCTTTAGCCTAGTGATTTCCACATTTCCCTTCTACTTAGAAGGAACTAACGAATAAGATAATGTCTGCTAAAGTGTTTCTCGATTAGCAACAAGAATAAACTTTTGCAAAAATATTTTGTTTGCAAAACAATCAGTGAAAAGAATGTGAATGGAACACAGATGTTTACTTTCTCTAACCTTATTATGTACTTAGTGTATAAAGAAGGTATTGTATTTCAACCAAAAATTCAGTAGTGAGACCCTCCTGAATAAAAAAAAGCATTTTAAATAAAAGGTCAATGTTTGTGTGTTTGTTTGTGTGTGTGTGCGTGTGGGCAGCATAGCTCAAAAACGAAATGTTAAATACCAAACTTTGTATTTAAGTTTAGTATTTCCCAAGAATGCGATACGATGTTTTAAAGAAAATCCTCTACCGCAAACTACACTTTACATGGATAAATTTTCCAAAATGTCATTTTCTCAAAGTGGCCCTAACGATTGTGATTAAAATATCGTGTATTAAAGATAATTATATGGCAAATAAAATGTACATCTTGAATTTTCTAGGAATAGCCTTTGAAGTAACTGATAAACCGTAAGAGACAGACAAAAACTTACAACACAAACTGTTAAAATACATAATTTGATGTCATATATATATTTTTCTTATCGAGCTGACGTTTCTGAGATATTCCTTGCTATTGGTTTTCAGCTTTATGTGAATTTGTTAAACTCCTGTCCATCCGCCTGGGTCGAGTGGTTGCACACCTGCCTCACAATCAACAGGTAGCGAGTTCGAGTCTCGTTTAGAATGAGTTACCCGGATAAGGTTTTTTCGGGGTTTTCCCTTATCCTGAGAAGACGAATGTGGAGTAAGTTTAAGCTCCATGGACGTCGAGATCATTTTAGTATCATTTTACCAATATCATCATCGTCCGATATAACCAAGGACATCAAGCTACAAAAAAAAAAAAAAAAAAAAAAAAAAAAAAAATCACATAGCAACCAACTTTTAAAAATGTTGACTATCGTTTTAGCCTAGTGTATTCCCTTATTTCCCTTCTACTTACAAGAAAGCAAGTAATAATACCATTTATGATAATTTATCTCGATTAACATGAAGTAGATAGAAGAAGAATTTTTTTACAATAATTTTTTACAGAGATGAGAAAGTCATGTGAATGGAATACATCAAATTTTTGAAGTTTTGGTTATAAGTTTTATTAACATCATAAGGAACATAATAAATGCATAAAAATTTGAAGCCTCAAAATGCATATTAATTGTTTCATTGCATTGTTAATTGTAATTAGTTTCCAAATCATCCCAAAGCTTGGAACTATTCATAATAGTCAATATTTAAATGTAAAATTATATTATATGAATTTTGAACTCCCATTTAAAAATATATAAACAACACAATTTAAGTGTTCTTCATAAAACATTAATGTTACTACCAAGCACAAAATGGCACAATATTCACTATGTGTTTATGATTCATATCCTATGGATTAAATAAGGCCAAAAATGACTGATTGGGCCCTTTTATTAACAATTAGCCAAAACGAAAATGGTTCAAATTATTTTCCTCATTCTATCTCCCAGGCGTCCAATTGTAATAAACCTCTAACTAAGGTGTTGGTGTTCCAGAAACCTGAGCGAGAAAACAACTGCAGTTTGCTGCAAAACTCATAATTGTGCACGTCCCTTTGGGTATACAAGGAAAATGTGCATACGAGTATTTTGGCAAGGAGATAAGAGATAATCTTGCTTGCATTTTGATAAAGCTCACATCCTGTCAAATACCTTTCAGAAACTATTTTTCCTTAAACGTAGATATCGAACGAAGATAGCAAGCATTCATGAGTTTTGAGATGAAACCTGAATTTGAGGGTCTGACATTGCAAAAGTTTCAGACGAGAATAAAAAAACATATTTATAACATTCATAGCTTGATTTTTATCCATTTCCATTTTAAAAGCATTTTACTGTTTATTATACACTCATATTTATGTATACATACATACATACATACATACATACATACATACATACATACATACATACATACATACTTACTTACTTACTTACTTACATACATACATACATACATACATACATACATACACACATACACACATACACACATACATACATACATACATACATACATACATACATACATACACACATACACACACATACACACATACATACATACATACATACATACACACATACACACACATACATACATACACACATACATACATACATACATACATACATACATACATACATACATACATACATACATACATACATACATACATACATACATACATACATACATACATACATACATACATACATACATACATACACACATACACACACATACACACATACATACATACATAAGTTTTATGCATGCATACATACATACATACATACAGACAGACAGACAGACACATACATACATACATACATACATACATACATACACATACATACATACGATTTTATGAATGTAAACCGAAAGAATTTCGTTTTATAAAGCGATTATTTATTATAATGCAACTCTTTAGAAAAACATAATATCCAACTTGAAATGGAGTGCATAGATTTAGATAGTTATTTAAGTTTGGAGTAAATATAACTTTGCTGTTAGTTTTAGTTTATTTACCCATTTAATTTACGTTGTAGCAAGGCTTATAGTACGACTGCATTTTTAAAGCTATACCCGACATTAAATTAGTGTTGTTTCCCGTCATCAGATATTGCTGATTAATCTATAACTTCAGGAAAGCCATAAACTTTAATTATTTGTTCACTATATAAAAAGATTTCACTACTAGGAGTCATCCGTACTCACAAGACTCATATACAATAATAATAATAATAATAATAATAATAATAATAATAATAGTGATGAATCACAGATCTTTGAATACAATTATACAGAATAACGGCGATGATAAGCATATTTATCAGATTTGTGCCCTCACTACGACAAATAATTTATAAATAAGTAGTACGGTTATATTAGTAGACATTGGTAGAACTCATTCTGACCTTTTCAGAAGTACTTCTTGAATAATGATTCAGATACACCTAATCTCACATTATCTAACCAACAAATAAAATGGTAACATTATGTACAGTTCTTTGATGGAAAATGAGGTGTCTCCAATCATGCTGGTCATTTCCACGTAAACACCGTCAAAAATATTACGTAATTACACTTCATATACAATATAGTTTTGGATGTAAAGCAATTTACATGAAGTAAAAATAAAGTTGAAAATAAAAATGACAACTAACATGTTGATTCGCTGGTGGAAAATGTCATAATATATTTCTTTGAATCTATACACTCATTGCCTGGTCCTAGACCTTCAGTAAAACATTTTAGGAAGCAAAGAGATAACCCAGTTAAGTAATTGTAACAAATACAGTATAGAATCGAAATCTCATAAGTCAGATAAAAGAGAATGGGAAAAATGACGTAACCAATACAATTTATGAACTAACACAATTTCAATTCTACACCAGCGAAGAAAAGCCATCTGACGCCTACTTAAAATGAAATCTGATAACTGTAACAAAATTATGTACTTTTATAGATTGTTAGTTCTTTACTTCTAAGAATATGAGAATGTAATACAATATTATTCCAATAAAATTATTTTTTAGAAAGAGCTGAATTAATGATATTTTCAACTTAAGACGTTCATTGCATTGTTGTCGACGCTGATCCTGGTCCGAAGAATGTAAGTATTAGAGAAATTAAAAACGACATGGTATATGATATCATTACGATTATAGCAATGTGAATGTTAACAAATGCGAAGTTCCATACTCTACCAAAAAGAAGAAAAAAACATCTGATGTGTACCATTCACATGACTTTCTCCATATCCCTGCAACAAATTATTCTTAAAAAACTTATACTTCTATTTACTTTATGCTAATCACAAAAAATTAGCAGAAATAGTCTTGTTACTTGCTTCCTTGTAAGTAGAAGCGAAATAAGGGCCTACCATAGGTTAAAGTGATGGTCAAAAGCTGGTTGCTATGTCAATGAAGCTCCTTTGTTTGTATGGATCGGAGTTGATAGGTTCCTGTATGAGAAAAATATGTTTTTCATAGCAGAAACCAAATAAAGGAATGTCTCAAAAACGACGAACTCCACGAAAAAAATGTATATAACATAAATTGTGTGTTTTAACGTGCTCTACATGTTTTGTGTAGTAAGTTTTTGTCCATCTCTTATGGTTTAGCAGTTATTCAAAATTCCGTAAAATTCATCCAGAATAAACTACTCTTCAGAGGCTGTTCCTAGAAAATTCAAGATATACATTTTATTTGTCAGGTAAATATGTTTAATATACGAAATTTTAATCAAAATCGTTAGAGCCATTTTTGAGAAAATCAAAATTTTTGAAAAAAGTTCCATGTAAAGGGTAGTTGGGGGAGGGGGATTTTTCTCAAAATCTTCGTGTCGCATCCCTGGAAGATACTAAACTTAAATACCAAGTTTGGTATTTTACCGACTTTTGGTTTTTGAGTTATCGTGTTCACAGACACACGGACACACACACACATACACACACACACACACGGACCTTTTTGTGAAAATGCTTTTTTTGGATATTGGGGACCCTAAAACATATATTTTCGGTGAAATCTCGATATCGAATTTTTGGGTGGAGTGCAATACCTTCTCTATACACTATGTACATAGTGGGTATAGAGAAAGTAAAAAGACAAGTATCCAAAATTATTACTAGCTGGAGACCAATTACTATCTACACATGCCTAAGGAAAATCATTGAGAGAGAATTTGGTATGCGTCTTCGAGCATAATATGTAAACTTTAATGAACAGCAGCGAGATTTCTGCTCTATTCGAGGAACTATAATAAACGTCTCAGAGGAATACTAAAACCTGTCAAAACTAAAACATAGGATGCCAAAGTAACATGTTTGGATATTCAGCAGACATTTAAATACACTAGTCTTAATCACCTCATTAATACTCTTAAAGCTGAAGAAATACCATCCAATTTTTTGAGAAAATCAAAATTTTCGATTTTTTTTTCATGTAAAGGATAGTTTAGGGGGAGGGATTTTTTTTTCAAAAACTTTTGTTGCATACTAAACTTAAATATCAAGTTTGGTATTTTACCGACTTTTGTTTTTTAGTTATCGTGTTAATAGACACACTGTCATAAACACGACGTTTTTCTAAAAACACTTTTGTTTGGATTCAGAGGACCCTAAAATGTGTATTTCCGATGGAATCTTGGTATGGAATTTTTGGGTGGGATGCAACAATACCTTCTATATACACTATGTACATAGAACGTATAGGAAAAATAAAAAAGAACATTTGGAACCTAAGGAAGCGCATTACAAAAAAAAATCTGATGTGTTCCATTCACATGACTTTCCTTGTATCCTATAACAAATTATTATTAATAAGCTTATTCTTCCATTTACTTCATGCTAATCGAGAAAAACTTAGAAATACTCTTATTACTTGCTTCCTTGTAAGTAGAACCGAAATAAGGGAGTGCCATAGGTTATTGTGGTAGTAAAAAGCTGGTTGCTACTTGACTGAAATCCCTTTGTATGAACAGGAGTTGACAAATTCCTGTATGAGAAAAGTTTAAGTTTTTCAAAGCTGAAACCAATAACAAGCAATATCTAAAAAACGATCAACTCCACGAAAAAAAATGTATATAGCAGAAACTGTGTGTTTTAATGTAATCTACATTATTTGTGTGGTAAATTTTTTTCTATCTCTTACGGTTTAGCAGTTATGCAAAATTCCGTAAAATTCACCCAGAATAAAGTAGTCTTCAGAGGCTATTCCCAGAAAATTAAAAATATGCATTTTATTTGTGAGGCAAATATCTTTAATATACGATATTTTAATCAAAATCATTAGAGCCATTTTTGAGAAAAGCAAAATTTTCGAAAAAAAGGGTATTTGGGGTTGGGGGGGAGATTTTCTTGAAAATCTTCGTGTCGCATCCTTGGAAGATACCAAAGTGAAATACGAAGTTTGATATTTAACGGCCTTTTCGTTTTTGAGCCATGCTGTCCACAGACACACACACACGCGGATCTTTTCCTAAAAATGTCCTTTTTTTTTGGATTTAGGGGACCCAAAACATGTATTTTCGGTGAAATCTCGGTATCGAATTTTTGGTGGAATACGATACCTTGTCTATCCCTATGTACATTGTACATACGGGGTAAGAGAAAGTAAAAATATAAACTATAAGAAATTGAGATGGTGGCTGGAGCACTATATGACAATGTTTAGCAGAGACTTAGAAAAGCTTCCAACTCTCTCTCTCTCTCTCTCTCTCTCTCTCTCTCTCTCTCTCTCTCTCTCTCTGTCTCTCAAGAAAATAAAACCAATTTATCATTTTTATAAGAGAATATTTAAACATTTTAAGACCTCATTTATATGAGTTCTCAAATTTATAATCAGTTCAATAAGTCCATTTGAAAATAGTCATTTTTAATTGCTTATGCGCGTATTCTATGTCAATACTTTCTCTTCTGATAGTTGCCTATATTTTAATTGTCTGATGTTTATCTTCACGTTTCAGTTTAATCGATTATGTAATTGTTACCGTTTATTATATTTTATTTTGATGCTTAGCTTGTCAATGCTGGCAACTATGTCTTATATTTTGATGTTTACCTTGTCAATGTTTCAACCTGTAAGATCATAAGGCTATTTTTCATTTTTACGAATAAATAGACTTATAATACACATTTTTATGCACACCTTACAACTTGAGGTGCAAAATTCACGCGACTAACCTACAGATGTATTTCATTTACGCAACTATTATATATATTAATCATACAAATTTTTCCTATTGACACGAAAATAATATTTGCTAAAACTAATTCATTTAGGCAATGCTGCTGTAATATACATTCTGTAACCTTAAATAACACATATTGATAATTATAAGGCAACATCGTTACGGATCACAGCATTGCCTCATTATCAACTATTTAGAACGTAAACAAAAATCTTCTTTTACCTGCTTAATTTATTTTTTTACCTACTTCACGATAATTTAGATAATATTTATAGAAATGCTTGTACTATATATTTCCTTGTAGATACAATGAGAATAGTGGAAACCAGTAGGTTAACCGAGAGTAAAATCTTTAAAGAGCTAGTCACTATGTAATGGTTTTGAAATTGCGTTATCTTTGTTTTCCCAGGAGAAAGAAATAAAACAAGCTAATAATGATTTAGGCTTGATAAAAGCTAAATATTTTAAACGTGAAACTAATAACAGCAATATCTCGAAAATAGTTAACTCCATATAAAAATTAAAATTATATCATTGTGAACTTTAACGAGATAGTGAAATTCTTGTGTAATGAGATTTTTCTGTTTACCTGTTATATATAAGGCATACAGAACTAGAGACTATTACAAAAAAATTCAAGATATTTATTTTATCTGTCCTGAAAATTTCTTAAAATGTGTGGCATTTTAATAAGATTATTAGAACCATTTTGAGAAAACCAATACTTTTATAAACGTTTCCATCCAGAGAGTGGCTTTCGGGAATTTTCGTGATAGTCGTAATAAACAGCAATAAAAGTAATGAGGGGATCTACAAGTTTATTCTTACTGACTCTGGTTATTTCCTCAGAATTGAATTTGTGGAGGTTCTTTAACTGCTGCAATTCTTAGCGTCCCATTCTATATTGGGCGTAAAAGACTGCTTAATTTAGTTCAGAGATCTTAATTTAGTTCAGGCTTGAGGTTCTTTCACGAGTCGTAAATATGCGACTTGGGACCAACGACTTTACTTTTCTTTCGAAGGAAGTCATGCCAAGGGTTTAAGGCCCGAAAAAAAAGCCCTTGCCCTCCGCCGGGCTTGAACCCGCGATCTTCGGAATCAGAGGCTAGTATGTTACATTAGACCACGGCAGACCTCTTCCGTGCATACAACATTTATGTAACTCAAGCCACTTCTGGAAAGTGTATTTCGGGATTAGCATTACGGTAGAAAAACAAAATATATGTAGATCATTTTTAAATACCTATAAAATTTACGATAATGATTAGAGAAAACTGTTTGGCTGTTAAATGTCAGAATTTTTGCTATCTAATTTTATCGAGTAATTGACAGGGAAACGGGAAGCCATTTTACTTTTTCTACACGTACTAGGTACATAATGTATAGAGAAGGTATTGCATTGCACCCAAATATTCCATACCGAGATTTCAGCAGAAATATATGTTTTGGAACCTCCTGAATCCAAAAAATAGTATTTTTAGAAGGCCTGTGTGTGTCTGTCTGTCAATCTGTCATTGTGATTGTGTGTTTTTGTGGGCAGCACAGCCCAAAAACCATAGCTTGGTATTTAAGTTCAATATCTTTCAAGAATGCGACACGAAGATTTCCAAGAAAATCCCCCCACCCCGAACTATCCTTTATATGGAAAACATTTCAAAAAATTTATTTTCTCAAAATGACTCTAACGATTTTGATTAAAATAGCATATATTAAAGATATTTACCTGACAAATAAAATGCATATCTTGAATTTTCTGGAAATAGCCTCTGAAGATATCTTTATTCTGGATTCATTTTGCGGAAGTTTGTATAGCTGGTAAACCGTAAGAGATAGACAACAGCTTACCTAATAGAAAATGTAGAGGACATTAAAACACAAAATTTATGATATTTACATTTTTGTGGAGTTGATCGTGTTTTTGTTTTAGATATTGATATTGTTTCAGCTGTAAAATACTAATGCTTCTCTCATACGGAATTTGGGAACTCCTGTCCCTACAAACAAAGAAACTTCACTCATAAAACAATCAGCTTTTGACTATCACTTTAGCCTATGGTACACCCTTATTTCCATTCTACTTACATGGAAGCAAATAATAAGACGATTTCTGCTAGTTTTTTCTCTATTAGCATGGGGTAAATAGAAGAACAAGTTTTTTAACGATAATTTGTTGTACAGCTGTAGAGAAAGTCATGTGAATGGGTCACATCAGATTTTTTTTTATTCTTTTGGGAATAAAATGAATGTAAGATTTTGAAAGTAAGAAATATATTTTATTTGTTACTGCCCGCTCTTAGTCACTCCATCAGCACTTTGCTATCTACAAAATGCCAACGAACAGTTGGCAGCATTGTACGTCATTCCTTCCCCTCCTGTGACATTACAACGCGAGATAAATAAGATGTCGTAGTTAGAAATATCAACCACAGCGGAAACTGCAACATTATTAAGGACAAGGAAAATCGTCTGTCTGATTTCTGTGGTGATTCTCTTCTTCTGCAATGGCACCAACTTTCACAGCAGGTTGGTAAATATGTGTGACTTCTTTCTAGCTATAATGTTTGAAAGTGTTTGGGCTCTAACAGAGCCAATCATCTTTTAAATAAAATATTAAAACAAAATATAATAAAAGAAGTTCGTGTGGTAGTTTGCATGTCAATAAAGCTCCCTGTTTTGACGTTGAGAAATTCCAAATGGATTGTCACTAATGATTTAAAATGCGTGTTCTGCCCACAAAAACAAAACGTACATATACTAAGTGAAGTGCTTATACATACCAGAATCCAAATGAATTTATTGTGATTTGTTTGTGGCGTTTTTAAGCTAGCTTTCGAATCAAAAGATCTTGGGTTTGATTCACATCTATAGGATATGAATTTTTCTTTAGTTTCCTCTCAGGTGTCATAAATTATGAGGGAGAGGTAAATGTGTGAACTTAACAGTTGGTTAGAATACCGATAGGTGACATTTTTAAATTCTATATCTATGAACATATGTTTTTGAAAATTATACGCAAGTAACACACGAAATCATAAGCGTATACACATATTTTCATTGCAGTATCTACCGTGTTTTCAATTTATTAATTGCTTAAGCAATTGTTTTAATTGTAAACACAAAATGGTACACAGGATAAAATTTCTGATGTGTTCCATTCACAGGCCTTTCTCTACATCTCTGTAACAAATTATTGTTAAAAGGCTTATGATTCTATTTACTTAATGCTAATCGAAAAAAATTAGCAGAAATAGTCTTATTACTTGCTTCCATGCAAGTATAAGGGAAATAAGGGAGTAACATAGACTAAAGTATAAGTCAAAAGCTGGTTGCTATTTGACTGAAGTGCCTTTGTTTCTATGAACAAGGGTTGACAAAATCCCGTATGAGAAAAGTATAAGATTTTTAAAGTTGAATAACAAGAAATATCTCAAATCCTATCCACTCCACGAAAAAAGTGTATATAACACAATTTGTGTGCTTAAATGAGCTCTACATTTTCTGTTAAGTAAGTTTTTGTCAGTCTCTTACAGTTTGCCAGTTATACAAAATAATAATAAATATAATAAAGTAGTCTTCAGAGGCTATTCCTAGCAAATTCAAGATACACATTTTATTTGTCAGGTAAATATCTTTAATATACGGTATTTTAATCAAAATCGTTACAGCCATTTTTGAGAAAATCAGAATTTTCGAAAAAATTTCCATGTAAAGGTAGTTTGGGGGGATTTTTCTCAAAATCTTCGTGTTGCATCCCTGGAAGATAGTAAACTTAAATACCAGGTTTTTTCGTTTTTGAATTGACGTGTTCACAGACACACGGATACACACACGGAGACCATTTTCTTAAAATACTTTTTTTTTGGATACAGGGGACCTTAAAACGCATATTTCCGATAAAATCGAATTTTGGGAGGAGTGCTATACCTTCTCTATACACTATGAACACAATACGTGCAGATAAAGTAAAAATTAAAGTTTACTGACATAAATACTTAAGAACAAACGTGAAACAGATTTTTTATTGACTATTTCAGTATTTTGAGAAAAAAATAAGTTTGTGAGTAACAACACTTTTTACTAATTTTAATCTGTTACTTAGACATTCTAATTAATTGCTTGATAACCGATAAAGAAATATCAGTCCTAACATTATAATATTTATAGTTTTGGGTTTATCCCTACAAAATTGAAGAAAATTAGGCAAAAAATGTCATTATTTGGACATTTTAAATGCGTAAAAATGCAGAAGAAATCTGAAAGCAAAAAAAAGAGAAGAAACAGCTTAAAAATTCTGACGGGTTATTAATCTTTGTTCCACATTTTAAAATTCGTATAAAGCTATTTGTAATGAACAGCAATAGACACCAGGACAGATTATGGAACTAGATGATTCATTCATAATACTAGGTTTTTTTCAAGGCTTTCCCTCAATTTTCACTTATGTGTACCCTTAAGAAAACATAAATCAATCCAAAGGTACAAGTGGTTAGCGTTCTGTTCTCACCCGGAAGTCCTGGGCTGATTTTCAGCTAGGGCGGAGAATTGTTCTTTAACTAGAATCATTCCCTATCCCCCGCAGTATCTGAAAGTATGAATATGGGAGGGAATAAGTGATTGGGTTACTGAAGAACCCAAGTAAATAAATCCTACGGTTCAGCGAGAAAAACCCAGTTGCTTCTAAAATCAGAATCCTCGATATGATCATAGAAGTTAGATAAACGTTAGCAGAATGTACTTATTGCTTGTTTCCTTGCAAGTAGAAGGGAAATAGGGGAATACACAGGGCTAAAGCGATAGTCAGATATTTTAAAAGATATCACTATGTAAAACAATCGAAATTCGGTTCTCTTTACATGGCCAGAAGAAGTAAAATAACAGATATAGGGAACAAAAGTTGACTCTCCGTGTTAGAACAGTTTAAGTAGTTTAAAAACGAAATCAATAACAAAGAATATCTCGGAAACGGTTACAAAAAATCTGATGTGTACCATTCACATGACTTTCTCTATATCCCTGCAACAAATTATTCTTAAAAAGCTTATACTTCTATTAACTTCATGCTAATCAGTAAAACATTAGCAGAAATAGCCATATTACTTGCTTCCTTGTAAGTAGAGGTGAAATAAGGGAGTACCATAGGTCAACGGGATAATCAAAAGCTGGTTGCTATGTCACTGAAGTTTGTATGGATAATCAAAAGCTGGTTACTATATCCTTTGTTTGTATGGACAGCAGTTGACAAATTCCTGTATGAGAAATGTATTAGTTTTTCATAGCAGAAACCAAAAATAAGGAATGCCACAAAAACGACGAACTCCACGAAAAAAATGTATATAACATAAATTGTGTGTCTTAACGTGCTCTACATTTTTTGTGTAGTAAGTTTTTGTCCATCTCTTACGGTTTAGCAGTTATTCTAACTTTAGTAAAATTCATCCAGAATAAACTACTCTTCAGAGGCTATTCCCAGAAAATCCAAGATATACATTTTATTTGTCAGGTAAATATCTTAAATATACGAAATTTTAATCAAAATCGTTAAGAGCAATTTTCGAGAAAATCAAAATGTTCGAAAAAGGTTCCATGTAAAGGGTAGTTGGGGGGTGGGGGGATTTTTCTCAAAATTTTCATGTCGCATCCCTGGAAGATACTAAAATTAAATACCAAGTTTGGTACTTTACCTACTTTTCGACACACGGACACACACACACACACACACACGGACCTTCTTCCGAAAATGCTATTTTTAGATAAAGGGGACTCTAGAACATATATTTCCGGTGAAATCTCGGTATCGAATGTTTTGGTGGAGTGCAATACATTCTCTATTCACTATGTACATTGTGCCTATAGAGAAAGTAATCTATACACTATGTACATAGTGCCTATAGAGAAAGTAAAAATCTAATGTGTTCCATTCACATGACTTTCTCTACATCACTGTAATAAATTATTGTTAAAAAGCTTATTCTTCTATCTACATCATGCTAATCGAGATAAACATTAGCAGAAATTGTCCTCTGTCCTCTAGCTATTCGGCAAACAAACCTTTTATTCAAAAGATCAATCTGTTGTCTAAATCAAGCTAATCAAGATAAGCATTAGCATAATTGTCTAGTTACTAGCTTCCATGTAAATAGAAAGGAAATATGAAAATGCACAAGCTAAAGGGATAGCGTCGCTAAGTGAAACAATTGAAATTTCAATCTCTTTGTTTGACGAGAAAAAAGATGTCTTCCCGTTTTAGAAAAGTTTAAGTCGCTATATTTCGAAAACGGCTAACTCTACAAAAAATATATATAAAATAAATTGTGTGTTTTAATGACATCTACATTTTTTGTGCAGTAAGGTTCTGTATATCTCTTGCGGTTTGCCAGTTATGCAAAAGTCATCCAGAATGAAAAGGTCTTCAGAGGCTATTCCCTCAAAATTCAAGATATACATTTTGTTTGTAATGTAAATCTCTTTAATATACGATATTTTAATCAAAATCGTTACTACCATTTTTAAGAAAATCAAAATTTTCGAAAAATTTTCCATGTAAAGGGTCGTTAGTGGTGGGGGGATTTTCTTGGAGATCTTCGTGTTGCATCTTTGGTATTTAATCGACTTTTCCTTTTTGAGTTATGCTGTCCATTGACAAACACACGCGCGAGCACGGACCTTTTTTTATAACATACTTTTATTGGATTCAAGGGTCCTAAAATGTATTTCGTTGAAATCTCGACACCGAGGACCGCGTGTAGGGCAGGAGTTGGACAGGATCTCCCCGTTTCTGTGAGAAAACAATTACATTATCAAAATTATTATCCCTAACAGTTAGCTATACTATGAATCCTGAGTCTTGAAGTACTTACGACATTATAAAGTCGTCATTGAAGTTTGTCAACTCAGAATAGTTTGAGATCACCTTGTGGTTTACCGGGAAACATGCGAGTCCTTACCGGCATGTTGCCATGGTCGCTCAGTGGTAGAACAACCGGCTAGAGACCGGGAGATCTACGGAAAGACGTATCGAAATGCAGCTGAGGCTCGAAGGCTGTATTCTAAACGTCATCTGTCTGGGAGATAACATCATTGGGTTAGTGTTTTGATTTCTATGCATAT